>OX493413.1:13563638-15043638 GCA_950371165.1 Lacanobia oleracea
GTTTCCTGTATTTTATGGTAGATACTGACATATAAAGCTGAAGAGTTCGTTGGTTTTTTTGCTTGAACGCGCTAATCTCAGGAATTACTGGTCCGATTACAAAAAAATCTTTCAGTTTTAGGTAGCCCATTTATCGAGGAAGGCTATAGCCTTCTTCGATAAATATCATCACGCTAAGACCAAAAGGAGCGGAGCACTAATGAAAATTGTGACGCAGCCGAAGTTGTGCGGGTCAAGTAGTCTTTACATACAACTTCTATCACATAGAATAATTTCGGATTTTTCTATAAGCAAACTTTGGAGATAAACGGTGGTGTTTCTTTTACGTCATATTTCGTAAAAAAAAAAATAGGAAATGTTTGAGAATGTGCAAAAGGCGTTCTTTCATAATATGTGGGTTATCACATATTATGAAAGAACGCTTTTTGCACATGCCCTCACTTCAAATTTTTAAGAATCTCTTTCAGTAGCTGTTTCCTTTCTTAATTAAAAAAAAGGTTTTAGTCTTAAGTCGGTTTTATTTTTTTGTAAAAAGTTTTTTTTCAAAAAAAAAAAAACACAAACACAGCGTGCC
Organism: Lacanobia oleracea; assembly: GCA_950371165.1. Lineage (NCBI taxonomy): Eukaryota > Metazoa > Arthropoda > Insecta > Lepidoptera > Noctuidae > Lacanobia > Lacanobia oleracea. Next base: position 13,564,213 of record OX493413.1, read on the forward strand.
GGCGGAATGTTATGTTATGAACTGGTGTAAACAATCAACAGACATGCAATATCAGAACTCCCGATCCATTTGCTATCGTTTATTGAAGAGCTCCGTTGCCTACCTCCGAAGTTCTTCATCAGATCTTCACCAAATTTAAATGAGACCAGTCCGAAAAAATACTCTTCCTAACAAAATAATAATCATCCAAATCGATTAATAATTGGTGAAAATATCGCTGAACAAACATTTTTCATGGGATCTCATCATCAGATTCAGACTTGTATCTTCCATCATCAGCTCAGCAACATGAAATGATGAAAGTTAAAAGGGAATCGCTTGTCTTGGTATGGTCATGTGAAGAGGAGGAATGAAACGCATGTACGAGTAGAATAGTTATGAAAATAAATGTGAATAGATGGAGAGGGAGAGGAAGGCCAAAGAAAAGATGGATGGAGAGTGATAGAACAGAATGGAAGAGGAAAACGTGTTGCGCCGACCCCAAGTAACATGGGATAAGGGCAGGAAGATGATAATGAGTCTAGTGAAGAGGATCAACATAACAATTATATTTACAATCTGTATTGTTAGTCCGTGCGACTGTTAGTACTTAGCTACGAGCTCCTCTTTCTCTCAGTCTCCTCATTCAGTACTTACTAAATATCTATTTAAAAAAATGATTATTCTTACACAATATAGATTATAAGAACCGGTAAAACTGTAATCCTAATACATAAAATACGTCGTAAGAAGCTGAAAATTGGCATGAAGGTTCCTCGGAGAGTGTAGAGGTGCACTAAGAGAGGATTTCTCCGTTACTGAGTGATTGCCAGACAACGCAAACCCGAAACTACTGGTCGTAGAAAGCTGAGGAAAAGTTTTAGAAAATATATTTATTCAACTATTTTTAACCAACTTCTTCAAAAACGAGGAGGCTTTATGTTCGGCTGTATCCTGCGGTCGATTCCGAATAAGGGTACATCCCGAAGCAACCATGTCCGGTGAGTATCTGCGTCAAGCGGAAGGTGAGGACGCCGTGGCGTCGCTTTAGCAATTCCTCAAAGAGGGGACTTATTGCCTGGATTGTGGCTTGCCCAGCGCTGGGTTGCGACAGTCGCTGTCTTCATGCCGTCATGAGATCTGGCCGGAGCTCCGTCCGCTGTGCCACAATTTGACGCGGCAGAGTAGCGTCCCCCGGCGTTGCGCCTCCACGCGCCATTCGTAAATGAGCGCGAGGGCTCCCTCCTCCAGATCCCATGGCGTCAGTCCAGCAAGGAGCTCGCCAGAGACCGGATGGCCATGGCCCTTTGGGTCACGTCAGGTCGCTTCCTCAAAGAAGGTGCCCACACCGGCGGCACATATAGGGTCATGGACCGCACGACCCCCGCGTAGGGCTTTCGGCAGGAAGCATTTGGACCCCCTAAAGTGAGCAGAAGCCGCTTGAAGCCAGCCGCGGCCCGCCCCAGTCTGGGTGCAAAACGTCGGGACCCAACTGAGGTGATACCGGAGTGCCTCCAATATGGTCGAGTGGGGAACGGAATTGAAGGCATTAGTTATGTCGAATGACAACGCCAACTTCACCTGGCCGACGCGCTGGCCCTACTCAAGGTAGAGCCAGCGCATCGATCGTCGAAGGCCCTTGTCGGAATCCAAACTGGGCACTGGGTCTGACAGGTCCGGCCTTACTCCCCGCAAATGGCTGTTGAGCCGACGGGACCGAGGCATGCTGGAGTTGCACACCTCAGTCAGGGATTCTCTTAGCTGGACCGCTGCAGCATCAACGTCCAGTACCTCGACTGGAGGCAACAGCCAGTCCTGGAGGAGGGCTGCCTCCTTGGCTGCCTCTCGGAACCCGACTGATGCAACTTCATCTATCTAGGCTAGATGCGCACGTCGACGCACTTGGTGGGCCTGGACAATCGGGCCTCGTCCGCATTTAAGGACGCTCTAAGCCTTTCGGCTAGAGCGTCAGTGATCGGCCCACTGGTTGCAACAGGGATCTCCAGCATCCGGACCCCCAGTCATGGTAACCCTGAGCTGGAGGCCGCCAGTGATGCTGAGCTCCTGGAGGTCCACCGCCTCCTTCGTCTTAGTGAGCACGTGGCTGTACGTCACGCCCCTTTTCTCCGCGTCCGGCTGTAGCGTGACCACTACAGCTGCGGTCTTCGGGGCGCATAGCTTAACCGCGACGCTTCACGCTGTACGCTACCGACTCCTCTGCCTTTTCTTGGCCGCCCTGGCTGCCTTGCTCGCTTTCTTTTTCTCCCCATCCACCTGTCATCCGGCTTCAGCCGCAGACGAGTTAGGTGACCTGTTGCATCGACGGCGCTTGAGCCATCGCCGCCTGTGCAGAAGCCCCACCTTTGGTTTGGCCTGCTTTGTGGGTGCTCCTCAGTTGGCATGACCGGACGACTCCAGTTTGGCAGAAACGGCGGCCACGTAGGAGGCCGCCTTCTGCTGGCCGGATGCCTTTTGGCTCGCCGCTCGCGAGGGGCGCAGGACGATGCCTTCTAGGACCGAGAACCTGTGCGCGAGTGCAGCTCTCTCCTGCCGCACCAGGTTCAGGCTCCTCCGCCGGCACGGGCTGCCTTCTTTGAGCCGGCTCCTTGGAGCCCACCCAGGTCTACTCGGAGCTTCTCATCCTCCTTTTGAACTTTTCACTTGATGACTTGGAACTTTCGTCCGAAGGAGGCCCGCAACAGTTGGCTTCCGCTGCCGCCAAAATGGAGGCCGAGGCCATATTTATGGCCTTGTTTTTGCGATCTGCGATCTTTTCAAGGCAACATCACGTATCAAACCTGGCCTTACGCTCCAGATCAGAGCTGCCGCCGGTGTCGTAAGTGCTAATTAGTGCTTTAAGAGATAATTTCGATTTTATATTTCTAAAAGAAAAATCGTGTAGGGTGTCCATTTCCATCAACTTTGAAACAAAAGTATATAAGAATTACAATTTCGTCCCAGTGTGCGTAGGCTTTCATTAGAATTCTTAATTGTGAGGCCTGTAGCGGCATCAATGCCACCACAAGAAAAACCAAATCTCCATCGCAACAAAAAGAACCGCAACACCATCTATCCTAGCAGCGAACTACTTCGTCGAAATCCTGCATCCCGCAAGCAGAGTTTACCGTGCAATTTGAACATATACATCAGCCCATTAGCAACTACCGGGCAGTTAGCCACACTGGATAAAACAACCATCTGGCGGTCCCTTTTCAATGTAGGTACCCACCTGGTTGTACCTAAAGTTTTTTCAAAATTCGTAAAAAAGGAAATGTATGCAAGAGTCAACGATCAGCTACCCCCACACTATAGAGCTGGATTTGTACTAGAATTTTAATCAATAGAAAATGAACCCAGTCATTAACTAACGATGCGAATTATCGATGATGATTTCTCAGAAAGAAGTCTTTGATGAGAATTAGGAAAAGGTAGTTTGGAGTGCCTTGACGCTTCGTATCGGAATTTTATTTTATGAAATTCTAAATAGAGCATTTCTAATCGACTTCAACAAAGGAGGAGGTTCTCAATATTTTAGGATCTTTCTTTGTTGTTTTTTGTGTATGTTCCCCGATTACTCGAAGACGCTTGGAACGTATTGGAACAATCTGCTTTAAAGAATAGACTTCCCAGGCGATCTCGTGGTCATCTGGTTTGGATCTCATGATGGAATCGTGGAGAAATTGAGAGAACTCTTCAAATTTAAGCAAATGGACCAGGATTGCTGAAACCGCATGTCTGTTTATTGTTTACACCAATGCATAATATAACATCACGCAGGCCTGTGAAGGGTTACGCTCGTGTGAATGTCAATTTAACTGTGGAGAATGACCATTAAAAGTCGAAATTTTTTTTTTGCCAAAAATACAACCGACTTCTAAATATTTTTTCTAAATAATAGTAATATATATATATATAGTTAATAAGTGTAGTTAATAAGCTCATACTGTTACTAACCATAATGGATCTGGTAATCTGATAAACGATTAAATAATAATAATAATAATAAGTTCGTGTCAAAAAACACTTCAAAAACACTTCTATAGAAGTGTTTTTGGTTTTGTTTTTCTTTAAAAGTTAAAACGCTACAAAGAAGTAGTAGTAGTTTGTAGTGTTTTTATTTAAAAGACGTGGTCTGAGTGATCTTTAGATAGTCATCAAATTGTGAAACCTTCTAGAAATAGACCATTCACGAACATTTAAACTAAAATTAACCAGGGTGGGGCACTGAAAATTTCGAGCTCGCTGCTCTCGCTCTTGCATTGAATATTTCATATATTATTTTATTTTCTTGAATATTTACGACGTATAGTAATATTTTACCATAGGTACAATACTCGTTTTGCACATAATATTATTTGAATTAGATACTTTATTAATATTTTTTAATGATATAAATTGTGTTCGTCCCATAAAATTAAACCAAAATACTATGGGGTTGTAGTTTTTCACATTCAAAATTCACTTACGTTAACGTTACTACACGTCACAATATTCGTGCTAGGCCCTCAGTTTATGCTTAATAAAAATCGACAAAAAAGATATCTGAACAATGAAGAAATAAATATATCTACATGTTTTTTAAAAAAAAACGTTGCCACTCTAGGATTTTTTCCTGTATCGTGGGAGCATTTACAAACATACAAATACACATGCACAAACAGCCAGACCCGGAACAACTATCTGTAGGCCATACAAATATTTGCTCCGTGCGGGAATCGAACCCGCGCACCGCAGTGCAGCAGATAATCACTAAACCACTGCGTCAACCATGCCGTCAAATCTTTATAATAAGAAGAAATCTAGAGTTTCTGAGTTTTTTTAATGATCTGACTTCATCAAATGACTCCTCCCGCTCTGGGTGGAGCAGAAGGGAGTGTCAGACTCTTTTTAACAAATTCCGCGACCCTGGCAGGCACTTTGCTCGCCCCAGCATCCTTAGCTGTCCGGTTTCCACTTAAGTTGACATAAAGACATGTGGCCTCATATATCAAATTATGTTAAAGTAAATTATGTTTATTATTTTGTATACAGTGTTTTTGTGTGACCCGCGCAACTTCGTCTGTGTCACAATTTTCGTTACTGCTCCGCTCCTATTGTTCTTAGCGTGGTGATAAATTGGCTATCTAACTCTGAACGAATTTTCAAATCGGACCAGTAGTTCCTGAGATTAGCGCGTTCAAGTAAACAAACTCTTCAGCTTTATATATTAGTATAAGATAAGACGTATTATGTATGAAGATTAAATGGGCTGAGGGCCGACCACTGGTGCAAACCGACTGCCACACTGAAGCTGTCAGTGATGCCCACTGCAGACCGGACTTTAGTACCTGCTGCTTCGACTGTACATCGCTGGGATCAACTGCCTGCATCCCAGGCACACCTTTCTCCTTAAGGGCCCACCACAAAACCTCATGTGGCACCCGGTCATATGCCTTTTCGAGGTCAACAAATAATGCAGGTTTTTATGCACAGCTCCATATTTCTCGCACAGCTGGCGGGTAGCGAAAATGGCATCCGTTTTACCCCGACCAGGCATAAAACCGAACTGGTTATGTGAGATTTCATTCTCTTCTCTCAGCCGCCTTTTAATAACTTTTTCCAAGGCTTTCATACTGTGTGACATCTTCTCTGCGCTAGACTGACCGTCATTAGTTTAATATGGGCTGGGAACATATTCCTGCGGAGATTCTTAACATCGCAATTCAGAAAAACGCGTCATCAGTATAACGCTATCTATCGAAAATGTAGTTGAACTGTCAAATATAAGATCGAATTCAGAAGCTCATAATTGTTACGATAAATAATGATTACATACTAAAATGTTCGCTTTTCTTTTACTAAATATTAGAAGTATAACAAACTAGCACTTCGCCCGTAACTTTATTCGCGCGGGTTTAGTTAGTAAGTACTCCACGAACTTTATCTCCCCGTGTAAATTTCTTATTAATAGACTAAACGTTCGACGACGGCAGTTCGCGCAAACTGCAACATTTTCTTACTTAGAGTATTTTTAATGCGTATCATAACTTTTAAACGAAAGATCCGATTTGAATGATTTAAAGTGTACTTTACTTATACATAACCATAAATTGATAAGGATTACACCAATATTTCATTTCCCCCGGGTTTTAATTGAATAATTTAAACAATTGTCATTGTGACTTAACCATAATAGTGAAATATATACCCTCGCGGACTTTTTTGCAGATATTGATGCCCTCTATAAAACTTTAAAACATCACTTTGCTCTATTGTCAATAGTTTCCGCAGCGTACGCGATTAAGGATCTTTTTTGTTATTTTTTCCTTTGGTTACATAATCGAAGTTTTCATACGGATCCCTAACTTTTTTGAAAATAATCTAAAGAATATGTTCATCAGGGATGTCATTACATCCCTGGTGAACATAGGCTTTGGAATATTTTCGAATTATATGAAGAATTTTTCAAATCGGTCCAGTAGTTTCGGAACTTATTCAATTCAAACAAATCTTTCCACTTATATAATTATTACTATACATTATTTCCTTTAATTATTTATATATTTTTAAACATTTTTATACAATATGTATCTAAAAAGAACATTTAAAAATATAAAAAAGTAGCCCGCCGATATCGGGACAGGGTCCAAGCTACCGGTGGTCAGGGCTCAAGAGAAAGGCATCTCCTGAAAATGCGAGCCGTGTCCAGAAGTACCGCTTTCTGTATCAAGCCCTTGATCAAGCTACCCAACGAGAGCCTCCTAAGGTGTTGGTCGAGGCTCGTGGCTATTAAGCCATTGGCCGACACGACTATCGGTACAATGATTGTGGAGTCCACTTCCCACATGTCGACAACCTTGCGAGCCAAGTCAATATACTTGATTTGTTTGTCTTTCTCGGCTTTCACGAGGTTCTCGTCATGCTGGACGGCTATGTCAACAATCATTGCACGCCTCACAATTCGGTCCACCACCACTATATCAGGCTTATTGGCAACAATAGTCCTGCCAGTGACGATGGACCGATCCCATTACAATGTGATATTGTCATTATCGAGAACTGGGTCGGGCGCATACCTATAGTATGGCACCTCCGACTCCACAAGAGAGTATTCCAGAGCAAGTTGCTGATGGATAATCCTGGCTACAAGGTTGTGCCTATACAAGTATTCTCCGTTAGCTAGACGAGAACATCCAGAGATAATGTTGCGTATTGATTCTCCCGGACGGTAACATGCCCGACATCTGTCGACCGTGCCGTCTTTCACAATAAATCTCCGGTAGTTTTATTATTGCACAAACAACACCTTCGGTTTCTCCAAAAAGATCACTGAAACGCAGCCAGGCTACGGAAGCTTTTTCCGGGTCCTACATGGGCCCGGAAAAAGCGCCCGTGAAGCTCCTTATTCTGCCATATCGCCCTGCGATCGTTAGTGTCAAGCACCGCAGGTTTGCGCCAGTTCTCATTTGCCAAGGAGAGTGGGGTGAGTCCCTTGTCCACCGCCACTACATCTCGATGCATACTCACGTCGACAGCTAGGAAATATTCCCTAAGACTGCATATCTCGCGATTGTGGAGAGTCTTAGCATTTAAAAAGACTAGACCTCCACACTTTCGCGGGATATACAGTCTCATTACCGACGATCGTGGGTGATGCATTTGATATGCAGTAAGCAGTGTGCGGATCCACCTATCCAGGGTCTTAAGTTCCGTTTGAGTCCATTTAAGTACGCTGAAAGAGTACATCAATACCAGCATGACCAAATCGTTGAAGGCGCGCACCTTGTTTCCGCCTGATAGAAGACTATTAAATGCCTTCTTCAGGTGGCCAAAGAAGCGCTCCTTCAACGATTGCTTCATCTCAGTAACATTGATACCTAACGCTTCCGACATACCCAAATAATTGTAAGTTTCAGTTGGAGAGAGGGATCTCAGGTTTATGGAATCCGAGAGTTGTGTTCCCAAGGATTCCATAATCTCTCCACGCTTTACATGCATGACCGCACATTTGCCCACACCAAACTCCATCTTGATGGCGTTACTGAATGTTTCAGTTACTTTCAGTAGCTCCATTAGTTACAGATTAGTGTGGGCAAAGAGTTTCAGATCATCCATGTAAAGGAGGTGAGATATAACCTGACCACCTCTCTTCAACCGATAGCCTAGCCCTGAATTCTCCAGCAGTGTGCTAAGAGGATTCAAGGCTGGACAAAACCAAAGCGGACTCAAACTATCGCCCTGAAATATATCCCGCTCGATCCTTTCCGGTTCGCTATTCCTCTGGATATTTCGACATCCTGGATAGCGAAGGACTGTCCTCCATTGCCCCATACACGACATCAGGAAGGTGCGTAGCGTTGCATCAACTTTATACAATTCTAGCACCCTCATGGGCCATGTATGAGGCACCGAGTCATAGGCCTTCTTATAGTCTATCAAGCATATCGACAGATCCTTTCGGGAACGCCGAACCTGTTGGCTAATGGCCATATCAATAAGGAGTAGCTCCTTAGTACCGCGGGACCCATTCCTACATCCATTTTGAGAGGCAGACATGATGTTGTTGTTAATATGACTAATTAATCTTTTCCCTCAAAATGGATGTAAGAACTTTATAGACCGTCGGTAAACACGTGATTGGTCTATAATTTTTAGGTTCCGCAGTACTACCTGATTTATGGAGCAGGTGGGGTATTCCTGTAGTTAAGAACTGGAGTAGCGACCCAGACTCTAAAGGCAGACTGGAATTGAGACGACAAGCAAGCGTGCGATCTCGTGAACCATTTAATCCAGAAATTGTGCAGCCCGTCCGGCCCTGGAGATTTCCAGTTAAGCAACGGACGGACTGCACAAGCTACATCTTGGGGGCTGATGGAAATGGCCCCCATTTTTGGTATCGGATCGCACACACGCTCGACCTCCCGAGTCCAGTCACCTTCTACTTGACTGACAGGAACCGACCAGATGCTGCGCCAGAATGAACACATAGCATCATCATCCGGCAAGCGCGTGTCAGTCACACCTTGGTCCGGTCGCTCCCAATCCCTATATACCCTTCATTACTTTGGAATGTGCGACTCTGGATGTATCACTCCACTCACCGCCTGTACCTACAAATACGGCTTGCCCATGCATACATCTTCTGCTTCAGGAAGTCGATGCGCTCTGTGACACAAGATATATAAACTCGGGGATTGACATCAGTACCCGAAAACGCCCGTCTCACATAGCGCAACAGTCTAGGGCGTGTGTTGCCCTCCCTGAAGCAGATCAGTTTGCCGATTAGCGCTCTGGCCTCACCAATACGACGCTCGATCCTGCACTGCCAAGCTGGTACGGCTGGTTTCGGTCGTGTAACACTATCATTGGTTATTTTTATTTTGACATGAGCTACACGACATGCCGCTACAGCCGCGCAGTACATGATCGAATGTGCATCGGTGAGGTTATCACAGTTATCAAAATAGCTTGACAACTGCGAATCCACCAGAGCCCTGTTCTTGTCATGTATGGGCAAACGAGGTAAGCGTGGTCTAAGTTCAGGCGGCATGTAGCGGTATTACGGAATAGCACACTCCAAAGCACTCCTCAATTCGTCATTGCACTGGGTACTTACGTTTGTAACTCTTCTCGTCAGCGTGGCTGGGCAATTGGGTTGACTGTGCTGGTGCCACAGTCTGCGACGGAGGAGCAATGACACACATGATTTCAGTGCGGAGGCGATCAAGCACACTATCATCCAACATACGGTTACGCTGAATGACACACACCTGATCCGACAGTCGTTCGGCCGATATGCCATATATATATATGTATATAACTCAACACTATGTTTTTGTGTTCTTTTCACATAAACGGCCGTATTTTTTAGGGTTCCGTAGCCAATTGGCAAAAAACGAATCCCTTATGGATTCGTCATATCTGTCTATCTGTTTGTCTATCTGTCCGTCCATATGTCACAGCCACTTAACTATACTGTTGAAACTTGGTAAGTAGATATATTTTGTGAACCGCATTAAGATTTTCACACAAAAATAGAACAAAAACAATAAATTTTGGGGGTTCCCCATACTTAGAACTCATACTGATACTCAAATTTTTTTTTTCATCAAACCCATACGTGTGGGTATCAGTCTATGGATAGGTCTTCAAAAATGATATTGAAGGTTTTTAATGTTTTTTTTTTCTAAATTGAAAAGTTTGCGCGAGAGACACTTTCAAAGTGGTAATATGTGTCCCCCCACTGTAACTTCTAATACTAAAAAAAATATATGATGTACATTACCATGCAAACTTCCACCGAAAATTGTTTTAAAAGAGATCTAGTACGTAGTTTTTTTTAATACGTCATAAATCGTAAACCGCAATTTACCTTTCATTCAATCAACTCAAATATAAAAAAATAAGGTTTATGGTACGGAACCCTTCGTGTGCGAGTCCGACTCGCACTTGGCCGGCTTTTTTTTTATGTTAACTTATAACTATGATTTTTTCACAGCTTCAAGGGACCGCAGACAATGAGTATATGGTTTACAACTCGATACCTCCACGCGTTCCTGAGATAAAGAGTCTTGACAGACAGATGGACGAACAACTAAGTGATCCTATGAGGGTTCCGTTTTTTCTTTTGAGGTACGGAACCCTAAAACCGTGCGTAGCCTCTCCGTGCGTCTTCTTTTATTAAGAATGGGAAATCATAAAATGACTCCTCCCGCTCTGGTGTGTGCGGGTTTGCGCCTTTAAAGTGAACAAAATAGATTGACACGTAAAAGGGTTAAAACATTCAACCTACTCACAAAATAAATGTTATTTATCATACTCAAAATGTATTGATTTACCTAAAGCGTCCGCTTTTAGGGTTCCATAGTCGACAAGGAACCCTTATACTTTCGCCATGTCCGTCTGCGGTTTAGCTCAGAGATGCGTACCACGGCCTCTGCCTCAAGTTTTGCGGGCAGCGGGGCAGCGGTGGCGGCGGTGCAGGAACGGGGCGGGCAACGTAGACCCGTTCTCAAAACCAGCGGGTAGATCGTACGGCACTATAGCGGCGTAGGTTTGTGTTCCTGGTTGTGTCGTCGAGATATTTCTTTTTATTCGCGAACGAAATGTCTAAACAACGGTGAAAACTCTTTTCTGATTCATATTTATTCCTAACACTCGATTTATTGTGAGCAAAAGAAGAAAATAAATTGCACAACACTGCAATGCAGACGCGCGGGCGGTCACCGCTTGACTGGAGTGCACCGCTCATTGCCCGCCCTCGCGCCGCTATTTTCGAGAGCCGGTCCATTTGATTTTACACATTAGTTCTTGCCGCATCCGCGCCGCCGCCGCCTCCACCCCGTTGCCCGCAAATATCGAGGCAGAGGCCGAAAAAGTTGGAATTTGGCATACAAAAACACTTTACAAAATTATTATTTTTTTTTAAGATTTTATTTTACTAATATGTATACCAATACCAGATTCCAACTTTCTTATGCTAAGCGTCTCTGAGCTAAACCGCAGACAGACAGACGGACATGGCGAAACTATAGGGGCTCCTAATTGACTGCGGGTCCCTTAAAACACTGGTGTAGCCTAAGGGCTTATTCTACTAATTTTAATGCAATTGTCTAAAACACCACAATTTTACCCATATTTTGATTGCCACTGAGCTACACTAGCAAACGTTGCTTAAAAATTAGTAGAATTAATGGGCTAATATTTTTGCTAAATTAATGGAGGTACTTACTTTTATGTAATGGAAAACACTTTGAACTTTTTTCTAATCTCATGTCTTTAAATGCATTTATGAACAATGACCAAATATAAAAAAAAAACTGATCAAATATTATTGTTTTAATTTCTTATACATTTCTTTTTTATAGTTAGTGCGTATTTTCCCAGGAGAGTACCCAGTTCTTCTATATTTATAAATACTGACCTAGTTAAAAAAAATAGGGTTGCCAAGTTTCTTTAACCGAACCGACCCGACAGTAACCGAACTTTGAGTAAGTTTGAGTAAAAAATAAGACATTAGATAATGACGTTACAAAATAATAATAAAAAAACAATGTACACTAATATACCGCCGATTACAGTAAATCACCTCTGTACGTTTGTCTGCCTAAAGTATTAATTAATTAATAAAAAAAATAAAAAGCGGTTACATTACAAGTAACCGCGTTTTACTGAAAATAAGTTGATTAAATTCTGAGGTAAAATTTTATCAACTTATTCTCAGTAAAAATTTAAATTTTAAAATCATTCATAGAAATACAGACATGCAGGAGGGAGTGTCAGACTCTAACTGACTAAAACCCATCCGTGTTCCTTCTAGAGCCCTTTGCGTGCCAGCTAGTCTATTCTGTAAATAACCATTTCGATATCGAGCTTCACCTGAGTGACAATCCTCACAAAGTGAGCTTTATAACACACACCATAAAGGTCTTACGTTTGTCGTAACATGATACTCACCTCGGATTCCGCAGTCGAGACACGAAAATGTTATTACAGTATAGGGGTAACTACAGGGCTACGGTGCCTCTTTCGAACAAAGTCCACAGGCACTGGCCCTAGCGGGCCCCGTCTCCCAGGCTGACAGCTCTTTGAGGCACGCGTGGAACTCAGCGCGCCGTCGACCCGGGCCTGGTTCTGATCAGACGGCGAGCCACCCAATGCTCGCCGAAATACAGATATACTACTCTGTCAAGAAAGTACCGGGAAAAGATCAATAATACACAAAATGTCTGTTATTCATACAAATTTATTTTATCACCTTCAAAGTATGCTCCTTTAGAAACGATACACTTGCGCCAACGAATAATCCATTCATCAAAACATTTTTTAAACGCTGCTTCCGGAATTGAGTTCAGTTCTCACCGCGAATTCTTCTTTATGTCTTCTATCGATTGAAAACGGGTGCCACGAAATGGTAATTTGAGTTTAGGAAAAAGAAAAAAGTCAGCAGGAGTCATATCTGGTGAATATGGTGGTTGCTGGATGGTATTTGTTGAGTGTTTGGTTAAAAATTCGTTCACAATGATAGCCTTGTGCGAAGGCGCATTGTCGTGGTGCAAAATCCAAGAATTTTCTTTCCACAAATCTGGCCTTTTTCGTCGAATTTGCTCTCTTAAACGCCGCATAACTCAAATAATATTCTTTATTTACCGTTAGACCTTCCGGTAAGAATTCAGAGTGCACAACACCGCGATAGTCAAAGAAAACAGTCAACATGACTTTGACTTTTGATCGACTTTGGCGTGGTTTTTTCGGTTTCGGTTCAGTTGGAAGGCGCCACTCCGAAGCTTGTTGACTAGTTTGCATGTCAAACTCGTAAACCCACGTCTCGTCACCAGTAACAATGCGTTTCATGAATGTTGGGTCCGAACTGACTCGTTCTAGCATGTCCTCAGCGACTTTCATGCGATTGAGTTTTTGGAGAAAATTCAGATCTTTTGGGACTAGCCGAGAAGCAACATGTTTTATACCCAAATGATTAGTTAAAATGGTACGGATCGACTCGTGAGATACAGAAAGTTCGGCGGCTATCTCTCTCAGAGTTGAATGGGGATTTTCAGTCACTATTTCCTTCACTTTTGCGATGTTAACTTCAGTTGCAGACGTTGACGGCCTACCAGAGCGAGGCAAATCTTCCATCACATCTCGACCGCTTTTGAACGCTTTGAACCACTCATAAGCACGAGTTTTTGATAAAGTCGATTCACCGTAAGCCTTATGTAACATTTTCAGTGACTCCGAACACGAAATTCCATTGGCGATGCAAAATTTAAGACAAACTCTTTGTTCGATATTTTTGTCCATTATGAAATTCGCAATACACACTATACAGAGTTGATACGACAGAGGGGCATTAAATTAAACTACGTATACTATACGTGTTCAGTATTAATTCGATACGGTACAAAAACAAAAGCGCCATAAATGAGAAAATATTTTTTTCAAACAAACTAAATAGCTTGCAAATCCGAATAAAACGCAACCACCCTTTGTAAAAAAATGACACTGACCTTAGATACCGCTAGGTAACAAAGCGGCAACGTCGCGCGCGCGCCGGAGCGCTCGTGTGCTCGGCGGGGGCCGGGCCGGGGTGGCGGCGGGCGACTTAGGCCTCCGCTCGCACTGGCTTTTATGTTAGGTAATGTTTCGAAGTACGCGCACAAAAACAAACACACTAAATTTTTAAATTTTCGATGTGTCCTCCATTCACATTGATGCACAAATTATACCGACGGAGAATATTGTTATTTATTTTTCTAATTAGATCACTGTCCGTCGCTAAGCAGTTTCATTTGTGAAATGCTAAAATAATCCTATTTTTTAACTCATCAATTGTATTTACCTCTGAGGCATACCTACACTTCACCCTTAATGTACCCCCACAAAAAGAAATCCATGGGAGTGAGGTCCGGAGATACTAATACTAAATAATAATAATCCCAAGTTACGTGTCCTATCACCATAAAAAACAGTCAATCACAAAAAAAACACTAATACTAAATAATAATAATCCCAAGTTACGTGTCCTCTCACAATAACAAAATAAAATCACAATTGTTTGCGCGCGAATTCCACAAACCGTACGTTCCGAAACGACAGCGTCGGCGCACTGAATAGAGGCCGATCGCAAAAAAACAAGGATGCAACAAACTGACCTATTTCTGTTTCTTTCAAATGCGCTACGTTTCTCGCTTTCGTAGTGAAATTGCAAGTGTGTGTGTATTCATTGCTTCCTTGTTTGCATTGCCAATTTTTAGTGAATGTCCTTCGACATGCGTCAGAGCGGCAACAACGCATCGTAGATTCATCGTTGTAAGGTGCATGACCTATGCTTAGACGATAATCAGCTGTTAGAAAAGATACATCGTGTTCAAACCGTGCAAAAACTTTAAAAATCATTTGCGACTAAACTACTGCTCCTAATTAATTTATTTTTGGTACAGAGCTTGAAAATGGTACCTAGTATAGGCAGTTTTAAGGAAAGCCCCTCTGTCGTATCAACGTTGTATATGATATTACTAAAACCAGCACTGTATTTAATATAAATACCAGATGCAACTCAAACTCCGCGCCAAAATGGAAAACAGTTGTGCCAATCTAACAACTACAAAAAAACAAAAATTTGAATTTGGAACCATAAACAAATCATCCATTCCCGATACTTTTTTGACTGAATGTCAAAAAATGCGATGTGGGGATGAGGAGGGGTTAAGTAAACAACATGACGTGTATTACTTTGAGAGTCAATTGTGAACAGAGACTCAACTATACTCAGCTACAGTCCTCAACTGTCCTCTCTCCTTTAATAGGTGGTTTAAATATACATAGATAGTACGTGACTACGTGCTAATACGAAGTATATCTACCTTAACTTAACCCTGAACAATACGTGACATGCTGATGTACAACATACGTGACACTCACCACATCACCCCTCTTAAAGAAAAAAAAAAACTAAATTACGGTTTTTTTTTTTTTCCTTTTTTTTTAACATTTCAAACTTACATTCTAACTCCTACAATATAATTTTGTTCTATTCTTATGAATTACATCTATCTTATTATCATTCTTTTTTACAATTACATTTGGTGACTCGTCCTTTATAACTTCAAATGGTCCATTATAAATACATTCTAGTTTATTGCCTGTTTCGTTTTTTATTAATATCCAGTCACCTTCTTCATAATTTATTGAATTAAGGTTCTTATCATAACAACTTTTCCTCGCTAACTTACTTGCTATCAAATTTCCTTTCGCATCATTTTGAGCCCTCTGCAATCTAAACTTAAATTCTAAAGGATAATCATCAAAATTGTACAATGGTTCAACACTTTCACCTTGAAGACTACTTGGTAACCTGCAAATTTTACCGAAAACTAATTCATAAGGTGTATATTTGGTCACAGTATTAACTGTAGTGTTATATGAAAAGCACCAATATGGAATCCAAGAACTCCATGACGATGGATTATTTTCCGTCTGTATCCTTAAATACGCGCCTAAACTTTTGTGAACATTTTCCAAAGATCCTATACTCTCATGATGATATGATGTCGACAAGATTTTATTGATACACAAGATGTTACATAGCTCTACCATTACTTTTGAAATGAACTCAGAACCCCTATCTGTAGCAATTGTCCGCGGTATTCCATATCTCAAAACAAAATTTTCTGCCAACGCTTTCGCTACCTCATTTGCGGATTTATTCTTTAATGGATACGCCTCTACAAATTTTGTAAGCTCACACTGAAGTGTCAATATATAAACATTGCCTTTTTCGTCCCTATCAAGTGGCCCCACTATATCTAAATAAATTTTCTCAAACGATGTGGATGCAGTGGTAGTAATTGTCATTGGTTCCTTAGTATGTCTAGAATACTTTTGCTTCTTACACTTATCACATTTATTAATGTATTCCGTTACATCTTTTTCAATAGAAGACCAATAATAATACTTCTTTATATTATTCACCATTCTGCGTACACCTGCATGACCACTTGTGGGTAAAATGTGGAAATCATTCAAAATAATCCTCTTCTCATCTTCCCCTTCTACTCTCCTTAAATCCTTCACCACACACATTTTAAAATCTTTCATATGTAGAGATTTACTACTATTTTCCTTCAAATATTGTGCCATTTTTGTAATAAATTCAACGTTATAACGATTTTTTATAATAATAACTTCTTTTATGCCTTTCTCAATACAAAAATCTACTATGTCTTTCAACAACTCGTCCCGCGATGATGCCGATAAAGATTCATAGTTTACATAAATACTCGAGTTTCCTGGCACATACATTAAATTACGCGCTTTTGAAAATATCTTTTTATAATTTTTGTTACGTAACATTTTCTCCCATTCATTTAAACATATCTCAACGTCATTTCCTTGTTTTTTAAGAACTTCCACAATCCTAGGGTGATCAGTCCCAGATACCATGGAGTCCGTATCACAAACATTCGGCTCTCTTAACCGTTTGTACTGCGCTCTCGTCATCACGGATATAGTCTTTTCGCGTATGGTTTTCAAATCCTCGCTCGTAATCACTATCCTGGAAAGTGCATCTGCTTGCACATTTTCTTTTCCCTTAATATATTCAACCTCAAAGTCGTATTCTTCTAAACACAAACGAAACTTAGTTAACCTACTTGAAGGATCTGTCATGTTAAACAAATACAACAGCGGCCGGTGATCCGTTTTTACGACGAACCTCCGCCCGTACAAATATGGTCTAAAATGTTTAACTGACCAAACTATTGCCAATAACTCCTTCTCTATTATAGGATAATTTAACTCACTTTTCCCTAAAGACCTACTAGCATATGCAACGGGTTTCCCGTTCCCATTACACAACACACTCCCTAAAGCGTACCCCGAACTATCGGTTTGCAATACGAAAGTGTTGTTATCAGAAAAATCTGGATAATCCAACACCGGTGGATTCATTAACGCTTCCTTAAGCAACAGAAAAGACCTCTCACACTCATCGGTCCAACTAAACACGACACCCCTTTTACACAGTCCATTCATTGGTACCACTATATTAGCAAAATTTGGTATGAACTTCCTATAATAATTCACAAACGCTACGAACCTCTTCACCTCATCAACCGTCGTTGGACGCGGATAACTTTTCACGACTCCTACCTTCTCTGGATCTGGTGAAATACCTTCCGCCGAAATTACGTGTCCTAAATAAAGCACTTGCTTCTTCAAAAATTCACATTTGGATGGATTTAGCTTAAGATTCACTTTCCTCAAGCGTGAAAAAACTGATATAAGATTCCCGTTATGCTCATCCAAATTCCATCCAAAAATAATTAGATCATCTAAATAAACCAGACACCTGTCATAATTCAATCCAGACATAGCCACAGTCATCCATCTGCTAAAAGAACTCGGACTAATCTTCAACCCCATTGGTAACCTACACATCTGATACTGCCCCTTATCAGTCGTAAAAACAGTGTATCTCCTACTACTTTCTTCTAAAGCACATTGATAATATGATTGCGACAAATCACAGTGACTAAAGTAAACAGCACCCGACATTGAATCTAAGATTTCAGTTATATTAGGCAAAGGGAATTTATCATCCTGTATCCTTTCGTTCAACTGCCTGTAATCTATCACCACGCGCCATTTCTTCTCCCCACTACGATCTGCTTTTTTGGGTACAACCAAAACAGGACTAGACCACTCACTAGCTGTCTCCTCAATAATATTACTATCCAACATCTCTTGCACTTGCCTATCAACTTCCTTCTTCTGTACATAAGGTATTCTATATTGCCTCCTATAAACTGGAGTCACATTCTCTTTCAATCGTATTGACTGCTCATACACATCCGTGACTGATAATTTATCTCCCGGAACATGAAATATATCTGAATACTTCGCGCAAATTCGCTCAATCGTCAATCGTTCCTCGGCATTCAAATAATCAAGTTTAAGCAAAGAAAATATTTCCTTAACACGTTCAACGCTCCCTTCCGGCTCCGCAAAACTACAACAAACGTAACCACTTAACGGATAAACTTCTACACCGGACATACTACACACAACTTCCTCAGAGTTTGTGTTTAAAATCCTAATGGGTATCATCCCATTCCTAGGCCTAGCCACCACACTTGCCAAAAAAACACCTTCACGCAATTCTTTCCTTACCACTATACAATCTTCTGCTCTATTAACGGGAATAAACCTAACTACTTCACAACGCGGAGGAATAGTCAACAGGTAATCATACGACTTGAGCGGCATCGAAACCTTCTGCCCCTCATTACCCTTAAGAGACAACCTATTCAATGAAAAATCTATAATACCACTATATTTCTGCAAAAAAAAAATCCTGGCCTAATATGCCTACCGACTTACATGGCAACTCTTCAAATATATAAAACCTATGCACGAATGAACATCGACCGTACTCCAAATTTAAATATACATAACCTATAGCTCGCAAACTACCTCCTACACCATTGATCACCAACTCTTCCTTAACCACTTTATAACACAAAGCGGTACTCGTTAAAAAAGTGTTTTTTACGGCTGATATGGACGCACCCGTATCCACTATTCCGTATCTACACTATCCACTACCAAATCAACCCAGTTAATGCTATCACAAGCTAAAATATGCTTATGCACGAAAAAACTGAGTCTCACTCAGCTGACCGCCTTCGCCACTCCGTGACATTGACACTGAGCCTGAGTCAGCATCATTCCGCGCGTGCTCAAAACACGCTACACGCCGCCGACCTTGCTGAGTCTGGCGTCCACGACGAGCATTATCGCTGCGACCGCGCATTCCACTGCTATGCCATGCCTTGACACTTATGAAAGACACACACAGTTTTAGAAGCTGGTATATAGAAACATATACAAACAGGTCCATTTTGTATTGAGGAGCTCGTGGCTAAATAATAACAGCCGCACAGGTCGATCTTTAAGGTTAAGCAACGCTTGCCAAGGTTGGTCTGTGGGTGGGTGGGTGACCATCTTAATATAACGAGTTTCCTCCGTGCCTCGGAAAGCGTATTAAGCCGTTGGTCCCGGCTGTCAATTGAAGATGTTTAGCAGTCGTTACGGATTGTCAAAAGCCAGTAAATCTGACTCCAGTCTTGCCAAGAACTACAGTGTCACTCAGTTAATGGGTTGTGGAGGTCTGGTAGGCAACTGCTCCACGTAAAACAACTGGTATTCAGCTGAATCCGGTTT
Organism: Lacanobia oleracea; assembly: GCA_950371165.1. NCBI lineage: Eukaryota > Metazoa > Arthropoda > Insecta > Lepidoptera > Noctuidae > Lacanobia > Lacanobia oleracea. The sequence goes on from OX493413.1 coordinate 13,583,896, forward strand.
GACTGGAAGCCGACCCCAATATAGTTGGGAAAAGGCTAGGCAGATGATGACAAACAGGTCGAATTAATAACCTCTTTTTTTGAAGTCTGTTAAAATTTGGGAAAGTTCTTGCCAAACAGATTCCACCACCGCCTTACCAAGAATTGAAAAATATGCGCGCAGTAAAATTGTTGTCTTGCTGGACACTGACTAAACCGAATTATCTCGAATTAGTAGTGGACTGAAAGATGAATGTGTAGTGGGATGGGATAATATTAACAAAAAGATCCTTAAACAATTCAAGCATATCCTGGTACCCTTGACACATATTTCGTAAGTATCTGTTTTTCTTTGTTTAACTTTGAACTTTGAACAATATATTAAGCAAAGTCAGTACTGAAACACATTCTACTGAAATTAAGTTCAGCACTCGAAAAAAAGGGAGACCAAACAAGCAATTTCGTTTGGATATGGACGATTTTGATTATGATGTTGTTCGAAGAATGGTGTATGATTTTCACTTATGATTTAATGAACTGCCGACAATAAAACCAGTAAAAGCTAAATTATCTGAAGCTATTAATTACAATGGGTCTGAAAAGACGTTGAGAAAAATACTTCACGAGATGGGATTTCGGTTCACTAAAATGAAAGATAATCGAAAAGTTCAAATGGAAAAGCACGATGTAAGTCTCAAACGAATGGTCTCGATAAAATACGCAAATTTCGCGATTCAGGAAAAAATATCGTCTACATGGATGAGTCTTACATAGACACATCCCACACTAAAGGGAAATCTTGGAGTGATGATAAGAAAAAAGGAGTAAAAAAGCCAATTTCAAAAGGTTGTTTGATAATAGTTCATGCGGGAAATGAAAAAGGCTTTGTACCCCGGTGCCTTTTTAACGTATAAATCCACGGACACTACAGGTGACTATCACAATGAAATGAATAACGATAACTACGAAAAATGGCTGGTTAATCAATTAATCCCAAATATACCCAGTGATTCTGTTCTAGTTATCGCACGACCAGCAACGCACGCTTTTTTTTTTTTTTTGCACTGGGAAAAAATGCATTACGCATACCTTCCTATCGGGGGAATAGGAGGGGTATGTGGGACTCCCCGGGCAGACCCAGTATACCCACTAAAACAACCCAGCGGCATTCCCGCATCGTCCGAGTGGAAGAGGACTGGGCGATCGGCGCAGCCTTGGCGTCCAGTCCTCCTCCGACGACAACCTGCCTAAAACGGCGGGCCCCTCACGTCCTCCCCGTTAAGTGGGAGGGCTGGGAATGACCAGCGAAGGTGGTGTGGAGTGCAATGCGGGTGGAGGCGCCCCCGCGCCTATCGCCCGCCCATCAACACCATAAGGAGGGAGAAGATGACGTCTTCTCCGACCTCTTCTTCGCCTTCGGAGCGGCGCAGCGAGAGGGTCGTCCTCCCGCGCGCGCTCCGCCGCCTCCTTTTGCGAGATGACATTCTCGCGAGGAAACCATGGGAGCGCTCGAGCCAGTCTCGCAGGACCGGACCGAGTGCGTCCAAGGTACGGCGGCCAAAAGTGGCGGTGACGAGGTCCTCCGTCCAATGGACGACGATAGCGTCCCTCGCCTCCCACCGTACGGCCTCCCGCTCCTCCGCGACGGGGCGCTCGCCTAGAGCCTTTCGCCGCGCCGTCCACTCGTACACTCTGGCGAGCACCCCCGCCTCCAACTCCCAAGGAGGGATGCCCGCCAGAGCGCACGCCGCCGAGAAGCCCACCGAGCGGTAGGCCCTCGAAACCCGCAGTGCAATGGCCCTTTGGTGCCTGCGCATCACAGTAGCATTCTCCCTCCTGTGGAGGGAGTCCGCCCAGATGGCCCCGTACAAGGCCACGCTCCGCAGGACGCCGGCACCGTGCATTCGGCCCCCCCAGATTTGGGAGGAGCCAAGACAGGGCGTCCGCGGCCTTCAGCAGGCGCGTCGACAGCCCGCTGAAATGCGGGCCGAAGCGCCACCTGCTGTCCAACACCAGGCCCAGATACTTCATCTGGGCCTGGACGCCCACCCTGACACCCTCCACCAAATGTGGGCATTGGGAGGGCAGCGCTGCCGAGGCCCGTGAAAACACGGCCTCGGTCTTTCTCAGCGCCACCCTCAATCCCAGGCAGCATCGACAACGCACATCATAACAAATATGTTGAAAGAGCCCCAACTCTCAAACACCATTAAACAGGAAATGATCAACTGGTTAAACAGAAACGAAATTCCAGTTGATCCAAAATTAACAAAAACCCAGATTTACGCTATTATATGTCAGCACAAGGAGGTATACAGAGTTTTCCGTGGACAAAGTACTTGCCGAACATGAGCACACTGTGTTGCGATTGCCACCCAGTGTGCCGGGTACTGTATAATGTTAAAGTATAAGACAAGATTACTAAAAATACTGGATTTGGTGTTCCTCACGGAGGCATTCTGGGCCCAACCCTATTCCTGCAATAATAACTTACAGATTTCTGCAATTTAAACATTAAACAAAGCATTGTTTCATAATACGGACGACACGGTCTTAGTATTACCGCTAAAACTAGCAAGAAACTGAACGAACACGCTCAACTAGGTGTTAATACTGTGACGCCATCTCCTGCGACTACCGGTACATTTGGCGGCGGACGCGTCTACATTTGACTGAACCCGGGGCATTGTCACATCATATATGTCGGACATGGCTTAATATCAGCAGGCCTCGTCGGTAACACCGGGGACTGGCCAGTTTTATGGAGAAGGAGAGTCTTTATATGATGAACTCTTTCTTCAAAAAGCGTGAGCATAGGAAGTGGACCTGGCAGAGCTCCGATGGTGCAACTAAAAATCAGATTGACTTCATCTTGTCGACAAAAAAGAAGATATTCAATGATGTCTCTGCGATCAACGCGGTGAAAACCGGAAGTGATCACCGCATGGTAAGAGGCACATTAAACCTAAATATTAAGCTGGAAAGGTCTCGACTGATGAAGTCTACGCTCCGTCCAGCACAGACCCAGATCCGAAACTCCAAAAGCTTTCTCGGTCGTTTTTGGTTATTTCGTTTTTGAACACCGACTTCCGAAATTAAAGTTATTTTTTATTTTGTAGTGTTTTGTTTTTGGAAGTCGGTTTTTTTTTTGTTAAAACGTTTTTTTTATTTTTTACTTTTTAGTGGTACGCAGGTACCACTAAATAGTGAAACCACAAGCACAGCGCGCTGGCGTGATATTATGTTATGAACTGGTGTAAACAATCAACAGACATGCGATTACAGAAATCCCGATCCATTTTATATACATTTAATAAGTGTTAAGTACTTACATAATCGTAATTTTTAGCTTACAATAATTCAGCAATAGTAAATGAACTGTAATGTAAGAGGAAGGCGCCTGTGTCTGTAACACAGTTTATACTAGCACAGACACAGACGTTCACTCTGTCTCAAATAACATTTAGTTTCCTAATATGTATTCCTTTTTATGTTTTTTATGTTTATTTGCTATCATTTATTGAAGAGTTCCGTTACCTACCTCCGAAGTTCTTTATCATATCTTCAACAAATTTAAACGGGACCAGTCCGATTAAATACTCTTCCAAACGAAAAAAGAATCATCCAAATCGGTTAACAATTGGCGAAAATATCGGTAAGAAAACATTTTTCATGGAATCCCATCATCAGATCCTGACTTATACCTTCCATCATCAGCTCAGAAACATGAGATGATGATTACCAGGCACAAATATCTGAATTGCGTTAGAAAGTTAATGAAAAACAGTGTAGGTATGTGCGTATAAAATTTAAGGGTTTCCCTCGATTCTAATATTAATGAGGTGGTCCCATTGTCACCAAGTTAGAATCTGATGATGAAAATCGAGGGAAACCCTCTAAATTTTATAAGCACATACAATGTTTTTCATAAACTTTTTAACGCAATTTAGCTATTTGTGCCTGGCAATCATCATCTTATGTTGCCGAGCTGATGATGAAAGGTATAAGTTAGGATCTGATGATGGGATCCCATAAAAAATTTTTGTTTAGCGATATTTTCGCCAATTGTTAACCGATTTGGATGATTCTTTTTTCGTTTGGAAGAGTATTTAATCGGACTGGTCCCGTTTAAATTTGTTGAAGATATGATAAAGAACTTCGGAGGTAGGTAACGGAACTCTTCAATAAATGATAGCAAATGGATCGGGATTTCTGTAATCGCATGTCTGTTGATTGTTTACACCAGTTCATAACATAATATCACGCCAGCGCGCTGTGCTTGTGGTTTCACTATTTAGTGGTACCTGCGTACCACTAAAAAGTGAAAAATAAAAAAAAACGTTTTACGGAACTCTTCAATAAATGATAGCAAAAGGATCGGGATTTCTGAAATCACAGGTTTGTTGATTGTTTACACCAGTTTACAACATAACATCACGCCGGCACGCTGTTTGGTTTCACTTTTTAGTGATAAAAGTGAAAAATAAAAAAAACGTTTTACAAAAAAATTAAACAGAATTCCTAAAACAAAACACCAAAAAGTAAAAAATAACTTTAATTAACCAAAAACAGGAAGCCGGTTTTATATTTTTGTAATTTTTTTTTTGTATCTTTATGGATAACATAAAGACGATTTTACCCATACGGAACGGGATGCAAAAATTTTCGAGCTCACTTTGCTCGCTTCGCTCGCTTTTGTATCTTTCCTTTCAAAATTTTATACATAAGTCGACAACATAGTACCTTATGCTGTCGACTTCTGTGTACTTTTTATGGCTATATGAATAGTTATAGAACAACAACTACAAACAACAATGTTCTATCCGAGAACATTGCAGATCTCGATTTTGAATCTTTAATATAACATGCAATATTTTCATTTTTGCTTTAATTTTAAAGGACTCCATCTAGAATAGACCACCACATAAATAAAAAATGAAAACGCTTCAATTTATTGCCAAAATTGCGTTTTTAAACCGACAGTTTAAAGGTTCGCGCGAAAACGGACGATGACGTGACTCGTGTCTATCACTGGTCAAGAACTGTCCCAACTCAAAGACATAAGCTTGCCTTTTCGTTGGCATAACAGCAGATACGTCACTAAACGCTGATTGTTGTTTTTAAATACGTTCCGTTTCACGTTACTTTAACTCATTATTTTTGTTAAAAATCGATATTAACCAAAATAAAAGCTTTGTAATGGCCTTTATTTTATACTTTTATCATTTTACTGACAATATTCTCATAAATTCTGTATTTGCATCTTCCCTATTCTCAAACTTTCATTTAAGTCCTCATGAGACGCGAGACGCCTGCAGAGAAGAGGCTAGTCGTCGAGGCATCACATGGCACTTCTTAACTCCGTCTGCGCCATTCATGGGAGGCGCCTGGGAGCGCCTAGTTCGCTGCGAGAAGTTCGCACTACACACCGTACTCACAGAAAAACACGAAGAGGTGTTATCCATACTGCTGTGTGGGGCGGCGTATACGGTTAACTGCTGTGTGAGGCGGCGTATACGGTTAACTGCTGTAAGCGGGCGGCTGATTATCAGTCGACAGCGAAGACGACGAATCCATCACGCCGAACCACTTCCTCTCAGTGGTTCGGCCAGACGACCATCACCGAGCAAGACATCGACAGCAAGAAACACCGGCAGCGCTCACAAGCACACGCCGACCAGTTCTGGCGCCACTGGATGAGGGAGTACCTACCCGAGCTCCAACACCTGCGGGAGCCCCACAGCAGTGGCCCTGGTCTGCAGGTGGGCGACCCTGTGCTCATCGCAGACGGCCAGCTGTCTCGCAACACGTGGCCGCGAGGCCGTATCACCGCAGTCTTCCCGGGGGCGAATGGAGAGGTCCGGACCGCTGAGGTGCGAACATCTACACTCTTACATCATCGGCACTCTTAAGCGTCCGGCGAAGAGGCTGTTCCCGCTACCGAAATGATCCAGAGCGTCGGAGCGACGGTCGTCGGGGCGACGAGCATCGCGTCGATGAGCGTCGAGACAACGGTCGAGACAACGTCGCAGCTACAGTCGTCGCTCACCGGCGAGATGCAGAGATCGCATCGAGTCGTCAACTCGTCACTGCACTGCACGGTGGGAGAGATGTTCGCGACGAACCATCACAATAGTTTTGTATAACTCGCGTGCATAAGAGCCTATGTAAATGACTAAAATATTTAAGAGCTTATTTATTACAATAGTTATACTACTCTCTCAAGAAAGTACCGGGAAAAGATCAATAATACACAAAATGTCTGTTATTCATCCAAATTTATTTTATCACCTTCAAAGTATGCTCCTTTAGAAACGATACACTTGCGCCAACGAATAATCCATTCATCAAAACATTTTTTAAACGCTGCTTCCGGAATTGAGTTCAGTTCTCGCCGCGAATTCTCCTTTATGTCTTCTATCGATTGAAAACGGGTGCCACGAAGTGGTAATTTGAGTTTAGGAAAAAGAAAAAAGTCAGCAGGAGCCATATCTGGTGAATATGGTGGTTGCTGGATGGTATTTGTTGAGTGTTTGGTTAAAAATTCGTTCACAATGATAGCCTTGTGCGAAGGCGCATTGTCGTGGTGCAAAATCCAAGAATTTTCTTTCCACAAATCTGGCCTTTTTCGTCGAATTTGCTCTCTTAAACGCCGCATAACGCTCAAATAATATTCTTTATTTACCGTTAGACCTTCCGGTAAGAATTCAGAGTGCACAACACCGCGATAGTCAAAGAAAACAGTCAACATGACTTTGACTTTTGATTGACTTTGGCGTGGTTTTTTCGGTTTCGGTTCAGTTGGAAGGCGCCACTCCGAAGCTTGTTGACTAGTTTGCATGTCAAACTCGTAAACCCACGTCTCGTCACCAGTAACAATGCGTTTCATGAATGTTGGGTCCGAACTGACTCGTTCTAGCATGTCCTCAGCGACTTTCATGCGATTGAGTTTTTGGAGAAAATTCAGATCTTTTGGGACTAGCCGAGCAGCAACATGTTTCATACCCAAATGATTAGTTAAAATGGTACGGATCGACTCGTGAGATACAGAAAGTTCGGCGGCTATCTCTCTCAGAGTTGAATGGGGATTTTCAGTCACTATTTCCTTCACTTTTGCGATGTTAACTTCAGTTGCAGACGTTGACGGCCTACCAGAGCGAGGCAAATCTTCCATCACATCTCGACCGCTTTTGAACGCTTTGAACCACTCATAAGCACGAGTTTTTGATAAAGTCGATTCACCGTAAGCCTTCTGTAACATTTTCAGTGACTCCGAACACGAAATTCCATTGGCGATGCAAAATTAAAGACAAACTCTTTGTTCGATATTTTTGTCCATTATGAAATTCGCAATACACACTATATATGATATTACTAAAACCAGCACTGTATTTAATATAAATAACAGATGCAACTCAAACTCCGCGCCAAAATGGAAAACAGTTGTGCCAATCTAACAACTACAAAAAATACAAAAATTTTAATTTGGAACCATAAACAAATCATCCATTCCCGATACTTTTTTGACTGAATGTAGTTTGATTATGTAATTAAAATCTTATTTTGTTGTCGTTTTCCCCCAGACACATAAGATGTTTTTGGGGAAGTTATTTCTTTGAATAAATAGATAGGTAGGGTTACATATTTCCCCTACACGTTCCTGGTAAACCCCTAAATGGTAAAGAAGGTACACAGTTATTGAACATTTCACACATACCGACACACGACATTTACTCAAAGGTGGACAGCAAAAAACTACCATTTACAGATATCTTCATTTACTAAAAATACAGAAAATCTAGGTCTACTCAGATTTTTACATATATATGTATCTTTATGGTCAGATGAGGCATAAAGCCACAACTTAGGAAAATGCAAAAACACAGATTTTTTCCGGGTTCCTGACCTTATAGCAGGGAGCATTTCGGTTACCCATTGAAGGGGTTTTCGATAGGGTTTTCCTAAGCAGTTAATCAAAAACCCATACGATGTGGGTAACCCTTTCGAATGGGTTATCGTAATGAAGGGGTTACCCTTTCAGTGGGTTTCAAGTATAGAACCTATTCAATGGGTTATCTTAATGAAGGGGTTACCCTTTCAGTGGGTTTCAAGTATAGAACCTATTCAATGGGTTATCATAATGATTACGTAACTCTTTCAATGGGTTTCAAGTATAGAACGCATTCAATGGGTTATCATAATGATGATGTAACTCTTTCAATGGGTTATCATAATGATTGCGTTACTCTTTGAATGGGTTTCAAGTACTAAACTCATTAAATGGGTTATCATCGTGATAAGCAAACCTCATAAACGGCTTACCTTTTCGAAAGACTTAAACACGAACCATTGGTTATTTATTGAAAGGGTTTTTGATATGGTTTTTCTAAGCACTTAAATAAAAACCCATACGATGTAGGTACCCCTTTCGAATAGCTTGAAGGACTATTATGATTGTCCATTGAAAGGGTTTTTGAAAGGGTTTTTAAAAGGGTTTTGAATGGGTTTTCGAAAGGGTTTTTGAAAGGGTTTTCGAAAGGGTTTTTGATAGGGTTTTTCTAAGCAGTTAAATAAAAACTCTTACGATATGTATTACCCTTTTGAACAGCTTAATTTAAGCCGTTAAGAAGAGCGTGTTTTTTGTATGGGAATGTCTTAGTTAATTTGGTTGATTAGGAACGGCCAGACGACAGTCAATCCGTACCAAACCTATTTGGTCTAATCAAATTGATAACCTCATTATAATAACTAACACACAACATAGCGTAAAACTACGTTCCTCGAGCAAATATATTGTCGTTTTCATCATCATCATTTCAGTCAAAAGTCGGCCACAGTTAGACACATGCCTCTCCCACGTGTCGCCCGCCCCATCGACTGGTTCTGTATTCTGTCATGAAGTTCAGTCCTTCAGTTATATGTAGATCTGTTCACGAAGGAAGCAGCGCGGGAGTGGCGCGGCGGCATACGAGCGGCGCGCCTAATCCAGTGGTGCCCGCGCGTCTGCAGTAACGCACTCATATATAGGCAACTTCTAATATCATAAGACTACGCGCGCCGCGCGATCTGCCCGGATATGCGTCGCCGCGCCGCTCGAGTTCGTGTCTGCGGCGACTGGGTGACCATAATCGACTGAATGAGTTAAATAAATGGTAATCAGAGTATACAGTGTCAAAGATTTACACTAAATAGACTGGTATATGTTTCGGCGATGTATGTTAGTGACTGAAATGGTTTTCTGAAGAACCACACAGATTTAGTGGATTTTTCCAGGCAGTGCACGCATTTGCAGTACCTAATCGTGAAGCTCAACTCAACAATTATAAAATTAACTAGAACGACTTTGATCTTTTCATTTTAATTTTATCAATATTTTGACTTTTGTGTTAGAAATTAAAAAGAAAGTCCGAGCTAAAACCGGACCGAGGCCAAAAGCAACACTTGTCCAGACAAATATGGCCGTATGTGCACCCTACCCCAGGCGATCCGGATAAACATCAAAGTACCTACAAGTACGAGCAGTGTCTTTGAGATAATCACATGTATGCCCACCCGAGTGAAGAAACGGAACAGTGACATGACAAAGCTTGTAATAAGTAGATAATACAACTGCGCTGTGATAGGTACCTACCCACCGATTAATATTAGTAATGAAACGGATTAGTAGGTTACTCTTTTGTCCGGATACAGATCACATGGAAACAAATGTACCTACTCATTTAAAATTTAGGTCTTTACTAAAACAAGGTACCTATTTATTAGGTTAATACCTACATAACCACCCACTATTTTTTACAAAATTTACTTAGGAAGTGAGGTCTTTCAATTTAAAAATATTTTAATAATTAATAGGTAGCTAAGAAGTTAGGTAAGTAACTTATAATAATATCGTTGGGTTGTACCAAAGGTCGTAAAAATATACGTAACTTGATACCGAATTAAAAGGCAAATATCTAAATCTAAGTTCATAGCTTAGGTCAAGTGTCAGAAATATTATAATACAAGTTAGAAAACAATAATGATTACGCACGCACAGCACAGTAAAGTACCTAATCGTCTAACACTGGCAATGACAAAACAGCGCCCGCGTTCCCGCTTAGCGTTAGTGTGAGTGCCTGTCGGAGCGACACACACAGCAGTTACTTGCCGAGACAGAACTACTAACGATTGGAAAATAATAAATTTGGATGTGTTCCGTAATACCTACCGTTATCAATGAAAACTTAATGATTTTCTATTTTTTTCCATAACTTGTAACTTGATAATATGTTTAAGCTATGTTTCTGCGGAATCAATATTGGAAATGTTTTTGTTTATAATATAGAAAAAACAAAATTAAAACATGCCATTTACACCGTTAAAAGGTGCGAAATTAAAGAGATGGTAAAAACTACTGTCTAAATCCGAATATCAGCATAATATGATGAAAATATGTTCAAACAGCAAATGATTTTGGCATTACGTTTGTATGGACAGTTTATGCGTCGCCGGGCCCTTCACAATATAGTCTGTGTTGCTATTTGTCAGGAAAAAAATACCCGCACTTACAATTTTCTTCTTTTTATTGTGTAGAATGTTTGATGTACCTATCCACTACCTACGCTATTGAATACGACATAGCATTATGCCAGTTTCGAGAAACTAACTTAGCATTAGGTTAGCATAGCACAAGGTTAGTCTTTGTAAATAGGACATTGGTGGCAATAGGCTAGTTTCCACCATCAATAAATTGCAAATCTATTTAGTCAGTCAGTTAGAGTCTTCTTCTTCCACCTGGCGTTAATCCCGGCTATTGCCAGGGTCCGCCTTCCTACTTAGCTTCCTCCACTTTGCCCGATCTTATACATCCTTCTCAGTTAGGCCATTGGCTCTCATGTCGGGCTTGACGACGTCCAACCAGCGCTTGCGAGGGCGACCACGGGACCTAGCCCCAAGAACAGCCATATTCATGCATCCCCGACCAACGTACTCCATATGGCGGCGCATGATGTGGCCATACCATCGCAGACGACACTCTTGCAGTTTTTCCCCCACGTCACGGACACCAAGACTACCTCGGATGAAAGAGTTGCGTATGCGATCGGATTGCGTTACGCCACTCATCCTCCTCAGCATCTTCATCTCCGTGACGCAAAGCTCCTGGGTGTGTCTGTTTAGTGCTGGCCAACACTCGCCGCCGTACAGTAGGACAGGCCGTATGATGCATTTATATATCTGCCCCTTGAGCTTCGGAGGCATTTTGCGGTCGCATACAACGCCCGTTACCTCGCGCCACTTCGCCCAAGCCGCGCCCATACGTGCTTGGACATCGTCGTCCACGATGCCAGACTCGTGCAGCACGGATCCAAGGTACCTGAACGTATCGGACTTTCTGATCAGATCCGAACCTATTCGGATGGTGTTTGAATCCGTGCTGCCACAGGACATGTACTCAGTCTTCGCCACATTTAGGCTCTGACCACCGTTTTCAAGCGTGTCCTTCCAAATGTTGACTTTGCGCTCAAGATTGGCTTTGTTCTGATTCACGAGGGCTATGTCATCGGCATACATCATTAGCCATGGGGGCTTATCTTGGATGTTTGCCGTAACTACATCGAGCACTACGTTAAAAGAACGGGCTAAGAGCCGAGCCTTGGTGAGCGCCAACAGATATTGGGAAGCCATTCGATTCGCCAACAGCGGTCTGGACAGAGGACACGGAATCGCGGTACATGTCTCTGATAATGTCAATATAGGCCTCGGGAACGCCCTTGAAGCGCAGTGTCCACCAGATGGACTGCCGAGGTATACAGTCGAAGGCCTTCTGCAGATCTAAAAAGGCCATATGCAAAGCTCTCCTTCTCTCTCTGTAAGCTTCAGCCAGAGTCCGTAAGGCGAACACTGCGTCCATGGTGCTGTTACCCGCCCGGAAGCCATATTGACACTCAGAGACAGTACACTCGCTACGGAGCCGTGTGTCAATGATGCGCTCGAAGAGCTTCATGGTGTGGCACATGATCTTGATACCGCGGTAGCTACTACAATCCTGTACGCTACCTTTGCTTTTGTATACAGGAATAATCAGGCTAAATCGCCACTGGTTCAGCATTTCCTTGGTGATCAGGATGCGGTTAAAAAGATCCGTCAGAAGGTCCATGCCATGTGGGCCCATCGCCTTCCACACTTCAATTGGCACATTGTCAGGCCCGACCGCTTTCCGGTTCTTCATGTGGCGAAGAGCAATGCGGGTTTCGTCGGGGGAAATAGGGGAAATAAGTCCAAGGTTAGGGGGCGGTTCGAGAGGAAGGTTATGGGGATGCTGTTTGTTAGACAGCTCCGCGAAGTATGTACACCATCTCTCCTTAACAGAGGGGGCATCGTAGAGCAGCTTACCCTGGGCGTCCTGTCGATGGAGCTACTGACGGTGACTGAAACCTTCAGTAGTGCCATCAGGATGGAATTTGGTGTAGACAAATGTGCAGTCATGCATGTAAAGAAAAGGGAGATTATGGAATCTGAGAGAATTCAACTCTCGGATTCCATACAGTTTAGATCCCTCAGCTCAACCGAAACCTATAAGTATTTGGGTATATCGGAAGCGTTGGGCATTAATGTTACTGACATGAAGCAATCGTTGAAGGAACGCTTCTTTGGCCGCCTGAATAAGGTTTTGAATAGCCTTTTGTCGGGCGGAAATAAGGTGCGCGCCTTCAACGGTTGGGTCATGCCGGTATTAATGTACTCTTTCGGCATACTCAAATGGACTCAAACTGAGCTTGATGCCCTGGATAGGAGGGTCCGTACACTGCTGACCGCAAACCGGATGCATCACCCACGATCGTCGGTGATGAGACTGTACATCCCGCGGAAGTGTGGAGGTCGAGGCTTTTTAAACGCCAAGACTCCACAAACGCGAGATGTGCAATCTCAGAGAATATTTTCTCAAAGCTGATGTGGGTATGCACCGAGATGTTGTTGCAGTGGACAAGGGTCTCACCCCGTTATCCATGGCTAAGGAGAACTGGCGCAAACCTGTGATACTTACCACAGATGACCGCAAGGAAGTATGGAAAACAAAGGAGCTACACGGGCGCTTCTATCAGGCTCTTCATGGGTCCAATGTAGATTTTTCAGCGTCCGTGGCCTGGCTACGATTCAGTGATCTCTTCGGGGAAACTGAAGGTTTTGTCTGTGCGATTATGGACGAAGTAATTTGTCAACAAATAACTACCGGAGGCATATTATGAAGGATGAGACTCTGGACGTGTGTCGGGCATGCCACCGTCCGGGTGAGTCCATCAGACATATTAACTCTGGCCTGAAGGCCAGAGCTAATGTGTATGGCTAGAAGGGCCTGATACCGAAGGCAGTACTCCTCGATACGGCTCGTATTGTGAGGAGGTTCCTTTTTCTGGAGCCTTAACCACCGGTAGCTTGGACCCTGCTCCCTACACCGGCGGACTACTACTTTTTATATTTTTAAATGTATTTTTTATGGTTTTTTAGAGATATATTTAAAAATATACTTTGTATGTAAAAAAAATAAAAAAACGAAATAGTAATAATAAAGCAAGCACCTGAAACAAAGAGAGCATCCGAACACGGTACGCGGTCAGGTTGTTTCATCCCTCTGTAGCCCCAAAGTATGCGCGTATGACATTTTCATTAATGGATCGTGTCCATCGCATACGCTGCACAGTGCACACTTCCGCCGGGAGCTGGGACCCTATCAGAGGCCGGTGGGCCTCGAGGTCCTAAGCCATCCGGAGGCTAACGTCCTCTTTGACGACGAGCATGTGGTGGTGGTGGTGGCATCGTGGGCGGCGAGAAGTACTCGTCGCTGGAGCTCGACGCGACTGCCACGGCCGGTGTCACAGCACTCACGGTGGGGCTGGGTTCCGGCGGCAGCGAGGCGGAGCTGAGTGACGAGGCCGGAGATGGTGGGCGTGCTCGACGAGCTGCGGATCTTGTCTACATTTATTTCTTCTTCAGCGGTCGGTGGTCATAGTTCTGTTGCGTATTTTTTATTTATTTTTATTTGTCCGTATTATCTGTATTTATTTTTATCTATTGATTTATCTTCGTGTTGTTCCATTTTGTTTATTTTCATAAAATGTAATTAAAATATTCGCAGAATTTCTTTTTGTCAGTTCACTTGACAGTCAAGCCACAGATTTATTCAACAACACCTCAAGAGGCTTTCGTTAGGCTGCTGGATCAAGGGCTTGATTCAGAAAGCGGTATTTCTGGAGAAACCTCCTAACAATACGAGCCCGTATTGTTAGGAGGTTCCTCTCTCTGGAGCCCTGAACGCCAGTAGCTTGGACCCTGTTTCCGATACCGGTGGGCTACTATTTTTATATTTTTTAATGTTTTTTTATTTAATTTTATTGAAGTATTTAAAAATATAATTTATATGTAAAGAAAATAAATAAACGGAATAATAATAATAATAAATTCATCCGCAAGGCAGTTTTGTGGCGAACTGTTGGGCACTGGTGACCCCACGGACCTGATCTCCAGGGAGAATTCTTGTTCCTCATTTCCGGCTTGCCTTTATTGGCTGGCCGGGGTGAAAACTGACGAGGAACAGAGCTCCCAACTCTTTCTTGCCTTAATCGGCCGGTCTGAGTGGAGATTCGCAAGAGCAAACGTGCTCGGGAGAAGGATGTATAATCCAGTAAGGTGCTGGTAGGGATCTTGACCGTACTTCCGGGATTGTCCTGATAGCCGTGGTATACCTCTCCACTCCTCTAGCACCTCAGGATATGTTGCCCCCTTGGCACTACGTTACTTTGTGCTAGCGACCCTTTTTGGGGGGGCCCATTTATTGAGTGTGCAAGTCACCCCCTGCTATTTTAAAGCCGTTTTAATTGTCAATGGTCAGGCAGGGGCCAATAGTTCTTCCATAGTAAACGATTATTAGTCCACTAAACCAGCCAAACCCATAGCGTTCCATCTTTTGTTTCCATATTCTGCAATAGTCCTGCTCCAACCAGGGACTGTCCTTGGGTATACTTTCACAGTGCATACAGGGATAATCGTCGGTTGGTGTCCCATTCCATTTGAAATGTCTAAAGAGGCCTCTGCGAGTTGGCATCGGCCCCTCGTACGCCTACCAAAGGACAGGGTCTCTAGGGACCTGAGAATGTCAAAAACATAATAATAATAAATTCATTTATTATTATTACATTTACTAATATTTAAAACAACAAATAATAAAAGTTAAGGTTTACGGAACCCTTCGTGTGCGAGTCCGACTCGCACTTGGCTAGTTTTTTTCATATATTTTTGTAAGTAACGGTCTGCTAATGGTATTACTGAAAGTTATATTTGTGTGCAATTGAGAAACGCAGAAGCATTCGGCTCACGCACATCAAGAAAATAAAGTGGATACATGATATAGTATTTAGCTCATGTTTACCTCTAGACGCGGCTTCTATGCGTTATTATTTTAAGGTGGTAGGTAACTTTGGTATCGTAAAATAGTCATTCTTCACAAT
Organism: Lacanobia oleracea; assembly: GCA_950371165.1. Classification (NCBI taxonomy): domain Eukaryota; kingdom Metazoa; phylum Arthropoda; class Insecta; order Lepidoptera; family Noctuidae; genus Lacanobia; species Lacanobia oleracea. The sequence continues at coordinate 13,599,356 of OX493413.1, forward strand.
AGACAGAAACGTTCAATAAGGGATGATTTATATTAGACCGGGCCGTGTCCGGGCCGGGGTGGGGCCAAAGTGGAGCCCGTCCGTGCTGCACTGCACGTTTATATTACACCGAGTGTTAAACGAAGTGTTCGTTAAATAAGCGAATAGTGTTCGTATGACGTGGGACCGTGCAACAACCGGGGCACAAAATATATGTAACGTTACAATGCCGTGCCCCGTCCGTCCGGGTCGCGTAAATACGAAGGCGGCTGCAACACAGACACCCGTAGTCTGTGCTGCAGGCTGCAGTATGTTGCTGATGGCTTCAAGCAGTTATAGTCTGTCTAAACCCAGCTGCAACACAGCGGTCTGTCTGTAGTGCAGCTGCATTTGTTTCTATAATTTAATGAAAAAATAAAAAAGGCGGCTGCAACACAGACACCCATAGTCTGTGCTGCTTTATCATGCGAATGGCTTAACGCAGTTATAGTCTGTCCACACCCAGTTGCAAAGCAGCGGAGCCGCGCTTCGCAGGGCTCCAACTTCTGGACGGCTAAAAAAAAAAATAACCACGAAGGCCATGGCGGGATCTGAACCTAACCTGTCCGAGTAGGGGTGCCCCAAGTCCCGTCATCTTCATGATCATTTACCAAAATCATCATTCACCATCATCATCATCATCAACCAGCATCATCATCACCGTAATCATCATCAAACAACATCATCATCACCATCATCACCATCACCATCATCAACATCATCATCATCATCAACATTATCATCACCATCATCATCATCACCACCATCATCATCACCATCATCATCATCATCAACATTATCATTATCATCATCATCAACATCATAATCCTCACCATCATCATCATCACCATCATCATCATCACCATCATCATCATCATCAACCAACATCATCATCACCATCATCATCATCAACCAACATCATCATCATCATCATCACCATAAACCAACATCATCATCACCATCATCATCATCATTTACCAACATCATCATCACCATCATCAACCAACAACATCATCACCATCATCATCATCATCATCATCATCATTAATAACATCATCATCACCATCATCAATAACATCGTCATCACCATCATCAACCAACATCATCATCACCATCATCATCAACCAACATCACCACCATCATCATCATCATCATCATCATCATCATCATCATCATCAACCAACATCATCATCATCATGTTCATCATCTTTTGGAAGATTAGTTATCACGGAAACCAATCATCATAATCCTTATTTATGGAGGGGGAGAAGATATTCCCCACATACCACTTAACGTGGTCCTTGTCGCTATGTCAAGGACAAACTAAGAATCGATCTGTCTGCAAAGCCATTGATCATAGTACAGACACTAGACACAAACGGACGGACGGGCGGACGGACGGACACCGGAGGCTTAGTAATAGCGTTCCAATGGTTACCATTTGGGTACGGAACCCTAAAAATAAATACCATGCTTACACCAAAAGAAAGATAACGAAAACGTAGAAGTTATCATGGTATAACAACCAGGGAGCATTTCAATTACCCATTGAAGGGGTTTTCGATAGGGTTTTCCTAAGCAGTTAATCAAAAACCCATAGGATGTGGGTAACCCTTTCGAATGGGTTATCATAATGAAGGGGTAACCCTTTTAGTGGGTTTCAAGTATAGAACCCATTCAATGGGTTAGTATATTGAAGGGGTAACCCTTTCAGTGGGTTTCAAGTATAGAACCCATTCAACGGGTTATCACAATGAAGGGGTTACCCTTTCAGTGGGTTTCAAATATAAAACCCGTTCAAGGAGTTACATCATGATAAGGTTACCTCTTAAACGGCTTACCCCTTCGAAAGAGTTAAGTCTTAACCGGGGTTGTACGGTCCCTGCCTTATAGTACTTCCACCCTTAGACGGGTGGCTTCGAAAATTGTGTATCTGGATAGAGGGATGATGCACCTACCCTAAGACATATAGCACAACAGCCCATTTTTCGGGAAGTCAACCCTAAATAGTATACAAGTTTATACTTGTAGATAGATTCGATAGTCAAATGCAACAAGCCCCGCTCTGACTAAGGAAGTGACATAGATTACGCGAACATTTTGTTCGAAATAATGAATAAAACATCAGACAAATATAACTCGTACGCTGAATACACATGACGTAGACTTTTTTCGTTTACGTATAAGGACTCAGTGAGGAACGTATGCCTTTAATTGTTATACGAGGCATCACTGAAGTCAGGGCGGCAGACGTAAATGCCAAACTTAAATCCAAAAATTCTAGTCTACGAAGGTGCGTTTTTAAGTTCGCGGAATGGGAGGGTAGATGATAAAAATAGGTCATTATCGAGGTGGCCACGACTTCAGCCACTCAATATTAGTATAAATACCAGGTTTTGTCTTAATTGGGTCATTAGTCTTTGAACTATCGTCAAGCAAACAACTCAATCGGGAAGAAAGTGTGCATTATGGAAAAAATCGAGTACCGTGCCGTAATAAAGTTCCTTACCAAGCACGGAAAGTCAGTTCAAAACATACTGGAAGAGATGGAATCCGTTTACGGGGACTCTTGCCCGGGTAAAACCATGGTTTACAAGTGGCATTGTCTTTTTAAACAAGGCAGAACCTCACTTGAAGACGACCCGCGGCCCGGACGGGCGATCGAGGTGACTACTCCGGAAATCATTAAAAATGTCGAAAAAATATTATTGGAAGATGCCAGACTAAAGAAGAAACAGCTTGCAGAAATGGTTGAAGTATCGGATACAACAATTTTCAAAATTCTACACAATCATCTTGGCATGACAAAGGTCAGTGCAAGATGGGTGCCAAGAATGCTCACGCCGCCTCAGAAACAACGCCGCGTGGAGTGTTCTCGCACGTTTTTGGACCTCTGTAACGAAGATAAGGATGGACTATTGAGTCGAATTGTTACTGGAGATGAAACTTGGGTTCATCATTAAGAGCCTGAGTCAAAACAGGACTCTATGCAGTGGCACAAAAAAGGTACACCACCACCCAAGAAGTTTAAAGTGTCACAATCGGCTGGGAAAATCATGGCAACAGTGTTTTGGGATTCGGAAGGGATTCTGTTGACCGATTATAAAGATAAAGGCGTTTCTATAACCGGAGAATACTATGCTTCTATCCTCGAGAGGTTGAAAGAAAGTATTAAAGAAAAAAGGAGGGGAAAATTGACCAAAGGTGTCCTTCTTCTTCACGACAACGCGCCTGTTCACAAGAGCCGTGTTGCGTTGGCTGCCCTGCATAAGGTGGGCTTCGATATTTTAGACCATCCACCCTACAGCCCAGACCTGGCTCCCAGTGATTATTACCTCTTTCCAAATCTGAAAAAAGAAGTTCGTGGAAAGGAATTTTCAACTGATGAAGAAGTGAAGGACGCGATTTCAGCTTATTTTTCGGACAAAGACAAAACATTTTTTTATGAAGGTATACATAAGCTAATTGAAAGATCTGAAAAATGTATTAGGGTAGCAGGTGAATATATTGAAAAAGTATAATTTAGTATTTTTATTTTCACTCCTTGCCCTCCATTCCTCGAACTTAAAAACGCCCCCTCGTATTTATACTAATCCTACGTGCGTAAAACCTCCAACAAATCCAAAATAAAGACATGTCTATCTATCTTATCTATACTTACTAATATATAAAGCTGAAGAGTTTGTTTGCTTGAACGCGCTAATCTCAGGAACTACTGGTCCGATTTGAAAAATTCTTTCAGTGTTATATAGCCCATTTATTGAGGAAGGCTATAGGCTATATCATCACGCTCAAACCAATAGGAGCGGAGCAGTAATGAAAAATGTGACGAAGACGAAGTTGAACGGGTCAACTAGTCTTCAAATAAATGAATTGTTTGCAATCAAAGTGGACGTAAGAGCTACGGTAGGCGCCAGATAAATTTGCGATAATTTACATTGACCTTTCCCTATTATCCCTTCGTAGATATTCGAACAATAAATTATTATAATAATTATGGTAGCTTTAGCTCACGTGGCAGATAGACTGACATAGTATCACCCCTTCAGGGTAGGTATAGAGCGAGACACTTTAATTAACGTAATCAAAGATTTTACTGCCTTCTTTATAACGGGTACCGCCACCACTAAGGTCAGTTAACCACGGTTGAGAAGCATATTAACGTCACCATAAATATACCGGTCCCTTATCGTCAGTATAAACTCTCTCTAGCCGAAAAACTAAAACTTCGCAAGATCTGAGTAAAGGTATTCGAAAGAGTCTGAGAACCCCGAAGTTTCGAAAGGTCCGAGTTCCTACTGAAGATAAAGGATGTCTCCACGCGACTACCGGTCCCTCAACAGAATTACAGTAAGGGAAGTATATCAGCTCCCGCTTATTGATGACCATATGGACCGGCTGAGTGATAAGAGTTATCACTTGATATGGCCAAAGGCTTTCATCAACTTATGATAAGCATGATAAGGTGATAATCCAAGCATGAGCTCTCATTCATCAAAGCCTACATCTGTAGGCATGTTTTAACTGTTGAAACATTCGGTTCGACAGAGGATATTACTACCCCCGACCACGAGATGACACATGACCCTTTTTGTTTTAGGATGGGAAATCATCAAATGAATCCTCCCGCAGGAATACGGATGGGTTTTAGTCAGTATGAGTCTAGCACTCCCTGTGTTAGACTCTTACTGACTAAAACCCATCCGTATTCCTCCTAGGACCCTTTGCGCTCCAGGGTACGGTGCCTCTTTCGATCAAAGTCCGCAGCCCCAGCAGGTACTGGCCCTAGCAGGCCCCGTCTTTTATGCTGACCTGCTCTTTGGGGCGCGTGGAACACAGCGCGCCGTCGACAAGAGTCTGGTTCTGATCGGACCGCGAGCCGCCCAATGCTCGCCGTCCGCAGGCCCGATGACTCATGACCCTGCCGACACACCCGTGGCAGAGGCGGAGGCTGGCCCATCCCGTTTAGCTGCTGCTGAAGACAACGCCCCAGCTCAAACTGGTTGAACTTGCCTGACGTCGCGAGTGAATCGCGCACTCCGCCGCTAGTTCGACGTGAACACACACAAAAATTTCATGCGTTTGATATTGCCGCGAGTGCACCGCGCGCGCCAGGCGCTAGGTTGCCTGCTACTTAGACCGCACGTGCGTTTCGTACGTGAACACTTGGATATTACGCCATATGTTTGATATTTCGTGACCGCGCCCGCCACCGCGCCCGCGAGTCATCGTGAACAAGTACTAAAGCCGCGGACACGAACTCAACGGCACGGCGGGCGGCGCGGGCATTTACATTATACATCTCTGCATTTGGTGAGTACTACATATAGAGCACATTTGTAAAAAATTAAACCAGTTTGTATTTGCTCTTAAACGCTTAAGGCGTACTGCGAGTGAAGCAGTAGCTCTAATTGCTTACCACGGATATGTTTCCTCTTTGCTGAGATATGGACTCCTACTCTGGGGGAATTCTACAAATATAAATGATGCATTTCGGGTGCAAAAAAAATGTCTAAGAGCAATCTATGGTATCAGTCCAATAACATCATGCAGACCTATATTTAAGAAATTAAAAATCCTAACGTTAACAGGCCTTTATATATTGCAAGCTGGTATTTTTGTAAAAGAACAGTCTAAATTTTTCAAAACATGTGACCTACACTCAAAATATACCCGTCGTGACCCTACACGGCTAAGAATGCCTACCCACAAAAGCACACTATGCCATAAAAATAGTTACATAACATCTATAAAAATCTACAATAATATACCTAAACAAATTAGAGAGCTTCCATTGAAATATTTTAAATCCAAATTACAGAAATGGCTAATCGATAATTGTTTTTATACCGTAAAAGAATTTTTTGAAAAAAAAGTAACAGACAAATATGGCTACTGATTCCTATAAACATTCCTTTCTACCTACTGAGTGAAACACTAATTTATAATTTTTATCTTATGTAGATGCTTACTATATCTTAACTAGTTTAAGAAAGTATAATTATGTACCTGAAATAGTTACTTACGAAATATCTAGTTCTAATTCGAATTTAAAACGTAAACTTTAATCTAATAGAAAATAAATATAATAATTTAATTTAATTTAATATGTATAGTAGGTACTTAATTATGTTGGCTAGAGTTAGTCTTACATTTAACATTTTGTCAAAAAGAGCGATAAAATATTAGAACAATATGTATTGTTCTAATATTTGTACGCCAGTAAATGGCGAAACATGTCAGATCTCCTTATTTAATAAGACCTAAAAATGTACCATGTTTTATACAAATAAAAATATTCTTATTCTTATTCTTATTCTTCTTTGAACACGCCGCTGCAGCGCTGGTCGCGTGGCTTTTCGATTAAAAAAAGAGTTTTTTTTAAATCGGTCCAGAATTGGCGGAGAAATCGGTGAAAATACATAAAAAAAAAACATACATACAACCGAACATAGAACCTCCTCCTTTTTGGAGAAGTCGGTTAAAAAGAAGTCTGCTATGATCTTTGACGTCAAAATCCATGACGCCTATAGAGGTGCCATAGCAAAAAAACAGCTTTTCGCGAGAGGAACAGATATAATAAGTTTTTGTTTAAAATAAATTTATTTCGTTCGTTTTTCGAGCAATTTTGATACTATTTTAACTGTTAGTATTGTATCTATCTTTATCTATAGTCTACAGTATATATAAAGCTTAAGAGTTTGTTTGTTTGTTTGCTTGAACGCGCAAATCTCAGAAACTACTGGTCTGATTTGAATTCATTCTTTCAGTGTCAAACAGCCCATTTATCGAGGAAGGCTAAAGGCTATACTATATATCATCACGCTAAGACCAAGTTGCGCGGGTCTACTAGTTTTATTATATTTTTAACTAGTTGCCCCGCGCAACTTCGTTTGCGTCACAAATATCATTACTGTTCCGCTCCTATTGGTCTTAGCGTTATGATATAGCCTATAGCCTTTCTCAATAAATGGGCTATCTAACACTGAAAGAATTTTTCAAATCGGACCATTGGTTCCTGAGTTTAGCGCGTTCAAGTAGGTAAACAAACTCTTCAGCTTTATACAGAGTAGATACGACAGAGGGGCATTAAATTAAACTACGTATACTATACGTGTTCAGTATTAATTCGATACAGTACAAAAACAAAAAGTGCCAAAAATGAGAAAATATTTTTTTCAAACAAACTAAATAGCTTGCAAATCAGAATAAAACCCAACCACCCTTTGTAAAAAAATGACACTGACCTTAGATACCTAGGCCGCTAGGTAAAAAAGCGGCAACGTCGCGCGCGCGCCGGAGCGCGGTGTTCGGTATCTCGTGTGCTCGGCGGGGGCCGGGGCGGGAGCGCGGCCGGCGACTTAGGCCTCCGCTCGCACTGGCTTTTATGTTAGGTAACGTTTCGAAGTACGCGTACAAAAACAAACACACTAATTTTTTTATTTTCGGTGTGTCCTCCATTTACATTGATGCACAAATTATGCCGACGGAGAATATTGTTATTTATTTTTCTAATTAGATCACTGTCTGTCGCTAAGCACTTTAATTTGTGAAATGCTAAATTAATCCTATTTTTTAACTCATCAATTGTATTTACCTCTGAGGCCATACACTTCACCCTTAATGTAACCCCACAAAAAGAAATCCATGGGAGTGAGGTCCGGAGATACTAATACTAAATAATAATAATCCCAAGTTACGTGTCCTATCACCATAAAAAACAGTCAATCACAAAAAAAACACTAATACTAAATAATAATAATCCCAAGTTACGTGTCCTCTCACAATAAAAGAAAGAAATACTGTCTTAAACTTATTTAGTGTCCTATCACAATAACAAAATAAAATTACAATTGTTTGCGCGCGAATTCCACAAACCGTACGTTCCGAAAAGACAGCGTTGGCGCACTGAAAAAACAAGTTTTTTGGGTTAAAATTTCCATTAGAGCCCGCTGATTTAAGGGACGCGGGGGGTGGGAGGGGGAGGGGGGAGAGGTAGGTTTGCTCCCTGCACCACCCCCACCCCCCGGAGCCCCATGGTTATGGAGATATCCATGGTTAAAGTTTTGAGGTTAGAATAGAATTTGAGTTAGAAAAATAGGTAAAATTGAGTATTGTTTAGCAGGAGGAGGGAGTGGGGAGGTGCCCCCTGTGCCCTAGCACCACTCCCATGTCAAGGCGACGCACTGTTCTTGAGAAAAAATAATTATAGTAACCTAACCTCAAAACGTGTTATAGCCACTCAAAATTGCAGTCACGGGAGGCCCAGTCGACTTCTGAGTGGTTTATAAAAAAATAACCACGAAGGGGATGGCGGGGTCTATTCGCTCGCTTCGCTCGCTCACTCGACCCCGCCATCCCCTTCTAACCTAACCTGTCCGAGTCGGGGTGCCCCCGAGTCCAGAGCTCGCTTCGCTCGCTCTTGCGTCCAAGTTCTCCTATTAGCAGTAGTAGTAGTCAGTGGAGATTTATTGGGGACTTTATTTATGAATTTTTTGTTATTGACAGCTGAGAGATAGCATGGCGTCGCTTCACGTTCCGTTCCACATAGTGTAAAAAAAAATCGTAATTTTTTGTGTAAAAAAGTCAATGTAATTGGATAATACAACAACAACTATTGTGCACATTTATTACACACCAAAAGTATGTAAACATATAAAAATAAAATTATATTTATGACAAAAACCGGACATAAAGTTTATAAAAAATACTTCTAACGTCAACGGAACGTAAATGGTCAACTTTGACGTCTACCACGACAATTTATCTAACCTAAAAATTTGCAAATGGCGCACTATTTTCCAATTTTTATTGAAACTTTAATGAATTTTATCTCGTAAATTGTGACTCCCCGAATCTTGAAACTTTGTAGAAAGCTTTCTATTTGTGAGTACTATCTACAAAAAAAATACGAACTTCCAAAGTAGCGGGCACTAATGGAAATTTTATCCGGGATGTTTTCCTATGTTTGTCACTCTCGTAGTGAAAGTGCAAGTGTGTGTGTATTTAATGCTTCCTTGTTTGCATTGCCAATTTTTAGTGAATGTCCTTCGACATGCGTCAGAGCGGCAACAACGCATCGTAGATTTATCGTTGTAAGGTGCATGACCTTATGCTTAGACATAAGCAGCTGTTAGAAAAGATACATCGTGTTCAAACGGTGCAAAAACTTTAAAAATCATTTGCGCCTAAACTACTGCTCCTATTTAATTAATTTTTGGTACAGAGCTTGAAAATGGTACCTAGTATATGCAGTTTAAAGGAAAGCCCCTCTGTCGTATCAACTCTGTATATTAGTATAGATAAACCATTCACAGGCACTTTTGAAACGCAAGGTCGGTCAGTCAAAAACATGGAAGCTATTTGCACGTTCTAAAGCGTAGATCTCTATGGAGAAGAACGTGCAAGAAACTCCACGGACACTCTTTTAAATCATGTTCTGTTTTACAAAATTCTAAGTTACATATACTTGTTGCTTCTGCATGTGAGGACAATGCAAAGGATAAAAAAAGCTTATTATAAGAATTTAAAATATAAGCCAATGGCAGTTAAGAGACGACCAGTCTCAACCGACGGCGCCCGTTCACGAACATGACGCGTGTATCGGCACCTTTCAGCTCAACCAAAAGTAATTTACACATTACCCTATTAAGGAGGTAGAGGGGAGATGAAGTTCGTGGACTACTAACTAAATCCTCGCGAATGAAGTCGCGGGGGAAGTGCTAGTGTAATATGTATTCAGAAAGAGAGCTTCCGACCACAGTCGTCTTCACCTACATGTTTAGCGTGTTGCCTCCACTTTTATCCATACCTTCATGGTGAAAACGCAGCCATAATCGATTTTTGTAGCTGACTGTACCCATAAAAAAATACCGGCGAAGTGCGAGTCAGACTCGCACACGAAGGGTTCCGTACCATAAACCATAAAGTTTTATTATTTGTTGTTATAGCGGCAAAATAAATACACAATCTGTGCAAATTTGAACTATACTCGGAATTTTAATTCGATTCCAGATTTGACAATTACAGTGTTGCAACGTTATGACAAGTACTAAATAGTGACGTTGCGAAATTATTCGATATGGAAATGGAATATTTCCGGATCGATTCTTCTCGTTTATAATTTTACTCTCGTAAACTAAGTATATCAGGAAATTAAATATTTCTGAACCGATAATTTAGTTTTGACGATTAATTAACGATCTGAGACTTTTCTTTTATAATTGTGTGTGAAATAAATAAAAAAATGTGATCATGAAGGAACATGACAAATAAACAATAAAACAACGTAACAACACTTTAACAAAAACCCAACAAAATATCGATTCGCAATGAAATAAGATATTCGTGCAGTCAGACTGGGAGAATGAAGCCGAATGACACGATAAACAAAATGGCGATAGCTGCACGAGCGCGCACGGGTTGCCAATACTGAAAACTATCTAGGCTCTTTTATTATAAGTTTTGTTTTTAATATAAAAACAAAAATATTAACTTTTTATAAAATAGAGCAGCGATTACTAATTAATAAATAATTATTATGAATAATTATGTATTTATTTAAATAAAAATCAATAATTTAGTCTTTAATTGGCACACTGATGGCACACACACTGATTGTTTATCGATTTTTGTGTTCATCACTGCACTATTATATTATTATGTGGTATCATTATTTCACAAAATGACAGTAGCTAATGTCAAATCTGGAATCGAATTAAAATTCATAGTATAAGTATCTACCTTTTACGGTTCTTGAGATATAGCCATCTGACCGACAGACGGAAGACGGACGGCGGAGGCTTAGTAATAGGGTTACGGAACCCTAAGAAAAGCGTGTTTTTCGAGACATTTTTAACATACATATATTTGGTTTACACAAAATTAAAAGTGTTGTGTGGAGCCACGAGAGATTTCTTAACGCTTAAATACGTTAATAATTATTGTTCCAACGATGCGGTTTCCTTTTCTTAATCTTAATGCAATGCCGGTTGCATATAGCTTTGTTAGGGAACATGTTTGCACTTCCTCCGCAACCGCTATAGACAAACTTCTCACACCTTTTTGTCGCTGGGTTAAAACCGTACCTGAAAAAATATACAGAATTAACCAGGACTCTTCATTTTCTAGTGCAGTAAGTTCTAAGTGGGAGTACACTTCTCGTGCTGCGGAATCTGTTCGAAAGAGGTACCGTAGCCTTGGAACGCGGCGGGCACTAGGAGAAACACGGATGGGTTTTAGTCAGTAAGAGTCTGACACTCCCTCCTGCTTCATCCAGAGCGGGAGGAGTCATTTGATGATTTCCCATCCTTAAAAAAAAAACACTTCTCGTGTATTCGCGTGTGTACTTAATGTTAAAAAACAAAAGACTACAAAGTATAAAATAACTTTAATTTCGGAAGTCGGTGTTTTAGGTATTTTTTTGTTTTTTTTACACCGACTTCCGAAATTAAAGTTATTTTATACTTTGTAGTATTTTGTTTTGGGAAGTCGGTTTTAGTTTATTGTGTATGTCCAGCAGTGGACGTCTTTCAGCTGAAATGATGACGATGACACTTCGGCTATGTGATGGTTTTTTTTTGAAAGAAAGAAGAAAGAAAACTAGTTTATTTGGCACACACAGATACACACAAAGTAGGTACAAATAAAAAGGAAACTTAATTCTAAAACAATAACATCGTGTGCCCCGCGGCTGCGCCCAATAGGTCCAGTTCAGCAAAATGCTAGACAATTAGGAGCTGCCTGACGCTGGTTTTCAACTGAACCTTAAGTGAGTGTACGGATGAGAACCAGTTTTACAGTATTCAACATACAGTTAAGTGAATATATAATAGTGAGTCGACAAAAAAAAATGATCTAACTAAACTGTATTTCCAAACGCATTCAACCTTATTCTCTTCAAAGTTAAAGTGAACAGGCTTCTTTTGGGTGAGGTAAGGACCTAGACTAGAGTCAAGGGCAAAGAAAGAAAGAAAGAAAGAAAGAAAGAAAAAGCGTTTATTTGCGCCCAGCATGACGCATATAAAAAAAAAATTAAATTAAATAAAACTAAATTATAAAAATTGGGAAGATATGCATCATATTCGCGCAAAACGGCCATCGCTCAGCATAATGCTGGGACTCGTGTGCGAGACAGAGCCACGGCGCTGGTTAAAACCCATCTAAAGTAAAAAAAAACTTACACCTCCATATAGCTCCTGCAGTCGATCCTTTTTGGCGGATTAAATGATAGACCACACCTGTAGTCCACGCCATTTTTAAAAAGAAAATCCATATTCCCTTTAGAACAATCACAATATTAGAACAATATTTCAATCAGCCCCGTCTTTTCCCAACTACCTACTTATATTATTTTTATTATATAGTCTGTGTTTCCTGATAGCTACAACCTAGGAGTCTTTAAGTCAGAGTGAATAGGTTACTTCTAGGCAAGCGTGCTCTATCTTCGACCACATCATCGCTTAACATCAGGTGAGATAGTGGTCAAAAGCGTGCCTATTAATAGTAAAACAAAAACAAGTGCGAATCGGACTCGCGGAAAATAAAGTCTATATTTTTTGTGAAATACTTATAAATGTGTATTTTTCAGAATTTTCCCTATACTTTTAGTAAAAGAAGATTTTAGGTACTTGCCTTGGAGGCCATTTACGTTTCATACAAAGTTGGGCCCAAAATCGAAACTCATCGGAAAAACATTATTTTAATCCGTTTAGAACATCATCATAAGCATTTAGTACGATGGCACCAAGTGGTAGACCCATCAGATTAGCAGCTACATGACTTCGAATTTATAATTAAAATATAATAATAATACCACCTATCAAACTCTACAGAAAGCTATCCTAAACACCTGCAGAATTGTCCGGAAAATTCTACAAAACGATAACAACGCAGACACATCTTTTATAACTTAGGTTTACTCTCAGGGGTAGAACTTGGCTTCGGCCCGTGTTATTCTTAAAAACCGGCAGACTACTGCTGAGATACAAAAATGTATACCTACTAATAAAATAATAATAATATATAGTGATATAGTGGTGTTGGACCGAATCGAGAGGCGTGCAATGATTGTAGACATAACCGTCCCACATGACGAGAACCTCGTGAAAGCCGAGAAAGATAAACAAATCAAGTATATTAACTTGGCTCGCGAGGTTGTCGACATGTGGGATGTGGATTCCGCAATCATTGTACCGATAGTCGTATCAGCCAATGGCTTAATAGCCACGAGCCTCGACCAACACCTCAAGGGGCTTTCGTTAGGCGGCTTGATTCAGAAAGCGGTACTTCTGGACACGGCTCGTATTATTAGGAGGTTCCTCTCTCTGGAGCCCTGACCGCCGGTAGCTTGGACCCTGTTCCCGATACCGGTGGACTATTACATATATTTTTAAATGTGTTTATAATTATTTTTTCAAATATTTAAAAATGTAATTTGTAGGTTAATTTATTGAATAAAGGAAAAAATAATATCATCTGAGTAGATAATGTAGGTGCATTAAAGTATTGTGTTAGTTTGCTTTATTTCTGTGAATATAGGTATTGTAATAGTTAGGTCATTCTCAACTTTTTTGCCAGGTCTGTAATCCTGTAAATCTGCCTATAATATTAAAAAAAAACCTTGTTTGATTTTCGGCTTATATTATGTGTGTTTGAGGTTACTAATTCTCGCAAATAAAACAATAGCAAACATGTTCTTTTAATCTGAGAGAGATCGAGACATTCTATGCACGTCAATGACTAAACTTCCTACGGATGCTAACGACCCAAGAGCTAGATTGACCAGGCATTATACCGGAGACATTCCGGGCTATTGGAATACTGTTGGATCGATGTTAGAGTTCATCTGACTGTTCACTTAGTGTAGGTCATGCGTTCGGACCTTGTGTAGGGAAAACAAACAATGATCGAAAGTTCATTTAACGTAAACTATTTATTTCGATTCGAGTACACGGTACCGCGGTCCGTTACCGACTGGTTACAAAATGCGCTTATCTTACGTGCAGTACAATGTGCTCAATCAGCCCCCACAATACTGCCCCCTTTTTTAAATCTATATGAGATTAGGATGGCTCTAAAGCAGCTTAAAAACAACAAGGCGTCTGTTCTATTACATTATACTCAAGGGAAAAACGCCACAGGCATGGAGCACAGGTGTGGTGGTATTCTTCTTTTAGAAGGGTGATAATGCTCTGCTTAGGAATTACAGGCCCATCTCACATCTGAGCCATGTCTACAAGCTGTTTTCTAAAGTCATCACGAACCGTCTCGCTCGCAGGTTTGATGACTTCTAGCCTCCCGAACAAGCCGGATTCCAAAAAGGGTTCAGCACCGTAGACCATATACATACGCTGTGGCAGATTATATAGAAGAACGAATAGTATAATCTGCCGTGCTGCGTAGCGTTTTTGGACTACGAGAAAGCCTTAGATTCGATCGGGACTTGGTCTGAGCTACAGTCTTTCAAACGGTGCCAAATCGACTACTGGTACATCGGGGTGCTAAAATTTTTGAACAACAAGGTGTCTGGAATACAATTATGTAAAAAACTTTTTTACAAAAAATACAACCGACTTCCAAAAACAAAACACTACAATACGAGGTACAAAATAACTTCGAAAGAAAGAAAAAAACTTTAATTTCGGAAGTCGTTGTCAAAAAACCGAAAAATAACTAAAAACACCGGTGTAAACACTAAAAAAACATGCGATTTCAGCAATCCCGATCCCTTTGCTATCATTTATTGAAGAGTTCCGTTTCCTACCTCCGAAGTTCTTCGTCAGATCTTCACCAAATTGAAACGGGACCAGTCCAGGAAAATATACTTTCAAACAAAAAAGAATCATCCAAATCGGCTGACAATTGGCTAAAGTATCACTGAACAAACATTTTTCATGGGATCTCATCATCAGATCCTAATTTATACCTTTCATCATCAGCTCAGCAACATGAGATGATGATTACCAGGCACAAATATCTGAATTGCGTTAGAAAGTTTATGAAAAACATTGTATGTGCTTATAAAATTTGAGGGTTGCCCTCGATTTTCGTGGGATCCCATCATCAGATTCTGACATGGTGACAATGGGACCAATTGAGAAGTATACCCTTTCAGATGAAACAAAAATTTTTCAAATCGGTTCATAAATGACGGAGTTATGAGGTAACAAACATAAAAAAAAAATACAACCGAATTGAGATCCTCCTCCTTTTTTTGAAGTCGGTTAAAAACGCTACCATGTCAGTCCAACTTCAGGATCAGATCTCGAAACCTATCCTTCTGCAACAGGGTGTGATAAAGGGAGACGTCATTTCTCCGAAACTGTTCACGGCCGCAATGGAAGATGTCTTCAAGGTTTTGGACTGGAGAAGGCTAGCATTTACATCAACGGCGAGTTCATCAGCCATCTTTGATTTGCCGGCTGAGACTACTGAGGACTTCAGAACAATGCTCGATGATCTCAATAGAGCTTCCGAAAGAGTGGGTCTTAAAAGGGGCAATATCAAGATCATGCTAAATACACTCACTCCTATCACGGAGACTCTACACTCGAAGTTGTTGACGAGCACGTCTACCCGGGACAGACGGTCAAAGTATGAGACTATTGCGTGTTGCCAGTGATGACTAATGGAACTGAAACGTGGTCGCTCACAATGGGCCTCATCAGAAGGCTTAAAGTCACTCAAAGGGCAATGAAGAGAGCAATGCTTGGAGTTTCCTTGCGTGATTGAATATAGCCCGAAGGATCGCCAAACTAAAGTGGCAGTGGGCAGGGTACATTGCTCGCAGAACAGATGTTCGATGGGCTGAAAAGTTCTGGAGTGGCGACCGGTACCGCGCGGAAGACGCAACATTGGAAGGCCTACCACAGGGTGACCAATAACCTGGTAAAGGTCGCGTGTAGCCGATGGATATGAGACGCACAAGACCGGTGGTTGTGACGATACTTGGGGGAGGCCTATGTCCAGCAGTAGACGTCTTTCGGCTGATATGATGTCCACGCACAAATAGTTTTAGAGCTTATCAGAGAAGGGATTGAAATGCCCAACAGGTCGATCTTGTTTGCAGGAACAATTAATTACAATAGGCGACCCGTCTCAGCTGACCTTCCCGAACACAACGATATACGGCTCACAGAAGTTCTAACTAAGCTCCTAACAACTTCGTACGTTCTAACTGGCTCCTATCAATTAAAGAAAGCAAGGGGATTTACGCTGCAACGATATACGGCTCACAGAAGTTCTAACTAAGCTCCTAACAACTTCGTACGTTCTAACTGGCTCCTATCAATTAAAGAAAGCAAGGGGATTTACGCTGAGCACACTTAAGGCGATGGCACATTTACGATAGAGTTAGGAGATCCTCTGCCAGAAGTACACGCAAGAGAGCTAGGAGAAAATGTTGTCGTTTTTCGAGGGAGAATTCAATCCCTGCACGTCACTGCAAAATGCTATTGTGTTTATGTGGCTTTTAACGGGACATTGGAGGGCCGAAATGCAACTAGCCACTACTATTGCCCATGCAATATTGGAAAGAGGACAGTAGGATGTTGTTCCCACGCAGTGTCGGTAGTCGGCTCACAGAAGTTCTAACTAAGCTCCTAACAACTTCGTACGTTCTAACTGGCTCCTATCAATTAAAGAAAGCAAGGGGATTTACGCTGAGCACACTTAAGGCGATGGCACATTTACGATAGAGTTAGGAGATCCTCTGCCAGAAGTACACGCAAGAGAGCTAGGAGAAAATGTTGTCGTTTTTCGAGGGAGAATTCAATCCCTGCACGTCACTGCAAAATGCTATTGTGTTTATGTGGCTTTTAACGGGACATTGGAGGGCCGAAATGCAACTAGCCACTACTATTGCCCATGCAATATTGGAAAGAGGACAGTAGGATGTTGTTCCCACGCAGTGTCGGTAGTGTGGTTTTTAATCTACGCATAAATCAAATACGAAATACCCTCTAGCCATAGAATTGAAAAATGTAGTAGTTCGACCATAGAAATAGCAAAAAAAAGGCTAAAAATAATTGAAAATAGTATTTAGAAAAGGTTTTCCATTGTTTTATTCGACCTAACAATTCAAATATTGTGTATCATCATCTGCCTAGCCTTTTACCAACTATTTTGGGGTCGGCTACCAGTCAAACCGGATTCAGCTGAATACCAGTATTTTATGTAGAGCGGCTACCTACAGACCTCGACAACTCATGAAATGGGTAACATGGTACTATACTTCTTGGCAAGATTGGTGTCAGATTTTCTGGCACCTGACAATCCATAATGGCTGCCAAAGATCTAAAAATGATAACCGACCAACGGCTGAACGTGCTTTTGAAGCACGGAAGAATTCGATATGTTAAGATGGTCACCCATCCAGAGATCGACCTTGAAGATCGACTCGTGCGGGTGTTATTATCCAGGGACGATCTCTTTCTATTAACTGATTTAAAAATAGTATTAATGAACTATAATGGGGGTGTAAGGGGTCCGTTGCCATCTTAAAGACCCAAGCCAACCTCACCTGCTAGCGGTGCACCCTGCTGTCCAACGGACGAGGCTCTGGCGAACCTGGTTTCCGTCTTGTAGGGTTGTGGGGGTCAGACGGCTGGTCGCCCCACGTAAAACCAACTTCAGTCATATATGTATGGAGAGAAACAAGTTAGGTAAGGGTACTCAGTCTAGGGCGTCGCCGCATAACGACGCGCAGGCACATCGCCCTAAACCTGCGATAAGTGGGCTAGGGCTACCGTGTCGAGTACGGGCACGGCTAAAGAGGATAGTACCCAAGAAGAAGTTCCGCTTTGCCACCTGGAACATTGGCTTCCTAACCGGACGTTGCCAAGAACTCGCAGACGTACTTGCGAAGCGTCGGGTCCAGTGCGCCTTCCTTCAGGAGACGCGCTGGAAGGGAAATAAGTCACGTGACATCGGGCAGGGGTACCGGCTAGTGTACACCGGATCACCAACGGGTAGGAGCGGAGTGGCCGTGGTGCTGTCTAAGGACCTTCAGGATGGACTCCTTGAAGTAGACCGATGCAGCGACCGGTTGATGCGAGTTAGGGTGCTGTTCGAAGGGTCGGTAACGAACCTAATCAGCGCCTATGCTCCTCAGACTGGTTGCTGTGAGTCTGAAAAGGAGGCCTTCTGGGATGAGTTCGAGGACGTATTACGCGCTATCCCGAATTCCGAAGGTGTTTTGGTTGGGGGGGATCTCAACGGTCACGTAGGTCAGTTTGCTGGAGAGTATGGACGTGTTCACGGTGGTTTTGGTTATGGCCAGCTAAACGCAGAGGGAGTCAATATACTTAGCACCTGCGCTGTGTCTGACGTAGCCATCGTGAACACATTCTTTCAGAAGAAGCCCCAGCATCTTATTACGTACCGTAGTGGTGCCTACTCAACCCAAATAGATTACCTGCTGGTGCGACGGTGCCACATTGGCAAGGTTACCAACTGCAAAGTCATCCCAGGCGAAAGCCTAACGGCTCAACATTGCCTCCTTGTCCTGGACTTTGCGGTTGTACCGAAGAAGAGAGTGACCGAGAAACGCAAACCCCGCACTAAGTGGTGGTTGCTTGATGGTCCTAGGCAGTCGGCCTTCATCGCGGAGGTCGAGCATCTCAAGATCAGTGCTCCGCATGAGTCCGCTCAAGAGATCTGGAGTAGGATCCATTCAGCAATCACCGGTGCGGGTAAGCGCGTCCTTGGCACTTCTCGTGGTGGCCGCACCATAGAAAAGGAGACGTGGTGGTGGGATGACGGGGTGCAGGAGGCGACTCGGAAGAAGAAGGTTTTATTTAAACAGTGGCAAGGGTCCAACTCTCCGGATGACAGGGAGGCATATGGAGCGGCTAAGCGCGCTTGCAAAAAAGCTGTAGCCAGAGCCCGCAGCAAAAGTCTGGCGCCCTTATACGACAAGCTGGAAACTGCGGAGGGGCAAAAGCTTATTTTTAAGCTGGCGCGTGGCTGGGAGAAAGCTACACGGGACATTAGCAAATGTCTTTGTGTAAGGGACGCCCAGGGTAAGCTGCTCTACGATGCCACCTCTGTTAAGGAGAGATGGTGTACATACTTCGCGGAGCTGTCTAACAAACAGCATCCCCATAACCTTCCTCCAGACCTTCTGACGGATCTTTTTAACCGCGTCCTGATCACCAAGGAAATGCCGAACCAGTGGCGATTTAGCCTGATTATCCCTGTATACAAAGGCAAAGGTAGCGTACAGGATTGTGGTAGCTACCGCGGTATCAAGATCATGTGCCACACCATGAAGCTCTTCGAGCGCATCATTGACACACGGCTCCGTAGCGAGTGTACTGTCTCTGAGTGTCAATATGGCTTCCGGGCGGGTAACAGCACCATGGACGCAGTGTTCGCCTTACGGAATCTGGCTGAGGCTTACAGAGAGAGAAGGAGAGCTTTGCATATGGCCTTTTTAGACCTGCAGAAGGCTTTCGACTGTATACCTCGGCAGTCCATCTGGTGGGCACTGCGCTTCAAGGGCGTTCCCGAGGCCTATATTGACATTATCAGAGACATGTACCGCGATTCCGTTTCCTCTGTCCAGACCGCTGTTGGCGAATCAAATGGCTTCCCAATATCTGTTGGCGTTCACCAAGGCTCGGCTCTTAGCCCGTTCTTGTTTAACGTAGTGCTCGATGTAGTTACGGCAAACATCCAAGATCAGCCTCCATGGCTAATGATGTATGCCGATGACATCGCCCTCGTTAATCAGAACAAAGCCCATCTTGAGCGCAAAGTCAACATTTGGAAGGACACGCTTGAAAACGGTGGTCTGAGGCTAAATGTGGCGAAGACTGAGTACATGTCCTGTGGCAGCACGGATACAAACACCATCCGAATAGGTTCGGACCTGATCAGAAAGTCCGATACGTTCAGGTACCTTGGATCCGTGCTGCACGAGTCTGGCATCGTGGACGACGATGTCCAAGCACGTATTGGCGCGGCTTGGGCTTGGCGCGAGGTAACGGGCGTTGTATGCGACCGCAAAATGCCTCCGAAGCTCAAGGGGCAGATATATAAATGCATCATTCGGCCTGTCCTACTGTACGGGGGCGAGTGTTGGCCAGCACTAAGCAGACACACCCAGGAGCTTCGCGTCACGGAGATGAAGATGCTGAGGTGGATGAGTGGCGTAACGCGATCCGATCGCATACGCAACTCTTACATCCGAGGTAGTCTTGGTGTCCGTGACGTGGGGGAAAAACTGCAAGAGTGTCGTCTGCGATGGTATGGCCACATCATGCGCCGCCCTATGGAGTACGTTGGTCGGAGATGCATGAATATGGCTGTTCTTGGGGCTAGGCCCCGTGGTCGCCCTCGCAAGCGCTGGCTGGACGTCGTCAAGTCCGACATGAGAGTCAATGGCCTGACTGAGAAGGATGTTCAAGATCGGGCAAAGTGGAGGAAGCTAAGTAGGAAGGCGGACCCTGGCAATAGCCGGGATTAACGCCAGGTGGAAGAAGAAGAAGAAGAAAAATAGTATTAATGAACATGACTGTTTGCCATTGATTCAATTGTGAGAATTAGTATCAAACAACGTTTTTTTTTATATTATGTACAGGCATATTTACAGGATTACAGACATGGTTAGAGAGTTGAGAATGACCTAACTACTACAATATATTCCCTGAAATAAAGCAAACTTACACAATACTTTAATGGTACATTATCTACTTAGATAACATGTTTATAATTTCGAACTCATGTAGCTGCTAATCTGATGGGTCTACCGCTTTGGTGCCATAGTACCAAATGCTTAGGATGATGTTCTAAACGGATTAAAATCATTTTTTTCCGTTGGCTTTCGATTCTGGGCCCAATATGAATGGTCTCTTTTCATTTTTCAAAGTCAACGGGAAATGATCTATGAATTTTGATTCCCTTGAGAATGTAATATGCGTTTTTTGCGGCATAAACGGCCTTATCTTTTTTTACATTTACTTAGAAGTTTGACTTCGAACTTTTTCACAGCTTCAAGGGACTGTTGACCTGAGTATGGTGGTTTTAATTTCAAGCCGATACCTCCACGCGTTCTAGAGATAAAGGGTCTTGACAGACAGATGGACGGACAACGAAGTGATTCTATAAGGGTTCCGTTTTCCTTTGAGGTACGGAACCATAAAATTATTGGGGTCAGCTTCTAATCTAACCGGATGCAGCTGAATACATGGAGAGACTGCCTATCTGACCTCCACAAACCAGTCACTAGGTAAGATTGGGTAAGGTAAGGTAACTTTGGTCAGACTGGTGTCAGGTTCCTGGGTCGAGACTAACCGTAAAGGCGGAAACCCACCGCAAAGTACGTAGAAGCTAAGCACGTGCGTGAGGCTTCGCCTTGCATTAAAATGTATGAGGGAACGTTCAAGTATTACGAAACGAATTTGGGGGGAGGGGGGGTCTTGCTCGTTACGATGCGTTACAGGGGCGGGAGGAGAGTGTTTGAACTACGCGTTACGTAATATTAACAAAGGTATTTTAGCGACTTTCCGGTACTTTATGCCGCATAATGGGGTAGTTTAGTAAAAAAATCTAATTAGTTTGTCAGATAGATTTTCAAAAAATATTAGACACGTATTTTTAGGGTTCCGTACCCGAAGGGTAACCAACGGAACCCTATTACTAAGCCTCCGCTGTCCGTCCGTCCGTCCATCTGTATGTCAGCGGACTGTATCTCAAGAACCGTAATAGGTAGAGAGCTGATTTTTTCACAGATTGTGTATTTCTATTGCCGCTATAATAATAAAAAATAAGGTTTATTGCACGGAACCGTTCGTGTGCGAGTCCAACTCGCACTTGGCTGTGTTTTTTTTCTTTTTCACGTAAACAAAAAACCCGGCCAAGTGCGAGTCAGACTCGCACACTAAGGGTTCCGTACCATAAACCTTATTTGTTGTTATAGCGGCAATTGAAATACACAATCTGTGAAAATTTCAACTGTCCTCCTCTTAAGGTTCTTGAGATACAGTCCGCTGACAGACAGACGGATGGACGGACGGACAGCGGAGGCTTAGTAATAGTGTTCCGTTGGTTACCCTTTGGGTACGGAACCCTAAAAATGAAGAGGGTACAGCGAGTTAAAGATGTCACGCGTATCAACTCGCTGTATCTCCTTCATTATTTGTTTACGTGAAAAAATAAAAAACACGTGTCCAATATTTTTTGAAAATCTATCAAACGGACTAATTAGTTTTTTTTTACTTTTAGGTAAAAATGGTCACTTCGTAGTTACGTAACGTTTTACTATGGGCGAGGGGGAGATACATAAAAACGTTAACGTCAATAATCTCCAAAAATTGCGTTACGTAATACGTGAACGCTTCCTGAGATTGTCTCCACTGCAACCCACGGACACGCTACGCATTAATTGACGTCATTGGGACACGCGTGGCTTGCTCGTATATGACGCCTACGTGGCTCAACTCCGTCAAAGCCCGCTATACCCGAATATTCCCTCACGGACTACGTCAAAATCATATTCTTGCAAAAAAAAACGTGTGTAGCCTCTCCGGTACGAGTACACTCCTACCAACTTATCTGTGAAATGGCGAAAATTGGAACTACGGCCGTCATGTTGAAATGTCATTCGATTGTCAGTGTCTACTACATTCGGGTTATCTGGTTGTTTTGTCGTGATATTGCTGAATTTATAAAGTTAAATATGCCAAAAGCTATTAAAAGTGATGCTCGAAACATTATTTGCATTATTTTTAACTTTTTTGAAGAAGAAGCTCGGGCGGGGTCTCCGATTATTCCATTTAATCAAATATACTAACGATTTTCGGCAGCGACAGGTTAGTGTTGTCAACTTTCTTGTTATAAATTACCCGATACTTAACTAATTATTTAAGTCCACGAAATATTCGTTTCTATTCTTGCTGCAGGTTAGCGTAAAGGTACTCGTAACGTACATCTATTAGGTAACCAGCTAAGTGAGTGAACCAACTAACCTGCCAGATTTCAAATTTCTACTAACATTTATTTTATTATCTTATAAATATTTCAGGTGTGAGTCAAGGACTAATTTCAAAATAGTTAATGAAGGGCATGCAGCAGAAGAAACTGGTACAAAAATTCGGACACCAGGCAAGGACAGAAAACGTAAAAGTGGATTTGTGCATGTTGATGATTTTGACATGGGAGTTATACGGAGGAAATTACATGAATTTTATTCTGCTAAAAAAGAGGTCGCTACTGTTAAAAAAAATCTATATGTCTTAAAGACAGAAATAAATTACACAAGATAGCGAGAGAGTCTGCGAAAGCTGCTTCACAAGATGGGATTTCGTTTTAAAAAATCTGAATCCAATCGGAAGGTTCTTATGGAGCGAAATGAAATATCAGCTTGGAGAGCTAAGTACTTGCATGTAGTGGATAAAAATAATAAATCTCCCCAGCCCCGGCCAATAATTTATTTAGATGAGATCTATATTCACTCTTCGCATACATCGGGTAAATGTTGGTAAGGAGAGGGTGAAGACGGAGTATTGGAGCCTGTATCGAAAGGGCAAATATATATTATTTGTGATGTATGTTGAGAATTAGACTAAGTGGGTAGTAGGTTATTAACTACAATTTGTTATTGTCACCGCCGCCGCGCTAGTCTGCGAATATACTCTGTGCTATCGAGACGTTACCTTGTTTTATTCCGCTTCCAGCTGACTAAGTACCTGCTCCTGACATATTTCTCAGTGGCGACGAGAAGTGAACAGTTCGCGTGTGATATTGAAGGCGTTTACGATGACGATCGGAAAAATAGCCGAGTTTAACGTCCACAAAGACGATTGGAATGTATATGTCGAACGGTTAGAACAATACTTCGTTGTGAACGACATACAGGAGGATTTACATGTACCGACGTTAATAACCGTAATGGGGGCAGAGGGTTACGAGCTGCTGGTCAATCTGTGTACACCGAATAAACCAAAAACGAAGACGTTTGAGCAATTAACGGAAATCATGGGTAAACATTTACAACCTAAACCTAGTGAACTCGCTGAGAGGTATAAATTCAGGCATAGGAAACAGAAACCGGGGGAAAGCATATCCGAGTACGTGGCGGTGCTGAAGAAAATGTCGAAGACCTGTGAGTTCGGAAGTTGGCTCGAAGAAAGTTTGAGGGATCAATTGGTGTGCGGAATAGCGAGCGAGAATATTAGGCAACGGTTATTCGCAGAGTCAAAACTGGATTTTGTCAAGGCGTATAAACTAGCCGCCAGCATGGAATCAGCAGAGAAGGACGCTGCTATAGTGGAAGAGCCTAAATCGTCAGCGGGAACGGACGCAACGACGGTGACGTGTCAAGCGATGACGACGAGACGGCATGCAGCGGGCGGGGCGGAGCGCGGCTGGCAGCCGGGCGTCGCGCGGCGCGAAGTGCGCGAGCGACGTGATTTCCGGGAGCGGCGCGCGGGCCACGAGTCGGTGATGTCGGTGCCGGGTGAGCGAGCTCGGCCGGGGGAGCGAGCTCGGCCACAGCGGCCATGCCGGGTGTGTGGCGCTAACCACAACGAATCGACGTGCAAGTTCGCAAGTTACGTGTGTAGGGTTTGCAACCAGCAAGGGCACCTGCGACGTATGTGTCCTAATATGGTGGGACAGCATCAGGTAGACGTGCAAACCGCCGGCAAGGACGAAGAGGCGGACAGTGACGAGGTAATTATTGTTGATGTTTGTCGGTTGTCGATATCAAGTTGTAAACCTATCTATATATCACTGAATGTACATAATAAAGACATTGCTATGGAATGTGACACAGGTAGTGCAGTGTCTTGTATTAGTCGGGAGTGTTACAATAGACTATTCAACGATCTTACCCTACAACCATGTAAAGTAATATTAAGATATTATACGGGTGAGACTGTTAAACCGTTAGGTATAATAAAACCGCTAGTTCGGTATAAGAATAGAAGTGAATTTTTGGAATTACTTGTTATAGAAAAAGGAAAAACTGTACTTTTAGGACGACATTGGATAGCGGCATTAAAGATACAACTACCCGATTTAAGTTACGATGTGCATAAAATGTGGGAAAGTAATGAATACGATGTACCCTATTTCAGTTCCATATACTGTAACGTGTTCGCGGAGGGCCTCGGGTGCTTCACGGGCGGCGCAGTGAGCATTCACGTGCGCGAGGGGGCGCGGCCGGTGTTCATGCGCGCGCGCCCGCTGGCGTACGCGCTGCGCGAGCCGGTGGAGCGCGCGCTGGAGCAGTTCGTGCGCGACGGAGTTCTCACCCCGGTGGAGCGTTCGGACTGGGCTACGCCGATAGTTCCAGTGGTAAAGAAGGACGGTAGTATTCGTATTTGTGCCGATTATAAACTGACCTTAAACAAAGTCATAGAAATTGACCGTTATCCGCTGCCTAGGGTAGAAGATTTGTTATTTCGTCTCCGAGGGGGTGAATACTACAGTAAAATCGATTTGTCTCAAGCATACGCGCAATTTGAGCTCGATGACACAAAAAAATACACGGTAATTAATACCCATAAAGGTTTATACATGTATAACAGATTAGTGTATGGTTTAGCGTCTAGCCCGGGCATTTTTCAAAGGCGAATAGAACAATTATTTGCTGACATGCCGCGTGTAGGTGTTTTCTTAGATGATATAATCGTGACAGGTAGTACGAAGGCCGATCATGTAAGCAATTTGCATAAAGTCTTTCAGCGTTTGCAAGACTACGGACTTAGAGTGAAGAAAGAAAAATGCGTTTTCTTTGCAAAGTCTGTTTCCTATTTGGGTCACGTAATTAGTAAGGAGGGCGTGCACACGTGCCCGGAGAAAGTTCAGGCGGTGATGGAGACGCCGGCGCCTACCAATATCACCGAGTTACGAGCGTTTATAGGTCTAGTTATGTATTATGCGAAATTTATTAAAAATATTAGTACAGTTCTTGCGCCGTTATATAATCTCCTAAAGTCAGGCGCTAAGTATAATTGGAATGCGGATTGCCAAAGGGCATTCACAAGAGTGAAGCGCCTTTTATCGGATGGTCAAGTACTAGTGCATTATAATCCGGAGCTACCGCTGATTTTGACCACGGATGCGAGTAGCGTGGGTGTGGGCGCGGTAATATCACATGTTACGGCGGACGGCGAGCGGCCGGTGGCGTATGCATCGCGGTCGCTTACACCAACTGAGCGAGCGTATGCGCAAATAGATAGGGAGGCTCTTGGAATTATATTCGGTATTCGAAAGTTTCATCAATACCTTTACGGTCGTCACTTTACACTACGAACTGATCATAAACCTTTAACATATATTTTTGGTGATAAAACGGGTATACCGGTGATGGCTGCCTCACGGCTACAGCGGTGGGCGGTACTACTGTCGGGTTACAATTACAAGATTGAGTACATAATTTCTAGTAAGAACAGTGCAGATGCTTTGTCACGCCTGCCATGTAAGAATAATTGCGCTGATAAGTCAAAAAGAGAAAGTACTTATGTTAACTTTGTAGAAAATTTCTTACCCGTCACTAGCAGTGATATCAAGCGTGTGACATCCAAGGATAAGGTGCTTAGTAGGGTGATGTTATACATACATTCAGGTTGGCCGTCAGTTAGTCCCAGTAGTGAAGAGATTAAACCATTCTATGCAAGGAAAAACGAATTATATATAGAATGTGGGTGTATAATGTGGGGCTATCGCATGGTAATTCCACAGGCATTACAAGGGCACATATTACAACAATTGCATAGCAGTCACATGGGTATCGTAAAGATGAAAAGTGTGGCTAGGAGTTATGTCTGGTGGCCTAACATCGATAAAGATATCGAGGACTTAGGTAAAAGCTGTGAGACATGTGCGGCGGAAGCGAACGCGCCGCCGCGATCTATCATCCAACCATGGCCGTATTATAACCAACCGTGGACTAGACTTCACATCGATTTTTTGGGCCCATATCGAGGTATGACATTTCTGGTATTGATAGATTCATCTTCAAAATGGCTAGAAATATTTGAAATGTCACGAACTAACGCGTCAAATGTTATTAAAGTGTTACGTTCGACTTTTGCGAGGTTTGGTTTACCGGAACAGTTGGTATCAGATCAGGGACCACCCTTCACCAGTACAGAATTTAAAAATTTTCTAATAAAAAATGGAATTAGGCAGTATTTTTCGCCTGCTTATCATCCGTCGTCAAACGGAGCAGCAGAAAATGCAGTTAACATATGCAAACGCACTATCAAAAAGGCTATTAGGGATCGCGTGGATGTAGACACAGCTTTACAATCATTCTTACTAGCATACAGAAACACGGCGCACAGCACAACTGGTGAGACACCCGCTATGTTGTTGCAGAAACAAACACTACGGTCCAGGTTGGATTTGTTACGAACGGAACGATCAGTAGGTACCAGAGTGCAGGATGCGCAGCAGAGACAAATCGATTCATCAGGTGGGGTTTTGCGATCGTTCAACGAGGGCGATCCCGTTTGGATGAGGGATTACAATTCCTCAAATAAATGGGTAAAGGGTTCGATTACAAACGTGGATAGTGCCCGTCGGTATATAATAGCAAGGGATAACGGTCAATTCATTAAAAGACACGTTGATCAGATACGGCGCAGATCTCGAGTATCGGTTGGTGGACCGAACACTGAAGAAGAGGGAACGATGGAGGGTGAGAGCTCCGTAGCGCAGGCTGAGGATAACTCATTAAAGTCGAGGAAGAATGAGGAAGACCGCAGTGATGAGAATGTGGTTGAGGGAAATAAGTCGAAACAAACAATAAACGATGAAGTAGGAGGTGTTGATTCTGATCAGCCATCTAATCAATCACCTGGTTTATCAGATCAGCAGCAAGCAGAGTACCCAAAGCGAACACGTAAACCGGTTATTCGATTCCAATGTACTTGAATAATAAATCTTAATGTATTGATGAAACTATTGTAATTTAAGAAGGGAGGTGTGATGTATGTTGAGAATTAGACTAAGTGGGTAGTAGGTTATTAACTACAATTTGTTATTGTCACCGCCGCCGCGCTAGTCTGCGAATATACTCTGTGCTATCGAGACGTTACCTTGTTTTATTCCGCTTCCAGCTGACTAAGTACCTGCTCCTGACATATTTCTCATTATTGTTCATGCGGGAGGAGATACTGGATTTATTACAAATGCACTACTTGTGTTTAAATCAAACACAAAAAGTGCTGATTATCATGACGAGATGAATAGTACCTACTTTAAAAAGTGGGTTTTTGAAAAACTTGTGCCTAATTTACGAGAGCCATTCATAATAGTAATGGATAATGCTCCTTATCACCGTATTTGTGTGAATAAAGTCCCAAATACGAATTCCTTAAAAAAAGATATGCAGTTATGGTTGACCCAAAATAAAATTGACTATGGAGAGAAATTGACTAAACCTCAGCTATTAGAAATAATTAAGAGAAACAAGCCTGAACCTGTATATGGGTTTGAAAAAAATTTAGAAGACAATAGAAACACAAACGCTTATTTACCACCTTATCACTGTGATCTCAATCCCATTGAACTCATATGGAGCACAATGAAAATAAGAGCACAAAAATGCTGAAATTCCCCGCCTAGTTAGAAAAGCTTTTGGCGCTATTACAGTTCATGGACCTTTTTAGTGCAGCCGTGAGACACACACTAGTTTTTTGGCTTACCTTTTTTATTTTCTGTTTGTTTTTGTACGCGTGTTTCATGAATGTGCTAAATAAATTTTATTCTATTCTATTCTATTCTATTCATGAGTGGGCACAGCATTGTAAACACGTTCGCAGGTTAGAAGGAGAATACTTAAAACATGATTTGTATTTAGATAAACCTTTTATTATAGAAATGGTAGGTGACACTGAAACCGAAAGCAATTGTGATAATGATGATAGTGGTACGGAAATAAGCGGAGTATGACCTTACAACCAGGATGAAGTTGTGTATGCAGGTTCATCTAAAGATCACAATTACTGTAAACCAGGTTTTCAATAAATTATTGTAAAGCAATTTGTTTTTTTTATTACACTACACTACCACTGCTAATTATAATTAGTCAAATCTGGTGTTAGGGGTTAGGTACGGCCGTAACTAAATGCTAGACATCCAGGTACCTCTTGCAGGGTAGGTACCTACTTAACTTTGAATTAAATGAAAGTTGTCTCCCTCCGTAGAACATTTTATCTGCTGAATTTCCACTTCATTGGATTACTTTTTAGATAAAGCCATTGTTTATTCCTGAGATACTAAACTGTTAGCGTACCTACGTAACTGTAAATTATCAAATTATTTTTATTTATTTTATTATTTTTATATAGGTATCATTGTTTTTAATTTGTAAAAAATGGAATTTGTATTAAACGATTATGTCTAATGTGAAATTTCCTTCTTAAAAACTTACTCAATTTGGGCATCTTATATTAATTAGCAACACTGAATCGACGGTGCCGTCCTCTTTCAGTTCACAGATAAGTTGGTAGGACTGTAATTGATTATTTAATACTTCTTGGCACCTACGAGGAGACGAATGGGAACCTTGTTTTTGGATGGGAATAGGTATAAATAGTTAAGTTAAATTGGTTGAACAACGAACGCAACGAAATTTAGGTGCTCATAATTTTTAACCATTGGTTAACTACTCTCCTGCCTGCCAGGGTTGCGGATTTTTTTTTTTTTTACTATTAATCGGCACGCGCTTGACCACCATCTCACCTTATGGTAAGCGATGATGTGGTCGAAGATAGAGCACGCTTGCCTAGAAGTAACCTATTCACTCTTGACTTAAAGACTCCCAGGTTGTAGCTATCGGGAAACACAAAGAAGAAGAGTCACTGTGGGCCTGAAAAGCAAAGGGCTTTAGGAGGAACACGGATGGGTTTTAGTCAGTAGGAGCCTGACACTCAATTCTGCTGCTGAGAAGTCATTTCATGATTTCCCATATAAAAAAGGTGATTAAGTATATTTACCAAAGCAAGCAACAGAGCAGGTCACACCAAGTATAAGAAGACATTTTAAAAATAGATTCTCCATTGCGCAAAAGTTTTCTCGAGGACTCTCAATGGGCAGCTTGACATAATCTTAGTGGCTAATTCAAGATAAGCTAATCCATCCAATACCTACCTTTAAGGTGCAGTTCAATTGTTGCGCGCATATAATAAACAAGGAGATAAGCCCGATAGACGAAAATGTATCGGAACCCTGTGTCTCCAGTATGCCCCTTCTATACGGCAACTATTAGAGCAACACGGAATTCTTATAACTTGTCACGATCGCGGTCGTAAGCGCCTCTTCTTCCTCTTCTCCTGTATTTTATATTTCTATGGTTGCGCGGTTATGCTACTCAAGTGTAAATTAACCGGCACGAGTTGTGTGCGGCAGGCCCAGCTCTAAGGGGGGCGGCAAATTAAAGAGGCGCCAAATTGGATCTCTATTTTCAGCATTAAAGTAGAAAAGTAAGTCTTTCAAAATCTCCAAAGCCATTGGTTTTCCATGTATGGTCTAGAAAAAAAAAATGCCAATGATGGCTACAATGGGTCTTCGTTATCGTTAAGGATCTGTTTACACCCGAAACATAATAAAATTAATCATAAACGTGGAAGAGAGGGGTGCGCCACTTTCAAGTTTCTGCCCCGTTTCGGAAAAATCATAGATCCGGGGCTACTGTGCGGTTAGTGTGCTCACGAACACTCTCCATTGGTCGGTTTCACCACGACAGCTCTGACGCTTCACGTTATTGGAGCGTCGGTAAATCATCACCTGCCTAGCCTTTTCCCAACTATATTGGAGTCGGCTTCTAGTCAAACCCGATTCAACTGAACATCAGTATTTTACGTGAAGCTGCTGCCTGCCAGACCTCCACAACCCATTAACTGGTAACACGGTAGTTCTTCGCAAGACTGGAGTCAGATTTACTGGCTTCTGACTATCCGTAACGACTGCCAAAGATCTACAAATGACAGCCGGGACCAACGGCTTAACGTGCTTTCCGAGGCACGGAGGAAACTCGGTATGTTAAGATGGTCACCCATCCACAGACCAACCCACCGTTCATTAGCGAGATCACCCTGCTGCATTTATCTGTGCTCACGACTCATGCTGGCTAGTATACTCAAGGTCGTTTAACTTGGCGAGCTTAAGAACGTTTACTTAACTCCTCATGATATTTTATACAAATTTCAAGTCTTTAGTCATAGAAGTGAATGAACTGATTTTAATGAAAGTTGGTATGCATACGCTAGTTATCCAAGTTTAAATAGTAGGGAAGTTGGGAAAACTTTTCGAAAAAGAGTAGGTATAGAGGGAGAGAGAGAGTGATTTTTAAATTATTTTATAGAAAGTGATAAATCACTAACTTTCTCCCTGAACTCTTTTTTTGAATGAATGAACGAACGAAAAAATCCCAAGTTAAGGACTTGAAAGTTTGTATGAAACACCGTGAGGAGCAAACGCTCTTAACTTCTCAGTATACAACGTATAACAAACTCAATACCTCTAAAGGAGACACAACTTTTAGGTACTATGGAACCAGCCCCGAAATGGTGAAAAAATAAACTGTTCAGTGCATTTTGTCGAGTTATGCGCTAATAAACCGATCCTGCATGGAGTATTGTAGCCACCTTTGGGGATGGCTCAGCTAAGTATCAGCTTGCCGTGCTTGACTCGATGGAACGCAGAGCTAAGAGAGAATTCGAAAGAATGAATATTTCAGAAATAATCATTCCTTCGAATACATGAACAAAGAGGGCAATATAGACGATTAAAATGGTTATAATTCTTTAGATAAATACGCGTTACGGTCGCGGATCGCATTTGGTCCACATACAGCTTCACACTGACCGGCAAATTGCAAAAAACATAAAAATATTTGAATTTCGCGGGCTACCCTGGAGCATTCACCTTAAGGTTGCCTGCTTGTCGGTCTTCTACAGATTGTACTTCGGTGAGTATGCTCAAGAACTCCACGACCTCATCCCACCGGCCCTCTTCTACCATCGGACATCCAGACGCACTGCTTCTTACCATCCCTCCATCCATCTGCCTAGCCTTTTCCCAACTATATTGGGGTCGGCTTCCAGTCAAACCGGATTTAGCTGAATACCAGTATTTTACGCAGAGCGGCTGCCTACCAGACCTCCACAACCCAGTAACTGGGAAATACGGTACATCATGGCAAGACTGGAGTCAGATTGACTGGCTTCTGACTATCCGTAACGACTGCCAAAGATCTACAAATGACAGCCGGGACCAACGGCTTAACGTGCTTAGGCACGGAGGAAACTCGGTATATTAGTGGAGGCTCATCGGCGACGTAAAACTGGTGGATGCCAAGCTACATAGCTTGGCTCATCGCCGTAAGGTTGCCTGCTTGTCGGTCTTCTACAGATTGTACTTCGGTGAGTGTGCCCAAGAACTCCGCGACCTCATCCCACCGGCCCCCTTCTACCTTCGGACATCCAGACGCACTGCTTCTTACCATCCCTCCATCCATCTGCCTAGCCTTTTCCCAACTATATTGGGGTCGGGTTCCAGTCAAACCGGGTTTAGCTGAATACCAGTATTTTACGCAGAGCGGCTGCCTATCAGACCTCCACAACCCAGTAACTGGGAAATACGGTACATCATGGCAAGACTGGAGTCAGATTGACTGGCTTCTGACTATCCGTAACGACTGCCAAAGATCTACAAATGACAGCCGGGACCAACGGCTTAACGTGCTTAGGCACGGAGGAAACTCGGTATATTAGTGGAGGCTCATCGGCGACGTAAAACTGGTGGATGCCAAGCTACATAGCTTGGCTCATCGCCGTAAGGTTGCCTAGCTGCTTGTCGGTCTTCTACAGATTGTACTTCGGTGAGTGTGCCCAAGAACTCCGCGACCTCATCCCACCGGCCCCCTTCTACCATCGGACATCCAGACGCACTGCTTCTTACCATCCCTACCTTCTTGCTATTCCACCAATCGGCACTAAGCGTTTTCAAACGTCTTTTATAATTCGCACAGCAAAGGAGTGGAACTCTCTGCCTGCGTCTGTGTTTCCAAAAGCTTACAACCCTAATCTCCTCAAAGTTAGAGTGAACAGGCTCCTTCTGGGTAGGCTTGCTCCATCGTAGACTTTGTCTCTGTCATCTCTGACATAGACTAGAGTCAAGAGCAAACCCATTACAAATAAAAAAATAAAAAAAAATGTATGAGACAGTCGATATTTTTTCGCAATCTCAGTGTTGGTCCAATAATAAAACTTGTTCATAATGATGAGTACAATAACCCCTTAAGAGGTATAGCGTTTACTATGTTACACGTTGTATATCGTACGCAGAAGTAAAATGGCGCCTTTATCGAATAAATTGAAAACAATCCAATTATTAATAACGTTAATCTTTTAATTATTTTTTTACCGTGGAACTAACGAGGTGTAAATAATTCACCATGATTTTTCGTGTCAATATAAATTATTATGAATCAGTCACAGAAATAAGTTATTATTCTCATTATTCATTTAACCTATCATACTAAACATTTTTAAATATTTCTTTAAAAAAAATCTCAAAAGAAACACATAAAAATAAGCCACACCGGCTGTCGTCAGCCGGTGTCGGCTCAGAAGCAGGGTCCAAGCTACCGCTGGTTAGAGCTCTAGAGAAAAGAACCTCCCCACAATACAAGCCGTATCAAGTATCTGCCTTCTGTATCAGCCCCTACATCCAACAGCGTAACGCCAGCTACGACAGATGGTCGTCGAAACTTTTGGCCATCAGGCCGTTGGCCGTAACAATAATCGGCACAATGACAGCTGAGTCCACATTTCACATGTCGACAACCTCGTGTACTAAGTCGAGATACTTGATTAATTTCTCTTTCTCAGCCTTCACGAGGTATTCGTCATGTGAGATGGTAACAACAGTATCACTGTGCGGTCTATCACCAAGTCACCTCTATATCCGGCTTATTGGCAGCAATAGTCCTATCAGTGATGACAGACCAATCCCAGTACAAGTGCCATGGTCATTTTCGAGAACTGGGTCGGGCATTATTTGTAACAAGATGCCTCAGAATCTACAAGTTTATATATTAAAGCAAGTTGCGGTTATGCCAGTACCAGAACTCGCCGTTAGAATTGGCGGTACGCGCACTAATTTAGACATTTCGGTCGTATAATTAAAATAAAACAAATACACTGAAAATTTGAAATGTAGACGTCATAGAAAATATGTAGTTTTGTAGTATACATTTAATGTCTTTGAAGTAAACAAACAAACTCTTCAGCTTTATATAGTACTAGTTAACCCGCGCAACTTCGTCTGCGTCACAATTTTCATTACTGCTCCGCTCCTTTTGGTCTGAGCGTGATGACATATAGCCTATAGCCTTCCTCGATAAATGGGCTATCTAACACTGAACGAATTTTTAAAATCGGACCAGCCGTTCCTGAGATTAGCGCGTTTAAGTAAACAAACAAACTTTTCAGCTTTACATATTAGTATAGATAGATTATTGGTCCATATATTTGTATACTACATTTCTATTTTTCTTTTCTACAATATTGAATTCTTCTGAAATGAATTTCATTCGTCAGTTGCAGTATGTGCGTTTCTGTGGCGGTTTGTGACGCCTCTGAGAAAGCACCGCGATGCTCCGTGTACTCCGTGCAGTGTGGGAAACCGTGGACTAGTGTTAGTCCGGTCAAAATAACAAACTCCGACAGAGCTGAATTATGATGCCATATCTTCGGAATGGTCATTCTTAGGAAAAAAAGAATAGACCATTTTTGTAGATAATTTTATGATCTACAATGTTTGTCTGAGCTATATTTTTGATAAAACTTACCGTTTTCGAGAAAAAATCCAAAAACCGAAAATGTTGACCTTTGACCTTGAATAACTTTTTTAGCACACATGGGATCGATGGGTACTTTTGGCATTTTTTTACTACTGGTGTACCCAAGGTCTCTACCAAAATTCAGCTCTCTCAGAGTTTTTTTTATTTCATCTCAATTTTTCGTCTAATTTGACCGGGCTATTTATTCTTAAAATATTAGTAAATAGAGAATAAAGTTCATTACAAACTGAACCTCATACATAGTCCAGCCTACTTCAAAAACCTGGCTGAACAGAAAACGACTTTCTAGAAATCAAGAAAATTAAAATTCAACGTCTTTCCGTTTTCAAACATGACGGCTCTGCCAAAAAATGTTCCTACACTATGCATCTCTATGAATCAAGACAATATTATTTGAAAAACCCTTACTTAATAACTGTTAAGCGGTACAGTTATGATACCGTATCGAAATTGCGAAGTGTTCGCTAGTGTAATTTTCTTTCTTGTTATCAAAATTGTCTGTAGTTTGGCCACCTGGTATCGCGTTATGTATAAAAAACAACCAACCTTAACGAGTATACCGGAACGAAACGAAGTAGAAGATGAGCATCTCACCAACAAATGGGTACCAAAGAAGAAGCATGAGGTGCTGAAAGCCAAGTATAAATGTCTGAAAAAGCTCTTCCAAATCTATGATGCAAGTGTCATCGGTATTCTTCCCGAGTCTTACAATCCCGAAGGTTATGTTGAAGACGATGCAAAGTCTACTAGCAAGCGAAAAAAACGTTCTCACCGTACGAAGACCGATGCATGCGCGGGGACCACTGAGCCATCGAGCGGTGACGTTCCCATCCATTCGGATGAAGAGAAGGAGTCCATAGCGACCGCTGTCATTAGGGACTTGAAGATCAAGAAGTGTTTGTCCACGTCCACACAAATGGAGTCCCAGGCGTCTAAGGAATATAAGTACGCCGCTACTCAAGATTCGAGAGACAACTTGACACTGGAGCGAAATATGTCCGCGGAGGGTAAATATTAACTTGGCGTATTTGTCCAAATATTAGTTGGATAATTATAGGAAATATATAGTTTCTTTTTTTAAGAAATAAACAACGCGAAATTTTTGCGCAGATATGCGAAGAGCATTTTGTAACTGACATATATGTATATCACAATACAAGGACAAGCAAAAGGGGACCTTTCTTTTGTGTTGTCATATTGTAGTCTACGGCTTTATTTTTTTAAGGATGGGAAATCATCAAATGACTCCTCCCGCTCTGGGTGAAGCGGGAGGTAGTGTCATAATCTTACTGACTAAAACCCATCCGTGTTCCTCCTAGTGCCCTTTGCGTTCCAGGGCTACGGTACCTATTTCGAACATATTCCGCAGCCCCAGCAGGCACTTGCCCAAGCGGGCCCCGTCTTCAAGTGTCTACGCTGGGCAGAGGTCTCCCCCATATTATTCCAGATACTCTTTTTTTGATCCACCTCGAACCAGCCCTCGCCTCGTAGTGCGCGTCCTGGTCTTCCCGCTACCGCTTCTGGTCCGGCCTCGGCGACGCTGTGCAACCAGCAATTACGTAGAGATTTTTGCTCAGGGTTATCATGCATGCGGCCAATGTGAAAGGGCGAAGTTTCCAATAAAATTTAATCATTTCTTTTGCCAGGCGACCTAGCACGCGAACGTCAAGAATGCGAGTTCACTCAAACGAGCGACCCTCATCCAATTCCCTACCACCTGATCAACGAGAAAAGGGCGCGTCTCAAGCCCACCCGCTTCCAATGCTTCATCCGACGGATCTTCGGGATCCGTCGCGAAAAATCGTACATGAATTATGTCCCGCCGAATGGGCATATCTACGCGGCCAGTGATAATAATATTTCTGATAGTTTTTGCGAAAAGCGACGGCGAAGAGGGCTGCGATTTCGTCGGTTGCGGCGCCCTAAGAAGATACAGTCGGAGATCACGCTGAGGGATGTCGACAGCCCTGTGATCTTGACTTATGTGCAGTCGGTGCAGAGGAGTTGTTTGGCGGACATCACGCCCCGCCAGTGCCCTATCGTGGGATGCCTCATGATTTCCTATGGTGAGTTCAGGGTATAAATCAAAGTCAACACTCGGCGCCTCTGGTTTCTGGTACCTTTGGTAATTAATAAAACAATTTTATTTAAACTTAAAACGCATACACAAGACTAAAAAGATAGTTGAAAGCTTTTCGAAAAAGGGGTTTAGTTGCAAAACAAAATGTTTGAAAAAGTAATCGCGATTTATTGAAGGATTTACGTCAGAGTTTATAGGTATGCGCAACAGGGTGTCCCGCAAACCTTCATTTTAAAAGGGTGGATCCTGCGCTTTAGAGACCATTTTTAAGATTTATGTAGGTAGTTACTGAAAAATCACTGAGATGGGTTCGCTCATGACTCTGTACAGAAAACTTAATATTACTCTCTCTTTTGCGCTAAAAAAAAACCGGTCCTAAGAAAGAAAACTGCCTTTCTCATCAGTCTCGTTTTCAAGAGTACTCCAATTTACGTTAGCAGATTCTCATCCACCAAACCTAACTGGATTGCTTCATAATTTCAGGTATTATTACGTACAACGACCATCTCAACCTCTGCCACTTTCCCGATCGGAAGTTCATGTGCCACTACTGCCATGAGGGCTTCGAGAGCCAATATGACAAGTTTGTCCACGAAAACGAACATATCGGGATCTCCGAGCTCGAAGGAACCAACATCTCCAAACCATCCACCACCAGACAATCCGTTAAGAGGGCCAGCAACACCCAAACGGAACCAGAAATGCAGAAATGTGATGTCCCTGAAGATAAGTTGAAAAAAATCGTGTCGTTCTTCGATAAGATTTCAAATCCAGAGCAAATGATTACGGAGATTAAGAAGAATAGGTTCTCTGATACGACTGAGGAGTCCACAGACTCTTCTGATAAAAGGACTGTTAGCTGCGTGAATCTTCATCGGAAGATTGAGAAGAGAGTGTGCTCGTCAGGATCTGAGGTGACTTCGAGAGCCCCTCGTTACGGATCACCAGTTTGCTGTCATTTATGTGGAGAAACTTTCAATTTCAGGTAAGATTGAAATAGTAGATTTGGCACTCTGGAACCTACTCTCCATTCTTGAATTTCACATGTAGCAAATGGGATACTGAAATACTGCGTTTACATATGTAGGTAACAGAGATTTCAAGGACATTAAAAATAGGGTTTTTTACTGAAAAAGTCTAATTAATACGACAGGATTAAAAAAAAATCTATCTGACGCCCTAATTACCGCGAAGAGCCAACGTGCCAACTGCCGAACCGCCGACATATTTTAAAACTGAGGTTTTGTAGGCGCTTCATTGATGGCCTAAGTCTCGCCGGCTCGCTAGCGAACCAGCTGTTTTACTCGTTAATGGATCACCCCCTTTACTTTAATTCCAGAAAATTGGAAGATAGAGGGGTTCACCTATTTTTAAATTACATCTATATCTTATACTAATATATAAATCTGAAGAGTTTGTTTGTTTGCTTTAACGCGCTAATCTCAGGAACTACTGGTTCGATTTGAAAAATTATTTCAGTGTTAGATAGCCCATTTATCGAGGAAGGCTATAGGCTATATATCATCACGCTAAGAGCAATAGGAGCGGAGCATTCAAGAAAAATGTGACGCAGACGAAGTTGCGCGGATCAGCTAGTCCTAATATACACGGTGCCAGTTTAGTCGTCTTACTAAGGCGGCCTACTTAATATACCCGACAAACACTACCTCTAGGCGCGATTAATAAAAATAAATAATGCTTTCGCATTATGAAACAGCCTGTTAAAAATATTTACGTATCAAAACAATGACTCCGTTCCATTCCGCGCCGTCCTTGGAATACAAGGCTTGTTTACGCTCACTTCTGGGTGTTTCAAACGACGTCACGCGTCATGATAATCTACGAGATCTTCGTCATGATAATTTACGAGATCTTCGTCATGATAATCTCGTACACTATCTACACTAATATTATAAAGAGGAAAGTTTTATTTGTTTGTTTGAATTGAATAGGCTTCGAAACTACTGGACCGATTTGAAAAATTCTTTCACCATTAGAATCCTACATTATCCGTGATGAACATAGGCCATAGAATATTTTCAAAAAAGCTAGGAATCCGTGTGAAAACTTCAATTATGTAACGGTGGGAAAAAAATACCAAAAAAGACATCACGTACGCTGCGGAAACTATTGACAATAGAGCAAAGTGATGTTGGTACTACAGTTTTACAGAAGACATCAATATCTACAAAAAAGTCCACGAGGGTACGAGGCATGCCTTTTAAGTTTTGTCGTTTGAAGAAAAAAAAACACAACTAGAACCTTTTAGTACTTTTTATTGTTTTTCAAAGTATTCACCACGTAGCTTAATTCACTTTTCTATTAACTCAAACCAGTTATTATAACATTTATTCCTCTCTAAAGTGGGGGTGTTCAAAATGACTGACTTGAAAGCGTCGACTGCTTCTTCACCGGACTGAAACCTTTGAGCACGAAGACTTTTCTTAATTTTAGGAAATGTAAAGAAATCGTTAGGGCTTAGGTCAGGACTATATATGGAGGATGGTCAAGAATAACTACTTTTTCCTGCTTCAAATATTCAATCATTTGACGAGCGCTGTGTGAGCTTCCGTTGTCGTGGTGCAGGATGATACGTCGCTTTGAGTTAGATTTTTGAAGTTCGGCGATGACTTGTGGTAAACAAACTGTGGTATACCACTCTGCGTTAACCGTTCTACGATCTTCAAGTGCAATAGTCGCAACATGGCCGGTTTTTCCAAACAACCGTGGCCACCATCTTCTTTGAAGTCCTTCGAGAACGAACAACTTTAGTCGGCTTTGGCTCGTCTTGAAAGACCCAGATTGTAGATTGTTGTTTGGAATCAGGATCGTAGGCATAGATCTAAGATTTGTCACCACTGATGATGTCGTAGACGTGATTTGACTCTCCTCGGTTGAACCTTTGCAGAGTTTTCTTACACCATCTGACGCGGGCCGCCTTGTGATCGTCGGAAAGCATATGCGGTAGCCAACGGCAAACTAGCTTTCTCACACCAAGCGCTTCATGCAAGATCTTCTGAATGGTTGTTCCTGAGATGCCTAATAGAGCCTCTATCTGTCGATACATCACATGACGATCTTCGAGAATTAGTTGTCTCACAGCAATGATGTTATCTTCAGTGAAGGCGGATTTTGGGCGTCTTTCGCGAGATTTGTCACTAACACTAGTATGTCCACGCTGGAATTCTAAATACCAGCGTTCGACAGTCCGCAGATATGGGGCTTCATTACTGAACACAGATGTTAGCTCTTCAAAAACACTGAAGCCGTGTCAGGCCTCTTCTAAATTTGTATAAATTCAGTTTTATACGTAACCTGACAGATTCCAATCGACGCTGTGACTAAACAAAATCCTAATACTTTCAACTGTTTTGAGATTCAAAATTTAAACACATTCGAATATAGAACAGTTCCAAATTCAAAATTGCCGGGAAATATGGAAACGACAGAACTTAAAAGGCATGCCTAGATCTAAATATTATGGTTTAAAGTCACAATGACCCCTTTTGTTAAAATTATTCACTCAAAACCCGGGTGGAATGGAATAATGGTGATTTCGATAATTAAGGTTGATTATCATTAACCCATCACTAATAATAATAAAAAAAATATGTTGAAAAAAAAAATACAACCGAATTGAGAACCTCCTTTTTTTGAAGTCGGTTAAAAAAACATTAAATTATCAAATCTGACCTTTCGTTTAACAATTACGACGGGTTTGAAAAATGTTGTGGTATGAGCGAAACGTTGAGTCTTTTAAGGAGTAATTTACACATTGCCCTATTAAGAGGGTTGAGGGGAGCTGTTGTTCGTGGAGTACCGAGTACCTAAACACGCGCGAACGAAGTCGCGGGCGAAGTGCTACTGAAAAATATTTTAATAAATAATTTAAATGTTCATAAATATCTTTTTTATGTGTAGTAGTCATTGGATAGACGAAGGGCGCCGCCGTTGTAAGACGACTAAAAAATGGCACCATGCACCCGTGTAGGTACAATTAAATCTTCCGTTAATAATAACAATAGCCTTTATTTAACAATCTTTCTTATAATATAGTAACAATAATTTACATGTTTGACACCGGTACGTAAAGATTGTCTTGCTGCCCAGCATAGGCCTCCCCTAGAGTTCGCCAACGAATGCGATTCTGCGCTTGTCTTTTCCAAGAATATCCTGCCATATTTTTTATAGGGTATAATTTAGACGGTCACCAAAAATGGATCAATGGTCACCAAATGGTTGATGGATCAATGGTCACCAAATTCTATCCAACTCAACTGTGATTGCCATAAAATGTAGGCTTGGGGTTACAAACTGGATAAAATAGGTTAGGTTAGGTTAGAATTGTGACCAACCGCGCGCGAGCCGAGCGAGCGAAGCGAGCGGTGCCGCGGCAGCGGCCGGCGAGCGCTACTTCTCGAATATTATTTGGTGACCATTTATCCGTTTTGGTAACCGTTTAGAACTTTTTTGGTAGTAAAATAGGTACTTTTTTGGGCGGTGTTTAAACACAAGCCTTTTTTATATCGTCTTCCCATCTACGACGCTGTCTCCCTTTCCTTCTTTTGTATTGTCTCGGGCACCACTCTGTTACGTCCTTAGACCATTTATCCCTGTTGCTCCTAATCATATGTCCTGCCCACCTCCATTTTAGTTTTTTAATACAGTAAGTAACATCAGTGATTCTAGTTTTCTTCCTTAAAGTTTCAAGTTTTATCCTATCTTTCAATTTGATGTTAAGCATACTTCGTTCCATACTGTGGTAGCAAGTTTCTAATTTATGTATGTTTTGATTAGTTAAGCTCCAGGTTTGGCATCCATATGTCATGACAGGCAGAATACACGCATTAAATACTCTGTTCTTAGATCTTAGTGGTACAAGTGGGTTTTTCATTTTTTCATCTTTGAGAGACCAGTATCTTTTCCATGCCAAAGTGACTCTGTTGTTAATTTCTTTCGTTGTTAGGTCTATTGGAGATATGATCTGTCCGAGGTACGTGTATTCCTTTACATATTCTATGGTATTTCCGTTAACAGTTATAGGGATGCTTTCTGAGTTCGACATTAATTTGGTATTAATTGTATTCATTGACAGTCCTACTTTGTCACTTTCATACACCAGTTGTTTCAACATTTTTTGTAAGTTTTTTGGATCTTCGGAAATTATTATTAGATCGTCTGCAAATCTTAGGTGGTTTAGTCGCACACCATTGATATTTAATCCGTAGCTATCCCACTCTAGACGCCTAAACACGTGTTCGAGAACAGATGAGAAGAGTTTGGGTGACAAAGGATCACCTTGTCTTACTCCTCTTCCTATCTATTTATGCACAAGTCAATACTTTATTTATTTACATACTGACAATTCGTTGTCAAGGTAACTAAAACCACCGATGTATCAAAGGGATAATCGCGTACGAAGTCAAGGCAAACCTTGTTCTCTATAAGACATCGTTAAATAAACGAATCCCTCCTCTTTTCCTTTTCAGACGCCAGTTAAGTCTCCACGTGGAGTTAGAGCATCGCGGCCATGGCAAGTTCTCCAAATTCCACAGCTGTGCTGGCATCCTGAACCACAGGTCTCAGAACCGAATCGATATGGTCTCAGAAGACGGGATGATCCAAGTGCAGAGCATAGACAGGTCTCGAACAGGGATACAGAGATCCACCACCTCATTGAGTCAAGACTCTTATACAGATCTCTCCCGTCGAAGGTCGGAGGAAAGTTTAAGTGGCGATCCCTCTACTAATATTGTCTATTATACGTCTATGGAAACTGTAAAAAAGCCGTCTGTGGTCAATAATATCGTTCAGAAAGTCAGAAACGGTATCAACGGTTACAAATGGGAGCCGGGAACAAAAATTATTCGTGTGTAGTCCGTGTGCTATGTGGAGTGACAATGTCGTTTGTCAATATAGTGAAAAGTCCAGTTGCTTCTTTTATTTTTTGAACCT
The DNA here is from genome assembly GCA_950371165.1 of Lacanobia oleracea. Taxonomy (NCBI): domain Eukaryota; kingdom Metazoa; phylum Arthropoda; class Insecta; order Lepidoptera; family Noctuidae; genus Lacanobia; species Lacanobia oleracea. Next base: position 13,642,234 of record OX493413.1, read on the forward strand.
TTTCCGTAGTTTTTGACGTGATAACGTCTAATAAATGTGTACGTTACTCCAGCTGGAAAGTAGCTCCTAGAGCGATATGAGTGGTACGTATAATTAGTGCGTAATCTGCTGTAAATGTGCGCAACATAAAAAAAAATGAGCGTGTTGTCGTTTTGGAAAAAAAACAATTCCTGCTGGAGTAACGTTGTTCCAGCAGGAAAATTCTAAACGAATGATCGGAGAGAGAAATATTGTGCACGGGTAGAGAGCTGATATTTGTGCAAAAATGTGCGCCGAAAATATAATTTGTGCGTCTTCAGGTTTTTGAGATATTGCATTTCCTGCTGGAGTGCCGTTTTGCAGAATCGTGTATCTCCAAAACCATTGCATGTGCGCCTGTAGAATTAACAACGTGCGTGTGAACTGAGGGACCACACTGGGAATTCGCGAAATGAAAATCCTAGGATTTAGTAGTAGACTTAAAACAATTGTAGAATGAATTTGGGAATTTGTAAGCAAATATATTAAAAACTACGACCCATAAAGTGTGGTCCCTCAGTTCTCACAGACGATCAATCAGATCTCGGAAAGTATCTTAAAAAAGAAGGTTTTGTGAATACAGACATTTAGTAAAGAATTTGTAAAGATATTTACTAAATAACAGACCACAAAGCATTAAAGATAAAAAAAAATATCACGAATGAACTGTGGTCCCTCAGTCCACATAACAAAGATAAATATTTTTGTGAATATTGCTGAATATAATTAATAAAACCGTTCTTTTTCTACATACAGTTTTAGTAAAAGTCTTAAAACATTTTGTAAAAAAGAAATGGAGCAATAATATCGAAGCATTTTGAAGATAGCGATGATTAAAGCTGGTCCCTCAATCCTCTCCTCCACTGACACACGTGCGTGTGCTAGCTGCTAGACGAGAAGAATATCAGAAAGTCTAGTGTACTTAACATTTAGTAATAAGTTTCTACTAAATAATAGGTATCTAAAATTGTGTATTTCTTACCTCTTAGCTGAGATAATATTATTTTTTTAATCCTATGAAAATAGATGTGCATCAGAATGGCTGGTTGCCTAAGGCTTTGGTCTATGAGAGTTGATTAGAAAATTGCTACATAATTGCTTATATTTGCTACATTTAATAAATAATTGCTACATACTATATATATTTAGAAATAACATATTTTTTTTGTACAGCCATCCTGACGTTTGGTTGGCTGGTCGCCTCCTAGTTTAAAGCGAAGCATACAGAGTTTCCCGAAATGTATTGCGTCAATAATTGCTTCATATTTGCTTCATTTATCTAATTTAGTTGTATCTTCAAACATATGTTAAATAAAGGATATAGCAATTATTTTAATTATCCCAAGGAAAAGTGCCTGATAAAACAATAAAGGCAAATAGTTGCAGTGTGTCTTCAGTCAACGGTATTGCTACTTTAGGAGGCTATTATTGCTACTTTATGTTATGAGTAGGTAAGTGGAAGTGGTGGCAAGTGGAAGCACATTAAAAGGATATCGTAAATAAAAACGTCGGGTCGTTCATAAGATTCATTTTAATAATATTACAATTTACTTAAAAAATATTCAACTATTAATTTACTTAATTTCCATATTATTTTTTCGCATATATTATACAATGTGGTATTAGCTTCTTTTTACTCTTCGTAACTTTTTTCGATTGGTCATCGTAACATTTCCATTCTGAATTTCGTCTGCAATGAGCTTTGTAGTGACCAATTAGTGTTTCACATACTGGGGGCTCGAATTCTATTATAGACAGTAAATCAAACTCTGATCCTTGTAAAAAAAGAGATGTTGGTGTATCATCTATTGAAATGAATTGATTGGAATGAAATTCAAATGCAATAAGATCTCGTAAAGATACACTAAATGATTTAACACCTTTACATTTACTACGCCGGCATTCTGTAAGTTCTTGAGAATTCATTAGAGTATTTGCGGCTTCTTGTAAATCATTAATGGTTGAATTTATATCAACGTGTAGAACAGGTATCTTACGCTGAACTCTATTGATTTTACAATCTGATTCTGTACAATGTTCACTTTCATCTGCACTGTATATACAATCTATTAAAATGCGTTCAAATATATTATTTACATTGCACTCACATCTCACTTCCACAGAAGATTCTTGTTCAACTTTTGAAAAATAGACTTGCGCCATTTCAGATCTTATTTTGTATACTTCTTCTGTATCTCTTCCACTCATGAGTTTGACAAGTTTACAGAATACATTTTCACTCTCATGTATTGTTTGACTTATACGATAGCCATCGATATATGCTATAGCTAAAGCCTGACATACCGAATCAATCGCACAAGTATTTCTCAATATAATATATTTTTTACCAATTTGTAGCCTGCTTCCGTTAGCCAAAAAAATAACTGGCTTCAAAGTTTTTCTTTTTTTAGTAACATTTCCTTTCCCTTTCCCTTTCCAGTTTTCGATGAAGGTAGGGTCCTCAGCAAAAATAGAATCAGCAGTAAACTCTTCCTTAGGCTCCTTAGACTGTAATTTACTTTTCCGCGTAGATGTTATGGAATCCCGTTTTATTTCCTTGTTAGGAAAATCTGCTTCAGTATTTCTTTGTACAGTAAGATTCGGCAGTAACGATATTCTCGGTGCAACTTTAATCTCTCCTTTTAAGAATTCTAAATGTTTCATAATGAATTCATCTGTTCGTAGTCTGTGAGATTTGGTGCTTAGATGTATTAGCAGTCTTTTTATAGTTTTAAAATATGATTCAACATTTGAAGAAGTAGGTGCCTCAATATCGGAATCATAAATATTCTTCATTACGTTTGACCACAAAGGAAACAAAGTCAGTAAACGTGATAAAATTCCTATAAAACCTGGATAATGGTACAAATTGTCATGACTGCCTATATCTTCAGTATCTAGTGTTACGAGTAATTTTTCTGTTTCAATATTTGTGGTAAACCATTTAAAAAATCTGTTCTCTTCACTTAATTTGGTATTGGTTTTATTTTCAAACACTGATTTTTCCACAGCTTTAGGCAGATCATTTATTTTATTACTATCCTGAATCACTATCTCTGTATCCAAAGTCTGAAACTGATTCAATGTCTTTAATCGACTCTTAGCCAACTCACACCTAGAAGGAGTATTGGATTTATTAATGCCGTCGTGTTCATTCAAACAAACTGTAATAATATCTTTCAAAATTTCTTTGGCTTTTTCAAAATTTACGCATTGCTTCAACGCTAACAGACATTTAATATAAAAGAATTTTACTCTGTTGTCGACATGTTTAAAACAAGTTAAATTGAAAATGATTTTAACAAAATGACTAGTGTCTATTCTAATGTAGCAATCGTCACTTTTTTCGTCTTCCTCCAGTTTTCTGTAAGATTCTGTAACATATTCTTTAGTAGAGTTATGTTTCGTAAATGCTTTTACGCAAGCACCAATCAGCGCGGATGACTCATCGACGATGATTTCGTCTGGTTTTGGATTGCTCACGTGCCATGCTCCCAGCCATTTGTATATAGTATCCATAGACTGGCTTTCTGATACCATTTGGGTAAGTGGGATACTACTGTGACCTTCATATGTTTTCATGACACATACATAAAACAAAATGTGTTTGGTGATTGTGACATTATTTAAAGGGCCAAATGGTTTGAAAATGCTACCGGTGGCGTCTATACTAACAATCAATTTAGCAGCTTTTTTAAATTCTTTGCAATATTGATCTTGGCAAGGGTCCCAATAATAAATATAAAATGGATACACTGAGATATGTTTAATAGCTTCTTTGTAAGGCGATATTTGGGTCATTAGCCATAATGAAAGTATTTGGTTTCGATGAAAAAGTGAGCTACTCTTATGTTCGTGTTTTATTTGACGTAAGCACCCTGTTGTTGGTAAATGAGTAGGTTCAGGCTCATCGGAATTAACAACTAAATTTGCCATTGAGTTACGATATGAAATAGCGGATACATGTTTAAGTTCTTCAGCTATTTCAGTTCGTTTTACAGGTGATAGTTTTATTTTTTTCACTGGAGGATGAATGAAATTTTCGTCGTAATTTGTTATTATGCATTTGCACTGAGCTATTTTATCCGAAGGCCAGCTAATAATAACTTTCGCATCAGCTTCACATTGTTTACAAGATCCGATGCACGTTATATTGGTCTTCATAGAAATAGAATACTGTTTAAATGTCCAAGTGTGTGCTATTGGATGGACCTCCCAAATTTTTTCACGCAATTGATGGGCCCACTGATGTTTAGGCAAAAGATTTCTCATTCTAAAAACAGACTCAGATCCTTTATTTAATTTTATGCGTTTAGCTATTGGTTGCAGACGCTCCCATTGATACGTATCAATTAAAAAATCATAAATGACTGTTTTTCCAAGCGATTTGTTGTTCACGTCTTTGCATTTTTTTTCTTCTCTATTATCACATTTATAAAAAGTAATTGGGCTTGGTTCTTCACAGCAAATATTATCATTTGGGCTAAAGAAATAATCAAAATTTTTCTTCACTGAAAGGTACAGTGCCTGTTTCGTAATCTTATTGTCTAAGGCAGTACTAATTTCACTAAACAGAGGATCAGTAGATGCTGGTAAATCTGACTTACTTGAAAAATACTTTTTGTATTGCAAGAAAACCTTTTTTTGCTCTTCGAGTGGCACAACGAACTTTCTTCCCCTCTTCATCGTCACAAACACCAAAACCACAGATTATATAATAGTTACCCAAAACACGAATTAAAAATAGGTTCTATAGGTAGGTACTTGTTCCTTATAATAACATAGATCTATTTAAATTGTCGAAAAAAAAATAAGCCTAGACTGTGATTCCAATACGATATCTGCACTAGCAATGACTAAGAATAATTGTTATAATGATAATTATTGGATTATTGAGGGTAGGTACATATTTTTTTTTAACGCAAGAATCGCATTACTTACGCTGTTGCCAGAGCCTAAACGATTAAACCGATTCAACATAACGAAGTATTTGCCTTTATTGTTTTATCAGGCACTTTTCCTTGGAATAATTAAAATAATTGCTATATCCTTTATTTAACATATGTTTGAAGATACAACTAAATTAGATAAATGAAGCAAATATGAAGCAATTATTGACGCAATACATTTCGGGAAACTCTGTATGCTTCGCTTTAAACTAGGAGGCGACCAGCCAACCAAACGTCAGGATGGCTGTACAAAAAAAATATGTTATTTCTAAATATATATAGTATGTAGCAATTATTTATTAAATGTAGCAAATATAAGCAATTATGTAGCAATTTTCTAATCAACTCTCATAGCCCAAAGCCACAGGCAACCAGCCATTCTGATGCACACGAAAATAGATAGAGCAGTGTGACCACACAATAAAACAAAATGTAGACAGTACTATTCTACTTAATTATATCATTATTTAAACGAAACGAATACAAGGTTGTATGGTTAATTTAATGCTATATTACATGGTTTATGTGTATTTAGTAAAAAGTAGATTACAAAATTAACTAATTACTTATAATACTTTTATTTAAGTAAGTGACATTTGGATGTAGCTTAATGAATGAAAGTATATTTGTTGGTCAGTACTTTCATCATAGCAAAAGAAACGCTCATTCATAAAACAGTGACATCGGTAATGCCCAAGACCGCCTGGAATTAATGCTGGAATGAATTCAGATGCGCCCATGATTTTGTAGGTTTTGTTCTTTACTGTTATGGTAACAGGAACATTAGTAAGAGAATTTTTATCAGTGCCATTCAAATCGAATGATATTATTTTTGAAAGCTCGTAATTGTAACTTAATTGGTCATCACAAGTGGTACAGTTCCTGTTTCCTTCGTCGATGTTGATTGCCTCTTCTAAAACACTTATGCCAAATATTTCAATAATATTTATATTTAATGGTAAAAACGCAATGTCTCTTTTGATTAAGTTTGATTGGCAGGATGTATTTAAACACTTTTTTATGAAAGTTGCACTGAAAAAATATCTTAGAAGAATATGTTCAAATATATATGTGATATTACACTGGCAATCATAGCTAATATGGTTTCCTTTCTCATTTAATGAGCTAAAATATTGTGCAGCAATTTTTGCTCTCATTAAATAAATGTCATCGTCTGTAGATTCCATGTCGCAGAGGTTCTTTATATATTGTGGAATTAAATCTTTGTCAAAAGTGGCCATAACGTCTCGAATATTCTCATTTTCGTTAAATCCTGCACTCAAAAAGTACATTACAGAATCGAAACCACAAGTATTCATAAGAGTGACATATTTATCATTTAGTAATACCGAACGACACAAGTTACCATTTTTTAATAATTTTACATTATGATTTGTTTTCTTTTTATTCATTTCAGCTTCTCCTCTCCAATTTTCAATAAAAGAGGGTTGATCAGAAAATATTGAATCCGCATTAAAATATCCAGTAGAAATATTAGATTTAAAATTTTTGGCGTTTTTTTTATCTCGACTTACATTAATACGTTTTCTCTTTCTCGAGCGTTTTTTGTGTGGGATTATTTTATTCACTACATCTTCACCTAGGTCAGCAAGTGCAGTTTTTATTATTCCATCTAAAAAAATGGAGTAATTTTTGATGAACTCGTCGTTTGTTTTAAAAACGTAAGTGTTTTAAAGTTTTAAAGTAACTTTCTATACCTGACGATGATGGTGCTTTATTTTCGGAATCGAAATAAGAACATGATAAATTTGACCACAATGGAAGTCTTAAAATTATTCTTCTTAAAGTTGGAATAAATGGTGGAAAATAGTATAAATTTTCATTACATTTTAAGATCATGTTAGCTTGATTTTTTCTTTTTACAGTTTTAAGAATATCTTCGAACCAAAGTGAAAAAGTAAAATCGTCAGTAATTTCATCAAATTTGTAAGTTTCATCCGATTTTTTTCTTTCTGAATCTAACTGGTCAACTTCTTCTACTCCTTTTAACCTTCAAGCGGTCGCGCGGCGTCGAATCGACCGCGCTCGATAAGTTTTCGCTGATTACATCGAGATTTCTCGCCTCAAGTATTTCTCTTTACCAGTAGCTTTTCATTAATTCACTATGCACAAAAATGAATGCATTCTACTCTTCTCCGAACCTTTGTAGTTGAATAGAATGCATTTGTTTAGGTCGCGGCGCAGGCGTCGAAACGACTACACGCGCCTGGCTCTTTCTTTTACCTTAACGAGATGACTAATTTCGAAGTAAAATACCTGAGTTGATAAAATAAACACTTTGATAGTAATTATTCGATTGCATAGAACTAATAAAAAATAAAAAAAATCTAAATAAAAATGAGAACACAAGTCAGTCTCCCAAGAGAACAAAACTTTGGTTTGGCGGGTCTGGCGTGCATAGCTGGTTTGTAATCGAACGATAGTGGGTTGTTTTAATTTTAGTTCCAAAAAATTGTTGCCTAGGTTAAAATTGATAATGTCTGAAAATAGAATATAAATAATTGTTAATTTACCAGTATTCTAAATTCCTGAAATCTCACATAGGTCTTTTAGGTTACGCGCGACCGCTGTCGCTACAAATACCCACGCGCCCGCTTGAAGGTTAATAATTTATCAAGTCGTAATTTTGCTTCTTTGCAGTCATTGTCCATATCATTGGTATACTGACCAAGGCAAACATTAATAATATCTTGGACGGTTTCCTTTACGGTTACATAATTTTCACAATGCTTTAAAAATACTAAACAGCGTATGTAAAAATACTTTATCCGCACATCGATATCAGACTTAAAACATGCTAAATTATGGAGTGACTTGATGAAGTGACTCGTATCAAGTCTGATAAAAGCTTTAGGCCGCTGTGAATTGTTGCCGTCGAAATTGGAAAACAATTGTACTATATAACTTTTTGTGGAGTTAAATAACGCAAACGCCTTAACGCAAGCGGAAACCAAAGCTGATGAATCGTCCGTTATGATTTCGTGTGGTGGATTATTTACGAACGTTAACCACTTTTTTAACCAAATCAAAATAGTTTCATCAGAATGTGAGTCTGTCACCATTTGAAAAATTGGCACGGACTTCAACTTAGCGTTACCTGTAATAAGCCCTACATATAAAAATAATCGTTTTGTGACGCTTGTACCATCTGAAAGACACACTTTTTTGAAAAAGGAACCAGTAGCATCTATTGTTATAGTAATTCTATTAAATTTTGCGCGATACTCATTATAGTACTTAATTTGGCAGTCACTCCAAAAAAACAAACGAAAATCTGGAAATATACATATTTCACGAATAATATTCTTATTGTCATGATCAACACTTTGAGCCAACATCAATAACGAAATAATTGGATTATTATGTGGCAAATGCTCCAATCTAGCATCTGACTTAATTTTTCTTAAGGCCGATATGGATGGCAATATAGGAGAACTTTTGTAGTCTTCGCTCTCAATCAGTTTCGAAGTCAACTCACTATGTACCATGACAGCAGGCTTATAACGTAGTTCTTTAGCCAATTGTTGCCTCCTATAAGGCGTTAACTTGGACTTAGTTTTCGGGTTATGTTTGAATTTAACATCGAAATGACAAACGTTACACAGAAATTTAACTATTTTGTCAGTCATTTTTTGATTTGATAAATGAATTTCCGCACAACATGGGGCACATTTCCCGTGCAAATAAATTTTATCATCCTCTATCTTGTTTTTCTTAAAGACCCATGTGCAGGGTAGTTTTGAATGTGTCCAAATTTTTTCTTTCAACATGTGGCTCCATTTGTACTTTGGCAACGTTTTATATTGTCTATACGTTGAATTACCACTCCGTTTCTTATATCCACTTAAGGGTTTTATTTTTCTCCATTCATATATATCAAGATTAAATGAAAATGATTTGGATTTTTCTACACCTGAGCTAAATTTACTGCTTTTATTTGCCGATGTCAATGATGAAGGACTACTGCTTGCAGAACAATTCTTTTCATCACTCAAAGTTGTGGTGGGGTCATCAGACGATCGAATATCACTACCGAAAATTAAATTTCGATTGCGTTGTAGTGATATATACAAAGCCAAAGGAGTCATTTTGTGCTCGAGTTCTTCAGATAATATCGAAAAAATTGGATCATTATATTTGATTTTTGGATCTTGCAATTGTTCAGCATGTTTCCTAAAAACATTCCATTGATCTACATGGCAAATTTTTGGTTTTCGACCTCTGGCCATTATACCACTGTAATAAAACATGTATGGATTTTAGAGGAAGGATTTATACAAGTCCTACTTGAAAGTAACCATCGAATACCTTTCAGGAAAAGCACGCGAATTATTTGAGGCGAAAACCAACTTCAATATCACCTTACTACTTTTTAATCTCCGCGAAGATCAACCTACGAACTGACACATTATAATTCCTATTATTAACGAAAATGATACGTACCTGTGCTGAACAAGACAAATTTGTTAAGTTAAATTTCAGTAAACTTCAAGTTAAAGTGGCGCTTATTTTCTCTAATATAAAATAAATATAATATGTATTATTTATCTCACGTTATTTTCAACAGGGAAATGACTAATTTATGACAACTGATTTATGACACTAATACCACAAACTGCAATGTTTTTTCTCTATTGTTGTTATCAAGTGTAATCCCATCTATTTTCAGTTTCCTGTTTTATTTATCATCATAAACACTATGCGTACGTTTAAAACCGCTGAGCTGATACACATTAAACATAAATTAAAAAAGAGGGTAATTTAATGTTACTTCAAGTTTGCGTTCGGAAACAGCTTGCTGATCATCAACTTAGTTATTTAAACTTACGAGTAGCAAAAAAATAATTAAATGCTATTAAAAACTAGGACTACATAATCTTCCTTTATCTATCGATATCACTGTTTTCTGAACGAGCTTCTTTTGCTATGTTGATCATTATTTCAAAATATGTAAGTACTGACAAAAGTATTATAATAATTGATTAGTTTATTTTGTAATCTACTTTTTACTAAATACACATAAACCATGTAATATAGCATTAAATTAACCATGCAACCTTGTTTTCGTTTCGTCTAAATAATGATATAATTAAGTAGAATAGTACTGTCTACATTTTGTTTTATTGTGTGGTCACACTGCTCTATCTATTTTCATAGGATTAAAAAAATAATATTATCTCAGCTAAGAGGTAAGAAATACACAATTTTAGATACCTATTATTTAGTAGAAACTTATTAATAAATGTTAAGTACACTAGACTTTCTGATATTCTTCTCGTCTAGCAGCTAGCACACGCACGTGTGTCAGTGGAGGAGAGGATTGAGGGACCAGCTTTAATCATCGCTATCTTCAAAATGCTTCGATATTATTGCTCCATTTCTTTTTTACAAAATGTTTTAAGACTTTTACTAAAACTGTATGTAGAAAAAGAACGGTTTTATTAATTTTATTCAGTAATATTCACTAAAATATTTATCTTTGTTATGTGGACTGAGGGACCACAGATCATTCGTGATATTTTTTTTTATCTTTAATGCTTTGTGGTCTGTTATTTAGTAAATATCTTTACAAATTCTTTACTAAATGTCTGTATTCACAAAACCTTCTTTTTTAAGATACTTTCCGAGATCTGATTGATCGTCTGTGAGAACTGAGGGACCACACTTTATGGGTCGTAGTTTTTAATATATTTGCTTACAAATTCCCAGATTCATTCTACAATTGTTTTAAGTCTACTACTAAATCCTAGGATTTTCATTTCGCGAATTCCCAGTGTGGTCCCTCAGTTCACACGCACATGAATTAACATACACGAGTAGCTCTTTATTTGTGCGTATTTGTGACAGAATTAGATTCAAGAAATCTATACTAATATATAAAGCTGAAGAGTGTTTGTTTGTTTACTTGAACGCGATAATCTCAGGAACCAATGGTCCGATTTGAAAAATTATTTCAGTGTTAGATAGGCCATTTATCGAGGAAGGCTAGGCTATATATGAGTATCATCACGGTAAGACTAATAGGAGCGGAGCAGGAGCAGACGAAGTTGCGCGGGTCAACTAGTTATTTATAATTTTCAAGTAATCGCGCGTTTTTTGAAAACTCAAAAATATATCGCAGCGCCTAAATGAGAAAATGTACAAGCTTGCTAAAAACTGTATTCGGTCCGCCTTGACGCTTATCTATAATACCTATCACAAAAAGTTTCCAAAGTGTACATGCATGCGTTTTTGAATAATATTGCTAAAATTGTGTGAACCAAAAATTTGTGCGTTTGATCAAAAGTACATAGGGAAAATATTCAGCTTGGAATGATTCGCAATAAGAAGATTTAAACTAAAAATCAAACATGTAAAAACAACGGCTGGTTATCCTAAATACCCTATGAATTTTGATTCCCTTGAGAGTGTCGAATAACCGACCGTATATTTTTCCCGTTAAATTAAAAGTATGATTTTTTCTCAGCTGCAAGGAGCTATAGACCTGAGTATTTGGTTTTAATTTCATCTCGATACCTCCACCCGTTCCCAAGATTATCGGTCTTGACAGACAGACGGACGGACCTCAAAGTGATACTATAAGGGTTCCGTTCTTTCCTGTTAAGGTACCAAACCCTAAAAATAGTGTAGGTAAATAGATTCAGAAGACTTTGAAAGTAAATTGTAAAGACATCAACGAAATTTTAAGTTCGAGTTTTGGGGTCAATCACAATAACTTCCCTTGACTTGGGCCTGTTAAAGGTTGCATATCATCAAGTGTAGGTTAAGAATACTTTAGAGATTAATAAAATTTTAAATGCTATGTGACATGAAAAAAGAAAACATCAACATTCTGACAGTCTTGTTGAAAAAACGGTTAGTCAAAATTGTCTGAACGGCGGGTAGTCGTCTGGTTAATACGTCATATCTACATAAATAAGAACCGCACGGTTCCCACCGTCTGAACGAGCACTATAACTCTGCTCATGAGCGTAAGAAAATCGACTTCAGAGAGGTAAGTAGAGTTATCCGTAATAGGGCCAAGTACAGAAACCTATCTCGTCAATTTAACCTTTTGGACACCAGAGCATAAACGCACGCGCGTGCCCTCTCCACGCCAAGCCAAAATTTCACCAAAAATACTTACAAAAAGAATAGGGATTCCAAAATTACAAATAATTTGATTGAACTATTTGTATTTTAATACTCGTATTTATAAAGAGGTAGGTAATTTGATCTGTGATTCGATGCCATAGTTACTTTAAGATACAAAATTAAGACTAAAATTAATAATTTCCACGTTAACAAGCTCTTTTACTTGATATGGTCACAAGGTCATTTAATATATTTTTAATTAGCTGCCAAAATTAGGACATAGGGATCATGCACGGCGTTGACTATGCCATCTAGTGTCAGATATTCGAAGCTTTAAGGGTCAGAATACTTGATAATTGACACTTCTGAGCTGCCACCTGTGGTTCCTGCACGCTCAGTTTAGAGGAACGTGCGCGAAGAAGACTGCCATCTAGCGTAGCTATTTCGAATTTTATACTTGAAACATACTTGATAGTGACATTTCTGTGCTGCCACCTATACTTAGTTTCTGCACGTTTCCTATATCATTGCTAACCATAGAGCAACACAGGCCACCGGCGAACCGGAGGGGAGTAGCCATTGCGTTTTTTACCGATACAAATATGTCTGTCATTTTTCGCGGGGGGAAATCACACATTCTCAAATTCTCACACAAAAACAGTTGTCTGTCACTACGAAACTCACACCATAACAATTACAAAATACACTAACAATTTCACACACACATTGAATAAATCGTGTCATAACAGTATAATAATATGATGCAACTACACTGACAACTCCTTGCAGCCATAGCTGTAACAACTGTCGATACGCATTATCGATAAATTCAAGAAATCGGTTAAGGAAATTAGGTTTAATAAGTTATTCAAAAGTAGATATTATTATGATAGACTTTATTTATTATGTATCACAATAATCATAAAACTAATAAAATTAACGTTCATTTTTTTTTATACATTTTAAAATGAATATGATAATAATAATGGTAATTTTTTACACAAACCTGTAAAGTTGCTTTTTAACCGCGTGCTCAATTTTGATGACTGAGCAAGCGAAGGATTCAAAAATTAGAATCCTGAGCGTTAGCGAGAGAATCAAAAGAGCACAAAGTGAAAAATCTTTGCACTCGAGTTCAATACGTAACTTTTCATCCCACCTCAGCGAGGAAATGGCTAAATGCAAAAAAAAAACATTTACAATCACAAGATACGTTTATTTCAGTTTAGGTATTAACTACTACATTATGATAGTATTACAGAATAATCTTTAAAAAGCACAGATACATGTCTATAATTAGAGAGATCACTCTTACTACCTGATTTGAAAATTGGTATTACTTTACTAAGTTTCACTTGATCACGGAACGTACCACTGGCTAAACATTGATTAAATATGCCTGTTAGGACTGGAGCAATTGTATCAATAATGTCTCCAAGAACCTTAACGGATATACCCCATAAGTGCTTAGTGTTTTTTATGTTGAGACTTAAAGGTTTTCTGAATTGTATCGATTGTGATACGCTTAAATTCAAAGGTTGGTATATCCTAAAGATTAATATGATTGACTTGACGGATCTGGAAGATTTGAATATATAAATATTTTAAATACATGGATTTTGTATTAAATATTGAAATATAATCTTAATAATTGACATAAACAAAACCGTTGCTAGGCAAATAAGTCAACAAACTTGTTTTAAACCTAGGACTAACGAATTTTTTTTTTTGTAATAGGACGGAAAAAGTTTAAGCTAATCCATTATAAAAACCAGCGATTAAAAATAGGTACTGTTACAGAACTATCACTGGTTTTTAAAATGTAGTAGTTTTCTATAAATATGACGAATACATTTTTGGGGGTTTGTTTTTTTCATTAAGAAAGAAATTCGTGTATCAGCATATTTTTGCATGATTAATCTTGCTAGTTCCAAGTTATGATTTGTAAAATCGTTTTCGTGTGAATGATAACTAATTGAGGGAAATAAGTCTTTGCCAATAAACTTTTTCAAAGAGCGTGTCACGACTTCATGTGTGGTACAAGATCGTGTAGGTTTATTGTCGGCACTTAAATGTCTTCTTATTTCTTTTTCACAAATCCGGCATAAAAGTATCACCTCTTTTGAGGCATACAGTAACTTTCCTTTGCTTTTTTGGTGAATTAAACTTTTTTCATCAAGCGGCCCAAGCAAACCTTTAATGCACGTATCGCATTTAATTATTTTTTTTGTCGAGAATATAACATATCCAGCTATATACTCCACAACTTTTTCCGCAAACGGGGATAAAAAAGTTAGAGCTTCAATCTCATCGACTAAATCGTCAATAAAATTGGTAAAATTGACTTCGTCAGTAGCGTCATTGCTATTGTATTGTCGTACGGTTGAAGCATTAATTTTGTCAAGTGCAGATGTGCAATTTAGTATAGTAATTTTTTCCAACGGAATGCAGTTCGTTCCGTTTCCCGTTTGTGTTATTTCTGTATTAACAAGAATTTTTTTATAAATCGCTTCAAACTGGGAGCTTGAGGGATTATCGCAATAACCACCATGACTCCTTACTATGGAAAAAAAAAGTTCGATATGATCTTGGCTTATTCTGTGTAGTGGCATATATTTGAGGCCATTTAGTTGGCTTTGTATTAAATCATGAAAGATAGCTTTGGTACTTTCAATACAGATCAAAATTCCCAAAAAACCTGTGTATCTTGGAGAATCTACTAATTTCATTTTACGCGACTCCCCGTTACGGTTTTGTACAAAAGTTGATAAACTCAGCAAAATCTTTTGAGCTTCGTCCATTTTTTTAAAAGCTTTGTCAAAGTTTTCCAAGTTTAATGCTCTTTTATATCCAATTTGACGTGACCGGGAATCCAAAATATCAAAAATATCGTTTATCAGTGAAATAAATTTCGAAGTTGCGGTTGCTCCATTAAACTCTGGCAAATCTAATTCTTGTTCGCAAAACACAAGTGCATCAGCAACACTTGCGCTGAACAATTGTGCTGCAAGGCGAACATTCATTATTTTCGTTTTATAGTAAATGTGATTAGCTTTTAACTTATTAGCCATATAAAATAACTCATCTTCCTGGATTTTATGTAACGCTTCCACAAATGACCATTGAATTTTATTTTCATTATCATCGTAAAAACATTTGTAGTCACAAAAAGTGTTTCGAATTAATTTTAACATGTGACTTGGATCTAAAAAAAAGTAAACCCGTTGTCCCGTTGTAGGATCTAATATGGTAGTTTGCAATTTATTTGCAACTAAGCAGCAACCCAGTTCTGTAGCCATTGCTAAATTTGCCTTTGCGCCGTCACACGTTAACGCTTTTATTTCTATTCCAGTTTCATGTACTAATTCAAATGCTTTAGTAACAAGTTGAGCTTTTAACTTAGCACTTGTACCTTTTAATAAAAAATATCCAATTGGGACTTTCCATGGAGTATTAATGCCTACTAATAGAAATACTAAGACATCTGTTGCTTCTTCTGTATTATCAGATATAAAATCGAAACCATAATCAATATACCCAAATCGTCTGTCACCGCTTGGATTGTCATGTGATTGTGTCTTTATTTTCATTTCGTCGAAAACCAAAGTACAGTAAATTTTACTATGTGGATTGGCATCGGCTTTATATTTTAAAGCCGCCAAGGCTTCCTTGGTAAAACCGGGCCGTCCATCAATATTACTATACCATTTTGTTAAAGTACGTGGAGCAGGTAAACACGTCCCAAACGTTTTACGAACATATTTGTAAGCTTTGGGGGAATAAAAGTTGAGAGTTACAGCAAAGCACCTCAGTTCTGGTGAATACTTAGCTCGTGAGAGCTTCCCACTTTTACACTTCTTTAGTTGACGCTTAATAAGCTCAGCTTCTTCAACGCCAATTTTCTCCAGGACCAACCTTTCCTCTTTATCTATCAAAGCTTTTTCATCCAGACTCTGAAGAATTTCTTCTAGCCCAGCAACTTTTTTCTTTAAGAAAAGATTTTTAGCTTGTAGGCTTTTAATTTTTTTTTTTCTGATAATCTAATTGTTGCTGCATTTTTCTTTTTCGTGGAGTAAGTGCAGTAGTGGGAACCGAAGTAGATTTTTTAGATGTTTCCTCTGATTGGGCCTGAAAAACAAATAAATAAATATGCTCTTATCATATTTTACATAGCTTACTTAATCTCAATAGTACAATAGTGGAAATGACCATTTTATCAATATGCGATTCTACAATAAACGATTTAAAACCAACTCACATTTTGAGGAGTTGACGATCTACACGGAGATGTCAATGAATTAGGAACAGTACGAGTGTCATTAATGGCATCATAAGATGATATATATAGTCTCTCATCTGGCATATTGAATGTTTGTTGATGGTTCTGGAAAATTAGATTTAATATCTTTAATTGTAAAAATCTACGCTTCATTTCACTATGAATAAGTTCAACTAAGTAAATCATTACTAGGGATTGAGGTCCGCTTTCGAAAAGAAGGCTCGGTCCTGGTATTAAAGGCAACGAACGGGGTGGGTTGTTTAGTTCGTAAGAGTCTGACATACCCTCTCGCTCCACTCAAGGGCGGTGGTACGGTGTACGGTGGGTAAAATCATCAAACATGATCCCCTGTTTGATGATTTTACCCACCGTAAAAAAAAACTAATCAAATCATGTGGAATGTACGCTCGTTTACCTCGTCCATGAATAAATAAAACTTACGGAACAAATACAGGTCTGCGTCAGAGTTGGTTTGGCGCCATCAACTAATCTCCGTCTATTGTTCACCAACACTTGAAAGTCAGAAGACTTAAAATGGTTTGAGCAAATGACACTATTTCTCGTGGGAATCCAGGTTGGTCTGTTATTACAAAATGCCTTCCATGTATCCTTTAAATTTGGATCTTTAGGAAACCTAAAAAAAAATACATTTTAGTTGACGTTCTTACTGAGTAATTTTAATAAAATGTGCTAATACGCGTAAGTATTGTATTATATTTAATTTATGTATACAACTATAAATAAAAAAATAAAGCCCACAATATGATGGGTATTTAAATCAGAAAACCTAATCTCAAAAATTCCATTTTCATCGATAACTAGGTATCTACAAACAAATCGGCAACATCACTACCGCTCGGCGACAGCGACTTCTAGGAAAAAGACTCGGATCTGTCGTACGATCGATCGTTCGATTGAACGAAAACGTGCGGCCTTTGTTGGTAAACAAATCCGAACAACACGATTGATAATATTGCAGATTTTTTAATTTAAAAGAAGTAAATAGCAATAATGTGATTAAAAATTACTTACATATGAAAGGTAATGCCATCTTTTTGTAGACTTGACGTGGCAGATCTCTTTTTGCAGCAAAATACAGAACAATTCGGCATTTTTTTACGACGTCGATTCCGTTACGCAACTAGATTTAGTCTAGTGACCTGTGCGGTTGCAACTAGTTTTATTGTAGGCGTAGGACCATGTGGACTTATACTTTGACAGAGGGGAACGCCTGCATATGGCTGCTCCCCTCCGGTTCGCCGGTGGCCTGTGTTGCTCTATGTTGCTAACAAACGTTTGCACGCAACGGATAACAGCTTAGGTTTAATACGTCCAATTGAGGATGTCGTCATCGATATGTATGAAATCGTCTCTTTTTTCTAGTCATTCGAATTTGGTCGGATAACCAGCCGTTGTTTACATGTTTGTTTTTCGTTTATTATATCTACTTAATGCGAATCAAATCTGAATATTTTCCCTATATACCTACTTTCCCATCTCACCTAATCTATTTAACGCAGTTTTGGAACTTATCTTCAGAAAGCTAAATTGGCACAATGTCGGTATCAAAATAAATGGCGAGTTTCTCAATCATCTCCGCTTCGCGGATGACATTGTTTTGATGAGTGAAACACATGCAGATCTTGAGCGCATGCTGAAGTCTCTAGATAGAGAAAGTAAAAAATATGGTCTCCATATGAACGCTGAAAAGACATGCCTCGTAACCAACAGCACAAGAGTACCAACGGTGACACATAGCAAGCCAATCGCGTACGTAGATAACTGTTTACCTTGGGCAAAGCATTTCATTTAACAAACCGTCAGAAAATGAAGTAGATCGCAGAATAAAGAGTGCATGGAGAAGATATTGGTCTCTGAAAGAGGTATTCAAATCACGTATCCCGATTCGTTTGAAAAAGAAAGCTATGGACACCATTATATTACCTACTCTACTCTACGGTTGTCAAAGTTGGACACTAACAAAGGCAGTCACAAACAAACTTCAAGCATTCAAACGAGCAATGGAGAGGAGTATGTTAGGAATTAAACTCCGTGACCGGAAAAGAAGCAAAGACATACGACGCTGCACTAAAATAATAGATGCTGTGGAATTAGCTTGCAGACTGAAGTGGAGATGGGCAGGACACGTAGCCAGAGCCACGGATGGACGATGGAGCGAGAGGGTTCTCCATTGGTACCCTCGCGATGCGCCGCGCACCCGAGGCAGACCCAGGCGCCGGTGGTGCGATGATATTATGGCAGTGGCCGGCCCCACCTGGACTAGAATAGCCCAAGATAGAGAGGAATGGAGATAGATGGAGGAGGCCTTCGCTCTTAAATTGGCCCCCAATGTATAATTAATGTGAATCCAACAATGAATTATTTAACTTTATTTATTCAATTTACATAATCAATTTATTTTTTTTAAATTATGAATTAATGTAAAAATTTATATGATAATATTGTAATTAACTTTAATGTAATTTTTTTTGGGAAATTAAAAGGCTTAAATAATAATAATACCTACTTTTGACTAAACGCACTAATTTTTGGTTCACACCTACTACACATCTTGAGTTGAGCCGGGTTCTTGTATTTTGCCGTCAATGTTATGGCACCAAAGTTTTAACTGTACAGTTTTGGAACTTTTTATGGTTATTATGAGCGTCAAGGCGGACCGATTTTAGCAAGCTTGTACGTTTTCTCATTTAGGCGATATTATATTGTTTGGGTTTTCAAAAAAGCGCGATTACTTGAACATTATTGATGATGATTTCTTGAATCTAATTCTGTCACAAATACGCACAAATAAAGAGCTACTCGTGTATATTAATTCTACAGGCACACATACAACGGTTTTGGATACACGATTCTGCAAAACGTCATTATGCGTAACACTCATATCGCTCTAGGAGCTACTTTCCAGCTACGTACAGTCCCAATCACGCAAGCTTGCCTCCGTAAAGTACGCCGCAATCGGCTGCGCAGAATGTCAATTTGACAACAAACATACCACCGCGCATGCGCGGGTAGCTCGCGCATGCGCGGATTAGCGCAAGCGCGCGGGTGTAGTGGCATCTCACTCGCTCGTAAACGTTCGATGCATAAGCGTGTCCCGCTTGCTCAATGCAATACGACTGTGGATGCGAAAAGTGTTACACGTAGTTATTGTTTTTAATAATTTATTATGGTTATTTCTTACAGTTTGATTTGTGTTCTTGTGGTGTATGTGTTTGTTGTGTTACTTTTTGATATTTTATTGTTACTGTTAGTCTTTGTTACTTGTTTATAGTATAATACGTATAAACAAAAAAATATTTTAAGAACGTAACACTTTTTTACGCGATTGCACCTGCGCGGACTTCACTCGAAGCTAACTTCCGAGAGGCAAGCCACGCTGACGCGACCTGTACACCACGCCGCACGCGACGCTCAAGGCACCCTTAGAGTGACACTCGCTCCCACTCCGCCCAGAGCGGAAAGGGTCATTTGATTTCCCATCCTTTAAAAAAATTGACTTTGTCAAAAAACCCGACTGCAAAAAAAATCACTGATCTGACGCCGCCAACTGCATCCGACTGCTTGAAAAGCGACTTGTTTCGAACTTTTTAGTTGTTTTTAGCAGTCGGGTTTTTTGACAAAGTAAATTTTTTATTTCCTACTTTTAGTAAGTTGCATTTTTGGAATCGTCTCCTCGTAATCTTGATACTCCATAGGTTTTTTTAATTAAAAATGTATTGAAGGCAAAATGTGGCGCCAAAAATACGCCATTTTGTTTTTTTTTTAATTTTTATAGTGTCACTCACAGTAAATACAAATGTAACGACACCCTCTATGGACGACTATCTCGACAGTCAGTGGTCTGTCGCGCAAGCCGGTCAGTTGATTGAGGAGGTGACTCGCATCCACGCCTCAGGCGGGTTTGTCATACGGGGGTGGGTCACCAACTCACAAGAGTTGCGAGACAGACTACAGGTCGAGATGCCAGATAGGGTTAGCCTAGATAAGGGCGAGAATGCGACGGAACGCACGTTAGGAATGATATGGTCGCCGAGCAATGATAAGCTAGCTTTCGACCTATCATTTAAACGGCTACCTAAAGCCATAGTAGAGGCTCAACTAGTACCTACTAAGAGGGAATTTTTACGCTTCATCATGTCGATATTTGACCCGTTAGGATTTTTGTACCCATGTATAATTCAGTCTAGGATCTTAATGAAAAGAATTTGGCAACGACAGTGGGACGAGAAACTGCAAGATACAGAGGCCAAGTTGTGGTTTAAATGGTTGCAAGACTTGCAACATTTGTCTCTAATATCAATACCGCGTTGGTACGGATTGAAATTAGATAAGGTAGACTTGCATGTGTTTGGGGACGCCAGTGAGTCCGCTTACGCAGCTGTCGCCTACATAACGGGTGAAGACCCAGAGGGAAATAGGGATGCGGCTATCGTCATAGGGAAGGCTCGAGTAGCGCCGCAAAAGTTAGTGTCTATCCCTCGGTTAGAATTACAGGCAGCCGTTTTAGCCTGCAGATTAGCTAATACGGTAGAAAAAGACTTAGGTATAAAGTTCAATAATAAATACCTATGGACGGATAGCAAAACTGTATTAAAATGGATAAACTCAGACGCATCTGAGTTTCAGAGATTCGTGTCACACCGCTTAGCTGAGATAGATAGGCGGTCAGAGAGGTCCGACTGGCGCTGGGTCCCGTCGGCGATGAACCCAGCAGATAAGGCTACCAGACTGGACTGGCCACTTAACAGTAGTGAGTGGCTGTCGGGCCCCTCGTTTCTTCGCTGTCCCCAGGAGGAGTGGCCGGCGAGCACCGACTACGAAGCGGTGCCTGACACGCAGCTGGAGCGTGTACAGCGGGCGCATGCAGTGGCTGCGCCAGAAGAGCCGCTGCTGAGCTACGAGCGGCTCTCCACATGGACGCGTGCCCTCTACGTTGTGGCACGCCTACGGATATTTATCGACCTCTGCCGCAGGCGACGTCAATCTGCCGCTGTGACAGCAGCAGACCTGCGCGAGGCCGAGCTGCTCCTGCTGCAAATGGCGCAGGCAGACAGCTACGCAGCCGACATCACGGCGCTACGAGAGGGCCGGTCGCTGCCAAGCGGCAGCAAACTGCGGCGCCTAGACCCCATGCTGTACGACGACGGGCTGTTGCGAGTCCGCGGCAGGCTGGGCGCCTGCAGCGAGCTCAAGTTCGGCGAGAGACATCCCGTCATCCTAGACGGCAAACATCCACTGACGCGCCGTCTGATTTTCAAATACCACGTGGCAAGACTACATGCCAACCAAGAAACCGTGGTCAACTGTATTCGAGAGAAGTACTGGGTGACCAATCTGAGGTCAACAGTAAAAGCAGTGTCAGCAAAGTGCCAGCGATGCCGCATCGAGAGGGCAAGTCCATCACCACCCAAGATGGGAGATTTACCGACCGCACGGTTGGAAATAGGAAGAAGAGCCTTCGTCCACTGTGGGGTTGATTACTTCGGCCCCATGGAGGTTGCCATCGGCCGGCGCCGCGAGAAGCGGTGGGGCGTGTTATTTACGTGCCTCGCCACACGCGCCGTGCACCTCGAGTTGGCGTCATCCCTTAGCGCCGACTCCGCCATCCTTGCCTTGCGGCGCCTCATTGCGCGCCGCGGGGCCCCGACCGACATGTACTCCGATCGAGGTACCAACTTTGTGGGGGCATACTCCGAGCTACGGGCAGCTCTTCGTGACCTCAATCACGACCGTCTGAGGACAGACGCCATCAGCCGCGGAATCACGTGACATTTCAACCCGCCGGCATGGACACATGGGCGGGTGCTGGGAGCGCTTGGTGCGCTCAGTCAAGAACGCGCTCAAAGCTACACTTCGTGAGCGCGCACCTCGCGAGGAGATACTCTACACGCTTCTCGCTGAGGCCGAGCTGATCATCAACAGCCGGCCTCTCACCCTCCTGCTGGGCACTGCCGCGGGAGATGCGCCGAGCACACGTCCAGACGCAGCTGACGTGGACTCCAGGAGAATGTGGCGCCGAGTCAACGCGCTGGCCGACCTCTTCTGGAGGCGCTGGCTGCGGGAGTATCTGCCGACGCTACAGGGTCGAAATAAATGGACAGACAATAGTGACAGTGTATCGGTCAATGACGTGGTAGTGTTAATCGACGAGAATAAGCCACGTAATCAGTGGACCCGAGGTATAGTGATTAGAGTGTACCCCGGGTCAGACGGCATAGTTAGGGTTGTAGACATAAGGACAAATCATGGGGTCCTGCGTCGACCCGTTGTAAAGGTCGTTGTGCTTCCTACCAATGGAGACGTAATCGGTTGAACCCTCTTACGGGGGTGGGAAATGTTGGGAAGCACAGCTATCCTAGTGCTAATTATGTTAATTAGTAAATAAGTATAATCTAACTAGCCAATAAGAAATAGACAAACCAATTGGAATAAGTTTGTTATGATGCTAGGTAAAATCAGTAGTTTTGTTCGAACGGTAGGCATAACAAACCATGTGAGCAAGCTCGACGCCGACAGGTCTGAACAGGTTCAGACAAGTCCAAACCTGTTCGATGCGCACTCGGCGCTGATTGGTTAGAGAGGTCTCGAGCTCGCACCTATTTTAAAATTATTGGCCATTGTCGATCGTAGGGTAGATCGAGCCCTACACTACTTGCGCCCCGTGTAAAAGATAATAAAAGCGGAACAGTCTAGCGCAACTAGGGTTACCATATCTCAGGATTTGTCCTGAGATTTCAGGATTTTTGGACTCTTCTCAGGATTGCGGCTGGATTTTGCAAATCTCATGAAATCTCAGGATTTTTTTATTTTTCCATAAAATACAGCTTACATTTTAAAGATCTCTTTAATAAAAAGTTAAACAAAATAAAAATAATCTTCCTTTGGTAATAATTGCACAATTCAAATCAGTACTTATTTATCCAAGTACTTAGGTACCGTCAGTTTCAGTTTTATCAGTTTTATATGATACATTTTTAAGTAAGGTTTTTTCCTTAATTATGGATTTATGAAAAATTCTCAAACTGTAAAAAATCTCAGGATTTTTCAATGGAAATCAGGCTTTTTCTCCGGACTTTTGATTTTTTTATCTGGTAACCCTAAGCGCAACAGCGCAGTTCGGCAGTCCAACAGTTCAACAGTGTTGTATAAGTGTTTAAATGGTCAACCGGCTAGTTATTGTGTATATAAGTTGTGTAAATAAGTGTTGTCTTCGGTAATGTACCTACTCTATCTTTTTGACTAGTTAGATTATACTTATTTATTAATTAACATATTAGCACTAGGATAGCTGTGCTTCCCAACACCCTCTCAAGCTATAATCCATCGAGCCGTTTAGGCTCTAGGGCGTGCCAAAAAAATATACATACATAAACTCAAAATCATAACCCTCCTTTCGCAGTCGGGTAAAAAAATGAGAGCAATTTAATAAAATAAAACAAATATAATAAAAAAACCACACATGTTTATTGTAGTTATTATTTTTATATAATATTCCTAACACATCCCACGCAGTGAGATCGCCGCAAACAAACGTCTGGAAGCCAGAGAACAGAGTGTTACAAAAAACATATAAATATGTTACAACTTACCCTACTGATAACGTAAACTAACAACTAAATATACTATTGACCTGTTTCACTAACACAGAGAACCAATTTTAATTCGTCTTCAATTTCCGTACATTTTGGACAGATTGCGACTGTGAAGCGAATGTGAACTTTGCTTAAAAAATAGTAGAACTGGCTCTCAGATGAGAACATAATGAATGCATTGTTATTGCACTGTTGGATTATCAACTCTCTGCTATAGGGTGAATGTTGAAATTTCAAGAATACGGTTATATCTATAGGTATCATCTTATGTTAGTGAAAACAGGTATAATATGTGTTTGCTGTCTATTACATACTAAAAGAAAATGTTTTAAGTTTTGAACCAAACGGAACCCTTTTTCTGATTGCGAATGTGAATTTCAACATCAGGTTATCTTTAGTTTAAATACAAAGCAATGGATAAAATAATCATTGAAACTGCTTAGAATAAAAACTATTTTCTTCTGTTTTATTACGTAAAAGACAACAAACATCTTTAACTACGACAAAAAGAGCCAGTATTTATAAATATTTCAACGCTGCATATACATAGCAAAAATATTTTGCAATAATTTTTTTAAATCAGAATCGCCCAAAGATTTTAGTGGGGGCTATCAATCGATTTGACGTACGTAGCGCCTGATTCAGCAGTAACTGCTACTTTTTAACTGCAAATTATCATTGCAATGCATAATTTAATTATTATTATGTAACTTAGAAAAATAACAAGCAAATTCGTTGAAAAACCAACAGTTGTCACCTATTACATTTCTTATTTGTATTAAGAAAACGCAGATTGTACGCTTAAAGTCAAGAAAAATAATAGAATAATATTTAAGAATAACATTTTTTGATTTATATTTATTCAACCAATATTGTATTTTTTATAACAATAGGTTTTTAACCTCTGACCATAGAGATATTCAACCTTTCCCCGAACAAGTTTTATAGAGTTTTTAAATAGACAATCAAATTGTCATTTTTTCTTACATTTCCAATAGCTGCTTTATAATAATTTCCATACAAAACTAATTTTTTAACTCCCCGAGGTTGAATACCGCTGCTGATCCTAACAAATCCCAAATGTGTTGTAATATACAAAACTGAGATAATTGCATATTAGGGAAGATTCCTTTAAATATATATATATATATTAAATCGGTCAGTTACTACAAAAAATATTGGGCACGTATGTTTTTCTTTTGTCACGTAAATAGATAATGAAGACGATATCAGAGGGCTTAGTGTAAGTTTTTTAACGCACTCGATTGCGTTAACGTAAACGTTCTCTTATGTCAAATTGTATAGAAAAAAAAAAGGTTGTCCTTAACTGTCACTAGACGCCGCTTGTCCAGTTTCAATACAAATTAACGTTTACGCTAACGCGATCGAGAACGTTAAAAAACTCGCACTAAGGCCGCAGACGTGAAACAGTGTCACGTTCCGCCTGAGCCGAGTGAGCAAGCGATAGAGAGGCACGATCTGCCTAAGCGTTCGGCTTGTTTGTAAAGAATTCAATAGTTTTCTTATGACGTTATCACGTAAAATTATCGTCCGGTAAACCTACGAGTACTTTACAGTGCAGACAACCATTTTTTTTTTTTGCTTGTTTTTATTAGCTGTAAGTCCTCCATGTACTTAAACAAATACAGTTACAATTTTTATTGATTTGATGAAGCAAAAGATACGTGTCTATAATATTTTTTCACAAACTGACAGACTAAACAATCATTTTTGTTACCCAGGAAAATTCCCTATTCCGTACATATGTCACAAGAAGCGATCTCACTTCTATCCACGACTAACCAACCAACTAGCACCGTACCACGATATTACCCTTACTTTGAGAATGTATTTTTTTTATATTAAAAAAAAAACAATAATTTCATTCATGATAAAAGTATTTTTTGGTACACAAAAAGTACAACAGTCAAAAAAAGTAGTACATAACTTTTTTTGACAGTTAATGTATGGAAGACAAACTAGTGTGGGTTTCCCAACGAGATATGGCATTATAGTTGTACCGGGACCGCTGTACTGCTGCAGAGCAGGCCGATCACTGCCAGCCCGCCGACCGCCGCCGACCGCCGCCGACTGCCGCCGACCGCCGCCGACCGCCGCCGACGTGTGCGGCGGCAGGTACTGTTTTGTACCCCACCTCACCGCACCTTTCTAAGGCGCGGTACAGGCTCCCAGTTGGACCATACAAGTTTTTCACCACGTGAATTCTCATATCTCGCTGCGACTATACATTATCAATTTAACATAACATAATTATAATTAATTGTTTAAATAATATTTATGACATGATTTCGGTGATATTTGATAAACAATTATATGATATAAAAATTCTAAAGATATACATTCTCACTATACTTTACTGATGAAATGACGGCGGTTTTGAGGTAAAACAAACAACAAGCATTTTAAGAATTTAACTTCAAAGCCGCCGTCTTTCGTAGTCAACCCCGCCAATCTATATTAAATTCCATTACTTTTGGTACAAACAGCAAAACTGACTAGTCTAGGAGACTAATTCGACGAAGGAAGGAGTACTTCTTCAATGAATTTTCGTCATTCACCTATACACCAAACAATTTTGCTGCTTGTACATCTTAAAACATGTCGAAAATAACCTCTCTTTCAGCTTTTAAAGTCAATAATTATATATATTATGTGCCGTTACTTACTACGTGCCAGGGGATGTGCCTGCGAATCCCTGTCGCGTATTCTTAGAAATAACATTGCCAACAGATTTGACGATGTTGCGCGATATCCACCAATGTTACTTTTTTTGTATTTTTTGGGTGAAAAATCGCATGCGCATACTCCCTATTTGCATGCGATTTGTTATTTGCGAAATTGGCTTATTAGCTAGCTGGTAAACGGGTTGCGGAATTAGTTCGAAAGAGTCACCGTACCCTGGAACGCAAAGTTCATTAGGAGGAACACGGATGGGTTTTAGTCAGTAAGAGTCTGACACTCCCTTCTGCTCCACCCAGGGGGGCTACTCTCTAAAACCGAAGTCCGTAGTTTCCGGCTTAGTTGCCGGCGTATTGTACTCCGTATTATTTAGCCACTAAGAATTAATGACAACGCGATTTGACAGTGAGTTTCAAATCGTGTTGTCATTCATTCTTAGTTCGGATTCGGGGCTAATCGTAAGTCCGTAGGTGATACGGATACGGAGTACAATACGCCCGCAACTAAACCCGAAACTACGGACTTCGGGCTTAGAGAGTAGCCCCCCAGAGCGGGAGGGGTGATTTGATGATTTCCCATCCTTAAAAAAAGATAACTAGTGAACAATAATGAAATTATATTTTAAATACCTTCATCAGCGATGAAGTTATAAAGCTTCAACGATTTCAATAAGAAAGAGAAGTCTGATAAGAACTCTGGCGTCGAATTACATGACGACGCCGATACAGCTGCCATTGAAAACAGTTTTCGCGAGAGGGACAAATATTTTTGTTTAAAATAAATTATATCTCGTTTGTTTTTCGAGCAATTTTGATTCTATTTTCACTGTGAGTATATTTTTAGATAAACTGTACAGATAATAAATATTTTTTTCATGGATATTAACCATTGCGTATTCAAGTTGAGAAATAAGCATTCCACGCTCATTTTACACTGAATCAAAAATTGTCTTAGTGAGATTTTTCAAAATAATCGTAACGTTTTAAAATCGCCAAATCTGTCCGCGATACACCGAAACGATTGTACAAATCTGTAGATAAATAACTTGCGATATAAACTACGATTACATAATATTTTATAAAAAAGAAATAAAAAAAAAAAACATTAAATCAAAACGTATTTACATTATTTTTATCTTACCCTCGTATGTTTTGTGTGAATTTATATTAATTTTGAAGAGATTAGAACATATTAAAATACAACTACATACATAGAAAAATACATAAAACTGAAGAGTTTGTTTGCTTGAACGCGCTAATCTCAGGAAC
The DNA here is from genome assembly GCA_950371165.1 of Lacanobia oleracea. Taxonomy (NCBI): domain Eukaryota; kingdom Metazoa; phylum Arthropoda; class Insecta; order Lepidoptera; family Noctuidae; genus Lacanobia; species Lacanobia oleracea. The sequence goes on from OX493413.1 coordinate 13,670,156, forward strand.
TATTGTTCCGATTTGAAAAATTATTTCAGTGTTAGATAGCCCCTTTATCGAGGAAGGCTATATGCTATATATCATCACGCTAAAAATCAATAGGAGCGGAGCAGACAAAGTTGCGCGGGTCAACTAGTACATGGATAATTGCATCTCTGCCAGCGGCAATGATTTCTACCATGTCGTCCATCAGCCTTCAAAGAAAAACTAAGGTACCTATTATAACGACATCTTAAAAGCATCATGAAAACGGTATGGAAGGGAGACGGAGTTATACAAGACGCATAACACTATCCCTTTTTCACAGCTTAATGATGACGGCATTAGCACGTCATAATAGGACCCCTGGTATATTCTGGGCTGTCGTTCATTGTAGACCTCATCGATCGCTTCCCTTCAGGCGACATCCATGATAGGCGTCAGATATACTTGCAATAAAGTACATTGACCTATCCCTTTCCTTTCGTGGATATCCGAACAATAAATTATGAATCATTTTTCATTACTATAGAACGTAAAGGTCCACAATAGAAGTCAATTCTGGACAGCTTTGTCTTTATTTCGTGATATTAAGATAGACAGTAAATGTATGTGGTTCAATGACCGTTATTGCACATGTATCTGTCGCCTACGATAGTTTAAACTCTGGCCATACACGAAAAAACAAATACATAGTACCTAATAAATTTTACTCGATTTTATCATATTCGTAAATATCGAAAAATAGGTGACTTAAGGTATTTCTTAGATCGTCTCATCTCATTCGAAAACTACATATTTTTGTTGGGTTTGGAACCCAAACTCCCACAAAACATACAAGGTACACATTAACCACACAACTACAGTAGACGAATAATAATAAAAAAAAAACAACTGTATACAATACATTGGTTTTCATAACAAAATAAACTCGATAAATGCACAATGCGATGGCTAAATTAATTGAATAGTAATATTTCTTGTAATAAAATGAGTAAACATTGTTCTTTCAGGTGACCTTAACATAATGCTGAATTACACTGGGCGTATGCATTCAATAGGCTGGTTTCCACCATCAATAAATTGCAAATCTATTTAGTCCGTCAGTTGAGTATTGAAAAATAATGGACAAATATTTTTTGTTTTTGTAAATCAATGAATATCGACAAAGATAAAACGCATCAAAACTCGGGAGTGGGGGCTCGTGACGTCAGAACGTACTGAAAATTATACCACGGCGTGACGTATTGAGGATCTTAAAAGCGTCGTATCTTTGTCAATTTTGGTTTATGTAACAAAAGAAAAAAAAAACGGGTCGAATATTTTTTGATACCATAACTGACGAATTAATTAGACTTTTTCATTTGACAAGCATATTATTCGCATCACAAGGTGAATGTTACGGGTTGCTCATTGCCATTCACCCGCGAGAAGGCGCTGAAGTCAACATTTTCAGTTTTATTTTGTTTCGAGTGTAATTGGAACAATATTAAGTCGCAGAAATAATGTTGCGACAATCGGATATTCCACTTTATCGAAATTAGTCAAAATACGGCATAAAAACCCTTCTGATCGCCATACTTCAAATCATACTTTCAATCATGTCTATGTGTGTGTAAAGGGTACTATAAGCGAGTTAGATATTATTTTCGTGAAGTATAGCGAATCAGAAGGGTTTTTATGCCGTATTTTGACTAATTTCGATAAAGTGGAATATCCGATTGTCGCACCATTATTTCTGCGACTTAATATTGTTCCAATTACACTCGAAACCAAATAAAACTGAAAATGTTGACTTCAGCGCCATCTCGCGGGAAAATGGCAATGAGCAACCCGTAACATTCACCTTAAGTGAGATTCGTCGCTTCATGTATAATACTGGGATTCATCTGCTACGATTTCGCTGGAAACCAACCCCCTTACCCCTATGATTATTTGGCATAAAGTTCATTTTGCCTTAGCTAATTGAGACAAATACGCCAAGTGTAGCCCTAGGCATAATATAGAACATACGGAAGTAATTTAAATTCGTATCCAGCAGCCAAGACTCATTCGTAACAGTCACGATCATAAAATGCGAGAGTAGGACGGTGAATATTTAGTAGAAGATTTCTAAAACGGAGTCTCTTGCATCTCGCTTCCACGTTTTAAGACCACGTCTGCCACGAACGTCGTTTAAGCTGCGTTTACAAGGGCAATTTTTTGAGCAATTATTGCTCGGCAACACGTTTGGATCAGTGGAATAATGTGCAGCAACTTTAATAAAATACGGCATTTGTATTTCCGTAGCTCAATATTGGTCTCCGTCTTATTTTTTATTCAGCTAAAATATTCCTGTAGGTATTGCCTAGTTTTTTTTTTATAATAATAATAAACATTTATTTAGGAATCTCTTTCATAATTTGTTAGTAACAATGTGAGCTTATAAAATAGTGTCAATGTTGTTATTGCTGAACATTTCGCCAAATTGAAGCGTGCGGTTGCCGTAAATTGCTTGATATTTTGCGAAGTCAGAATCGACCAGTATTGCTTATAAATCCTACAATCGATCTATTTTCATTGCCCGTACAAGCGCTTTTTTAGTTTCATTGTTTGATCGATCCGATTGTGTGTTCAAAACTTACTTGACAAAGCCGTTGACAATATGTCACAATTTATTTGTAACCATTTTCATTCAAGAAACAGTCTTAACTTCGCAAATTCTATATTATGCCAGCATACATTGTAAATTGGTTTTCATTTATAATTTTATGTGGTAATAAACAAAAATAATTTTGTATTTTTTGTACAGGTATAAAAAGGGACTATTGGTCTAAAAAAGCCAACTTAGTAGAAACATAATAAAACCACACAACAATCTGTCAAATTGCATTTTAAGGGGTTCCGTAAACCAACGGAACTCTATTACTAAGCCTTCTCTGTCCGTTCGTCCGTCTGTCTGTCAGCGGGCTGTATCTCACGAACCGTAATGGGTAGCAGATTGTGTATGTCTATTGCCGCTATAACAACAAATAATACAATTTGACAGTGACGGGCAGCGTGATGTGCTTTCTGATTCTGCTAAAGTGGCCTTTTTAGACCCGCTGATTAGGTATCATAATAATTCCATGCAAAAAAAGTAAACTATCTTTAAATTGAACAAAGAACTACCTTCTTTTTTTTTAATAATGTTTCCGCATTAAGGTTCTACATAAAGGTAAACTCTTCATAGGAAAACTAAATAGTCTTTGCACGGTAAACTCTATTTTTTCTTAAAACATTTATATGTATTGTTACTATCAAATATTGCGCGCGACGGTAGCAACTGTGTTCATAGATTTTGCTATAAATTTATACATAATAATTATTATAAAATATGAAGATTAAAAAATCAGTATACAATATTTTTGTATGTGATAAAATCTGTTTTTTTTTTCTTGTTTGGTCGATACAACTTAGTTGAATTGGGGAATGAAACAGATAAGCACTTTACCAATATTAAAAAACCAAAGGTTGTCTTGAAAAGATTGCTTTTAGCGATAAGACCGCCCATTGTGTCACTCTGTGTAATGTCTTCTGCATCTATCTTTTCTGTAACTTATATGGTGTACATAATAAAGAGTATTCTATTCTATTTTATTCAAAGGGTTCCAACAGAACCCTATTACTAAGTCTTCGCTGTCCATACGTCTGTATGTCAGCGGGCTGTATCTGATGAACCGTAATACGTAGACTGTTGAAATTTTTAAACATGATATTTTCGTTGAAATCGTAACCAAAATCGTCAATAATTGTTTACACGAACGAATGAACTTAACTACCCAGCATCAGTCAGCCCTCGAGGGGCAAAGTCGTTTGCATCCGTTAAAATCCGTAAATCCCTATTGGGCCAACTGAAAATACACGCAAGACGCTACATGATATTTTGAAATCGTAACCAAAATCGTCTATAAATAGTTACAATACAACCCATTTCTTACGAAAACGAACTTAACCACTCAGCATCCGTCAGCCCTCGAGAGGCAAAATCGTTTGAAACCGTTACAATCCGTAAGTCCCTTTTGGGTCAAGTGAAAATAAACGCAAGTCGCCTGCAAATAACGTTTAAATCGGCTTGTCCCGAAAGGGACTAACTGATTCTGACGGTTTGGGCGGTTTGGGTGGTTTTCTGTAAATTATATGGTGTACATAATAAAGAGTATTCTATTCTGATCCGTAGTGATTAAATACTAACGCACTGTTAAAGGTCAAACCAACTACTATTGACTTACTACAAAAGCAACCATTCAGATCACTCGAAATAAGAGTATAATAGAAAATTATTGTTCGTGCAAGCAAAATAGAGCCCAAAGTGCTTACCCCTTCCCTCCCGCGACCGCACAAACTCTACAGCAATAAGGTTCAAATTCCTATGTCGTGTAAAATCTAGATAAGCCAACAGGATCTATGAACACTTTTGGACCGTCACTCATAAGCCTACGACTCAAAAATGGAGGTATTCAGTGTTTTGAGCTAACTCGGTACATTTGTGGTGAGTATAACTTCTTTTTTATTTTCTTTGTGAGGGTATCTGAAACAGAGAATATAGAGGTCAAACACTGTTTTATGTAAAAGTTACTAGTAGCGCAAGCATATCCTTATTTTGTGCAATATTATCTTCCGTTGGCCAATATTACCCTAATACTGGAAGAAATTGTTCTACATTCGGCAATATTATCCTAATTCTGGAAGATATTATTCTACGTTCGGCAATATTATCCTAATTCTGGAAGACATTAATCTAAGTTCGGTAATATTATCCTAATTCTGGAAGACATTATTCTACGTTCGGCAAATTTATCCTAATTCTGGAAGACATTAATCTACGTTCGGCAATATTATCCTAATTCTGGAAGACATTAATCTACGTTCGGCAATATTATCCTAATTCTGGAAGACATTAATCTACGTTCGGCAATATTATCCTAATTCTGGAAGACATTAATCTACGTTCGGCAATATTATCCTAATTCTGGAAGACATTATACTACTATATTATGAAATGAAGTCTGAAAATAAAGTTCTTTTTTTTTTTTTATATTCTATATTGGGCAATATTATCCTCAGTTTGAGCAATATTATTTTTGCGGATTTTTGTCCTAATTTTGGTTGATATTATTCTAAGTTGGGTAATAAAAAATAATAATATTTTATTCATATAAGACAACTTTTGGTCCACAGTAGGTATCCTCAGTTAGGTCAATATTATCCTACGTAGGGCAATATTTTCCTACGTAGGGCAATATTATCCTACGTTGGGCAATATTACCCTACGTTGGGTAATATTATCCTACGTAGGGCAATGTTATTCTCAGTTAAGACAATAATATCGTCAGTTAGAACAATATCCCCGTGACTTACCAGCTGGCTTACGACATAGAGGAGCAGGGCAGGCGCGGCGAGCCCATCTGCGTGAGCACGCGGTCGAGCCACTGATATGATGATGATGAACCTGTTAGAACAATATCTTACTTACCAGCTGGCTTACGACATAGAGGAGCAGGGCAGGCGCGGCGAGCCCATCTGCGTGAGCACGCGGTCGAGCCACTGATATGATGATGATGAACCTGTTAGAACAATATCTTACTTACCAGCTGGCTTACGACATAGAGGAGCAGGGCAGGCGCGGCGAGCCCATCTGCGTGAGCACGCGGTCGAGCCACTGATATGATGATGATGAACCTGTTAGAACAATATCTTACTTACCAGCTGGCTTACGACATAGAGGAGCAGGGCAGGCGCGGCGAGCCCATCTGCGTGAGCACGCGGTCGAGCCACTGATATGATGATGATGAACCTGTTAGAACAATATCTTACTTACCAGCTGGCTTACGACATAGAGGAGCAGGGCAGGCGCGGCGAGCCCATCTGCGTGAGCACGCGGTCGAGCCACTGATATGATGATGATGAACCTGTTAGAACAATATCTTACTTACCAGCTGGCTTACGACATAGAGGAGCAGGGCAGGCGCGGCGAGCCCATCTGCGTGAGCACGCGGTCGAGCCACTGATATGATGATGATGAACCTGTTAGAACAATATCTTACTTACCAGCTGGCTTACGACATAGAGGAGCAGGGCAGGCGCGGCGAGCCCATCTGCGTGAGCACGCGGTCGAGCCACTGATATGATGATGATGAACCTGTTAGAACAATATCTTACTTACCAGCTGGCTTACGACATAGAGGAGCAGGGCAGGCGCGGCGAGCCCATCTGCGTGAGCACGCGGTCGAGCCACTGCAGCGGACCGTTCAGGTGCAGCTCGATCCAGCACGGCGTCGACGTCACCGTCTGACGTCTGCGGGGAATAAAACTTCTATAAAAAAACTAAAATAGAACAGATTTATTCAACAAAGACAGTACAGCAGTAACAAACATATGGTAAAAGGGAAGAATAATCATTACAACGATGCAGTAAAATTGTGCTGTGCGTGCTCATACTGAAAGGGTTGCCATCTCAACGTTTGTAAAGGCGTGAGTTACTTTCAGTCCAAGATATTATATGTTTTTGATATGAGAAGAGTATATATTTTGCATAAAAATTGCAGGAAGATTAAATCCTCGATAAAAATGCTTGGCTAAAGCCGGTCCTGCTCCACAGTCACAGCTGCTTGGGTCCACTTGTTAGGTTTTTATATTTGGAAGAGATGCTCACCCTCTTTTTTTATTGGTACTTACATAATTATTATTTCGTTTATTCATTTTATATACATACACGTTACATTTTTAAATACAACGTTGATACGACAGAGGGGCTTTCCTTTAAACTGCCTATACTAGGTACCATTTTCAAGCTCTGTACCAAAAATAAATTAATTAGGAGCAGTAGTTTAGTCGCAAATGATTTTAAAGTTTTTGCACGGTTTGAACACGATGTATCTTTTCTAACAGCTGATTATCGTCTAAGCATAGGTCATGCACCTTACAACGATTAATCTACGATGCGTTGTTGCCGCTCGGACGCATGTCGAAGGACATTCACTAAAAATTGGCAATGCAAACAAGGAAGCAATCAATACACACACACTTGCACTTTCACTACGAAAGCGACTAACATAAAGCGAGCGAAAGAAATAGAGATAGGTCAGTTTGTTGCATCCTTGTTTTTTGCGATCGGTAAGTGGGGCCTCAGTGCGCCGACGCTTGTTTTTCGGAACGTACGGTTTGTGGAGTTCGCGCGCAAACAATTGTAATTTTATTTTGTTATTGTGAGAGGACACGTAACTTGGGATTATTATTATTTAGTATTAGTGTTTTTTTTGTGATTGACTGTTTTTTATGGTGATAGGACACGTAACTTGGGATTATTATTATTTAGTATTAGTATCTCCGGACCTCACTCCCATGCATTTCTTTTTGTGGGGGTACATTAAGGGTGAAGTGTACCTATGCCTCAGAGGTAAATAAAATTGATGAGTTAAAAAATAGGATTATTTTAGCATTTCACAAATTAAAGTGCTTAGCGACGGACAGTGATCTAATTAGAAAAATAAATAACAATATTCTCCGTCGGTATAATTTGTGCATCAATGTAAATGGATGGAGGACACATCGAAAATTTAAAAATTGTGTGTGTTTGTTTTTGTGCGCGTACTTCGAAACGTTACCTAACATAAAAGCCAGTGCGAGCGGAGGCCTAAGTCGCCGGCCGCCACCCCGGCCCGGCCCCCGCCGAGCACACGAGATACCGCACACCGCGCTCCGGCGCGCGCGCGACGTTGCCGCTTTGTTACCTAGCGGTATCTAAGGTCAGTGTCATTTTTTTACAAAGGGTGGTTGCGTTTTATTCGGATTTGCAAGCTATTTAGTTTGTTTGAAAAAATATTTTCTCATTTATGGCGCTTTTTGTTTTTGTACCGTATCGAATTAATACTGAACACGTATAGTATACGTAGTTTAATTTAATGCCCCTCTGTCGTATCAACTCTGTATATCTCAAAAAAAAAAAAACTAAAAAAATACATTTAAAAACATAAAAAGTAGTACAGTCCGCCGGTGTCGGGAACAGGGTTCAAGCTACCGGTGGTTAGGGCTTCAGAGAAAGGAACCTCCTCCTCACAATACGAGCCGTATCGAGGAGTACTGCCTTCTGTATCAGGCCCTTTATCCAACCGCGTAACGCTAGCTTCGACAGATGGTCGTAACGACTATCTGCACAATGGCAGCTGAGTCCACATTCCACATGTCGACAACCTCGTGTGCTAAGTCGAGATACTTGATTTGCTTCTCTTTCTCAGCCTTCACTAGGTTCTCGTCATGCGGGATGGTAACATCAATAAATCATTGTGCGGCGCGCTAATCGGTCTATCACCACTATATCAGGCTTATTGGCAACAATAGTCCTATCAGTGATAATAGACCGATCCCAGTACAACGTGACATGATCATTTTCGAGAACTGGGTCGGGCACATACTTGTAATACGGTACCTCAGAATCCACAAGTTTATATTTCAAAGCAAGTTGCTGATGGATAATCCTGGCCACTTGGTTGTGCCTGTGCAAGTACTCGCCGTTAGCCAGACGAGAACAACCAGAGATAATATGTCTGATGGACTCACCCGGACGGTGGCATGCCCGACACACGTCCACCGTCCCATCCTTCATAATATGCCTCCGGTAGTTATTCGTCAAGATAACTTCATCCATAATCGCACAGACAAAACCTTCAGTTTTCCCGAAGAGATCACTGAAACGTAGCCAGGCCACGGACGCTGAAAAATCTACATCAGACCCATGAAGAGCCCGATAGAAGCTCCTTGCCTTTCCATACCTCCTTGCGGTCATCCGTGGTAAGATTTGCGCCAGTTCTCCTTAGCCATGGACAACGGGGTGAGACCCTTATCCATTGCGACCACATCTCGGTGCATACACACATCAGCTTTGAGGAAATTTCTCTGAGACTGCACATCTCGCGGTTGTGGAGAGTCTTGGCGTTTAAAAAGCCTCGACCTCCACATTTCCGCGGGATGTACAGTCTCATGATGAGACTGTACATCACCCACGATCGTCGGTGATGAGACTCTCATGACCGACGATCGTGGGTGATGCATCCGGTTTGCGGTCAGCAGTGTACGGACTCTCCTATCCAGGGCGTCAAGCTCAGTTTGAGTCCATTTGAGTATGCCGAAAGAGTACATTAATACCGGCATGACCCAACCGTTGAAGGCGCGCACCTTATTTCCGCCCAACAAAAGGCTATTCAAAACCTTTTTCAGGCGGCCAAAGAAGCGTTCCTTCAACGATTGCTTCATATCAGTAACATTAATTCCCAACGCTTCCGACATACCCAAATACTTGTAGGTTTCGGTTGAGCTGAGGGATCTAAACTGTATGGAATCCGAGAGTTGAATTCAGTCAGATTCCATAATCTCCCCTTTCTTTACATGCATGACTGCACATTTGTCCACGCCAAATTCCATCCTGATGGCACTACTGAAGGTTTCAGTTACCTTCAGTAGCTCCATCAGTCGCGTATTGTTGGGGGCAAAAAGTTTTAGATCATCCATGTAAAGAAGGTGAGAAATGGCCTGACCACCTCTTCTCAACCGATAGCCTAGATCTGAATTCTCCAGCAATGTGCTTAGAGGATTCAAAGCTAAGCAAAACCAAAGCGGACTCAAACTGTCGCCCTGTAATATTCCCCGTTTAATCCATACAGGCTCATCGTTACCCTGAATCGGTCGACATCCTGGATAGCGAAAGACCGTCTTCCATTGCCTCATGCATGACTCAAGAAAGGTGCGTACAGTTGCATCTATTTTGTACAACTCCAACACCCTCATGAGCCATGTATGTGGCACAGAGTCGTAGGCCTTCCTGTAGTCTATCCAACATGTCGACAGATCCTTGCGAGATCGACGAACCTGTTGGCTTATGGCCATGTATATGAGGGGAAGCTCCTTAGTGCCGCGGGACCCCTTCCTACATCCATTCTGAGAGGCGGACATAATTGAGTTAATTTCAATATGCTCATTGGTGGTATAGCTTCACATACGCGCTCGACATCGCGCATCCAGCCACCCTCGGCATGACAGACGGGCACCGACCAGATGCTTCGCCAGAATGTATTCGTGGTGATATGATTCGTGGTGACGCCACCTCTCATCTTCTGAAACATGCGGTTCTGCGAGTATCGGTCAACCCGCCGCTTATACCGCCGAATACGATTTGCCCATGCACAAACTTTCTGCTTCAGGAAGTCATAATCATAATAATATAATCATTTATTTATTTTTTTGGTGTTAGAACTTAATCCTTGCTTTTATTAATGCATTTTTCATTATTTTGTCATTGACAACCATAGTTTTGTGTAAAGTAGAAGCACATTTTTCAAATTTTGTAAATGTGAGTACCATGAAGTCATTCATCAAAGCATTACAAACAAATTACAAATATCATTGGCACACAAACAAGTATTTGTCAAAAAATATGAGTAAGGAAATTTGAAAAGTTGTAAATAAATGCACTCATCATCTGCCTAGCCTTTTCCCAACTATATTGGGGTCGGCTTCCAGTCAAACCGGATTTAGCTGAATACCAGTATTTTACGAGGAGCGGCTGCCTACCAGACCTCCACAACCCATTCACTGGGTAACACGGTACTTCGAGGCAAGACTGGAGTAGTCAAATTTGCTGACTTCGACTATCCATAACAACTGCCAAAGATCTACAAATGACAGCCGGGACCAACGGCTTAACGTGCTTTCCGAGGCAAGGAGGAAACTCGGTATGTTAAGATGGTCACCCATCCACAGATCAATCTTGGCATGCGTTGCTTAACCTTGAATATCGACCCGTGCGGCTGTCATTATCTAGCCACGAGCTCCTCCATAAATCCTTAAATAAATGCACTAATAAAGAGAAAGTGATGCCTAAGCGGCTTAAGGTCAATGGACGAGTTGTAGTGGATCCAGAGGAAATAACTGACTTACTAGTGAATTAATTTGACTATAAAGGTGTTACTGACGTAAATGAAGGAGACTATGCTACGACATTTCTCCACCCACACACGGACAAGGTTTGTAGTGACATGCATATTTCTAAAACTACTCCAAACGAAATTTGTAACATCGTAAAAAGAATGGAAAACAAACATTCTTGTGGGTATGACGAAGTTCCAATTTCAGTGTTCAAGGATCACATTATAATATTAGCCGAGCCTTTATCTGACTTCTTCAATAAATGTATAAAAGAGGAACTGAAAATGGCGAAAGTAATACCTGTGTATAAGAAGGGAAGTAAATCTGATCCTAAAAACTACAGACCCATCTCTCTATTACCAGTCCTGTCAAAATTATTTTAAAAGATACTTCAAATTTAGGCTCACTTGCGAGTAAATAAAGTTTAAAATAAAAGGCAATGTGGGTATCAAAAGGGTGTTGGCACTTCAGACACCATATACACGTTATTGGATGATGTCATATGCAACATTAATAACAAAATGAGAGTTGTAGGTATTTTCCTAGATGTAAGCTCTGCATTTGACACAATTGACCATGAATTACTTCTGACAAAGATGACACATTATGGAGTAAGATGAAATAAATGCCTTGCGACTATTCACCTCCTATTTAAAAAACAGCATACGTTGAAATTCAGAAAACTCAGAAAAATTATAAGGAAATGTATTAATCCAAAATTGTGCGCATATCAGCAGGTACCACAAAGATCAATTCTAGGACCTATTTTATTTTTATTATTTATTAATGACTTAATTAATTTTCTAAATAAAATTTTACCTGACATTGAATTAATAATTTTCGCGGACAACACAAATGCCATCATCCAATGACATCGTACCCAACTAACACTAAAGCGTTAAAAAAGCCTATACAGAGTTGATACGACAGAGGGGCATTAAATTAAACTACGTATACTATACGTGTACAGTATTAATTCGATACGGTACAAAAACAAAAAGCGCCATAAATGAGAAAATATTTTTTTCAAACAAACTAAATAGCTTGCAAATCCGAATAAAACGCAACCACCCTTTGTAAAAAAAAAGACACTGACCTTAGATACCGCTAGGTAACAAAGCGGCAACGTCGCGCGCGCGCCGGAGCGCGGTGTGCGGTATCTCGTGTGCTCGGTGGGGGCCGGGCCGGGGTGGCGGCCGGCGACTTAGGCCTCCGCTGGGCTCCGCTCGCACTGGCTTTTATGTTAGGTAACGTTTCGAAGTACGCGCACAAAAACAAACACACTAAATTTTTAAATTTTCGATGTGTCCTCCATTCACATTGATGCACAAATTATACCGACGGAGAATAATGTTATTTATTTTTCTAATTAGATCACTGTCCGTCGCTAAGCACTTTAATTTGTGAAATGCTAAAATAATCCTATTTTTTAACTCATCAATAATTTTATTTACCTTTGAGGCATACACTTCACCCTTAATGTAACCCCACAAAAAGAAATCCATGGGAGTGAGGTCCGGAGATACTAATACTAAATAATAATAATTCCAAGTTACGTGTCCTATCACCATAAAAAACAGTCAATCACAAAAAAAACACTAATACTAAATAATAATAATCCCAAGTTACGTGTCCTCTCACAATAACAAAATAAAATTACAATTGTTTGCGCGCGAAGTCCACAAACCGTACGTTCCGAAAAACAAGCGTCGGCGCACTGAGCTGAGGGACTTACCGATCGCAAAAAACAAGGATGCAACAAACTGACCTATCTCTATTTCTTTCGCTCGCTTTATGTTAGTCGCTTTCGTAGTGAAAGTGCAAGTGTGTGTATTGATTGCTTCCTTGTTTGCATTGCCAATTTTTTGTGAATGTCCTTCGACATGCGTCAGAGCGGCAACAACGCATCGTAGATTTATCGTTGTAAGGTGCATGACCTATGCTTAGACGATAATCAACTGTTAGAAAAGATACATCGTGTTCAAACCGTGCAAAAACTTTAAAAATCATTTGCGACTAAACTACTGCTCCTAATTAATTTATTTTTGGTACAGAGCTTGAAAATGGTACCTAGTATAGGCAGTTTAAAGGAAAGCCCCTCTGTCGTATCAACGTTGTATAAGACTCGTATATCAGTTCCATTTGAGTATAAAAGTGTTAACGCATACCTGTGCAACTGAGTTAGAGCATGCTCTAACTCAGTTGCACATGTATAACCACGAAAGAGGCCCACAGTTTTACAGGTAAAAGTTATAGAAAGCCTATAGTACGGTGTCACAAAGATATTAAAGCTGCACAAGAGCGCTTATTCATCGTCAGCTACTACTTTAATCTGTATTACCGTTGTAAAATAGAGTTGGTAAACGCTACAGGTTGTATAAATCCTATAGTAAGGCGTCAAAAAGATCTTAAAGCTGCACAAGAGCGTTTATTCATCGTCAGCTACTACTTTAACCTGTATTACCGCGTTAGTGAGTACTACCGGTGGTAAAAAGCGCACGTCAAGATGAAAACGCCTGTAACCTTACTAAAATTAAATCTGTTCGTAATGGAAGTGCTATGTCATCCCTTATTCAACAAAGCAGAATAATATTATGGAATATTATGTTATTTAAGTATGTGAAGTGAAAAATGACTGCCCTTATGATTTCACGGTAAATGTATACCATGTTTCTCATCTCAATTTTAACGCGCCTAGGATTTATTAAAGATTTAAAAGAAAAGATATGATGATAAAATAGGTACCTCAAGCTAAACATTATTATTGATTCCTGCTTCCTGAGCAGTGGTATGTAAAATTAAGTGGCATTCATGGAATGCTTCAAATAATGTAAGAAATTTTGTATATTGTAGTCGAATGTTGAATAACTCGAAATAATATTAATTGTTAGGTTACCAAAACAATGGTGAACTTTACAAAAGTGAGGTTAGTGTTAATAACGACCCATACTTGCGTTGTTTGACACCAATACCTTTAGAACTTCTGCAAAAGAGTACTGCCTAACACAATAAGCTTTAGTTAAACCCTTTATTACAGGTTAAACCTAGATAAAGGAGTTGTTTGACACCTCTAGTTTCTCGTGCACCTAAACTCTCGATAAACTCTATTTTATAGCCTATGTCTGCAATAATAGTCAATATAGCACCTTAAGTGGTATAAAAGAGTTCATTGCAATAACTATACAGCAATAAGTGTTAAAAGGTGTCTGCGAACTCTGTTATAAAGCCTTGGGTGTCACAGAAAGGTTAAAGCTATAACGTATTGAGTTTACTTGCTGCTACTAGCGCCATTATAACTCTCAAAGCTGTATTACGTCGTCCATTAAAGCTTTAGTGCTGCGATGGGGGCTTAAACTTGTTTGTTAACTCCTCTTTATCGCCTTTAGTTATAACTGAGATAATTATAACCCTGTTATATTACTTAAAGTCATAAAAAAGCCTGTAACTGACACCAAAATGTTATTTGGGTAGAGTTGACAAAACGGGTGAATGCTACGTTAGAAGCATTTCTTGTGTGGTTTACGGCAAATAAATTAATTATGAATAGTAAAAAAACTCAAATAATGTTAAAATGTACAAAGATAATTTAAATATTGCCTTAAATTAAGTCAACATTGAGCTTGTTACTGAAGTAAATTTTTTAGGTATGCATATTGACCAACTATTGAACTGGCAACCAGAATTAAAAGCAATTGATGCATCGGTATCATATGCATGTTACGCTTTGAAGCCCAGAGAAATGAAATCGTATAGAACAGCTAAAAATGGTGTATTTTGCGCTGGAGGAGCCCAAAATTAGATACAGCATACTTCATTGGGGAAATAGTTATGAATATAATAGCAGAAGAGCTTTTGTATTACAAAAACGTGCAATTCGTACCATGGTCCGTATTTCACAAAGGGAAAGTTGCCGTCAACATTTTGTCAATTAGGCGTTTATTTTAAACTAGTTGACCCACGCAACTTCGTTTGCGTCACAATTTTCATTACTGCTCCGCTCCTATTGATCTTAGCGTGATAATATACAGCCTATGGCCTTCCTCGATAAATGGGCTATCTAACACTGAAATAATTTTTCAAATCGAACCGGTAGTTCCTGAGATTAGCGCGTTCAAGTAAACAAACAAACAATCAAACAAACAAACTCTTCAGCTTTATATATTAGTATAGATTCATATAATAAGCATTTTTTTTCCTTTGCATTGTCCTCACATGCAGAAGCAACAAGTATATGTAACCACCTGTACAACTACCTACATTGAACACGTTCCCGGATAAGGTTACCTCAGTTATTGACTCAACGGGTAGCCATACACTCATAGCTGGAGACTTTAATCTGGGATTCATCAAGTGGGAGCTGGATAATACTAACCCTCAGTCTGCAAGTATGTCCGCAAGTAATTACAATAACTCGTTAGGCTACTCCCTTGTAGATTTTTTATCTCTTAACAGTCTACAACAGCTAAATCATGTGAAAAATCACCAATGTAAATTTCTAGATCTAATATTATCTAACTTTGATGGTGTACTCGTCCATAAATGTACTGAGCCATTGTCAACAATAGACCCTTACCATCCCCCTTTGTGTATTGAGATTGCCAGTGTATCACCAACGTTTCTAAAATGCAAGCTCTCTGCAAAGTTCAACTTCCGCAAAGCAAACAAATAATTAAAAAGAGCATCAATCAGGTTAATTGGATTGAAAACTTTGCCCAATGTCAGGATGCCAACGCTATGGTAGGGGAGCTGTAAAAGATATTGGACAACATCATAAGTTAATTTGTGCCAAAATCCAAAGTGAAATGCAATAAATACCCCATATGGTTCCCTAAAAGTCTTATAAACATTCTGAATGAAAAGGAAAAACTTAGAAGACGTTACAAAAAGTATAAAAATCCCCGCGATGACTACGAATATCAATTATTAAGCCAGAGAGCCAATCAAATTATTAAAAGCAGCTATGATAAATTTTCTAGGAAGGTGGAGGATAACCCATAATCCCAAGCTCTTCTGGTCTTTTGTCAAAGCTAAAAAATCAGGCTCTACTGAAACGCCGTCGGAATTGAAATTTGGCACTGAGGTAGCCACTTCAGGTGACGGTATCTGCGATCTTTTTGCGCGTCACTTTTCGTCGACATTTACTCAATCAGGCGCCTTACACTCTGAACATCAGTCTGACGATACGCAAATTTACTCTTGCAATGCGTTGGGCAGTGTCGCTTTCTCGGAAAAAGACGTAATCAGTGCACTGAGAAAGCTTAATGTATGCAAGGGAGCCGGTCCAGACGGTCTACCACCTATATTTGTCAAAAGATGTGCAGGAAGTCTATCTCTTCCACTCAAGATAATATTCAACCACTCTATTAAAACTTCTCAGTTTCCTGATAAGTGGAAGCTAGCAAATGTAGTGCCCGTCTTTAAAAAAGGGGAAGCTGATAACGTAAAGAATTACCGACCTATCTCTATTCTGTCTGTATTTTCTAAAGTTTTCGAGTCTCTCATTTGTCCTATTTTGACCGCTCATTCCAAAATAGAGATAGCTCCACAGCAACATGGCTTTTGTGCTCAAAAATCCACTACGACCAATTTAGTTCATTACGTTAATGATCCTTGCAAATTAGTAGACTCACGCAAGCAAGTAGACTCTATTTACACCGATTTTAGCAGTGCTTTCGACAAAGTGGATCACACGATATTGTTGCGAAAGCTGTCAAATCTTGGCATATTTGGTCAACTTTGGCTTTGGTTTAAATCTTATCTGACGGACAGAAAACAGAGAGTTGTAGTGAAAGGTCATCAGTCTCTACTTTACACATCAACATCCGGAGTCCCACAAGGTTCCCATTTGGGTCCAATACTGTTTATTATATTCGTCATGATATAGCAAGCAGTATCAAACACAGTACCTGTTCTATCTTCGCTGATGACTTGAAACTATACCGGGTCATTGACGCAAGTACAGACATTGCCTTACTCCAGGAAGATCATACAAAGCTGGTGTACTAAAAATCATATGTTTCTAAATGCTGATAAGTGTTACCATATAACATTCACAAAAAAACACCATGCGCTCACTTCTTCATATTCGCTCAACGGAAGAGAACTTCAAAAGGTCGACAAGATCCGAGACTTAGGTGTTCTTTTAGACAGCAAGCTCACCTTCATACCTCACATTGACTGTATAGTCTCTAGGGCTCGTAAAACACTGGGATTCATAAAAAGAACCTGTTACGACTTCAAAACAGTCCCAAGCCTTAACAGTACTCTATAATTCACTTGTACGAACTGATTTGGAATACGCGTCACCTGTTTGGAATCCAACTTATGGTACACATGTGAATCGCTTGGAACGGGTCCAAAAAAGCTTTACTCGCTATCTGCGGTATAAATCTAATAGCTGTCCTCTGGACGGTGACTACTCGCGAAGGCTAAGTCACTTTAAAATGATAACCTTTAAACAGCGAAGGGATACTAACGACTTGATTTTGCTCCACAAAATCATTAATGGATCTATACAAGTTCCGAAGCTTCTCGTCGAAATAAATATATCTGTCCCTCGCCACAGTTCACCCAGATCTGAACGTATCCTGGATGTGTGCACTCCATGCCCATCAAGAACTAACCTCGGACATTCGGCACCAATGAACAGGTTGATGAGGACGTACAATAAGCTCCATACACGTTCCAATAGCGTTGACATTTTTGCCAACAAGCTTTCGCAATTTCGAAAACAATTGTTGGTGAACCACAGTGTCGACAGTTGATGTCTGTCTGTATTCATATTTTATTATATTTTATTGTATTGTTAATTAATTCATTATTCCATAAACCCAGCATCAAACTTGTTTTAGTTTAGTTATGATCTTTCTTTTTAACTTATAATTTGTTTTCATTTAATTTTATTTTTTATTTTTAGCCTATAAATTTTGCTCTATGTTTTTATTCTTTAACTTGAATAATGTAAGTGCTGTGCACACCTTTAAGTGACAAATTCACTCTAGATTTTAAGTATTATTATAATAGTGTCTCTAAAATGTGTAAGTGAATGTGTCGTTGGAGTGCCATAAATTAAATAAATAAATGTAACTTAGAATTTTGTAAAATAGAACATGATTTAAAAGAGTGTCCGTGGAGTTTCTTGCACGTTCTTATCCATAGAGATCTACACTTTGCGTAAACAGAACATGCAAATAGCTTCCATGTTTTTGTCTGACCGACCTTGACGATTCAAAAGTGCCTGTAAATGGTTTATTTGAAATAAAGTGCTTTGAATCTTTGAAACTGCATATTATCCCTTGGATTTCATTAATTGGAGATTCCTCAATGGTGTTATTTTAACCCCTGCTAGGCACCCTTATTTGTTTCTGTAACATAGTGGAAATCCTCACAAATATCCTCAACCCTGGGCCGGGCAGACGGGTCTGTCCACCGTCTACTAAATCAAACCATCCCGTAATCCATCTTGCGTATTCATCGCCTCACGACCTATATCTAAAACCTAAAGAGCAGTTGTTTTTTTTTAAATAGTTGTTGTTTTACTAATTAGTCCGTCAGATAGATTTTTGAAAAATATTGGACAGGTATTTTTTCTTTTTTCACGTCAAAAAAAATGAAGAGGATACAACGAGTTAAAGACAAGCGTGACGTGACGGCTTCGTAAAATTGTACCGAATTTACCAAGCCACATGACGTCTCGCGTATAATTGGATTTTATTAGTAAAATACCCTATCGCTGTGACCTATTTGGAAGGCCTATTTGGAATATGAGCTACGTGGCTCATTTTCTGAAAAGTGCCCTATGTGATGCATACACCTGTTCTTTGGGAGATTTAATGAATGCCACGGATGCTGCTATTAACGTAGCCACTTACTGGGCTCAAACCGTCTATAGAATTAACCATCGAATCTAAAAGAAGAAATAGAAGCAGAATCCATTGCTCACCTACACCGGGGGCTACAGGAGCATTTAAGGAGTGTTCAACGCAGCCCTGTGCTTGCCAGGCCGCCAGTGCGCCCTCCGCTAGACCCCCGTACATACGAGTATGCCACCCACCTGTACTCGGCGCCCCAGCCCTTGACGAAGCTCATGCGAATGGTGCACATGCGCGTCAGCTGGAACACCGCCTCGAAGCCTTGCGACACCGACTGCGATAGGAGCGCCGCAAACTCTTGGTTGTTGAAGATTTTTAAGTTGCAGCCTGGAAAAGAAAAAAAAAATTAGTGTTGAACCTACTAGCGGACTATTCGGTTGGAAAAACGCTGATTAGTTAGCAGACTATTCCGCCAAGCCGATCAATCTTTTCGGCGATATTTGAGGGGAATCGGTAACGCTCCTAATCTAATTCGAAATCATCGATACGACGAAGAAGTGGTTTGCATTTATTACTAACTAGCACTTCGCCCACGACTTCGTTCGCGCAGATTGAGTAGGTAATCGACGAACTTTTTAATAGACTCCCCTTCTTATCGTTTAGGCAGTAAGGTCTAACGACCACACACCCTAGTGTCAGAGTTTCTAAACCACCTCAATCGAGATTTTTATACCCGTCGTAACTTTTAAACGAACGGTCCGATTTGCATAATTTAAATTGTAATTTACGTACACATAACCAACCTAACCATTAACACCATACCATATAAATGGATAAGGATTAATATCATGATACCAAAATCACCACAATTCCATTCCACCCGGGTTTTTTTTTTTTTACTATAGATAGGCACGCGTTTGACCACTATCTCACCTGATGGTAAGTTTTGATCGAATAATTTGAACTAAAGGCGGTTATTCTAAAACTGTAGTACATTACTTTGCTCTATTGTCAATAGTTTACGCAGCGTACGCGATATAAGTATTTTTTTCACACCTTGGGTTACATTATCGAAGTTTTCATACGGTTCCCTAACTTTTGAAAATATTCTATAGCCCATGTTCATCAGGGATAATGTAGGATTCAAATGGTGAAAGAATTTTTCTAATCGGTCTAGTAGTTTCGGAGCCGATTCAATTCAAACAAACAATTATTTCCTCGCTGACCCGTGCAACTTCGTACGGACACATTCCGTTTTTCCCGTTCCCGTAGGAATTTCGGAAAATCCTCCCCTGCACTCCCCAAGGACCTACCAAATCAGCTTTTTATGACCAGTAGTTTCGGCTGTGCGTTGTCTGTTTGTCACTCACGCAGTCAGTCAGTATGATAAAATTCTTTCGTTACTGGTTGTCTTGTACTCACCAGGCGGTATTTTGCAGACGGTGGCGGGATGCCAGCCGTAGCGCTGGTTGCAGTTGGGACTCTGCACGAATATCGACGAGTCGCTCAGGCACTCCGCGAACACCTCGCCTGCAAATAAGTCCATATTTTTAGCCTGTAACATGTGCAGATTCACATAAAATATTCTGTAGCCTGTATTCCTGAACGGATTCCTAATTTCGAAAGAGTTCCATGTAAACAGAAACAATTTCCTCATTTTAGCCGTATCATTTGGTGGATTAGTTTAGTTATTTCTCGAATTACGATTAATTAATTTTAATAGAGACTGTGATTACTACACACGGTGCGGTCCCAGAGGCGTCGGACGTCGGAAACCGCCACAGAAATAAAACGCAAATGCTGCAATTGGCAAATAAAATGGGAGCGTCCTGTTTTAAAAACCTTTCTGCATGCAAAATCTGTTGAAGATCTGTTCTGAAGCCTAGTTTTATTATAATTTTACACAATTATAATCAGGAAAGCAAATTCAACCATCACATTGATTGTATGTACCTACTAGTTTTCCCAAATGGAGCTACAACAAGTTTCTTCTTTCATCAAATGACTCCCCCCGCTCTGGGCATAGCAGAAGAGAGTGTCAGACTCTTACTGACTAGAACCCACCCGTGTTCCTCCTAGTGCCCGCCGCGTCCCAGGCCCGCGGTGACTCTTTCGAACTAATTCCGCTACCCTAGTTTGAATATTACACATGATTTTGAACTCACCACCAATATAATACAGTCTAACTCCTTTGCCGATGTGTCGACGCGTTTGTTCGACTACTTCGTTCCTATTCACGTTTGATAGCAGACCCAGGCAAAACCTGCGAAAAAAGAAATTATAATTGAATATTTCTGAAGAGGGTTTTCTGCAATACTAGAGGTAGTTAGCTTTCAACCCTGAGGAAAGATTGAACACAAAAAAAATTATAATCATCTCAAGACACTACCGATAAGACCGCCCATTGTACAACATGAATTGATGTTCGTTAGTCTCGCTAAAACTCGAGAACGGCGGGGCCGATTTAAATAATTATTTTTTTGCTAGTTTCGCCAGAATACAGGGAAAATTTAAAAACAAAAAAAAAGGGTAGGTAGGGTAGACAGGATAGACAGGGTAGGTAGGGTAGGCAGGGTAGGCAGGGTAGGTAGGGTATGCAGGGTAGGTAGGGTATGCAGGGTAGGTAGGGTATGCAGGGTAGGTAGGGTAGGCAGGGTAGGCAGGGTAGGTAGGGTAGGTAGGGTAGGTAGGGTAGGCAGGGTAGGCAGGGTAGGCAAGGTAGGTAGGGTATGCAGGGTAGGTAGGGTATGCAGGGTAGGTAGGGTAGGTAGGGTAGGCAGGGTAGGTAGGGTAGGTAGGGTAGGCAGGGTAGGTAGGGTAGGTAGGGTAGGCAGGGTAGGTAGGGTAGGCAGGGTAGGTAGGGTAGGGAGGGTAGGCAGGGTAGGCAGGGTAGGCAGGGTAGGTAGGGTAGGCATGGTAGGTAGGGTAGGTAGGGTAGGTAGGGTAGGTAGGGTAGGCAGGGTAGGTAGGGTAGGCAGGGTAGGCAGGGTAGGCAGGGTAGGCAGGGTAGGCAGGGTAGGCAGGGTAGGTAGGGTAGGTAGGGTAGGCAGGGTAGGCAGGGTAGGTAGGGTAGGCAGGGTAGGCAGGGTAGGCAGGGTAGGTAGGGTAGGCAGGGTAGGTAGGGTAGGCAGGGTAGGCAGGGTAGGCAAGGTAGGTAGGGTATGCAGGGTAGGTAGGGTATGCAGGGTAGGTAGGGTAGGTAGGGTAGGCAGGGTAGGTAGGGTAGGTAGGGTAGGCAGGGTAGGTAGGGTAGGTAGGGTAGGCAGGGTAGGTAGGGTAGGCAGGGTAGGTAGGGTAGGGAGGGTAGGCAGGGTAGGCAGGGTAGGCAGGGTAGGTAGGGTAGGCATGGTAGGTAGGGTAGGTAGGGTAGGTAGGGTAGGTAGGGTAGGCAGGGTAGGTAGGGTAGGCAGGGTAGGCAGGGTAGGCAGGGTAGGCAGGGTAGGCAGGGTAGGCAGGGTAGGTAGGGTAGGTAGGGTAGGCAGGGTAGGCAGGGTAGGTAGGGTAGGCAGGGTAGGCAGGGTAGGCAGGGTAGGTAGGGTAGGCAGGGTAGGTAGGGTAGGCAGGGTAGGTAGGGTAGGTAGGGTAGGGAGGGTAGGCAGGGTAGGTAGGGTAGGTAGGGTAGGCAGGCTAGGCAGGGTAGGCAGGGTAGGCAGGGTAGGCAGGCTAGGCAGGGTAGGCAGGGTAGGTAGGGTAGCCAGTTGATGGGAGCGAAGCCGCGTGGGTCAGCTAGTAAATAAATAAATAAATTGAGGCGGCCCCAGTAAGTAAGATACAATGGTACTTGTGTTGAGCTGCCTCGCTTCGAGCTTTCTTGCTTCTTTCCATAATTACTAGGTAAACAATGCTGAGACTGGTTTAAAAAAAATAAGAAATACTTGTTTTGGCAAACATCACCTAGGTACATTACAGGCCAGCAATATTACCCGCTGCTTGGCGGTATTACTTACTTTGCAATATTACTTACTGTAAATTTCACTCTATTGGAAATATTACCCAATTAGTGGTAATATTACCCGGTACTAGGCAAGGTTACCCCACTTTAAAAAAATATTACCAGCTGTTTCGCAATTATTGTTGAGATTCAAAACTATTTCAATTTAAATTACTTCCCACTATTGCCGTTCAGTCCTTTCACAATGACGGAGTGCGTCAAAGAGCGGAACACATTATACCTAACCCGGTACTGGGTAATATTACCCAACAGATGGCAATATTACGCGGCTGTGAGCAATATTATCCGACTGTTGGCAACACTACCCTAATAGAGGAGCTCGTGGCTAAATAATAACAGCCACACAGTCGATCTTGAAGGTTAAGCAACGTTTGCCAAGGTTGGTCTGTGGATGGGTGACCATCTTAACATATCGAGTTTCCTCCGTGCCTCGGAAAGCACATTAAGCCGTTGGTCCCGGCTGTCATTTGTAGATCTTTGGCAGTCGTTACGGATTGTTAGAAGCCAGTAAATCTGACTCCAGGCTTGCCATGATGTACAGTGTTACCCAGTTAATGGATTGTGGAGGTCTTGTAGGCAGCCGCTCCACGTAAAACACTGGTATTCAGCTGAATCCGGTTTGACTGGAAGCCGACCCCAATTAGTTGGGAAAAGGCTAGGCAGATGATGCAGATGATGTTGGCAATACTACCCAACTGTTAGCAATATTTGCCCCTCATGAGAATCTGCAACTGAATTTTTACAATCTGACCCAACTTCTGTCAATTTTGACTTACCTCTCACTGTTGCTGGGGTCGGTGAAGCCATCCACGGTGATGGAAGGCTGCGACGCGTGGAAAGTCTCTCCCACGCGCGTGTTGAGCTCGTAGTAGCTGATGCTGCACCAGAAGGCTGGCTCGAGGTGTGCTGTGGTACACTACTACATTACCTCTCACTGTTGCTGGGGTCGGTGAAGCCATCCACGGTGATGGAAGGCTGCGACGCGTAGAAGGTCTCTCCCACGCGCGTGTTGAGCTCGTAGTAGCTGATGCTGCACCAGAAGGCTGGCTCGAGGTGTGCTGTGGTACACTACTACATTACCTCTCACTGTTGCTGGGGTCGGTGAAGCCATCCACGGTGATGGAAGGCTGCGACGCGTGGAAGGTCTCTCCCACGCGCGTGTTGAGCTCGTAGTAGCTGATGCTGCACCAGAAGGCTGGCTCGAGGTGTGCTGTGGTACACTACTACATTACCTCTCACTGTTGCTGGGGTCGGTGAAGCCATCCACGGTGATGGAAGGCTGCGACGCGTGGAAGGTCTCTCCCACGCGCGTGTTGAGCTCGTAGTAGCTGATGCTGCACCAGAAGGCTGGCTCGAGGTGTGCTGTGGTACACTACTACATTACCTCTCACTGTTGCTGGGGTCGGTGAAGCCATCCACGGTGATGGAAGGCTGCGACGTGTGGAAGGTCTCTCCCACGCGCGTGTTGAGCTCGTAGTGGCTGATGCTGCACCAGAAGGCTGGCTCGAGGTGTGCTGTGGTACACTACTACATTACCTCTCACTGTTGCTGGGGTCGGTGAAGCCATCCACGGTGATGGAAGGCTGCGACGCGTGGAAGGTCTCTCCCACGCGCGTGTTGAGCTCGTAGTGGCTGATGCTGCACCAGAAGGCTGGCTCGAGGTGTGCTGTGGTACACTACTACATTACCTCTCACTGTTGCTGGGGTCGGTGAAGCCATCCACGGTGATGGAAGGCTGCGACGCGTGGAAGGTCTCTCCCACGCGCGTGTTGAGCTCGTAGTAGCTGATGCTGCACCAGAAGGCTGGCTCGAGGTGTGCTGTGGTACACTACTACATTACCTCTCACTGTTGCTGGGGTCGGTGAAGCCATCCACGGTGATGGAAGGCTGCGACGTGTGGAAGGTCTCTCCCACGCGCGTGTTGAGCTCGTAGTGGCTGATGCTGCACCAGAAGGCTGGCTCGAGGTGTGCTGTGGTACACTACTACATTACCTCTCACTGTTGCTGGGGTCGGTGAAGCCATCCACGGTGATGGAAGGCTGCGACGCGTGGAAGGTCTCTCCCACGCGCGTGTTGAGCTCGTAGTGGCTGATGCTGCACCAGAAGGCTGGCTCGAGGTGTGCTGTGGTACACTACTACATTACCTCTCACTGTTGCTGGGGTCGGTGAAGCCATCCACGGTGATGGAAGGCTGCGACGCGTAGAAGGTCTCTCCCACGCGCGTGTTGAGCTCGTAGTAGCTGATGCTGCACCAGAAGGCTGGCTCGAGGTGTGCTGTGGTACACTACTACATTACCTCTCACTGTTGCTGGGGTCGGTGAAGCCATCCACGGTGATGGAAGGCTGCGACGCGTGGAAGGTCTCTCCCACGCGCGTGTTGAGCTCGTAGTAGCTGATGCTGCACCAGAAGGCTGGCTCGAGGTGTGCTGTGGTACACTACTACATTACCTCTCACTGTTGCTGGGGTCGGTGAAGCCATCCACGGTGATGGAAGGCTGCGACGCGTGGAAGGTCTCTCCCACGCGCGTGTTGAGCTCGTAGTAGCTGATGCTGCACCAGAAGGCTGGCTCGTGGTACAACACGGGGGCGGCTTCTGTCGTCAGCCCTGGGGGTGATGGGGTTAGGCGGGTTAGGTCTGCAACAGAGGGGGCAGCAGTCAATAAAATACTAGTAGTGTTCACATACTAATATGTCTACTAATCAGGGCAGTTGAGGTGAATATGAAGTGAGGTGTCAATCTATACAATCAAGGTGGAATTATACAGGGATGAGTTTTTTAAGTGTGCCTTCATGGCCAAATCCGAAACTACAAGGAATATAAAAAAGGAATCGAAAGCAGATGACTTTGAAAAAACAGCACACGCTATAATAAAACCATCCGAAAGTGCAGCTAATAAGGATCAAATTCTGGGAAGTAATTAAACATGGCAAACTAAGGAAAGAGCGCATTTTTAACAAAACACCTTTTTTTAATTTTTCAAAGAAAATAACGAAGCGTTTTCAAACTTCTCTTAAAATAAGAAAGTTTGGAAATGCTTGTTGTGAATTGGTGGAATAGCAACGAGGTAGGGATGGTAACTTGCAGTGCGTCTAGATTTCATTAGCAAACTTATCCCTCGCTTGGCATCCTTGCACCTCTCTGGTAAAAACACAGCCCAAGGGCCAGCGCGCACTAACTTTTTGTTGGTTGATAGTTTGTTCGCTATCATACGCTGAATATATCACTTTTTGAAACGTTAAAAGTGTGCACTTTAATATAGCTCTATATCGTGCAGAAACTATAGATGAAACACAGAAATGTCACTGTCAAGTATGTTTTAAGTAAAAAATTCCAAATAGCTGCGCTAGATGGCACATTCTACTTCATGCACATTCCCCTAAACTGAGAGTGCAGGAACCACAAGTTTCAGCACAGAAGCGTCAGTGTCAAGTCATCATCATCTGCATTGGGGTCGGCTTCCAGTCAAACCGGATTCAGCTGAATACCAGTGTTTTACGTGGAGCGGCTGCCTACCAGACCTCCGCAACCCGTTACGTCTTGGCAAGACTGGAGTCAGATTTACTGGCTTCTGACAATCGGTAACGACTGCCAAAGATCTACAAATGACAGCCGGGACCAACGGCTTAACGTGCTTTCCGAGGCGAAGCGTCAATGTCAAGTATAAACCCTTAAAACTTCGAATATATGACACTAGATGGCATAGTCAACGCCGTGCACGGTCACTATACTAATTCCCTGAAAGATCCTATTGGTCAACAAAAAGTCGCTAGTGCACGCTGGCTCTAAAACTGTAGTACTAAGTTCAAAAGAAACGTAACAAAATTGTCAACAAACTCACTCATGTTGTCGTTATGGTCCATGGGGTCTCCGTCTTCGCTGATATAGCCGGGCGGCGGCGTCTCCACTGTCGACGAACTCCTGAGGACAATGTAAGTATGGTTAAAATAACGGCTGGAGAGGATGCTGAGAATTTGGTCGTAGCTTTGGGTATCATCATCTTCCTGGCTTTTTTCCAACCATAACGGGACCAGCTTTCAGTCTACATAGTCTTTGTTTACAAAGTTTTGAGCATCGACGATGTGTTGCTAGCCTGTCGATTTTCTACCAGTTGCATTTTGAGGAATGTGCAACGGAATTGCATAATTTAATTCCGCCAAGCCCGTTCCATCATCGGACCACAAGACGAACGACAATGCGCCACCGGTACATGGTGGACATCCCACCCACACGCACAAAACGTTTTGGGAACACATTCATGGTGCGTACAGGTAACTTCTAGACAAGCGTGCTCCATCTTCGACCACATCATCGCTTACCATCAGGTGAGATAGTGGTTAAACGCGTGTTTATAAATAGTAAAAAAAAGTCTAACCGGATTTACCTAATAAATAACAGTATTTTTTTACGTGGAGCGGCTACCAGACCTCCACAACCCATTAACTGGGATACACGGTACTCTTTGGCAAGACTAATGTTCGATTTCCTTTTACTTCATTTTTTTCAGAAAAAATATTAAGTATTTTTTATGTTTCCAAACGTCCATAGGGAAATACGGAACCCTTATAGGATCATTCGAGTGTCTGTCACAGCCAATTTACTCCCCATCCACCAAACTGATGCAGTTCAAATTATAATAGTACACACATGAATTTCTTTGTACAAACATAGATAGGATGTTATCAGCGTTTTAAAATCTGTGATAAACAGAGACAGCACCAATTTTAAGCACAATATAATGCTTTTATCAAAAGCAAACATTGTAAACAAGCTTATTACAAATGATAAGATTACATTCAGGATGATTCGAATGCTTGGAAGCATGCTGGTCCTGCTCCATAGGACAATCAATGTTGTGGACAAAATCAAACTGGTTACTTTATGTATTAACTTTATAGATTTTCTGTTTCTTGTTGTGTTTGTTTTTTCTGCTAACTCACACACTGTTAATTAATGATTACAATATTTGTAAATGTGTGAGTATCATGTAGCTACTTATTTAGAAAATTAATAAGTCTACCTCTGCATACCCTAGGTGCACGGTCCTCATATATAACAAAATATTGTAAAAGATTTATTTGGAAAGAGTAACTATGGAGTTTCTTGTCCATTCTTCACCAAAAGAATCCACTTTTCCGAACGGCCAGTAGAGTCACTTTAGAATTATTTAATTATTTGAAATGTGAATGACGTTCAAAAGTGCCGTTTAATGGCCTAATTGGAATTAACGTTTTTACTTTGACTTTATTGTGAGTGACGTCACTCATAATTCACGCTATAGTGAAAATGCGCCGTTTAATAAAAACGACGTTTTGCGTGACAAAGATAGAAGAATAACTACAAAGTTTTGTAACTTCTCTCTTATTAAGCTCGCGATCTTAAAAACCGTCGTACGTCTGATAGACGTACGATGGTTTGAGCACGAGCAATGAGCAAGTTTTCACCGGACGTCGGTGAAAGCTTGCTCATTGCTATGGTACCAGAGGGACTGCGATGTCGTCAGTGGAGGAAGCTTTTTCTTATTCAGGAATAATATTTTATTATAGCCAGACAGGATACTTGTATGAGAGAAGTCAAGGAAATAATTCAGTTAATTTTATTATTAGCGTGAATGGCTTCGAAAAAACGGTGGGAACGGGAGTCATACCTATGCGGCTCGAGTTGAAACTTCTCTGCAAGCAATCGCAAATGTGCCGCAGTGACGAACGAACGGTATTATTGTTTTGTAAGCAGTAAGTGGTTGGGTGGTTTGTGAATTTTTGTTTTAAAAATACGTAACAAGTACTTACTTAAAATGGAAAAGAAAAATCTATTCTAAAATATAAAGCTGAAGAGTTTGTTTGTTTGTTTGATTGATTGAACGCGCTAATCTCAGGAACTACTGGTCCGTTTTGAAAAATTCTTTCAGTGTTAGATAGCCCAATTATCGTTATTTCTAGTTGCTCCATGCTGTAGGTAGGTAATGGGGACGAAAGAATAAGCTAAGATGAAAAAAGATACTACACTAATAAAATCTGTTTCTTTCATTTTGTTTGAGTAGGTAGGTGAAGTTTGTAAGAATTGGAGTTTGGTAAACTTCGGCGATAACACTTTATTTGTTTGTTTTTTCATTATTTTTTAAAGAAAATGTAATATTTACAATCACAAAAGTAGAAATAAACTCAAGTAGGCAAGTAGATGAAATTTAAATACTGGAAGCGGGCAGCCCTATGGCTTGTTTACGTACCGCGCGGCTGTAGGTAATTATTTCAAGGAGAGGGCTGAGTCACAACACTGGTATATTATATATTTATACTGTGTTTCAAACCAACAAACTTCCTCGGCGGTTTTTATGTACGCGTGCTTACGGTGACACACGAGCGGAAAAGCTCGTCGAGCCACAAGTACGAGTACTTGCTCGCACGTCTGTCACTCACTTTAAAGATTGTATATTATGGTACTTACACATGCACCGTGGTGTTGCCTGGCACCTGCTGCGCCAGGGTCGCCTCCAGGTACATGGCGCTGTGAGCCCCCACGCCCACCACGCCCCCAGTCTGCATCACACTACAACAATACATTATTTATTTATTTATTTATTCATTAATTAACTACATAAACAACGACTATCAGGTTACTAGAGCCAGACTGATCGTACTGATATTTTTTGTTTTGCTTGCTGTCGTTATCTTTAATTTTTTATCAGTGATTTCATCATTGATAAGTTTGTTTTGCAATTAAAAATTGAATCATCGTAGCATGTTAGCATGTAGGTTCCTTGGGAAGTGGAGGGGATAGGATTTCCCGAAATTCCGACGGGAACGGGAAAAACAGGATATGCGCGTACGAAGTCGCAGGCAAAAGCTAGTCCTACTCCTAATATTTCAAATTCTTCCAGCTCTTCACATGACCATACCAAGACAAGCGACTCCCCTTCAAATTTACACTTTGTGATGAGCCACAGATAATAACGATACAAATAAATAAATAGCTTTACGCCAAAATACATGACCGCTACTACTCACGCGTCCGAGTGGTCGTGATGCTGTTGATGTGTCTGATGCTGGGGATGCGTCTGGTGCTGGGGGTGCTGTGGATGCGTCTGATGCGGCTGGTGGGGTTGGTGCGGCGCGTGGTAGTCGGTGTAGGGCGGCGGCGCGCGCACCTCCGTGTCGCCGCACCGGGGCACTAGGATAGGTGGGAGTGCTGAAACAAACACGAAGAAGTTAATTATTACATTTTTTTGGCTAAATAATAAGTCACGTTTCTTTTGTGGGTGGGAAACCATGTTCAAATGACTCTTTCCACTCTGGGCGGTGTAGGCTCTTACAGACTAAAACCCATCCGTGTTCCCCCTTAGCATTCCAGGGTCGCAGTGACTCTTTCGAACAACTTCCTGTACCCTGGTAGGCACTGGCCCTTACGTCTAGGAGGAGAGGGATGGCGACCCAATGCTCGCCGTCCGCAGGCCCGCGCCTACGGTGGCCGGGAATCGCCCTGCGACTCCTGATATCCGGGGCGTCTTCTTCTGTTGCGACGGCTGGGGATGAGGGCGTGAGGCTTTCCTCTCTCTCACGCGGTCCGCCTCCTCCTTCGCTAGGGACGAAGACCCGAGGACCAGTGAAATCAAACCCAGGACCACAAACTCGACAGTCGCGATTGCAACCACGAAGCCAACGATTATCATCATCATCTTCCTGCCCATAGTACATGTTACATCGGGTCGACGCAAGACGTTTTATTCCTCTTTCCTGCCCTATCAACCGTCACGCTATCACTGACTCTCGTTTCATTCATATCACTCCTCAAACAATCCAACCATATTTTCTTTTAAAAAAGACCAATAAAGCATTATTATAAATCATAACTCATGGAGTCATGGAGGTAGGTTACATTAGTGTGACAGCCTTTAAATAGTTTGACTGAAAGCTGTAGGCCAATGACCTCTCTTGAAGAGATCATTGACCTGCAAAGCCTGCATGCCATAGGCATTTGCAGAATCCTTGCTCAATATTGGCGATTTTACGGTCAGATTTTCTCTTATTTCTTCTTATCTCACAGTAACTTTAAGTTAGTCATAAAATAACTTGCTTAGATTTCAATCTCGCATTATATGCCTAGATTTTAACGAGTAAAGCATCGTCTCCACGAGCGAGAGAATCGCGGCGAGTTGAAGTTTTTTCATACATCGAGTCGCCGCTATAATATCGCGAAATACGTGGCACGGACGATAATATCGCCGCGATTCTCTCGCTCGTGGAGACGATCTTTTAGTGTTAGAGTGACGTGACGACTGACTAAAAGAAAAAACGTGTTGCGCCGTCCCCAAGTAACTTGGGATAAGGGCAGTGCCGGATTAACCCATTAGCAAATTAAGATATTGGTTAGGGCATCAAGTAGTCTCAATCCGGCACTGGATAAGGGCTGGAAGATGATGATTCTGTCCTAGGTTTTTTCTCGAGTTTTATACAGAGTTTCAGATGTGTGTGCATCACTTTTCAAGCAGTTGGATACAGTTGGGTTGTATCAAATCTTTGATGAACTAAATTGCCAATACCAGCAACTGTACCAGACTAATTGAAAAGTGATTTTTCTGAAACTTGTTTAAAGTTTTATTCACTGAAATGGTATATCAGGTACAAAACATCACCCTTACCTTAAATATGTCCAACAAACACATTTGAAACACCCTGTAAGGTATTCTCTTCAAATTAATTAGCTAAAAATCAAGTACAAACCCAGAATTAAACAATTAGACTTACCAGGTGAGTCAATTTTATTGTAATGGTATGGGTTAATGCACACTTCGTCTTTTTTCAACTGGTATGCATATTCACAGTGGTCAACTGGCTTTAGTTCATGCTGACTCTGTAAAAAGACAGCAAATATTTTAATGAATACACAAGTTTTTACTCACTATATTTTCAGTATTTATCTGGTTCCAATTTAACAAACCCTATTTCTACATGAATTGTTGCAGCATAAAGGAATCAAAGCCCTTCTTCTCATTATTTTTTCAAGAGGAAATAGTAAAATTATAGTATTTAATGTTTACAGACCATTGTCACTCAAACAAAACCGTGGTGCCACAGACAGCCACTCTGTATGGGGTTGCTTTGATACTGGGAAATCACATACACAGATTTACAAATACATCAATTATTATAGAATGAGTAACTAACAGAATAATTATTCTCAATTCTCAATTCTCAATTCTTTATTGCGTACCATAATGTTTACATAGATGTTAGGGTTATTTTATTTTAGTCACAATTATGGACCCTGTCGGGCACAGCATACATTAAAACTAGGAGAGAGGAGGAAGGATACAGAGTGTTTGTTACAATATTTAATTACAATTATTTAAAAATACCCACCGAAATTATTTCTATTTAATTTATTACGCAATTATTTATTATGTCATTAATATTTTGAGTATTTATTAATATAATTAGATATGTAATTAATTACAATTTATCATTTAAGTATTCGTTTATACTATAGTAGCATTTACTTATAAGGAAAAATTTCAATTTATTGATAAAAATATTATATTTATTTGAACATTTTATTATTTCGGGTAACTTATTATAGATTTTTATGGACATGACGTAGGCACTATTCGAGTGCATCTTTAATCTCGATGTTGGTAAGTTCAATCTATTTTTATGTCTTAAAGTTATTTTACTTTGTATGTCCTCTCTTTTTGTAAAGAATTCTGGGTACTGACGCACAAACTTACATACTTCGAATATATAGAGGCAAGGTAGGGGTAACATTTTTAGTTCCAGAAAATGAGGTTTACAGCTATCGGTGGCTTCAATGTTTACCAAGATTCGAATTAATTTTTTTTGTAGGGTAAATAAGGTGGGCGCATCAGTGCTATTTCCCCACAGGATTACACCGTATTTCAGCCATGCGTAGGCGTACGCGTAATACGTCATTAGTGCAGTTTTAAGGTCGGTGGTTTTTTTGATCTCGCGGAGGGCGTATGAAAATTTTGATAATTTTGCTCTTACTGTTTGAATATGGGACTTCCAATTTATTTGTGAATCAATATTTAGGCCTAGTAGGGTGAATTTATCTACGACTTCTAATTTATTATTTTTATAGCTAAAGTTTATATTTATTGGTGTTTTTTGGCGGGGGTAAAATGAGATTATTTTAGTTTTTTTGAAGTTGATTTCCAGATTATGTTTAGTCATCCAATTTATTGTGTCATTTAATATAGAATTTAATTTATCATTTAAATTGCTGTTGTTTTCACATGATGTCAGTATAGATATGTCATCAGCAAACAGGACACATTGCTCATGTATATTATTAGGAAGGTCATTTATGTAGACTAGAAATAAGAAACATCCTATGACGCTTCCTTGCGGGATTGAGGCGGTGATTTGTTTGCTGTGAGATCTGATTAATTCTATTTCATTTTTACTATTGTTATAATATTCAATTTCTACTATTTGTTCTCTATGCTTCAGATAAGATACTAACCAGTCATAGCATTTACCGCGAAGTCCTATACTATATAGTTTATTTAATAATATGTCAAATTGTACTTTATCATATGCTTTCGTCATATCCAGCAGGAGTCCAATCGCGTACTTTTTATTATTAATTTTATTATGTCAAGAGCTTTTTGGATATATTTATAAACGGCCAAAGTAGTGGAGCGGTTTTTTCGGAAACCGTTTTGACAGTCATTAAATATATGATATTTCTCGCAAAATGCATAGACTCGATTACACATGGCTTTTTCAAATATAGTAATATAGTTCAAATATAATTAGTAACAGAATAAAAACTATAATACATATAGCGATTATTCTGAGCAAAACACCTTCTGGTATGAGAACTCCCTTTAATTTAATTTAATTTTTTTTTATGGTTTTTGAGAAACACACCCGTTACAGACAGACAGACAGACGGACGGACAGCAGAGGCTTAGTAATAGAGTTCTGTTGGTTATAGAACCCTAAACATAAAATGGAGTAACCAATTTCCGACATTAAGATAATAACTTAAGGGTGGAAATCCATCATTTCATTTTTGTAGAGACCTTCTTTTTTTCTTATGGCAATAAATCAGCTAGATAGCATCATCATCATCATCATACCTGTAGCTGCGGCCAGCGCCACAGCCTGCAGTAGACAACATGCGGCAACCCCTTGCGGTATTGACCATTTATCACGTTCTCGTTGGGTTTCACTCTGCAAACAACAGTGATATAAACATAAACAATAATCAAGTCAACCTATGGAAACAAGTAGGTGTTTCTAAAGATCACCACACAATCGCAACACTTACGCTCACTCACTTCAGTGTATTTCAGCATATACACTGAGTTTTGGGCACCAAAAGTGTTAAAGATGTTTGGGGCGGCTTCCAGTCTAACCAAATTGAATATGGAGCAACAGTGCATGTAACCTCCACAAGACATTAATCAAAAGATCTAGTCATAGAGTAGAGTAGGTACTCTGTTTTCCAGACTAAGTCCATTGTGCGTGGGGTTATAATCTATGTTCTTGAAATGAGTACAAATGTATGTTTTTTTTTATTTCATAATTGCGTTTTTCAGCCAAATTCTACTACAAAGATCAAAGGAAACCTAAGGAGTTCGGCTGGTCTGGCCTCAAGCAACATGTTACCGTAACCATAACCCAAAACTACTAGACAGTAAAAAGTATGGCTTGATAAACTATATACAGTGTGTTGTCATTCAAAATGAATAACAAGTCAATGTTTAAAAGAGAAAAATTTAGTGTTGTGGTCAATTTGGCGGCAAAAGATTTCCAGATGATTGTCACCTGGCATTGTCTAATCTTTTAATACCTTTATCTTCTCTATGATGTTGAAATCCTATAGGTTTCTTATTAGTACTACTGAATAAATAATAAATCTTCTTGGTGTCTATAGACGCAAAACATCTGTAAACTCACAAAATAACCACATGAAACGCGTATTTATATCCAGAAACCGTAATTTTCGCATAAAATAGTGGTAAAACTCATTCAATAACACATAGGAAGCATGACGTATTTACCTTCAAGGACGAAAGGATACACGTATGTCCTTCAAAACGGGCACTGGACACAGAAATAATAAAACAACACACGTTCTTCTTATACGATACAGAATTTAGCAATTAAAAAATTGCAAGGTTCAAAACACGTCCGCCATATTGACATGGGATTCGATTTGTTTTGACGGTGTCTTGACCTTTCCGATTTTGCGTCCTGTATGCTATTATGCAACCAAAATGCGATGGTCGTTGTGATCTATAAGGTCAATGACAATGAGCGACCATTGAACTTAGGCGGGTAATAGATTCCACAGAAATAACCCGACCACGGAAAAAATCTGCGTTCGTAAACTGAATAATTTGCCAAAATTATGTTCTAAAAATGCATACAACTTACAACATTCTTATTTGATAAGATAATAGAATTCACGATTTCAGAGAAGCAGTAATTTCTTTACAAGATTTACGAACGCCTATTAGATTAGCTCAACAATTTTTGCAATAAATGTGGCTGACGAAAACAACTTTTATTCCTAAGAGAATAAAGTCCATACAGATTGCAAGGATACATTAGCCACCGGAAACGTCATATTCCCAAATGATTGTTATCACGAAAAAAATAAATCAATAATGAACTGACCTGGGAATTGTTACACATTTTGTATGACTGTTCTGGCTTGAAATTGCCTTTTCCAATTCTTCAAGTGCTCCGCTTTTCTTTAACTTCTTAACTAAACTCTTCACTGCCTTCTCGGACCATTTATCTTCGGCTGCAGACGAACCCTCAGGGCCCTTTTTCCACCCTAACAGCCGTTTCACCACCGGTGGAGTTAGGGGAAACATACCGCGTCACTTCACTCACCAAGTCATCAATATAAACAAATTATCATTTGAATAGTAAATTATATATTCGCGCACAAATAATATGTTCCGTATTTAGATAAACTATCGGCCATATTGCAACTGAATGACAGTTCACTTGTCAATCAACAAACCAAGGTAATTCTGTCTCTTTCACACTCCGGCTTTCTCCAAACTTTTTATGAAAGTGTGCCTGTATCTATCCTTTTCTTGCAAATTACTTCTCCTGCAAAGTGCAAAACAAAGGGCATTTCCATAAACAAAAAATATTCAGCCTAATCTAAATATAGTTGCATGCAACCTTATAATAGCAAAACGAGCAACGAAGTATTACTCTGAAGACAAAAGATTAGGCTAGAAACCTATCACGTTTTTAGATAGGCTTTTGTGGAACATTTCAGTAATTTAAAAATAGACTATCGTAAACGCATTTGTTTTTTTTCTGTTTCTAATACAATTAGAAGTAAAGTAAAATGTCCCGATAGAAAAGTTCATCTTACATAATCTTACTGATTGAATGGACATTTCCTTACATTGCGGTTTAAAAACTTTAGAATAATACAGCAATGTACACCAAAATGAAATTTTTAAAAGTGTTAAAAATGATTTATGGTAACAATTGGAATGTTTTTGTTTTGCTTTTGAATTTTGACACAAATGGCGATGAAAATATTGTTTCATTTGTTTTTTTTCTCAAGAAGTGCCAGTTGTTCTAAGAAAGGGACGATATTTGTGTTGAAAAAGAAGATCCAGTAAGGTATTTCTCGTTTATTGTGTATTTGTTTATTTTTATCGCATTTTTGTGGTCCAAATGGACAGAAATATGTGCCGGTATTAAAATTGTCACTGGCCATTATATTTTATTTTATTTGGTGGCCAGTGTCAGTTTTCATAATCCCGCTTTAGTTTTCTGATGGCTAGGCTGGAAATGATTAAGTAAAAATAAATAAAATAAACTACTTGACAAAAACTTTTATTTTGAATTTTCCGTTTTCATTTCCTGCCTGAAACTTTCAATTAGTTTTGTCGCGTATTTTTCAGCATAATTTAATTTTGGCGGATTTTTGCTCTTCTTAATTAATATGTTTTTCGTCTTTGATTGAAATATTTAAGAAGATAAACTTAACTTTGTCCTATTCTTTTATTAGTTCCAGGGTTTCAAATAGTTTTTAAACTTTAAAATCTGGTTTCAATGTAAACAATATAGGTAACATGTCTTCAACTAAGTAGCCCATCTCATCTGCCTAGCCTTTTCCCAACTATTTTGGGGTTGGCTTCTAGTCAAACCGGATTCAGCTGAATACCAGTATTCTACATGGAGCGGCTGCCTATCAGACCTCCACAACCAATTAACTGGGTAGCCTACCTGCCTACCATTTATTTTTCTGATCTTTATCGGTGACTCCAGCCAAAACCCGCTGGTCTTGACTGTCATTTGTTGTTTTTGACTTAGAAGCCAGAAAGACTGACAAACTGACAGTCACCGAATTACTTGTTTGTGTAGTCAGATAGTTAATTGGGCTGCACAAAATACTCTTAAGACTTAGACTGTATTCGGAGTCTAACATAGTTAAAAAAAAAATTGTCTGTCCCTGTCATCATCTGCCTAACCTTTTCCCAATTGTATTGGGTTTGGCTCCCAGTCAAACTGGATTCAGCTGAATACCAGTATTTTACATGGAGAAGCTGCCTACCATACCTCCACAACCTTCTAACTGGTAATTACTGCAGATTTACTGGCTTCTGACAGCCCATTACGACTACCAAAGGTCTACAAATGACAGCCGGAATCAACAGATTACCTTGATTTCCGAGGCACAGAGGAAACTTGGTATGTTAAGATGGTCACCCATCCACAGACCAACCTTGGCAAGCGTTGCTTAACCTTAAAAATTGATGCGTACAGCTAGTATTCCTTAGCCACAAGCTCCTCCGAGAGATTGATTTAATATTGAATATCTTTTATTTGTTACAAGTATCTTTGACTGGAAAAATGAACTCAAATGCCACATCTTCCACTGATCTGATCAAAGCTGATCAATAAAGCCATTGATTTGTCCAAGAGAGGCATGTCAGTGATTTGTCTTCATTTATTTACTCAAAGAAACAGATAAGCAGTCAATGTAAATATTCAAACTTAGCTGTACTTACTTAGTTAATTAGGAAGCAAACTGTACCATTTATTAAATAAATAATGCTCTCGAATTTATTTTGGCACCGTTACACTCGCTTTTCTTAAAAGTTCTATGCAGGAGTGTTTGCCATGATCTTAAAATTTTAAACAAGAAATCTTGGTACTTATTAATCTAGTAATAGCAGACTGTTAAAAAAAGTAAGTCTAGTATAGGTACACTTCTGCCCAACACATTGTTTGATTAGCACAGGCAATATTGTGACGTGCTATCGCGATTTTGTTGTGGAAAAAGGATAGAAGAATATGTCTTAACTCCATCTCCCTCCCACACCATAATGACATCATAGCAGGGTAGGATGTTATTAATATCCTTTTTTTTTTTAAGGATGTGAAATCATCAAATGACTCCTCCCGCTCTGGGTGAAGCAGGAGGGAGTGTCAAGACTCTTACTGACTAAAACCCATCCGTGTTCCTCCTGGTTCCCAAGGCTACGGTACCTCTTTCGAACAGATTCCGCAGCCCCAGCAGACACTTGCCCTAGCGGGCCCCGTCTTCCGTGCTGACATCTTTTTGAGGCGTGCCGGGATCGCACCGAGCCACCGACCCGGGCCTAGTTCTAGGTCTAGTAGGTATTATTTATAAGAAGATGGCGATTTTTTCCTGCCGATATCTGCTATTTTGCCAGTGTTATGTGGTGACGGAAGCGCGGTAGGGTGTGCCGTCGTTGCCAGGGTTGCGGAATTTCTTCGAATGAGTCACCGCGGCCCTGGAACGCAAAGGGCATTAGGAGGAACACGGATGGGTTTTTGTCAGTAAGAGTCTGTCTCCCCCTTCTGCTCCGCCCAGAGCTGGAGGAGTCATTTGACGATTCTTCATCTTAAAAAATTAAAAATGGTGAGCCTTGCACTTTGTGATAGATCTTGCACCAGTGTGGAACATTATTTATTTTTACAGTGGAAACAATAATGACAGAGCCGCAGCCACCCCTCATTCTCTGCATGGAGAGTGCTACTGGCGAGGAAGTGTCGCTCAGGGTAGAACCTGATGATAACTTCCAGATGTTTCTTGATAAGGCCAAGTAAGATTTTTTAAGGTTTACTATGCCCTGATTTTATTGTCTCGTGAGGTTGTCGACATGTGGGATGTAGACTAGTCGTCATTATTGTACCGATAATCGTGTCAGCCAATGGTTCAATAGACACAGTGCCAGATTGTCGTGACGCATAAGCAAATTAAGCAATTGCTTAGGGCATCACGTTTCAGGAGGCACCAAAAACCGATAAACTACAGAAATTAGAAGTCGTAGGTACTTATTTTGGTCAAATGGGACGAAATTTCGAAAAGCTTCCGAAAAGTCAGCATGGTGTTACTTTCAAGTTCTCCCACTCTAGAGACGTGCGCGCCAATCTTTCGAATCGCTCGTCTATTTTAAAAAAAAATATGAGCCGACTTTGATTAAGAGTCTGCGCAAAAGAAAAGCTACCAGCAGGCGTGGATTTTTAAGACACTCAATAATAAAAATCCTTG
Organism: Lacanobia oleracea; assembly: GCA_950371165.1. Classification (NCBI taxonomy): domain Eukaryota; kingdom Metazoa; phylum Arthropoda; class Insecta; order Lepidoptera; family Noctuidae; genus Lacanobia; species Lacanobia oleracea. The sequence continues at coordinate 13,709,352 of OX493413.1, forward strand.
TCAAGAGTGCTAAAATGTTCGAGTTTGCTTTGCTTGCTCTTGCAGCGCGTTTTGTTATCATTTCTTTCCTTTTCTGTAATGAATAAAGCCGCCAAGTAAGTTCTATTTCTGAATGAATTGTAGATGGGGTGCTTAAATTAATAAGCTCCCTTTGCTCGCTCTTGTATCTTCTAGAGACTGATGATGCAGGTGATGGCATTTTGTTGTTTTTTAGTATAAAAAAATAATAAATATTTATTGATCCCGTATTTACTACATTGTAGTACTTAAGTTACATTTGGGAAACGTCTTCTAAAGCCTTTCATTTTGTTTCCACACATGACTATGTCACGAAAAGTTCACTTACCAAACGGCACGGCGGCCGCTTGTACTTATTTTGACTTTGTTTATTTTTTCAAAGTTCATTCATTTATTTCTCTCTAGTTGACCCGCGAAACTTCGTCTGCGTCACAATTTTCATCACTGCTCCGCTCCTATTGGTCTTAGAGTGATGGTATATAGCCTATAGTCTTCCTCGATGAATGGGCTATCTAACACTGAAGTAATTTTTCAAATCGGACCATAGTTCCTGAATTAGCGCGTTCAAGCAAGCAAACAAACAAACAAACTCTTCAGCTTTATATATTAGTATAGATATAGATATCATTTCGGCACTTACGACCAATCTAATGATACCTCATTTGTTAAAATCTATCGAGCCGTTTAGGCTACAGAGCGTGGCAAAGAAATAAACCTGCTACCTATCGAAAAACATTAGATACGCTATTTCTGTGGCGGTCTGGTACTTAAAATAAGAATTAGGGCCGTAAAATTCAAATCTTGCCAGGGACTCAGGCCTAACTACGACTCACGCTGGTTATCCATATTATACATACATAGGTATTTCTTTTAATAAATAAAAACAATGTTTTGGTAGTTTGGTTTTTATTTTAAAGATCAGTACTAGTTGACTAGTGCATAGGGGAGCCCACAGGCGTGGATTGCTTAAGGCATCAAGAAGTCTTCATCCGGTACTGAATAGACACGACCATCGACTGACACCATAAAGAGGCTCGCTTGGAAGCTCGATGGATCAAAAACTTGATCTAGGAAGGGGTACTCAACGCGCAGAAGGAGGCTACGAAAAGGGAGAGGGAGATCTCGACCTCTCTCCCGGCCAGCAGCAGGCGCACCGGGCGTCGGAGGAAGGCATACGCTGCGCTTTCCCGGCCTCCCTAACTGGGTCCAAAGGCGGCGGACTTATGGATGTCCATTCATCCGGACCCGAGTTGGAGGCGCGTGGTGTTCCCGTGCGTCCCTCTTTGTCGTCGCGAGGGGAGTCAAACACTTCACTTCTCGGCAGACCTGAGGTGGTCAGTGGTGGCGGGCCGCCAGCCGAGGATTACGGAAGTCGCATATGTTCCCGCGATCCCCGTCATAAGTCCTCACCTATGCTGGATGTCACCCGGGTGGTTTTACTCAGGAAGCGGTACTTCTGAACACTCTGGAGCCCTGACCGCCGATGACATGAACCACGCTACTATTTTATAATATTTTAAATTAAATATTTATAAAAATGTAAAATAATTTATTATTTCAGGTCACTTCTAGGCTATGAAGTAGATATAAACTCGATAACCAGAAACCAGCCCGTGTCCTTATCAGAAAACGTTTACCAATTTCTAGTCAACGCCGAACAAAACTTACAGGCGGACGATCTAACACAAAACTTTGATCAAATGTTGGACACCAACGATGGAGCCAACGACTTGGTCTACATTCTGGATGATGGCACTCAAATTCGCGCCTCGCAAATACACTTTGACAATGACGATCCTTTAGTAGATCTGACTGCTGAGAAAATACCTTTTGTTAAGTACGCTGACGATGTCACTGATATTGATTTTGACGATACGAGCATTCAAGAAACTAAAAAAATTAACATTGTTGAGAGTCCTGTATCTCGATGGTCTAGTAAAAATTCCAGTCCAAAATGCAGTTTTGTCAATTCTTTACCGTTCAAACTCGTATGCAATAATACCTCAGGTTTCGAAGCTCAATTCACGAAATATTTGGAAGCGAATACAATAAAAACGTACGCAACTTTGAACCCTGTAACAGCTCGGAATAAATCGCCGAAAAGTTTGATCAAAGATAATTTTAAGAACTATGATGATAGTTATCAGAGAAGTGATAACTTGTCTTACACGAGAGAGGAGATTTTGAACATGTTCAAGGACTCACCGATGACGTCATTGCCTTATGACCAGGGATATAGTGAACGGAGACATGTTAGGAAGACAGACCCTTCAAGACTTGTTCACAAGACTTGGAGCAAGCCTCTCTCTTACGTCGATATTGACGGGGTGTTGATAGGGGAGAGTGAGAGTCAAATCTGTTTTATCTGCGGCAAAAATGTTGATAATAATGTCGATAAATTGTACCTCTTTGATAATGAAGACCAGAGGCTGTATAGATGTTCCCCGCAGAAGAAAATGTCGACGCAACTGAAAATTATCTGCGAATGTTGTCTGAACGAAAATTTTACGCCGTGTCGAATGAAAAGCGCTAACCAATTCTTGAATCCTGACGAATATCTCGTGATAAGAAATAACCAGCAATACATATTCCAAAAAGTTAAAAACTTCAATTTCGCGCATCTAAGTAAAGCAAAAGATATGATAAACAAGATAGAAAAGAGAATAGACAAAGAAGAGTTTGTTAAAGTCGAAATAGGTTCAGATGGAGAAATTATTACGAAGCCCATAGACAAAAGGTCTGATGACATAGTCATTGTTAAAGATGAGAAAAGGGAGGGTAGTTCGAGTGACGTGGAGATTGTGGAGCCGGAACCGGAAATAGATCATATCATAGACAATTTGGAGGAAGCTGACGAGGAGGTGAAAGAGTTTTTGGGGAAATACCAGCGGGATGATAGTGAAGTTACTGAGTTAAAATGCAGGTAATTGTGTTTACTTTAGAGTACTTTAGACAGATTGTGAATTCTATGCGATTCCGAATGTTCTATTAAAATTAAACCTTTAGGAATTGTCCTTCAGCAAAACTATAGGAACTAGAAAGGTATAGGAAAGGTAAAATATTCTTGATGTGTCTATTTATTAATAACTCAGTTTAAAAACCGGCCTAGTGCGAGTCAGACTCGCACAGGAAGGGTTCCGTAACATAAATCTTAATTATATTATTTGTTGTTATAGCGGCGATAGAAATAGATAATCTGTGAAAATTTCAACTGTCTTCCTATCACGGTTCTTGAGATACAGCTCGCTAACAGACAGACGAACGAACGGACGGAAGAACGGACAGCGGAGGCTTAGTAATAGGGTTCCGTTGGTTACCCTTCCGGTACGGAACCCTAAAAATAAAATACAACTAAAAACCAATATAAATATAACAATAACGATTATTCAATCGATTGAACCGTTAGTTAAAGCAGTAGTTAATTTATTTAATATGTGTTTGTGTAAAAAGTCACATCAAGATTGTTAACCTTTATTTAAATACCTAAACCTTAACTATACTCATATAACTGCCTCCGTGGTCGAGTGGTTTAGGCGTTTGCCTTGTGACCCGGTGGTCGTGGGCTCGATTCCCACGGGAAGCATAATTTGTAAAGTTGTTTCCAGTTTGGTTAGGACATTGCAGGCTTGGATCACGTGATTGTCTGATAAAAAGATGATTCTGTGCTTCGGAAGGCACGTATAAGCCGGTGGGCCCACGGTAACCATGTCAGAGGCCCTTGAGGCGGTTTAGAAACTGACACGATGGTGTGTGGGGTCGTTAGACCGAATTGCCCACACGATAAGAAGAAAAACTATACTCATACATTTGTTGCTGTGCAGATTCTGTGAGCAAGTCTTCCCGGACCTAGCGGCGGTGACGGACCACTGTGAAACACACAAACATGACCTGGAAGATGGCGAAGTGTTTCCGTGTCCTCTCTGCAACTATGGTAAGATATCCATACTTCCATATCCCTATACAATCCATTCTTGTATTATAAGGGGGGTCGTCCATTAATCACGTGATGTTTTTTTTGCACATTTTTAGCCCCTTCTTCCCCCTGTAGATGAATGGTGAGGTTTATACTAAATCACGTGTATTTTTTGTAAGAGAGTATCTTAAAAAACCAGAATAAATTACCATCTTAAAATGCAGGGATTATCTTATTCAATTCTGAGAAATATTCGTTCAACGTTAAAATAAATACACGTGATATCTCACTACATCTCCCCTCCGTCCTTGTGATATTTCGTGATTTTTCTCAACTCCCTCCCCCTTTTGAGCCTTACGTGGTTAATGGACGACCCCTAACTGTCTGTACGTTTGTGTCCTCTTCACATATTAATTGCTGAACGGATTTTGATGAAACTTCGTCGTGGAATAGGACAGAGGATACTTTTTATCCCAGGAGTATTTTCCCTTGGCAAAGCCGTTGTCATAGTGTTTTAGGAAAAAAAACAACCAGGACCCCGCGGTTTCACCCGCCCGCGCTATTACTTCGTTTTCGCTTAACGTTTTGTTTTACTTTTTAAGGTTCAGAACGTCCTTGTAAACAGAACCATTATAGGATCATTCGTGTGTCGTCTATCCGTCTGTCATAGCCAATTTTCTCCGAATCTACTGGACTGATTCAGTTGACATTTCGTACACAATTTAACTTCTGTTATCCAAACACGGACGCGTAAGGCCTCTGCCTCGAGTTTTGCGGGCAGCGGGGTGGCGGCGGCGGCGACGCGCGAGCGGTGCACTCCAGTAAGCGGTGACCGCGTCTGCATTGCAGTGTTGTGCAATTTATTTTCTTCTTTTGCCCACAATAAATCGAGCGTTAGGAATAAATTAGTAGATAGTAAATAGTTCAAATTTGAATATGGGGTCTCTTTTGAGGTACTAATCAGGATATTTTTTGCACTTTTTAGGGTTCCGTACCAAAGGGTAATCAACGGTACCCTATAACTAAGCCTCAGCTGTCCGTCTGTCCGACCGCGGCCTGTATCTCATGAACTAATATGTAATATGTATAATAATAGGAAGACAATTGACATTTTTGCAGAATTGGTATTTCTATTGCCGCCATAACAATTTAAATAAGAAAAATAAAGGGGGCTCCCATAACTTTTCTTTTTGCCGGTTTTTCGTGTACTCTTATACTACATCAGAACCTAAATTAATAACTGTCTTTATCTGCGTAGGTTATGCCAATTTGAAATACCTGAAAGCCCATGTGAAGGCGGCTCACGAGAGACGTGAAAGTTCTAAAATATTAAAAGAAGAAAATGAGTCTAACAAAGAGGAGAATAGAGGTATCCTCAATTAATTTACTTAATAATTATGTTTTATAAAATCAAACACTGTCACACAACGCGCAACTTGAATAAATACTAAAGTAAGTAAGTTAGTAAGTAAAAATTCATTTATTTTCCACAATAATGAAAAACACAGTACAGACATTAAAATAAATGGAGTGGACTGGAGCCTAAACTAGGGCAGCCCTGTATTTCAGGACTCCAGGTCTTCCTCCCGCGGCGAGAAAGTTTTTTTTTTTTTTTTTTACTAATAATAGGCACGCGCTTGACCACCATCTCACCTGATGGTAAGCGATGATGTGGTCGAAGATGGAGCACGCCTGCCCAGAAGCAACCTATTCACTCTTGACTTAAAGACTCCCAGGTTGTAGCTATCGGGAAACACAGACTCCGGCAGGGAATTCCACTCCTTAGCTGTACGCATTATGAATGTGTTCCCAAAACGTTTTGTGCGTGTGGGTGGGATGTCCACCATGTACCGGTGGCGCATCGCCGTTCGTCTTGTGGTCCGATGATGGAACGGGCAAAACACAACACACACACAATTACACACAATTCACACTAACACACACACAACACAATTACACACAATTTATTAATGAATGAGTGTGTTTGTGTGAGTGCGTGTTTGTGATGTGTGTGTATGTTATGGTGTGTGTTGTGTGTGTGCGTGCGTGTGTGTGATATGTGAGAGAGTACAGTTGCGCGCATCTGTGTTTTGTGGGAGTATGTATGTATGTGTGCATGGTTGTGTATGAGTGTGCTTTGACTGCTCTTTATTTACTACAATAGAACAGAAAAGTTATTTAGAAATTACAATTAAAGATTCCGTGTCATTATAATTTAAATTCAGAAGATAATTTTGGATAATAGATTTACATTCATGCATGATTTTTGGGAATTTATTTGCTAATACTGAGTCTGAAGCATGCAAAATGACTGACTGACATTATTTGCCCTCCTTCGCCACTTCCTAGTGTTTTAGCTGGAAAGAAGCGGATCAACAAACTCCTCAGTAAATTCATCAGACATTCCGACTACCCCAACAACTGTAATAGATCTGTGACATTACTTAATTTAAAAAAATGGTAGCCGAGACGAAAGGCATGGTAGATAGAAGATTTCAAATGTGTTGAATGACCGCCCTGCGACCTTGAAGATCGACCCGTGCAGCTAATGTGTGAAAGATTTCCTGCAGAACAATCATTTTACTGTTATACTTTTAGGTGAAGATGGAACTCCTACTAAAGCTTCATCACCCATTGCGAAACGCACTCGAAGTTCTAGCAAAAAGGGAGACTGCGATGGAAAAGGTAGGCATTGTTTATTTACACTGCTTGTCTCGCGTATGAAGTTACGCGGATTCAGATTAAGGTAATCTGTTTTTTTAATCCCGGAGACTAAATTGACAAGTGCAAACTGACATAGATTCCAATAGCATTTTAGTCAGTTTTGACATAACTAAAAAATGTAATCAGAACGTCTGATTGATTTCCAAAAAATATTTGACAGGTATTTTTTCCTTTATCGCGTGAACAAAAAATGAAGACACTCCACCATTTAAGAGGATTTTCTACCACATTGAGTCTTTTATTAGTGCGTTAAGAATGTAACGGCACGCGCCATTCGCAATTTGTATTACATTCGCATCCGCATGAACATCCGCATTGATTACTGCGGATGCGGATGCAATTACCAAATCTATGCGGAAGCTCCGCATTTGCGAATGCGGATGTGAATATTCGCAACTGCCCCGAACGAAAGAAAGAGACCCAGACGTCGTTCTAATTAAATAATAATAATAATCGTTTATTTGTACATTTCAATTGAGCATCGAAAACACAATTACAGACAAAATGTTGTACATTGAGACACAAACAAAAGCGAACTACTGCCTCCTAAACTAGGCCAAGAGCCTGTTTTTTAGGAGCCGATGTTCCTCCAAAAACAGTTAAGCGCGGGCAGACAACATTGCAAGCAAATAGTTAACGTAATACTCAATGCAATAGGTACAATGTATCATTTGAACAATATTTGTTGAAGTATCATTACCAAATTAATAAGTAAAAACATATTATTAATTAATTAGATTTTTATATAAGATAAGGAATTAAATTATTATTGCAATAATACATTTCATAAAAATAAAAAATAAAAATTCAAGGTTACATAATTAATAGATTCAATAAATAATTTATAGATTCAATAATAAGATAACAAAATATTTAAGAAACGATTGTAATAAGTTTTTCCGTTTCGTCATAAGTCAACTGCTGCAACCATTTAGAAAGGCTAACGATCGTGCGAGTTAACGATGCGATTTCGTCGCACGATGAAAATGATTCCTGTGCTCGCGCGATGATTTGCAAGCTTCAATTAGAACACTAACTACACCAGTGGTTCTTAACCGGTGGTCCGCGGACCACTGGTGGTCCCTGGTATCTCCCAAAGTGGTTCGCGATGACGGATGATCATTTAATACGTAATTCTCGCACTGCTGAATAATATTGAAACTTCAAATGCAAAGTTCAGAAAAGAAGACAATAAGGGCCATTTTCACCAAATCATCCCATTGTGTCACCCTATGTAATGTTTTCTTCATCTATCTTTTCTGTAACTTATATGGTGTACATAATAAAGAGTATTCTATTCTATTCTATTCTACTTCTGAACTGCGTTCAAGAGCTGTCAGTGTCAATATTTCACAGAAAATCGCGAACAGTTTCGTTGGTTAAATTCGCCCTAAATTAAAAACAAGCACCAAAACTTGGTTTGATATCAGCGACGACTTGCATTTGACTTTGAGCAGCGCTGAACCGGATTCAAAAGTTAGAAAAGTAATAAATTCACAAACATATCTGTACTCCTAATGCCTCTAAAAAGTTGGTGGTCAATGCTAAAACCCCAGGTACCCATGAGAAAAAGGTTAAGAACCACTGCTCTAAAGGGCCGTCCACATACATCCAGGTCAGGGAACTCGGATAAGTTCCGAGTTTTTCGTACACATTAAATGGATTAGATATATCGTAAATAATTTTATTTTGTCGGACAAGTTCTATTAATTTTTCTGTGTTCATGTTGCTCTTGAATCCCTGACGGGACACAGAGAGGACAGAGAATAAAAATCGGATGGCACTGTCAGGGCGTCCGTGCATTCGTGCGTGCTCCGGGACACTGTCGACTTGGAACCTCCTGACACGCTTATGTGTAAGCAAGTTCGTACAAATCGTATGTAACCGATTTTTCTCCGTCCCGGCCGTGTCCCGTCAGGGACAGGAACCCGGATGTATGTAGACAGGGCTTAAAGTAGTGTGTGTTTAATCTCGTCGTGCGATGAAATTGCGTCGTTAACTCGTACAATCGTTATCCAAGTAGCCAGTAGGACGACGCCGAACACATAATTAGCATAAGTTTGCCGTATGGTGTCGGCCGGTGCCGTATGGTGCCGTAAAAGAATAATACTATCCCATCACTTCCCGTGGGTGTCGTAAGAGGCGACTAAGGGACTCACCAGTGAATGGGCAGCAGCGTTCTCTGTAAAACGTAACACCATATACTGCGATCGCCAACCCGCCTGCCAAGCGTGGCGAACCCCCCATCTTAGGGGAGGCCTATGTCCTGCAGTGGACGTCTTACGGCTGATATGATATGATGATGTCGTTTCTAAATGATGGTTATTTAATAACTTACTTATTCGATAATATTTTAGATAGTGAAAAGTCTTCAGAAGAATTAAAAGCAGATTCTAACACTGAGGCGGTTCGTTTACTTCAAATTATCATTTATTCAAGAATCATAGCAATAGTCTTATCTTATTCCGCAAATATATTATTGTATAGAACGGAGTTCTGAAAGTAACATTACACATTTAGTTCGGTTTAGTTTATTTGTAAAATTAAGTAGATAATTTGATTTCATCAATAAAAAATCATTTGTACGTATTACCTAATCTCAATCATCAATAAAATTTGTAGAAGTGTAGACCTGCTTTACTTAATTTTTATGGTTTATACTTACTAGTATTACTAAAGTCAAATACCCCACCATATATAGACGGAGCCACCCATCATAAAAACGGAGGTAAAGCAAGAATGCCTGGACAGCAGTGAGGATGAGATCTGGATCGTCCAGACGGCTGATGCTGAGGCCACTCAGGAGCTGCAGAAACTACTGTGTAGTGCAAAGGTAAAAAACTATGCAGAAGACTGGTCCTCGTACATACTTAGAAAGTCAAATCGAAGTCAGAATTATATTTCGACGACAATCAAGCTAAAAATGTAGAGAACTTAAAGGTATTCATAACAGATTGATTAGTTCTTTAAAATACGGGAATTTCCCCTTTGGTAGTTTTTAACAAACTACATTCAACATAATTATATAAAATAATAAAAGTCTTCCCTTACTGATTGACTGAGTGACTGACAGACAAGGCACAGCCGAAACTATTGTTGTAGAAAGCTGAAATTTGGCATGTAGGTTCCTTGGAGAGTGTAGGGGAGCACTAAGAGGACTTCCCAAAATCCCACAGGAACGGGAAAAACAGGATATTCGCGTACCAAGTCGCGGGCACACACAATCTTTTAGGTATAGTTATTTCCCTAATTATTATTCAAAATAATATATTAAAAGAAGAGACCAATATGGCGCTAGTGCCACTTAGATTCACGAGCTGCAAATTAAGATAAAAACGTATTTCAAACTTTATTTTTAAGGGCTCCGTAGTCAACAAGGAACCATTTAGTTTCGCCATGTCCGTCTGTCTGACTGCGGTTTACTTCAGAGCAGGCGCGATCCGAGGAGGGGGCGGGGGTCGTGGGGGTCATGACCCCCAAAACCGTAATCATAAAATTGACATCATCTCTTGAATACCAGTATTTTCCACAACCCATTAATTGGGTAACACGGCACTTCATGGCAAGACTGGAGTCAGATTAACTGGCTTCTGACTATCCGTAACTACTGCCACAGATCTACAAATGACAGGCGGGACCAAAGGCCCAACTTTTCGACTTTCCGAGGCACGGAGGAAACTCGGTATGTTAAGATGGTCACCCATCCACAGACCAACCTTGGTGAGCGTTGCTTAACCTTGAAGAACGACCCGTGCGGCTGTCATTATCTAGCCACGAGCTGCTCATAGTTTTTAGTCATAAAATTGACAAACCTGAAATTAGACAAATCACGATCATTTAAACTAAAATTTACCGCGGTGGTGTAATGAAAATTTCGAGCTTGCTGCTCTTGCATTTTTAGTTGTAAGTACATATCAAACACATTACTTTTATGTCTGTATCGATAGTAAACAGAGGATCTTACCTATTTGATGCCAAACCTATCCGAGAACATTTGTAGCTCGCTTTTGCATTGTCAATTAAGCCGCGTTTCCAATTGCAAACAACTTGCATGCAAATTTAATTACACTGCGGGCACGATGGAGCGCTTGGTCACATGATCCCTTGGTAGGCCGCAATCTTCGCAATTAAACTTGCATGCAAGTTGCTTGCAGGTGGAAACGCGGCCTTATGCAAGTTTTATGTTAGAGTGAACTTCAATCATTGTTTGGATAGTAAATAAACAATTTAACCTATCTATCTTCCGAGGCGGGATGCTAAAATTTTCGAGCTCACATCACTCGCTGTACCTACACATCCATATTTATCCAAGAAACATCTGTCTGTATGATATAAAGAAAATATAGCGTATTTTTTTGGTCCCGCTTCGCCTGCTCTAGCTCTGTTTACGCTTAAATCGTAAAAAAAAAACATCTTTACAATGAAGAAATCTTTGCAATAAGAAGAAAATCTGTTTCTGAGTCAAGGAGCTAGAATTATTTGGGATCGCTTCGCTCGCTCTAGTACCTATCTTTAACTGTCCGGTGTTGACATAAAAACATGTCTAGGTATGGATGTAAGATAAGAAGCAAATTAGCGTTTGAGTCAAGGAAATAAAATTTTTTGGGCTGGCTTCGCTAGCCCTAACATCTATAAGTACTTGTTCAGTTTTTACATAAAAACAAAAGAAAATAAATTGACATAAAAACAAGTGAATGGGTTTAAGATTACAAGAATTATTTTATTTCCGTGAAACCGGATAGGCTAGGTATGCTAGCCTATCCGGCTTTCACGGAAATAAAAATTCACTGAAGTTGACATAAAACATGTGTATGGCTGTAAGATAGAAGAAAATTAGCGTTTCTGAGTTAAGAAACTAATATTTTTCGGGGCTCGCTATACTCGCCCTAGCATCCTTAGCTCTCCAGTTTGCCTACCTTTTTTTATTTTTACCTACCTACACTTAAATCGACAAAAAAAAAAAAAAGTGACCTGTCCGGAACAAGGTTTCGTACCAAAATTTTCGAGCTTGCTTCGTTCGTTCTGGCATCCGTACCTACTTCACCAACTTAAGCTTAAGTCGACCAATAAAAATCTGTGTAAAAATCTAAGTATCGGAAACAAGGTCTCGCACTAAATTTTTTCGTTCTAACCCAAAGTTTATGGCTGCGACCGCGCCTGGTCAGAGAGAGACGCCTTTGGAATTTGGTATGGGTATGAATAGGCGTGATTCATACCCATACCAAATTCCAACTAAAGTGGTAAAATAAAATCTTGAAAAAAAAATGTACCTATGTGAAAACTATTTTTCCATCAAAGGATCCGTTTGCAAAATATTAAATTGCTGCTCTGCGCGTGGCCCGACACGCATTTGGCCGTTTTTTTTAACTCTTGCATATCCATCGAATGGATATTTGATTCGACTTTCTCCACCCCAAAATTAGTGATCGTTCTTTGGTCGGTCTATTTCTGTAATTCTGCATCTTGTATTCCACAAAATCCAAAATTTGATTTCTTTAAATCATTTTCAACAAACTTTTGTGTAGTATCTTCTGACCACTACAAATTTTTAAAAATTGAAAAACACGAATAATTTCGAACAAACGTCGCTTTTTTAAGTACATAACACACAAACACATAATTTCACTTTCACACCAGTGTTGTTTTTTGCAATCGTTTAATATGGGATAAGCCCCGCCCACCAACTAAACCGAAAAAATAGACAAATTCCTAATTTATTTGTTTAGTTGTTAACTAAATTTTAACTTGCAAATTGACACTAAATTGTATGTTAAAGTACATGTATTCAGTCACTTCAATTAAGTTAAAATATAATTATCTACTTAAAAACTTAATACGTGTAAATCAGGCATTAGTGCTCCTACACTCCTCAAGGAACCTACATGCCAAAATTCAGCTTCCTGCGACCAGTAGTTTCGACTGTGCGTTGTCTATCACTCACTCACTCATTCACTCAGTAACGGAAGAATTTTATACATAAGGATTGTTTTCCCACATTCCTACATTTCTTTTTCTTAAAATAAAGTTTGTTAATTTCAGGTTAAGGAAGGTGGACAAGATGGTGCATCCGAAAAGACCCCCAAATGTTATAATTGCAGGTAGGTCACGTCATCTACCAAACGAACATTCTATAGTAGACACAATAAATGTGCAACAACGGTCAATGACATCCATACATTTATGGACTTTCTTAATATCAAAAACAGAAATAAAGCTGTCCTGAATCGACTTCTGTTGTGATCCTTTACGTTCTCTAGTCACGAAAAACGGTTAAAAATTTATTGTTCCGGTTATTAGGGAAAGGTTAATTAATGTACGAGTACTTTATTGCAAGGTTACCTGTCGCCTACCATAAACGAACTCATGATTCGTGAACAGTGAGGTGTTCACTAGAATGTCTAGTTCAGGATTAGGGTGTTACGTAAAACAACCAAATTGTCAGTACCTACGTATACAATAACTCTAGGGTCACATCTAACCCACGAGTCTCAAAAAGATGACAGCATAGTAGACGGGGCCCGCTAGGGCCAGTGCCTGCTAGGGTACACGAATTTGTTCGAAAGAGTCACCGCGGCCCTGGAAGGCAGCGGGCATTGGGAGGAACACGGGTGGGGTTTAGTCAGTAAGAGTCTGAGTGCCCTTCCGCTCCGCCCAGAAAGGGAAGAGTCATTTGGTGATTTCCCATCCTTATTTTTTTTTAATTAAAGCCTATAAGCTATTCCAGACTATAATCTATCTCTGAGCTAAATTTCATCCAGATCCGTTTAGCCGTTCTAGCGTGATTGAGTGACAAACATCCATCCATCCATCATAACTTTCTCATTCATACGGCCCACAAATTTACAAGACAATAGCCTCACCCCACATGTGGGGTGAGCGGGGACTGAAGGGTCAAGCGGAGTGTTGGGCACGCATACATCGTTAAAAAAAGTCTCTCTTATCTCTCAAATACAGTGCTGCTAGTGGTGAAATCCTGGGTGATACCCCGTCAGGGCCGGCCTTCCCACATGTGGGGCGTAGACTATTGTCTTATCTTTTAATTTTGCGAGGCCTGACGGGAATAGTAGTAAGAAAAGATAGGAAGAGCCTTATGCCAAATAAGCGTCTTTTCTTTCTTTCTGTCCTTTCTTTTCCTTTTAAGCATGTTTCTCTCAAACAGCCAAATATTCGCGAACGCAGACGGCCTGTCAAACCATCGCTGCAGAAGACGCACTCGCAAGCGGAAATCCAAAGACTTGGGCAACCTCATATGTATACCTACCGAAGAAGACTTTCTGAAGGTACGTGTTCTTCTCATTACGCGTGGCATTAAAAATGGCGAAGGAACATTGATGATTCGTTGATTTTTTGGTAGGAACATTCTTCATCTGCCAGGTTTGTGGAATTTGTTTGAAAGAGTCACCGCGGAACGCAAAGGGTATTAGGGGGAACATGGATGGGTTGGCTTAGAATAGAATAGAATACTCTTTATTATGACATCCAGCTAATTTTGTTGCTTATCTTTAAAAAAATTCAAAAGTAACGTTAGGAAGCGTGTAGCACTATTTCGAAACTTTGGAAGAAACTTCGTTATTTTTTCTTAAAAACTTGGTATTTTAATTCATTTCCTGTCTCAAAAACATCTTCCAAGTAAGTTCTCTAAAGCATAGGTATCAATCACTTCTTTATTTCGATACATTGCATTCATCATCTGCCTAGCCTTTTCCCAACTATATTGGGGTCGGCTTCCAGTCAACCCGGATTCAGCTGAATACCAGTGTTTTACGTGGAGCGGCTGCCTACCAGACCTCCGCAACACATTAACAAGGTAACACGATATTTCTTGGCAAGACTGGAGTCAGATTTACTGGCTTCTGACAATCCATAACGACTGCCAAAGATCTACAAATGACAGCCGGGACCAACGGCTTAACGTGCTTTCCGAGGCACGGAGGAAACTCGGTATGTTAAGATGGTCACCCATCCACAGACCAACCTTGGCAAGCGTTGCTTAACCTTTAAGATCGACCCGTGCGGCTGTTATTATTTAGCCACGAGCTCCTTTTCGATCCCTTGCATTGAAGTTTCAAATTGAAGTGAATAGATTAATTCTAGGCAAGCTACATCTTCGACCACATCATCGCTTACCAACAGGTGAGATAGTGGTCGAACGCGTGCCTACCAAAAGTAAAAAAAAAAATTGTTTGCTTTGCGAATATATTGCATTATATCTAGAATGGCTTCGAATACCACGTCAGGTTCTGCTAGGGACCACCAGTAGTCTGCATCCTCGGTTAAGAATCACTGTTTCATTAAAATTGGTTCATTCATTTCGAAAATGAAGACATGAAAGTTTGTATGATATGCCGTACGGCGTAAACGCTCTTAACGCTTTTGCTCTTATGTAATACATATTACTTTGTTACAGAGAGCTCAGGGTCGCCCCCGACCAGCCGATTCGTCTGTAGACAATGATTTTCTTGTTATGGTGAGTACCGAGAACGAGCAAATCACTAAAATCTATGTAATTATAAAACTAAGCCCTTCCGCGGTGTCTGTCGTGTCTGAGGGCTCAGTGCGAATTTTTTAACGTACTCGATCTCGTTATAGTAAATGTTCATCATCATCATATCAGCCGAAAGACGTCCACTGCTGGACATAAGCCTCCCTCAAGTGTCGCCACTACAACCGGTCCTGCGCGTCTCGCATCCATCGGCTACCCGCGACCCTCACCATCAACCAGGTCATCCGTCCACTTGGTGGGAAGCCTACCAACGTTTGCGTCTTCCGGTACGCGGTCGCCACTACAGAAATTTTCGGCCCCATCGACCATCTGTTCTGCGAGCAATGTGCCCTGCCCACTGCCACTTTAGTTTGGCGATTCTTCGGGATATGTCGGTAACCTTGGTTCTCTTGCTGATATCATCATTCCTGATTCGATCACGTAAAAGGTTTTCCGTAATTGTCACCAGACGGGGCGCTTATTCAGTTTTAAGGGTGCTAATACAAAATCGATCGCTTGCCCCGGACTAAAGCTACAAACCGCGTTTCCCGAAATTTATAGTGATTGTAGCGCTGTATACAACAATTGCTTAAAAATATGAGTTTACTTTCAAATATACCAATATTTTTTTTCATGCATTATAACAATACCTCCTTAATTATTAAATATTTTTTATTTGAATTTGGATTATACTTTCATAGATAAAAATTATAGTTTCGTACGGAAAATTGACAAAAATTCTCAATTTTACAGAATTATTTTTGGTGTATTAGTGCATGAATCGTAATAAATTGATTTGATCATTCCAAAGTAGAAGGTACAGTTGTATCATGAGCATTTTAAAAAATGATTAAATTATTATATCTTCGGTGTACTAAAGCATCAAAAGATTCCCAAAAGCGTAATTTTATGAAACACCCTTTGCGGAGACAAAGAATTTACTGATGTACGTGAACAAATTGATATATTTATTTAGAACACTCCCAAGATCAACTATCAAACTTTCTTAGGCGTATTTTTGTTTTTTTTTTTTGTGTTTTATCTAAAGCATAATCAGATATCAAAACTCGAATCAAACGCTCAAATTCAAGAAAAATTGTGACAGCGCTCTTAATACAAATTGATATTCACGCTAAAGCGATCGAGAACGATAAAAATCTTGCACTATATTCGTAACAATCTAAAAAGTTGGATTTATCAGCAGGATACAACACTGCTTAACTAGCAAGTATGAAACATGAAAATAAATCTCTTTCGCACTTGTGGTAAAGCGATCTTTTATCTCTCTCTACTCAGCTGCCTTATACTTCTTAGAATGGGGAACGCTACCAACGTTTAAAAAATTGGTGACGGAACATTACCTCTCACTATAACGTTTTGTCTCCTTTCCCTGTTATATATTTGATATTTATTAGTATATTACTTAATATTGTATGTATATGTTTTATATTAATTTGTATGTCTCTCTATTAATATTATTTATGATGTTTGTACACTGACCGCCCTAAATCTAACTTCTTTAGATCAGTCCATCCAAAGGTTGTCTGTAAGAGATTGCCCTGTGCGATAAGACCTCCCATAGTACACTAGTTTTTATAAGCGTTTTTACTGTGCTTGTTATGAGGTGTACAATAAAGTACATAATAAATAAATATAAATCTAATAAGTGTTGATCGTTCAAGTAAATCATCTCAACGCTGCGTTGCCACCAGAGGGCTTAGTGTAAGTTTCTCGATCGCGTTAAGGTGGATGCTCCAGGGTAGCCCGCGAAATTCAAATATTTTTATGTTTTTTGCAATTTGCCGGTCAGTGTGAAGCTGTATGTGGACCAAATGCGATCCGCGACCGTAACGCGTATTTATCTAAAGAATTATAACCATTTTAATCATCAATATTGCCCTCTAAGTTCATGTAGTTCGAAAGAATGAATATAATTCTTTAGATAAATACGCGTTACGGTCGCAGATCGCATTTGGCCCACATACAGCTTCACACTGACCGGCAAATTGCAAAAAACATAAAAATATTTGAATTTCGCGGGCTACCTTGGAGCATTCACCTTAAGGTGAATGTTACGGGTTGCTCATTACCATTTTCCCGCGAGATGGCGCTGAAGTCAACATTTTCAGTTTTATTTTGTTTCGAGTGTAATTGGAACAATATTAAGTCGCAGAAATAATGATGTGACAATCGGATATTCCACTTTATCGAAATTAGTCAAAATACGGCATAAAAATCCTTCTGATTCGCCATACTTCAAATCATACTTTCAATCATGTCTATGTGTGTGTAAACGGTACTATAAGCGAGTTAGATATTATTTTCGTGAAGTATGGCGAATCAGAAGGGTTTTTATGCCGTATTTTGACTAATTTCGATAAAGTGGAATATCCGATTGTCGCACCATTATTTCTGCGACTTAATATTGTTCCAATTACACTCGAAACCAAATAAAACTGAAAATGTTGACTTCAGCGCCATCTCGCGGGAAAATGGCAATGAGCAACCCGTAACATTCACCTTAACGTAAACGTTCGCTTATGTCAAATTGTATAGAAAAAAAAAAGGTTCTCCGCTATTGTCACCAGACGGCGCTTATCCAGTTTCAATACAAATTGACGTTTACGCTCACGCGATCGAAAACGTTAAAAAAACTCGCACTAAGGCCACTGAAGTGTGTGAGGATGCGTAGCGATGCAAATCGTTTTAAGGGTTCCGTACCAAAATGATAAAAAAGGAATTCGTTATGTTGTGACTAAGTCTGTCCGTCTGTCACAGCAGAATATCTGAAGAACTACTAATGCTATCGACTTTAAATTTAGAATAGTTTTAGATGACGTTTGCTTAACTATTTTGCAAATAAGAAAGACATAAAAATGCAACAAAAAAAAACTGAAAATGTTCTATGTGATAGTAGTTACAAAAATAAAAGAAAGATTAGGGGAAAAATAATACGATGTTTCTAAATAGCACACTTTCAGATCAACAAAAAATTACGTTTGTTCCACTATCAGTCAAGAAATGGCGCTGATTATCTGGAATGCAAATTATCTGACGAATATAGGCCTCGCCGATGAAAATTTTAAAACGTTTTATATGATGGTATGGTGCGCGAGTCCGACTCGCTTTTTAAGAACCAATAAAATACCTAAGCCTCGCTCAGCGCAGGCAATAGGGAATATGCATGAAAAACATATTTATCATCTATAAAGTTTATCTAAAAATATACAAAGAGATAATACTAACAGTAGTATAATCAAAATTACTTGAAAAACGAAGGTGATATAATTATTTTAAACAAATATATCTGTCCCTCTCGCGAAAACGCTGTTTTCTATGGCAGCTGTAGGTATAAGCGTCATAGACGATGACGTGAAAGTTTACATCGGACTTCTCTTTCTAATTGTAATCTTTGAAGCTTTATAACTTCGTCGCTGATGAAGGTATTTAAAAAATAATTTCATGATTGTTTACTAGAGCTTGTAAGTATTTCATATTGCAAATAAAAAAAATTGCATGCATGTTCCCTATTGTATTGGTTCTTAACAAACACATCCCTCGCTTCGCATCTCTGGAAAAACAGCTTTAACCTCTTTGAACCCCATAATACCGTATCATTGTACAATGTAATGTAAATCACAGCGTCCCCGAAAACGCCGCAGCCGGGAACCGACCTCCAACCCTCAGGTGGTGACCTGCCACAACTGCAACGAATCCTTCACTTCTAAAGTTAGACTCAAGTTTCACATGTAAGTTAACTTATTCTGTGTTTGTATTGTAAACATTATAACGAGTTTTTTCTTTCATGCCATCATCATCATCTGCCTAGCCTTTTCCCAACTATATTGGGGTCGGCTTCCAGTCAAACCGGATTCAGCAGAATACCAGTATTTTACGCGGAGCGGCTGCCTACCAGACCTCCACAACCCATTACCTGGGTAACACGGTACTTCATGGCAAGACTGCAGTCAGATTAACTGGCTTCTGACTATCCGTAACGACTGCCAAAGATCTACAAATGACAGCCGGGACCAAAGGCTTAACGTGCTTTCCGAGGCATGGAGGAAACTCGCTATGTTAAAATGGTCACCCATCCACAGACCAACCTTGGCAAGCGTTGCTTAACCTAGAATATCGACCCGTGCGGCTATTATTATCTAACCACGAGTATTTTCTTTTATGTATCGTTTCTTTACGATGTTTTTAGGGTTCCGTACGCAAAGGGAACCAACAGAACCCTTTTACTAAGCCTCCGCTGTCCGTCTGTCCGTCCGTCCGTCCATCCATTCTTTTGTCCGTCCGTCTACCTGTCAGCGGGTTTTATCTCAAGAACCTTAATAGGTAGACAGTTGAAATTTTCACTGAGTTGTATTTCTGTTTCCACTGTAAAAATATGTAATAAAAATTAAATTAAATTGTAAGGTGTTCCCATAATGGTGCGGAACCCTTCGTGTGACAGTCCGACTCGCACTTGTCCGGTTTTTTAGGGTTCTGAACAACCATAAGAAACGGAACCCTTCTAGGATCACTCGGGTGTTTGTCTGTATGTCTGTGTCTGTCTCATCGTCTGTCACAGCCCATTTACAGAACAACAGAATCGGATCTACCGAACCGATTCTGATGAAATTTGATGTACGCAAAAAAAAATGGTATGGGTGTCACTTTTGAAAAAAAAAAGTCTTTCAAACGGTATCGAATGAAAGGGCTTACTTACTTGTGAGGATTTCAAAATAAATCGTTTTGAAGTTATTCAAGAAATTATACGATAAATTACCGTATCCGCCCCCTTTATTTTGAAACTACTGAGCCTTAAATTTGAAAAATATAGATAACAGGAAAACCTATAAAAAGTATGTTTTGAAAGTAAAATGTTACAAAAATGTGATTCGTTCGGAACCCTTTCCACGCGAGTCCGACTTAAACTTTGCTGGTTCTTTTTCTTCAGTCTTTGCTGTCCCACTGCTCACCGAACATTTCTCCAAGTCCCCTCAGGAACTATTACTAAGTATTATAAAATTAAAAACCATGAGGCTTATTATCTAGCTCGTGGCTAGATAATAACAGCCGCACGGATCGATCTTCAAGGTTAAGCAACGCTTGCCAAGGTTGGTCTGTGGATGGGTGACCATTTTAATATAGCGAGTTTCCTCCGTGCCTTGGAAAGCACGTTAAGCCGTTGGTCCCGGCTGTCATTTGTAGATCTTTGGCAGTCGTTACGGATAGTCAGAAGCCACTAAATCTGCCATGAAGCCACCAACTTGCCGTGAAGTACCGTGTTCCCCAGTTAATGGGTTGTGGAGGTCTGGTAGGCAGCCGCTCCTCGTAAAATACTGGTATTCAGCTAAATCCAGCTTGACTGGAAACCGACCCTAATATAGTTGGGAAAAGGCTAGGCAGATGATATAGAATTAAAAACCACCTCCCCCTCTTTAACTTCCTAGGCAGTTCCACGAAACCTCAAACAAAGCGCGCACGGACGGCCGCTACTCTTGTTCGGAGTGCGACGACGCCACCTTCTGCACGGAGACAGAACTCTTCGACCACGTGCACTTCCAACATGACAAGCAGAAACGGTGGCAATGTCCCGTCGAAGATTGCGGGAAGACCTTCTTTCTCAGGTGAGTCAGCGGCTCTTGTTACCCAGTTACTGGGTTGTGGAGGTCTTATGTAGGTATGTGGAAAAGGGAGAAAAGTCCCGCCAACCTCCATTGAATAGGGCGGATCCTCAGGACTGTGTCTGGCGGGCAACTGCCTGACTTTTATCGAAATATAGCAAAGGGAGTGGCGGCTCAAGGTGCCATCACTGCTGCCCAGTAATTGGGTTGTAGATGTTAGATTCATCATGACTTAATTTATAATACTGGTATTGAAGCATCTGCACCAGGTGAGACTGGAAGCCAGCCCCTAACGAACTTGTAGTTTTACTATTGGCAGGCACGCGTTTGATCACTAGCTCACCTGATGGTAAGCGATGTTGCGGTCGAAGATGAAGCACGCTTGCCTAGGAGTAACCTATTCACTCTTGACTTAAAGACTCCCAGGTTGTAGCTATCAGGAAACGCACTCCGGCAGGGAATTCCGAACCTTATCTGTACCTACGCATTATGTTCCCAAAAACGTGCTGTACGTGTGGGTGGGATGTTCACTATGTACCGGTGGCGCATCGCCGTTCTTCTTGTGGTCCTATGATGGAGCGGACTTGGTGGAATCAAATTCTGCCATTCCGTGGCATATTCAGACAGGCTAGCAGCTCGGCGTCTATGCTTATGAGCTTCGACTCGACGATGATTCTCTTGGCTCCTTTCTCAATTGACTCAAGGGCGGGCATCTAGCTGATAGTTAGCTACGAATAATTCATAGAATCTCAAGTCATCATCAGCATCTTCCTGCACTTATCCCATGTTACTTGGGGTCGGCGCAACACGGTTTTTTCTTACATTCTGTCCTATCAGCCGTCACGCTATCACTAACTCCCTTTTATTTCATGCCACTCCTCACACAATCCATCCTTATTTTCTTTGGCCTACCTTCCTCTCGATCTACACATTCATAGAATCAATTCATATTTCATAGTAAATTTAAATCAAAATAATTCATGGAATTAAAGAATTTATAATCTTGAATTTATAATTCATAGAATCTTGAAGTAAGAAATGGTTTTTTTTTTAGATTCCTATAATAAAATTTTTTCTTTTGATTTGTACAGAGCGACCCTCACAAAGCACAGTCGCACGCACACAGACACGCGTAGATACGTTTGTGTTACTTGCAACAAGAGGTTTCTGGACAAACAGACTCTGGATGAACATGGAGTCACGCATTTACAGGTAATATAATTTTTTGACGATGACAAGACGAATGGATTAAGATACTAGCACTTCATCCGCGTCTTCAAGATCATTAATTCTTTCTAATAAAAAATATAGCCTATGTTACTTAGGGATAAAGTAGCATTCTAATAGCGAAGGAACTTTTGAAATCGGTCCAGTAGTTTTTAAGTTTATTCGTTACAAACATACAAATCTGAATAAAATGTGTACATGTTGAAAAAAAAGCTGAAAAGACTGGCTTACTAGAGCAGGAATCGACTAGATGCGAGACGCACTGGCCTGTTAGATGTAGCGACACTTGGTGGAAGCTATGTCCAATGGACGCGTTTGTGCTGAAATTATGTGATGATGTACGAAAATACAACTTTTAGCGATAAGGCCGCCCATTGTTTCACCCTATGTAATGTTTTCTTCATATATCTTTTCTGTAACTTATATGGTGTACATAATAAAGAGGATTCTATTCTATTCTATTCTAAATAAGTTCAAGTCTTTTTCTAATAGACCTATTGGTGATTTCAATCGCACAGAAAGTTTGAGCGCCTATTGCTACGATCCTTACGTTAGCTAAATAGTCTTCGCTAGCGCCCACGACTTCGTACGTGCATATCCCGTATTTGCCCGTTGCCGTTCCCGTAGGAATTTCGGGAAATCCTCTCTTAGTGCTCCCTTTCGGAGTGTATGGAACCTACATGCCATACTTCAGCTTTCTACAACCAGTAGTTTCGGCTGTGCGTTGTCTGTAAGAATGAGGATTAATACCTAAATAACCCTTTATTCAGATCAAACCCTTCCAATGCCACATCTGCCTGAAGCAGCTGACACGTCGCTCTCGCTTACGCATGCATGTGCGCGCGCACGAAGAGGAGCTGGCGCCGCGGCTCGTGCGCGTCTGTGCGGTCTGCACGAGGGCGTTCAGAGACCATCTGCATGCACAGGTCAGTTGTAGTGTCTATGTAACACTAGGAGGTGCCTGTGCCGCGGCTCGTGCGCGTCTGTGCGGTCTGCACGAGGGCGTTCAGAGACCATCTGCACGCACAGGTTAGTTGTAGTGTCTATGTAACACTAGGAGGAGCTGGCGCCGCGGCTCGAGCGCGTCTGTACGGTCTGCACGAGGGCGTTCAGAGACCATCTGCACGCACAGGTCAGTTGTAGTGTCTATGGAACACTAGGAGGAGCTGGCGCCGCGGCTCGAGCGCGTCTGTGCCGTCTGCACGAGGGCGTTCAGAGACCACCTGCTCGCACAGGTCAGTTGTAGTGTCTATGGAACACTAGGAGGAGCTGGCGCCGCGGCTCGAGCGCGTCTGTGCCGTCTGCACGAGGGCGTTCAGAGACCATCGGCACGCACAGGTCAGTTGTAGTGTCTATGGAACACTAGGAGGAGCTGGCGCCGCGGCTCGAGCGCGTCTGTGCCGTCTGCACGAGGGCGTTCAGAGACCACCTGCACGCACAGGTCAGTTGTAGTGTCTATGGAACACTAGGAGGAGCTGGCGTCGCGGCTCGAGCGCGTCTGTGCCGTCTGCACGAGGGCGTTCAGAGACCACCTGCACGCACAGGTCAGTTGTAGTGTCTATGGAACACTAGGAGGAGCTGGCGCCGCGGCTCGAGCGCGTCTGTTTTGTCTGCACGAAGGCGTTCAGAGACCACCTGCACGCACAGGTCAGTTGTAGTGTCTATGGAACACTAGGAGGAGCTGGCGCCGCGGCTCGAGCGCGTCTGTGCCGTCTGCACGAGGGCGTTCAGAGACCACCTGCACGCACAGGTCAGTTGTAGTGTCTATGGAACACTAGGAGGAGCTGGCGCCGCGGCTCGAGCGCGTCTGTGCCGTCTGCACGAGAGCGTTCAGAGACCACCTGCACGCACAGGTCAGTTGTAGTGTCTATGGAACACTAGGAGGAGCTGGCGCCGCGGCTCGAGCGCGTCTGTGCCGTCTGCACGAGGGCGTTCAGAGACCACCTGCACGCACAGGTCAGTTGTAGTGTCTATGGAACACTAGGAGGAGCTGGCGCCGCGGCTCGAGCGCGTCTGTGCCGTCTGCACGAGGGCGTTCAGAGACCACCTGCACGCACAGGTCAGTTGTAGTGTCTATGGAACACTAGGAGGAGCTGGCGCCGCGGCTCGAGCGCGTCTGTGCCGTTTGCACGAGGGCGTTCAGAGACCATCTGCACGCACAGGTCAGTTGTAGTGTCTATGTAACACTAGAAGGACACAAGATTAATAGCGAAATTGAGGTTATAAAGTGACAGCTTGTAAATTTTACAGCTTACAGCTCTCAATCCGAGGTTAATTCTCTTTTTTTGATTAATTTACGACCACGAAGGCCCAAACGGAGGGTACAGTTTCTTTTTACTGCAACTTGATACCTTTGGTAGAATGCTACGAGCTTGAGGTTCGTTACAATAAAAGCAGCCGATAATTAACCAAAAATGATACTTTAATTTACAACACTAATTAACACTTTAAACACACTAATTAAAACACAATCGCACTACTGAACACTTCACTTATTTCGCAGTTGAAGATCGCTTTCGAACTTATCGCTTGTATAGCCAACTCAATAAACTCCAGTCGCCGGATGTCCGCCCTTTAGATATATACCGACAGTTATTTCTAGAACCTTCTAGTATGGAAACATCTGGAAAGGTCGGGTACATACCGGTGCCGACTGACCACGTGTCAAAACATCTAGATTGTTCTAGCATAGAAAAATCAAGAAAAAATCAAGAAACATGACCCCACTAATTCTGCTACCCGATACTAAATGGCGCTAGTATAATAGTATGTCATTATGTACCCACCCAGCATCAATTCTGGCGCGAAACAATAATTAATAGTCTTGCACGTTTTAATTATTCACCTGTTCAAAATTCATCTTTCTGTAGGAACATGCGTCAAAATCGACGGAATGCATCGAAGCGTTCGCAAACGAGTTGAAAGAAGAGGCAGAAGAGGTATCAGTACAGTTGTCTCCTACCAGTGGACTCGTGAGGCATACTGTGCAGATTGTTGGTGAGTCTACCTTATTTGTAAGAGTCTAGGTTTTAGAAGCAACCGGTAGGTTCTTAGAGGCCGATTGCTAGATAGATAGATAGTGGAAATTAACATTAAAATCGCAGAGCACGATGTAGTTCTGCATTTTTGATATGTTGAATAGATCAATTAGGGTGATGCGAATCCCAAATTTGCAATTTCGCGATATACTGCGGAATTATGGGACTTTTTTCACTTTTTGCTCTAAAAGTCAAACACTATGCATTTTCGACAAATAACATTCAGCATTTATATAAAGACACCTAAATTTGGAACAATTTAAGCCCAACTGCAGCTCTATGAACCTAGATATGACCCTACAAAATTGGTAATTTTTTCTCGAAAATTGATAATTTTAAGTATTGCTCCCGAACGTAGCAAGATATTGGTAAATTTTTCTGCGGACTATTTTTGACTTTTCTAGCAAAAATTTAAAAAGCAAAGCAAATTTCGCAGTTTATCGCTTGGTGCGCCACGAGCACAAGTTTTCGAAGTTGCAAATTTCGATTCACCTACTTTAAAACTGGTCCGTACAACATTCCAAAAATCTGAACTACATCCAGATTTGCGACTTTAGCCTTTTGTAGCGTTGATTTCTACTGCGCCAAGAGGACCAAGAAAAATTTGTAGAAAACAACTGGCCCAGGGTTTCGTACATTCGGCGGCGACCTCTCGCGACCGGCCATGGTTCAATCTATGGTCGGGAGCGAGGAGGCATGGGAAGCGATCACCTCCTTCTGCGAAGCAGTAATGCTAGCAAAGGAGGAGGCCGAACGTGTGAGAGAGAGGGAAACCTCACGCCCCGCAGAAGACGGGGCCCGCTAGGGCAGGTGCCTGCTGGGGCTGCGGAATCTGTTCGAAAGAAGTACCGTAGCCTTGGAACGCAAAGGGCACCAGGAGGAACACGGATGGGTTTTAGTCAGTAAGAGTCTGACACTCCCTCCTGCTTCACCCAGAGCGGGAAGAGTAATTTGATGACTTCCCATCCATTAAAAAAAAGGGTTTCGTAACCGAAAAAATCCCGTTTCTTGAAACTAACCTTAAGTTTTATTTCATTTTCATAATTTGTTGTTTTTGCTGCAGTAGAAATAAAAAAACAGTTTTTTTTTTATTTGCAAAATAAAATACTTATTAGTTCTAGTAAACAATTATGAAATATCTAGGGTTAATTGTAAAACACCAGCAACCTCTTAGGCTGCCATCAACTGCATCGCAGCAACCGCGCGCAGTTGATATATTTAACTGCATGCAGTTGTACGTTCGACTTCGTTCAGTCATGATATCAACTTCACGCGGTCGGCTGCAGTCGTGTGAAGTCAATATTAGCCGCTAACAGTCGTGACTTCAACTTTACGCGGTCGGCTACATTCGTGTAGTGTCGACGCACGCTGTCCATCGCTAGCCGCATACAGTTAGTGTGCAGTTAGTTAAGGAACACGGAATCACTCGTCAGTGGCGTCTAACGTTAAAATTGGATAGTGAATTCTATTCAATGTGAATAGAGTCGTTAAAAAGACGTTAGGCTGCCATCAGACGGACTGCACCGCAGCAATCGCATGCAACATACAACTGCATGCAGTTGAATATATCGACTATGTGCAGTTGCTACGATGTAGTCCGTCTGAAGGCAGCCTTAGGCATTAGTATAGAGTATAGATTTTTTAAATGCCTTCTTAAGGTGAATGCTCCAGGGTAGCCCGCGAAATTCAAATATTTTTATGTTTTTTGCAATTTGCTGGTCAGTGTGAAGCTGTATGTGCACCAAATACGATCCGCGATCGTAACGCGTATTTCTCTAAAGAATTATAACCATTTTAATCATCAATATAGCCCTCTAAGTTCATGTAGCTCGACAGAATGATTATTTCAGAAATAATCATTCATTTTGCGGAATTTGTTCGAAAGAGTCACCGCGGCCCCGGACCACAAAGGACACCAGGAGCAACAAGGATGGGTTTTAGTCAGTAAGAGTCTGACACTCCCTTCCGCTCCGCCCAGAGCGGCAGGAGTCATTTGATGATTTCTCATCCTTAAAAAAAAGACTAAAGTCACCAAAATCTAAGAAGTCCGATTTGACTACTGAGTAGAGAGGGATAGAAGATTGCTGAACCACAAAGTGCGAAAGAGATTTATTTTTATGTCACTTTCATACTTACTAGTAGATCAATGTTGTATCCTGCTGTCACATCGGACTTTTTTTCTAACTATTGATAGGCACGCGTTTGACCACTATCTCACCTGATGGTAAGCGATGATGTGGTCGAAGATGGAGCACGCTTGCCTAGAAGTAACCTATTCACTCTTGATTTAAAGACTCCCAGGTTGTAGCTATCGGGAAACACAGACTCCGGCAGGGAATTCCACTCCTTAGCTGTACGCACTATTTATTTTTATTTAAAACACTTTCAGCACAAAAATGTACATAGGCGGACATAATACCATAGGCATTCTCTACCAGTCAACCTTTGGGTAATGCAGAGAATAGACGTAGGTGCAATAAAGAAAATTTAAAGCGTTTGATAATTATTCAAATACAATAATGAACAAGATACAAATATAAACCATACAATATAAATATATAACAAATATACAAATCAACAAGATAAATATACAAACGAAATACTAAAACAATTAAGGCGAATAGGTTAATGGGAAACATTAGCGCTGTGATGATACAACTGCCAATCTCTTATGAATGTGTTGTTTGTGCGCGTGGGTGGGATGTCCACCATGTACCGGTGGCCGGTGGACTTCTTAGATATTGGTGACTTTAATACGATGCATGCTTTTTCCCCCAGAATCCCCGAAGCTTTCAAAGCCAATAAAGCGGCAAGTGTCAAACGAGACGGGCGAGCCGCTGCTGGCTCAGCTCGCGGATGAAGCGCGCGCTCTCATACGAGTCGTGGAGATCGAGAAGGCTTTCCGCTGCGAGTACTGCGAAGAGTTAGTATCATCATCATCTGCCTAGCCTTTTTCCAACTACATATATAACGTGTCATCATCTGTCTAGCCTTTTCCCAACTGCATATAGGGAGCGTGCAGAAACTATAGGTGGCAGCACAGAAATGTCACTGTCAAGTATGTTTCAAGTATAAAATTCGAAATAGCTACGCTAGATGGCAGTCTTCTTCGCGCACGTTCCCCTAAACTGAGCGTGCAGGACCCACAGGTGGCAGCACACAAGCGTCTATCCCTGATTTTGACCCTTAAAACTTCGAATATACGACACTAGATGGCATAGTGAAAGCCGTGCACGGTCCCTATATATCGTGTAACAGAATAAAAGCAAGAAAAGGGGTAAGAAAAGGGTAAAATATCGCCTATGACAATCACAAATAACGTGGCTTTCTATTGGTAAAAGAATTTCAAAATCGGTTCAGTAGATCCAGAGATTACCCCCTACAACCTCACACACTTTACCTCTTTATATATTAGTGTTGATATATATTGATTCATCATCTGCCTAGCCTTTTCCCAACTATACTGGGGTCGGCTTACAGTCCAACCATTTAGTTTCGCCATGTCCGTCTGTCTGTCTGCGGTTTACTTCAGAGCAGGCACTGTCCGAGGGGGGGGGGGTCGTGGGGTCACGACCCCCCAAAACCGTAATCATAAAATTGACATCATCTCTTAAATACCAGTATTTTACGCGGTGCGGCTACCTACCAGACCTCCACAACCCATTAACTGTACTTCATGGCAAGACTGGTCACTGGAGTCAGATTTACTGGATTCTGACTATCCGTTACGACTGCCAAAGATCTACAAATGACAGCCGGGACCAACGGCTTAACGTACTTTCCGAGGCACGGAGTTAACTTGGTATGTTAAGATGGTCACCCATCCACAGACCAACCTTAGCAAGCGTTGCTTAACCTTGAAGATCGACCCGTGCGGCTGGAGCTCGATATATATTGATTGTTAAATACTTAGTAAGTAAATAATATTTTGACTGCTCAATCAATCAATTTTATTTTCAACCAAATGTAATCGTTACAATACGAGTAGAGCATTCAAGAGATTTATTCTATTAACTCAATTATTTGTGCTATTACAGTGTGTTCTACTTGGAAAGCGGCCTGAACACGCACCGAGCTATACACAAAGGAGTCAAGAATCCCTTCACCTGCCACATCTGTAAAGTTAGCTTCGCTACTTATTCCAGGTCAGTTCATATTCATCAGCATCATCATATCAGCCGAAAGACGTCCACTGCTGGACATAGGCCTCCCCCAAGCGTCACCATAGTTCATATTGTACGTATTAAATTACAAGTTGACCTACGCAACTTCGTCTGCTCCGCTCCTTTTGGTCTTAGCGTGATGATTACCCTATAGCCTTCCTCGATAAATTGTCTAACACTAAAAAAAAATTACACTGAAAGATATTATTTTAGTGTAATTAACAATAAATTAATTAAAGAATTTTTCAAATCGAAATTTCATTCCTGAGATTAGCGCGTTCAAGCAAACAAACAAACTCTTCATTTTGATATATTAGTATAGATAAAATCTATACTTAATATATAAAGCTGAAGAGTTTGTTTGTCTTTTTGCTTGAACGCGGTAATCTCAGGAACTACGGATCCGATTTGAATTTTTTTTTTAGTGTTAGACAATTTATCGCGGAAGGCTATAGGGTATATATTTTCACGCTAAGACCAAAAGAAGCGGAGCAGATGAAGGTACGTGAGTCGACTAGTTAAATTTTAAGTATTAAATTATTTGTCACTGTATGCCTGACTTCCATTTGAAAAGTCTTTATCTAAATTTAGTTGACCCGCGCAACTTCCTCAGCGTCTCATTTTTCATAAATGCTCTGCTCCTATTGGTCGTAGCGTGATGTTATATAACCTATAGCCGTACTCGATAATTGGGCTTTCCAACACTAAAATATTTTGTTAATTTTGAACCAGTTAATCTCAGGAGAAAATAGAGCGTTCAAATAAACAAGTTTTTCAGATTTTAAGGCCCATAATGATAATACCTAGTTTGAGGAGCTCGTGGCTAAATAATAACGGCCGCACGGGTCGATCTTCAAGGTTAAGCAACGCTTGCCAAGGTTGGTCTGTGGATGGGTGACCATCTTAATATACCGAGTTTCCTCCGTGCCTCGGAAAGCACGTTAAGCCGTTGGTCCCGGCTGTCATTTGTAGATCTTTGACAGTCGTTACGGATTGTCAGAAGCCAGTAAATTGACTCCAGTCTTGCCAAGAAGTACCGTGTTACCCATTTAATGGGTTGCGGAGGTCTGGTAGGCAGCCGCTCCACGTAAAACACTAGTATTCAGCTGAATCCGGTTTGACTGGAAGCCGACCCCAATATAGTTGGGAAAAGGCTAGGCAGATCAATGATAATACCTAGTTTGTTAATAAGTGTAATAACTTCCTCCACTCAGATGCACGACCCACAAAACAACCCACGGCTTCTACAAACGCTCACTAGCCGACGCTAAAAAACAAGCCGACGCCAAGAAACAAGCCGATGGACAACCGCAAGCCAACGCCGACAGCTCTGCTCGTTCAGCCGCCGGCATATTGGGCTACGGCGACTTTCCCGTTGTCAAACATTTCCTGTGCGAGGTAACATTAGCAAAGAAACATGCCTATATTGTCCACCACAAACCGAACCGAACCCTATTTGATAAGTTATTCTTCAATGGAATGGATATACATTCCGATTGGTCCCATAGAAGATTCAACTGAATCGGTTAAGTAGTTTGGTTTTTAAATCAAAATAGCTGGAAAAAATGTCATCCAGGTAAACGTAATTGCGTATTTTGCTTTCCTGTGACTTCCCAGTAGTGTTGTTACTACTAAAAAGTGAAAAATTGAAAATGAACTTTATATAAAAAATACAACCGAATTCTGGAATTCGATGTTTTTGATTGGTTCTTCGTATTTTAACACCGACTTCCGGAATTAAAGCTATTTTATATTTTTGTAGCGTTTTTTTGTTTATTTGGAAGTCGGTTGTACTTTTGCTGTGAAAAAGTTAGCTACAACCTGGGAGTCTTTAAGTCAAGAGTGAATAGGTTACTTCTAGGCAAGCGTGCTCCATCTTCGACCACATCATCGCTTACTAACAGGTGAGATAGTGGTCAAACGCGTGTCTATCAATAGTAAAAAGGGTATTTTTTTTTTCTTTGTGAAACAATGATTTTAAACAAGTATAATATCTGTTTATAACAGGACTGCGGGCGCTCGTACCTGCACTGGACGTACCTACAAGTACACAGACGTATGAAGCACGCGAACGAAAACTTTCTCTACAAGTGTAATCAGTGCGAGCTTACATTTCCTAACAGGTACTTATTTTAATTAGAATTATTTGTTACTTTCTTTCAGCTTGTGTGTATTTTTAACCGACTTCAAAAAAAGGAGGAGATTCTCAATTCGATTGTTTTATTTTATGTTTGTTACCTCATAACTCCGTCATTTATGAACCGATTTGAAACATTCTTGTTTCATCTGAAAGGGTATACTTGCCGATTGGTCCCATTGTCACCAAGTCAGAATCTGATGATGGGATCCCACGAAAATCAAGGGCAACCCTCAAATTTTATAGGCACATACAATGTTTTTCATAAATTTTCTAACGCAATTCAGATATTTGTGCCTGGTCATCATCTCATATTGCTGAGCTGATGATGGAAGGTGCAAATTAGGATCTGATGATGAGATCCCATGTTTTACATGGGATCTTGTTTGTTCAGCGATATTTTCGCCAAATGTCAGCCGATTTGGATGATTTTTGTTGGGAAGTGTATTTTTCTGGACTGGTCCCATTTCAATTTGGTGAAGATCTGACAAAGAACTTCGGAGGTAGCCTTCGGAACTCTTCAATAAATGATAGCAAATGGATCGGAATTGCTGAAATTGCATGTTTTTGAAGTGTTTACACCAATTCTTAACATAACGTTGCGCCGGTACGCTGTCAATGGGTACGCAGAAAGGTACCACTAAAAAGTGAAATTAAAAACTTTTTTACAAAAAAATAAAGTCGACTTCCAAAAACACTACAAAGTATAAAATAACTTTAATTTCGGAAGTCGGTGATTTTGTTTTTTATTTGTAATGGGTTTGCTCTTGACTCTAGTCTATGTCAGAGATGACAGAGACACGATAGAGCGATGTCTACGATAGAGCGAGCCTACCGAGAAGGAGCCTGTTCACTCTAACTTTGAAGAGATTAGGGTTGTAAGCTATTGGAAACACAGACGCAGACGTATGTTTTTGGTTTTTTGACATTTTCGTTGAAATGTCTCGGCCTTATATTTCAGTTTTTTACTGCTAATTGAGCAGCTGACGGTCATTTCACTTACTAGCCATGTGATATCATCTATAGATTTTATATTTTACTTTATCGATCAGCCGGCTTACACTTTTTGTATTTCCAACCAGCGCTGTGGCTCTATCTCGCACATGAGTCTCAGCAATATGCTTAGCTGTGGCCGTTTTGCGCGCATGTGACGCGTATCTACCCAACTTTTATAAAACTGTAATTTTTTTTTTTGGTATGTGTCATGCTTTCTTTCAACGGTACCTCCCGTCCTACCAGGTTGTAGGTAACAGGAAACACAGACTCTGTCAGGCAATTCCAGTTCTAGTGATCCAATAGCCTGATCCTTCCTTCAAAGTAATCTAATAGTACTTATTTAACGCAGTTGGAGCCTGGCTTACCATCGGAAGAAAGTGCACGGTAAGAACGGAGCTGACGACCCTGGAGTAGCCACTAACAAGACCAACAGAGAAGATTATAGGTATTCTTCCGTAGCTTAGCACTTTATACTTTGGCGGATGAAAATAGATAGCATGTTTGCATCTAGCGGAGATGAGAATTTTGAGATGCATGTGTGGAGTAACGAGAATGGATAATGTGAGAAATGAGTACATTAGAGATAGTTTAAAAGTGGCGCCAGTGACGGAAAAGTTAAAAGAGAATCGCTAGTCTTGGTATGGTCGTGTGAAGAGGAGGGATGAAACGCATGTAACTAGAACAGTCATGAATATACATATGGATAGATGGAGAGGGAGAGGAAGGACGAAAAAATATGGATGGGTTGTGTGAGGAGCGATATGAAAGAAAAGGGAGTAAGGGATAGCGTGATGGCTGATAGGACAGAATGGAAGAAAAAAACGTGTTGCGCCGACCCCAAGTAACATGGGATAAGGGCAGGAAGATGATGATGATTAGTACTTTATACTTAAATAAAAAGTGCACATGAAAAAATGTTCGGAAAAAATAATTAATTATTGTAAATTTTACGCTCTACAATTTTTATCAAAAGTGTTAACATCATTGATGCTATAGAAACCGAGTTAATCCCAAAAAAAAACGGTTTTTTTTTGCCTTCAATAACTTAAGACGAGATTTTATTAGACTTTTGACAAACATTTAGAACGCCAAAATGAAGGTGTATACGAGTTTTCGGCTTATTATCTCGTATTCCGAGGTGAAACGCTAATTTGACTGAACTTAGAGGTCAGATAAAAGTTGGCAAATAGCGAGCAAATGGCGTTTGAATGCCATCAAGTTCAATAAAATCCATTCAATCATTCGTTCCTATCTCTGATATTGACACAAAGGAGATGTTTCAAATTGGGCCAGGTCTATGTACATTACCTCATAAAAAAGAAAAAGTCCATAGAAATCGGGAAAAATACATCTAATTCATTTAAATGTTAATTGTTGTGGTAGTTAATTGATGTTTATTAATTATTTTTATCGATTTTCAACATGGCGTCGCACCGATTTAGTTACAGATCATAAAATGTTAACTGTCAGCTGTCATAACAATGTCACTTCAGTCACTTTCCTCTCGTTGCCGGAAAATAAATACGTCAGAAATAAATGTCAAACGTCTTTAATCAATCAAAATGACGGCTTACGGCCATGACGGGTTTTTGTTGTGTGTTGCAATTTCAAGTGTAATTTCTTGTGCTTTACCAGCAAACAAAGCTATTTTAAATAAATTGGACAGTTGAGAACTGTTTTAAATGTATTTATCTATTTTTAAGTATAGTGTACAAGGACCTGGCCCAGGCTCCATACATTTTGGAACATCTCCTTTAAGGTGGATGCTCCAGGGTAGCCCGCGAAATTCAAATATTTTTATGTTTTTTGCAATTTGCCGGTCAGTGTGAAGCTGTATGTGGACCAAATGCGATCCGCGACCGTAACGCGTATTTATCTAAAGAATTATAACCATTTTAATCATCAATATGAGCCCACACTGACCGGCAAATTGCAAAAAACATAAAAATATTTGAATTTCGCGGGCTACCCTGGAGCATCCACCTTAAGAATATCATTTTTTTATTTGCAATGGGTTTGCTCTTGACTCTAGTCTATGTCAGAGATGACAGAGACAAAGTCTACGATGGAGCGAGCTTACCCAGAAGGAGCGTGAATCGCGTTTCTGTTTTTTTTTTTCACAATTTGCACCTACTAGTATTTTCTCTGCATCACCCAAAGGTTGACTGGTAGAAAATGCCTCAGGCATTAAGTCCGCCTCTGTACATCTGTGTGCGTAAGGTGTTAAATAAATAAATAAATAAGGAGCCTGTTCACTCTTTAACTTCATTCATATTTAAATTGGAAAAATTAACTGTTCTTTTAGGATTCCGTGTCGGGATTGTGACGAAGTGTTGCCGAACAAAACAGCTTTGTACAAGCATCGTAAGAAGGAACACAGCGATGGAACTACACGCTCTTATACTAAACCAGGTACAAACTTGAAGTTAACAGAAACTTTTTTTTAAGCTATTGCATAGCTTCTATCGCGGGCCTTGAGCATGGAGACCGAATCCAGAAATTCCGTAACGAAAAAAACCTAACACCCCCCACTCCGACCGGCACAGCGGTGATACTTTTTAGTTTTTTTATCGGTCACCACGCTTAAAGTGTAACTTGAATTAATATCAAAGAAAAAAAAATGGAATGGAATGGAATGGAATACACAAATCCGATCCTGAAAAAAAAATACTGCATAAATAAAATAAATATATAATTAAAATGGCATAAATAAGTTGATAAAAAATGCTATGCAATAGCTTTACCGCGGCAGTCTCCGAGTGCCACACGTCTTTTTTTTTTAATGGGACAAGCTTACAACACTATACGGTTGATCTATTTTATGTTTTTTATTTGTGACTAGTTGACCCGCGCAACTTCGTCTGCTCCCCTCCTATTGGTCTTAGCGTGATGATATATAGCCTATAGCCTTCCTCGATAAATGGGCTATCTAACACTGAAAGATTTTTTCAAATCGTATCAACAGTTTCTGAGATTAGCGCGTTCAAGCAAACAAACAAACGAACTCTATAGCTTTAAATATTAGTATAGATATAAGTATAGATAGATGGGTTTGCTCTTGACTCTAGTCTAGGTCAGAGATGACAGAGACAAAGTCTACGATGGAGCGAGCCTACCCAGGAGCCGATATTTTTTTATTTTTTCACGTGAACAAAAAATGAAGACAGATAATAAATCCGCACGGGTCGATCTTCAAGGTTAAGCAAAGCTTGCCAAGGTTGGTCTGTGGATGGGTGACCATCTTAACATACCGAGTTTCCTCCGTGCCTCGGAAAGCACGTTAAGCCGTTGGTCCCGGCTGTCATTTGTAGATCTTTGGCAGTCGTTACGGATAGTCAGAAGCCAATTAATCTGACTCCAGTCGTGCCATGAAGTACTGTGTTACCCAATATATGGGTTGTGGAGGTCTGGTAGGCAGTCAGTCCGAGTAAAATAATGGTATTCAGCTAAATCCGGTTTGACTGGAAGCCGACCCCAATATAGTTGGGAAAAGGCTAGGCAGATGATACAATCGTTTCTCCGGGACCTGTCTTCATTGACTCTGCGTTTTTTTGATGGTCGACACTGTTGATTCTGGCTGACAGGAGTTGCAGTGGTTGGGAATAGTATAGCGGGCTTGTCCCAAAAAACTTTACTAGTTAGTCTGTTTTTTTTTAACAAACGAGTACCGAAAATTTTGACTGCGTTTCTATTGGTCCAGGTAATCAACATAAAGTCCGTTCCATTAAATTCGCCTTGTTCGAAACAAGAACAAAGGCGTTGGCCCCACCCCGACCAACGACCGATCTCACTCTATCAATTTCGGAAATGTGCGAGAGACATTCTCAGCACTCCTTTGTTAAAAAAACTGACCAAGTGCGAGTCGGACTCGCGTGCAAAGGATTCCGAACGAATTGCATTTTTTTTTGTACATGTTATTTTAACACTGTAGACTTCTTATATATAGGTTTTCCTGTAATCTACAGGTTAAGATGTATTATCTCCATTTTTTCTTTTTTCAAAATTGGCTCAGTAGTTTCCGAGATTAGGTGGTATTTTTCGTCTAATTTCTTGAATAACTTAAAAACTGTTTATTTTATATAATGAAAAAGATATAATTAAAAAACTGGCTGTGACAGAACGACAGACAGACAGACACCCGTGTGATCCTATGAGGGATCCGTTTTTTGTTCGGAACCCTAAAACATACTATTCGATTTGAGTAGGTTATGATGTGTGTCGATAAACAGGCATGTACCCGAACGCCGAGTCAGAGTCTACAAGCGGAGCGTGTCCTCACTGCCCCGCTACCTTCACGCATACCACCGACCTGCACAAACACGTCAAGTAAGTGTTGCCAACTTCTGACTCAAGCACTTGTCTCACAGCCGGCGATCAGCGAGTAGCGAGTAAAGCTTCTCGAGCAGCGAGTAGCGAGTGAAAAGTTAAGGTAGTTTTGACGCTCGGTTTTCAGCGAGTGTTTTTGTGCGACGGGCTTGTACTCGGAATACTCGCTCCGCCCCGCACTATATTTTTTTTTTACTATTGATAGGCACGCGTTTGACCACTATCTCACCTGTTGGTAAGCGACGATGTGTTCGAAGATGTAGCACGCCTGCCTAGAAGTAACCTATTCACTCTTGACTTAAAGACTCCCCCCGACTATAGGTAGAAATTACCGCTGTTTGGTGAATTCTGACCGTCAAGCGGGCATCGCCGAGCGAGTGTCGCTGAGCTAGTACAATTTTTGATAGTTCTTGTCGCTGCGATCAACTAGAGGTAAGAGCCCCTCGCCGGCAGTGTGAACAGCCAGCTATCGACTATGAATGTATGTGTCTCTTTTACTCACACGAGATCTATATCTTTTGTCCCTTTCCTCAGCGGGCAAATAGTCGATAGCTACTCGCTACCTCGCTGGCGCGCGGTGATATAAGTGCCTAAGTCTGCAAAGTCCCTTTGTGTACCTATTAAATCTTAGGTCCGAGGAATATTGCTTTTGTATTTTGTTTTCAACTCGGCAAGAACTGATCCAATAACGTTGGATGCTGTAGCTGACAATGATGTACAGGATGTTCCATAAGTGAGTCGTCATATTTATAATCTGAAGCAGTTTAGTGGCAACGCAGACCCGGTCACGAAGTCAGCGGGCAGATCGTGCGTCGCTAGAGCGGCGTAGTGTCTTTGTTCGCGAACGAAATGTCTAAACAGCAACGACAACATCTTTTTGATACATTTTGAAAGGTCGGTCGTTAAAAAGCAAAAAAATAAATGCACACCACTACCGCTAGACTGGTGCGCATCGTTTGTACGCCGCTCCCCGTGCCGTTGCCTTCGAGGCCAGTTCCATATAAATCTATGTATTCACACACGCCGCTCGCCGCGACGCCGCCGCCCCGCGTCCGGTGTCTTCGTGGCCGCAGCCTTATTGTCAGCTACAACATCTAATTTTTCCCTCTCCTAGAGATATCCACGGCAAAGACGACGACTCCTGCGCATCTTGCAACAAAACATCCACCTCGGACGCGTCGTGTACGCGCCGCCCGCACGTGTGCCCCGTATGCGGGCACGCCTTCCGCACGCTGTCCATGCGCAATGAACACTTGCGCGTCCACACCGGCGAGCGACCCTTCCCGTGCGACGTGTGCGGAGTGGCCTTCAGAAGGTGAGTGAGGCGTGGAGCTCAGCAGTCGTCAATGATAGAGCAGGTCAGAGTGTGCGACGTGTGCGGAGTGGCCTTCAGAAGGTGAGTGAGGAGTGCAGCTCAGTAGTCGTCAATGATAGAGCAGGTCAGAGTGTGCGACGTGTGCGGAGTGGCCTTCAGAAGGTGAGTGCGGCGTGGAGCTCAGCAGTCGTCAATGTTAGAGCAGGTCAGAGTGTGCGACGTGTGCGGAGTGGCCTTCAGAAGGTGAGTGCGGCGTGGAGCTCAGCAGTCGTCAATGTTAGAGCAGGTCAGAGTGTGCGACGTGTGCGGAGTGGCCTTCAGGAGGTGAGTGCGGCGTGGAGCTCAGCAGTCGTCCATGATAGAGCAGGTCAGAGTGTGCGACGTGTGCGGAGTGGCCTTCAGAAGGTGAGTGCGGCGTGGAGCTCAGCAGTCGTCCATGATAGAGCAGGTCAGAGTGTGCGACGTGTGCGGGGAGTGGCCTTCAGAAGGTGAGTGAGGAGTGGAGCTCAGTAGTCGTCAATGTTAGAGCAGGTCAGAGTGTGCGACGTGTGCGGGGAGTGGCCTTCAGGAGGTGAGTGCGGCGTGGAGCTCAGCAGGTCAGAGTGTGCGACGTGTGCGTAGTGACCTTCAGAAGGTGAGTGCGGCGTGGAGCTCAGCAGTCGTCAATGTTAGAGCAGGTCAGAGTGTGCGACGTGTGCGGGGAGTGGCCTTCAGAAGGTGAGTGCGGCGTGGAGCTCAGCAGTCGTCCATGATAGAGCAGGTCAGAGTGTGCGACGTGTGCGGAGTGGCCTTCAGAAGGTGAGTGAGGAGTGCAGCTCAGTAGTCGTCAATGATAGAGCAGGTCAGAGTGTGCGACGTGTGCGGAGTGGCCTTCAGAAGGTGAGTGCGGCGTGGAGCTCAGCAGTCGTCAATGTTAGAGCAGGTCAGAGTGTGCGACGTGTGCGGAGTGGCCTTCAGAAGGTGAGTGCGGCGTGGAGCTCAGCAGTCGTCAATGTTAGAGCAGGTCAGAGTGTGCGACGTGTGCGGAGTGGCCTTCAGGAGGTGAGTGCGGCGTGGAGCTCAGCAGTCGTCCATGATAGAGCAGGTCAGAGTGTGCGACGTGTGCGGAGTGGCCTTCAGAAGGTGAGTGCGGCGTGGAGCTCAGCAGTCGTCCATGATAGAGCAGGTCAGAGTGTGCGACGTGTGCGGGGAGTGGCCTTCAGAAGGTGAGTGAGGAGTGGAGCTCAGTAGTCGTCAATGTTAGAGCAGGTCAGAGTGTGCGACGTGTGCGGGGAGTGGCCTTCAGGAGGTGAGTGCGGCGTGGAGCTCAGCAGGTCAGAGTGTGCGACGTGTGCGTAGTGACCTTCAGAAGGTGAGTGCGGCGTGGAGCTCAGCAGTCGTCAATGTTAGAGCAGGTCAGAGTGTGCGACGTGTGCGGGGAGTGGCCTTCAGAAGGTGAGTGCGGCGTGGAGCTCAGCAGTCGTCCATGATAGAGCAGGTCAGAGTGTGCGACGTGTGCGGAGTGGCCTTCAGGAGGTGAGTGCGGCGTGGAGCTTAGCAGTCGTCCATGATAGAGCAGGTCAGAGTGTGCGACGTGTGCGGAGTGGCCTTCAGAAGGTGAGTGAGGAGTGGAGCTCAGTAGTCGTCAATGTTAGAGCAGGTCAGAGTGTGCGACGTGTGCGGGGAGTGGCCTTCAGGAGGTGAGTGCGGCGTGGAGCTCAGCAGGTCAGAGTGTGCGACGTGTGCGTAGTGACCTTCAGAAGGTGAGTGCGGCGTGGAGCTCAGCAGTCGTCAATGTTAGAGCAGGTCAGAGTGTGCGACGTGTGCGGAGTGGCCTTCAGGAGGTGAGTGCGGCGTGGAGCTCAGCAGTCGTCCATGATAGAGCAGGTCAGAGTGTGCGACGTGTGCGAAGTGACCTTCAGAAGGTGAGTGCGGCGTGGAGCTCAGCAGTCGTCCATGATAGAGCAAGACAGAGTGTGCGACGTGTGCGGAGTGGCCTTCGGAAGGTGAGTGAGACGTGGAGCTCAGCAGTCGTCAATGTTAGAGCAGGTCAGAGTGTGCGACGTGTGCGGAGTGGCCTTCAGAAGGTGAGTGCGGCGTGGAGCTCAGCAGTCGTCCATGATAGAGCAGGTCAGAGTGTGCGACGTGTGCGGAGTGGCCTTCAGAAGGTGAGTGAGGAGTGGAGCTCAGCAGTCGTCCATGATAGAGCAGGTCAGAGTGTGCGACGTGTGCGGAGTGGCCTTCAGAAGGTGAGTGAGGAGTGGAGCTCAGCAGTCGTCCATGATAGAGCAGGTCAGAGTGTGCGACGTGTGCGGAGTGGCCTTCAGAAGGTGAGTGCGGCGTGGAGCTTAGCAGTCGTCCATGATAGAGCAGGTCAGAGTGTGTGACGTGTGCGGAGTGGCCTTCAGAAGGTGAGTGCGGCGTGGAGCTCAGCAGTCGTCCATGGTAGAGCAGGTCAGAGTGTGCGACGTGTGCGGAGTGGCCTTCAGAAGGTGAGTGCGGCGTGGATCTCAGCAGTCGTCCATGGTAGAGCAGGTCAGAGTGTGCGACGTGTGCGGAGTGCCCTTCAGAAGGTGAGTGCGGCGTGGAGCTCAGCAGTCGTCCATGATAGACCAGGTCAGAGTATGCGACGTGTGCGGAGTGGCCTTCAGAAGGTGAGTGCGGCGTGGAGCTCAGCAGTCGTCCATGATAGAGCAGGTCAGAGTGTGCGACGTGTGCGGAGTGGCCTTCAGGAGGTGAGTGAGGCGTGGAGCTCAGCAGTCGTCCATGATAGAGCAGGTCAGAGTGTGCGACGTGTGCGGAGTGGCCTTCAGAAGGTGAGTGAGGCGTGGAGCTCAGCAGTCGTCAATGTTAGAGCAGGTCAGAGTGCACGAAGTGGCTTTAGTGGTTAGGCTGAACCACCTTTGGCTTCAGTCTAACCGTGTCCGCGCCTTCTCCCGAGTTAAAGCGCGGCTTCATGTCGTTGTTGTTGTTCGAGCGAAGCAGGTCCTCTCGGGGCATAGCTGCTTCGGGAGGTTCCTGTGTCGCATAGGCAGGGAGCCGGACGCTCGGTTTTTACCGCTGCGTTGACTGTCGGGAGTCTCGGGAGGACATGGCGCGGCAGAGTGTGCCACGCCGTGCCGTCATATCTGTGGTAGACAGTGACCTCTCGCTGCCCGTCGTAATCTGTTCTATGGTCGGCAGCGAGAAGTCCTGGGAGGCGGTGGTATCTCCTTTTCCGCAACCTACCTCCTTCTGCGCGATAACTGTCTCGCAGATTATTTTTTTCTTCGGCTTCGCACGGTTTGTGCATTTAGCCAATGTTACGTTTGGTAAAAGGAGGTTGCGGAAAGGGAAATGGAGATCTCTCTTCCTGCCCGAAGTTTTATTTAAGTCGCGAGTGATTCCAGAGCATATCCTCACCAGGTCCACGGATGAGATGTACGGTTGCCCTACAACGGGCGTCAAAAATCCAGTGCGGCTGAAACCGATAAACTTGTGTGCGAACATAGACTAAGCCTGAAATAAATGAATTATTATTATTTGCCTGCCAGCCTGGGGACCCTTAGGATATGCGAAGAGTCAGAGCATTTGTTTTCTTGGCTTCGCTCTGGACAAAGCTAGCAATTCTGTCCAATCGCTGATGTTGTTGCTCACGATGTCTCATATCAGGGGGATACTCTCTAAGCCCGAAGTCCGTAGGTTCGGGCTTAGTTGCGGGCGTATTCTACTCCGTATCAGCTAACCACTAAGAATTAATGACAACACGATTTGTTAGTTACTATCAAATCGTCTTTTTTTTTAATTGGGACTAGCCCGCCACACATTCCCAACCACTGCAACTCCTGAAAGCCAGAATCAACAGTGGCGACCACCAGAAAAACGCCGAGCCAATGAAACCCGACGAGTCCCGAAGAAACGAA
This sequence comes from Lacanobia oleracea, assembly GCA_950371165.1. Lineage (NCBI taxonomy): Eukaryota > Metazoa > Arthropoda > Insecta > Lepidoptera > Noctuidae > Lacanobia > Lacanobia oleracea. The sequence goes on from OX493413.1 coordinate 13,751,187, forward strand.
TCAGAAAAGTATGTAGGAAAAAAAAATATATATAATTTCCACTTCCCTCCGTATCAAGCAGGAGACAGAATAGAATTAGGCCAATAGGCACCAAGGGACATATACAACTGGTTTAAGGGCAGGTAGACCGAGCGAAGTAGGTATCTAACATTTCCATACTTTACGCGAAGCGAGCCGTGCGCTCACTTCGACGGCTTGAAGCCATAATAATTTATTATAAAAAAAATAAAACTATTATGCAAAAATAAACTACAAATTATTCTTCTATAATTATGTTATTAACCTTTCTTAGATATGGTTTTTGGAAGTATAACTTTCATACGCTTCAAGAAAAATATGAAAACCTTAAAAAATAATTGAATTTAGACTCCTCTTCCGATTTTTTTTTAGATCGAGTGAAGTTTTCGACATTATGTTTTGAACCAGAAATTGTCAAAGTACGAGTACATAAAGTAAACTTAATATGTATTGTTTTTGGCTTTAAACAATCACTATTTGTTTATTTATTATTGTTTCAAAGTGATGGAATATTGGGAAAATTGGGAATACCTGGCCTTAAGCCCAGTTCATCAAATCGTCTTGTCATTCATTCCTAGTTCAAGTTCGGGACTACCAGTAAGTCCGTAATGTCCAACCAACCAAGGCCAAAACTTTAGAGAGTATACCCTTACCCTGTCACTCGTATATAATTAGAGAGTCATGTCCTGATGTCCCAGGTCCACAGCTATGCGCAACCACCGGCTGATCCACACGGGGGTGCGGGCCTGGGCGTGCGGGCGTTGTCCTAAGCGCTTCCGTATCCGCTCCGACCTGCGCACGCATCTGCGCCTCAAGCATCCTGCTACTATTGTCGTAGTAGAGGTTAGTTGTAAAATACCTATATTTTTCTCTCTCTCTCTTTCTAATCTCATTCATAATTCATAATGCGTACAGCTAAGGGGTGGAATTCCCTGCCAAAGTTTGTTTCTTGATAGCTGCAACCTTCTTTAAGTCAGAGTGAATAGGTTACATCTAGGCAAGCGTGCTCCATCTTCGACCGCATCATCGCTTTCAATCAGGTGAGATGGTGGTCAAACGCAATAGAAAAAAAAACTATTTCTCTCTCATCTTGCTGACGGACTAAATTCGTTTTTTTAGAGTTATCCTATTTTTTGGAAGAAAAATCATCAAATGACAAAATGTATCACTAAAAGCAAAAGAAAATTTAAATGTATCTTTCGGTCACTGGGATATGTATTACTCTTTTGTATCTTTATATCCTTACTAGTTGACCCGCGCAACTTCGTCTGTTCCGCTCCTATTGGTCTTAGCGTGATAATACGAGTATACAGCCTATAGCCTTCCTCGATAAATGGGCTATCTGACACTGAAAGAATTTTTCAAATCGGACCAGTACTTCCTGAGATTAACGTAAGGATACACTTCTTCTTACCGTGTGGGTAGTAAGGTCTAACGATCCTACACACCCTAGTGACAGATTTTCTAAAACGCCTCAAGGGCCTCTGACATGGTTTATTTGACGACTGCCATTTGGCGCCAGGACCACCGGCATATACGCGTCTTCCGAAGCACGGAATCATCTTTTTATCAGACAATCAGGTGATTCAAGCCTGCCAGTAATGGAAGAGTTAAATTTATAGGGAATTTCAGATGATGAGGTGATTCAAGCCTACAATGTCTTAGCCAAACTTGAAAACAACTGATACATTCGGATGTGAACGGATACAAAGAGTGATAGATGGAAACGGATTAATTCATATCTTTTCCACCTATCTCTCCTGACTTTCCCATCTCTAAATGACACGTCCGTTTTGGGCGGAACGGAAGAAGGGAGTGTCAGACTCTTACTGACTAAAACCCATCCGTGTTCCTCCTAATGCCCTTTGTGATCCAGGGCCGCGGTGACTCTTTCGAACAATTTAAATCGAGCTTTTCCCCAACTATAGAGTATTGAGGTATGGCTTCTAGTCGACCAGTATGCAGCTAAATACTAGTATTTCACGTCGAGCAACTGCCTATCTTACCTCCACAACCCATTAACTGTATAAAACGATTTTCTGGCTTCTGACAATCCGTAACGACTGATAAAAACTGAAATATCTACAAATGACAGTGGTTCAACATGTCTTGGCACGGACGGGTCTCAGTATGTTAAGATCCTACACCTATCCACAGAAATACCTTGGTAAGAGTTGTTTAAGCAACTCTTACCAAGGTGAATATCGGTCCGTGCAGCTATTGTTATTTAGCCACGAGTTTCTCCTCAAACCCAGTTCAGCTGATTACTAGTATTTTACGTAGTTCATTTACCTACTTGTTGCATTAATAACTAGCGTTAGCCCGCAACTTCGTACGCTCATATCCCGTTGTTTCCTGTTCCTGTCAGGATTTCGTGAAACCCTCTCTTAGTGCTCCCCTCCTACACTCCCCAAGGAACCTACAAGCCAAATTTCCCAGGACCAGTGGTTTCGGCTGTGCGTTGTCTGTCAGTCACTCAGTAACTTCCGTTACTATGGGTCATCTCATAATACTCATCATCATCAATTTTTACGACGGGACCAACACCCCATAGGCCCCATACATTTACGTGCGCATAACTTGACAAAATGTACCGTACAGCTGATTTTGAATGACCCCCTTAAGAGGTATTTCGTGTATTCTGTTACAAGATATAAATTGATTGATGGTTTCCAGATGGAAGGCCTGAACCCGACGTCTGATGAAGTACTGAAAGCGCTCGAAGCACAAAACGTTCCACATGACAAGCTTATAGATATCACCAAGATATCTTTTACCAAGGTGGGTGAGTCGATGCAGTACATTGTCATCTTTTTAAGGTTCCGTAACTCCTGGAAAAAACCGGAACCCTATATATAGGATCACTTATAGGAAGGATCACTTTGTTGTCCATCTGTTAAGTTTTGTTTAAGGATGTGACATTATCAAATGAATCTTTCCGCTCTCTTTCCGGATTTAGCTGAATACCAGTATTTTACGAGGAGCGGCTGCCTACCAGACCTCCACAACCCTTTAACTGGGTAACACGGCACTTCATGGCAAGACTGGAGTCAGATTTACTGGTTTCTGACTATCCGTAACGACTGCCAAAGATCTACAAATAACAGCCGGGACCAACGGCTTAACGTGCTTTCCGAGGCACGGAGGAAACTCGGTATATTAAGATGGTCACCCATCCACAGACCAACCTTGGCAAGCGTTGCTTAACCTTGAAGATCGACCCGTGCGGCTGTTATTATCTAGCCACGAGCTCCTCTAAGTCAGTCACCAGTAACGTAATAATTTTAAATAATAGGTCTTTACCTATGAAATTGCCGTTTTGTATGAAAAAATTTAAACGAATTTTTTTCATGTATTTTTTATTTGTATTAATCGAAGTAAGTAAAAAGTTTATTGATGCCCTTCTAAAAGAAATCAGCTGGACGGGAGGCAACAAATTCTTCAAAGGCATTTTGTACTGCCTCTCGGGTATTGAATTTTTTCCCGCCAAGAAGTTATCCAAATTCTGGAAAAAGTAGTAGTCTGTAGGCGCAAGGTCTGGTGAGTAGGGCGGATGACGGAGAGCTTTCAACCCCAGTTCTTGCAACTTGGAGACCGTCTGCTGTGCAGTATGAGGTCGCTCGTTGTCGTGCAGGAGCAGCGGAGACGAGCGATTGACCAATGCTGGTTGGAGATGTGCCAGCTTCTCCATCATTGTGTTCAGTTCTTCACAGTACACATCTGCAGTAATGCTCACCCCGTTTGGTAAGAAGCTGTGATGAATCACACCGGCGCTAGACCACCAAACAGTGACCATCACTTTTCTAGGGGTAAGTTTTCGTTTAGGGCATTGTTTAGGTGCTGAACCAGGATCCAACCAACTTGCTGAGCGCTTGCGGTTATCAAACAGAATCCATTTTTCATCGCAGTTAACAATGCGGTTCAAAATTCCTTCATTTGAGTGTCTGTTGAGCAGTGCAAGGCACGTCTCGACGCGTACTTCGCGCTGGCGATCATTGAGTTCGTGGGGCACCCATTTGTCAAGCTTTTTTACCTTGCCAATTTGACACAAATGGACCAATATTGTTTTGACGCTAACGTCGAAAGCTGCTGCTAATTCAGCCGTAGATTGTGTATATCAGCTTCCACAATCGCCTTTAATTCGTCATTGTCGACCAAAGTCTTCGGACGACCGCGAGGTTCATTTTTCAGGTCGAAATTTCCAGAACGGAAGCGAGCAAACCAATAACAGGTGGTGCGTTGGTTTGTAGTGTTAACTCCGTAAACGTCGTTGATGTTGCGTGCCGCTTGTGCCGCGTTGCTGTCACGACGGTATTCATATTCCATAATTACTCGAATTTTTAACGTATCCATGATGACGAAAAAGATTGAAATGCGATAAAAATGTAAAACTAATCAATAAACAAATGACAACTTTTGGAAAAAAAAAACCATGTCTTTCGGCTGATATGATGATGATGATCCAAGACAGTTGAATCGTCTCCGGGACTCATCGGGCTTCATAGACTCGGCGTTTTTTCTGGTAGTCGACACTGAGCAGTGGTAAAGAACAGTGCAGCACACGTCTTGTCCCTAAAAAAAAGTATGCAAACTTAAACAAGTGAGTGAAGGTCGCTTTTCGCTTGCAGGGCTCGACGAGCGTGATTCCGACGTGCGCACGCGCTCTGTCGACGCTCAACAACGTGCCGCGCACGCACGTGGCCTGCCTCAAGCCCACTCCCGCACGTATGTGTATGTATACTATTAGTTACTACCAGCACTAGCGAGCTGCACTTAGAGCGTGATCCCGTCGTGCAGCCTCAAACCCATTCCCGCACGTATGTGTATGTATACTATTAGTTACTACCAGCATTAGCGAGCTGCACTTAGAGCGTGATCCCGTCGTGCAGCCTCAAGCCCATTCCCGCACGTATGTGTATGTATACTATTAGTTACTACCAGCACTAGCGAGCTGCACTTAGAGCGTGATCCCGTCGTGCAGCCTCAAGCCCATTCCCGCACGTATGTGTATGTATACTATTAGTTACTACCAGCAATAGCGAGCTGCACTTAGAGCGTGATCCCGTCGTGCAGCCTCAAGCTCACTCTCGCACGTATGTGTATGTATACTATTAGTTACTACCAGCACTAGCGAGCTGCACTTAGAGCGTGATCCCGTCGTGCAGCCTCAAGCCCATTCCCGCACGTATGTGTGTGTATACTATTAGTTACTACCAGCACTAGTGAGCTGCACTTAGAGCGTGATCCCGTCGTGCAGCCTCAAGCCCATTCCCGCACGTATGTGTATGTATACTATTAGTTACTACCAGCACTAGTGAGCTGCACTTAGAGCGTGATCCCGTCGTGCAGCCTCAAGCCCACTCCTGCACGTATGTGTATGTATACTATTAGTTACTGCCAGCACTAGTGAGCTGCACTTAGAGCGTGATCCCGTCGTGCAGCCTCAAGCTCATTCCCGCACGTATGTGTATGTAAACTATTAGTTACTACCAGCACTAGTGAGCTGCACTTAGAGCGTGATCCCGTCGTGCAGCCTCAAGCCCATTCCCGCACGTATGTGTATGTATACTATTAGTTACTACCAGCACTAGCGAGCTGCACTTAGAGCGTGATCCCGTCGTGCAGCCTCAAGCCCATTCCCGCACGTATGTGTGTGTATACTATTAGTTACTACCAGCACTAGCGAGCTGCACTTAGAGCGTGATCCCGTCGTGCAGCCTCAAGCCCACTCCCGCACGTATGTGTATGTATACTATTAGTTAATACCAGCACTAGCGAGCTGCACTTAGAGCGTGATCCCGTCGTGCAGCCTCAAGCCCACTCCCGCACGTATGTGTTTGTATACTATTAGTTACTACCAGCACTAGCGAGCTGCACTTAGAGCGTGATCCCGTCGTGCAGCCTCAAGCCCACTTCCGCACGTATGTGTATGTATACTATTAGTTACTACCAGCACTAGCGAGCTGCACTTAGAGCGTGATCCCGTCGTGCAGCCTCAAGCTCACTCCCGCACGTATGTGTATGTATACTATTAGTTACTACCAGCACTAGCGAGCTGCACTTAGAGCGTGATCCCGTCGTGCAGCCTCAAGCCCATTCCCGCACGTATGTGTATGTATACTATTAGTTACTACCAGCACTAGTGAGCTGCACTTAGAGCGTGATCCCGTCGTGTAGCCTCAAGCCCATTCCCGCACGTATGTGTATGTATACTATTAGTTACTACCAGCACTAGCGAGCTGCACTTAGAGCGTGATCCCGTCGTGCAGCCTCAAGCCCATTCCCGCACGTATGTGTATGTATACTATTAGTTACTACCAGCACTAGCGAGCTGCACTTAGTGCGTGATCCCGTCGTGCAGCCTCAAGCCCACTCCCGCACGTATGTGTATGTATACTATTAGTTACTACCAGCACTAGCGAGCTGCACTTAGAGCGTGATCCCGTCGTGCAGCCTCAAGCCCACTCCCGCACGTATGTGTTTGTATACTATTAGTTACTACCAGCACTAGCGAGCTGCACTTAGAGCGTGATCCCGTCGTGCAGCCTCAAGCCCATTCCCGCACTTATGTGTATGTATACTATTAGTTACTACCAGCACTAGTGAGCTGCACTTAGAGCGTGATCCCGTCGTGCAGCCTCAAGCCCATTCCCGCACGTATGTGTATGTATACTATTAGTTACTACCAGCACTAGCGAGCTGCACTTAGAGCGTGATCCCGTCATGCAGCCTCAAGCCCATTCCCGCACGTATGTGTATGTATACTATTAGTTACTACCAGCACTAGCGAGCTGCACTTAGAGCGTGATCCCGTCGTGCAGCCTCAAGCCCACTTCCGCACGTATGTGTATGTATTCTATTAGTTACTACCAGCACTAGTGAGCTGCACTTAGAGCGTGATCCCGTCGTGCAGCCTCAAGCCCACTCCCGCACGTATGTGTATGTATACTATTAGTTACTGCCAGCACTAGTGAGCTGCACTTAGAGCGTGATCCCGTCGTGCAGCCTCAAGCTCATTCCCGCACGTATGTGTATGTATACTATTAGTTACTACCAGCACTAGTGAGCTGCACTTAGAGCGTGATCCCGTCGTGCAGCCTCAAGCCCACTCCCGCACGTATGTGTATGTATACTATTAGTTACTACCAGCACTAGCGAGCTGCACTTAGAGCGTGATCCCGTCGTGCAGCCTCAAGCCCACTCCCGCACGTATGTGTTTGTATACTATTAGTTACTACCAGCACTAGCGAGCTGCACTTAGAGCGTGATCCCGTCGTGCAGCCTCAAGCCCACTTCCGCACGTATGTGTATGTATACTATTAGTTACTACCAGCACTAGCGAGCTGCACTTAGAGCGTGATCCCGTCGTGCAGCCTCAAGCTCACTCCCGCACGTATGTGTATGTATACTATTAGTTACTACCAGCACTAGCGAGCTGCACTTAGAGCGTGATCCCGTCGTGCAGCCTCAAGCCCATTCCCGCACGTATGTGTATGTATACTATTAGTTACTACCAGCACTAGTGAGCTGCACTTAGAGCGTGATCCCGTCGTGCAGCCTCAAGCCCATTCCCGCACGTATGTAATAATATTAATATTAATAATAATATTCCACACAACTATCACACAACGCCATCTAGTCCCAAGCTAAGCAGAGCTTGTGTTATGGGTACTAGACAACTGATAAACATACTTATATATTTCTAAATACATACATATTATAGATAAACTACACCCAGACACAGAACAAATGATCATGCTCATCACACAAACATTTGTCCTGGGTGGGAATCGAACCCACAACCTCTGGCATAGCAGTCAGGGTCACTAACCACTAGACCAACAGGCCAGTCGTGTGTATGTATACTATTAGTTACTATCAGCACTAGTGAGCTGCACTTAGAGCGTGATCCCGTCGTGCAGCCTCAAGCTCACTCCCGCACGTATGTGTATGTATACTATTAGTTACTACCAGCACTAGCGAGCTGCACTTAGAGCGTGATCCCGTCGTGCAGCTTCAAGCTCATTCCCGCACGTATGTGTATGTATACTATTAGTTACTACCAGCACTAGTGAGCTGCACTTAGAGCGTGATCCCGTCGTGCAGCCTCAAGCCCATTCCCGCACGTATGTGTATGTATACTATTAGTTACTACCAGCACTAGCGAGCTGCACTTAGAGCGTGATCCCGTCATGCAGCCTCAAGCCCACTCCCGCACGTATGTGTATGTATTCTATTAGTTACTACCAGCACTAGTGAGCTGCACTTAGAGCGTGATCCCGTCGTGCAGCCTCAAGCCCACTCCCGCACGTATGTGTATGTATACTATTAGTTACTACCAGCACTAGTGAGCTGCACTTAGAGCGTGATCCCGTCGTGCAGCCTCAAACCCATTCCCGCACGTATGTGTATGTAAACTATTAGTTACTACCAGCACTAGCGAGCTGCACTTAGAGCGTGATTCCGTCGTGCAGCCTCAAGCCCACTCCCGCACGTATGTGTTTGTATACTATTAGTTACTACCAGCACTAGCGAGCTGCACTTAGAGCGTGATCCCGTCGTGCAGCCTCAAGCCCACTCCCGCACGTATGTGTATGTATACTATTAGTTACTACCAGCACTAGCGAGCTGCACTTAGAGCGTGATCCCGTCGTGCAGCCTCAAGCCCACTCCCGCACGTATGTGTATGTATACTATTAGTTACTACCAGCACTAGCGAGCTGCACTTAGAGCGTGATCCCGTCGTGCAGCCTCAAGCCCACTCCCGCACGTATGTGTATGTATACTATTAGTTACTACCAGCACTAGCGAGCTGCACTTAGAGCGTGATCCCGTCGTGCAGCCTCAAGCCCACTCCCGCACGTATGTGTATGTATACTATTAGTTACTACCAGCACTAGCGAGCTGCACTTAGAGCGTGATCCCGTCGTGCAGCCTCAAGCCCACTCCCGCACGTATGTGTATGTATACTATTAGTTACTACCAGCACTAGCGAGCTGCACTTAGAGCGTGATCCCGTCGTGCAGCCTCAAGCCCACTCCCGCACGTATGTGTTTGTATACTATTAGTTACTACCAGTACTAGCGAGCTGCACTTAGAGCAAGAACTAGGTATATTCATTTTATTTTTAGTAATTATTTAGCTAATATTGAAACTAAAATCTTAGTAACTAAAATATGCATTTAAGCAATGAGCCTGAAAAACTCGTTCGATCCTTTGTTACGTACTGATGACTCTATGAACTTCGTAGCACCTGACATATTTTATGGGTTTTTGCCCTATTTTATAGATATAAATTGTATGGTTTACTTTAAATGAGAAATATTTTAAAATTTCCAGTGGAAGAGTTGCCGGCGCGACGAGGTCGCGGCATTGCCAAAAACCCGCGCCGCCCCAAGATACTGCAGCGCGGGGACGCAGAGCCGCGCGACAGCGCTGACTACCCCATCGATGGCGCAGAGGTAACGCTTTACTTAATTATACGCGCCGCCCCAAGATACTGCAGCGCGGGGACGCAGAGCCGCGCGACAGCGCTGACTACCCCATCGATGGCGCAGAGGTAACGCTTTACTTAATTATACGCGCCGCCCCAAGATACTGCAGCGCGGGGACGCAGAGCCGCGCGACAGCGCTGACTACCCCATCGATGGCGCAGAGGTAACGCTTTACTTAATTATACGCGCCGCCCCAAGATACTGCAGCGCGGGGACGCAGAGCCGCGCGACAGCGCTGACTACCCCATCGATGGCGCAGAGGTAACGCTTTACTTAATTATACGCGCCGCCCCAAGATACTGCAGCGCGGGGACGCAGAGCCGCGCGACAGCGCTGACTACCCCATCGATGGCGCAGAGGTAACGCTTTACTTAATTATACGCGCCGCCCCAAGATACTGCAGCGCGGGGACGCAGAGCCGCGCGACAGCGCTGACTACCCCATCGATGGCGCAGAGGTAACGCTTTACTTAATTATACGCGCCGCCCCAAGATACTGCAGCGCGGGGACGCAGAGCCGCGCGACAGCGCTGACTACCCCATCGATGGCGCAGAGGTAACGCTTTACTTAATTATACGCGCCGCCCCAAGATACTGCAGCGCGGGCACGCAGAGCCGCGCGACAGCGCTGACTACCCCATCGATGGCGCAGAGGTAACGCTTTACTTAATTATACGCGCCGCCCCAAGATACTGCAGCGCGGGGACGCAGAGCCGCGCGACAGCGCTGACTACCCCATCGATGGCGCAGAGGTAACGCTTTACTTAATTATACGCGCCGCCCCAAGATACTGCAGCGCGGGGACGCAGAGCCGCGCGACAGCGCTGACTACCCCATCGATGGCGCAGAGGTAACGCTTTACTTAATTATACGCGCCGCCCCAAGATACTGCAGCGCGGGCACGCAGAGCCGCGCGACAGCGCTGACTACCCCATCGATGGCGCAGAGGTAACGCTTTACTTAATTATACGCGCCGCCCCAAGATACTGCAGCGCGGGGACGCAGAGCCGCGCGACAGCGCTGACTACCCCATCGATGGCGCAGAGGTAACGCTTTACTTAATTATACGCGCCGCCCCAAGATACTGCAGCGCGGGGACGCAGAGCCGCGCGACAGCGCTGACTACCCCATCGATGGCGCAGAGGTAACGCTTTACTTAATTATACGCGCCGCCCCAAGATACTGCAGCGCGGGGACGCAGAGCCGCGCGACAGCGCTGACTACCCCATCGATGGCGCAGAGGTAACGCTTTACTTAATTATACGCGCCGCCCCAAGATACTGCAGCGCGGGGACGCAGAGCCGCGCGACAGCGCTGACTACCCCATCGATGGCGCAGAGGTAACGCTTTACTTAATTATACGCGCCGCCCCAAGATACTGCAGCGCGGGGACGCAGAGCCGCGCGACAGCGCTGACTACCCCATCGATGGCGCAGAGGTAACGCTTTACTTAATTATACGCGCCGCCCCAAGATACTGCAGCGCGGGGACGCAGAGCCGCGCGACAGCGCTGACTACCCCATCGATGGCGCAGAGGTAACGCTTTACGTATATTGTCTTCAATACATATAACATCACTTGCTGACCCAATTGTACACTCATTACCCAGTTGTATATGTCCCGTGGTGCCTAATGACCTGGCTCTATTCTGTCTCCTGCTTGATAAGGCGCTCCATTTCAAACAGGAAACAGAGCCAGGCCAAGTCGTATCTTTTTTTTCCTACTCCTCCTCTGTACTTTTCTTTTGATTAAGGTGAATGCTCCAGGGTAGCCCGCGAAATTCAAATATTTTTATGTTTTTTGCAATTTGCCGGTCAGTGTGAAGCTGTATGTGGACCAAATGCGATCCGCGACCGTAACGCGTATTTATCTAAAGAATTATAACCATTTTAATCATCAATATAGCCCTCTAAGTTCATGTAGTTCGAAAGAATGAATTTTTCAAAATATTCATTCTTTACAGCTTCACACTGACCGGCAAATTGCAAAAAACATAAAAATATTTGAATTTCGCGGGCTACCCTGGAGCATCCACCTTAATTTCGTTGCGGTATCAAAGACTGTTGAATCGTTTCTCCGGGACTCGTCAGGCTTCATTGACTCGGCGTTTTACTGGTGGTCGCCACTTTTGATTCTGGCTTTCAGGAGTTGCAGTAGTTGGGAATGTGTGGCGGGCTTGTCTGCGTCATATTTTTCATTAATGCTCCGCTTCTATAAGTCGTAGCGTGATGTTATACAGAGTGAATTTTTAAAGTGTGCCTGGATGACTAAATCCGAAACTATGAGGAATACAAGAACTAGCCTATATAAATAAGACAAATCTTTTTTGTAACTGCACTACATTTCCTAATCCTATGTTTAATGCATGCCGTGGCAGCCTGTAATTAAAGCTACACTATGAAATGTACAAATGTACGTAATTCAACATGTATTTTGATGTATGCTTTGTTGGTTGTCCTTAAGGTGGAAGCGCCAGGGTAGCCCGCGAAATTCAAATATTTTATGTTTTTTTGCAATTTGCCGGTCAGTGTGAAGTGTTTGTTGAACAAAATACGATTCGCGACCGTAACGCGTATTTGTCTAAAAAATTATAACCATTTTAATCATCAATATAGCCCTCTAAGTTCATGAAGCCCTATTGAATGGTTATTTCATAAAAAAGTCATGCAATCCAATCTAATAATTAATTAATTCCATGAATTGTTATTTAGTCTTCGTCCTCTCTCCTAACTTTGCTGTGCCCGACAGGGTCCATATTGATCTTGACAATGTTTATACCACCTATATGTACATAATATGGAATGCAATAAAGTATTGAGCATTATTTTTTTTACTTCTGCCAACAGGAAAAGTAAAAAAAAAACGCCCCTTTTTAGGGTTCCGAAGTAAAACCCTCATTGGATAAATCTTTCTAAAATTAACAGAGTTCATGCGATAGTCCCGTTAGAAAAAAAAAAACTCTTTTACTTTTCCTAATTTTACGCTTTAGCATTTTGCAAGTTATTTGCTTATCAACGAACAGCATTATTTTTTATCATTATGTATAAAATTCTTCCGTTAGTGAGTGACTTACTGACAGACAACGCACAGCCGAAACTACGGGTTGTTGGAAGCTGACATTAGGAATGTAGGTTCCTTGGGGAGTTTCTTGTCCGTTCTTCTCCATAAGAATCTACCCTTCCAAATGGACAGTAGAGTCACTGTTATTTTAAACTAGTTGACCCGCGCAACTTCGTCTGCTCCGCTCTTATTGACCTTAACGTGATAATATATATAGCCTATAGCCTTCCTCGATAAATGGGCTATCTAACACAAATAAATTTTTCAAATCGGACCAGTAGTTCCTGAGATTAGCGCGTTCAAGTAAACAAACAAACAAACTCTTCAGCTTTGTATATTAGTATAGAGTATAGATGTAATGATGACGTTCAAAAGTGCCGTTTAATGGCCTAATTGAAAAAAAAAAAGTAAAATATACGTTTTTTACTTTTAAGTGTAGGAGAACACTAAAATAGGTATTCCCGAAATTCCTACGGGATCGAAAAAAATGGGATATACGCGTACGAAATCGCGAGCAAAAGCTAGTTATAACATTATACTAGCTATATTTCGTACCACTAAAAAATACTTTTATGTACACACCTTTTATTCTCCTAAATAAACCCAAATCAAACAACGAAAAAAAAAAAACGTTCTGTGTTTAATGACAAGAACAAGGATAGGCAAATTAACGTTTATTTATTTATTTAGTACATGGAGGACTTACAGCTAATAAAGACAAACAAAATAAGAAACCGTAGTCACCAGCAAGCCAATAACAAATCCTCACGTGTAGAAACATAATGTAAATTATGGTGTGAGCACAATATAAAAACACACCGCTTAAATTAAACTAAGAATTATGTAGTTACATAAATACTTGCAACTAGAATTTGAGGCTTAAGGTGAATGCTCCAGGGTAGCCCGAATATTTCAGAAATAATCATTCTTTCGAACTACATGAACTTAGAGGGCTATATTGATGATTAAAATGGTTATAATTCTTTAGATAAATACGCGTTACGGTCGCAGATCGCATTTGGTCCACATACAGCTTCACCCTGACCGGCAAATTGCAAAAAACATAAAAATATATGAATTTCGCGGGCTACCCTGAAGCATCCACCTTAAGCACCTTCTCGCTTTCATTCGCACTGATTGTGAATGGATCCAAATCATGAAAATGTCATTGAAATTACTGCTTGCGCGCACAATGTAACTGTTCCGCCTATAATATGAAGATGTATGAGGTACATGTATGGGTGGATTAAATCGGAATGTTTTGCTTGGCACATTAAAATAAAATTTTGACAATATCTCAGAGTTATCAATATTGTTATTGAGTATTTTCAATAGAAATAAACAATCGGCAATTTTACGTAAAACAATTTTGTAAATAATAAAATGTTACCCTTAAATCACAATTAAACTAGCCACTTTATTTAATTGTGCCACTTTTATTAAAAAATGATGTCAAAAAAGCAAAAAGCCAACGTCACGCGGTGTTCCCAGGCGGTCACCCATCCAAGTACTGACCGCGCCCGATGTTGCTTAACTTCGGTGATCGGACGAGAACCGGTGTATTCAACGTAGTATGGACGTTGGCGATAGCAACAGCGAAATTATCGATCTTTAGAGATGTGAATAATTTCCGAAATAAAGGCAGCACTCGAGTCGAACTCGCGTGCAGAGTTCCGAACCGATTTCTTATTTTAACATGTTGTTATAACACTACAGACTTCTTATAATCTTTAGGTTTTTTTTTTTTTTTTTTCAGAATTTTAAGCTCAGTAGTTTCGGTGATAAGAATGGTCATTTTTGGTCTTATTTCTTGATTAACTTCAAACTTTAGCGATTAAAGATGAAGAAATATAAAATCAGTTATTAATAGAAGGAACATTAAATTAAGAATAGAATGATTATAAAAAAATATTCACTCCATAGAAAAGTTTACAAAAAAGCAAAAAGCCAACGTCACGCGGTGTTCCCAGGCGGTCACCCATCCAAGTACTGACCGCGCCCGATGTTGCTTAACTTCGGTGATCGGACGAGAACCGGTGTATTCAACGTAGTATGGACGTTGGCGATAGCAACAGCGAAATTATCGATCTTTATAGTTGTCAATAATTTCCGAAATAAAGGCAGCACAGCACGCAGGGATACTAAGTATAATTTAAAAAACCGGCCATAGGCGAGTCGGTCTCGCCTACCGAGGGTTCCGTACAAATTTGTAGCTACAACTTACTTTACATAAAGATTATATTTTTTATGATTTAATTACAAATGTATAGTTTCAAGACTTTACCCTATATTTGCAGTGTAAGACCGTATTACTTGCCAAATTTTATAGTTCTAGGTCAACGGAAAATACCCTATACATTTTGATTCCCTTGAGAGTGGCGAAATATGTTTTTGCGGCATAAACGACCGTAGCTTCAAGTTTGTTTTTTTTTTTCACAATTGCAAGAGGCCATAGACTTGAGTATATTTATGGTATTAATTTCAACTCGATACCTCCACGAGTTCCCGGGATAAACGGTCTTGACGGACAGACGCACGGATGGACAGCGGAGGCTTAGTAATAGGGTTCCGTTTTTTCCTTTTTATGTACGGAACCCTAAAATTAACAAAATAATCTAGTTTTCACCTCTGGGCATCTGAGAAAACAGAGCATCAAGGTGTAAAACTTTGTAGATGCGGGGTGTATGTGTTGTTCACAAAACCATAGTGATTAAAGGTGAAGAAGTATAAATTCAGTTATTAATAGGAGGAACAATTAGAAAAGAATAATTATAAAAATATTCACTCGATACAAAATTTAAAAAAAAGCAAAAAGCCAACGTCACGCGGTGTTCCCAGGCGGTCACCCATCCAAGTACTGACCGCGCCCGATGTTGCTTAACTTCGGTGATCGGACGAGAACCGGTGTATTCAACGTAGTATGGACGTTGGTGATAAAATTGATGAAATTTTCAATTTGTATCAAGAATGAGTTTTGCTTTTGTATTTAAGATATCAACCCGCTTGCATTTCTAGGGCGGCTAAAAAGGCCACTTCAGGAAAATCATATGGCTTGTGTTTAAACACCGCCCAAAAAAGTACCTATTTTACTACCAAAAACAGTTCTAAACGGTTACCAAAACGGATAAATGGTCACCAAATAATATTCGAGAAGTAGCGCTCGCCGGCCGCTGCAGCGGCACCGCTCGCTTCGCTCGCTCGGCTCGCGCGCGGTTGGTCACAATTCTAACCTAACCTAACCTAACCTATTTTATCCAGTTTGTAACCCCAAGCCTACATTTTATGGCAATCACAGTTGAGTTGGATAGAATTTGGTGACCATTGATCCATCAACCATTTGGTGACCATTGATCCATTTTTGGTGACCGTCTAAATTATACCCAAATCATATTAGTATCATAATATTAATCTCACAGCAATCTGTCAAATTTCATTTTGATCTTTATCGCTAACGCATTAGGTTCAAGGTTGATTGGGAAAATTTGTCAGTGACGGGTAGTGTGATGTGCTTTCTGATTTTGCTCAAGTGATCTTTTTAGACCTACTGAAAGGAGGATAGGCAGAGTTTTAGGGTTTACCCAACATTACTTTCGTTTTTAGGGTTCCGTACCCGAAGGTTATCCAACGGAACCCTATTACTAAGCTTCCGCTGTCCGTCCGTCTGTCCGACCGTCTGTTTGTCAGCGGGCTGAATCTTAAGAACCGGTAGGTAGACAGTTCAAATTTACACAGATTGTGTATTTCTATTGCCGCTATAACAACAAATAATAAAAAATAAGGTTTATGGTACGGAACCCTTCGTGCGGAAGTCCGACTCGCACTTAGTAAAAAGTCAACAAACCTAACCATCCAGGCTGTGACTGCGAGCTTTGTACTGAGATTTTTTCATCTACTGAATTTTTTTCCAACGATTATACTTTTATGTGAATGATTATTTAGGCCCCTCGCCCACGGCGACTTTTTGTAGCGATGCAGTCGCGCGTTTAGCAAACGCGCGACAGCATCACTTCTAACGCGTGTTAGTCGCATTTGCAACGCGCTACTGCATCGCGATTGTATCGATACAAACGCGCGACCGCGTTGCGCTACTGCATCGCGATTGTATTGATACAAACGCGCGACCGCGTCGGACGCATGGGTATTAAATGGATGCATCCAATATTGACGCTGCTTCCGTTGCCTACGCTTCGGCTGATTACGTAAAAGCAGCACCTAAGAAAACGTGACTAATGTTGCCTCAACGGAGTCCATCTTGCAACTGTACTGATCCAAGGTATTTTTGTATCGTAACTGCATCGCGACCGAATCGCGTTTGCATCGCGACCGAATCGCGTTTGCATCGCGACTGAATCTGGTCCCGTGGGCGCGGGCACACAGCTAGCGACTGCTTCGCGTCTGTATCGATGCTACCCGCGAGAGCATCGCGACTGCATCGCTACAAAAAGTCGCCCGTGGGCGAGGGCCCTTAGACGATAAGAAGGGCGCTTTCAAATTAGTCGCTAGTGCCACGCGGCAGCAGCGCGGCTGTCGCGCTGCTTTGTTAATCCATACAAATAATAAACGCAGTGTCGCGCGGCTGCAGCGCGGCTGTCTGAATAGTTGGTCGCTGTGTTGAACGCAAGTGAATGTCATATTTATCATATATTATTTCTCTATAGTAATTAGTTTATGACAGGTTTTGTATGTTCAAATAATATTGTTTTTTATTTTAGTATGTAGGTCAATCCATTTTTTTCTATTTACTTTTGTAAGTTTCAGTATCATAGTGTGCTAGTGCTAGCTAAGCTAACAAGTGATTTTTGTTTTACGCATCATGGATTAATTGCTTTGCATACTATTATATAAATTCAAGTTCTTAAATCGTAGCAGATAGATGTGTTGCTGGGGAGTTTGTTGGCCACTTCTTCTCCACAGCTAAAACACTAGGAATTGGTGACGGGCGGGCGATTTGGGGGACTGTCTTTTTTGTAGAACTTTACGTTCAAAAAGTGCTGGCTCTCAGCCTAATTTAAATAAAAGACTTTTGAATTTTTATTCGCTGTTCCATACCACCCTTTCATTCATAGTTTAACATTTATTATTTGCTGCTTTATCTTTAATAGAAATAAACATTATGAGAAAATTTCAAAGGTCTACTTATAACGGTTCATGTAAAAGAGCCCGGTGGGGTTACTTTGGTTGTCACCATTTGGTACGGAACTTGAAATAAATAAAGACGGTACTCCGTTACTCTTGTTTATAACTTGGTAGATAAGGATTAATCATTTCGCTCCCACTGTCGCCAACGTCCATACTACGTTGAATACACCGGTTCTCGTCCGATCACCGAAGTTAAGCAACATCGGGCGCGGTCAGTACTTGGATGGGTGACCGCCTGGGAACACCGCGTGACGTTGGCTTTTTGCTTTTCTAGGATTTTTTTAAAATGATGTTATTTTTACTATTGGCTACCGGCGCTATTAAATTTTTATGCTAAGTTTTATAATAATAAATTTGCCAGTACGGCAACTTTTTATTATTATAAAACTTAGCAACCAATTTAACTTAAACCCTATTTTTTTTCTGATCTTCATCTGCCAAGCCTGTTCGGCTTCCAGTCAAACCGGATGCAGCTGATAAATATATTTTTTATTTGCATAGTATGTAGATATAATACAATCAGGTGTTACAATAGTTTTGATTCCTTATACTTATATCTAAATTAGTTTTAAAGAAAAAAAGGAAGAAAAAGCGTTTATTTGCGCCAAGTAAGTATGACGCATACCAAAAAATAAAAATTCAATTCAACAAAATAATAAAAGTTGGGAAGATATACGTCACATTCGCGCTTTCTTGTTTTAGTTTTATTATAATATATATTTCGTTGTGATGAGAAAAGTTTACTAACAGTAATGTAATGAAACAAATATAAAAGTATTAACTAGTTTTTAATTAATTGAAGCGGTTACAACAAAGAAACTAGGATTCTAAAGTAGTTCAATGTGAAAAGCGTGATTGACAGCTGACGAGCGGTGAGAAACACACTATCTGACAGTGACAGGGCGCGCGATTCGTTCGGAAATACTGACGTTCGATTTATGTTCATATTCCAACTTATAGTTTTAAGTGTTACTAACAACAATATGAATATTTTGTGTTCGATATTAATAAATAATATTAAAAAAATACATTCTGGCTCATAGCATGCAAAAATCTGAATCTAATTCTGGGTCTTTCTCTGATTATCTTTTACCAGTATTTTTATACATAGAGCGGCGTTTATCTGAAGTCCATAACCCAGTAACTGAGTAACACGATAGTTCTTGCCAAGACTGGTGTCAGATTCTCTGGCTTCTGACTATCCGTAACGACTGCCAAAGATTTACAAATGACAGCCGGGACCAACGGCTTAAAGTGCTTGCCGAGGCACGGAGTAAACTCGGTACGTTAAGATAGAGGAGTCTCAGCATGTTAAAATTGCCACCCATCCACAGACTGACCTCGGAAAGCGTTGCTTAGCCTTGAATATCGCTGGACATAGGCCTCCCCCAAGCGTCGCCACAACGACTGGCCCTAACACGTACTTCATTATTAATTTTGATTTTTTCTTCCATTTTCAGGAGCTATCGGACATCAACGTGCAACTGTTACTTCGGGACGGTGTCCTTGCGAACGGGAATCAGATGGTGCAACTACAGTTAGATGACCCTATATTGATGGAGTAACTGCCGCCTAGCTGCTATTCGTGAAGATCTAATATTGCGCGAAACGTGGCATCTCTACCTAGCATACCTGTCAGTCGTCGTGGGCACACGTGTGTGCCATGGGGCGTCAACGGAAATGGACGCTTAATGGCATCCCACATGCCATACCAAATCACGCAGTTAAAAACTCCTTTTTTTTTTAAACGCAGTGTTTAATACCTACCCTTTGGCCCCCGATCGACCAAAAAACATTCAATTGTTGTGGCGTCGCGACGGCTAATTGCGACAGGTTAACCACAGGTTAAACAAATTCGCTTCCCGCCGATAGGAGAAAGAAATATGGGAATATGCATGAAAAAAGTATTTATTATATTTACAGTTTATCTTAAAAATATCATCGTCATCATATCAGCCGAAAGACGTCCACTGCTGGACATAGGCCTCCCCAAACTGTCGCCACAACGACCTGCCCATCGGCTACCCGGTATCACTATCTTAAAAATATAATACTAACAGTGAAAATAAACTGCAAATTTCTCGAAGAATAAACGAAGTACAACTATTTTAAACAAATATTATCTGTCCTTCTCGCGACAACGCTGCTCTATATGGCAGCTGTATAGGCGTCATGGACTTTAACGTCAAAGTTCATATCGGACTTTTATTTTTAACTGTAATCTTAAAAGCTTTATAAATTCATCATTGATGAAGGTATCTAAAAAATAATGTCATGATTATTTACTAGAGTTAATAAGTATTTCATTTTGCAAATAAAAAAATCTATTGACACAAAAAACAAAATTAAAAGAAAATAATTTAACAAGTAACTAAAAACTATCTTCCTCTGTATGCATACATCTTTTAAACTAGATACTCAAAGGATTTTAATGCGGTTTACACTTTCTAGGTCTATATGTGTAGTCTATACTAGTTGACCCACGCAACTTCGTCACGTTTTTGATTAATGTTTCGCTGCTGCAAGTAAAAATAATAAAATAACACGGGGTCTTTTTACTCGTTTCACAACGGAACGCGGCAGCCTACTTCATCTATCCAATGACATATTGTTAGAAAACCGGCCAAGTGCGAGTCGGACTCGCACACGAAGGGTTCCGTACCATAAACCTTAATTTTATTATTTGTTGTTATAGTGGCAATAGAAATACACAATCTGTGAAAATTTGAACTGACTACCTATTATGCTAATTGAGATACAGCCCTATGACAGTCAGACAGACGGACGGGCGCACGAACGGACGGACGGACAGCGGAGGCTTAGCAATAGGGTTCCGTTGGACACCCCTTGGGTACGGAACCCTAAAAACCGGCCAACTGTGAGTCCCATAAACCTCGTGTGTACCATAAACCTTAATTTTATTATTTGTTATAGCGGCAAGAAATACACAATCTGTGAACATTTGAACTATCTACCTATTATGATTCTTGAGATATAGACAGACAGACAGACGGACGGACGGACAGCGGAGGCTTAGTATTAGGGTTCCGTTGGTTACAAAAGGGTAACCAACGGCACGCAACCCTAAAAAAATATATTTATAAACATTTGAATTATTAAAAAAAAACAGGACAAATGCGACTCGAACTAGCCCACTCCATACTTTGGTACTTACATAATTAACACTTCAAATAGACTATATTTTTATGATTTAATTACAAATTTACTTATACTTAGTTTCAGATTTTTTCCTAAACTTGCAGTATAAGAAGGTATTTCTTGCCAAATTTCATAGTTCTAGGTCGACGGAATCTTAACTCCCTTCTCGTTGTATAACCTATAGCCTTCTTAGATAAATGGGCCAGCCAACAAAAAAATATATTTTTCAATTCGGATCATTACTTTCAAACAAACTCTTCAGTTTTAAGGTTTATGTACAATCCGCTCATGTACATGAACGGACTTCATGCATGTTTTATAATATTGGAATAGCTTAACGATACTGATGGCACGGTAGAATAATGCGCACTTTTTCGAAATAACCCTCTATTCACAAATCTGATACAGTTCGATAATTTCGCTGTTGCTATCGCCAACGTCCATACTACGTTGAAAACACCGGTTCTCGTCCGATCACCGAAGTTAAGCAACATCGGGCGCGGTCAGTACTTGGATGGGTGACCGCCTGGGAACACCGCGTGACGTTGGCTTTTTGCTTTTTGTGTAACGAACGGTTTTATCGAATATTTTTATACGGGAAGACATTACAATGGATCGTTGTGTCTATGGAGTTGTTGTCATCTTTTGTTTTCGCGTTTTTTTTTTCGATAATGAAATCTATTCTAAAAATCAGCATGTAAAACCTCCTTTGATTTCAAACTTCGTTTCTAAGGAAACTTATCTCCACAAGACTTTTTCTCAATTCTTGGGTTAGGTCCAACTTCAAATAGCATCTTTGAACAGAATTCTAGTTCCTTAGATGGAAAATACTTTTCCACTGCATCAATAAAATCATTGCAGTACGCTTTGAATGTTATTGTAAGAATATATTTTTTATGATGTTCTTTGCAATCGACAATTTCTTATCGTTATTGAGCAAAACGTTTCGTATCATTAATGGATTTGTACGATAACTGTCCAGTGACTGCTCCAGGTATTTTAATCTTGAGGAATCTTTCTTTTTGGTCTCCTAGCGACTGTTATGGTGTTCGTCAGGTTTATTGCTAGTACGCTCGCTGCTTCTGGGAGAGAAGTGGAAATTAATTATGTTTTTCTTACTCCTCCGCTATTCTTTTCAGAATAATTTCGTTGCGGGATCCAAGACGGTTGAATATTTTCTCCGGGACTCGTCTAGCTTCATTGATTCAACGTTTTTCACATGTCATGCCTTGCCATGCCATGTTAGGTGTCTTAGTAATATTCTTCAGAGCTAGTTTTTCCATTGGTAATATTTATTACTTCTGGTCTAATATCTTTGGTTCATTAGCCGTAACTTAAATGCTATCTAGTGTTTGTATGTTCTACGGTAAGTGAGTTGGTCATTCTTTTGTAGCAGAAATAGTTGCTACAATAGCACATGCTATGGTCCGGTGACTCTAAGCTCTAGCGTTAATGTAACTGTTACTTTTGGTCTCAGACCTTTGGTTCATCAGCCGTAACTTGTAAGGCTATCTAGTGGTATGTTCTACGGTAACTGAGTTTGTCATTCTTTTGTAGCGGAAATAGTTGCTACAAATAGCACATGCTATGTCCGGTGACTCTAAGCACTAGCGTTAATGCTAGAACTTGCCGTGGAAGTAACTGTTACTTTTGGTCTCAGACCTTTGGTTCATCAGCCGTAACTTTAATGCTATCTCTAGAGTAAATTGCTCCACACAATGGTGTTAATAAATATTGTATTTCTGGCAATGGCTGATATAAGTCTCCATAGCCAGCATTCCTGCTTGTTTAAATGTTAATATCAGCTTCTCATCGTCCATAGTTTTAACAAAAGCATTCTCACGAGTGTAGATACTATCACTGTTTGAATGCTTAATGTTCTATGTTCAACGTCTGTCTTAATATATGGCAAGTTAAAAAGAGCCATCTTATCTCGACGAGAACTTTTCTTACCTCCTATGTCAGGTCCAACTTCAAATAGCATCTTAGCAAGAAATTATCTGCCAGGGTTGCAGGTTGTGTAATCCATTCGAAAGAGTGACCGCGGGCCTGGGACGCGGCGGCACTAGGAGGCACACGGGTGGGTTCTAGTCAGTAAGAGTCTGACACTCCCTCCCGCTCCGCCCAGAGCGGAAGGAGTGATTTCATTTTCCATCCTAAAAAAGCACTGAATTTACTAGAATTTAGTGCTTGCCTTGGCTGGCAAATTTTCATTACATGCATTTTCCGTTCGTCACACTTTCTGATTCCCCAACTTTCGGATCCGTGTCCTTTTCATTTATATTTTTTCTAAAGGTTCTGTGTATCAAACACCGTAGCTACAAAGCTTTATCCTCACTTGATACTCTGTTTTGTCAGACGCCCAGAGGTGATAAGAATTAATTAATAATAGATTTTTTATTCGTAAATGATACCTTGCTCTTATTTAAACGTTTCTTGCGTGCTGCTTTTCTATCGTAAACGAAGGACAACTATTAAGCTCGATAATTTCGCTGTGGCTATCGCCAACGTCCATACTACGTTGAATACACCGGTTCTCGTCCGATCACCGAAGTTAAGCAACATCGGGCGCGGTCAGTACTTGGATGGGTGACCGCCTGGGAACACCGCGTGACGTTGGCTTTTTGCTTTTTGTGTAACGAATTTTAATGAATAATTTTCTATGGGAAGACACATTACAATGCATATTTGTGCCTATGAAGTTGGCTGATATCGTTTTTTTTTAGTTTTTTTTGTTTCGAAAATGAGCATGTAAAAACCTCCTATGATTTCAAACTTCGTGTCTTACAAAACTTATCTCCACAAGACTTTTTCTCAATTTTTAAGTTAATCCAACTTCGAATAGCATCTTAGCATTAGATTCTAATGCCGTAGATGGAAAATGGCTGTGTAATATAATGCCATAATAACAGAAAATATAACGTTCACATGATATAATTTACATATGCTATAAAAATAAATAACCCAATTTCATGTGATCTAATATTACATTTCATATAAATTTCTTTTCTTCTAATAACATTTAGTATAACGTACATCTCATATAATTTTCAATTAGTATATTGCTCTTTTTATATAACGTTCAGTTGACCTAATTTTTATTTTACCTAATTTTCATATTTACTCATTTTCTGTCCAAATTCTGTATTGAATAAGTAAATATCAGAAAACATCATACTGTTATAACTTCATCTAACCCAAATGATTCACCAACAATAGAGGGGATCTGACGCAGTTACATATGAGGTGAAATTGAAAGAACAAAAAAAAACATTAATTTGTAGTAATTTATTCATAACAATGTTATAAGTGAAGCCAAAATACTATGTTAAAGTTGACTAACCATATTTCAGTTTTAAGTTAGAGGCCAAAGCTCGAAGGAATTCAGTTTCAATGTATTCCTCTTTATTTTTCAAGATATAATCGATTCGTTCGTTTTGCTTCAAACAGCATTTTTTCTTTTTTGGCAGTGTCTGCCCATAAATAAAACATTATATTTGACCTAATATTACTTTGGTTTCCTGAAGCAACTCATGGGCTAGGCAATAAAAACCTGGGTTTTTTTTTTTCTCTATAATTTTATTGATCCTATGGTGCCACGTATCTGCTGAATTTTGGGTTCTTGGTAGCATTTTTGCTGTATGACAGTAAGAATAATAAAAAATATTCATCTACCATCCTCCCGCATAAAAGCAATTATTAACAGCGATAGTTATCCGGCGAGTTTTTGCTAGGCTCAGGCGTTTATAATCTAATCAATTTTTGCAAAAATATACAAAACAAAGTAGACGTTCCAAAATTATATTAAACGTTACTATAGAATTTGAATATTATACTAACTAAATATTATACTAACTGAATATTAGTTCAAATGTGCATTATAGAAAATGTTTATTAAACCATATAAAATTAGGTAAACTGAAATTATATATCAATAATTCATTATATCATTTCATAGTTATACTAAAAAAAAATATATTAAATGAAATTAGGTCATGTGATCGTTAGAATTTTTGTTATGTCAAAAGGTACGCACCTATGGAAAATACTTTTCCACTGCATCATTTAAATCATTGCAGTACGCTTTGAATGTTAAGTACTGTAACAATATTTTTTGTATTTTTTTCATTGCAATGTATAATTTCACACAGATATTCAGCAATACGTTTTGTATCATTAACGGATTTGTACGAGAGCTGTCCAGTGACTGCTTAGCTAGTACCTAAGTGGAGTGGAAATGATGATTTTTCTCCGCTGTACTTTCATCCAAGACAGTTGAATCGTTTCTCTGGGACTCGTCGAGCTTCATTGACTCGGCGTTTTTCTGGTGGTTGCTTCTAAATTTCAGGAGTTGCAGTGGTTGGGAATGTGTGGCGGGCTTGTCCCCCTGTAATGAGTAAAAATGGGGGGTGAAAGATGTCAGTCAATGTTACTCCACCTACAGCTAGCTCGCTAAACATACGTATAGTTATACCTTTCTGGTAGGTACTGCTTCTTTGGAGCTGTATTGCTTCACCATTTTAGTTATTATTTGTTCTCTGGCACCTGAGTTAGTCATTATCGTGGCCAAATGATAATAGCTACACGAATCGATCTTCTAGGTTAAGCAACGCTTTACGAGGTCGCTCTGTGGGTGGGTGGCCATTTTAACATACAGAGTTTCCTCCGTGCATAGGAAAGCATGTTAAGCCGTTGGTTCCGGCTGACATTTGTAGATCTTTGGCAGTCGTTACGGATTGTCAGAAGCCAGTAAATCTGACACCAGTCTTGTCAAGAACTACCGTGTTCACCAGTTACTGGGTTGTGAAGGTCATGTAGCCGCTCAACATTAAATACTAGTAATAAGGTGCATCCGGTTGAGCTAGAAGCCGACCCCAATATCGTTGGGAAAACCTGATTTGGTCATACTTACATGGGCGATGACTATGTCCTCCAGAGCACGTTCTAGCATTAATAATAACTTAGTTCTGATCTTATATTTTTGGTTCGTCAGCCATAACTTTAATTACTATCTCTTTTTTTTAAGTGAAAACTTTTTAGCGGCGTTGTGCACTTTTTGTGACAGGTAAAAATGCTCAACTTGCGTCAGGACACGTGACCCTGATCGAAAATTCGTAAGACGTCAGGACACGTGACCTATCGAAAATTCGTAAGACGGAGGGAGAGAAGCACGTATTCAAGTTTTCACTTCTGCCGGCACTCCTGAAGTGCAAACCGATTTTTTTTATTATTAGTGATGAGTTTGCTCTTGGCTCTAAAGTCTGAAAAAATATTTATTGTCTATACAGTTTATCTGAAAATATACAAAAATACTAGCAGTGAAAATAGAATCAAAATTACTCGAAAAACAAATGAAATATACTTATTTCAAACAAACATATCTCCCTGTCCCTGTCTCTCTCGCGTAAACGCGTTCTATGGTAGGTAGCTTTATAGGCGTCCTGGACTTTGACATCAAAATTCATATCGGACTTCTTTCTAATTGTTATCTTTGAAGCTTTATAAATTCATCGCTGATGAAGGGTTTTAAAAAATAATTTCATGATTGTTTACTGGAGCTACTTAATAAGTATTTCCATCACAAAAACAAAAATAAATAATAATAATCATTTTCAAATAAAAAATCGCATGCATATTCCCTATTGTGTGGTGGATGTACTTGTCTCTAGAAAGTACTTTGGAAAATGTTAAACTTATGTAGGGATTGTTGTAAATAAAAAACGTAATGTCGTTAGACTTCATAAATACACGTTGATATTTTAGCCGTCTGACAAAGGTCCACTAAATGTATCCGACATAAAGTATCTATTCTTTTTTTAATAATTTATTCAGATAATAGATACAGTAAAAATAAATAACGCATTATAATTATGAAACATTTTGTTTAATAATGTTTACGTATCAGTCGCCGTTCCATTCCGCGCCGTTCTTGGAACATATGGCTCGGACTGACATCCAGGCGCTCGCTGGATATTTTAAACTACGTCACCATGCGTCATGATAATGATTAATATGTATTTTTTTCATTAATTCAAATGTTTTTATATATATTCTTCTAATAGTAAGGTCTAACGACCACACACCCTATTGTCAGAGTTTCTAAACTGCCTCAAGGGCCTCTGACATGGTTTATTTGGCGGCCGGTACCATCGGCTTATACGTGCCTTCCGAAGCACGGAATCATCTTTTTATCAGACAATCAGGTGATTCAAGCCTGAAATATCCTAGCCAAAATGGAAACGAGTAAAATATCACCGTGTATATTTTATTTTTACTTGTTATTTTTCGCTCACTTTCACCGTATTTTTATCATCTATCACTCGCCCAGTGTTGTCATACCATTCTTCAAACATCACTCATATAATCTTGTGTGTTGCCACTTCATTATTTATTCATTCCCACACTTATGAATGGTGTGTACCACCGACATACATTTCTTTTTAAATAGGTAGTCCAGATTAAAAATTGTTGGAACTGATTTCGAAATTTTAAATATTACAGAAAATGATGTGTACGATTGTATTAGTTTGGCGTCACCCAAATGTAATTATTTTTAAGTGCAATTCTTTAGGTGTTAATTTTAGAATTTTATTTCGATAATAAATGTTTTGATTATATTACGCTTTTTATTTTTATAATTGGCATAACGTTGTCGCGTTAAAAACGCAAAATCAATCATTATAACTAAAATGACAATAATCTGATATACAACTGTCATTGACATTCTTATAAGAAGATACCATATATTACACCAAGATATTTTTTTTTTTATTAGCCTATGGTGTTCCACTGCTGGGCAAAGGCCTCCCCCATATCCTTCCACACTCTTTTTTTTTATTCACCTCTAACCAGCCTTCGCAATGTGCGTCCAGATCTCGCCACCACTTTCTGGGCTGGCCTCGGCGACGCCGTCCATCTTCTGGCACCCATTACGTGGAGAGATTAGCCCAGCGGTCACCATGCATGCGCCCGGTGTGACCCACCCAGTCCTATTTAAGCCTGGCAGCTTTTTTGTCCACGTCTATGATACCTATTTTGGAGCGCAGCGTAGGTAGTGTTCCGTACTCTATCAATTCTTTTTAAACATAGAATGCTGCGCTCCATTGCCCTTTGGCATACCCCAAGGTGGAACTTTTGTGAATCGGTGGTTGACCAGTACCCCTATTCTGTAACAACATTTACGTGTCTCGGCAGTGGAATCCGAGGAGTATTAACATAAGACCTTTATGCTGTGTGCAATAAAGTTCACTTTGTGAGCTATCTCACTCAGGTGAAGCTCGATATCGAAATGGTTACTTACAGAATAAACTTGCAGGTCAGAACACCGTAAGTTAGGACGGGCAGAATACACATGTCAATGGGTTTGCGTTTCAGGGAAATCGGAGATCGTCCTTCATTAGCGTCTTCATGGACCAGTAGCTTTTACAGGCGTTTTCGATGTGGCGATCGATTTCCTTTTCCTGCCTGTTTTCGAAAGAAACCAACTGGCCCAAGTAGATATACTCATCGACATACATTCAGTCAAAAAAGTATCGGGAATGGATGATTTGTTTATGGTTCCAAATTAAATTTTTTGTAGTTGTTAGATTGGCACAACTGTTTTCCATTTTGGCGCGGAGTTTGAGTTGCATCTGTTATTTATATTAAATACAGTGCTGGTTTTAGTAATATCATATATAGTGTGTATTGCGAATTTCATAATGGACAAAAATATCGAACAAAGAGTTTGTCTTAAATTTTGCATCGCCAATGGAATTTCGTGTTCGGAGTCACTGAAAATGTGAAGGCTTACGGTGAATCGACTTTATCAAAAACTCGTGCTTATGAGTGGTTCAAAGCGTTCAAAAGCGGTCGAGATGTGATGGAAGATTTGCCTCGCTCTGGTAGGCCGTCAACGTCTGCAACTGAAGTTAACATCGCAAAAGTGAAGGAAATAGTGACTGAAAATCCCCATTCAACTCTGAGAGAGATAGCCGCCAAACTTTCTGTATCTCACGAGTCGATCCGTACCATTTTAACTAATCATTTGGGTATGAAACATGTTGCTGCTCGGCTAGTCCCAAAAGATCTGAATTTTCTCCAAAAACTCAATCGCATGAAAGTCGCTGAGGACATGCTAGAACGAGTCAGTTCGGACCCAACATTCATGAAACGCATTGTTACTGGTGACGAGACGTGGGTTTACGAGTTTGACATGCAAACTAGTCAACAAGCTTCGGAGTGGCGCCTTCCAACTGAACCGTTTTCAATCGATAGAAGACATAAAGGAGAATTCGCGGCGAGAACTGAACTCAATTCCGGAAGCAGCGTTTAAAAAATGTTTTGATGAATGGATTATTCGTTGGCGCAAGTGTATCGTTTCTAAAGGAGCATACTTTGAAGGTGATAAAATAAATTTGGATGAATAACAGACATTTTGTGTATTATTGATCTTTTCCCGGTACTTTCTTGACAGAGTAGTATGTCAGTATTTCCTGCCCGTCTACCTCGACCTTACGTTTCGTGCTGTTTGTCATCGTTTTGGTTTTTGACCGATTAATCGCGAGTCCCACCTTGAGGCTAGTCGTGCCTTGGAGCATGATCTGTAGTTCCAGAGCTGTTGGGGCAAAATGGACTATGTCGTCGGCAAATCGAAGATTCGTTAGTCTCCTACTATCGACTTCGATGCTCTTGGTCTTCCATGAAGCTGCCAGCGACTTAAAATTCTCCTCGAGAGTGCTCGTAAACAATTCAGGAGAGAGCGGGACACCTCTATACCAAGATATACTACTCTGTCAAGAAAGTACCGGGAAAAGATCAATAATACACAAAATGTCTGTTATTCATCCAAATTTATTTTATCACCTTCAAAGTATGCTCCTTTAGAAACGATACACTTGCGCCAACGAATAATCCATTCATCAAAACATTTTTTAAACGCTGCTTCCGGAATTGAGTTCAGTTCTCGCCGCGAATTCTCCTTTATGTCTTCTATCGATTGAAAACGGGTGCCACACACACAGCTTGTTGACTAGTTTGCGTGTCAAACTCGTAAACCCACGTCTCGTCACCAGTAACAATGCGTTTCATGAATGTTGGGTCCGAACTGACTCGTTCTAGCATGTCCTCCGCGACTTTCATGCGATTGAGTTTTTGGAGAAAATTCAGATCTTTTGGGACTAGCCGAGCAGCAACATGTTTCATACCCAAATGATTAGTTAAAATGGTACGGATCGACTCGTGAGATACAGAAAGTTCGGCGGCTATCTCTCTCAGAGTTGAATGGGGATTTTCAGTCACTATTTCCTTCACTTTTGCGATGTTAACTTCAGTTGCAGACGTTGACGGCCTACCAGAGCGAGGCAAATCTTCCATCACATCTCGACCGCTTTTGAACGCTTTGAACCACTCATAAGCACGAGTTTTTGATAAAGTCGATTCACCGTAAGCCTTCTGTAACATTTTCAGTGACTCCGAACACGAAATTCCATTGGCGATGCAAAATTTAAGACAAACTCTTTGTTCGATATTTTTGTCCATTATGAAATTCGCAATACACACTAAAACCAGCACTGTATTTAATATAAATAACAGATGCAACTCAAACTCCGCGCCAAAATGGAAAACAGTTGTGCCAATCTAACAACTACAAAAAAACAAAAATTTGAATTTGGAACCATAAACAAATCATCCATTCCCGATACTTTTTTGACTGAATGTATACAACATTATTTTTCTCAGAGTAATAGCCCTAGTAAACGGCGTATTATTAGCGCATCGCCGACGCCCGTACGTGCGTACCTGTGACCATAGCAGTACTGTCTGAATTTCGTTTGAAGCTTGTAAAAAAAACGCTTGTAAAAAAAACGTTTACTAATTGATAGGCACGCGTACGGCGTATGACCACCATCTCACTATGGTAAGGTGATGACGATGATGTGATGTGGTCGAAGATGTAACCTAGCCTAGAATTAACCTATTCACTCTTGACTTAAAAGACTCCCAGGTTGTAGCTATCAGGAAACTCAGACTCAGGGAATTCCACTCCTTAGTTGTACTTACGCACTATGAATGTGTTCCCAAAAGTTTTGTGCGTGTGGGTGAGATGTCCTCCATGTACCTATCGGTGGCGCATCGCCGTTCGTCTTGTGGTCCGATGATGGAACGGGCTTGGCGGAATTAAATTACGCAATTCCGTCACACATTCCCCGAAATGCAACCGGTAGAAAACTGACAGGCTAGCAACTCGTCGTCGATGTTCAAGACTTTGGAGCTAATGCAGTTGTCTCACCGCCGGCGATCAGCGAGTAGCGAGTAAAGCTTCAAACTTGAAACAGTTGGCGATCAGCGAGTAGCGAGTGAACAGTTTCGATAGTTTTGCATCTCGGCTTACAGCGAGTGCTTTAGTGCGACGGGCTTTTACTCGCAATACTCGCTCCGGCCCGCACTATGTATAGGTAGAAATTACCGTAGTTTGGTCGAGCCGAGCGAGTGTCGCTGAGCGAGTACAATCTTTAATAGCTCTTGTCGCTGCGATCAACTAGAGGTAAGAGCCGCTCGCCGGCAGTGTGAACAGCCAGTTATCGACTATGAATGTATGTGTCTCTTTGACTCATACGAAATCTATATCTTTTGTTCCTTTTCTCAGCGAGCAAATGGTCAATATCTACTCGCTTCCTCGCTGGCGGTGAGACAAGTGCCTAAACTTCGTCTAGTTATGACATTTAAAATAGTGCAGTGATTTTCTTAGTCAAACCAATTCACCACAAATAATGATATCATATGACGTGAATAATTATGTACTTCGAATCGACATTGCTATTGTCACACACAAAATTAGATACCTAACACTATTTTTTGATTTTGTATGCATTATCAAAGCGTATCAATAGAAATACCCACATGCGTATAGCTATCTACATTTTCGCGCTAGATATCAAGGCCTCCGTGGCGCAATTGGTTAGCGCGTTCGGCTGTTAACCGAAAGGTTGGTGGTTCAAGCCCACCCGGGGGCGACTTTTCTTTTTGCATTTTATTAACGTGTTTTTCTCTTTTTATAACAGTAGAATTATTTTGTGAGCATAGAAATGTGATTAATTTACTATTTAGGTATTTATTTTTATTATAATTGGTATTTTTAGCATTTCTATGCCTATGTTTTTATAGTGTTCAAGGAACTGACTTTAAATGTAAAACATTTTATTCTATGTGCGTCGCACAGATATCATTTTAACCAACCTTAGTTTTATAATTTAACATTTTTCTACCATCTAGTAAAACCTTTACATTGCAGAACATGAAAAATCTCATTTTCAATTACTCTACCAATAGAAATGTTACGTTAATATTTTAATCAACAGCGATTAGCATTACCAGTCTATCAGATAACGGTAAGATATCAATAAAATGATATATTTTGATAAAACCACATTTAGTTACAGTGATTTCGTTGTGCTGACATTTTAATAACATTGGAAAAGGTTTGTTATATTTTATTTTATTTATAAGTAATTTACAAATTGAACTTAGAATAAATTTAGAAAAATTAGGGACTATAATTTTAAATGTTTGTAGTTACCACGTCAGATTTTCAATTTTAATTAATCAATAAACTGAAGATTAGTTCATTGTACCTACAATTATTAGTTTAATTACAGACAACATTAAAATTATTCGTTCACTTATCAAATTACCTACATCACTGCATGACTGACCTTAATTTATTTTACAAGATGTATAATCTTTTTTTAATTATTTATAATGTCTTTTAAAACACCTACCACAGTTTTCATGAGAATGTACAGTGAATCGCACGTCTAAAACAATAAATATTTTGCTTAGACAGTGCTCTTATTCCAAAGCAGTAAGGTCGATTTCTATAGTTAAAAAGTTACTTAGGTTGACTATACCATTAAAAACAGTTTTTACAATGATTAGATACAAACGAACGTGGTCCATTCCATTCCTTTGCTACACCGCACTCAGGATTATTGTTTATCTAAGTAGATATAAATAAAAACATTTAAAGTGTTTTAGTTATATCTCCTCTAGATTTATATCTTGATTTCAGAAGCCTATTGAATGAGATCATTGTCTTGTAACACTAGAAGCTAGGAAATAGCTGTTCTTAATCAGTCCCGCTACTTAATGGTCGAGTCAAAAGGTAGCCTTTACAAAAAATATTCAGCTGAGTCGAGAGAATCATCCTTTTTGAAATCGGTTAAAAATCTTTAAGAATAAGTAGTTACTTAAGTTCTTAAAGTTAATTATTTTGTCTTCATAGCAGTACATTGGTAAACCGTTTTGCTCCGGTCAGACCAAACAGAGGGCCAGGCACGAATATTTTTACGTAACGTAAAATTTTACCATAGCCTCTACAAATGCTACAATACCTACTCGTTTCGCAAATAATATTTATTTGAACTAGATACTATATTTATATTTTGAATTATATAATTTGTGTATGTACGAGGAGCTCGTGGCTATATAATAACAGCCGCACGGGTTGATCTTCAAGGTTAAGCAACGCTTGTCAAGGTTGGTCTGTGGATGGGTGACCATCTTAACATACAGAGTTTCCTCTGTGCCTCGGAAAGCATAAGCCGTAAATCCAGCCAGTAAATCTGACTCCAGTCTTGCCATGAAGTACCGTGTTACCCAGTTAATGGGTTGTGGAGGTCTGGTAGGCAGCCGCTCCTCGTAAAATTCTGGTATTCAGCTAAATCCGGCTTGACTGGAAGCCGACCCCAAAATAGTTGGGAAAAGGCTAGGCAGATGATAATGATGACTATATTTATATTTTTGAATGACATAAATTGTGTAGGTATGTCCCATAAAATTAAACCAAAATACAATGGGGTTGTAATTTTTCACATTCAAAATTCACTTACGGTAACGTTACTGTACGTTAAAATATTCGTGCTAGGCCCTCTGATATTCGTACGAAGGGTACGTTTTCACCAGAGAGAGAGGTGCGAGGTGGGGTGCGGGGAGGAGGTTAATTTGTTAATGATTATGTGATGTTTTTTTTTCTTTTGTTTTTTTTTTATTATTTTATTTTACTATTAATTCTATTTCCATTGTTGACATTATCTATTTATTTAATTATTGTACCTAACGATTTGCATGCCGTAAGGTAAAATGTAGCTGATCTTATGTTTTTGTGTAACTTATGTTATTTTGTACCTATATTTTGAGCAAATAAAGTTCTGATTCTGAGGGCCAACGATGCGTGTCGAGGGATGTATAGAGGGGTGTGTGTGTTGCTTGCGCTGAGCGAGGCCAGGGGAGCGAAAAAAGGCACTTCAGGAGAATCATAATATTAACCACACAGCAATCTGTCAAATTTCATTATCATCTTTACCGCTACAGCATTAAGTTCAAGGTTGATTGGGAAAATTTTACAGTGACAGGTAGCGTGATGTGCTTTCTGATTCTGCTAAAGTGGCATTTTTGACCCGCAGGTAAATGAAGCGATTCTATTGATTCTTCACAAACATATTCCTCGCTCGCTACGCATCCTCCGTATTGCAAGGCAAGTTTTTTATCCGCATTTAAATCTACTTGCTAAATTTGTGATAAAAAAATCACTACATTGCGTTTTTCAATACATTCTCAGTTATTAACAAGTAGTTTTTAAAAGCTAATAGTAATTAACTTGACCAGTTTTCAAGTTAAATATTGCCCGAAAAACAAACATTAACGAAATTAGGTGCTCATAATTTTGAACCATTGGGTTATTTACAGATAAGGGAACTCGATCTTTTTTATGGATGGTAAATCATCAATAAACTCCTCTCGCTCTGGGCGGAGCGTGCGGGGGAGTGTCAAACTCTTACTGACTAGAACCCACATTTTAAATTTCTTTGCTAGAAGCCATCCGTGTTCCTCCTAATATCCTTTGCGTTCCAGGGGCGCGGTGACTCTTTCGAACACAAATTCCACAACTGAGCAAACTAGGTACTAACGTTATTCTTTATTATATCCCTGTCATGGCAGGTACTTACATTTCATGTAAACAGCAATGGTTTGGATTCCCTGTATCGGCGGGACGCGAGACGAGGTGGAAGAACACTCCAAACAGATCGACCGAGAGATCAAACAATGGATCAAGTCTTACAATGAAGTGAGTAGGTACCTACCTATTAAAAACATATTTTTTTTGGTTTCCGAACACCCGTGAAAACCTTTAGGACTTTGTACTTACATATAAACTTCCGTGACCCAATCTAACAACTAAATTTTGAGTAGGTAAGTAAATGGACACTACTACGGGTATAAGTACCTATACCGCATTGTTTCACACCTCAACGGATGTCCCAAAAGAATAAGCGACAATCGCGATCGGCATCAAATTACTTCCTAAGTACCAAGCTCACTATAACCGTCGATATGTATCTTCCTTTTAAATCTTTCGAATGATTTTCAGGCAATAAAACTGTTGCTATTGGGCACAGGAGAGAGTGGGAAAACTACTATTATAAAGCAAATGAAGATTTTACACGTTCAAGGATTTTCTGCCAGGTAATCATTATTCCACGTATACCTAATTTAATTACCTAATTTATTTTATTACCTTTTGTAACATCACTGGGCTGTCTTTTCCCAACTAGGTAGGTACCTATACCTATACCTATAAGTCGGACAAGTTTTTTTTCATCCATTCTGTTCTATCAGTCGTCACTCTATCACTAACTCCCGTTTCTTTCATATCGCTCCTCACACAATCCATCTATCTTTTCTTTGGCCTTCCTCTCTCGCTCCATCCATCCACATTTAATTTTATATTCATAACTCTTTTAGTTACATACTTACTTACGTTTCATCCCTCCTCTTTAAACGATCATACCAGTATCATTATCTTCCTGCCCTTATCCCGTGTCCCTATCAGTTGTCACGCCATCACTAACTCCATCTAACTCCCATCTTTTTCATATCGCTCCTCACACATTCCGTCCATCTTTTCTTCAGACCATACCAGTATATCTCTAAAAAAATATTTAATTAGTTTCAAATCAAAATATATGCAAATTCGTTGTTTGTGTTTTTCAGCGATCGAGTAGAAAAAGCGAACCACATTCGTCACAATATTCATGAATCTATACACGATATTGTAGACAGCATGGCTACGTTGAACATTCCTCTGCAAAATCCTAAAAACAGTAATTCAAGAGAATATATTCTGAAACTTGGTGATGATGGGCCTAAACAATACACAGAAGTGAGTATTTTATTTATTTCTAAAGCATACGTAGTATTTTGAGATTGAAACCAGGGGCGTAGCTTACGCTGAATCAGTCGTATCAGTAATTCGTGGGCCCCGTAGGTAGTAAATGGGCCTCGACGTGTGGAAGCAAAAAGACATAAAATTCTGTCCGCAACCTCAAATTCTAAGTTATCGGCGTGATTGAGTAACAAACATGCATCCATCCATGATCATCCGACCAAACTTTCGTGATTATAATAGTAGTAAAGTTTTGTGCTTATCAATTATATTATCTAACGAAAACAGCATTCCTTTTTGGCGCAGTCGGGTAAAAATAGCCCCCAAAATGTTTTGTTATACAGAGCCCCTTTGGGTCTAGTAGCTACGCCACTGATTGAAACTCAAATTCTTCAAAGCAAGAACTGGTAAAATGTTTTATTTTCTGGTTTACAGGAATATTTTGATCATGTACGATCATTGTGGCGTGACGGCGGAGTCAGGGAATGTTTTAAAAGATCGAATGAATATCAACTCATAGATAGTGCTGAATAGTGAGTAAACTAATCCATAATTGGACCCTGTTATGCAGAAAAGATCCAACCAACGTTTCATTACTTTTGAGTAAATGCAGTTTAGCGTTAGACAGAGAATAAAAAATCGTATGATAAAGTATCTATTTGAAAGTTAGTAGTGTAATAGGCCATAACATATAAATTATTAACATAAACATATTAATTATTAACGTAAATAACTCGATTTTACAAAAAAATGTTGGTTGATCTTTTCCGCTTAACAGGGCCCAATTTAAGTCAACGCCATCTGTGTTGCAATAGAGAAACTA
Organism: Lacanobia oleracea; assembly: GCA_950371165.1. Classification (NCBI taxonomy): domain Eukaryota; kingdom Metazoa; phylum Arthropoda; class Insecta; order Lepidoptera; family Noctuidae; genus Lacanobia; species Lacanobia oleracea. Next base: position 13,788,081 of record OX493413.1, read on the forward strand.
CGCAGACGTTTTAATTTGACAGTTTGCGTGTACTGTAACATTGTCAACGTTTAAAACACCGCCAACTAGTGTCGATTTACCAAGAAATGTAGTTCTAACTTTTTCTAATAGATGACGCTTTTTAAAGTTATAATAACGGTTCTTTGAAATATTTTTCAGTTTCCTTGATAGAATAGATCTGATTGAAAAACCCGACTATACACCATCAGACGCTGATATATTGCGGTGTCGTCAGAAAACAACAGGCATACAGAAAATTGAATTCAAAGTTAAGGTACAGATTGTGAACTGATCAAAGTAAGTACCTACTCGTAGTGTTTCTATTACTACTGAGCTCTTTTCTATTTCTAGGTCCCAAAATCCATGCACGGTGGTATCCAGGACTTTTGGATGTTTGACGTTGGAGGACAAAGAGGGGAAAGAAAAAAATGGATACAGGTACGGTACCTACCAACATCAACAATATCCTTTTAAATTCAAATTCAAGATTGGCAACTGTCATGTGTTTAAAATAAATCATGTACCAGTATTTTTGGAATGGCATTTAACAGAATGGGAAATCATCTAATGACTCCTTCCGGTCTGGGCGGAGCGGAAGGGAGTGTCAGACTCTTACTGACTGAAACTTATACGTGTTCCTCCAAGTTCTCTTTGTGTTCAAGGACCGTGGTCACTCTTTCGAACATATTCCGCAACCCAGGCAAACTATGCACCTACAGCCTCAACCACCTTAGTTTTTGACAATCAGTTCAAATTATGTTTTATTTATCTCCAGGTTTTTGAAGGTATTCACGCCATCTGGTTTCTGGTAGCGTGCAGTGACTTCGACCAGACTTTGAGAGAAGACGGCACTCAAAATAGACTGAAAGAAGCGCTTGTGTTGTTTGAAGATGTCTGGCAAAGCAGGTAACAAAACGGAAATAATGTTAGTTAGAGCTGTGCTCTTGCGTGTTTGCTGTGCTCGTTAGTTACCTTCCTAGCGTACCTATCATTAATATAGGTACTTATACTAGCCAACCCGGAAAACGTTGTTTTGCCAAATATAATAATAAAAAAATCGGGCAAGTGCGAGTCGGACTCGCACACGAAGGGTTCCGTCCCTTTATGCTACCTTAGTTTTTATTTTTTGTTGTTATAGCGGCAATATATATACCTACACAATCTGTGAAAATTTCAACTGTCTACCTATTATGGTTCTTGAGATACAGCCCGCTGACAGACAGACGGACGGACGGACGGACGGACAGGCTTAGTAATAGGGTTCTGTTGGATACCCTTTGGGTACGGAACCCTATAAAAATAGCCTACGACCTACTAAATATTTACAATAATTTCATAAAAATCGGTCAAGCCGTTTCGGAGGAGTTGGATAGCAAACACTGTGACATTTATATAAGTATTAGATTAGAAGATATATAGTTCAGACTATGAATCTTGGAATGCTGAATGAAACGAGACAATTGCAGGACCAAAAAAAAAAGAAGGAGGTTCTCAATACGGTTATTTTTATGTTTGTTACTTCATAACTCCGTCATTTACGAACCGATTTGAAAAATTATTGTTTTATTTGAAAGGGTGTACTTTCCGATTGGTCTCATTGTCACCAAGTCAGAATCTGATGATGGGGTCCATGAAAATCGAGGGAAACTCAAATTTTTTCATAAACTTTCTAATGCAATTCAGATATTTGCCTGGTAATCATCATCTCATGTTGCTTAGCTGATGATGAAATGTATAAATTAGGATCTGATGATGAGATCCCATGAAAAATGTTCAGCGATATTTTCAACAATTGTCAGCTGATTTGGATGATTCTTTTTTTTGTTTGGAAGAGTATTTTCCTGGACTGGTCCCATTTCAATTTTGTGAAGATCTGATGAAAAACTTCGGTGGTAGGCAACGGAACTCTTCAATAAATGATAGCAAATGGATTGGAATTGCTGAAATCGCATGTCTTTTCATTGTTTACACCAGTTCTTAACATAACATCACGCCGGTACGCTGTTAATGGGTACGCAGGTAGGTACCACTAAAAAGTTAAAAATAAAAAACTTTTTTACAAAAAATACAACCGACTTCCAAAAACAAAACACTCACAGACTACCAGACCTCCACAACCCATTAATTGGGTAACACGGTACTTCATGGCAAGACTGGAGTCAGATTAACTGGCTTCTGACTGTCCGTAACGACTGCCAAAGATCTATAAATTACAGCCGGGACCGATGGCTTAACGTGCTTTCCGGGGGACGGAGAAAACTCGGTATGTTAAGATGGTCATCCATCCACAGACCAACCTCAGCAAGCGTTGCTATCTAGCCACGAGCTCCTCCTCCAAAAATAAAACACTACAAATTACAAAATAACTTCGGAAGACAGAAAAGAACTTTAATTTCGGAAGTCGGTGTCAAAAAACGAAAAAATAACCAAAAAGCACCGACTTCCGAAATTAAAGTTCTTTTCTTTCTTCCGAAGTTATTTAATACTTTGTAGTTTTGTTTTTGGAAGTCGGTTGTATTTTTTGTAAAAAAGATTTTTTAGTATCATGGTATTAATCCTTATATATTTAAATTGTTTAATACCTAGGTTGGTTATGTATACTCCAAGTAACAAAATAAATGCAGTTTGCGCGAACTGCCGTCGTCGAACGTTTAGTCTACTTATAAGTAAATTACACCGGGAGATGAAGTTCGTGGATTACTAACTAAACCCGCGCGAATGAAGTCGCGGGCAAAGTGCTAGTCTCTAATAAAACCTGAAAATACGCAATAAAACTGTATAACGCCTGACCGTTTCTTCACCGCAATCTTTTGCAAACAATACACTACTAACAAACATAATTCCCGCAGGTTCCTCCTCGAAGCGGGACTAATTCTGTTCCTGAACAAGCAAGATATCTTGGAGAGCAAGGTATCTCAGGGTCGTAGCATCGCCCCCTACTTCCCGACGTACAATGAGTTTCAGGCGGCAGGAGATGAGTACACCAGAACTAAGATGTTCATTAAGAGTTTGTTTGTGGTAGGTATTTTGCTTTAAGTATCTAAGTTTTATTGTTCCAGAATGGTTAAAGAATTTGACATTACAAAAATGTCAGCTTTGATTTTTTCCTGTGAAGGAGAAAAGCCTCTTCTCTTGTAGAAAAGGAACAAGTATTGAACGTTAAATTCCTTATTTTCATACTAGCTTCCGCCCGCGAGTTCGTATGCCCATATCCCGTTTTTTTTTTCATTCCCGTAGAATTTCAGAATATCCTCTCTTAGTGCTCCCCTGCACTCCCCAAGGAACCTACATGACAAATTTCAGCTTTCTACGTCCAGCAGTTTCGGCTGTGCGTTGTCTGTCAGTCACTCACTCACAGATTTTTTTGAAATATTGGTTTATAGAATAGCTAAAGTATTAATATGAATATCTACAAAATATATGTCTTTACAACCTCTTTTCCACTAGGTACTACCAACAAACCATAGCCGTAAAAAAAAGATTTCGGAATTGAAGAGCTAGGTCATCAGGGAATAAAATAAAATACTTACAATACGGAGTTCTTGACGAAGATTTTATGGAGAAGATCTCCATAAGAATCTTTCTGAATGGATACTTTTAAAGTCATTTTTTTTTTAATTTAAATGTTGTCATCAAAAATTCGTTTTAATGGTCTAATTGCACTGAACTTTTTGACTTTGAAAATCATTTCTTTTTCCAGGAAGTAATAACAAAGAAACGCAACCGCCGCGCTCTGAACGCGTCGGCAGAACGCTTCGTGGTCGCAGAGGCACGCCGGGCGAGAGAGTGCTACTTTCACTTCACCACCGCCACCGACACGGACAATGTGCGAACTGTGTTCAGAGACGTCCACCAGATCATACTCACTCACATGCTCAACAATCTAGGAGTGTATTAAGGTGGCACTTGAGTGCTACTTTCACTTCACCACCGCCACAGACACATGCTCAACAATCTAAGAGTGTATTAAGGTGGCACTTGAGTGCTACTTTCACTTCACCACCGCCACCGACACATGCTCAACAATCTAGGAGTATATTAAGGTGCACTTGAGTGCTACTTTCACTTCACCCCCGCCACCGACACATGCTCAACAATCTAGGAGTGTATTAAGGTGGCACTTGAGTGCTACTTTCACTTCACCACCGCCACCGACACATGCTCAACAATCTAAGAGTGTATGAAGGTGGCACTTGAGTGCTACTTTCACTTCACCACCGCCACCGACACATGCTCAACAATCTAGGAGTGTATTAAGGTGGCACTTGAGTGCTACTTTCACTTCACCACCGCCACAGACACATGCTCAACAATCTAAGAGTGTATTAAGGTGGCACTTGAGTGCTACTTTCACTTCACCACCGCCACCGACACATGCTCAACAATCTAGGAGTGTATTAAGGTGGCACTTGAGTGCTACTTTCACTTCACCACCGCCACCGACACATGCTCAACAATCTAAGAGTGTATTAAGGTGGCACTTGAGTGCTACTTTCACTTCACCACCGCCACCGACACATGCTCAACAATCTAGGAGTGTATTAAGGTGGCACTTGAGTGCTACTTTCACTTCACCACCGCCACCGACACATGCTCAACAATCTAAGAGTGTATTAAGGTGGCACTTGAATGAGAATTATAAGAATAGCAACTTAGTAACCATTCGGGGACCGTTATCTAGGTAGGGTAAACAAATATGTATGGAACGAAGATACACGCTAAATTAAAAGAGAAATAAGCTAAGAGGTCGACTGTTGTGATTGGTTGACCCGAATTATTATCAGCCAATCAGATCACTTGTTTAATTAGCCAATAGTAACGTTCTCACGCTGCTTAGAAACAGGACTCTTATATTATTTGAGACGATTTTCCTTCCAAAAAGGATTTTGGGAGCCAAATAAGGTATATTTACTTAGTTTAATAGGTCATCTACCCACTTATGTTATTTACTAGTTGACCCGCGCAACTTCGTCTGCGTCACAATTTTCATTACTGCTCCGCTCCTATTGGTCTTAGCGTGATGATATACATAATAGCCTATAGCCTTCCTCGATAAATGGGCTATCCAACACACAAACTCTTCAGCTATTAGTAGGTATACACAATAGATTATTTAATAGTATTTTGCATTAAAATAAGTTTCCAATGCTAACTTTTTGTTTGACTACCTTCCTTACTATATATTATGACAAAAATCAAATGAATTCGACGGGCTGGCTAATAGCCAGTACCTAGGTGGCTCTTGTAAGGCAGTCGTAGGTAGGGTAGACCATGTTCTAGAAAACAACCGCAAGCTTCACGCCCAAGTATTAACGTTTTTAGACACATCCATTAAGAAACAGTAAATCTGCGGCCCTGAAAAGGGCCTTGTCAAATTTGGAAAAACAAATTAATAATCTTCTATTACATTCTTCAACGTATCATCGAAAATCACCCGCCGAAACCGTACAGCGTTCTACCTTGTCTCTTCAAAGCATAGACAACGTCCATCGCTGTCACAGTTTTTCTTTTAGCGTGTTCAGTATACGTCACGGCATCGCGGATCACGTTTTCTAGAAACACCTTTAGCACGCCACGAGTTTCTTCGTAGATTAATCCTGATATTCTTTTTACACCGCCTCTTCTTGCTAATCTTCTGATGGCAGGCTTCGTGATTCCTTGGATGTTATCCCGAAGAACTTTTCTGTGGCGTTTGGCGCCTCCTTTGCCCAATCCTTTCCCGCCTTTACCGCGACCTGTCATTTTGACTTTGACGTTTAACTTTTTTTAAGTAAATGTGACAATGGTAGGATGCGGACTGAGTTCTTGCGCGAGCGTGAGGTGTATTTATAGGCTAAGGACGTGGATATTGATTCTGTTGTGGGTAGGTGTAATTTTTTTGTTACAAGAAAGCTAAAGATATGTTACAGTCTTACGTAACGGTCCCTTTACATAAAATTGTTTTCGATAGTGTAATGGTTTCATTGAATCAAGCCTTGCATTGTTAGTTTTCTAATTGCTACCTAATCTTCGAGAAGTCTTAGCAGTTTGAGTGAAAACTAGGTACTAAAGTATTACTTCTACAAAGAAATACCATTCACGCTTTCTAATTCTAGATATTTTGTACCCGATTCATGACAATAATTACATGACGAAATAAGAGTGTAAACTGTACAATACAACGTGTAATAGAATAGATAACACTTAAGGGGTCGTTGTGCTCATCATAATGAACAACTTTCACTATGGGACCTACACTATAATCGATAAAAAATCAACTCATACATTTGTGGGCGCATAACTCGACAAAACTTTGAACAGCTGATTCCCTTAAGAGGTGTACACATTGTATAGAAGTGATTTTATGTTACATACGATAGGTCAAACAAAAAACACATTCCAAACGACATGTACGATTGAAATATTCAAATCACATGATTGGTCAATCACTTTGTCTAGCTCACTCAATCCCCCACTACTTGCAAACATCAATAATCTACTTAAACCACGCAACAGAACAAGGTAACGTTGACCGTACTAAAATTTAAATTGAGAACACAAGATGGCGCCCGTAAAAGTACCAAAAAAGGCCCTAAAACCAACACCAACTAAGGACAGCATCATCTCCAGACCCATCGTGAAAACCAAGAAATTGAAAAAGAAAAACTACCAAAGCTTCTCCATATACCTGTACAAATTACTGCGCATGGTGGCACAAGACAACATGGGTATCTCAAGAAAATCTATGCTCATTATGAACAATTTCCTTAACGATATGCTGGAGAAGATTGCGATAGAAGCTGGTAGATTAGCTGGTCACACCAAGAAGTCAACGCTTGGCAGCAGGGAAATCCAGGCAGCTGTCAAACTTGTCATCCCCGGAGAACTGTCAACGCACGCGAACATCGAAGCTGTCAAAGCTATCAATATGTTCCACAAAAGTCATGAACGCGACGCGGCGGCAAAGGACAATAGCAAAAATACGTAAAAATGTGCCACTATTCCAATTTGTGTTCCACAAATGTCATAAACGCGAAGCGGCGGCAAAGAACAATAGCAAGAATACGTAAATATGTGACATTATTCCAGTTCGGACGGTAGAATGAATACGAAGTTATAATTATTAGGTTTAAATTATTTAAATTGTTGATTGATTAATTGATTAATAAATAATTGTAAAGTTTGCCGGTTGTTTTATTGAAATAAAGATAAAGACTTATTGCTAGTTTTTACCCTTGGTTTTGATCCAATCTCGAGCGAAATTGCATGCATTTTCTTAATACAGCTTTGTATATTTCAAAAAAAGAGTATATGCCTGAAGAAGGTGGCGAGGATAGGGATACCTAGGAGACGACTGCAAGGGCTGCATCGAGGTGGTGCGGGAAAATAATTTCAGAAAGGCTTAGATGAGGCCTTTTGTACTCAGCAGTGGGACTATTAAAGGCTTAGGTACTTCTTAAAATCTAAGTCTAATCTAGGATCGTATCTAATCGAGATAGTTAGGGTTCCGAACAAAAAACGAAACCCTTATAGGATCACTCGGGTGTCTGTCTGTCCGTCTATCACAGCCAGTTTTCTCCAGATCCACTGAATTCTGTTGAAATTTAGTACACACATGGACTTTTGTAACCCAAACACGGACGTGTTCCGTAAATGATTAAATTTTTAGTATGGGGGTCATTTTTGGGGGTCATCAAGTTTTAATTTTTTCACAATCTTAAAATAAATGGTTTTGAAGTTTTTCAAGAAATTAGGCGAAAAATGACCATTCCCCACTTATCTCCGAAACTACTTCGTAAAATTTTGAAAAAAAAAATGTAAATAATATAGTATAGATCTTTACCTAAAGATTATAAGTAAATATATAAGAAGTCTATGGTAGTGTAAAAATAACATGTTAAAAAAAATTCGTTCGAACCCTCTGTACGCGAGTTCGACTCGCACTTGGCCAGTTTTTAAGATTTTCGTCCTGCCTCATCATCATCAGAGCTTGTTCCCATTGTTGGGAAACACAGCCATGCCATATGAGGAGGCAGGTGGGCCTGCGTGAGTCGTGACAACTTCCAAGCTGGGCCGGCCCGGTGGGACGCGTAGAAGAAGTGGCCTTGAAGTGGCATTAATCAAAATCCAGGAATCAAATTTGAGGAATGTGCGAAAAAAAGTTTTCACTTATAATACCACAAGAGCTTCAAAATTATCGGGAAATGCCAGATAATTTTGAAGCTCGTGTGGTATTCGGGGGATTATTTTTCCGTCCCAAATGTCGGCCAATAGAATTGCACCATGAGATGAAATGAACAGTCAACAAATAAGAATTTCATAATGAATAAAACTACCAGAGAAAATAATCAAAAAATTATCAGTATAATACCATGTAGGTTGTACCTCGTGACGTCGAATGGTGCAATTCTATTGGCCGATATTTGGGTCGGAAAAATAATCAATGGAAAATACATACGTTTATTCATTCTATTTGTACTGATCTCTTTTGAATTAGAGCTCATGAAATACATTTCTGAAAAACTTATGCGAAGACTGACGGATGGAGTGTCGATGTCGGAGACAAAAATGTATAAAAATTTAAAAAAAAACAAGTTCCTAATTTATTTGTTTAAGTTGTTAACTAACAAACAAGCAAGTTACAAGTAAAACTTTAGTTAACAACTAAAAAAATAAATTAGAAACTATTCGCTAGCGAGTATAGTTCGATAAAACTCATGGTTGACGTACTGAGCCATGAACAATTTTCGATAGGCAAGTTATCATAGGTTTTTTTTTTTTTTTTTGACGATGGCCACTCGCAGTTTCAGCCCTAGAGGGCTGTCAACTACTGAACCGGACTTGCCTGTGTGGGCCTCAAATGAATTTAAGAAGTTATCATAGGTACTTATGTTTATAAATCAAAAACATCTGATAAAAAAAAATTCTCATCTGGTTATCAGGGGGGTGAAGATTGATCTTCCACCGTTTCTTAGGCTATTATAAATCATTTAATTTTGGATTGGAGACAACTTTCAAGTCTTCTGTTCATTTTGAATCTTATCGTATGGGCAGTAAGGTCTAATAACCCAACATACCCTAGTGAACCCCCCCAAGTTATTCTTCTAACGCAATTTTTCAAGAGACTCCTGACTAGTAATAGTTTCTTCCTTAACTAGGCGAATATATTAAATGATAGTTAATAGATGAGCGGATTCTTTTTCAGGTGACAAATGCTCACTGATGTACTAATACATATATCGGTTTTTCTCTATTGATTAGTATTTGATGTAAAAAGAACTGTCTGTTTCTCATTGTATTATTACGAGTTTATTAATATCCCGCTGCAGGGCAAAGCCAGAGAAGGCACGAGCATTGGTCACCCGACCCTGACTATTTACTACTAAAATAATTCTAAATAAATAAGTTACATTGAAACTACTGAATTTTATTGCTTTCTTATTTATTTCAATCTATTTTAATGTGTAGAAAAAAAATCAACATTTAGGATCGATGGTCGATAGTTGATATATACTTGGTTGGTAACATCCCTAGTACACACTGGTCATCTACCGACCGATAGCTGAATTAATAAATTTAATGTACATATATATTTGCTATTTAAAGCTAGATGGCGTTATTGAGGCATGGGATCACAGTTTTTCTATGAAATTTCTTCTGATAGCCGCTCTATATTTCTAATCTCTTTGAGTCTTATAAAGAAATAAATGTGGAAATTTTGTCCATCTACAGTAATTTATAAATCTGTAAAGTTTGTTTGTTTGCTTGAACGCGCTAATCTCAGGAATTACAGTCAGATTTCAAAAAATATTTCAGTGTTAGATAGCCCAATTATCGAGGAAGGCTATATAGGCTATATACCATCGCGCTAAGACCAATAAGAGCGGAGCAGACGAAGTTGTGCGGGTCAACTAGTTTTTCAATAATGTGAAGCGTAATTGTGCATTTATGAAATTTCACCAATAAAACCAAGTAAAATTGGTGTAGGTACTTGTGGTAGATAAGAAAAAGAAACATGTTGCGAGCCGCATAAATATTATACACAGGTCACATGCGGCCCGTGCTTTGGACAGCCGTGGATCTAGAGGTATGTAGCAGCGGAATATTACTATAAGTTCCAACTTCTTGAACCGCGGGCACTCACGCTTTAAATAATTAAAAACTACCCACAACGGTCTCAATATACTCGTGCCAAAAGTGGGGACCTAAAAACTATACCTATCGCGCCCATCACACCGTCACGCGTCACACGATAGGTTTTGCGCCACAGTCAAGGCGTTGACAGACGGATTTGTAGCCTACAGGGAGTGACTGACGGTTACAAGAGAAAATCTGGATATTTCATTAGTCATAAACTCACGACTTTTGAGTGAATGGGTCTGTTTTTATATGTTTATGGTATGATTAATGGTTCAGTCCTTGTTCTTTTTCGAATCCCGAATATCAGCCAATAATATGATGTCACATATTTAAGAATGGTGGGCGCCTAAAATGTTATCTATAATCACCTCCAAAGCGCACTATCTACCTACATACGTTGGAGCGGAATATTCCAACAAGCATACAACTTCTTGCACCGCGATAATTCGCGTTTTATACAATTCAAAACTACCCACAACATCTTTAATTAACCTAAAAAACTATAAAAGGCACACGGAATGCTTGAACAAAGGAATATCTACCAACAGTCAACACTCATCGCTGGTAGCGTCGCTCAAACTACCCACAACATCTTCAATAGATCAAGAGTGGGGACCCAAAAATTTACAAAAGTCATCGCTTGAGTCAGTCGCGTCGCTTCTCGTGACCTCGCTCACATCGCTCCTCGTCAGAACGCAAGATGGCGCGCACGAAGCAGACAGCACGTAAGTCCACGGGCGGCAAAGCACCCCGCAAGCAGCTAGCCACCAAGGCGGCCCGGAAGAGCGCGCCCGCCACCGGCGGCGTGAAGAAACCGCACCGATACCGGCCCGGCACCGTCGCGCTGCGAGAGATCCGCCGCTACCAGAAGAGCACCGAGCTGCTCATCCGCAAGCTGCCGTTCCAGCGCCTGGTGCGGGAGATCGCGCAGGATTTCAAGACGGACCTGCGCTTCCAGAGCTCGGCCGTGATGGCGCTGCAGGAGGCCAGCGAGGCGTACCTGGTGGGGCTGTTCGAGGACACGAACCTGTGCGCCATCCACGCCAAGCGCGTCACCATCATGCCCAAGGACATCCAGCTGGCGCGGCGCGTGCGCGGCGAGCGCGCCTAACAAGTAGCTAGGTAGGTATACATTGACAAAGTCCTTCTCAGGGCTGCAAGCGTTTCTGTTTCTTTAGTAGGTGATGTCAAAACGTGAATAATAAAAAGTCCTTTTCGGGGCTGATTTGTTTCTTCAGTAGATGTCAAAACTTAAATAATAAAAAGTCCTTTCCGGGACTGATTTGTTTCTTCAGTAGATGTCAAAACGTGAATAATGAAAAGTCCTTTTCGGGGCTGATTTGTTTCTTCAGTAGATGTCAAAACGTAAATAATAAAAAGTCCTTTCCGGGACTGATTTGTTTCTTCAGTAGATGTCAAAACGTGAATAATGAAAAGTCCTTTTCGAGGCTGATTTGTTTCTTCAGTAGATGACAAAACGTGAATAATGAAAAGTCCTTTTCAGTGCTGATTTGTTTCTTTAGTAGATGTCAAAACGTGAATAATGAAAAGTCTTTTCAGTGCTGATTTGTTTCTTTAGTAGATGTCAAAACGTGAATAGTAAAAAGTCCTTTTCGGGGCTGGTTTTTTTATTCAGTAGATGGCAAAACGTGAATAAATAAAAGTCCTTTTCAGGGCTGATTTGTTTCTTCAGTAGATTGCAAAACGTAAATAATAAAAAGTGCTTTTCAGTGCTGATTTGTTTCTTCAGTAGATGTCAACACGTGAATAATGAAAAGTCCTTTTCGGGGCTAATTTGTTTCTTCAGTAGATGTCAAAACGTGAATAAATAAAAGTATTTTTAGTGTTGATTTGTTTCTTCAGTAGATGTCAAAACGTTAATAATAAAAAGTCCTTTTCGGGGCTGATTTGTTTCTTCAGTAGATGTCAAAACGTGAATAAATAAAAGTATTTTTAGTGTTGATTTGTTTCTTCGGTAGATGTCAAAACGTGAATAATAAAAAGTCCTTTTCGGGGCTGATTTGTTTCTTAAGTAGATGTCAACACGTGAATAATGAAAAGTCCTTTTCGGGGCTGATTTGTATCGTCAGTAGATGTCAAAACGTGAATAATAAAAAGTCCTTTTCGGGGCTGATTTGTTTCTTTAGTAGATGTCAACACGTGAATAATGAAAAGTCCTTTTCGGGGCTGATTTGTTTCTTCAGTAGATGTCAAAACGTGAATAAATAAAAGTCCTTTCCGGGACTGATTTGTTTCTTCAGTAGATGTCAAAACGTGAATAGTAGAAAGTCCTTTACGGGGCCGATTTGTTTCTTCAGTAGATGTCAAAACGTGAATAATGAAAAGTCCTTTTCAGTGCTGATTTGTTTCTTCAGTACATGTCCAAACGTGAATAATGAAAAGTCCTTTCCGGGGCTGATTTGTTTCTTCAGTAGATGTCAAAACGTGAATAATGAAAAGTCCTTTTCGGGGCTGATTTGTTTCTTTAGTAGATGTCAAAATGTGAATAAATAAAAGTCCTTTTCGGGGCTGATTTGTTTCTTCAGTAGATGTCAAAACGTGAATAAATAAAAGTCCTTTTCGGGGCTGATTTGTTTCTTCAGTAGATGTCAAAACGTGAATAAATAAAAGTCCTTTTCGGGATTGATTTGTTTCTTCAGTAGATGTCAAAACGTGAATAAATAAAAGTCCTTTTCGGGCTGATTTGTTTCTTCAGTAAATGTCAAAACGTGAATAAATAAAAGTCCTTTTCGGGGCTGATTTGTTTCTTTAGTAGATGTCAAAATGTGAATAAATAAAAGTCCTTTTCGGGGCTGATTTGTTTCTTCAGTAGATGTCAAAACGTGAATAAATAAAAGTCCTTTTCGGGGCTGATTTGTTTCTTCAGTAGATGTCAAAACGTGAATAAATAAAAGTCCTTTTCGGGGCTGATTTGTTTCTTCAGTAAATGTCAAAACGTGAATAAATAAAAGTCCTTTTCGGGCTGATTTGTTTCTTCAGTAAATGTCAAAACGTGAATAAATAAAAGTCCTTTTCGGGGCTGATTTCTTTCTTCAGTTGATGTCAAAACGTGAATAATAAAAGGTACTTTTCGGGGTTGATTTGTTTCTTTAGTAGATGTCAAAACGTGAATAGTAAGAATCCCTTCACAGGGCCCATTTGTATCGTCTGTAGATGTCAAAACGTGAATAAATAAAAGTCCTTTTCGGGGCTGATTTGTTTCTTCAGTAGATGTCAAAACGTGAATAAATAAAAGTCCTTTTCGGGGCTGATTTGTTTCTTCAGTAGATGTCAAAACGTGAATAAATAAAAGTCCATTTCGGGGCTGATTTGTTTCTTCAGTAGATGTCAAAATATGAATAAATAAAAGTCCTTTTCGGGGCTGATTTGTTTCTTCAGTAAATGTCAAAACGTGAATAAATAAAAGTCCTTTTCGGGGCTGATTTGTTCCTTCAGTAGATGTCAAAACGTGAATAAATAAAAGTCCTTTTCGGGGCTGATTTGTTTCTTCAGTAGATGTCAAAACGTGAATAAATAAAAGTCCTTTTCAGGGCTGATTTGTTTCTTCAGTAGATGTCAAAACGTGTATAAATAAAAGTCCTTTTCGGGGCTGATTTGTTTCTTCAGTAGATGTCAAAACGTGAAAAATAAAAAGCCCTTCACAGGGCCCATTTGTATCGTCTGTAGATGTCAAAACGTGAATAAATAAAAGTCCTTTTCGGGGCTGATTTGTTTCTTCAGTAGATGTCAAAACGTGAATAAATAAAAGTCCTTTTCGGGGCTGATTTGTTTCTTCAGTAGATGTCAAAACGTGAATAAATAAAAGTCCTTTTCGGGCTGATTTGTTTCTTCAGTAAATGTCAAAACGTGAATAAATAAAAGTCCTTTTCGGGGCTGATTTGTTTCTTCAGTAGATGTCAAAACGTGAATAAATAAAAGTATTTTTAGTGTTGATTTGTTTCTTCAGTAGATGTCAAAACGTTAATAATAAAAAGTCCTTTTCGGGGCTGATTTGTTTCTTCAGTAGATGTCAAAACGTGAATAAATAAAAGTATTTTTAGTGTTGATTTGTTTCTTCGGTAGATGTCAAAACGTGAATAATAAAAAGTCCTTTTCGGGGCTGATTTGTTTCTTAAGTAGATGTCAACACGTGAATAATGAAAAGTCCTTTTCGGGGCTGATTTGTATCGTCAGTAGATGTCAAAACGTGAATAATAAAAAGTCCTTTTCGGGGCTGATTTGTTTCTTTAGTAGATGTCAACACGTGAATAATGAAAAGTCCTTTTCGGGGCTGATTTGTTTCTTCAGTAGATGTCAAAACGTGAATAAATAAAAGTCCTTTCCGGGACTGATTTGTTTCTTCAGTAGATGTCAAAACGTGAATAGTAGAAAGTCCTTTACGGGGCCGATTTGTTTCTTCAGTAGATGTCAAAACGTGAATAATGAAAAGTCCTTTTCAGTGCTGATTTGTTTCTTCAGTACATGTCCAAACGTGAATAATGAAAAGTCCTTTCCGGGGCTGATTTGTTTCTTCAGTAGATGTCAAAACGTGAATAAATAAAAGTCCTTTTCGGGGCTGATTTGTTCCTTCAGTAGATGTCAAAACGTGAATAAATAAAAGTCCTTTTCGGGGCTGATTTGTTTCTTCAGTAGATGTCAAAACGTGAATAAATAAAAGTCCTTTTCAGGGCTGATTTGTTTCTTCAGTAGATGTCAAAACGTGTATAAATAAAAGTCCTTTTCGGGGCTGATTTGTTTCTTCAGTAGATGTCAAAACGTGAATAATAAAAAGCCCTTCACAGGGCCCATTTGTATCGTCTGTAGATGTCAAAACGTGAATAAATAAAAGTCCTTTTCGGGGCTGATTTGTTTCTTCAGTAGATGTCAAAACGTGAATAATAAAAAGTCCTTTTCGGGGCTGATTTGTTTCTTTAGTAGATGTCAACACGTGAATAATGAAAAGTCCTTTTCGGGGCTGATTTGTTTCTTCAGTAGATGTCAAAACGTGAATAAATAAAAGTCCTTTCTGGGACTGATTTGTTTCTTCAGTAGATGTCAAAACGTGAATAGTAGAAAGTCCTTTACGGGGCCGATTTGTTTCTTCAGTAGATGTCAAAACGTGAATAATGAAAAGTCCTTTTCAGTGCTGATTTGTTTCTTCAGTACATGTCCAAACGTGAATAATGAAAAGTCCTTTCCGGGGCTGATTTGTTTCTTCAGTAGATGTCAAAACGTGAATAATGAAAAGTCCTTTTCGGGGCTGATTTGTTTCTTTAGTAGATGTCAAAATGTGAATAAATAAAAGTCCTTTTCGGGGCTGATTTGTTTCTTCAGTAGATGTCAAAACCTGAATAAATAAAAGTCCTTTTCGGGGCTGATTTGTTTCTTCAGTAGATGTCAAAACGTGAATAAATAAAAGTCCTTTTCGGGGCTGATTTGTTTCTTCAGTAGATGTCAAAACGTGAATAAATAAAAGTCCTTTTCGGGCTGATTTGTTTCTTCAGTAAATGTCAAAACGTGAATAAATAAAAGTCCTTTTCGGGGCTGATTTCTTTCTTCAGTTGATGTCAAAACGTGAATAATAAAAGGTACTTTTCGGGGTTGATTTGTTTCTTTAGTAGATGTCAAAACGTGAATAGTAAGAATCCCTTCACAGGGCCCATTTGTATCGTCTGTAGATGTCAAAACGTGAATAAATAAAAGTCCTTTTCGGGGCTGATTTGTTTCTTCAGTAGATGTCAAAACGTGAATAATGAAAAGTCCTTTTCGGGGCTGATTTGTTTCTTCAGTAGATGCCAAAACGTGAATAATGAAAAGTCCTTTTCGGGGCTGATTTGTTTCTTTAGTAGATGTCAAAACGTGAATAAATAAAAGTCCTTTTCGGGGCTGATTTGTTTCTTCAGTAGATGTCAAAACGTGAATAAATAAAAGTCCTTTTCGGGGCTGATTTGTTTCTTCAGTAGATGTCAAAACGTGAATAAATAAAAGTCCTTTTCGGGGCTGATTTGTTTCTTCAGTAGATGTCAAAACGTGAATAAATAAAAGTCCTTTTCGGGGCTGATTTGTTTCTTCAGTAGATGTCAAAACGTGAAAAAATAAAAGTCCTTTTCGGGCTGATTTGTTTCTTCAGTAAATGTCAATACATGAATAAATAAAAGTCCTTTTCGGGGCTGATTTCTTTCTTCAGTTGATGTCAAAACGTGAATAATAAAAGGTACTTTTCGGGGCTGATTTGTTTCTTTAGTAGATGTCAAAACGTGAATAGTAAGAATCCCTTCCCAGAGCCCATTTGTATCGTCTGTAGATGTCAAAACGTGAATAAATAAAAGTCCTTTTCAGTTCTGATTTGTTTCTTCAGTAGATGTCAAAACGTGAATAAATAAAAGTCCTTTTCAGGGCTGATTTGTTTCTTCAGTAGATGTCAAAACGTGAATAAATAAAAGTCCTTTTCGGGGCTGATTTGTTTCTTCAGTAGATGTCAAAACGTGAATAAATAAAAGTCCTTTTCGGGGCTGATTTGTTTCTTCAGTAAATGTCAAAACGTGAATAAATAAAAGTCCTTTTCGGGGCTGATTTGTTCCTTCAGTAGATGTCAAAACGTGAATAAATAAAAGTCCTTTTCGGGGCTGATTTTTTTCTTCAGTAGATGTCAAAACGTGAATAAATTAAAGTCCTTTTCGGGGCTGATTTGTTTCTTCAGTAGATGTCAAGACGTGAATAAATAAAAGTCCTTTTCGGGGCTGATTTGTTTCTTCAGTAGATGTCAAAACGTGAATAAATAAAAGTCCTTTTCGGGGCTGATTTGTTTCTTCAGTAGATGTCAAAACGTGAATAAATAAAAGTCCTTTTCGGGGCTGATTTGTTTCTTCAGTAGATGTCAAAACGTGAATAAATAAAAGTCCTTTTCGGGGCTGATTTGTTTCTTCAGTAGATGTCAAAACGTGAATAATAAAAGGTCCTTTTCGGTGCTGATTTGTTTCTTTAGTAGATGTCAAAACGTGGATAATAGAAAGCCCTTCACAGGGCCCATTTGTATCGTCTGTAGATGTCAAAACGTGAATAAATAAAAGTCCTTTTCTGGGCTGATTTGTATCGTCAGTAGATGTCAAAACGCGAATAAATTTATTTTATTTATTTATCCCAAGAGCCCAATCGGTGCAGCTTAATACAAGTACTTTACGTGGAGCGACTGCCTGTCTGACCTCCACAACTCAGGGTGCATGGGTACCCAGGTACCCATGAGTAAGGGTAGCATGCCATCCCTTGGCAAGACTAGTGTCGATTTTCTGGCTTCCCATTACCAGTTGCCATTTTTAAAGATACTAGTTGACCCGCGCAAATTTGTCTGCTTCGCTCCTATTGGTCTTTCTTGCGTAATGATATATAGCCTATTGCCATCCTCGATATATAGGCTATCTACTAACACTGTAATAATTTTTCAACAAACTCTTCAGCTTTATATATTAGTATACTCGTAGATTAAAACACTTGGGATTGGTCCCAAGTGTGATTATAATTATGATAACGTGCTTGCGGAGGCACGGAGAAATATCGGTAGGTATATGAAGATCGACGAGTGCGGTAGTTATTATTAAATAAATTAAATGTAAGTTTTACAAAAATCTGGATGAATTTTGTAATAAGTACCTAGATAGGCACTTATTGAATACTACAATATTATCAGGTATCAAAAGAAACAATTATTGCTCATTTACATCAGATCATTTTTACCGATTCGGTTGCAGCTAGGGTTGCCATCCGTACTTTATTATAAAGTATTGTACGTTATTTCGGGTAATTGTACTCTATACTATATGAGAACAATAAAATATGCGAAAATACGTTATTTCACATCATTTGGTCTCTTAGGGATTCATTTCACATAATTACAAAAAAAGGTTGGTTGTAAGTAGGTATTTTTGCGTAAAACAGAACGAAATTATCAGATACGTAGTAGGTTCTAAAGGTTTTGCGGAATTGTCTATTGCAAAAAAATTATAGCAAGTACCTAAGTACTTTTTTAATAAGACTGATGATAATTTTTCAAATTTGTATAAATTTATTTTATTTTCCTGTCGATTCCTGCCACGAAGAGTTTTTTTTCTGTGATAAATAGCAAATGGCAAGATGAAAGCGTCTCGGAATCTGATAAAAAAACCGGCCCAGTTCGAGTCAGACTCTCACTCGAAGGGTTTCGTACACGTTTCTTGTATGGGAGGAAGCCTTCTTTAATTTTCAGTTTAATTTAATTGTCATTGTTTGTTGTTATAGCGGCAATAGAAATACACACTGAATTTCAACAGTGACTGATAGACAGACGGACGGACGGACAGCAGAGGCTTACTAATAGGGTTCCGATGGTTACCCTTTGGGTGCGGAACCTTATAAATGAAGACTTAATGAATTATTTATTAAAAGTTTTTATAAGTAACGGAAAACATGTTTTTAAGCAAAATAAATCGTACTTTATTTTGACACAATGTTCTTTTACCTACTTACTAACCAACGTACCTATTTTATTTGCGCAAAAAAAAGTGGCAACCCTAGTTGCAGCCCGTATGCAATCACCGACTAGTGTAAACAGGTTCTCGGTTAGCCGTATTCGACCACAGCCCGTATTCGATAACCGACTAGTGTAAACAGGTTCTCGGTTAGCCTTATTCGACCACAGCCCGTATTCGATAACCGACTAGTGTAAACAGGTTCTCGGTTAGTCGTATTCGACCACAACCCGTATTCGATAACCGACTCGTGTAAACAGCTTCTCGGTTAGCCGTATTTTGGCGCATACCGTTTTCGGTGACTGAACACAGCTAATTGCTTGGTTGAATGCGAGTGTCGAAGCCGTTAAACTGACAACTTAAATGAATACTTAATGTAAACAGCCCTAATCGATTAATCAATTCTGTTAATGATAAAGTGGAAGGTATGATGATATCCGCTTTCGTAAGAGAACCAAGGCTACCGACATATACCGAAGGATCGCCAAACTAAAGTGGTAGTGGACAGGGCACATTGCTCGCATAATAGATGGTCGATGGGGCTTTCTTCGGCTGATCTGATGATGAATTCGGTTAAACCGAATCCGGTCGCCGTATTCGGTGAACACGCCATGGCGCATGACACATCAATACAGCGAGTTGAAGACACGCGTGACGTCATCTGGCTTGGTAAATTTGGTAGATACATTTTTACCAAACCATATGACGTCACGCGTGTTTTCAACTCGCTGTATCCTCGTTATTATTTATTTACGTGAAGAAAGAAAAAACACGTGTCCAATATTTTTGAAAATATATCAGACGGACTAATTAGATTTTTTTAGTAAAATACCCCATTATTAAACGCCGACGTATTCGCGGATAGCAGCTAGGTTCGCGTCAGCGTGGTTTGCCCCTCGCCTCGAAAGTTAGGTTTGAGTGAAGTCCGCGCAGGAGCAATCGCGTAAAAAAGTGTTACGTTCCTAAAATATTTTTTTGCGCGAGCTACCCGTGCATCGGTTGTATGTTTGTTGTCAAATTTACATCCTGCGCAGCCTTGCGGAGGCAAACTTGCGTGATGGGAACTGTATGCATGTCAAGCGTGTGTCGAAGTCACTGAACTCCCGCTATTATTGACACTTTTAAGTTTTATTTGATAACTACAAACCGGAAACTTTTAAATGTTTATCTTATCAATGTTCTTTTTTGCTTGTTTGATAAGAACATGTTTTTTGGCCTAGGTTATCGGCGGTATAAAATTTGGCAAGAATCTGCAAATAGCTCAGTTTTGCATTACAAAACGGCTGTAACCCTATCCTGTAACTGTAACAACACTTTCGTGTCTCGATAGCGGAATCCGAGGTGAGTATAAAATTACGTCAAACGTAAGACCTTTATGTTGTGCGCAATAAAGCTCACTTTGTGAGGTTTGTCAGTCAGGTGAAGCTCGATATCGAAATGGTTATTTACAGAATAGACTAATCCCCTCAAGGATTGACAGCTTTAAAAGTCCTATGTATTCTGAGGTCTAGATAGAAGTAGCGAGACGACCTAGATGGGCTAGATGCCTACTGCAAGAGCTGGCTCAAGGGGGCTCAGGTAAGGAATATCTAGGAGTTGGGAGAAGCCTTTTGCCCTGCTGTGGAATAGTAGATAGTGAATATAGATAATAGCTGAATAAAAAAAAATATAATCCTAATGGCGCCTATTGATTGCAATAAACAGGCTTCCTAGGTTGCTATAGAGCAGGGATGGCAAACCTTTGGCACGCGTGCCGCTGGTGGTGCGCCGCAAAATAATTTGGACACGCCAATGTAAGCTAAGTAGCAGCTGGGTAATTTGTAACAAAAAAACCACGCTACATTTTTCGTTTTTTGATCAATTTCAGTATGAATTTCGGGTTCCTAATAAAGAGTTAAATGAATAGCAACTAGTTTGTTGCTTTTAGGATTCCGAAAAAAAACGGATCCCTTATAGGATCACTCGGCTGTCTGTCGGTCTGCCACAGCCATTTTTCTCCAGATCCACTGGACCGATTCTGTTGAAATTTGGTACACATTTATGGACTTCTGTGACCCAAACACAGAAGCGTTACGTAAATTATAAAAAAATTAGAATGGGGGTCACTTTTGGGGTCAAACTAGAAGAAAAAAAAAATAAAGAGTTTTTTTAACAATATCGTGTGACATTATTATCAAATGAGGACTTACTGCTTTTAATTATATTTTTTTCATAATTTTTAAATAAATTGTTTTGTAGGTAAGTATTCAAGAAATTAGACGAAAAATGACACAGACAAAGTCTACGATGGAGCGAGCTTACCCAGAAAGAACCTGTTCACTCTAACAAAAATTTTGAAAATAATGGAGATAAGTAATAAGTAGATCTTTATCTTTAAATTACAGGAAAATCTTTAAGAATTCTATAGTGTTAAAGTAACATGTTAAAAAAAGAAATTCGTTCGGAACCCTTTGCACGCGAGTCCGACTCGCACTTGGCCAGTTTTTGTCCATTAAATTACGAAGTCAAGATTCTTTGGTGGCACTGAGGGACACAATTCTTATTATTTTTTGGAGAAATGGCACGGTTACCAACGAAGGTTCGCCATCCCTGCTACAGAGGATTAAGTTCCTATTTGGTGCAAGTCAGACTCCCATAACTATTTGCACGATCTGGGAATCGAACCCACGACCTAAGTTCAGCAGTTGCGGTTATGAGCACTACACTTGACGCGGTCGACTAATTGTTTTCTATAAGTTTTTCAAACAGCTCGTGACTATACAGGTTTATTTGTAAAACACCAATTATTATAATGCAATTGCATTTTGTATGAAACAGCTGATATTTTTTTCGAGGTTTTGGGGTTGTTCTCAAAGTAAAAATTGTTTATAATCATGTGTACTTTCACTGCCTAAGAGGTTGTTGGTGTTTTAAAAATAACCCTGTATACCTAATATTTACACGTATGACGTGCCCATCTTCAAAGTTAAGCAACACTTACCGAGGCCGGCCTGTGGATGGGGGACCAATCAATACATACCGAGACTTCTACGCTGTTGGTCCCGGCTTCATTTGTAGATCTTTGACAGTCGATCGTTACTGGTACCTAGACAGAAGCCAGAAAATGTGACATTGGTCTTGATAAGGGATATTTCGTGTTGCCGATTTACTGATTTGTGGTGAGCTGGTGGCGCCGTCGGTCATGCGCCACGGGGGCTACTCTCTAAGCGCGAAGCCCGTGGTTTCTTGCTTAGTTGCGGGCTTATTCTACTCCGTGCCACCTACGGACTTACGATTGGATCCGAACCCAAACCAAGAATGAATGACAATACGATTTGACAGTAACTATCAAATCGTGTTGTCATTAGTTCTTAGTGGTTCGGTGATACGGAGTAGGCTACGTCCACACTAAGCCCGAAACTACGAACTTCGGGCTTAGAGAGTAACTCCCCAAATCCCTCTTCGCGGTCGTGCTGGATTACCGTCCCATCGAACTGTGAGAGTGACTGATGGGTGAGCACCGGTGTTTGCGCATAGGTACACTGGTGCACAGTAGGTCCCATGCCGATGGCTGGTCTCCGTTCAGATTGGCCGCCACGGCCGGAACCGGTCTGGAGGACTATTATTCAGCTGCATCCGTTCAGACTAAGTCCCAAAGTCCCCAACACAGTTGGTCACTTTGACATGAAATTTTAATGCATGCTCACTAAGTATAGTGTTGTGTATTTGTAAGCAAGAAATAAATAAATAAATGTTTGAATTGATAGAAGGTCTACAAACTGCGGGTTTAAAAAGGCCTCTTTAGCAGGATCAGAAAACACATCACGCTACCCGTCACTGTAAAATTTTCCCAATCAACCTTGAACCTAATGAGTTAGCGATAAAGATGAAAATGAAATTTGATAGATTGTTGTGTGATTTAATTATGATTCTAATATGATTCTCCCAAAGTGGCCGTTTAAGTCTTCCGGATATGTTGTTTCCTTACCTACATAATAATTATAATCTACCTATCACTTTCCAAGACGTCCATATAATAAATAACATAAGTATACCCTTGAAGGTCAACGTTATCGATTTTTGCTTGGATCACAAAAATGTCAATAGGATACGGGTGCAGGGGGGACATGCGCATCCAGGGACTGGCAACATTTTGTTGAAATTAAACTTTCAAACAAATAAACAATAGGTACCTACAAAAATAAGTCGCAATTTTCAAGAGGTAAGGATCAATGGAATCGTCTGTCACAGCCAGTTTTCTCCAGATCTACTGGACCGATTTTGTTGAAATTTGGTACATATATATGGACTTCTGTGACTCAAATATGAACGCGTTACGTAAATAAATAAATTTTGAGTATGGGGGTCACTTTTGGCGGTTAAATTAGAAAATTTCATTAAAAAGTTTTTCAAATTGCATCGAAAATAAATGGTTTTGAAGTTTTTCAAGAAATTAGGCCAAAATTGACCATTCCACTAATCTCAGAAACTAGGTACTGAATCTAAAATATAAAAAAAATGCCGAATAGTAGTGCTTTACCTACAGATTACAGGAAAACCTATAGAAAGTCTACAGTGTTAAAATGAAATTGTTTCGGAACCCTTTGCACGCGAGTCCGACTCGCACTTGGACAGTTTATTTTTTAACGAAATGTCAAGCATGTAAACGTCTAAAAAGTTAAGGAAAAATGGGTTTTTTGTATATCGATGTTTTCATATTACGAGTATGTATACTTTCATTAGTCGTCAACGTAAGTAAAAATAGTAAGTAGTTTGAATGGATGCCTGGATTCCATCAGTGTAAAGGTCTTACAAAATTATAATTTAAATTGTAAAGTAATGTTGACTTTTTTCACATACTTACCTACCTACTATTAGGAGCTATCAGAAAAACTACCTAACACAGGTACCTACCCAGATAAAACTAAGGTGACTAAGTCGTTCGTGACTCGTGACAAGGATTCAAGATGGCACCGAAATGTTGGTGCGCAAAAAAAACACCTCCATTTTACCTCAGCCTATTTAAAGCATGCCCACAAAATGTTGCGCGCCCCTCCTCGCAGCTGTCGCGCCAGCAGCTGCCAACGACCGTTACACTCGGGCACGTGCTACCCCTGCATAACAATCATTATTATTAATAATAATTGGAAAGTGGGGTGGCACAGAGGTCATGTATCGGACTTTCGAATAAACTCGAAAGTTAGAAGATGGTGATATTAGTCAGGTCTAGTCTAAGAACTTGGTTACCTATGAAACCGATTTTTTATGTTGGGATATGCCCAACCACTGCATGTCCTGAAAGCCAGAATCAACAGTGGCGTCCACCAGAAAAACGCCGAGCCAATGAAGCCTTGACGAGTCCCGGAGAAACGATTCAACTGTCTTGGATCCCGCTACGAAATTAACTAGAAAAGTACAGCGGAGGAGTAGGAAATATTTATAATTTCCTTATCAAGCAGGAGACAGAATAGAGCTAGGCTATGAAAGTGACTTCTGAAAGACTTCCGACCGACCAGACTTCCGACTTCTTCTAATCTAGCGACAGGTTCTTCCAGACAGGTGATCAAATTAATAGAATTAATGAGCCTGTCTCAAAGCCACTTCGCAACGCTAAGTTGAAAGGGCGGCTGGTAGCGCAATGAACTGTTCTTTAAGTAACTGTGGAAGATCGAGGAAATACCCAGTTTTCAGCGCCAGTGGTCGACCAGCTCTTGACAATGTTGTCCACTGGCAACTTCAACATTATAATAATACTAGTTGACCCGCGCAACTTCTTCTGCTCCGCTCCTATTGGTCTTAGCGTGATGATATCTATATCATCACGCTTTAGGCTATAAGCTATACACAGCTATAGGCTATAGGCTCTAGCCTATAGCCTATAGCTGTCCTCGATAAATGCGGGCTATCAAACACTGAAAGAATTTTCAAATCGGATAAGTAGTTTCTGAGATTAGCGCGTAGGTACTTAAACGTAACTGTTCAGACAAGATATTATTTAGATAAACGAGTCTTTGCCTAGCTGCTACACAACACAGGGGAACCCTAACAACCACGACCCTTAACAAAAGAACCTTTCACGAAAGCTCATTCAATAATTGCACAAGGTAATACCAGTTTTACTATAAAACCTTCACAATTTTCTGTTAACAACCCTAAGCTGACTGAAAATAGGGTAAAAAGTCCAACGGAGCCGCAATCTATTGTGTAAAATTCAATTTAAAGTCAAATACAAGTCATTTTCAACTTTAAAAGTAAAGTAATAAAGATAGATTCCATCTGACGATTTTTTTTTGAACTTGGAATTCAAACAGCGCGTGCCCATTCGCAGGGGTGCGCATACGCCGCCGTTTTCGACCCCAGGTTTTTTTGAAAAAGGAATAATTTTACAGTTGACGGTTAGACGTTGAACTGGATAGACGTGTGTGTTATCAATAGAATAATATTAGCTTTTATTTAATAAACCAACTGTAGTTCTTGTGTCAATAAGTGTGAAGTGTGTTTAAGTGAACAAAAATTGAAAATACCAAGTTATATGGTTTTAAAATTTAAGTTATATTCACTTTGAATGCAAAACCTTTGTATTTATCATAATAATTTCAGTGTGTTTCAAGATTAACTATAAGTGAATACCATTCCATAAGAAATCTATAATTTTAAGGTAAAGTTTAAGAAATGCACTGAAGGAGAACGGTTCCGGTGGCTGCCCACCCTTTTCTTAAAAAAGGAATCATGCACTAACGATTACACGGGGAAAAAATACGCTTACAATAATGGATTCACCAAAAATCGTGTACAAATATTATTCAAACCCAGCTTTCTGCTCTCAAAGCGAAGTTGTGTTCGCTCAAAAAACATGCATGACGAAGATAGTGTCGCCAGAGAGGAAACGAATGCCTCCTCTTGGCGCAAACTCGCCTAGAAAGATCGAAATAGGCAACAGGATTATGAGGACAGATATTTCTGATAATCCTTTGAGGATGTCTCCGGCTGGAGCGCCGAGGTATAGAGAAGAGCCACCTGAACTCCCGCCAAAACCTGCCAAGTTTCAAAACCGGAGTTTCCAAAGACAATCGTCGTTAGTATACAAACCTTCTCGGTCGGTACGATGCAGGACGAGAAGTGAGGACTTAGAAATGGCGCAGCTAAAGCAACAGAGACAGTCAAGATATACTAGGGGGGCAGACAGCGATGACGGCCTTGAAGACAGCCGGACGAAGCACAGGTACGAGGTCATCCAAGACTTGGACGATATCGCCGACTATTCACCTACAAAGAAACGAATAGTTGAAGCTAAGGCGGATGAAATTGAAGAGTATAACGTTGACGGACCAGATGAGAATGAACTGAAAGAGATACCCACAGAAATAGTCAAGACTGTAAATGGAAGGACACTGAGATACGCTATCATACCCACAGAAGATGATGAGCCTAGAAAATGCAACGTTACGTTCACATCGCCCGGCATGTCAAAGAAGAATTTAATCGCCACGCAAAAACTACACGAACTGCTCTCAACTCCGAGGAAACTGAAGAGCTATGCCAGCCAGCCTTCAGTGAGAATCACGCCAAACAAATCTATAGAAAACAAGTACTCTGAAACGCCTAGAAAATTCGTATCAAGCACACCGACGCAGGGAGTTACACCATCAAAGTCTTGTGCGAATTTGACATCCAGAACTAGTGCGCCGACATCTCCAATTTCTCCCAAAGCCCAGCAGAAGTTGAGCTACGGTCTGCCTGAGAACTTACCTGAGAATCTGCCTGGTTTTGACAGACATGATGTGTTTGTGACCAGCTTTAGAGACAAGAGTAGAGATCGCAGCTTCGATCTTGAGAGGGAGATGAGCAGGGAAAGGCGGGATTATGATAGGAGAAGAGAGAGTCAGCGGAAGGATAAGAATACTGCTGTTATTATTCCGAGGTATGTATTCAATTCATTTAATTATTATAGTAGCAACTCGTTCCGGCTTCGTACAGGAGTATCTAAGGTCTTAGTCAGTGTGATTTTTTCCGATATCTTTAACGATCATCATCAAATTACAGTCAATTTACAAAAAAATACCAATACTATAACGCTGAAGATTTTGTTTGTTTCGACGCGCTAATCTCAATAATAAGGTACTGGTTCGAATTGAAAAATTCAAACCAAAGATTATCAAATAGTTATTGACGTACAAAATGCGACAAATTGAAATCAATGACACATTGTCCCGACCTGAGAATCGAACCTGGGACCTCATGCTCAATTGCAGCAAGAGCGGCCACTAACGAGGTAGTGTAGTACCTATGTGTAATACTACCTTCTGCCAGAGGCTTCGCCCGTTTGCTCCCTAGGGAACATACTCCCGGGATAAAATGTAGCCTAAGTCCTTTCTCAGGCTCTGACTATCTGTGTATCAAATTTCATTTAAATCGGTTCAGTAGTTTTGGCGTGAAAGCGCGACGGACAGACAGACGTTACTTTCGCATTTATACTATTAGTAAGGATTTACTCCTCATTTTCTAGTACATAGATACTTTCTCGCTCGATTAAATAATATACATAACAACATTAACATCTCAACAATCTATACTAATATATAAAGCTGAAGAGTTTGTTTGTTTGCTTGAACGCGCTAATCTCAGGAACTAGTGGTCCGATTTGAAAAATTCTTTCAGTGTTAGCCCATTTATCAAGGAAGGCTATAGGCTATAAATATCGATGATGAAGTGACAAGAACCTTTATCTACAAAAACATGATTTTACAGGAAACGAAAAAAACATTTAATTTTTTTTAAACACAAGGTATGAAAAAAACTATTATGGTTTATATATTATATTATATTTTGGTTTATATATTATTAAGAAGCGGTTATCGGGGGACGTCTGAGACTAGTATGTATACAATCAACTTCCGGATTTAGGCGTAGATAGGTGATATTAGCAACCTAGACTTTAAATTACAAAATACAAGCCGAGATAGAAGATCTTTCTAATTAGGAAATGTTAGTTGGAATATTTTAAATAAAATGCGTGATTTTATGAAAATTGTAACTTTTTAACTTTTGATGAACTTTAACAATATGTCAAATGTTTAGAAAATAATAGTGTCGTATTTATTATTACAATAAAGTAGGTGATAGAACATAAACATGATTACATTGCTTTCGAGACGTAATTAAAGGTCAAGAGAAAAAATATTTTTTATGTAATTAAGTTATAATATTATGAAAAAAAGAAAGATTTTTAACAAATGTTAAAGTGAAGATGGGAGGTTTTGACAGTAATAATTACACGAACGTTATTTAGTTGTTATTGTTACTAGTTCATTAGGTGATACTGCCAGCAAATGTAACGCACAGTTGCTTCATAGAATTGTCAGTTATCAGTAACTCGTTAAATTAAGATATACAGTTAGCTGATTTTGCTAGCTTACGCAAACGATTATTTAAAGTCTATCTACGTAAAAAAACTAAAATCGCCAAAATGTCAGTTAGGAGTTCATGTCACTTCGTCGTCATTATATCATCACGCTAAGACCAATAGGAGCGGAGCAGTAAAATTGTGATGCAGTTGCGCGGGTCAACTAGTAATAAATACTCGTAACTGTGTTACCTAGAGTATTATTTATGTTACTTCAATAACTTCTGCGTGAAACCTAAATTGCACGTTACACAATGTTTAACCATAATCGATAACTTCGCGGTTCAAGATAACCGTGGCACACACCACACAGCTGTTTTGCAGGTGTTCCCTTTTTTCTACTTTATGTTTTTCAAGACTGGTTCGCGCGCTACGCTTTCTATTAAACGACACAGCGCATTATTACTCCTAAGCTGAACTTAGTGCAATTCGTTTTCGCAAAGGCACCTCTTGCTTATTTTACCCATGTTTCCTATAAAATCTTATTCAATACCAATTGTATAAAGCTGAAGAGTTTGTTACTAATATATATAAGCTGAAGAGTTTGTTTGTTTGTTTGTTTGCTTGAACGCGCTAATCTCAGGAACTACTGGTCTGATTTGAAAAAATATTTTAGGGTTAGATAGCCTATTTATTGAGGAAGGCTATACGTCATCACGCTAAGACCAATAGGCTTTATCTCAAGTACCGTAATACGTAGACACCGTAGACAGTTGATATTCACAGTGTGTTTTTATTGCCGCTTTAACAAAAAAGAACGAAAATTAAATGAAACTGAAAATTAAAGGGACATACTAGAAACGTATACCTTCCTGTAAGAGTTCCCTTCGTGTAAGAGTCTGACTCGAACTTGGCCGGTTGTTTTATCTGATTCAGAGACACTTTGTTTCTTTCATCTTGTCATTTGCTATTTATCACACAAAAAAAACTTTCTCTGTGAATGCTGACGTGGCAGGAATACTTAGGTATTTGCTATATTTTTTGTTCAATACACACAAAACCTTTAGTACCTACTATGTTTCTGATTATTTCGTTCTGTTTTCCGCAATAATACTCACAACCAACCTTTTTTTGTAATTATGTGAAATGAATCTCTGAGAAACCAAATGTTGCGAAATAAAGTATAGAGTACAATTACCCGAAATAACGTACAATACTTTAAAATAAAGTACGGGTGGCAACACTAGTCACACAGTAGATACTTCACTCTTCAGATCAAGCATAAAAGTTAAGATCACCACAACGAAACACCGTCGTTTGTCTACGGTCAACACCAGTGCTGGATTAAGACTTTTTGGTCCCTTTAGCAATTCACGGTTGTGGTGCCCCCTATCCATATCAAGCTCGAACATTTTAGCACTTTAGTGTCTTCAAAATCCACATCTAATATTTTTTAGACCAAAAATGATCATTACCGCCATATCTCCGAAACTACTGTGCCAAAAATTTTGAAAAAAAAAGCAGTTCTTAACCTACAGATTACAGGAAAACCTATAAGAAGTCTAGTGTTAAAAAAAACAACATGTTACGGTAACGAAATTGGTTCGAAACTCTTTGCACGCGAGTCCGACTCGCACTTGGCTAGTTTTTGTAAGTGCGTACGTCTCTAAGAGTGACTTTTAGGTCTTGTAACTAACACCTTGCTGACTTTTTTGGAAGGTTTGCGAAATGTCGTCCCACTTGACCAGAATATGTAGGTAACTACGACCTCTAATTCCTGTAGTTTATCTGTTAATAGTGCCCCGCAAACGTGATGCCCTAAGCAATTGCTTAATTTGCTTATGGGTTAATCCGCCACTGATCAACATCAATTTCTTCACCTTGTCTCTCCACTTCCAGGGTGGCTCCAGCGGCTCCTCCATCAGTGTACTCCGACGAGACCTACAAATCTCTCTCCAGCCTCAAGACGATCTCAGGAGCCACAGCGTCTCTGCTGATAGCGGCTGTCATGTTGACCATGTGTGGCGGTTTGACGGCAGGCCTGAGTTTCTACATGATGTACGCTGTAAGTAATGACTTACACTAGTTACTTTAAATCTACGTACGTTGCGCTTAGCTGGGAATTTTGGGTCATGAATTAAGCCCACCTTGGACTTGGACCGAGCTGACATTTAATGCCTAGTTATTAGTAAAAATCATAGTTTAATTCTTAAAGAAAACTAATGCTTATCTTATCGTTGCATAACCGCAATAACTACCTAACTAAAATAGTACTTACCTACCTACTATTATCCTTGTCCATCAAATTACTTTTCTAAGGCGCCGCCTATTACACGCTCATGCAAACGTCACTCAATTCCAAGTCATGATTGATAGTGAGTGATGGAATTCAATCGCCATGAGACGCTCTTTCTCAAATATACGACGATAGTTATATTATTGACTGTTAAACAGGATTCGAAAAAGGACAAGGACTGAACTATTACCCATTCCATAAACATATGAAAACAAAATCATTCACTTTAAATTCGTGGCTAATTAAATATGCATTACCGATAGGCCCATCAGTCACAGCGTTGACTGTGGTAACCGTTAAACTGACAGCAAAATCTACCGAGTAATGGGCGCCTATGAGCAAATTTCTTACCTAGCTACATGTTGCTATTCCAGATTGGCAGGCGTTACTACTTGGACTTCGGCGTGCTCGCTGGGTTCACCTGCTTTCTGCTAGGTCTACTCGGCTTCAGGACGAGGAGACAACAGCTTTTGCCCAACAGGAATTATATTTCTGGTAAGTTATTTAATTTCACCCCAACGAACACTTTCTTAGTCAGTGTTGACGAAGTTCCGAGCTTCCTAATGAAATGGTCCAGTAAAAAAAAAATAGTTAGTGTTTAAATTTATAAACCCACATGTTACTTATTAAAAAAAGCCTTTGCGGTAGAACATGTTATCGATAACAATAAAACACAAGGCTTATGCGGGCTATTTTATGGGACTTTAATTTTGTTGTCTTTTATTTGACGCCTACAAGTACATATTTAAATGTAAGGCAGCTCGGGAGGCGCTAAAATACCTAATGGTTTTATGGACATTTGAATTGAATTTGAATAAGTTAGTTACACTAGCTTAAGGTGGATGCTCCAGGGTAGCCCGCGAAATTCAAATATTTTTATGTTTTTTGCAATTTGCCGGTCAGTGTGAAGATGTATGTGGACCAAATGCGATCCGCGACCATAACGCGTATTTATCTAAAGAGTTATAGCCATTTTAATCATCAATATAGCCCTCTAAGTTCATGTAGTTCGAAAGAATGATTATTTCTGAAATAATCATTCTTTTACTGACACTGACCGGCAAATTGCAAAAAACATAAAAATATTTAAATTTCGCGGGCTACCCTGGAGCATCCACCTTAATGTACCCGATATAAACATCTCTAGGCGTGATTATTTATTATAAAAAAAAGCATTAAGAAAATGGGTACCTACACTAAAAATAATTAATGCAGTAGAATTATGAAACAATAATGTTAATAATGTTTACGTATCAAAACTTGTCATCGTTTCATTTCACCCCCGTCCTTGGAACACAAGGTTCCACAAGGTTCGGACTGCGCTCTACTACGTCATGCGTCATGACATGACAATGAATACCTAATATTTTTTTTTTTTAAAATTCAATTGTTCATAAATACCTACCAGTTTCTTTAATGAATGTGTAATTGTGTAGTAGTCATTGGATAGGTGAAGTGGGCTGCCGTTATAAGACGACCCGTCAGGCCTTGTAAAATTAAAAGACAATAGTTGGACAATAGCCGCCGTCCCACATGTGGGACAGCCGGGCCTGACGGATTAAAATGGCACTGTGTATTAGTAGGATTTAGTAGGTAAACGTGTTCCTCCCTTTCATATCAAAACTCGCCCCAAAACGAACTTACAACTAAAGTGAACAATACCTAATCTTATTTATTGTTTCTAACAGGCTACATCGTCCTCTCTTCCTTTTCTCTCCTAAGTGCCTTCGGCCTACTCATCCTCCTGTCAGTGGAACCGAAACCAGGGACGCCATTGAACGACATAACTTCCGGGGCAGTCTGTGGCGTCAGCATTCTGTCACTGTGTTTGGCAACTATAGGAGTACTAGCTTCTTACTGTTGTGTTAAAGACCCGCCTGATAATAGGGTTGGTAGTGTCGGAACTACAAGGTGGTATTGAGAGATGAGAAATAGATGTTAATGTATTAATTTACAAAGTTCTGCATTGAAGTATTGGCAAAACTTCATAAAAATATCAAATCTTTTGCCGAAACTAGCTGCATTGATTTGCTGTGATGCTGCTTTGCTATGGCATATATAGCAGGCGCTGCAATGGATTAAAATATTCTCAAAGTAATTCCTTGCTAAATGTTGTGCTTGTGTATACGTAGCAGGTATAGAAAGGATTCGAGAAGTCAAGTTAAAATTTTCACCTTTTGGGATTATTTGTCTCATCTTAGAGCAAAGATAGATACACGTAAAATACTTTTATCCAGAACTATTTATCTGAATCCGGTTTGACTGGAAGCCGACGCCAATATAGTTGGGAAAAAGGCCAAGCAGATGATGATGTGTGGATTTAGAGCATCTATTTATTGGGTCGTACGAATAAATCGCTTTGAGAATAATGAAAAACTCACTTGTATTAAATATTTAAGAATTTATCATGTTTTCTTATTGTGTTTAACAAAGAAATTAAATGAGCTGACTGGATTTCATTACGATTTTACACATTAAATATTTATTATTTTTTTTATTTAATTTATGTTCTAATTTTTTTGGAGTTTTTAATTTCATAGCAATGGAATCATGGAGTCAGTCTTATTTATATGTTTTATTATAGTTTAGAAATACCAAAGCAGGTCCAAATTGTAAATTGATTGTATTTTATTATGTAATTGTTGTGAAATTTTAATAAAATTGGATGAATATTACATGTTTTGTGTTTAATTTAGTACCATAATGAAAAACTCTCAAGATTTATCTGCTTTTATTCACTCAGACCGTTTGACCAGGGCCAGGGGGCTTTTTTATGGATGGAAAATCATCGAATGGCTTCTTCCGCTCTGGGCGGAGCGGAAGGGAGGGTCAGACTCTTAGATGCTGACCTGTTTTTTATATTTCTGTGTTACTGACTATACCTATCCGTGTTCCTCCTAATGCCCTTTGCATTCCATGATCGGACGATGAGCTACCCAACCGTTTTTAGGGTTCCGTACCTAAAACCATCTTACCAGGTCCACAGACCTGAATAGACGGTTTTTTGAGGTACGGTACGGTCCCTTGAAAAAAAATCAAGCCGCAGCAATGCCGCAAAAAACGTAGGAATATAGACACTCTTGAAAGGAATCCGTTGACATAGAACTATGAAATTTGGCAAGTAATACCGTCTTATACTACAAGTATAGGGAAAAATCTGAAAACTATACATTAGTGATGAAATAAAAAAACATAGTTTTTATTTAAAGTAATATTAAGTACCTACAAATTTGTACTGAACCCTCGGTGGGCGAGTCCGACTCGCACTTGTCCGGTTTTTTTACACCCAACCACCACCCAACACTCGCACCCAACGCTCACCGTCCGCGACTTTTTCAGTTGCGGTGGTTGGAGTTTGAGGTTTCCCTCTCTTTCACGAAGTCCTCCTCCTCCTTTGCTAGTATTACTGCTTCGCAGATGGAGGTGACCGCTTCCCATGCTTCCTCGCTCCAGACCATGGATTGAACCAGGGCCGGACGCGAGAGGTCGCCGCCGTCATCGTCTCGACGAGGACATGGCGGTGCCCCGCCGAAGCAGTGCAGACCTCCACCGTATGCTCCATCGTGTCCTCCGGGCGATGCTCGCAGTGTAGACACCCGAGCGTGTCCTCCCACCGAATCCAGAATAGGTATCTACCGAAACGACTAGAGGGTCTGGTGCAAGCTCATTTTAACCGACTTCTTCAAAAAGTAGGAGGTTCTATGTTCGGTGGTATGTATTTTTTTTTTTTTTGTTTATGTATGTTCACCGATTTCTCCGCCAATTCTGGACGATATCAAAAAATATTTTTTGTTCGAAAGCCTATCTGATGTTGGAATCGCATGAAAATCGAGGTAAGCCCTCAAATTTTATAAGCAAATACACTGTTTATCATTAACTTTCTAACCCAATTCAGATATTTGTGCCCGGTAATCATCATCTCATGTTGCTGAGCTGATGATGAAAGGTATAAGTCAGGATCTGATGGTTATCCATGAAAAATGTTTGGTCAGCGATATTTTCGCCAATTTTGTTTGGAAGAGTATTTTCTCGGACTGGTCCCATTTAAATTTGGTGAAGATTTGATGAAGAACTTCGGAGATAGGCAACGGAACTCTTCAATAAATGATAGCAAAAGGATCGGGATTTCTGAAATCGCATGTCTGTTGATTGTTTACACCAGTTCAAAACATAACATGACGCCGGCACGCTGTGTTTGTGGAAAAATAAAAAAGCTTTTTAACAAAAAAATATAATCAATTTCCAAAAACAAAACACTACAAAATTTAAGTTATTTTTTACAATAACTTAAATTTCGGAAGTCGGTGTTCAAAAACGAAAAATCCAAAAACACCGACTTCCGAAGTTACTAACTAAAGTAAAATAACTCCAAGTCGATATAATCCTAAAATTTCAAGTTTCATGAAATAGTCATTCTTTCGGGGTACCTACCTGGCCCTATGGAGTTTTATTGCTGATTTAAATGGTTATAATTCTGAATAACGTAATTCTTACGCCCGCGAATCATACTTAATCAACATATAACATAATCAGTATTATATTGTTATAATTATGTTGATTACTTGCAAATTGCAAAAATCGTAAGAATATTTGAATTTCGCGGGCTACCCTGGCGCTACTCTAGATCTGTAGAACTTAACAAGTGATGGAGTCCTATCCACCCGTAGACAGAGATATCCACCTTAGATAGGATCACTTGTTAAGTTCTACACATCTAGAAACTCACCCCAGTCTTATTTATAAAACAAGCTTTTTTGTTTTTTGTTTTGGTGTCGCCATTAACAGATTCGAAATTTAAATTAATGTGAATATAAAAAGGGTGCTCATTGTTAGGTACAAATAAGTTTGTTAAATTGTTAACATGAGCTCGTGGTTGATTGGCTAGACTAGAACTAGAACCTAGAACCGTATTGAGCATGGAACTATT
This sequence comes from Lacanobia oleracea, assembly GCA_950371165.1. Classification (NCBI taxonomy): domain Eukaryota; kingdom Metazoa; phylum Arthropoda; class Insecta; order Lepidoptera; family Noctuidae; genus Lacanobia; species Lacanobia oleracea. The sequence goes on from OX493413.1 coordinate 13,823,246, forward strand.
CTTAAAAAGGTTATCATAGGTTTAAGCGAAAAGTAAACTGAGGTGAACAACTAAACGGTCACGGTCACCACTGCCCCACAGAAGTATTGCTATGCAGATTGTGTAAATACTGGCATTCGGCCATGAGCAACCAGTTTTGGGAATGAACAGTCTGCTGCAGATACCTTAATAGGGTATTTTACTTAAAAAAATCTAATAAATAAACGCGTGACGTCATATGGCGGGGTAAAAATGTACCAAATTTACCAGATGACGTCTCGCGTGTCTTCAACTCGCTGTATCTCTTTTATTTTTTGTTTACGAGAACAAAGAAAAAATACGTGACCAATATTTCAGACGGAGATCTATCAGACGGACTAATTAGATTTTTTTAGTAAAATACCCTATTACTTGCTGACTGATTGATTCCACTAAGTATTACCCGAAAAGGTAAGACTGAAAGTCCCCGAAAAACCGAGCCGTTAAACGTTCCGGATGGCACGTAGCCAAGATGTTGGAATTTTGAAGTGCTTCATTTTCAGATTCAATATTTTTATAGTTGTTGCCTGTTTTTAATTTTATGCGTAGCTTGTTTTATGAAAATATTGTATAATATTCTATGGTCTCATTTTATATGAGACCATAGAATTTCAGCAGTTATTTTCTGTAATATTGTAAAATGGAACGACATAGGCAGTTGTCAAACTATGCGTCAACAACGGTCAACGTCCATTCCATGATGAAATATCACAGACATAAGCATAGCAGTATTGCTATCTTTTTCCAACTTGTGTAAAAATACAGTAAACTATCCTGCTGTCCATAAACCAGCAACGAGTTTCAGTATTGTTCACCTCTCGACTGAGATTTTCTATTCAGCTTTTGTGCTAATTTGATAACAATTGAACTGTTTGATAACAATTTATAATTGGTTGAACTATAAAACGAGATGTAGCTTAGATTATAACATCTAACCTAACAGCTGCATTTATGTCAATGCCCAGCGAGATATGCATTTCGTAATTTAAGTTGTAAAAGTGTTGTTGATAGTACAAAACAAGTAAGTCTTTGTGTTATATTTTTTTTAATTGGATGAATAAGGTAGGTGTCGTAGTCACCACCGCCCCATCTAACTTTGCTTTAAAAAAAGAGTATTTTAGTTTTAAAGATTTACAGGTGGCAAAGGTCTTTCGAACTCGTAAATAATTTGAAGGTCGAAAAATAAATAAAACATGTTTTCGTTGTTATTTTATAATGCCCATCTGTTAGAAATTACATGTTTAAGTTTGTAACTATCCCTGACCACTTGTCCATATCAGAATAACATGGAAATATATAAATTATTGTGATAAAACTTTTTTGTAATTCTGCAGCCCTATTTTGCTGGCCCAATTATGTTATCTTTAATAATACTAACAGAAATATTGCATAGTTACACTTTACCTCCATTCAATTGGTCATATCAAATGTGTTTCAATTAAAATAATGGCTGGATCATTGTAAGTTTATAATTTCCTTTGTAAACTAATTGACAGAACATACTGTTTTAATTTATTCATTTCTCGTTTAATTTATTCATGCTTCTTTGCACCAATGCTTTTCTAAGTCATTCTATAAAAACTGCTTTATTCAGAAGCAAAATATTTTAGCGAAAACTATGGCTAAATAGCTTGCAGTTTCAGTCAGATTGACATTAAGGTATTAAAAATAAAACTGTGTAGGCAGTGGAACATACATACAATTATCTATGGACATTATTCTATTTTCAAAAATTAATTGAGTTCTGCTAGAAATGGTTCAGAAATTAATTTAAATGGATCATTCAGACAACACTGACATATTATGTCTGTGCAATCTTCAAACTCTGAATAAAAAAATTTATTATATGTCTGCTGATTTTGTGTAATTATGTGCAGAAATGTTTTGTTCAGAGTTCAAAGTCTGCGCAGACTAAACTCAGCGTTCATTACTGGTTTGAATTTAAAAATTCTTTTACTGTTGGATAACCCATTTATCGAGGAAGGCTTTAGGCTATAAAACATCACAATACTACAAATAGGAGCAAAGCTTTAATGAAAAAAGTGATGCAAACAAATTTGCATGGGTCAGTTAGTCTAAAATAAATCCAGATTCAACTTTTATATACTTACCTAAAACAAAATATCCTTACCAATCAATTATTACTCATAAAAATATTAGTAATGTTTCTATAACTAAATATAAAACTGTTATCAATGTTATTGACAAACACTGCTGTATCAGGCATTGGTTTCAAAGATAAGAATTGTAGTCATTGAATTGTAGTTTGATTAATTGATTTTTACTGCTGTGTGCTAGGTATGGAATAAATAATGTTTCTTTGAAATTATATTGTACAGGGTGGTACATATTTTTTAGTAGTCCCAAGATTTTTTCTATAGAATACCTATGGCATTAAGTACCTCTGTATTTGAGTGTAAGAATTAACCTTTTAACTGCCCAACTTCGTATCAGTTGTTGCGCTCCCAGCGCCCGGCAAAAGAAAACTAAAAATAAGCACCAACAACGAAGACGGATGTACAGTCAACAAGGTATTTGGTATACAGGCAAATTATTATTATTAAAAATCCACAACCTCGTCCCACCGGCCCCCTTTCTACCATCGGACATCCAGACGCACTGCATCTTACCATCCCTACCTTGTGGCTATTGCACCAATTCGCACTAAGCGTTTTCAAACGTCTTTTATAATGTGCACAGCAAAGAAGTGGGACTCTCTGCCTGCGTCTGTGTTTCCTAAACCTTACAACCCTAATCTCTTCAAAGTTAGAGTGAACAGGCTCCTTTTGGGTAGGCTCGCTCCATTGTAGACTTTGTCTCTGTCATCTCTGGCATAGACTAGATTCAAGAATAAACCCATTACAAATTAAAAAAAAACATTATTTCTTTTTCCACTGGACTGCCAATATTCATTTCTAATGTGTGCATTATAACTTTTTAAGCTTGTGACATAGTGGTGAGTGTGGTGTACAATAATTAATTGTCTACTCAGCACATTGTTTAAAGTAGTTGCAAGTTAGCTGCCTGCATACCGATTTGTTGACTGTAAGATATGGCGATATGGACACGAAAATATTTGTCGGATTAATCCGATATAGGCGGTTAAAAGGTTAAATTAAAAAAATAGCCATCGCGGGACATGTACAAAATATTTTAGCGTCCGACAGCCCATTTATCGAGGAAGGCTATAGGCTATACAACATCACGCTACGGTCAATAGGAGCGGAGCATTAATGAAAAATGTGACGAAAACGCGCGGGTCAGCTAGTGTATTTTATCAGGGTCAGAAATTTACTTGTAAATTCTCGCATATTAAATTCAGCGATAATTAACATTGCCTTATCTCACCCGGAATATTTTTACGAATCTTTTGATACCCCATTTATCAAAATTGGTTCAGTATTGCAGGCGCTATGGTGGAACATACTTACATACATAAGCAGCTAAAATCATAACCCTTCCTTTTGGTTTTCGGCCTGATTTCCGCAACTCCACGACTAAGCGCGTATTTTGCGTGCAGGTGGGAGTTGGGATTGGGACAAATTTGTCATTCGAAGGCCAGCAACGACTTGGTGTTACCAACTATCTCACAGAGGGTACCTGGGATTCCGAAGTGCTTATCCCTGTAAACCGCGACTACCGGGCAGCTTAGAAGCAGACATTATGAAGCAGACATGCTCATCCTTCTCCAGGCAGACCGCACACGTAACGAAAAAGCCTGAATGTGTCCGGCTTTATCCGAACGCTTGGCAACGCTACATACATCTGATCATATTATATATGCATATAAAATAACTTATTAATAATAATAGGTAAATGTAGTGGACATTTCATGCTTATCAGAATGTTTGTAGTCTGTATTGACAGTTTATTTTACATATATTGAATTGTTATTGTCATGTAATTATCTTACAATAATTTAAAATGTCTCTTCATTCTTCCTCTTTATTATTAGCTCTGTGGTTTATTATTTTTTAAATACGTAATTAATATAAAAACATTAATTTAAATGTTGTTTATTTGACACAAAATAAAATTAAACATCATTTTTAATTAGGTAAGTACAGTCAGAAAGGAAAATTGGTTAACACTAATAAATTCAAATTATAGGTAACTAGTTGACCCACGCAACTTCGTCTGCGTCACAATTTTTATTACTGCTCCGCTCCTATTGGTCTTATTAGCGTGATGATATATGCCTATAGCCTTCCTCTATAAATGGGCTATCTAACACTGAAAGAATTTTTCAAATCGGACCAGTAGTTTCTGAGATTAGCGCGTTCAAGTAAACAAGTAAACAAACTCTTCAGCTTTATATATTAGTATAGATTAAAATGAAAATGAAACTTATTAGTACTTTGGTGAGTGTGCGCAGGAACTCCACGACCTGGTCCCACCATCGCCCTTTTACTACCGGAATACCAGACGTAGGTACTGCAGAGTAGGTACCATTCTTACTTGGTCGATATCCCGACTAAGTCGTACTCAGCGCTTCTTCACATTTATTATGCGCACAACCAAAGTGTAGAACTCTCTGCCAGCGTCTGTGTTCCCTTCCATATCCCATCTGCCTTTAAAGCAAGAGTAAAGAAGCAACTTCTGGGCACGCTCGCTTCATCATAGACCTCATCCGTCAGGCGTGATTGTGGTCAAGAGCAAGCCCAGTCCTCAAAAAAAAAAAAACAAATCATTGGAAAATGCAGTTTGTTCTCTCGCTCGTTCCAAAAATGAAAATTTTATCGAAAAATGCATTGTTTCCCTGAAGCTAAGTCGCGGGAAAAGGCCTATAATACAACACTTTTAGAAGGTATGGCTTCAATTCATACATTAGGTAATGTTACAAATCACGGGCTGTATGTGATTACATGTGGATAAATGGATTAACGCAGACTGGTGTCATAATACCCGCTGAGAATGGAGGATTTTCTGACGTCATAGAGGAATTAACTTTATTACTATTGATGTTAAGTTTATTATTCAATGGCACAAATAATAAAAATTTAAATTTATGGTACGGAACCCTTCGTGTGTGAGTCCGACTCGCACTTGGTTGGTTTTAATTAAATTATTGTTGTTGTGCCATTATGTATGCTCGGGATATGCCTTATTTGTTGATTGTACAGTCGAGTAAGTTATTTGGTATACAGGCAAAAATATTCATCACTTTAGTACTTCATTAGAGTTGTTTTGAGTTTAATCAAATAACGAAGCCACAATGCAAATTAAAGTAAAGGATGTGAAGGAATAAATCAATGCCAAAATCTATTTCAGCATTCCACTTCTATTACTATAAGATGGCTGGGTGATATAAATTGACAATTCAGTACACTCAAAAGTTTGATTGTTAACGATTTCCCAAAAAAATAATAATTTCAATACGACACGGGAACTGCAATATATCCACTATCATCATATAAGACGTCCATTGCTGGACATAGGGCACACATAGGCCTCACCTAAATATTGGCCTGAATATAGGCCAATATATTCACTAATGATAATAATCTGTCTGATACCTAGTGATAGTGCTTCCAAAGAAATATACAACATTTTGTAGTTTTTACACAATATTTATGAATTGTTTTCGCAAAAAGATTTTTAGAAAAATTTACATCTCATTCACAAATAATCTGTTTCATCATCATCATAATAGCCGAAAGACGTCCCCTGCTGGACATAGGCCTCCTCCAAAGGGCCGTAATCGCCACGCTTCGTATGCACGTAATCGGCAGGTGGGTTGGCGATCGCAGTGTATGATTTTGTAATAAGCTACGTGACCGCATTCACCCTGGAAAAGTTTTTGTGCATATGCTGAAAACGGTGCCAATAAACAGTTTCTGAATGAACAAGTTGTTAGTTGCTAACCAAATACTTTGTTCAACAGTACGGCGTTCTTCAAATAAACCATGTCAGAGCCCCTTGAGGCGGCTTAGAAACTCGGACACTAGGGTGTGTGGAGTCGTTAGAACTTACTGCCCACACGATAAGAAGGAGAACAACAGACTAACTACTATGTTTAACTGTGATAATTTACTAATGAGTCTTTAACTAATGGTTCCAGAGGCCAAGATGTCGAACCCGCACTATAGGGAGGCGGCGGAGTCGCTTCTTAGCAGTGTGAGCCCGCACCACCGGACCTTGAGTGAGTTTATCAAGTTATTTTATTTTTTATTAAAAAAAAAAGTTGCCTCTCACTAAGAATTTCTCCTGTATCGTGGGTACGTTTACAAACATACAAAATATGTTGTATTTGTACACAAACAGCCAGACCCGGAACAACTATCTGTAGGCCGAACAAATATTTGTTCCGTGCGGGAATCGAACCCGCGATACGCAGCGCAGTAATCAATCGCTGAACCACTGCGCTAACCGTGTCGTCAAGTTATTTATAACTGTTATACGCGTAAACTACGTGATAAGTTTGTTTTGAGAATACTCTCATAGTGCGTACAGCTAAGGAGTGGAATTCCCTGCCGGAGTCTGTGTTTCCTGATAGCTACAACCGATAATGTGGTCGAAAATGGAGCGCGCTTGCCCCAGCAAGCGCGCTCCATTTTCGACCACATTATCGGTTTCCCTGTTTCATTGTGATTGTGTTTAATCCCGTGCCCACTTCGTTGGATGGTATTTTTCGGGTTAATATATCGACACCTGCAAGGAATAACATCGTAACTCAACTTTAGGCAGTTTCAAGTTACAATCATATTCGTGCTGTATAAAAAAATAAGATTTTTTTTGCACTCACCCCAGTGTCTAAATTCCTTTGCGTTAAGATTTTTACAGAGTAAAAACATTGTAAGTGAGAAACAACTGCAGTTAATAAAAGGGTATATTTAGTTACACGTCATCGTAATCATTCTTTAAGCTCGCCATTATTAGTATAACATTGTAATACAAGATACAATTTTGTTTTTGGTAAAGTTTATTCTTTATTAAATAAGCTGTAACTCACTTTATGCGATTGTATGTCTGAGTTACAATTTACAATGTAATTTTATACAGTATACCTTGTGAAATATCATTGTAACTCATAGAAAGAAATTAAATATACATAGACATAATAATATAATCTTATGAAAGTGAAGCTATTCCTTCGTTTATTAAAATTTTCAAAGTTGGCTGACATTTTGACTTAACCGGAATCTGAGAGAATTTTTTGAATCTTTGACGCGCTCTCTTCGAAAGTTGTAAAATATGAGTTACAATGTTATTCCTTGCAGGTGTCGATATAGCCTATGACACTCAGAAATAACGTAGCTTTCTATTGGTAAAAGAATTTTGCAAATCGCTTCATAGATCCAGAGATTACCCCCTACAAACTCAAAAACTTAACCTCTTTTTTTATATTTCATGGGTTTGCTCTTGACTCTAGTCTAGGTCAGAGACAAAGTCTACGATGGAGCGAGCTTACTCAGATAAAGATTACCACTTTATAATCCTCTTTAGTATCTATAGGCTCAAGTCACACCGAGATGGCAGCGAAGCGGCGAGCAGTTTCAGTGTCATATAATTTTAAACTTTATCTTCATTACTATAACACATAGTATCGCTTGATCGCTTGAGAAACTTGAAACCGTCGCGCGGCCGCCCGCGACTCCGCGAGCACCCCGACGACTCCCGCGATTATATGTGTTATAGTAATGAAGATAAAGTTTAAAATTATATGACACTGAAACTGCTCTCCGCTTCGCTGCCATCTCGGTGTGATTTGAGCCATACTATCGATACTAAAATATAAAGCTGAAAAGTTTATTTGTTTGTTTGTTTGTTTACTTGAACGCGCTAATCTCAGGAACTGCTGGTCCGATTTGAAAAAAATTTTCAGTGTTAGATAGCCAGTTCATTCATTTGACTTTTATTTTTGTAATGGCTTAAACATAATTGTTTAAGCCATTACAAAAATTGTTTAAGCCAAGGCTTCCTTGTACCTAAAGATAATTTCAGTGGGGTAAACATGAGCTCCCATTAGTAATATCTAAGATGAGATACGCGTAGAACAGTCCAGGCAAATTAGTCTAAATTAGGTAAGAATCTCGGAATGAGAGATAGTCGGCTATAAACATGTAGAAACCTTTATTTTGACATTCTAAAACTTGTCTCAAAACCTCCTTATCGTAGGGTGTCAGCGATACACTGCTGGGGCTGGGAACTTTGTTGGAAAGAGGCCCCGTAGCCCTGGAACGCAAAGGGCACTATGAGGAACACGGGTAGGTTTTAGTCAGTAGGAGTCTGACACTCCCTCCTGCTTCACCCAGAGCGGGAGAAGACATTTGATGATTGCACATCCCGAAAAAAAAAAAAAATATTGTGTCCGCGACTATAGAAATTCCATGGTTTATTGCCAAAAATCGTTTTTTCTTGGCACACATTTTTTTGCAAATATCTCATTTCCTATGGGTTTTTCGCTATTTGTATGTATCAATATTGTAGAAGATTAAATTCCCTACAACTGATATCTCAAAAGATTTATATACGGTGAATCGTTTTCGAGATAGAGGGTGGAAAGCGCGGGGTCCGAGCATCATTAGGTAAGTTTCAAGATCAATCTGTAGTCCCGGTCAAAAACACGCCATTTAAAGTTTATTAATTATTGATAGATACAACATTATTAATAATTACTAATACGAGTAATTATTTTACTTACGTATCTATCTATTTTTAACATAGCATTCGCCAGCGACTTCGTACGCGTATATATAGGTATCCCGTGTTTTCCCGTTGCCGTAGGAATTTTGAGAAATCCTATCTCAGTGCATCTCTACGGGGTGTAAGGAAGCTACATGCCAAATTTCAGCGTTCTACGGTCAGTAGTTTTCCAGTCAGTTTCTGATTCTGTTCATCATCATCATCTGCCTAGCCTTTACCCAATTTTATTGGGGTCGGCTTCCAGTTAAACCTGATTCAGCTGAATACCAGTATTTTACGTGGAGCGGCTGCCTACCAGACCTCCACAACCTATTAAAAGGGGAACACGGTATTTCTTGGCAAGACTGGAATCAGATTTACTGGCTTCTGACAATCCGTAACGACTGCCAAAGTTCTACAAATGACAGCCGGGACCAACAGCTTAACGTGCTTTCCGAGGAACGGAGGAAACTCGGTATGTTAAGATGGTCACCCATCCACAGACCAACCTTGGCAAGCGTTGCTTAACCTTGAAGATCGATCTGTGCGGCTGTTATTATGTACTAGCTTTTGCCCGTTTTTCCCGTTCCCGTAACAATTTCAGGAAATCCTTTCTTAGAGAAGATTTGAAAATGATTCATTGTTTTGTGACAAATTAATGTGTGTTTAAGTTGGAGTACATTTCATTTTAGAAAACTAAAAATTAGCGCTTATCTTAAATCTTTTTGTTTTTTACTTGTTAACTTTGACTTTACGACGTCTGAAAAAGTTTTTTCTTAAACATATAGGATACTTCGCCTGCAGCGACGCCTTAGTACGTCTCCTTAGGAAGACGTATCAGAACGACGCCTTAGAACGACGCCTTACAGCGACGCCTTAGTACGTCTCCTTAGGAAGACGTATCAGAACGACGCCTTAGAACGACGCCTTACAGCGACGCCTTAGAACGTCTCCTAAGGAAGACGTATCAGAACGACGCCTTACAGCGACGCCTTAGAACGTCGCCTTACAGCGACGCCTTAGGAAGACGTGTTAGAACGACGCCTTACAGCGACGCCTTAGGAAGACGTATTAGAACGACGCCTTACAGCGACGCCTTAGGAAGACGTATTAGAACGACGCCTTAGAACGTCTCCTTAGGAAGACGTATTAGAACGACGCCTTACAGCGACGCCTTAGAACGACGCCTTACAACGACGCCTTACGACGACGCCTTACAACGACGGCTAGAACGTCTCCTTAGGAAGACTTATTAGAACGACGCCTTACAGCGACGCCTTAGAACGTCTCCTTAGGAAGACGTAATAGAACGACGCCTTAGAACGACGCCTTACAACGAAGCCTTGGAACGTCTCCTTTAGGAAGACGTATCAGAACGACGCCTTACAGCGACGCCTTAGAACGACGCCTTACAACGACGCCTTACGACGACGCCTTACAACGACGTCTTAGAACGTTTCCTTAGGTAGACGTATTAGAACGTCTCCTTAGGAAGACGTATTAGAACGAAGCCTTACAACGACGCCTTAGAATGTCTCCTTTAGAAAGCACGTCGCCTTACAGCGACGCATTAGGAAGACGTATTAGAACGACGCCTTACAGCGACGCCTTAGGAAGACGTATTAGAACGACGCCTTACAGCGACGCCTTAGGAAGACGTATCAGAACGACGCCTTACAGCGACGCCTTAGAACGAAAATACAGAAAAAGTGGTTTTTATGAAATTGCTTGTTTTTCGCCTGTACCTTTTAAATGCACAATACCTAGTTAGTCAAAGTTCGACAAAATTCTTACTTACGAATCATCATTATATCAGCCGATAGAAGTCCACTGCTGGACATAGGCCTCCCCCAAGTGTCGCCACGACGACCGGTCCTGCCTAAAGGCACTTGTCTTACCGCCGGTGAGGAAGCGAGTAGATATCGATTATTTTTTGCTCGCTGAAGAAAAGGACAGATCTCGTGTGAGTAAAATTAACACATGCAATCATAGTCAATAGCTGGCTGTTCACATTGCTGGCGAGCGGCTCTTACCTCTCGTTGATCGCAGCGACATGAGCTATCAAAGATAGTACTCGCGACACTCGCTCGGCGATGCTCGCTTGGTGGTCAGAACTCACCAATTAGCGGTGATTTCTACCTATAGTGCTTGGCGGAGCGAGTAGTAGTATTAGTAGTAAGGTCCATTCTCTGAACTTAGAATCTCAGCGACGCCTTAGGAAGACGTATCAGAACGACGCCTTACAGGACGCCTTTGAACGTCGCCTTACAGCGACGCCTTAGGAAGACGTATTAGAACGACGCCTTACAGCGACGCCTTAGGAAGACGTATTAGACGACACCTTACAGCGACGCCTCAGAACGTCTCCTTAGGAAGACGTATTAGAACGACGCCTTACAGTGACGCCTTAGGAAGACGTATTATTACGACGCCTTACAGCGACGCCTTAGGAAGACGTATTAGAACGACGCCTTACAACGACGATTTAGAACGACGCCTTACAACGACGCCTTAGAATGACGCCTTACAACGACGCCTTAGAACGTCTCCTTTAGGAAGCACGTCGCCTTACAGCGACGCATTAGGAAGACGTATTAGAACGACGCCTTACATAGAACGACGCCTTACAACGACGCCTTAGAATGACGCCTTACAACGATGCCTTAGAACGTCTCCTTTAGGAAGCACGTCGCCTTACAGCGACGCATTAGGAAGACGTATTAGAACGACGCCTTACAGCGACGCCTTAGGAAGACGTATTAGAACGACGCCTTACAGCGACGCCTTAGGAAGACGTATTAGAACGACGCCTTACAGCGACGCGTTAGAACGTCTCCTTAGGAAAACGTATTAGAAGATTGCTGTACAACGACGCCTTAGAAAGACGCCTTACAATGACGCCTTAGGAAGACGCCTTACAACAAGTAGCAGTTTAGTAGTCTCTAGTCCTTAGTACAAGCGAGTAGTTATCGATTATTTTTTGCTCGCTGAAGAAAAGGACAGATCTCGTGTGAGTAAAATTAACACATGCATTCATAGTCGATAGCTGGCTGTTCACATTGCTGGCGAGCGGCTCTTACCTCTCGTTGATCGCAGCGACATGAGCTATCAAAGATATAGTGCTTGGCGGAGCGAGTAGTAGTATTAGTAGTAGGGTCCATTCTCCGAACTTAGACTCTCAGCGACGCCTTAGGAAGACGTATCAGAACGACGCCTTACAGCGACGCCTTTGAACGTCGCTTTACAGCGACGCCTTAGGAAGACGTATTAGAACGACGCCTTACAGCGACGCCTTAGGAAGACGTATTAGAACCAGTGACGCGTTAGGAAGACGTATTAGAACGACACCTTACAGCGACGCCTTAGAACGTCTCCTTAGGAAGACGTATTAGAACGACGCCTTACAGCGACGCCTTAGGACGACGTATTAGAACGACGCCTTACAGCGACGCCTGAGGAAGACGTATTATAACGACGCCTTACAGCGACGCCTTAGGAAGACGTAATAGAACGACGCCTTACAGCGACGCGTTAGAACGTCTCCTTAGAAAAACGTATTAGAAGATTGCTGTACAACGACGCCTTAGAAAGACGCCTTACAATGACGCCTTAGGAAGACGCCTTACAACAACGCCTTAGAACGTCTCCTTAGGAAGACGAATCAGAACGACGCCTTACAGCGACGCATTAGAACGACGCCTTACAGCGACGCCTTAGAACGACGCCTTACAGCGACGCCTTAGAAAGACGCCTTACAATGACGCCTTAGGAAGACGCCTTACAACAACGCCTTAGAACGTCTCCTTAGGAAGACGTATCAGAACGACGCCTTACAGCGACGTATCAGAACGATGCCAAACAACGACGCCTTACAACGTCGCCTTACAGCGACGCCTTTGGAAGACGTATCAGAACGACGCCTTACAGCGACGCCTTAGGAAGACGTATCAGAACGACGCCTTACAGCGATGCCTTAGAACGTCGCCTTAGGAAGACGTATTAGAACTAGTGACGCCTTAGGAAGACGTATTAGAACGACACCTTTAAGCGACGCCTTAGAACGTCTCCTTAGGAGGACGTATTAGAACGACGCCTTACAGCGACGCCTTAGGAAGACGTATTAGAACGACGCCTTACAGCGACGCCTTAGGAAGACGTATTAGAACGACGCCTTACAGCGACGCCTTAGGAAGACGTATTAGAACGACGCCATACAGCGGCGCCTTAGGATGACGTATTAGAACGACGCCTTACAGCGACGCCTTAGAACGTCTCCTTAGGAAGACATTTTAGAACGTCGCATTAGAACGACGCCTTACAGCGACGCCTTAGAACGTCTCCTTAGAAAGACGTACCAGAACGACGCCTTACAGCGACGCCTGAGGAAGACGTATTATAACGACGCCTTACAGCGACGCCTTAGGAAGACGTAATGGAACGACGCCTTACAGCGACGCGTTAGAACGTCTCCTTAGGAAAACGTATTAGAAGATTGCTGTACAACGACGCCTTAGAAAGACGCCTTACAATGACGCCTTAGAAAGACGCCTTACAACAACGCCTTAGAACGTCTCCTTAGGAAGACGTATCAGAACGACGCCTTACAGCGACGCATTAGAACGACGCCTTACAGCGACGCCTTAGAACGACGCCTTACAGCGACGCCTTAGAACGTCTCCTTAGGAAGACGTATCAGAACGATGCCAAACAACGACGCCTTACAACGACGCCTTAGAATGACGTCTTACAGCGACGCCTTAGGAAGACGTATTAGGACGACGCCTTACAGCGACGCCTTAGGAAGACGTATTAGAACGACGCCTTACAGCGGCGCATTAGGATGACGTATTAGAACGACGCCTTAAAGCGACGCCTTAGAACGTCTCCTTAGGAAGACGTTTTAAAACGTCGAATTAGAACGACGCCTTACAGCGACGCCTTCGAACGACGCCTTACAGCGACGCCTTAGAACGTCTCCTTAGGAAGACGTATCAGAACGACGCCTTACAGCGACGCCTTAGAACCTCGCCTTACAGCGACGCCTGAGGAAGACGTATTATAACGACGCCTTACAGCGACCCCTTAGGAAGACGTATTAGAACGACGCCTTACAACGACGCCTTAGAACGACGCCTTACAACGACGCCTTAGAATGACGCCTTACAACGACGCCTTAGAACGTCTCCTTTAGGAAGCACGTCGCTTTACAGCGACGCATTAGGAAGACGTATTAGAACGACGCCTTACATAGAACGACGCCTTACAGCGACGCCTTAGAACGTCTCCTTAGGAAGACGTTTTAGAACGTCGCATTAGAACGACGCCTTACAGCGACGCCTTAGAACGTCTCCTTAGAAAGACGTATCAGAACGACGCCTTACAGCGACGCCTGAGGAAGACGTATTATAACGACGCCTTACAGCGACGCCTTAGGAAGATGTATTGGAACGACGCCTTACAGCGACGCCTTAGGAAGACTTATTAGAACGACGCCTTACAGCGGCGCCTTAGGATGACGTATTAGAACGACGCCTTACAGCGACGCCTTAGAACGTCTCCTTAGGAAGACGTTTTAAAACGTCGAATTAGAACGACGCCTTACAGCGACGCCTTCGAACGACGCCTTACAGCGACGCCTTAGAACGTCTCCTTAGGAAGACGTATCAGAACGACGCCTTACAGCGACGCCTTAGAACCTCGCCTTATAGCGACGCCTGAGGAAGACGTATTATAACGACGCCTTACAGCGACGCCTTAGGAAGACGTATTAGAACGACGCCTTACAACGACGCCTTAGAACGACGCCTTACAACGACGCCTTAGAATGACGCCTTACAACGACGCCTTAGAACGTCTCCTTTAGGAAGCACGTCGCCTTACAGCGACGCATTAGGAAGACGTATTAGAACGACGCCTTACATAGAACGACGCCTTACAACGAAGCCTTAGAATGACGCCTTACAACGACGCCTTAGAACGTCTCCTTTAGGAAGCACGTCGCCTTACAGCGACGCATTAGGAAGACTGATTAGAACGACGCCTTACAGCGACGCCTTAGGAAGACGTATTAGAACGACGCCTTACAGCGACGCCTAAGGAAGACGTATCAGAACGACGCCTTAGAACGAAAATGCAGAAAAAGTGGTTTTTATGAAATTGCTTGTTTTTCGCCTGTACCTTTTAAATGCACAATACCTAGTTAGTCAAAGTTCGACAAAATTCTTACTCACGAATCATCATTTTATCAGCCGATAGAAGTCCACTGCTGGACATAGGCCTCCCCAAAGTGTCGCCACGACGACCGGTCCTGCCTAAAGGCACTTGTCTTACCGCCGGTGAGGAAGCGAGTACTTATCGATTATTTTTTGCTCGCTGAAGAAAAGGACAGATCTCGTGTGAGTAAAATTAACACATGCATTCATAGTCGATAGCTGGCTGTTCACATTGCTGGCGAGCGGCTCTTACCTCTCGTTGATCGCAGCGACATGAGCTATCAAAGATATAGTGCTTGGCGGAGCGAGTAGTAGTATTAGTAGTAGGGTCCATTCTCCGAACTTAGACTTTCAGCGACGCCTTAGGAAGACGTATCAGAACGACGCCTCACAGCGACGCCTTTGAACGTCGCTTTACAGCGACGCCTTAGGAAGACGTATTAGAACGACGCCTTACAGCGACGCCTGAGGAAGACGTATTATAACGACGCCTTACAGCGACGCCTTAGGAAGACGTAATAGAACGACGCCTTACAGCGACGCGTTAGAACGTCTCCTTAGGAAAACGTATTAGAAGATTGCTGTACAACGACGCCTTAGAAAGACGCCTTACAATGACGCCTTAGGAAGACGCCTTACAACAACGCCTTAGAACGTCTCCTTAGGAAGACGTATCAGAACGACGCCTTACAGCGACGCATTAGAACGACGCCTTACAGCGACGCCTTAGAACGACGCCTTACAGTGACGCCTTAGAACGTCTCCTTAGGAAGACGTATCAGAACGATGCCAAACAACGACGCCTTACAACGTCGCCTTACAGCGACGCCTTTGGAAGACGTATCAGAACGACGCCTTACAGCGACGCCTTAGGAAGACGTATCAGAACGACGCCTTACAGCGATGCCTTAGAACGTCGCCTTAGGAAGACGTATTAGAACGACGCCTCATAGCGACGCCTTAGGCAGACGTATTAGAACGACGCCTTAGGAAGACGTATTAGAACCAGTGACGCCTTAGGAAGACGTATTAGAACGACACCTTACAGCGACGCCTCAGAACGTCTCCTTAGGAAGACGTATTAGAACGACGCCTTACAGCGACGCCTTAGGAAGACGTATTAGAACGACGCCTTACAGCGACGCCTTAGGAAGACGTATTAGAACGACGCCTTACAGCGACGCCTTAGGAAGACGTATTAGAACGACGCCTTACAGCGGCGCTTTAGGATGACGTATTAGAACGACGCCTTACAGCGACGCCTTAGAACGTCTCCTTAGGAAGACGTTTTAGAACGTCGCATTAGAACGACGCCTTACAGCGACGCCTTAGAACGTCTCCTTAGAAATACGTATCAGAACTACGCCTTACAGCGACGCTTGAGGAAGACGTATTATAACGACGCCTTACAGTGACGTCTTAGGAAGACGTAATGGAACGACGCCTTACAGCGACGTGTTAGAACGTCTCCTTAGGAAAACGTATTAGAAGATTGCTGTACAACGACGCCTTAGAAAGACGCCTTACAATGACGCCTTAGGAAGACGCCTTACAACAACGCCTTAGAACGTCTCCTTAGGAAGACGTATCAGAACGACGCCTTACAGCGACGCATTAGAACGACGCCTTACAGCGACGCCTTAGGAAGACGTATCAGAACGACGCCTTACAGCGATGCCTTAGAACGTCGCCTTAGGAAGACGTATTAGAACGACGCCTCACAGCGACGCCTTAGGCAGACGTATTAGAACGACGCCTTAGGAAGACGTATTAGAACCAGTGACGCCTTAGGAAGACGTATTAGAACGACACCTTACAGCGACGCCTTAGAACGTCTCCTTAGGAAGACGTATTAGAACGACGCCTTACAGCGACGCCTTAGGAAGACGTATTAGAACGACGCCTTACAGCGACGCCTTAGGAAGACGTATTAGAACGACGCCTTACAGCGACGCCTTAGGAAGACGTATTAGAACGACGCCTTACAGCGGCGCCTTAGGATGACGTATTAGAACGACGCCTTACAGCGACGCCTTAGAACGTCTCCTTAGGAAGACGTTTTAGAACGTCGCATTAGAACGACGCCTTACAGCGACGCCTTAGAACGTCTCCTTAGAAATACGTATCAGAACGACGCCTTACAGCGACGCCTGAGGAAGACGTATTATAACGACGCCTTACAGCGACGCCTTAGGAAGACGTAATGGAACGACGCCTTACAGCGACGCGTTAGAACGTCTCCTTAGGAAAACGTATTAGAAGATTGCTGTACAACGACGCCTTAGAAAGACGCCTTACAATGACGCCTTAGGAAGACGCCTTACAACAACGCCTTAGAACGTCTCCTTAGGAAGACGTATCAGAACGACGCCTTACAGCGACGCATTAGAACGACGCCTTACAGCGACGCCTTAGAACGACGCCTTACAGCGACGCCTTAGAACGTCTTCTTAGGAAGACGTACCAGAACGATGCCAAACAACGACGCCTTACAACGTCGCCTTACAGCGACGCCTTTGGAAGACGTATCAGAACGACGCCTTACAGCGGCGCCTTAGGAAGACGTATCAGAACGACGCCTTACAGCGATGCCTTAGAACGTCGCCTTAGGAAGACGTATTAGAACGACGCCTCACAGCGACGCCTTAGGCAGACGTATTAGAACGACGCCTTAGATCGTCTCCTTAGGAAGACGTATTAGAACGACCCCTTACGGCGACGCCTTAGAACGACGCCTTACAACGACGCCTTTCGACGACGCCATTCGACGACGCCTTACAACGACGGCTTAGAACGTCTCCTTAGGAAGACGTATTAGAACGACGTCTTACAGCGACGCCTTAGAACGTCTCCTTAGGAAGACGTATTAGAACGACGCCTTACAACGACGCCTTGGAACGACGCCTTACAACGACGCCTTAGAATGACGTCTTACAGCGACGCCTTAGGAAGACGTATTAGGACGACGCCTTACAGCGACGCCTTAGGAAGACGTATTAGAACGACGCCTTACAGCGGCGCCTTTGGATGACGTATTAGAACGATGCCTTACAGCGACGCCTTAGAACGTCTCCTTAGGAAGACGTTTTAAAACGTCGAATTAGAACGACGCCTTACAGCGACGCCTTCGAACGACGCCTTACAGCGACGCCTTAGAACGTCTCCTTAGGAAGACGTATCAGAACGACGCCTTACAGCGACGCCTTAGAACCTCGCCTTACAGCGACGCCTGAGGAAGACGTATTATAACGACGCCTTACAGCGACGCCTTAGGAAGACGTAATAGAGCGACGCCTTACAGCGACGCCTTAGAACGTCTCCTTAGGAAGACGTATCAGAACGATGCCAAACAAAGACGCCTTACAACGTCGCCTTACAGCGACGCCTTTGGGTGACGTATCAGAACGACGCCTTACAGCGACGCCTTAGGAAGGCGTATCAGAACGACGCCTTACAGCGATGCCTTAGAACGTCGCCTTAGGAAGACGTATTAGAACGACCCCTTACAGCGACGCCTTAGCACGACGCCTTACAACGACGCCTTTCGACGACGCCATTCGACGACGCCTTACAACGACGGCTTAGAACGTCTCCTTAGGAAGACGTATTAGAACGACGTCTTACAGCGACGCCTTAGAACGTCTCCTTAGGAAGACGTATTAGAACGACGCCTTACAGCGACGCCTTAGGAAGACGTATTAGAACGACGCCTTACAGCGACGCCTTAGAACGACGGCTTACAGCGACGCCTTAGAACGAGGCCTTACAGCGACGCCTTAGTACGTCTCCTTAGGAAGACGTTTTAGAACGTCGCATTAGAACGACGCCTTACAGCGACGCCTTAGAACGTCTCCTTAGGAAGACGTATCAGAACGACGCCTTACAGCGACGCCTGAGGAAGACGTATTATAACGACGCCTTACAGCGACGCCTTAGGAAGACGTAATAGAACGACGCCTTACAGCGACGCGTTGGAACGTCTCCTTAGGAAAACGTATTAGAAGATTGCTGTACAACGACGCCTTAGAAAGACACCTTACAATGACGCCTTAGGAAGACGTATCAGAACGCCTTACAGCGACGCATTAGAACGACGCCTTACAGCGACGCCTTAGAACGACGCCTTACAGCGACGCCTTAGAACGTCTCCTTAGGAAGACGTAACAGAACGATGCCAAACAACGCCGCCTTACAACGTCGCCTTACAGCGACGCCTTTGGAAGACGTATCAGAACGACGCCTTACAGCGGCGCCTTAGGAAGACGTATCAGAACGACGCCTTACAGCGATGCCTTAGAACGTCGCCTTAGGAAGACGTATTAGAACGACGCCTCACAGCGACGCCTTAGGCAGACGTATTAGAACGACGCCTTAGATCGTCTCCTTAGGAAGACGTATTAGAACGACCCCTTACAGCGACGCCTTAGAACGACGCCTTACAACGACGCCTTTCGACGACGCCATTCGACGACGCCTTACAACGACGGCTTAGAACGTCGCCTTAGGAAGACGTATTAGAACGACGTCTTACAGCGACGCCTTAGAACGTCTCCTTAGGAAGACGTATTAGAACGACGCCTTACAACGACGCCTTAGAACGACGCCTTACAACGACGCCTTAGAATGACGTCTTACAGCGACGCCTTAGGAAGACGTATTAGAACGACGCCTTACAGCGACGCCTTAGGAAGACGTATTAGAACGATGCCTTACAGCGACGCCTTAGGAAGACGTATTAGAACGACGCCTTACAGCGACGCCTTAGGAAGACGTATTAGAACGACGCCTTACAGCGGCGCCTTAGGATGACGTATTAGAACGACGCCTTAGAACGTCTTCTTAGGAAGACGTTTTAAAACGTCGAATTAGAACGACGGCTTTCAGCGACGCCTTAGAACGACGCCTTACAGCGACGCCTTAGAACGTCTCCTTAGGAAGACGTATCAGAACGACGCCTCACAGCGACGCCTTAGGCAGACGTATTAGAACGACGCCTTAGGAAGACGTATTAGAACCAGTGACGCCTTAGGAAGACGTATTAGAACGACACCTTACAGCGACGCCTTAGAACGTCTCCTTAGGAAGACGTATTAGAACGACGCCTTACAGCGACGCCTTAGGAAGACGTGTTAGAACGACGCCTTACAGCGACGCCTTAGGAAGACGTATTAGAACGACGCCTTACAGCGGCGCCTTAGGATGACGTATTAGAACGACGCCTTACAGCGACGCCTTAGAACGTCTCCTTAGGAAGACGTTTTAGAACGTCGCATTAGAACGACGCCTTACAGCGACGCCTTAGAACGTCTTCTTAGGAAGACGTATCAGAAAGACGCCTTACAGCGACGCCTGAGGAAGACGTATTATAACGACGCCTTACAGCGACGCCTTAGGAAGACGTAATAGAACGACGCCTTACAGCGACGCGTTAGAACGTCTCCTTAGGAAAACGTATTAGAAGATTGCTGTACAACGACGCCTTAGAAAGACGCCTTACAGCGACGCCTTAGGAAGACGTATTAGAACGTCGCCTTACAGCGACGCCTTAGGAAGACGTATTAGAACGACGCCTTACAGCGACGCCTTAGGAAGACGTATTAGAACGACGCCTTACAGCGGCGCCTTAGGATGACGTATTAGAACGACGCCTTACAGCGACGCCTTAGAACGTCTCCTTAGGAAGACGTTTTAAAACGTCGAATTAGAACGACGCCTTTCAGCGACGCCTTAGAACGACGCCTTACAGCGACGCCTTAGAAGGTCTCCTTAGGAAGACGTATCAGAACGACGCCTTACAGCGACGCCTTAGGCAGACGTATTAGAACGACGCCTTAGGAAGACGTATTAGAACCAGTGACGCCTTAGGAAGACGTATTAGAACGACACCTTACAGCGACGCCTTAGAACGTCTCCTTAGGAAGACGTATTAGAACGACGCCTTACAGCGACGCCTTAGGAAGACGTATTAGAACGACGCCTTACAGCGACGCCTTAGGAAGACGTATTAGAACGACGCCTTACAGCGACGCCTTAGGAAGACGTATTAGAACGACGCCTTACAGCGGCGCCTTAGGATGACGTATTAGAACGACGCCTTACAGCGACGCCTTAGAACGTCTCCTTAGGAAGACGTTTTCGCCTGTACCTTTTAAATGCACAATACCTAGTTAGTCAAAGTTCGACAAAATTCTTACTCACGAATCATCATTACATCAGCCGATAGAAGTCCACTGCTGGAAATAGGCCTCCCCCAAGTGTCGCCACAACGACCGGTCCTGCCTAAAGGCACTTGTCTTACCGCCGGTGAGGAAGCGAGTAGTTATCGATTATTTTTTGCTCGCTGAAGAAAAGGACAGATCTTGTGTGAGTAAAATTAACACATGCATACATAGTCGATAGCTGGCTGTTCACATTGCTGGCGAGCGGCTCTTACCTCTCGTTGATCGCAGCGACATGAGCTATCAAAAATTGTACTCGCGACACTCGCTCGGCGATGCTCGCTTGGTGGTCAGAACTCACCAATTAGCGGTGATTTCTACTTATATTGTAGGGCGGAGCGAGTAGTAGTATTAGTAGTAGGGTCCATTCTCCGAACTTAGACTCTCATTCGGTCCGTTGTGCGTGGTTATCTTGGCTAAGCCAGCCAGCCTAGCTCCGCTCAGAAGCATAGATATTCCTGGGAGCATCACAGGCTTCGCGGAGCGACCTCACCGTCCCGAGGATTTGTTGACGTTGAGTAGACACGAATCAGCAATCTCGCATTCCAGGATGACGTGGGCGGCTGATTCTTCGGCGTCAAAGTAGCCTCTGCAGAGTGGGCTGTCTGTGGCGCCTATGTTAAAGGCGGAGCGAGTATTGCGAGTAAAAACCCGTCGCACTAAAGCACTCGCTGAAGCCGAGCGTCAAAACTATTGTAACTTTTCACTCGCTACTCGCTGCTCGCCAACTCAGTTTCTAGTTTGAAGCTTTATGCTGATCGCCGGCGGTGAGACAATAGGGAAGATGCAAATACAGAATTTATGAGAATTTTGTCAGTAAAATTATAAAAAAGTATAAAATAAAGGCCATTGCAACGTTTTTATTTTAGTTAATATCGAATTTTAACAAAAATAATGAATTAAAGTAACGTGAAACGGAACGTATTTAAAAACAACAATCAGCGTTTAGTGACGTATTTGCTGTTATGCCAACGAAATGGCAACCTTTTGTCTTTGAGTTAGGACAGTTCTTGACCAGTGATAGACACGAGTGACGCCATTGTCCGTTTTCGCGCGAACCTTCAAACTGTCGGTTTCAGAACGCAATTTTGGCAATAAATTAAAGCGTTTTCATTTCTTAATTATGTGGTGGTCTATTCTAGATGGAGTTCTTTAAAATTAAAGCAAAAATAGAAATATTGCATGTTCCCTATTGCCTGAAGTTGACAGTATCTTATTTTATCAACACTCCCAACTCTATTGCCATGTCGGATCGGATATTTTTCTAATCTTCTCTTGTTCTCTATTCCAGCACACTCGACCTCTCTAAACCTGGTGTCAGAAGACCTGGTGGCCGGGCACCGACCTCAGGGAAAGATGTCTACCGTCAGGCGATTCTTCTGTTTGTTCGTCACCTTTGATCTGCTATTTACTAGTCTTATGTGGTTAATATGTGTTATGGTAAGAAACTTATTATTACTTTTTTTTTATATCAATCTATCTATCTATACTAATATATAAAGCAGAAGAGTTTGTTTGTTGGTTTACTTGAACGCGCTAATCTCAGGAACTACTGGTCCGATTTAAAAAAATCTTTCAGTGTTAGATAGCCCATTTATCGAGGAAGGCTATATTCTATTTATCATCCCGCTAAGACCAATAGGAGCGGAGCAGTAATGAAAATTGTGACGCAAACGAAGTTGCGCGGGTCAAGTAGTATACTAATATATAAAGCTGAAGAGTTTGTTTGTTTGTTTACTTGAACGCGCTAATCTCAGAAACTAGTGGTCCGATTTGAAAAATTATTTGAGTGTTGAATAGCCCATTTATCGAGGAAGGCTATAGGCTGTATATCATCACGCTAAGACCAATAGGAGCGGAGCAGACGAAGTTGCGCGGGTCAACTAGTGTTTTATATATTTTCGATACACGGTGCCATTTAGACAATAATAGCCGCGCGGGTCGATCTACAAGGTTAAGCAACGCTTGCCAAGGTTGGTCTGTGGATGGGTTACCATCTTAACATACCGAGTTTCATCCATGCCTCGGAAAGAACGTTAAGACGTTGGTCCCGGCTGTCATTTGAATATCTTTGGTAGTCGTTACGGATAGTCAGAACCCGTGTTACTCAGTTAATGGGTTGTGGAGGTCTGGTAGGCAGCCGCTCCACGTAAAATACTGGTATTCAGTTAAATCCGGTTTGACTGGAAGCCGACCCCAATATATTTGGGAAAAGGCTAGGCAGTTGATGATGGCGGTGCCATTTATGCCGTCTTACAAAGACGGCCCACTTAATGTACCCGACATCAACTACCTCTAGGAGTGATTTACAGGTACAACAATGCATTAGAATTATGAAACATGTTTATGTATCAAAACAATGTCACCGTTCTATTCCGGATAAAATCCAATCATATCCCATCGGAATATGAGAGTAAAGGAACAGAGAGTGCATTTGTGTTTGTGCACTATAATATCTCTTGACTGTAATCTGCAAATCGATCAAATACGAGAACACTATTTTTTGCCCGCGCATTTCCCGTTCCCGTACGAATTTTTGGAAATCCTCTCTTAGGGCTCTGTCAGTCACTCACTGCCGGAAGAATCCATACTAATATATAAAGCTGAAGAGTTTGTTTGTTTGTTTACGTGAACGCGCTAAACTCAGGAACTACTGATCCGATTTAAAAAATTCTTCCAGTGTTATATAGCCCATTTATCCAGCAAGGCTATATGTCATCGTCGCTATGACTAATAGGAGCGGAGCAGTAATAAAAATTGTAACGCAGACGAAGTTGCTCGGACAACTATTTATTTATTTAATACTTTATGCACACAGATGTACAGAGGCGGACTTTATGCCTGAGGCATTTTCTACCAGTCAACTAGTGTTATATATTAGGACCAGCGCGCACGAAGTCGCGTGCAAAACACGCGACTTCGTGCGCGCACATCCCTTTATTTCTCGTTACCGTAGGAATTTCGGAATATCCTCTCTTAGTGCTCCCCTGCACTCCACAAGGAACCTCACGCCAAATCTCAGCTTTATACGAGCAGTAGTTTCGACCAGGCGTTGTCTGTTGTAGTTTTATATATTTGGAATTTTTCCAGATGCGAGGCGATACTCTAGAACAAATAATGAACACAGAAATACTACAATACAACGTGAGGACTTCTCTATTCGACATAGTGATGGTGGCTGTGTGTCGGTTCATCGTGCTGCTGCTGTTCTATGCGGTGTTGTATATAAACAACTGGAGCGTTATCGCAGTAAGTGCTACACACATACATACAATACAACGTGAGGACTTCTCTATTCGACATAGTGATGGTGGCTGTGTGTCGGTTCATCGTGCTGCTGCTGTTCTATGCGGTGTTGTATATAAACAACTGGAGCGTTATCGCAGTAAGTGCTACACACATACATACAATACAACGTGAGGACTTCTCTATTCGACATAGTGATGGTGGCTGTGTGTCGGTTCATCGTGCTGCTGCTGTTCTATGCGGTGTTGTATATAAACAACTGGAGCGTTATCGCAGTAAGTGCTACACACATACATACAATACAACGTGAGGACTTCTCTATTCGACATAGTGATGGTGGCTGTGTGTCGGTTCATCGTGCTGCTGCTGTTCTATGCGGTGTTGTATATAAACAACTGGAGCGTTATCGCAGTAAGTGCTACACACATACATACAATACAACGTGAGGACTTCTCTATTCGACATAGTGATGGTGGCTGTGTGTCGGTTCATCGTGCTGCTGCTGTTCTATGCGGTGTTGTATATAAACAACTGGAGCGTTATCGCAGTAAGTGCTACACACATACATACAATACAACGTGAGGACTTCTCTATTCGACATAGTGATGGTGGCTGTGTGTCGGTTCATCGTGCTGCTGCTGTTCTATGCGGTGTTGTATATAAACAACTGGAGCGTTATCGCAGTAAGTGCTACACACATACATACAATACAACGTGAGGACTTCTCTATTCGACATAGTGATGGTGGCTGTGTGTCGGTTCATCGTGCTGCTGCTGTTCTATGCGGTGTTGTATATAAACAACTGGAGCGTTATCGCAGTAAGTGCTACACACATACATACAATACAACGTGAGGACTTCTCTATTCGACATAGTGATGGTGGCTGTGTGTCGGTTCATCGTGCTGCTGCTGTTCTATGCGGTGTTGTATATAAACAACTGGAGCGTTATCGCAGTAAGTGCTACACACATACATACAATACAACGTGAGGACTTCTCTATTCGACATAGTGATGGTGGCTGTGTGTCGGTTCATCGTGCTGCTGCTGTTCTATGCGGTGTTGTATATAAACAACTGGAGCGTTATCGCAGTAAGTGCTACACACATACATACAATACAACGTGAGGACTTCTCTATTCGACATAGTGATGGTGGCTGTGTGTCGGTTCATCGTGCTGCTGCTGTTCTATGCGGTGTTGTATATAAACAACTGGAGCGTTATCGCAGTAAGTGCTACACACATACATACAATACAACGTGAGGACTTCTCTATTCGACATAGTGATGGTGGCTGTGTGTCGGTTCATCGTGCTGCTGCTGTTCTATGCGGTGTTGTATATAAACAACTGGAGCGTTATCGCAGTAAGTGCTACACACATACATACAATACAACGTGAGGACTTCTCTATTCGACATAGTGATGGTGGCTGTGTGTCGGTTCATCGTGCTGCTGCTGTTCTATGCGGTGTTGTATATAAACA
Organism: Lacanobia oleracea; assembly: GCA_950371165.1. NCBI lineage: Eukaryota > Metazoa > Arthropoda > Insecta > Lepidoptera > Noctuidae > Lacanobia > Lacanobia oleracea. The sequence goes on from OX493413.1 coordinate 13,849,047, forward strand.
ACTGGAGCGTTATCGCAGTAAGTGCTACTCACATACATACAGTACAACGTGAGGACTTCTCTATTTGACATAGTGATGGTGGCTGTGTGTCGGTTCATCGTGCTACTGCTGTTCTATGCGGTGTTGTATATAAACAACTGGAGCGTTATCGCAGTAAGTGCTACACACATACATAAAGTACAACGTGAGGACTTCTCTATTCGACATAGTGATGGTGGCTGTGTGTCGGTTCATCGTGCTGCTGCCCAACTAACATTTTGGTGTCAGTTACAGGCTTTTTTATGACTTTAAGTAATATAACAGGGTTATAGTTATCTCAGTTATTACTAAAGACGATATAGAGGAGTTAACAAACAAGTTTTAGCCCCAATCGCAGCTCTATAGCGTTAATGGACGATGTAATATAGCTTTGAGAGTTATAATGGCGCTAGTAGCAGCAAGTATACTTAATACGTTATAGCTTTAACCTTTTTGTGACACCCAAGTCTTTAGAAAAGTGTTCGCCGACACCTCTTAACACTTATTGTTGTATAGTTATTGCAATGAACTCTTTTATACCACTTAAGGTGCTATATTGACTATTATTGCAGTCATAAGCTATAAAATAGAGTTTATCGAGAGTTTAGTAACACGAGAAACTAAAGGTGTCAAACAACTCCTCTATCTAGGTTTAACCTGTAATAAAGGGTTTAACTAAAGCTTATTGTATTAGGCAGTCCTCTTTTACAGACGTTCTAAAGGTATTGGTGTCAAACAACGCAAGTATGGGTCGTTATTAACACTAGCCTCACTTTTGTAAAGTTCGCCATTGTTTTGTTAACCTAACAATTAATATTATTTCGAGTTATTCAACATTTGACTACAATAAACAAAATTTCTTACATTATTTGAAGCATTCCATGAATGCCACTTAATTTTACATACCACTGCTCAAGAAGCAGGAATGAATAGTAATGTTTAGCTTGAGGTACCTATTTTATTATCATAATTTTTCTTTTAAATCTTTAATAAATCCTAGGCGCGTTAAAATTGAGATGAGAAACATGGTATACATTTACTGTGAAATCATAAGGGCAGTCATTTTTCACTTCACATACTTAAATAACATAATATTCCATAATATTATTCTGCTGTGTTGAATAATGGATGACATAACACTTCCATTACGAACAGATTTAATTTTAGTAAGGTTACAGGCTTTTTTATCTTGACGTGCGCTTTTTACTACCTGTAGTGCTCACTAACGCGGTAATACCGGTTAAAGTAGTAGCTGACGATGAATAAACGCTCTTGTGGAGCTTTAAGATCTTATTGACACCTTACTATAGGATTTATAGCACCTTTAGCGTTTACCAACTCTATTTTACAACGGTAATACAGATCAAAGTAGTAGCTGACGATGAATAAGCGCTCTTGTGCAGCTTTAATATCTTTGTGACACCGTACTATAGGCTTTCTATAACTTTTACCTGTAAAACTGTGGGCCTCTTTCGTGGTTATAAGTGAGTTAGAGCATGCTCTAACTCTGTTGCACAGGTATGCGTTAACATTTTTATACTCAAATGGAACTGATATACGAGTCTTATATAGGTTTTTTTAACGCTTTGGTGCTAGTTGGGTGCTGTTCTATGCGGTGTTGTATATAAACAACTGGAGCGTTATCGCAGTAAGTGCTACACACATACATACAGTACAACGTGAGGACTTCTCTATTCGACATAGTGATGGTGGCTGTGTGTCGGTTCATCGTGCTGCTTCTGTTCTATGCGGTGTTGTATATAAACAACTGGAGCGTTATCGCAGTAAGTGCTACACACATACATACAATACAACGTGAGGACTTCTCCATTCGACATAGTGATGGTGGCTGTGTGTCGGTTCATCGTGCTGCTGCTGTTCTATGCGGTGTTGTATATAAACAACTGGAGCGTTATCGCAGTAAGCGCTACATATACAACGTGTAACAGAATAATCGCAACACCTCTTAAGGGGTCATTGTACGCATCATTATGAATAACTTTCACTATGGGACCAACACTGAAATCGCGAAAAAAAAAAAAATCTGCTGTTCAGAATATTTTGTCGAGTTATGCGCACAGAAATGTATGGGGGAGTCAATTTTTTTTTTTTCGCGTTCAGTGCTGGTCCCAATTATTGAGTTTATTATATTACACGTTGTATAAGTTTCGTTCAAATCGTCCTACAGTTAAGAGTGTATTTACTATCTAGTTTGCCAACACTTAGGACCGACTTCACTTCACCGACTTGCTCTGGCTAAAGACTTAGCAAAAGTTTGATAACTGCCTGTACCGTAATTATTTTTTTCCGAACCTATAAGAACCATCGCAAACAGGTAACATACAAATATAAGAGCCCCGTCTTACTGTTCCACCCTTTTTAGTGTTCCGTACCAAAATGGTAAAAAGTAACCCTTATAGTGAGACTAAGTCTGTCCGTCTGTCACAGCTGGATATCTCAAGAACTACTAATGCTAAGGCCGCATGGTTTTCGGCTTTTGACGAAAAATTAAAAAAAAATACCATTCCTCGCCTCTAAATCTCCGAAGTTTGCATAGAGAAAAATCTGAAATTATTCTATGTGATAGAAGTTTATGTAAAGATTACAGGAAAAATTAAACGATATCTCTAAATAGCACACTTTTTCAGAAATCATTAACAACACTTACATTAGTTCCGCTAGCGATCAAGAGATGGCGCTGGTCTAAAACTGCAATATACACCGCAGTGTTAAAATTCTCTGACGAATATAGGTCTTGGCGATGAAAATTTAAAAACATTTCACGTTTTATATGAGTTTTAAGTTATGCGACGACAGCCCCGTTTCTTTTACACACTACATGCTTAATTACAGATACGCCTTTCTGCAATATGTCTAAATGTGGTTAGTATTTCTGTTTAAGTGGAAAAGCCGAAACTTACCAAGTCTCGGCTTTTCAGGAAAACACAGAGACACAGGATGAGGAGCTCGTGGCTAGATAATAACAGCCGCACGGGTCGATCTTTAAGGTAAAGCAACGTTTGCCAAGGTTGGTCTATGGATGGGTGACCATCTTAACATACCGAGTTTCCTCCGTGCCTCGGAAAGCACGTTAAGCCGTTGGTCCCGGCTGTCATTTGTAGATCTTTGGCAGTCGTTACGGATAGTCAGAAGCCAGTAAATCTGATTCCAGTCTTGCCATGAAGTACCGTGTTACCCAGTTAATGGGTTGTGGAGGTCTGGTAGGCAGCCGCTCCTCGTAAAATACTGGTATTCAGCTAAATCTGGCTTGACTGGAAGCCGACCCCAATATAGTTGGGAAAAGGCTAGGCAGATGAGACAGAGACACAGGATATAAATATCCTTCTTATTCAGTTTGTGAAATATCTCTTAAATATCGGTCCAATATTGGAGGAGGAAACAGTCGAGAACCAAACCTCGAATTATGACTTTTTACATACAAGGTCTCGCCGCCAGCATTTCCTCGCGCTCCGCCCTTCCAAAATGCATCTCTATTCGTCACCTGAACTTAATTTGTTCCTAAATAACCTTTATGTTGTTTCAGTTATCAACGGGGAGCACTTGTGCGCTGTTAATAGCAAAGGTCTTCGTTTTTGATGTAAGTAAATATATATTTTTTATAATGGGACTGACAACTGTCAAAGTGGCGCTAGTAGCGCACAGACCAATAACAAAGTAGTTTTTGATGAAAAGATGGGACACATACATGGGTATGATTACTTTCAGTTTAAATAGATCGTCAAAAACTTTTCCAATTATTTGTACGATCCCAAACCTACCTGCATCACATAACCTATAATGTAAGATAATGTAAATTCGAATTTATACACCGTATAAGAAATCAGACTACCTATAATACACAAACAAACGAACAAATTAATCTTAAAGACTACAATCACAGGTTAAAAGTGTTTATCTCACTTTGACAAAGGTAACATCAACATCACATCAATAAATGCATTTTATTCCTCTCATTCTCCGAAGACCATTAACTGTTTCAACACACCATTCATAGCACAACGAAACAAAACAAACATTACCGGTAATCAAATAAAATTTCTCTTCAAAACCCACCTCAATCCATCAATTTTTATTAAACTTGGTTCGTGTAGTGGTGGCGCCATCTGAGATCAGCTTTCACTTGCTTGTTCAAGATCTTCTCTCAATGGTCTAGTAGTCCTACCAACTGTTTCTACTGAGCCGAAGATCCAGTAGGGTTCAATTCTGGCGGCGAGCATTGGGTGGCTCACCGTCTGATCAGAACCAGGCCCCGACGGCGCGCTGTGTTCACGCGCGCTTCAAAGAGCTGTCAGCATAGAAGAAAGGGCCCGCTAGGGGCAGTACCTGCTGGGGTACACTCCCTCTTGCTTCACCCAGAGCGGGAGGATGATTTCCCATCCTTAAAAAAAAAGAGTTCAATTCCGGGGACGTGCAAAGTTTATTGTGTTATTTGCACCTTGAAGATCGACTCGTGTGGCTGTTATTATTTAGCCACGAGTTCCTGCCCCTAAAGACTATCGAAAATCTATGGAGGATACATACGTGTGGTATCCTCTATTTTTTGACCAGCTAACTCCACATGTTCGTCCAACTCTATCAGCCCCTCTTATTTTTTGACCATATAACTTCGCATGACCGGACTGGTTGTTATGGCGACACTTTGGGGCCTATGTCCAGCAGTGGACGTCTTTCGACTGGTATGATGATGATAAATTCACATGTTTATTTTGTGACCAACTAACCTTACATGTTTGTCCAATCCTCATTTTTTGGTTGCCGGGGTGGGAAATCCTCATGGATGTCCTTCACCTGGGGCGGGCGAAGGGTTCTGTAAGACTCTTACTGACTAAAAACTACCCCGGTGCTCCTTCTTACTTCCTCTCACAATCCTCTTTCAAGGATTGTGAGAGCTAGTGCGCCTTCTATAATCCCCGGTTAAGTCAAAGCCAAAGTCAAAAACGTTTATTTCAATTAGACCATTAAACGGCATTTTTGAACGTCATCATAACATTTAAAATAACAAAGTGACTCTACTGTCCATTCGGAAGGGTAGATTCTTATGGAGAAGAACGAACAAGAAACTCCATAGTTACTCTTTTCAAATCATTGTTTTACATGTGCTGTGGTTAGTGCCGGACCGCCTATAAGGGCCACCTCAGGCCCGCGGAAGGAGTGAAGTGTCCTCCCCCCGCGACGTCGATAGGGGGCGCTTTAAAGCCTTTTAATTTTGTGACCAACTCATCCCCAATGTTTGTCCAACAGTGGCCCAACGCGGTGCAGCCAGTGTACGAGGTGTTCCTAATCCTGACATCCTTCACGCTGGCGTGGGGCGAGGCGTGGTTCTTAGACTTTAGGGTGCTGCCACAGGAGTTCCAGGCTAAGACGATATTGGAGTCCATAAGTACGTGTTTTTCTATAATTAATTCATTACATTACAAAGGATATTTTATTGAGAAATTAAAATATACAAGGTGCAAGGAGGAAGTTGAGGGTCTAAAAAGATCACTTTAGCAGAATCGGAAAGCACATCACGCTACCCGTCACTGTCAATTTTTTCCAATCAAACTTGAACCTAATGCGTTAGCGATAAAGATGAAAATTAAATTTGATAAATTGTTTTGTGATTAATATTATGATATTCCTAAAGTGGTATTTTTAGCCCCCCAGTTCGTAGTTTATGTGTATGGTTTTAAGGCGAGAGTTAACTTAGTAGCTATTGCCTGCGACATCATCCGCGTATGTTAATTGAGGAGCTCGTGGCTAGATAATAACAGCCGCACGGGTTGATATTCAAGGTTAAGCAACGCTTGCCAAGGTTGGTCTGTGGATGGGTGACCATCTTAACATAGCGAGTTTGCTCCGTGCCTCGGAAAGCACGTTAAGCCGTTGGTTCCGGTTGTCATTTGTAGATCTTTGCCAGTCGTTACGGATAGTTAGAAGCCAGTTAATCTGACTTCAGTCTTGCCATGAAGTACCGTGTAACCTAGTTACTGGTTTGTGGAGGTCTGTTAGGCAGCCGCTCCACGTAAAATACTGGTATTCAGCTAAATCCGGTTTGACTGGAAGCCGACCCCAATATAGTTGGGAAAAGGCTAGGCAGATGATGATCATCCGCGTATGTTAATAATGCATGGTATTTTGGCGCAGTACCCTAATCCACAGCAAAGGTAACTCTGCCTGCGTCTGTGTTTCCAACAGCTTACAACCCTAATCTCTTCAAAGTGAACAGGCTCCCTCTGGGTAGGCTCGCTCCATCGTAGACTTTGTCTCTGTCATCTCTGACATAGACTAGAGTCAAGAGCAAGCAAATAAAAAAAAATGCTTTCTCTAAAAAAAAATTACATTAGTTACTTTATAGCATCAGCTATCTACCAGTGCCAAAATTCCGTTAAAATCGGTCCAGCCATTTCGTAGATTAGCCGTAAGAAACAGACAGAAAGACAAAATTTAAAAATATGCTGATATAAGTACCTATCGTATGCATTTACTAAAAACTTTATTTTGATATAACAAAAAAAACTAGATTAGATACATACATAACATAAATAAGCAACTATCTATTAGTACAGATAGATGCTTATTTATGTTACCCAGTTAATGGGTTGTAGAGGTCTGGTAGTCAGCTGCTCTACGTAAAATACTGGTATTCAGTTAAATTCGGTTTCACTGGAAGCTCACCCCAATATATTTGGGAAAAGGCTAGGCAGATGATGAGATGCTTATTTATGTATGTATATAATACTAGTTGTCCCGCGCAACTTCGTCTGCGTCACAATTTTCATTACTGCTCCACTCCTATTGGTCTTAGCGTGATGATAAATAGCCTATAGCCTTCCTCGATAAGTGGGCTATCTAACACTGAAATAATTTTTCAAATGGGACCAGTAGTTCCTGAGATTAGCGCGTTCAAGTAAACAAACAAACATACAAACAAACAAACTCATCAGCTTTATATATTAGTATAGATTCAGTTAATTATTTTATAAAATCGATTATTTTTTTATAACGCGAAAGAGGTAACAATAGTGTTAGTTTAAAAAAAAAATCTTTCATTCTATTACCTTTATTTACGTTTAGATGTTTTTATTCAATATTATTTCAACGGCTGAACGGATTTGGATGAAATTTAGAACAAAAGTTCTAACCACAAGGCATAACCTGGTTTAGGTCAGTGTTTATATCCCGATAGTATGTCCCTGGAATTCGATAGGCACATTATAACTGCGTAAAACCGCTGCCAAAAGCTGTTTTTTCTTATTTTTTCCTATTAATAAAACACTTGATTAAAAAAAGTGTTTTTCATTACTCGTACTCGGAAAGTAGGCCTGAAGTTGCCTGAGAAACGGGTTCAAAGTATTACTTTCCAGCCCTAGGGAGAATCGTTTTGCAACTGACAGCCGTTAAATTATAAAAAAAAAACTCGTTATATAGCCAGTCAAATACAACGCGATGTCAAATTTAAATAAAAACAACTATTCCAACTATTTCTTTAAAAAACATAGATTTTGGCAAATTATTTACCATTTCTTCAATGATGATAATGTAAAATAATGTCTGAAAAGCTGGCCGGTCACAGAAAAAAAAAATAGACGGGAAAGCGGCAGTCCGACCTTCATTTGGTTTTTCTAGAGATATGTCTAACACGTCGATGAGTTCTGATGAACTAAAAAAAATTCATAATTAAATCTGATGATTCAGATATGGATTTTTTCTTTAGCTGATTCGTGTTTTTATTTTTACTTTTTTCGTAATGAAAAGCACAGTGTTTACCTCGGATGAAAGACTTATTTAGTCCCACGAACTATTGGCACCCTCGCTACGGTCGGGCGCCAAACGCCGTCTCGGAACTAAATCAGTTGCTTTCACCCCTAGGATAACAATGTACTATTTTCGTTATTGCAATTTTTTTTACCGGGTAAAAAAACACGTATTAAAATAATAAAAGGTAAATAAACAATTGCAATGTGCATTGCAACACACTGCAGCAAGATTACCTAAGACCTATCATGATAAGTTGATAACGTGGCCCACTTTCTTCTCAGATAAGAAGTCATCGACACTAGCTTGTAGTATTCAATCCGACAGGTTTATCAATGCTCTGTCAAGATTACAGATGCAGTTGTAGGTTCGAGAGAAAATTGTAGGTATAATGGTTTTCGGACTTATTTCGGGAATTCGGTCGAAAAAATATTAAAATTTATTTTTCTCACTGAAATGTTTTTATGGTTCCGAACTCGGGTGTCGGCTGTCTGTTTGTCTGTCCGTCTATCACAGCCATTTTTCTCCGGATCCAGTAGACTGATTCTATTGAAATTTAGTACACATATGAACTTCTGTGACCCAAACACGAACGCGTTACGTACATTATAAAATGTTTAGTATGGGCGTAACTTTTGGGGGTAAAACTAGAAAATAAAAAAAAGGTTTTTCAAAGTGTATCGTGTGACATATTAAATGAAAGCCTGTGAGGGTTTTGATTTTATTTTTTTCATAATTTGAAAATAAATAGTTTTGAAGTTATTCAAGAAATTAGACCATAAATGACCATTCCCTCTTATCTCCAAAACTACAGAGCCTAAAATTTTGAAAAAAAAGATGCAGTTCATAGTTCTATACCTAAAAATTACAGGAAAAACTACAAGTCTGTAGTGTTAAAATAACATGTAACAAAAATGAAATTGGTTCGGAACCCTTTGCACGCGAGTCCGACTCGCACTTGGCCAGTTTTTTTTCTTATGGCAGCATTGTTTTTTTTTTTACTATTAATAGGCACGCGCTTGACCACCATCTCACCTGATGGTAAGCGATGATGTGGTCGAAGATGGAGCACGCTTGCCTAAAAGTAACCTATTCACTCTTGACTTAAACACTCCCTGGTTGTAGCTATCAGGAAACACAAACTCCGGCAGGGAATTCCACTCCTTAGCTGTACGCATTATGAATGTTTTCCCAAAACGTTTTCGATGCTGCTACACATGCACGTACTTTATAAGGCTTGATAACTGCAACCTACTTACTAGTAATTTCTCCGCAGTCCACCAAAACGCTTCAGAACGAACGCCCCTCCTTCAGCCGCACACCTCCCAGCAACAATCAAACTACGCAGAGTCCACTGTGAAATGGTTCTCTCCGGTAGAGACGCCGGAGTCCAGTCCGCGGATCAGACGGCCGGGAGAGCAGATCATACTGACGCAAGAACAGGTACGTGATGACTGATGGGCTTGAGATACTACTGGCGTGTTACTGTCGTGCTACTAGCGTGGTACAGGCATGATACTAGCACGATAATGTTGTGCTACAGGCGTGATACTGTCGTACTACTGGCGTGATACTGTCGTAGTAATGGCGTGACACTGCCATGCTACTGGCGTGACACTGTCATGCTACTGGCGTGATACTAGCACGATACTGTTGTGCTACAGGCGTGATACTGTCGTACAACTGGCGTGATACTGTCGTAGTAATGGCGTGACACTGTCATGCTACTGGCGTGACACTGTCATACTACTGGCGTGACACTGTCATGCTACTGGCGTGACACTGTCATGCTACTGGCGTGATACTAGCACGATACTGTTGTGCTACAGGCGTGATACTGTCGTACAACTTGCGTGACAATGTAATGTTACTATCGGGCTACTGGCGTGATATTATAATATCGTGCTACTGGCGTGATACTGTCGTGATACTATTAAGATACTGTTGTGCTACAGGCGTGATACTGTCGTACTACTAGCGTGATAATGAAATGTTACTGGCGTGATACTAACGTGATGCTATCGGGCTACTGGTGTGATACTCGTATTATAATATCGTGTTACTGGCGTGATTCTGTCGTACTACTAGCGTGATAATGAAACGTGCTACTGCCGTCTTACTGTCGTGTATTTGGCGTGCGATTGACGTGATTCTGTCGTACTAATTTCGTGTGATTTTTTGCTATTAATTAATAGCGTCGTTTGATCACAATCTTACTTGTTGGAAAGCGATGATGTGGTCGAAGATGGAGCACGCTTGCCTAGAAGTAACCTATTCACTCTTGACTTAAAGACTCCCAGGTTGTAGCTATCAGAAAACACAGACTCTGGCAGAACTCCTCTCCTTAGCTGTACGCACAATGAAAGTTCCAAAAAACATTTTCGAGATTGACGTAATAATGATACAAAACAAACTAAATCAACTCAAACTCGAAGCACTTATTTCAATTAAGCCATTTACAGGCACATTCAAATTGTCAAGTACGGTCAGTCAAAGAGATGAAGTAAGTAAGTAGATCTCTATGGAGGAGGACGTGCAAGAAACTCCACGGACACTTTTTTAATCAATATAAAAGTTGTATTTATATACAACATGTAAAATAATAAACGCAATATATTTTAAGGGGTCATTGTACTCACCAACACAACACGGCAATCGCGAAAAGATTTCGATTCCCCCGTACATTTCTGTGCGCATAACTCGACAAAATGTACTGAACAGCTGATTTTTTTTTGCGTATTCGCGGTTGGTCCCATAGTACAAGTTGTTCATAACGACGAGTACAATGACCCCTTAAAAGGTATTGCGTTTATTCTGGTACACATTATATGTGAGATCGTTGAAGAAAGACGTGCACGATAAAACCAATATGCCAATAAGTGCAGTTGTCCGAGCAAGGACGATTCATTTACATGAAATTAATGTCAATTGCTGATCAGCGGTGACTTTATACTAATCAAGACCTAGTTAATGCTTATTAGACCTAGCATATGGCAGATAACATGTAGATGACCGTTAATTTAAAGGAACTTCAAAAAAGCCTTTTTTATGTGGGTGGGTAATCATCAAATGAGGAGCGGTAGGGAGTGGAGCAAAGTCGCATTAAATGTTGCTAGCACCCTAGGCAAGCACCTCATCGGCGCCCCTATTATGGTCATGAGCAGGCGAGGATCCAGAATTTGACTCGGGGGTGGGGGGGGGGATATTTGTCTTTGTGTAAAGAGGGCGGAGGGGTTATTGAAAAATTCAAGCGAATTTATACGTAAGAAAATTTAAGCTATCGTAGTGAGCGTAAAACTTTTAAGATTTCGTAGGTATGGCTTATGATTTTTGACCATTTGCACACATTGAGTTTATCGACTTACTCGAAAAGGCTACAAAAACCTTGAAAATTCTAGATGCGAAGGCGACCGAAGCGAGCTCGATATTTTACTACTCCACCTCGTATCAGATTATATTTTATCTTAACCATTCGCACTTCTATAGAAGTTTCTTTGTCAACCTATGCCTAGAAACGTGAATAAGCGAGCGCAGCGAGCTAGAAACTTTTGCCAGGATTTTTTTGGCCTAGCTGTTACTAGAAGTTGTACAGTCAAAAGCCATTAATTCAAATTAGGCTAAGTTCCAGCACTTTTCGAACTTCGAAATTTTACATAAAGACAGTCCCCCAAAACGCCCGCCCGTTTGTCAACCGGTCCACCAACTTCCAAACTCCAGCAACTGTAAAATTACTAAAAGAAAAACAGTATGAACTGTCCAACCCGGGAATCGAATCCAGAACCCCACGCTCAGCAACCGTGGTTTGCGACTACAAGTCGCAAACCACGGTTGCGGTTGGTCCAATAAGTCTGTCATCAGCAGGAGACAGCTATTGTGAATGCCGTAAACAGTTGGCAGGTGATTGATTTTTAAACGGATCAGACCATGTAAGAGTAAGCTCTGTTTATTTTAAGTACGATTTTTAAATCTATGTAATTAAGTAGGTACTTATTTATTTTGTTCGTTTTAAGCTTCCTCGTGCGCCCCTTTGTAATCTGGCTCCCCTAGGCACGTGCCTACTTTGCCTTAGGGATAATCCGCCTCTGTCATGAAGTGAGCTGTCAATCCATACAAACAAGATGGTATAATAGTTCACTTCATGCTCACTGCACCAAAGTCTACACAGTGTGACATTGAGACAACAGACCGACTGTACTTGGGTATTTGTTACGTAAACCACAAACCTGATTGACAAACACGCAGAATTGCGGCTAAGCCTATTAACCAATTTGTATGTATGTAATTTGATATTTCGACGTAAGTATTATTGGAATCTTCAAATTGTTCCCTTATAGTATTTAGCTTCCAAATAACATTCATTCCTGTTTCACGTTCGGAATAATCGGTCCACAGAGTGATGTTTTAAGGTGAATGCTCCAGGGTAGCCCGCGAAATTCAAATATTATTATGTTTTTTGCAATTTGCAAATACGATCCGCGACCGTAACGCGTATTTATCTAAAGAATTATAACCATTTTAATCATCAATATAGCCCTCTAAGTTCATGTAGTTCGACAGAATGAATATTTCAGAAATATTCATTCTGTCGAACTACATGAACTATATAATAACTATATAATTCTTTAGATAAATACGCGTTACGGTCGCGGATCGTATTTGGTCCACATACAACTTCACACTGACCGGCAAATTGCAAAAAACATAAAAATATTTAAATTTCGCGGGCTACCCTGGAGCATCCACCTTAAACTTTTAATGGACAAATTCGAAAGTAAATGACTTTGAAAAAAGAAGAAAAACGTTATTTTATTAAAAATGAAATACGATGGTTAGGATAAAAATGATGATTTTATAAAATGCAACATTCTTAGCCAGGAAACAAACAAGTTGATTTGGAAAAAAAACATACCATCAAAAATTGTCGCAATTAAGGATAGGATCAATGGGAAGTATAGTATTTGACCAATTTTTGAGGTTAAAATTCTCGAGTCGTGGGGTCTGAGTGCTCATAAATTGTTTAAAGATCTGTCAAAACGCTTAGTTGACACGTGGCGTGACCCAAGGGCTGGCTTTTACCTCGGACAAGGGATAAGCATTGACATACAACGTGGCAATGCTGCCAGCCTTTTGAGCACTTTACTATTTCATTAAAAATATATTCAAGTATTATTTGACAAAAAGAAAAACTTTGGAGGTAGACGTTACGGAGTGTAAAGTCCCGCACACCTCCATTGAAAAGGGAGGACCTTCCAACTAGACGGTTGTTGTGTCTGACGGGCAACTGCCCGATAGTTAATATTCGGGCTGATGTAAATGTTCAAATTGCACGGTAAGCTGGTTGCGCGATGCAGGATTTCGACGTAGTAGTTCGCTGCTAGTTGGATAGATGGCGTAGCGGTTTTTTTGTTGTGATGTAGATTTGCTCCGTTGGTTTTTTATTGTGGCAGCATTGATGCCGCTGCATCACTCTCCTCCGCAGACTGGAGGTGGATGAGTCATCCATACATCTTGAGATGCTTGCCGGGTCTTGGCATGCAGGCTTGTTATATTATTTCTCATCCATTTTATTACTTGTTTCTTAGCATGTGACGTAAAAGTATATCTATCCTAATAATAATTATTAACGTGTTCGATTGTTCATTGTGAAGGTCAAAATAGTTCATACACAACGTACACTGTCGTGCACAATAACTTGGCACATTTTAATGCTCCGTTCCTGGAAGAAAATTGTTAAATATTTTTGATACGTTCTTCTTCTTATCGTGCGGGCAGTAAGGTCTAACGACCCCACACACCCTAGTGTCAGAGTCTCTAAACCGCCTCAAGGGCCTCTGACATGGTTTATTTGACGACCGCCATTTGGCGGCCCGGACCACGATACGTTAATTAATAAAACTAAAAAACCTACTGTTCTGAATGTATATAGACAAGTTTCAGGTAGCTCGAATATGTGTAGTACAATATGTAGTAGAACAAGCCTAAAAAATATGAGTAGTGAATTTCAACAGTTTTTTTTTTCAATTTGCATTGCATTTTGAGATTAAATCAATCCGTTCACAAATCCCCGATACGTGTTATCTCTGCGTTTGGTACTAATCCAAATTAGCAACACAGATAAAATCGTGATTCAGTAACAAATGTCTTAAATTACCTACGAGTATTTAAATCACACATTGTTTCTAATATTTCACGTGATTATGTGGAGGTTTATTCCGCTTTCTTGCACCCGGCGGGCTCGTGATGCATAGACGGACTTCAGGCTTAGAGAGTAACCCTCCTAACCTTAACTTTCACTTTCTTAAGGAAAGAGAGAAACTCCGTCTGCTAAACATTTCAAACGTATTGGAGTAAATAACCACGTGGCGTGATAACGGATTTGATAAGATATCTTCGTGCGTGTGTTTGACACGTGAATACACACAATATTAGATTTTCAAGTTGTTTGGGAAAACTAATCATTAACTCTCTTTTATTTTAAGCAAAATTTTGCTTACAAATTGCTGGGTAATTTTAAATTATTTAAAGCAAAGTAATATGTTAGTATATGTTTTTCATGTAAAATCATTTAAACAAACACAAAGCATCGAAAAGTTTCGTACTTAAAACCACTTTTAACCTTAATAACAAGAAATAAAATTATGATTGTAATTTATTTAAAACAAACAAAACGACAAACGAACGTAAAAAACTTTTATGTTTTTTTGCGGCAGACATTTTTTTTTTACTGCACACTTGCCCATTTCGCGACTGGCAGGCAGGTAAACCCGTAAACAAAACAGAAACAAGTTTTCCCTGTTCAACTTACAACACTGTCCCATTCATTGTGCACGACAGTGTAGAACAATTAACTTATAATACGATACACACGCGTAGCTACGCAGTCGCGTACCTACATTGGACCAAACACGGTGTCATTACATAACAGAAAACGAGTGACAAAACACGTGAATAATATAAAAATCTATACATTATAATTACAGTAAAATAATAATTTATAATCGTTTTGATAATCTTGAGATTTTTGTTCTTATCGCGGTACAGTTGTGGATAAAGTGTTTTGAAGTAATAATAAAAAATAATTGTGCTGTGCTATTTTTTTCTGCCGAATGTGACTGGACTTTGAATTGTTTTTTTATTTATGTTATCTACTGCTGTTGAGATTCTTAGGTATATCGGACTTAATTGAAAAAAAAAATTGATTTATCCCAAAAAAAATTGAAGGGTTTAAAAGAGAATTAGGAGTTTTCATAATAAGAACATATGAAAAGAACAGACCTTACTTTTTATAAACACTCATTAAAGTTACTACTGAAATACGTTTATCAATTTTATCTGCATACTTAAACATTATTAAATACTCCGGCATTTTAAGAATTAGAGGAAAATATAAAAACTGCATTCATGAAAGTTTTCCTTCGGTGTTTGTTTGAGTTATCAGTTCAATAAATACATTTTAGGTTTATTGCGAGAGTCTCTTTGTCATGCTTTCACGGTACGGCAAACGGCGATTTTGATCAACTTCCGTACAAAGATCGATAAGACCCAACCCCAAATAAAAATTGCTATTTTTTTTTTTCAAATTCTATATTATCGCGACCGATGTCGGGGCAGTAGGTACTTTATTATAAAATAAATTAAAAACATTATACTTTAGTTTAATGTAGAAGCCTTACGAGCAATGAACACATTATTATGGAAATATTATGAATTCTAAATAACGTTTCAGAGACATTGTTGACCCATTCATACATATTTTGTGTTTTTTTTTCGTAATCTTACACACTTGTTCAATTGCGATTCAATAAACTGTATTGCAAATGTGTAATATGCAAATTTAATTTAATTTCCAGTTGTAAAATAACGCAAATATATATGTTATATTTATATATTTTTCTTTTTATTTGTTATGGGGTTTGCTCTTGACTCTAGTCTAGGTCAGAGATGACAGAGACAAAGTGTACGATAGAGCGAGCTTACCCAGAAGGAGCCTGTTCCCTCTAACTTTGAAGAGATTAGTGTTGTAAGCGTTTCTTTATATTTTCAACTCAAGAACTTGAATATGGACCCATGGCCTGGAAAATAATTTAGTGTGCAAACATAAAGCTACCTAGGCACTTAGACATTATAGTTCAAAATTGCCTACACACATGGTCGTCTCGTTAAGACGTTGACTATGAACCTATTCCCTGGAAAATTTTGAGTGTAAACATAAAGCTACCTTGATACTTAGACTTTATAGTTTAAAATCGCCGACACACATGGTCGTCCATTCAAGTCGAGGGCTTTGCCCTGCAGTCAGTACCTACCTGAGTGCAATATATTATGCTAATATGTAAATGGCATCGGGTGGATTTATTTATTTATGTACACACAATATATATAGTTCACGCCGCCGGTTATTGACCTGCGAGGTCTTCGATATGGGTGTATTTGTAATCAATCTACACGATGCCATTTTAGTCGATTATAACAGCAGCCCACTTCATCTATCCAATGACTACCACATATTTATTAAAAAAAAAATATTTATGAACAATTGAGTCATTAAAAAAAAACTTCAATATCATGACACATGACGTAGTTTGAAACATTCAGGAGCAAGCGCAGTCCAAGTCTTGTGTTCCCAGGATGGCGCGGAATGGAACGGCGACACGTTTTTTGTTACGTAAACATTATTAACAGGGTGTAAATTTTTGTTGTACCTATTAATTATAGATATTGAATGAATTATTAAAAAAAAATCTCGACCTAAGGTAGTTTATATCGGGTGAATTAAGTTGGTTGTCTTTGTAACACGACTAAAATGACACCGTGTATACTAATATTATAAAGCTGAACAGTTTGTTTGTTTGAACGCGCTAATCTCAGGAACTAGTGGTTCGAATTGAAAAATCTTTTAGTGCTTCCAGTCAAACCGGATTTTAGCTGAATTGGTATTCACGTAAAATACTGGTGTATTTTACGAGGAGCGGCTGCCTACCAGACCTCCACAATCCATAAACTGGGTAACACGTTACTTCATGGCAAGCCTGGAGTCAGATTTATTGGCTTCTGAGATAGTCAGAAGCCAATAAATCTGACTATTTATTTGGTAGTCGTTACGGATAGTAACGAATACCAAAGATCTTAACGTGCCAACGGCTTAACGTGCTTTCCGAGACACGGGGGAAAGTCGGTATGTTAAGATGGTCACCCATCCACAGACCAACCATGGCAAGCGTTGCTTTACCTTGTAGATCGACCCGTGCGGCTGTTATTACCTAGCCACGAGCTTCAGTAAAAAAACTTTTAGTGTTAAATAGAAATTACGAACATAGGATAAGTCTTTTACTAACAAATGAGTCATGGTTACTCTAATCTCTGGTGCTAATAAATGGCATCGGGTGCGTTCATAGTTGACCGCGGACAGTAACCTGCAAGGTCTTCGATATGGGTGTATTTTAGTAATCAATGTTAACATATTATGAGGAGCTCGTGGCTAAATAAAAACAGCCGCACGGGTCGATCTTTAAAGTTAAAAAACGCTTGCAAATGTTGGTCTGTGGATGGGTGACCATCTTAACATACCGAGTTTCCTCCGTGCCTCGGAAAGCACGTTAAGCCGTTGGTCCCGGCTGTCATTTGTAGATCTTTGGCAGTAGTTACGGATTGTCAGATGCCAGTAAATCGGATTCCAGTCTTGCCATGAAGTACCGTGTTACCCAGTTAATGGGTTGTGGAGGTCTGGTAGGCAGCCGCTCCGCGTAAAACACTGTATTCAGCTGAATCCGGTTTGACTGGAAGTCGACTATATAGTTGGGAAAAGGCTAGGCAGATGATGAATGTTAACATATTATGCAGGTATTTAGTATTCAATTATATCGGTTTGTGTTCCTGTATGATCTACTTCGATTTTTATATCTGTTTTATCGCTTGACCAAAAGGTCAATCTAAAGCGAATAATAGCGATGATGTCGGTCAGCGAATGCGGCGACCGCATTCGGTCTAACCGAATTGGGCGGTTTAGATTAAATCGTTCACGACCGTATTAGTTTTAGTTGTCTGTTTAACGGATTCTGCTAACGCATTCAGCCAAACAATGAGTGGCGCGTTTCAACAATTCAGCCGTGTTCAGTAACCGAAAACGGACTGCGGCCGAATACGGCTGACCGAAAACCTGTTTACACAAATCGATGACCGAATACGGGTCGGTCAAATCCGTCGAATACGGAAAAAAAAGTACCTATTCCTTACTTTGAATTTTATTCCAATCTGGCTAAGAAAAAACTATGATAAAAATTAAAAGAAACTTGATGGGTGCGTTACGTTCCTAAATTATATTTTTGAAGAAGAGTTTTAACTTTTTATTAGCCTGTTGTAAATAATATTATTAAAAAATAATAGGCACAAATACACAACATTGAGCAAAACCCACGCATAAAAATACCTAAGCATAGGAGGTAACCAATTAATCCAAGTGTCCGTAAGAATATTAAATTATCACCACAGCAAATTATAAATAGTTCCTAACAACTTTTCCACCCGACTGTACTAACGCCTACGTAGCGATAACAGAAATAACATAGTTAGATACATACATACACTGCAAAAATATTATTTGTGTCAGTTTATCTTTGTATTTGACGTAGTGACCGCGCTAAACACAACCGTTACAGTAAAGTACACGTGATTATAAAAATAATATACTTATTATTTTAATAATAATCAAAAATATTATAATTTTTGTTTTTTTGTTATGGAGATTTGTGAATAATTCGAGAAAATGTACCTACAATAATATTAATTTTGGTTGTTTTTTGTGTTCGGGGTAAGCCTGGGGGAAGTGAAAGAAGTGTTGATCTGGGTTGAGCAATTAAATAAGGTTTAAATGAACAGACTGATAGTCTACATATACAATAGTTAAATCTATAGATAGGGTGTTATAAAAGTGCGGAAATTCTGTGGATATATTGTCGGAATTAAATTCAGGAAGTGTATTTATAGATATTCAGCGCTTACAGTTAAATTATTCTTAATTAATTAGCTTTTATTCAACATTTTATAATTCTTTGACTGATACTAGAAATAAGAGAGATATAATTTTTAAATAACAAGCAAAAATTATCGAACCTTTTTGCTTTTGATTCCAAGTCCCACATTTCTTTTTTAATTAGTATTGTTTTTGTTGAAACTTTAACTAACATAGCAACCAATATAGGTATTGGTAATGGTATAATATAGGTATCAACAATGAATCATTGTCCATTGCAACCTTGACCCACTAACCAACTAAACGAGTCTTTGTTTTTCAATAAACTGATCAATAATATCTTTAAGATAGTTTGTATAGGTAAGCATTGATGTCCAAAAGACTTATGAATTAGATAATACAATCGTTGATCCCTGTATCGCAGAATTTAAATGAAGTATATAATTATTTAGGTAGGTACGTATCTTGTCTTTTAAAACGATTATCCTTACTAATCCTTACTAATATTATAAATGTGAAAGTAACTCTGTCTGTCTGTCGCGCTTTCTCGCCAAAACTACTGAACCGATTAAAATGAAATTTGGTACAGAGATAGTCTAAAGCTTGAGATAGGGCATAGGCTACTTTTATCCTGGGAATATGTTCCCTAGGGACCACGCGGGCGAAGTCGCTGGCAGAAGCTAGTTATTTATATAATTCCTACTTCATATTTGGCTGTCTTTGCATGACTGCGGATAAAATTTAATTATGTTTTTGAACTTTAAAACATCATGCTTCCCTGGCTTATCAGCTTACTGATCTATCATGCAAATAAAAAATGTTAAAAAAATATTCTAAATTTTAATAAAATGCACTATTTTACATAATTAATACAAAAATTAATATTATTGTACATACATTTCAATATAAATAGGTGTTGTTTTGTTGATATGAATATGTATCGTATATCTTTACGTCATCTTTTATAAATTATAACAAACTGTTAAACTAGACTTCCTGCATATCTACCTAGGTGCAGCTGAACATATTTTTTTTTTAAGTATAACAAGGTTTTTACTGACTTAGATATAAGTAAAATAAATTAATAAATGACCTACGTCAATGTTGAAAAAATATAACACTTTAAAAGATATAAACAATATTAATTTCGAGGATTAAGTTTTCAGAAATGCGTTGGTCTTTAAAATATGCATGCCATTTTTTTTATGACGTCAGTTTTTGTTAAAATTTATTTCGCATACGAAAACTAAACACCTAAAAGTATAATACCTAGGTACTAAGCCTTTAAGGATAGTATACTATCTTATAAATCTCTTTAAAAACCTAAAATATAGCTTTAAAACAAAAAAAAAAAAAAAATATTACTATAACGGTTGTATAAGTAACGAAAAAAAAAATCATTTCAACAGTCCAGTGCTTAAAAAAAAAACAAAAACAAAAGTGACAGTTATTTAAAAAAAGAAAAATCAAGATGGCGGCTTCTCCCTCTGCTCTACCATCGATAAACGACCCGGAGATTGAGAAGCATGTGGAAGAACTGGAGAAAGCGAAGACTCAGGAGGAATATGAGAGTAAACTGGGCAAGATCGGCTTCTCTGTTGCCAACTGGATGAAGCTGCTGTTCAATCGAGCGGAGCCAGAGGAATTTCATGCTGAGTGGTTGACTGTAAGTTTTATTAGAAGTCAAATCAAATCAAAACTTATTTATTCAAATTTGGCTGAGAGTCAGCACTTTTTTGACGTTAAAGTTCTACAAAAGACAGTCCCCCAAAACGCCCGCCCGTCACCACTTCCTAGTATTTTAGCTGGGAGAAAGAGGGGGCGCAAGAACCCCCCAGCAACACAACTGTCTGTCGTCTGTCTGTCTGTCTGTCTGTCTGTCTGTGTGTGTGTGTTGTCTGTGTAAGCTAGAACTTATACAGTAGTGTAGTACACAAAGTTGTTTAATAAGTAAATCAATTAAATGAAATTAATTGTCACTTGTTAGCTAGCACAGTCCATTAAGCCATCAAAAACAAACAGTCTAGCGCACATTGTTGCAGTAAGATTACGAAAGAAGACATTATAATCCGGCCAAGTGCGAGTCGGACACGAAGGCGTCCGTATCGTAAACCTTAATTTTTATTATTTATTGTTATAGCGGTTCTTAAGATATAGCCCGCTGACAGACAAACGGACGGACGGACATCGAAGACTTATTAATAGGGTTCCGTTGGTTACTCTTTGGTTACGGAACCTGTAGAGTACCAAATTTACTTTCTATTTTCCGTATTTTACTCTTTCTGAGTAACTTGCTGCTAACCATATTGTTTTGACTTTTTTGTGTTTGACGTTGCAAAAAAAAAACAGTGTTTATTTTGTTACAATATCGTAAAAGAGCATCTTATTTTAAAGATTAAAATATTCCTGTGGAACTCATCAAGATTACCTACTAATTACCTACTAATGATTATTTTGATAAGTATCTATACAGGGTTATTTGTAAAACAATAAATAAAAAATAATAATTTGTAATCGTCACCTAGATTTGCACACAATATTCGCCTCATGGCATAACATGGCGATCTGTTAATCAAACATAAGATCCTTATTTCTTTACCTCTGTTAACAAATAAATTAAATACTGAATACTGGACCTCTTAGGCAGTGAAATTTCACATGATTATAAATAACTTTTAGTTTGAGAACAACCCCGAACACTCGAAAAAAATATCAGCTGTTTCATATAAAAGGCAATATCTAGCCAATGAAAATTTATGAAGCAGCTGATATTTTTTTCGAGTTTTCAGGGTTGTTCTCCAAGCAAAAGTTGTTTATAATCATGTGTACTTTCACTGCCTAAGAGGTTGTTGGTGTTTTATAATTAACCCTGTATACACCGTGAAGGTAATCCATAAACTTTTAGCAAACGCTTTTATAGCTTTAACAAATCAAATCAAACCAAGGAAGGTAAAGGCTTCTTTACAAAGATATTTGTAATTTAATTTCATTCAGCTATACAGTATGAAAGGGTCTTAGTGCAATTAAAATTAAAAATCTATCAAATGCTATTTGAATTTCATTTGGTTTTCGTTGCCAATTCGGATAATGAGGCACGCATATCGAATGATTTACGTCAAGGTATTTAGTTTGTATGAAAATAAACAATAAGAATTGATCAATGTGTCCATAGTGAAAAATGCTTATTTTCATATTCAGAACATCAGGTCGAGTTTATGTATATCGTTCGGAACACGGTGTATATAAAATTGTTCCGTTACTGAGTGAGTGACAGACAACGCACAGTCGAAACTACTGCTCGTAGAAAGCTGAAATTTGGCGAGTAAGTTCCCTACACTTTGGGCGGAGCACCCCCGGGTCCTTGTCGAGGCGATCGGCGGCGGTGACCTTTCGCGACCGGCCCTGGTTCAATCTATGGTCCGGAGCGAGGGGGCATGGGAAGCGGTCACCTTCTGCGAAGCAGTAATGCTAGCAAAGGAGGAGGCTGAACGTGTGAGAGAGAGGGAAACCTCACGCCCAAGCCGTCGCAACAGAAGAAGACGCCCCAGGCGTCGGGAGTCGCAGGACGATTCCCGGCCGCCTTAGGCGCGGGCCTGCGGACGGCGGCGGTGGGTGGCTCGCCGTCTGATCAGGGCCGGGGTCGACGGCGCGATGCGATCCCAGCGTGCCTCAAAGAGATGTCAGCACGGAAGACGGGGCCCGATAGGGCAAGTGCCTGCTGGGGCTACGGAATCTGTTCGAAAGAGGTACCGTAGCCCTGGAACGCAAAGGGCACTAAGAGGAACACGGATGGGTTTTAGTCAGTAAGAGTCTGACACTCCCTCCACCCAGAGCGGAAGGAGCAATTGGTGATTCCCCACCCTTAGAAAAAAAAAAAAAGGTTCCCTACACCGCAGGGGAGCACTAAGAGAGGATTGTCCGAAATTCCTACGGGAACGGGAAAAAAGGAATATGCGCGTACGAAGTCGGGCAAAAGTTAGTAAATTAAATTATATAGTTAGTGTTATTATTAACACCATGTATTTCATTCGATTTGTCAACTTTGTATAGGTTAGTGTCATACAATAATATTCCGATAGGCAAGGGATTATATATTTATATAATCAAATCAAATAATTAACTTATCATGTGTTTTAGACTTAAGATAAAACAATCTATTCTTAAGATAGTTCCTATGTAAATATATATCTTATGTCACAATAAGATATGTCAGTCGTATTAAATCTGTTTACCTAGTTGTATGGCCTTGACGGTGTAGTTCAGTATAGGTTTTTTTATTGATACTAGAGAAAACGATAAAAATGGAACAATATATTTTTGTTTTAGATCATGGTAAATCCGTTGGAATTTTAATCTATGTTTCTATGTAGTTTTAATTTCAGGAACTGTCTTATATATTATTTCTGGCGCTCAAAGAGTTTTTTTTTTATTAAAAGTATGTTTATTTTCTTGGTTTACTAAATACTTATAAAGAACTAGACTAACAAACATGAAATTATGTACAAATGTGTATAAAAACAAAATATATCAGTAAGCATGAACAAAATTCATTCACGACGCTGTCAATTACAAAAGTGCACAGAACACTGGCAGCATTGCCGCGTTGAATGGCAATGCTTATTCTTAGGTCGAAAAAAAGCTCAGCCCTCTGGTCACGTGAACGGTCGACAAGTTGTGTGCTGATGTCCTGAAAGACTCGATGCGCACTCGGACCCCACGGGCCTAATGTTTCCCCAAACGGCTCAAATATAGTTATTATTATTTATTTTGAGTAAATGGACAACCATGTCGATTAAATAAGCACCATTTCCAACTTAAAATTAGCTGAGGTTTAGTAGTAGACTACTAGATATCAGGCAATTTTCCGGTTCACCTAGACGCGGGGAATTTTGGTATGTTGACTCCTTAGGCCTCTGCCTCGAGTTTTACGGGCAGCGGGGCGGTGGCGGAGCGGGTTCGGGGAGGGCAACGTAGACCCGTTTTCGAAACCAGCGGGCAGATCGCGCGGCATTATAGCGGCGTGGTGTTGTTCGTGGTGTTGTCGTCGAGTTTATTATGGGCTTATGAGTTGTGTTTATTGTGGGCAAAAGAAGAAAATAAATTGCACAACACTGCAATGCAGATGCGCGGGCGGTCACCGCTCGACGGGCGCGCACCGCTCGATACCCGCCCTCGCGCCGCTGCCGCGCCGCGCTTTTCGAGGGTTTTACACATTAGATCCTGCCGCTCCCGCACCGCCCCGCCCCGCTGCCCGTAAATCTCGAGGCAGAGGCCTTACACATTAGATCCTGCCACTTCCGTGCCGTCGCCGCCGCCGCCCCGCTGCCCGCAAAACTTGAGGCAGAGGTCTTAAGCACCCTGAACAACTTTCTGAAGAAATCGCTTAGGTCCCAGGTCACGCACTCTGCAACTCCTTTGAGTGGACTATAGGTAGTCCATTGCAACATAATTTTAAATACAAAGCCTATTATCATTGCTACTTAATTTTAATACTTAGCACGTGTATTATTCAATAATCAAGGATAATGATGCAATCAATTTATTTAAGTAATTTTAATAAATCTACCGCTAGGTGATCGAAGAAAGAAAGCTTTATTTTTTTATCGGGCGTCTGCAGTTTTTGATAAGTACAGCCTACTGAAATATGATAAGTACTTAAGCATTTAATCATTGATAAAATGTCTGCATAATTAATCGTAAGCATAATTTGCAGCATTATCAAAATACTAATGAATAAACTGGGGTTTCAGCTTTCCGATCCGTGGGAACTGTGACCAATTAAGTTCGACCTTTTTTTTTTTTTTGCGCTGGGAATAATGCATTACGCATACCCGCCCATCGGGGGAATGGGAGGGTATGTGGGACTCCCCGGGCTGACCCGGTATACCCACTAAAATAACCTAGCGGCATTCCCGCATCGTCCGAGTGCAAGAGGACTGGGAGATCAGCGTAGCCTGGGCGTCCAGTCCTCCTCCGACGACAACCCGCCTAAAACGGCGGGCCCCTCACGTCCTCCCCGTTAAGGGGGAGGGCTGGGAATGACCGGCGAAGGTGGTGTGGAGTGCAATGCGGGCGGAGGCGCCCCCGCGCCTATCGCCCGCCCATCACCACCATGAGGAGGGAGAAGACGACGTCTTCTCCGACCTCTTCTTCGCCTTCGGAGCGGCGCAGCGAGAGGGTCGTCCTCCCGCGCGCGCTCCGGTACAGGTGCTTGCCGAAACAGCCGTGGCCTGACAACACCTGCACCAGACGGAATGAGAGGAAGCCGTGGGAGCGCTCGAGCCAGTCTCGCAGGACCGGACCGAGCGCGTCCAGGGTTCGGCGGCCAAAGGTGGCGGAGGCGAGGTCCTCCGTCCAATGGACGATGATGGCGTCCCTCGCCTCCCGCCGCACGGCCTTCCGCTCCTCCGCGACGGGGCGCTCCCCGAGGGCCTTTCGTCGCGCCGTCCACTCGTACACTCTGGCGAGCACCCACGCCTCCAACTCCCAAGGAGGGGTGCCCGCCAGAGCGCACGCCGCCGTAAAGCCCACCGAGCGGTAGGCCCTCGCTACCCGCAGTGAATTAAGTTCGACCTAGCGTGTCACTTGAATTATTTTTAACCCCCGATCAAAAAAGAGGGGTGTTATAAGTTGGACTGCTATGTGTGTCTGTCTATCTGTGACACCGTAGCTCTCAAACGGGTGAACCGATTCGCATGTGTTTTTTTTATTTAAAAGCAGGTTTTCTAGCGGTGGTTCTTAGATAAGTTTTATCAAAATCGGTTGAGCCGCTTGAAGATCATTAGCTCTTTTCTAGTTGATGATCGTACTAGTTTTTGCTCCCCTACACTCTCCAAGGAACCTACATGCCAAACAGCTTTCACGACCAGTGGTTGCGGCTGTGCGTTGTCTGTCAGTCACTCAGTCGGTAACGGAAATTTTGTATAGGTATAATGTTTTTTTTTTTATCAACCTTTATTGTCTCATTTCGCTTTTGCCCGCAACTTCGTACGCGCATATCCCGTTTTTTTCCGTTCCCCTATGAACTTCGGGAAATCCTCTCTTAGTGCTCCCCTACACACACACACAACACGCAACACACACTCAATACGCACTATACACTACACAAGTACACACTCACAGACACACCATCTTTAGTTTTAACATTTTCCTATTTTAGTTTTTAAATATTCATCTCTGTACGTTTTGATGTTTACAAATTAGTGCTTAATAGTATTGTTTTAAGAGGGTGAGAGCCTGAAGATCTGACATACAGCTCCCGATCCCACTACAGACTCCAGCTCTCACAAAGGTTACAAATTTGATTGAAATAATAATAATATGTCACGAACCAATGTCTGTACCTTTTTGAGAGAAATAAATCTTTATTATTATTATTATTTCGTTTATTCATTTTTATATACATATATGTTACATTTTTAAATATATCTTAAAAAAAACATTAAAAAATACATTTAAAAATATAAAAAATAGTAGTCCACCGGTATCGGGAACAGGGTCCAAGCTACCGGTGGTTAGGGCTCCAGAGAAAGGAACCTCCTAACGATTATTATTTTTATTTTTTTACTTTCTCGGGTCCCTCTTCTTAGAGACCCGGTCCTTTGGTAGGCGTACCAGGGGCCGAAGCCAACTCGCAGAGGCCTCTTTAGACATTTTAAATGGAATGGGACACCAACCGACGATTATCCCTGTATGCACTGTGAAAGTATACCCAAGGACAATCCCCGGTTGGAGCAGGACTATTGCAGAATATGGAAACAAAAGATGAAACGCTATGGGTTTGGCTGGTTTAGTGGACTAATAATCGTTTACTGTGGAAGAACTATTGGCCCCTGCCTGACCATTGACAATTAAAACGGCTTTAAAATGGCAGGGGGTGACTTGCACACTCAATAAATGGGCCCCCCGAAAAGGGTCGCTAGCACAAAGTAACGTAGCGTCAAGGGGGCAACATATCCTGATGTGCTAGAGGAGTGGAGAGGTATACCACGGCTATCAGGACAATCCCGGAAGTACGGTCAAGATCCCTACCAGCACCTTACTGGATTATACATCCTTCTCCCGAGCACGTTTGCTCTTGCGAATCTCCACTCAGGGCCGATTAAGGCAAGAAAGAGGTGGGAGCTCTGTTCCTCGTCAGTTTTCACCCCGGCCAGCCAATAAAGGCAAGCCGGAAATGAGGAACAAGAATTCTCCCTGGAGATCAGGTCCGTGGGGTCGCCAGTGCCCAACATTTCGCCACAAAACTGCCTTGCGGATTTAACCCGCAAGGCAGTTTTGTGGCAGTAATAATAATTATTATTATTAATAATTATTATTATTTATTATAATAATTATTAATAATAATTATTATAATAAATAATATCTCCGGACCTCTGACATGGTTTATTTGACTACCGGCCGGAACCACCAGCTTGTACGTGCCTCCCGAAGCACGGAATCATCTTTTTATCAGACAATCAGGTGATTCAAGTCTGCAATGTCCTAGCCAAACTAGAAAAAACTTTAAAAAGTATGCTTACCGTGGGAATTGAACCCGCGACCACCGGGTCACAAGGCAAACGCCTAAACCACTCGACCACGGAGGCAGTTATTATACTAATCCCTGTTATTTTTATCCCCAGATAGATGAATACAAAGCGCAAGCGCAGGAGAGTATGAACAACGCATGGCGCATCGTGAACCTGCCCAACTGGAGCCTGGAGAAGAAGGGCTCTAAGGGAGACATCGTAGAGTCCAAGAGAACAGAACAGTTCGGGAAGGTGTATAGGTTTACGGTAAGTACATCAATCACAGACACATTGGTCGCAGAACAGATGGTCGATGAGCTGAAAAGTTCTGAAATGGCGACCGCGTACCGGTAGACAGAGTTGGAAGGTCTCCCACAAGGTGGACCGATGGCCTGGTGAGGGTCGCGGGTAGCCGATGCGAGACGCGCAGGACCGGTCGTTGTGGCAACACTTGGGGGAGGCCTATGTCTAGTATTGGACGTCTTTCGGCTGATATGATGATTAAGTATATGAATCTATCCGAGCGTGGTGACCCAGTTCAGAACATAGCCACATATTAGAATGGCCCATAAGTCATAAGTCATTTATTAATTTGTTAACATAGGTACAATAAATAGTTGTTATGAAATTAAATAAAAGTACCCTATGTTATGCCAGAAGGCGTACAAATATTCATATAAAAAAGTAATTGATTTTAAAATTTTAAACATAATTACATTAATTGATTGCAAATAGAATTCATTATTATTTTTAAAATAAAAAATAATGTCAACAAGAAGTAAAAATAATAATTAAAATTACATATTTTAATTATTATTTTTACTTCTTGTTGACATTATTTTTTATTTTATATTTTTATTTTATTTTGTATACAAAAATGTCACGTACAATGTCAAAAGGAAATTAAATTAATAACAAACCAGTTCAATGAGTTCAAACTATGGTCACCAACAGTCATCACATTTTGTCTGTCAGAAACTCCGGAATGCTATAATATGCTTTATTCAACAGTAAGGATTTAAGCCTTTTCTTGAACAAGTTTATGTTTAATTCTTTAATAGGGAAGATGCAAATACAGAATTTATGAGAATGTTGTCAGTAAAATGATAAAAAAGTATAAAATAAAGGCCATTACAAAGCTTTTATTTTGGTTAATATCGATTTTTAACAAAAATAACGAATTAAAGTAACGTGAAACGGAACGTATTTTAAAACAACAATCAGCGTTTAGTGACGTAATCTGCTGTTATCCCAACGAAAAGGCAACCTTATGTCTTTGAATTGGGACAGTTCTTGACCAGTGATAGACACGAGTGACGTCATCGTGGTTTTCGCGCGAACCTCTAAACTGTCGGTTTAAAAACGCAATTTTGGCAATAAATTAAAGCGTTTTCATTTTTTATTTATGTGGTTGTCTATTCTAGTTACAAAAATGGAAATATTGCATGTTCCCTGTGGTTGTAAAAGATTGGTGCCATACAGAAAACACTTTTTTGCATCAGTGCTGTGCCCATACATCTGTTCTTTGGGGGATTTATCAATGCCACGGGTGCAACAATTAAAGAAGCCACCTACTGAGCCCAAACTATCTAAAGAATTGACCATCGGCTCGAAAAGATAACTCAAGCAATATTGGTGTCGCACTAATAGGGAATATGCAAGCGATTTTATATTTGCAAAATGAAATACTTACTAGCTCTAGTAAACAATCATGAAATATTTTTTTAAATACCTTCATCAGCGATGAAGTTATAAAGCTTCATAGATTACAATTAGAAAGAGAAGTCCGATGTAAACTTTGACGTCATCGTCCATGACGCAGATACAGCTGCCATAGAAAACAGCGTTTTCACGAGAGGGACAGATATATTTGTTTAAAATAATTATATCTCCTTCGTTTTTCGAGTAATTTTGATTCTATTTTCACTGTTAGTATTATATTTTTGTATATTTTTAGATAAACTGTATAGATGATAAATATATTTTTCATGCATTCCCTATTCTCACGATCCTCGGTCCAAGTGTGAGAGAAGGAACACCGGGGTGGGTTTTATTCAGTCAGAGTCTGACAGATCCCTTAGCCAACCCCAGGCGAAGGATATCCATGAAGATTTTCCACCCCGCAACAAAAAAAAGCAGTATCGGTGTAATTACACGTGGTAACAAAAAAAAAAATCTTATATTTCAGACAGCGTCCATTTTTTGGTTAGTATTCAAAAACTTAGAAACTAGTGTTAGTACTTAACGACTGTTAAAGATTATTTATTTTGCGAAGAAATGGTTTTTATTACTGCTAAACATTTTTATTAGGTGAAGTTCTGATGTGTTCATTGTTGTTAAAAAAAATGAAATCCCTTATAAGGTTTCATGTTATCGTAACATTCCCAAATTATTGTGTTCACCATCATCATCATCATAATGCCAAAAGACGTCCACTGCTGGATATAGCCCTCCCCCAAAAGGGGGGGTTGCCATAATCGCCACGCTTAACAGGCGGGTTGGCGATCGCAGTGTATGGTGTTGCTTTACAGAGAACGCTGCTGCCCATTCTCGGTGAGCCCCTAGTCGCCTCTTAGACTCCCACGGGAAGTGATGGGATGGTATTATTCTTTTCCGGCACCATACGGCACCGGCCGACACCATACGGCAATTATTGTGTTCTGATGATGTAAAATTTGAATTTTATTGAGCAATATTTTAGTAACTAGGAAGTATTTATAATTGAAAGTAATTATTTAATCTAAACTGATATTGTATATAAATTAATTCGTGTCCTAATTAGGATTAAGAGTTATCTTGCATAGGATGTTATTAATTCTAATTTAAGCGGATTAGAATGATTTGATTAAGCCTATGTCTTGTGGTAGTCAGAGTCACCATGACTGTTCTTATGCAGGATGCAAAAAAACCAATATCAAAAATCAATAATTGCCTTATAACAATTTTTATCGACGATTTCAAATATTCCAAGTATCTTTTTTTTGCAATAAAAATAGTGTTCATATTTTTGCTAAAAAAAATAGATTAAATCGTTGACAGAAATTTTTTTTACTAAAAACAAGTGAGCAAACGCTGCAAGTTGTTATTAGAAAGGTTTTTTTTTATGTAAACTTTAATATCCGACTTTGAAAATATAAAAAAGACCTATAATATGTACATCGTCTGAAGGTACAGTCTGTGACCAACATTATCTAACCCACTTGACTATTATTCGCTAATAGTCAAGTGGGTTAGATAATGTTGGTCACAGACTGTACTTCATAAATATAAGTTAAAAAATAAATATCTTATCTTATCTTATCAGCATATATGTATATAATTTGGTCAGTGTCCTTTAAGATTTTATTTATTTCAAACCTTTATACCTAAATATCAACCTTATCTCTTTCCAGGGTATTGTAGAAGCCCCACCGAAGTTTTTATACGAAGAGTTTAAGGACAATATCACCAAGCTGCCAGAGTGGAACCCCACCATTCTGAAGAGTGAACTGATAAAGGTACGTGTTTTTTAAAACAGCTGTTCTATAATGCCCATTGCCCATAATCTGTCAAGCGAGTCGTATCTCTTCAAAAAGGCGGCAAATTTAAAAGTCTAACAGCTCTTCTTATCGCGTGGGTAGTAAGGTCTAACGACCCCACACACCCTAGTGTCAGTCTCTAAACCGCCTCAAGGGCAGAGGACATGGTTTATTTGACAACCGCAATTTGTCGGCTGGGACCACCGGCTTATACGTGCCTCCCGAAACACGGAACCATCTGTTTATCAGACAATCAGGTGATCCAAGCCTGCAATGTCCTAGCCAAACTGGAAACAACTTTACAAAGTATGCTTCCCGTGGCAATCGAACCCACAACCACCGGGTCAAAAGGCAAACGCCTAAACCACTCGACCACGGAGGCAGTTATTACAGGTGTCAACACTGATGTAGTATGGTCTAAACTTGTTTGATACTTGAATTATTTTTGTAGATAAAAAAGTTCTTTGGGATAAATAAAAAAAGTGCATTTCAATGTATATAAAAATAATCATTTTTTTTTTTAATTTATCCTATCTTTTTTAATATAAGTATCATGTTTTTATGTTAGTCACAATCAGAATTAAAATCAGAATCTTCTAGCAGCGATTTTCGTCAGACAGGTACTCTGTTTCAGATTTAATCTTTTTACCGTCTTCTATGGCCATGTGTTACTTAACTAAATTATCAATTGTGCTTTATATTACTTCATCATTCAAGGCGGCTGACAAAAGTTGTATGTTGTTAAAAATGCAGTGAAACAGTTAGTTTCAGTTCAAACAGCAATCTCTTAAAGTGGCTATCAATATTATGTGTCCCAGTAAGATTCAACGACATGACTATGAGAAGATTGAATCTAAATCCGCAATCTTGGATCACATCACAGTAAAGAAGTTAAAAATTTAGATAGTTGAGCTAAAAGTATCAAAATGTTGTAGCCAACCTCTGATGTTGAAACGAACTTGTGACAATCCGTTTGACAGATAAAAGTATTGCCATTATAAGAAATAAGCTAAATGGTCGTGGACACGACTCGCTTGACAGACTCTAGTTACCGTACCAGTCAAGCTGCATAGGTAAACTTCATTGGGTAGTCTATAAAATCTGCCCTATACCCTGACGAGCCAATGCCACTATGATTCTGTTGTGAGAGATCGAGCCTGACTTCTCTATGAAGCGCCGTCGAACCGAGCCTGGTCCTTATCGGACGGCGAGCTACCCAGCGCTCACAGGACCCTCCTGGGGGGCTAAAAAGGGCACTTTAGGACAATCATAATAATAGTCACACAACAATCTGTCAAATTTAATTTTCA
Source organism: Lacanobia oleracea (assembly GCA_950371165.1). Taxonomy (NCBI): domain Eukaryota; kingdom Metazoa; phylum Arthropoda; class Insecta; order Lepidoptera; family Noctuidae; genus Lacanobia; species Lacanobia oleracea. The sequence goes on from OX493413.1 coordinate 13,881,130, forward strand.
TCTTTATCGCTGACGCATTAGGTTCAAGGTTGATTGGGAAAATTTGACAGTGACGGGTAGTGTGATTTGATTTCTAATTCTGCTAAAGTGACCTTTGTAGACCCGCTGGCTACACTTATAAATTCCTCTCTCTACAAAGTCGTTTTTCCCTTAACAGGAAGTAGGTCCAGGTATCGACCTGTCGTACCAAGTGACGGCGGGTGGAGGACGAGGCATCATCGCCCCGCGCGACTTCGTCATCCTGCGTTGCACCGCGCCGCTGTCCCGGGACGGACAGGTGGTGGCCACGGAGCCCCACAGCTACATCAGCAGCGGCATCAGCGTCACCGTGCCCGGCTTCCCGCCTCATAGAGACCTCGTCAGGTAATTTACCAACCACATCAACCTCATCTCTCTCGATTCACTCTCACTTGGAATCTCGATTCCAAGTGAGCCAGCAACCATTTGCTACGATTTTGCAGCCACCAACAACTTCAACCACATCAATCTCGTCTAACTAACCACCAGAAGGGCAGTCATGTCGATTCCAAGTGAGCCAGCAACCATTTGCTACGATTTTGCAGCCACCAACAACTTCAACCACATCAATCTCGTCTAACTAACCACCAGAAGGGCAGTCATGTCGATTCCAAGTGAGCCAGCAACCATTTGCTGCGATTTTGCAGCAACCATTTTCTGCGATTTTGCAGCAACCAACAACTTCAAACACATCAAAGTCGCATAACTAACTTCGAGGAGCAGTCAAGTCAAGTCCTAATAAGATAGCAACCATCTGTTGCGATTTTGCAGCAACCAACAACTTCGGTGACACTTGGGTCCTTATATGCCATACGAGGTTTTTACGCAACCACTGTCGACACAGGTTGCTCTAAAAACCTCGTAATCTATGTTTATTTTATAGCAGAGAAGTAGAAATTATTGTAACCCAAAAAAAATACTGTAACAGCATTAGTTGGACCTGCCTATTGCTATAACCCAACAGACCTGTTTTTCGAACTGCTGTTAAGAAAATTCTGATGAACAATTCACACACAACCGAACACGGCACGGACCCAAGGCCCGATCATCGCTTGTGTCCTCTTCGAATCAACGAACTAAAGTGGATAAGCTCAATTAATAAATTAATGTCATTGTATTTTACAGAGGTCAAAACAAAGTCGGTTGTTGGTTCCTGAAGCCGCGTACAGTACAGACGTCCGGCGGCAAGATTGAGACGCATACCGTCTTCCAATGGCTTATGTGCTGTGATTTGAAAGGTAAATACGGTTAAAGATATTTATATCTCAAAAGAGTTACAAATTCACATAGAGAGGAAATATAAATAAGTTCATAAAATGTTATCTGCGAGTAAGCGTAAATAAAAAAAACCTCTTCAAAGTTAGAGTGAACAGGCTCCTTCTGGGTAGGCTCGCTCCATCGTAGACCTTGTCTCTGTCATCTCTGACATAGACTAGAGTCAAGAGCAAACCCATAAAAATAAAAATAAAAGCAAGTATGCATCTTAAAACTAACATTCTGACTTTCAGCAAAACAAGTCCAGTTTGTATTATAGAGGGACACGGAACACACAGTAAAGTCCCGCAAACCTCCGTAGAAAAGGGAGGATTCTTCGACCAGACGGTTGTTCTGACCGGTGGGCAAGTGCTCGATAGTTGATATTCGAACTGTTGTACACGTTCAAATAGTACGCTAAAGTCTGGTATCGCGATGCAGTATGCATCTTAAAACTAACATTCTGACTTTCAGCAAAACAAGTCCAGTTTGTATTATAGAGGGACACGGAACACACAGTAAAGTCCCGCAAACCTCCGTAGAAAAGGGAGGATTCTTCGACCAGACGGTTGTTCTGACCGGTGGGCAAGTGCTCGATAGTTGATATTCGAACTGTTGTACACGTTCAAATAGTACGCTAAAGTCTGGTATCGCGATGCAGTATGCATCTTAAAACTAACATTCTGACTTTCAACAAAACAAGTCCAGTTTGTATTATAGAGGGACACGGAACACACAGTAAAGTCCCGCAAACCTCCGTAGAAAAGGGAGGATTCTTCGACCCGACGGTTGTTCTGACCGGTGGGCAAGTGCTCGATAGTTGATATTCGAACTGTTGTACACGTTCAAATAGTACGCTAAAGTCTGGTATCGCGATGCAGGATATCGTTAGTAGTTCGCTGCTAGCGGGATAGATGACGTTGCAGCATTGATAAGCCACGTATATTATACTATAGTATAATTTAGCTTCCTATACCAGTTAATTCTAATAAGAAACAAACAAGCCATACATTGCATCATTGAGAAAAATAAATTTTCGTGTTTCTTTACGTAAAAAAATCCTTATAGCGAAATTTTCCCGTTGACTCGAATCGTAGCGGTTATAAAAAAGTGATATCTTTACCGATTTCTGACTATATTCATGACAACCCAAAAAGTTGGATTTGACAGCAGGATACAACTTTGCTTTACTTATAAGTATGAAAGAGACATGAAAATAAATCTCTTTCGCACTTCTTTTTTTTTTACTATTTATGGGCATGCGCTTGACCACCATCTCACCTGATGGTAAGCGATGATGTGGTCGAAGATGGAGCACGCCTGCCCAGAAGTAACCTATTCACTCTTGACTTACTCCCAGGTTGTAGCTATCGGGAAACACAGACTCCGGCAGGGAATTCCACTCCTTAGCTGTACGCATTATGAATGTGTTCCCAAAACGTTTTGTGCATTTTGTCCCTCTCTACTCAGCTGTCAAATCCAACTTAGATTGTCACGAATATAGTCTAGATTATTCTACAACAGACTAAAATATAGGCGTTTTTTCGTTCGATTCAAAAGTTTAGATCCTTATTTTTTAATTATAGATTAGTCTGTTGTCCCAAAGCGATCATGGCTCCATTGCGAGAGAAAGACATAGTTCTACAGTTCCAATAGCACCGTCTCTTTCTCACATGGCAATCATAGCACGACGCCTGAAGTTTCTTCTTAATAAAAAACCCAATAAATAAAAATATGTAAGGGATGATAGTCAAATAAAACGAAACACGTTCACTATTAACAAATGGGTTTGTATTATCACCTTCACAAGATTAGGTCATGGGTTTAACAGCTACAAAAGTTAACCGAACACAATACGTAACTGCACGAGAGCATTCCGACGCGTGCCGTCTCAAGTTATCGATCAACGATCACTTAATAATACGTAACTGCACGAGAGCATTGCGACGCGTGCCGTCTCAAGTCATTGATCAACGATCACTCAATAATACGTAACTGCACGAGAGCATTGCGACGCGTGCCGTCTCAAGTCATTGATCAACGATCACTCAATAATACGTAACTGCACGAGAGCATTGCGACGCGCGCCGTCTCAAGTCATTGATCAACGATCACTTAATAAATACGTAACTGCACGAGAGCATTGCGACTCGCGCCGTCTCAAGTCATTGATCAACGATCACTCAATAAAACGTAACTGCACGAGAGCATTGCGACTCGTGCCGTCTCAAATTATCGATCAACGATCACTCAATAATACGTAACTGCACGAGAGCATTGCGACGCGTGCCGTCTCAAGTCATTGATCAACGATCACTTAATAATACGTAACTGCACGAGAGCATTGTGATGCGTGCCGTCTCAAGTCACTGATCAACGATCACTTAATAATACGTAACTGCACGAGAGCATTGCGACGTGTGCCGTCTCAAGTCATTGATCAACGATCACTCAATAATACGTAACTGCACGAGAGCATTGCGACGTGTGCCGTCTCAAGTCATTGATCAACGATCACTCAATAATACGTAACTGCACGAGAGCATTGCGACGTGTGCCGTCTCAAGTCATTGATCAACGATCACTCAATAATACGTAACTGCACGAGAGCATTGCGACGTGTGCCGTCTCAAGTCATTGATCAACGATCACTCAATAATACGTAACTGCACGAGAGCATTGCGACTCGTGCCGTCTCAAGTCATCGATCAACGATCACCCAATACGTCACCCGCTCCTATGGCGCCCCCCCCCCCGATCCCCGCCGCGAGCGCCCTGATTGTCTCTCGCACATGACGCGAGGGCGCGTGCGCGTGCGCGTCACATGGCCCTCACACAGCTACCGAGCTACGGCACATCGAGGAGATTGGCGCGCTGTTCGAATTTTGAACATTTTTGATACGACGCGCGTTACAAATTGTGCAGGAGGTGGTCAGTCGTCGTAATGAGGATGTAAACTTTTGACGAAAAGACTTGATGATGATGAACTGAGATTTTAATTCGTAAATTACAATGGTTGGATATAGTTTAGTATAGCCTAGTATAATATAGCAATATAGTGGGTATAGGATAGCGGCCGGTTGTCGGCGTGAAGCGGTTTAAATACCCGCTAAAATAAAATGTGGGGGGCGGGCGCCGCACTCGGCTCCACGTCGCCGTAGATTGACACGATGTTGCCCGTGATGTCCGCTTGGTGGCGTTACGTACTCGTAAACACAAATCTTAATTTATTTTTCAGAGAATCAAACTGTTTAACAATTTTGTCGCCTTTGTACAGTGTTTTTGACTAGTGCATAAAGTTTTAATTAATAAACAGATTTCACCCAAAAAACAATAACTATTCGCCTTGTTATATGTTTAGAGTTAACTCCGAAAAAAAAAAACATAGAATTATAAACGTTCACCCTTTCAACACATTTTTATCTCAATTCCAGGTAAAATCCCACAGTTCGTGCTAGACGCGGCTTTCGCAACGGTAATGTTAGACTACATAGTACACGTTAGAAAGTTCGCAGCAGATGCCAAAGAACAGGGACGGTTCTAAACAACCATCCTCTTCATATTTGCAAAGCAGCAACCAGACGCTTCGACGCTGTAACCAGCTGCTTCGGTGATACGTAAGAAACCATTTACTGATTGGTTTTTATTGAGCAATCTATAGCTACATATTTGAGCGCCAGCAACCAATTGCTGCGATGCAGTAACCTTTAACTAGAGTGATTCTTGTGAACTGTATTATAAAGATGAGCCAATGTTGGCGACTGCTATTTTTATAGCACAGGATTAAAAAACAAGAACGCTTCTATATTTGCGAGACATCAACCATTCTATCAACATCCGTTATATAAGTGGTCTTATACTATCCAGCAACCAATGGCTTTAAAAATATTCAGTAACCTTTTGCTACGATAATATTGTCGTCCGAGAGGGCAACTATATTATACTTCATATTTGTGAGCACAGATTGTTGTGATCTGAGGAACCAACTCCTATTCTGTTTTCCTTAAAGGAATTGTTGACATAAATGCAAAGGCCGGTGCTAAAACCTACTGCCAGTGGTAATGATTGTCAAGTTATTCTGGTTGCAGGACAACCAGTACCAATTACTGTAAAAATAACCATAAGAAAAACAGATATTTTAATTAAAAGTGAAAAGCATAATCGTTAAGTAATAACGCAGCAACCATTTTATACTGTGAAACACTTTGACAACCAATTTCTGAAGTAATATTAATTTAGATAGAGAATGTTTATTTTGTAAAATATCATTTTATTGTGTAAATATTTTGCAATAGAGATCAATAAATAAATGTATCGTATATTATCATGTTTTCACGTTTAATTTAGAATTTACAAAGTTTTTGAAGCAACAGCAATATTTCAGCAACCAAATATAATGAGCAACCATTTTTTTCGAAGCTCCGGAACCAATAAAAGCGAATATTACCCTATACATAGTGTAACAGAATAAACGAAATAATAAATACCTGAAAAAGAGTTCATTGGCTAATAATTATTTTAAATTTTACTAACAGTTATAAGTATCTGCCTACTAGCATAATGTGGTCATTTATTAAGTTCGATGTGCTTGGTCAGAAATAAATATTTTTAATTTTAACTTAGACCAACCCCAAGTTGCGAATAAAAAATTGGCTGTCTGTAAAACCGGTTTACGGACGATAATTTTACGTGATAACGAACTAGATAATAAGGAGCAAGATAATTCTTAACAAACATGCCGAATGTTTCAACAAACGTGCCTCTTTATCGCTTGTTCCGCGCTCTCGCTTGCACGCTCGCCTCAGGCGGACCGTGACACTTTTTCGTGCCTGCAGCCGGCGTGCATTGATTTAAAAGTCTTCATTGATTCTTAAGCCTTCGATTAAAATTTGTATTTTTTCTATTACATCTGTTATCACTAATTTTTGTAAATTAACAAGTAATTAGCGACTGTGTAAGTCCATGTAAAAAAATTTATAGTACACAGAAGCTGCTGGTAGACCTTTTTTAAAAAATAAATAAAAAAAAGTCGTTGTCACGTCAAAAAAGACAGCTTTTCAGTACATTTTTGTCGAGTTATGCGCACATAAATACGAGGCGTTCGTTTTTTTTTTTCATGATTTTAGTGTTGTTCCCAAAGTAACAGTTGTTCATTGTGACCTTTTCTGGTATTCCGTAAATTCTGTTACACGTTGTATTATTTAAATACTGAAAAATTAATTAATTTGCTGACTTCGTAATGGCTAGTAGAAGCGTTACAGGTTTTCCTACTTAGACTGCATCAAGTACTTGAGCTCAGACAAGACTTCTTCTTCTTCTCGTGTGGGCAGTAAGGTATAGCGACGCCGTTCAGGGGCAAAATTTCCAATTCTCAAAATGTCCAACGATTATACTTAGACAAACAATATTTTATTTATTATTTGTCTAAGTGTTAATGAAGCGCTTTTAGGACTTATTGAACAAATTTACCACATTCTCATAGATTGGACATTTTGGGAGTTGGACATTTTGGGAATTGGACATTTTGAGAATTGGACATTTTAAGAATTGGACATTTTGGGATTTGGACATTTTGACACCGTTGGACATTTTGAGAATTGGACATTTTGCCCCTGAACGAGCGACGCCACACACCCTACCCTAAAGTCACCAAAATCTAGAGAGGGATAGAAAATTACTTTCCCACTAAGTGCGAAATAGATGTATTTTCATACTTGCTAGTAAAACAGTGTTTCATCAGGATACAACACTGCTAAGAAAAGAAATCCGTCACGTCACCAAAATCTAAGAAATCCGATTTGACAGCAGGCTGTCAAATCGGATTTCTTAGATTTTGGTGACTTTAGTGTCAAAGTTTCTAAACCTTCTCAAGGGCCACTTAATGGTCAGCTTAGAATAAATAATATCTGGGATTCTGATTTAATAATAAACTCGCAAGATATCTAATACCGAATTGTTGGATATTTCATAGAATATGCTGCAATATGAAAGAAAATAATAGTAACATGACCAATGTTGATAACTGTGTTAATAGTTAAATATCACTTACAAGAACTGTAAAAGAAAATACAAATCATGCATTTAAAATAATAATCATAATATTGTTTAGTTAAGTCACAACTACAACCGAAGTTTTTAAAGTTAAGCCCACAAATAAATGAATCATTTTCATTGAAAAAATCTCTTTTTGGCATGCGATTATTTTATAGTATATTTTATTATATCTTTATTATTTACTGTGTAAACACCATATTATATATAGTTTAGTTTTTATTTAGTATATTAAATAAAAACTAAACTATAATAATTTGCATTAATATTATTGATATACATGATTCCCGTCGAATAAGCTAACAGCTTGCAACACAAATAACTTACATGACAAAATGAGTGTCATTCATTCATTGGACGAGTGAGTGAGTGAAAGAAGTCCTTCATTCTTGGTATTTTTAGCTATAATTGGATCCATAATTCGAAGTAACTTGAATCCATTACTAGCAAATCAAGCATCAACTTTAGCGGTGTATTTTAAATCGATTTTAAAGTATGAAAAAGGCCCTAAAAAGGAATTTTGTCTTTGTGTTTTGTAAAATAGAGTTTATTATTCCAAAATTGTATTATTATCTCGAATTCTGGATTCAAATATGATTCGCCAAGAAGAGTAAAAATCCAAGTAATTTAAGGTATTATTAAATTAGTTATTATAGTATCAATATTGGAAAAGGCTGTATGTAAGTATGTATATAATATAAAAATCTATAACTGTAATATATTTTGAACATGGACTGTGTAACCTCACGCTAATTATTGTTAGTCTTAGTATATAAAATACATATTTATAAGACCTTCTAGTAAGTGACAATCATAAGACCGAATGAATGAATTATAAGAACGAATGAGCCTTTATATATCGGTGTATAAAAAAAAATCGGGGAATTAATGACTTTTTAACGTTGTCATTGCCCGTGGAGTTTCTTGCACGTTCTTCTCCATACAGATCTACGCCTTGGAACGTGCAAATAGCTTCCATGTTTTTGACTGACCGACCGACCGTGACGTTTCAAAAGTGCCTGTAAATAGTTTTTTTGCAATAAAATGCTTTGAATCTTGAACGAAATTCTGCTATATGCTTTATGCAAAGTAGAATAAACTGTACAAATACTTAGTATTTATTAAGATAGAAAAAAATAATGTTAATAAAATGTTTGGTAAAATAAATATGCGATATGCAGATCCTTGTGTGACTGAGTAAAGATCTACCTTCTGATGCAGGTTTCTTTAAAAAAATGGAAATACACAATCTGAAAATTTCAACTGTCTACCTATTATGGTACAGCCCGCTGACAGACAGACGGACGGACGAACGGATAGCAGAAACTTAGTGATAGGGTTCCGTTGGTTACTCTTTGGATACGAAAACCTTATTAGGGTCCCATCAGAAAATAAGGACTGCAATAAACATTTTTGAAATAAAATAAATACCATGAATGACTAAAAAAACTTTAAAAGTTGAAAATAGATCGTGCTATAGAAATAAACCACCTTATTATATTATTTATGAAAATATAAATTGTCTCATCATGAATTACAAGTGAAATTAACACAGATTTTTAATCTATAGCGACAATAGTGAAAGATCATCTTTAAAAATTGGCCTGTCATTAGCTGATGACAAAAACGTGGACTATGAGCCACAGTTTCTATAAATCAGTAGCTGTCCCGCGCAACTTCATCTGCGTAATATAAGAAAGAGAAAAATAGTACCCGTTTTTGCAACATCTTTCATGAATGCTCCGCTCCTATCGGTCGTAGCGGTACGTTATATCGCCTTCTATTTTTTACTCGCGACTTCGCACGCGTATATCCCGTTTTATCCTGTTCTCGTAGTACCTCTCTTAGTGCTCCCCTACACTCTTCAAGGAACCTACATGCCAAATTTCAACTTTCTACGAGCAGTAGTTTCGGCTGTGCGTTGTCTGTCAGTCACTCACTCACTCAGTAACGGAAGAATTTTATATATAAGGATCGCCTTCCTCGATAAATGGGCTATCCAACACTAAAATATTTTTTCAATTCGAACCAGTAGTTCCTGAGATTAGCGCATTCAACCAAACAGACTCTTCAGCTTTATAATTTTAATACCTATAGATGACAAAACGTGGCCTTTTTTATTTTTGTTTTTGGGGGGAATCCTTCAAAAGGCGCCTGGACTTTTGGGGTAAAGACCAGGGAGTATGGGATTTTTACCTCACTAAAACCACCCCGGTGATCACCACATAGAAGGAGCCCCGTTACCTCTTAAAAGACCACTCCGGAACCCCCTCTGTGCAACGCCTGTTAGGGCACATCCCTGGGGAGACTGTAAAGGGGTCTCCCCTTAGCCTCGCTATGTACGGCAGCACGTGATCACTGTGCCACCGCCTTTCCTAGGATCACTGAGTTGGCGGACAGAGACCCTACTCTGAGCGCCAGCGACCCTGGAGACCCACCTGCCTTAAATAACGCAGGCGGGGTTTCGGCTTTTAGGCGTCAAGGCGGTTGCCTCCCTGACGCCTCCTTCTCCGAGCAGGATCAGCTCTCTCACGATCCCGCTCGGCGGCCTCCTTCTGGACCATCACGACCTCGCAGAAAGCAGCTATTTCCCTCCAGTTTCATTATCTGCCAGCATAGCACTCACTACGGCTGACAGACAAAACGTGGCCTACATACCACAATCTATATAAATAGAGTGCAATATGGTAAGATAGGGCTACCTTTGAGAAGTACACAAATCTCTAGGTAGTACCAATGCTAGAAACAATTGTACCATTTAATTTCAAGCAATAGCTTACATAAGTTATTTCTATTATATAATAAAAATAACTTACCTCGGTTTTTGAAAACTATCCCAATATAATCTGTTGACAAAATTTATGTTAGTGATCGGTTTTTTGATGTGGAACATCTATTAGCGCGACTTGGCAGTGAAACCATCTCGTTTGCCGTGACGGAAACGATGCTGTCATGTCGTGATGCCCCACTACGCCGCCTGTTACGGCCGGCGAACTTGTAACTAAAATGTGCGAAAACAATTCTAATATTTACATCGATGTTGCACATTTGCCGGGCGTCCTGTGACGGCTATATTTTCATCAACTTTCTTCCCCTTATTTCCGAAACTACTGAGCTTAAACTATAGCACAACTCCAAATAGATCTTTACTTATAGGTAACAGGAAGCCTATAGTCTACGATTTTAAAGAAACAAAAAAAAATACTTTGTGGGAACCCTTTATGAGGGAGATCTACTCGCGCTTGGCCGGTTTTGTCACACCTTTCAATACCAAAAGCGGACAAAAAAATTGGCAGTAGATCTATCAGATTTCCGAAATGTGAGGGTAGTTGCGAGAAAGACCAATTTTAATAAATATGTAAATAATTGGGAAAAATAAAAATTATTTTATTATGGCCACTAAAATAAATATAAGCCGCAAAGGAAATTGAACTATATTATTTATTAGATTTAAGATTTGTAATCGGAAAGGGCGTGAATATGTATAAATATAGGAATAATATATAAATTAGTATGTATTTATTAAACCTGGTCGGCTGACGCGACAGAGTACATTGTTGTAATAAGTGAATGTATCCTAGCTGTAAGATAAATAAACGATTTTTATACTGTATTACTGAGTATTAATTATTAATATTTATTAAAGAGGAGCTCGTGGCTAGATAATAACAGCCGCACGGCTCAATCGTCAAGGTTAAACAACGCTTGCCAAGGTTGGTCTGTGGATGGGTGACTATCTTAACATAGCGAGTTTCCTCAGTGCCTCGGAAAGCACGTTAAGTTGTTGGTCCCGGCTGTCGTTTGTAGATCTTTGGCAGTCGTTACGGATAGTCAGAAGCCAGTAAATCTGACTCCAGTCTTGCCATGAAGTACCGTGTTAGCCAGTTACTGGGTTGTGGAGGTCTGGTGGGCAGCCGCCCCGCGTAAAATACTGGTATTCAGCTAAATCCGGTTTGACTGGAAGCTGAACCCAATATAGTTGGGAAAAGGCTAGGCAGATGATGATTACTGAGTATTAATTTATTATAACTACCTTTAACAAAAAACTAACGTAGGTATACTACGCCTACGTGATATTCAACCAAAAAAGCCTAGCTTATGTGCTATTCCCTCACAATGGGCCTCCTCAGAAGGCTTAAAGTAACTCAGATGCTTGGAGTTTCTTTCCGTGATCGAATCAGGAATCATGACATCCGCAAGAGAACCAAGGTTACCGACATAGCCCGAAGGATCGACAAACTAAAGTGGCAGTGGGCAGGGCACATTGCTTGCAGAACAGATGGTCGATGGGGCCGAAATGTTCTGAAGTGGCGACCGCGTACCGGAAGACGCAACGTTGGCGCGGCTTCCCACAAGGTGGACCGATGACCTGTGAAGGTCTATGTTCAGCAGTGGACGCCTTTCGGCTGATATAATGATGTGCCAGACTATAATCTGCCTCTGTATCAAATTTCATCCAGATCGTGGCTTCCTATTAGTAAAAGAATTTTCAAAATCGGTTCAGTAGATCCACAGATTACTCCCTACAACCTCACCAACTCACAAACTTTACCTCTTTATAATATTACTAGTTGACCCACGCAACTTCGTCTGCGTCACAATTTTCATTATTACTCCGCTGCTATTAATCTTAGCGTGATGATATATAGCCTATAGCCTTCCTCAATAAATGGGCTATCTAACACTGAAATAAATTTTCAATTCGGACCAGTAGTTCCTGAGATTAGCGCGTTCAAGCAAACAAACAAACTCTTCAGCTTATATATTAGTATAGATAGATGGATTAAGTAAGTATAGATAACTATCGGGCCCGACAGACATTGTCCTGCATGAGCAGCGCCATCTGCCGGGCTGATTTGTGAATCTAAACCATCCAGTGCGCCACCCAAACGCATACAAAAAATTCATTCAAATCGGTCGAGCCGTTTAGGAGTTCAGTGACACACACACGTACTGTAGAAATATATACATATATTAAGAAAATAAGAAGCAAGTTTAAGTTTTAGCTTGCTAAATAATTTAAGCAATACTGCTAAAGACAGATGTTAAATAGAGAATATACATACGGTTTCAATCACTACCCACCTATGTAGGTGGGTAGTGATTGAAACCGTATATTCTCAGCCATGTAGCTAAGATTTGTATTATTGTGTTGAACACTTCTACCCTCCCGCACTAACAGGTATAATAATTGTAGATACCTACTTAATCTTTATTTAAGTAGCTATGTCTTTAATGCTAATTAAAGACAGCTTAATAAATATTGCTATTATGCCTATTATTCGAAATTTATATATATATATTTGCTTGATGCCTATTATTCGAAAAATACTTAAGGTGGATGCTCCAGGGTAGCCCGCGAAATTCAAATATTTTTATGTTTTTTGCAATTTGCCGGTCAGTGTGAAGCTGTATGTGGACCAAATACGATCCGCGACCGTAACGCGTATTTATCTAAAGAATTATAACCATTTTAATCATCAATATAGCCCTCTAAGTTCATGTAGCTCGAAAGAATGATTATATCAGAAAAAATCATTCTGTCGAGCTACATGAACTTAGGGCTACCCTGGAGCATTCACCTTAAGTAAAAGAAACCTAATTCGTCTATCTACTAAGCAACGCACCTAGTTTCGTCTAAACACGACAGTTCTGCCGTGAAATCTTACAAGACACTCGAGAAACTTATTTTTTTTATTTGTGATGGGTTTGTTCTTGACTCTAGTCTATGTCAGAGATGACAAAGACAAAGATATTATTTGACCTACCTACTGTCATTTTACCTAGGTAAAATAAATAAAAATAGATCTAACGGTTTGACATCATCTACCAAAGAAAGGAATCAGCTATTCAGCCCTAAAAAAGACTTTAATTACTTACGTTTTGATATCTACCAAAGAAACTAGCCCTGATAAGGGCTGTTTATTGTCAACGTTTTGACTTTATCCACCAAAGAAACTAATCAGCCCTGAAAAGGGCTTTTTTACCATTCACGTTTTGACATCTACCAAAAAAACAAATCAGCCCTGAAAAGGGCTTTTTTACCATTCACGTTTTGACATTTATCAAAGGAACAAATCAGCCCTGAAAAGGGTTTTTTTACTATTCACGTTTTGACATTTACCAAAGGAACAAATCAGCCCTGAAAAGGGTTTTTTTACTATTCACGTTTTGACATTTACCAAAGGAACAAATCAGCCCTGAAAAGGGCTTTTTTAGTATTCACGTTTTGACATCTAGCAAAGAAACAAATCAGCTCTGAAAAGGGCTTTTTTAGTATTCACGTTTTGACATCTAGCAAAGAAACAAATCAGCTCTGAAAAGGGCTTTTTTAGTATTCACGTTTTGACATCTAGCAAAGAAACAAATCAGCTCTGAAAAGGGCTTTTTTAGTATTCACGTTTTGACATCTAGCAAAGAAACAAATCAGCTCTGAAAAGGGCTTTTTTAATATTCACGTTTTGACATCTAGCAAAGAAACAAATCAGCTCTGAAAAGGGCTTTTTTAGTATTCACGTTTTGACATCTAGCAAAGAAACAAATCAACTCTGAAAAGGGCTTTTTTAGTATTCACGTTTTGACATCTAGCAAAGAAACAAATCAGCTCTAAAAAGGGCTTTTTTAGGATTCACGTTTTGACATCTAGCAAAGAAACAAATCAGCTCTAAAAAGGGCTTTTTAGTATTCACGTTTTGACATCTAGCAAAGAAACAAATCAGCTCTGAAAAGGGCTTTTTTAGTATTCACGTTTTGACATCTAGCAAAGAAACAAATCAGCTCTGAAAAGGGCTTTTTTAGTATTCACGTTTTGACATCTAGCAAAGAAACAAATCAGCTCTGAAAAGGGCTTTTTAGTATTCACGTTTTGACATCTAGCAAAGAAACAAATCAGCTCTGAAAAGGGCTTTTTTAGTATTCACGTTTTGACATCTAGCAAAGAAACAAATCAGCTCTGAAAAGGGCTTTTTTAGTATTCACGTTTTGACATCTAGCAAAGAAACAAATCAGCTCTGAAAAGGGCTTTTTTAGGATTCACGTTTTGACATCTAGCAAAGAAACAAATCAGCTCTGAAAAGGGCTTTTTTGGATTCACGTTTTGACATCTAGCAAAGAAACAAATCAGCTCTGAAAAGGGCTTTTTTAGGATTCACGTTTAGACATCTAGCAAAGAAACAAATCAGCTCTGAAAAGGGCTTCTTTAGTATTCACGTTTTGACATCTAGCAAAGACACAAATCAGCTCTGAAAAGGGCTTTTTTAGTATTCACGTTTTGACATCTAGCAAAGAAACAAATCAGCTCTGAAAAGGGCTTTTTTAGTATTCACGTTTTGACATCTAGCAAAGAAACAAATCAGCTCTGAAAAGGGCTTTTTTAGTATTCACGTTTTGACATCTAGCAAAGAAACAAATCAGCTCTGAAAAGGGCTTTTTTAGGATTCACGTTTTGACATCTAGCAAAGAAACAAATCAGCTCTGAAAAGGGCTTTTTTAGGATTCACGTATTGACATCTAGCAAAGAAACAAATCAGCTCTGAAAAGGGCTTTTTTAGTATTAACGTTTTGACATCTAGCAAAGATACAAATCAGCTCTGAAAAGGGCTTTTTTAGTATTCACGTTTTGACATCTAGCAAAGAAACAAATCAGCTCTGAAAAGGGCTTTTTTAGGATTCACGTTTTGACATCTAGCAAAGAAACAAATCAGCTCTGAAAAGGGCTTTTTTAGGATTCACGTTTTGACATCTAGCAAAGAAACAAATCAGCTCTGAAAAGGGCTTTTTTACCATTCACGTTTTGACATCTAGCAAAGAAACAAATCAGCTCTGAAAAGGGCTTTTTTAGGATTCACGTTTTGACATCTAGCAAAGAAACAAATCAGCTCTGAAAAGGGCTTTTTTAGGATTCACGTTTTGACATCTACCTACCAAAGAATCAAATGAGCCCTGATAAGGGCTTTTTAATTTACGTTTTGACATCTGCTAAAGAAACAGAAACCCTTGCAGCCCTGAGAAGGGCTTTGTCAATTTATACCTTCCTAATAGCTACTTGTCACAGTGACAGCGACACCGACAGTGACTAGGCGCGCTCGCCGCGCACGCGCCGCGCCAGCTGGATGTCCTTGGGCATGATGGTGACACGCTTGGCGTGGATGGCGCACAGGTTCGTGTCCTCGAACAGCCCCACCAGGTACGCCTCGCTGGCCTCCTGCAGCGCCATCACGGCCGAGCTCTGGAAGCGCAGTTCCGCCTTGAAGTCCTGCGCGATCTCCCGCACCAGACGCTGGAACGGCAGCTTGCGGACGAGGAGCTCGGTACTCTTCTGGTAACGGCGGATCTCTCGCAGCGCGACGGTGCCGGGCCGAAAGCGGTGCGGCTTCTTCACGCCGCCGGTGGCGGGCGCGCTCTTCCGGGCCGCCTTGGTGGCCAGCTGCTTGCGGGGCGCCTTGCCGCCCGTGGACTTACGTGCTGTCTGCTTCGTGCGCGCCATCTTGTGTTCTGACCAGGAGCGATGCGAACGATGTCAGCGAGGTCACGGGGAGCAACGCGACTGACTCGAGCGATGGCTTTTATAGATTTTTAGGTCCCCACTCTCGATATATTCAAGACGTTGTGGGTAGTTTTGATTTGTTTTAAACGGCACTACCCGCGATGTGTGTTGGTGGAAAGTTTGGGAATACCGCTCCTAAGACGACCTAGGTACTACCCGAATAATCCGTTGCCAAAAAAAACATTTCCGTGCTATGATTGTGAACGAATTTTTCTGCAGATATTTTGACGTCATGCGTGCTTGCATAGGTAAGCAGAACTGCATTTAAATGTGTAAGTTTCTTCTGCATTGTTAATTGCGGTCTAATACCTAAATTGATTGAGAAATTCATTAAGAAATCTATAAGATTTTGCGGTTTTCGACAAATCAATCCATATCAGAAAAAAGGATTAGGGGAGGAATGATCGTATGCGGTAGGTAGGTACCGTTTTGTGCGTAGCGAAATGGGTTGTTGTGAGAAAATACGAAATCCGCGGTGAACGTGGCAAACCGTGGGCAAAGTGCTAATTAAGTAGTTTTTAATTTTTTAAACATTCTCCTTTTAAATATGAAGGTTAATTATTTTTCCTTACTAATATTATAAATGCGAAAGTGATTCTGTCTGTCTGTCGCGCTTTCACGCCAGAACTACTGAACCGATTTAAATGAAATTTGGTACACAGAAAGTCTAGAGCTTGAGAAAGGACATAGGCATACTTTTTATCCCGGGAGTATGTTCCCTGGGGACCACATGGGCGAAGTCGCTGGCAGAAGCTAGTTTATCATAAACAAGTTTCACAAAATATCTTTCTTATAACTATGCCCCACAAAACCGTTTATACGGTTTGTCTGCGGGAACGGAACAAACTGTTGTTACAAACAAAATATCTTAGTAGTGAGGACACGTATAATTAACTACCTAATAAAATAATTTTGTCTTCGTCGTCTCAGTGACCTGTAACTTAGTAATCTACAAATTCCCTGAGAAAGAACTGCTTAACTGACTTTGTAAATTTACTTTTGATTTTCTAGCTTTTTATATCAGCAGGTAATTGGTTGAGAAGATATGGTACTCTTTTATCAAGCGTAGATAAGTTATAATGCTAGTTAGTTATTCCTACTATAATAACTAACTAGCATTATAACTTATCTACGCATTTAACAATGAAATATGCAGGTATTCTACAATGACCAACCAATCATTTCCACAATCAGTACATAAGGAATACCTACATGATACGAAGTAACAGCCATTTCACTTGCTCCGCTGGCATTGGATTATCCAGGGAGGGCCAGTTGATGATTAAAATAAATTAGGGAGAGCTAAGGAACTCAAGCCCCCGAGGCAATCTTTGGTAAGTTATGTTGACAGTAAGTTAATTTCGTTGGTAAGTTACGTCCTACATTCGAGTTTCGTGTCGACGGCGCGCTGTGTGCTGTCAGCATGGGAGACGGGGCTCCAGCCGCGGTTGCGGTATTTGTTCGAAAATGTCACCGCGGCCCTGGAACGCTAAGGGTATTAGGAGGAGCACGGATGGGCTTTAGTCAGTAAGAGTCTGACACTCCCTTCTGCTTCGCCCAGAGCGGGAGGAGTCATTTGATGATTTCCCATCCTTTAAAAAATTAGGTTTATTCAAGTCACATTCAAGGAAGCCTTTAAGGAGTTTACGAAAAGTAATCCACGAGGGCTTGTTAATTTTTGTATGTCACACAAAAACTGTAGGTAGGTACCTACTCAGCGGGACCAAGCCAAACGACAATCCTGGATCCACTGCTGTCCGCTGATGCAATGTTTAAGTTTGCTTGAACATGATAAATGAATTAAGTACTTACTTAGGTACTTACTTAGATTAAGTTTACTTAGCAAAAAATCCAAAACATTTGAAGATTCTAGTACTTACTAAAGGTAAGCACGTTACCTACATGATAAAACCACTGGCTAACCGAGAACCTTTTCTTTTTATGATCGCAAAGTTTTACGTAGGTACCCACATAGGTACATAAACAACTAAGTAATTGATGACCCCACAGAAAATTAAATTAAATTATCTAGGCTCAGTAGGTAGGTACCTAAAGGCGACTAAACCACTTAAGTCATAAATACGACTGAATATATAACACCTATAATAAGCTCAACGCAACCATAGCAAAATACCTACTCACGAGCAAAACGTACAACTTTTTACGACTCGCAATAAAAACTACAGCAAAAACGGCGCCCTCCACACTAATCACCGCCCTACAGGAAACGACCACCAACCAACAGGTGGACGAGGTCGCCTTATTAGCTGCAAGTACTACTTACCTATTAGGTTTAATTAGTCATTTTGCGCCACCACAGATAATATAATACTAGCTCGCCACCTAGGCAGTTGTTAGCATCACGCGATCTGACGCTTTGCGGTCGCTTAGTCATCGTTAGGGAATCCATGCCTCGCCTTTTTTCAGGATTTGGATCAGAAATACGGACAACACCAGTGAGATTTGCTGGACTGAAAAAATATGGAATTAAAAGAAAAATGGGCTGGGACGCTGGTCTAAATATTCATTCCGCACTAGCTGATCCGCGCAACTTCGTCCGCGTCACATTTTTCATTAATGCTCCGCTCCTATTAGTCGTAGCGTGATGGGCAGTATTTCCTGATATTAGTGCGTTCAACCAAACCAACAAACAAACTTTTCAGCTTTACTTACAATAAGTAAAAGATTAACTGGCGATTTTACAACTTGTTCCCAACTTTCATAAAATTGTAGATACTTATGTACTATTTTTTTGGTATGCGTCATAATTAGCGCCAATAAACTCTTTTTCTTTCTTCTTTCTTCCTGGCCTGTTACTGTTATCAGATGTTAAATGAAATGAAGCGAGACTTTGAGTTAGGTATTCGAGTTAAAAGTTACGATACGACCTTAGAGGCTACGACAGGGTTCTCCACAAGTACAAAGCGCTTACTGGGAGTTTTTGAAGTGAATACTTCTTTAGCGGCGCTGTGCACATTTTTATGATGGGTAAAAAATGTTAAACTCGCGTCAGAACACGTGACCTGATCGAAAATTCGTAAGACGGTCACGTGTCCTGCAAACTTCTTTAGCGGCGTTGTGCACTCTTTTGGGATGGGTAAAAATTTTTAAATTTTATGAATGTCGCTGACGCTGCAATTGACGTGGACCTACTGGGCCTAAACAATCTAAGGAATTGACAATTAAGTAACCATCGACTCGAAAAGAAGATTTTTTCCAAGCTAAGATGGTACCTATCAAATTAATGACATCATCATCATCTGCCTAGCCTTTTCCCAACTATATTGGGGTCGGCTTCCAGTCAAGCCGGATTTAGCTGAATACCAGTATTTTACGAGGAGCGGCTGCCTACCAGACCGCCACAACCCATTAACTGGGTAACACGGTACTTCATGGCAAGACTGGAGTCAGATTTACTTGCTTCTGATTATCCGTAACGACTCCCGGCTGTCATTTGTAGATCTAATGACAGCCGAGACCAACGGCTTAACGTGCTTTCCGAGGCTCGAACGGAACTCGGTATTTTAAAATGTTCACCATCCACAGACCAACCTTGGCAAGCTTTGCTTAATCTTGAAGATCGACCCGTGCGGCTGTTATTATTTAATTAGTATCTGCCAAAAATGTGCGCGGCAGTGAAAACTTAATTTAATAGGTGGTGACCACGAAACTAAAAGAACTATGAAACGGTGGGAATTAAACTAAAATAAAAAGGGAAATCAGACAAAAGTCGGCGGTTCATGTAAAGTTTTTTCGGTTTTAAGGGTTCTGTACCCAAAGAATAACCAACAGAACCCTATTACTAGTCCGTCCGTCCGTCTGTCAGCTGGCTATGTCTCAAGAACCGTTATAGGAAATTTTCGTAGATTGTGTATCTATTGCCGCTATAACAACAAATAATAAAAATTAAGGTTTTTGGTACGGAACCCTTCGTGTGCGAGTCAGACTCGCACTTGGTTGGTTTTTTCATTAACATTCATTGTTACTAGTTAATTCAAAAGACAGAATTGCACCCCGGTGGCGTAGGTAACTCATAAAGCCGCATATTTTTTCACAGTCAATTGCATGCCTAATTGGATCGTCTAATCGACAGTTACCTACAGTTGAAATAACAATACTTACGAGTTACGATAGAAGAACATTTTACACTATCAGAACACAATAATTGCCGTATGGTGTCGGCCGGTGCCGGGAGGAGCTCGTGGCTAGATAATAATAGCCGCACAGGTCGATCTTCAAGGTGAAGCAACGCTTGCCAAGGTTGGTCTGTGGATGGGTGACCATCTTAACATAGGTACTGAGTTTCCTCCGTGCCTCGGAAAGCACGTTAAGCCGTTGGTCCCGGCTGTCATTTGTAGATCTTTGGCAGTCATTACGGATAGCCAATCAATCTGACTCCAGTCTTGCCATGAAGTACCGTGTTACCCAGTTAATGAGTTGTGGAGGTCTGATATGCAGCCGCTCCGCGTAAAATACTGGTATTCTGCTGAATCCGGTTTGACTGGAAGCCGACCCCAATATGGTTGGGAAAAGGCTAGGCAGATGATGACGATAGAAGAACATTAATGTGGATATCACTTGATTAGGCCGATGGAATCTGTGTAAGTACATAGTGTAGCGAAATAAAAGAGGTTATCGCATAAAACACGTATCATATAATTGTTTTTTTTTTTTTTTTAATTAATCTAAATGGTAGATAAGTATAAAAAATATAAAAACAGTCAAATACAAAAATACACTAAAACATATTTCGTACTGGTGAAATAATTTTTTTTTATTAATTTTGAAGCAAAAAAAGTGCGAAAGAAATCGGTCACGGTTTATAAATTTGTTAGCAAAAACTACCTTTAAGAAAAGCGAACTTCTACACCTTCAGATAGTGATTGCAATCAGTACTGAGATTTGGAAGCACCTCAAGTTACAAATAGGAGTTGACTTTACAACTCCTAGACAATATGCAAATAGGAAATAACCAGGAAAAAAACAAATTAATAATTAGTAAGAAACGCAAACTAATAACATCAACAAAATTTAAATACTCGTATCTATTTTTAAATAAAGTGCGTGGATATCCCGGAGATCAAAGGATCGATGTTCAACTGGATCACGTTTTCTAATAGAACTCTGAACGTTGTATTGCTCACGGTTACTAGGAAAGAATCTCCTTTATTACGGGAGGTAGACCGTGGATCTTGGATTGTAGACCTTGGACCGCAGATCGTAGACTGAAGACTATATGGTATCTACAGCAAATAACGAAAATATGAGCGACGTAATTCTCGAACGGAATTTCTAATAAAGAAAGGAAATATTTACGTACCGGTCTTGTGTTTAAATAAATAAATTTCTGATGTTTTTGATGTTTTTGAACTCATTTCGTGAAGAAATTTTATAAAATCTTAGTACATCGAAACTGGGTAGGTACTTTATGATCAATTTACAATAAGTATTCAATTCACTTGATTCAAGATAAAATTGTCATTTAAAACTAAAATACTCCTTTGACATTTCTGAAGGAATCGGAACTTGAATTCTTTTTGTTCAGAAGAAAAAATACTGTCCACAACAAAAGAGGTTAAATCAAGAACAAAGGGTTTTAAAACAGATAAAACTATTATGCAGTATACACAATGCTGCAATAGGTAAGTACCTAGATTTGGAAATAATCGTGAATTGCCGATGAAACACCTATAGATACTTATTCAAAATAAATAAATTGCGTAGCTGCTTCAAGCGATTTTAGTTCCACTCGTCAGTGGCAAAGAAAATACTTTTTTTAACTATATTATAGTCTGTGAATGTAGGTAACACTATGCTCAAAAGCAACACACATACTCTCTCTCCAATCGGTGCCTCACTGCAGAGGATCGTAACTCCGTTTGATTCCGTCAACCAGTTGTCTCCATCGGTCCCGATCTGTAGATTGGTGGATTACGTCCCTGACAGGTATTTTCAACTCCTCCGTTATTTGGTCTGACCATCGCCTGGGACTTCGGCCCCTAGGCCTTTTTCCCTCGATTTTGCCGGTCACTATAAGGCGTTCCAAATTGACGGTCTTCCTGCGTGTAACATGGCCAAAATACCGCAGTATTCGTTGTAGGCAGATTGTGGATAGCCGTTGAATCTTTTCTTTCTTCAGCTGTTTGAGAATAACCGACCAGCGCTCCTACTGCAAGATAGGCCATGGTGTCCGAGGCGGTCGACTGCTTCACCGCGTTAACACCGATGTTGATCACTACATGTTGGTATTTACTTTGAGTAATAACTTATTCATCAAGACATTCATGGTTTTACTAGGACCTAAAACACATTCATAAATTAATTCACCTCAGCTGATACCAAACAGCGACCAATACGCTAGCTTAAAACCAAATAAACAAATTTATAACCACCACGTCTTTTATACGACCCAAACATTCTCGATCTACCCGCATTTTTTAACAATCCCACCAAATCCTCGTTAAGGTAAAGTTCTCGTCTACTTAACTGTACCGAAAATTATCGGAAATGTTTGTATTATTATATCTTTTTGCGAATACCCACAATGGTTCCCGATGGGTCAGATTCCGAAGGGTCAGACATCAACATACAATCAGCGTTGCCAAAATTAAAGACGAACAAGAAGGTGCCAAACAGCCCAACCAATGATCTACTGGACAAAAAACTGGATAAAAAGATGACGACAAAGATAATGATAGTTCAAGCTCTCGTTGATCTGAAGAGTCGAAAAGGCGTATCATTATATGCCATCAAGAAGTACATAGCAGAGAGATATAACGTGGATACGGAGAAACTGAATTATCACATCAAGAAGTCCATTAAATCAGCAGTAGAAGACAAAACAATTATTCAAACCAAAGGAGTAGGAGCGACAGGATCCTTCAAACTTGCCCCCGTCAAGGAAAAGAAACCAAAAACGAAAAAACCGAAGAAAGAAAAGACAAAAGATCCTGAAAAGAAAAATAAATTGAAAGAAAAATCAAAGAAGAAAACTTTAGAAAAAACTGTTGTGAAACCAAAAGAAAAATCGAAGAAAGCGGAAAGTAAAAACTTAAAATCGAAAGTAGTAAAGGAGAGCAAAGATGATGGACCAACAAAAGCCAAGAAAAAGAAGGTGG
This sequence comes from Lacanobia oleracea, assembly GCA_950371165.1. Classification (NCBI taxonomy): domain Eukaryota; kingdom Metazoa; phylum Arthropoda; class Insecta; order Lepidoptera; family Noctuidae; genus Lacanobia; species Lacanobia oleracea. The sequence continues at coordinate 13,904,116 of OX493413.1, forward strand.
AGAAGGAGAAGATGCCGAAGGAAAAGAAACATGGCAGCGACAAGGCTAAAAAAGTGAAGATAGCTGCAGTTAAGAAGACTCCCTCCAAAAAGAAAGGCAATATGTCAAGGAGAAAAAGCATTGGTTCGATTATAAAACCACCGAAGATGAAGCCAACGGCAAAAGTGTAGAGTTACCACACATCATTTTATAATAATTTAATAATCGATATTTTGTTGAACTTTTAATATTTTTGAGCTAAAAATGTTGAGTTTTGAACTAATTATAACTGATTTAATTTTTTACCGTTGTTTTCTTGTCCTATTCAAAAGATGGGTGGATTGTGTGACGAGCGATTTAAAAGAAAAGTGAGTTAGTGATAGCGTGACGACTGATAGAACAGAATGGAAGAATAAAACGTGTTGCGCTGACCCCAATAACATGGGATAAGGGCAGGTTCTTTAAACACTGGGTGGGCCCGAAGGTAGTTTTCGTCATCTTTGAACGCATAACTTCCATACAATGATTTGAGAATTTATAGACGCCATAACTGAAATTAGTCTATACTAGTTGTCCCACACAACTTCGTCTGCGTCACATTGTTCATTAATGCTCCGCTCCTATTGGTTGTAACGTGTTGTTATACATATGACATATATAGGTAGCAGCTGTACTGAACCTTTTTTCTCTCTGGGCCACATTGCGCTTCTACTATTGCCAAGATGGGCCGCAATATCCTACAGTAAAATACAATTCAACTTTATATACAATAGAATAGAATACTCTTTATTATGTACACCATATAAGTTACAGAAAAGATAGATGAAGAAAACATTACATAGGGTGACACAATGGGCGGCCTTATCGCTAAAAGCGATCTTTTCAAGACAACCTTTGGATGGACTGTAAAGATAATGGAAAGACAGTACTGCAGGTAGTCTTAGGTGTACGATTTATATAAATAAATACATATTAGATAAATATATACAATTATAATTATGTAACAAATAAAAAGCATAGGACCCAAGTGAAAACGATCAAAGAGAAAGGTAGTGATTTTTGACCATTGTTTTAAAAATGGCCAAAGATTGAGCACGTCTTACTGACACGGGCAAGGCACTCCATAACCGTTTGAACCGTACCGTATTATATATTTTTATCTTCTTATCGTGTGGGCAGGTGCGGGCAAGCGGGGCTTAGAAGTAGATGGGTGAGCGCCAGCGCTGTGAGGCGCGCCAAGTTGTTGGACGAGCTTAGGGTGAAGCCTGGAACGGAAAGTGGTTTTTTGTTCTTCTTCTTATCTTGTGGGCAGTACCTAAGGTCTAACGACCCCACACACCCTAGTGTCAGAGTTTCTAAACCGCCTCAAGAGCCTCTGACATGGTTTATTTGACGACCGTCATTTGGCGGCCGGGAATAGTAACTAATTACATGAATAGGATTTTTGAATATGTCACTCGAGGCTAGATATTAACAGCCGCACGGAGGAGCTCGTGGCTAGATATTAACAGCCGCACGGGTCGATCTTCAAGGTTAAGCAACGCTTGCCAAGGTTGGTCTGTGGATGGGAGTTTCCTCCGTGCCTCGGAAAGCACGTTAAGCCGTCGGTCCCGGCTGTCATTTGTAGATCTTTAGCAGTCGTTACGGATAGTCAGAAGCCAGTAAATCTGACTCCAGTCTTGCCATGAAGTACCGTGTTACCCAGTTAATAGGTGTGGAGGTCTGGTAGGCAGCCGTTTCTCGTAAAATACTGGTATTCAGCTAAATCCGGCTTGACTGGAAGCCGACCCCAATATAGTTGGGAAAAGGCTAGGCAGATGATGATGATGATGATTTTTGAATAGGTATGTGACAACAGGACCGTTTTCATATGGCATAGGCCAACTTTTTCACGTTAATAGTGGGTTAGGAATAGTTTCAGCCCATCGTCAAGGAGTTAAACAGTACAGCATAGATACATGCACATATACACTGATTCAGGGGCGTAGCTACAGCCGTTTGATACGGGGCCCCCGACCCCGACGTGTCCTTCGTGGCCTGCCAGACAATCCTTAGCTATTTTGTTGTGGCGATCAGCGGCGGCAACAGGCGATCAGCGGCGGCGATCTCTCGCGTCCGGCCCTGGTTCAAAGCCATGGTCCGGAGTGAGGAAACATGGGAAGCGGTCACCTACCTTCTGCGAAGCAGTAATGCTAGCTCGGCCACCGTAGGCGCGGGTCTGCGGACGGCGAGCATTGGGTGGCTCACCGTCTGATCAGAATCAGGCCCGGGTCGACAGCGCGCTGTGTTCCACGAGCGCCTCAAAGAGCTGTCAGCATAAAAGACGTGGCCCGCTAGGGCCAGTGCCTGCTGGGGCTGCGGACTTCGTTCGAAAGAGGCACCGTACCCTGGAATGCAAAGGGCATTAGGAGGAACACGGATGGGTTTTAGTCAGTAAGAGTCTAAGCTGACACTCCCTCCTGCTTTACCCAGAGCGGGAGGAGTCATTTGATGATTTCCCATCCTACAAAAAAACAAAAGGGCCTATTTTGTTAAAAAAAACAATACCCCTAAAAACGGGCCCGCTACAATGTCTGATACAGGGCCCCTTTGGACTAGCTACGCCACTGAACAGACTAAATATAGCATCATCAATAATGTGCACACAGGGCCACACCGAAAAGCTTGACGGGCCACATGCAGGGCCGCAGGTTGACTATAGCTGGCCTATACGCTTCCTCGATAAATTCTATCCAACACTAAAATAATTTTTCAATTCGAACTGGTAGTTCCTGAGATTAGCGCATTCAATCAAAAACAAACTCTTCAGCTTTACCAATTCAATACTACTAGCTGACCCGTGCCGACTTCGTTGGGCGGTATTTTTCGGGTTAATATATAGCCTATTACACTCACAAATAATTGTCTTTCTATTGGTAAAACAATTTTTAAAATCGGTCCAGTAGATCCAGAGATTAAAACCTCACAAACTTTACCTCTTTTCCCTAGTCTAAATCCTTATTCAGCTAAAAAGGATTTATTTCAAAATAACTAATAAAAATAACTATATAAATTATGAATATCCAAAACCAAATACAATCCAGGCGTCGAAAAATTCCTCCGCATCGCTGTCATCCGGAAACGTGCCCAGAAGACTGGCAGCATTACCACGTTGAATGGCAATGCTAATTCTTTGAGCAAAGAACGAGCCAGCCCTCTGGTCACGCAAAGTGTCGACCAGTCGGCGAGAAATGTCCTTAAAAAGGAGACGTGCACTCGGACCCCATGACCCTAGCGTTTCGACCCCAAACGGCTCAAAACTGTAATTACCAATAAGGTTACGGTATTTGCGCCGCCCGCTTAAGGGCCTCAGCAGCCGCAGCAGCAGCGCCGGCACAGCTCGCCGTACCTCTAGTTAGTGACCTCTTTTTAATATTAGTATTAGATACAAATAGATTATAATGATAAATGCTGCACTAATCAACTGGGCGTTACACATTATGAAAGACCCACATTTTATGTTACCTACCGTAGGTAAATATTTTCACATGTGGGTAGGCAGAAATTACAGAATGCCTCCTGTCATCATGTAGCATCTTTGCATTGCCACACGAAAAGAAACCGGAACCTTCTAGATTCGTTCTCTCTGTCTGTACGTCGGGTTTTACACCCGAAGTACTCACTATTCAACGTATTTCGATTAAATTTCTAAGGAATCTATTGTATCTCTTTGATTATTACGTACTAGTTGACCCACGCACGCAACTTCGTCTGCGTCACAATTTTCATTACTGCTCCGCTCCTATTGGTCTTAGCGTGACGATATGTAGTCTATAGCCTTCGTCGATAAATGGGCTATCTAGCACTGAAAGAATTTTTCAACTCAACCAGTAGTTCCTGAGATTAGCGCGTTCAAGCAAAAAAACAAACTCTTCAGCTTTATACAGGGTTATTTGTAAAACACCAGAAACCTCTTAGGCAGTGAAAGTACACATGATTATAAGCAACTTTTACTTTGGGAAAACTCCGAAATCTCGAAAAAAATATCAACTGTTTCATACAAAATGCAATATTTAGCCAAATGAAACAGCTGATATTTTTCTCGAGCTTTCGGAGTTTTCCCAAAGTAAAAGTCGCTTAATGTTTAATCTCGTCAAGAAATAACAATGTTGTTCATCGTTTCTTTGCGAAATACCCTTAGGTACTATAAAATACAGACTTATTTTTTTACCATCTCAATATTTATGCAACAGCGAAGGTACATAATATGTACCTGTGGACCTATATATATTTCAATTGGCATCGCATTGTCCCTCCCTCCGGCAAGCAAGCCGTATGTAGGTCATAGGAACACGTACCTAGATATCTATTACGTACAGTGAGTGCCGGATTGTATAAGCAATAGGGAATATGCATGAAAAACATATTTATCATCTATATAGTAAAAATATACAAAAATATGATACTAACAGTGACAACAGAGTCAAAAATACTCGAAAAACGAAAGAGATATAATAATTTTAAACAAATATATCTGTCCCTCTCGCGAAAAAGCTGTTTTCTATGGCAGCTGTATAGGCGTCATAGACGATGACGTCAAAATTGACATCGGATTTCTCTTTCTAATTGTAATCTTTGAAGCTTTATAACTTCGCGCAGTCAAAGGAAATCCTAGACAAAAGGCAGAGTCTCGAGAAATCTACACCCATTTTCCATCTACAACAGTCGATTAGAAAGATCAAACTTCTACCTTTAAGGTGGATGCTCCAGGGTGGCCCGCGAAATTCAAATATTTTTATGTTTTTTGCAATTTGCCGGTCAGTGTGAAGCTGTATGTGGACCAAATGCGATCTGCGACCGTAACGCGTATTTATCTAAAGAATTATAACCATTTTAATCATCAATATACCCCTTTAAGTTCATGTAATTCGAAAGAATGATTATTTCTGAAATATTCATTCTTTCGAACTACATGAACAAAGAGGGCAATATAGACGATTAAAATGGTTATAATTCTTTAGATAAATACGCGTTACGGTCGCAGATCGCATTTGGTCCACATACAGCTTCACACTGACCGGCAAATTGCAAAAAACATAAAAATATTTGAATTTCGCGGGCCACCCTGGAGCATCCACCTTAAAGCTTTCAATTCCTAGTTAATTTCCCTCTAAGGGACGCATTTTCCCATGACTCGGGGCGGGAAGAAAAATCCTGATGAGGCTGTTAGGATGGCGACAGACGACCTTAGACTTAGACTGAACGTACTATGGTTTATATTTTTTTCTTTTTTTTTTTTACTATTGATAGGCACGCGTTTGACCACTATCTCACCTGATGGTAAGCGAGGATGTGGTCGAAGATGGAGCACGCTTGCCTAGAAATAACCTATTCACTCTTGATTTAAAGACTCCCAGGTTGTAGCTATCAGGAAACACAGACTCGGGCAGGGAATTCCACTCCTTAGCTGTACGCACTATGAATGTGTTCCCAAAACGTTTTGTGCGTATGGGTGGGATGTCCACCATGTACCGGTGGCGCATCGCCGTTCGTCTTGTGGTCCGATGATGGAACGGGCTTGGCGGAATTAAATTATGCAATTCCGTCGCACATTCCCCAAAATGCAACCGTTAAAAAACCGACAGGCTAGCAACTCGTCGTCGATGTTCAAGACTTTGGAGCTTCGACGCGACGAGCCTCTCATTGCCGATGATCCTCTTGGCTCGTTTCTCAATTGACTCAAGGGCATCAAGCTGGTATCTGGCAGATCCATCCCAAAGATGAGAGCAGTATTCCATACACGATCGAACTTGCGCTTGATAGAGTTTGAGCAGCTGTTCCGGCGTGAAGTACCGTCTCACCTTAGCCAGAATCCCCAACTTCTTTGCAGCCACTTGAGCTTTTGCCTCTATGTAAGGGCCAAAATTGAGAGTAGATGTTAGTGTAACCCCAAGAAGCTCAAGATGGTCGGTTATCGGCACGGTTTCACCGCGGAAAGATGGAGCTGGGCGGAATTGGCTCCTTTTGGCGGAAAATAGACACGCTTGGGTCTTAGCAGCATTGAACTTGACCATTGAGGAGAGAGATTTTGTTGAGAATTTTAGAGGTGTCAGATTTTAATCTTACACCAGTCTTGCCAAGAACTGCCGTATTAACCAGTTAATGTGTTGTGGAGGTTGGGAGGAACTTTCATTCCTGACAGAAAACGCACAGCCTAAACCAGTGCCAGCATGAAATTTTGCTCAAATTTTAAACGAAGGTGAACAGATGGCAAGGTGAACAGAAGCCTTTTTTGTAGATTCTTGATGAATCTAAAGATGCCTAAAAGGGGTTGAAAGTTCGTACGCAAGTTTGCTAATGGGAATTCCCAGTCTATATTAAATTCTCAATATTCTTCTGGATGTAGGGCAGCATAATTATCATAGGTATTCATATCTCTTCGCCTTCTGAAAATTTCAAAATCTCTCTAGCTTATTTTTTGTTGCGATAGTTTATTATGATCTACAATTTTGTCTCAACTATTCTTATAATTATCTTATCTTATCTATCTATACTTCTATACTAATATATAAAGCTGAAGAGTTTGTTTGTTTGTTTGATTGTTTGTTTGTTTGTTTGTTTACTTGAACGCGCTAATCTCAGGAACTACCGGTCCGATTTGAAAAATTCTTTCAGTGTTAGATAGCCCATTTATCGAGGAAGGCTATAGGTTATATATTATCACGCTAAGACCAATAGGAGCGGAGCAGTAATGAAAATTGTGACGCAAACGAAGTTGCGTTGGTCAACTCGTAGTACTAATATATAAAGCTGAAGAGTTTGTTTGTTTGTTTGTTTACTGGAACGCGCTAATCTCATGAACTGCTGGTCCGATTTGAAAAATAATTTCAGTGTTAGATAGGCCACTTATCGAGGAAGGCTATAGGCTATATATCATCACGCTAAGACCAATAGGAGCGGAGCAGAAGCAGACGAAGTTGCGCGGGTCAACTAGTTTTATGATAAAACTTACCGTTTTTCTGAAAATTGCGTTTGTTACCTTTGACCCCGCGTATTTATTTTCCAGGTATCGGATCGAGGAGGACTTTTTAGATCTTATTTATGATAGCGTTTTGAACAAGCCTACCAATTTTGATCTGGGTGCGAATTACTGTATCTTCATTCCTATTTTTTTGATCCAATTTGACCGGACTAAGTAATTCTGCATCAATAACATTATCACAGACCATCTTTGACTGTACATACCTATGAATTCTAAAATAAAATAAAAAAAACTAAAAATTCAATTTGCATTGAATTCATTTGAAAATAGAACGTTGCCCAGTTTGCTAGAAGTTGCAGTGTCGATGACTGTTGACGTCATAACCAGATCAAGTTTGATGTACCTATTGTGAAAGAAAAACTGTAACGCCAAAGTTAAAAAATGTAAGTACCTATTTATTTTAACAATTTATGAGTCCTTTTTATAATCTACAAATTATGTAGGTGCACTAGTTAATGTCTTGAAAAATTTTGTAAAACCTGCACTCTAAATGCACATAACTTTTTTTTTTCCATTTGCAATTAATTATCTGCATTTTCTATCAATTTATTTCTGAATAAACTCCTAATACTGTTCGAAAACGTATCTACCTACTTAAATAACACAATGAATGTTCTCGACTTTCTGAATCGTCAAAATGAACGGTTATTGGTTGTACTTTTACAAACTCAGATCATTTTACCGCGAAAACGCGAGACTTTTGTCTGCCATTTTTTTTTCGTAAATGTTGTCTCCATTTTTTTACGATCTTTCTTGTAACGTAGACGATAACGAAATAATATTTATTCAACCCCTCCGTTGTCAATGGGCGTTCATACACAATACGTAGGTAAGCATTTATAAGTCATCACATAATTTAAAGGGGAGGAAGGGGAAAAATGGACACGCGTGTTAAATACTGCGTGCAATAGATTGTGATTAATTATGTTATTATTCAAGATTTTTAGAAGGATTTTACAAAATTTAGTTTATGTTCAGCTATAGTACCTACATACCTATGAGGTTTTCTTAAAAGGGAAAACTGACGCCATGAAGAAATCGAAAAAGTTTTGATTTTTTAAGATATTGTTTTTTTTCACTAAAAAATGTAATCATTAAAGTAGTAGTACCTATGGCTACAATGATATTATATTTTAATAACATCTGCATTATTTAAATAAAAAAATAGATGTAAAAATTAATTGCTCAAAATATTCATACTGCGTTATGCTGAATTGATTTGTCTCTGGTCCAGTGTTCAAAAATTATACATACACATGTATCTAATGTAACACATGGTCTGAAGAGTGTGTCGATATTGTCTATTTGTTGTTTGCTCTATCATTGATATTTTTAATATTACTACACCTGCGGTGATTAAGTCTCGTAAATTTAGCGAAAAAAAAAAAAAACAAAATTGAGGTAAGAAAATACCTCAGGGAAAGCTTCCTTTGACGTTTATTCTAAGACTGCAGGAGATTTTTACGAACTTTTTGCTAGATGCTGGAGAACGTTTGGATGAGAGGAAAATGGCATCAAACTCCTTTAGTTTGAATAACTCTAGTATTATATTTCATTCTTTATTAACACAATGCAAAATATGATTTTAAAATGAAAATCTTTATTTCAATAAGAATCTGCACTGCAAGTTACCGACGGAAAACGTCAGGTGATTGACTGATGCTATCAAAACCCTAAAACAGTCTACAAAATAAAGGACATAGTTTCCACAATCGAATATATATTTAAACGAAACATCTCTGACGTATTATAAATAATACTTTGACAATGTAACATGAACCATAAACTCAGCAAATAGGCCCAAATCGTGTGAATTATTCATTATATCGGCCATTCTACTTGAATGACATCACTACGCAGAGACCACCAACTCACTACATGATTATCAACCTTATTCAGTTTTAATAAAGCTGATTATAAATCGATTACTGGTCAAAAGTAATTTCTTAAGTCGCCTTTCCGTTTAAATCTGAAAAAAATGCTTGTGTTATCCCACTCTAACTTGTGCCTAATCCCCATAAGTAAGACAGAGACACACACATATTTGTTGAGCTTACCCGTCTCGTAGAGAGGATATTGGGGTCATGGAACGTGTTTGAATTTCGAAACACGTTCCGTCCAATACCGTGCGTTGTTATTCACTGTTTTATCATTGGTTAGACGGCCTCCGTACCACAATGTTCAGCTTGTAATAAAATCGATACGGATTCGTACCGCGGTATCGTTTCTCTGTCGTTAGTCGATGTCGCTTCGTGTTTTGTGGTAGTCAAGCTATACACTGTGACCGTATCTTTTATGTTATTCGTGCAGCCATTTCGTTTCGAAAGATGTCCGGAGTGACTTTAATCGTGACGTTTTGATACGTTTTCTATAGTTTTTTGACGTTTAAGAAGACACCATTGCTGTGGATCTGTGAAGGTAAGTGGTTTGCACCATATTTCATAAAGATATTTGTATAAAATAGTGTATCAGCTGAGATTTTGGAGGGAAAACGTCAAAAAATTCCGATTTTAGTACCAGAACTGTGTTGTAACACTGAAATAACTTCGAAATTCGTGCGTGACGTCACGGCCATTTGAAATTAGAATTGAATTACTGATTCCGTTAGTGTTTTAATCGATTTGGTTGTGGAAAACAATGTTCTTTTAACAATGAAATTGCTTTTATTTTATTTTATTGAAGTGATCGATTTTTGACGTTTTCTTTTGTTTGTTTACATATAGTTTTGTGCAGATATAGTGACGAACATGTAATTTTAGTATGCAAGATGGCTTCAAATGACAATTTGCGCTGAGATATCAATCTCATGGTTTCTTATTACTTCACAGTAGAGACTAAAATGCTGTTACTGCATATTTTGATTGGATATTATGTGCTGTCTCTTTCTAGCAGTGTAGTTTGTTGTGCTTGTGTCTCTGTCTGGCTCATGCGACTTATTTATAGAGACGCGGCGTGTATGCCGTTCCCCTGTGTCGCCCTACATTTGCGATAGTGTTGTAGTTTTGACGTTTCGTTTTATCGACATAATTTATTGTTATCGATAAGTTTGTTATTTTATATGGATCGTGCGTTATTTATTAACTGATATATAGGTTTTACATTAGATGGCGCTTAACTGATATATAGGTTTTACATTAGATGGCTATTAAGTACTTGTTTTCCTTGTGTTCATATCTGAGGTAATTAATGTGCTTGTAAAATTTGATTATTTCAAAAATATTTGAGTTTATTCTCTTAAGGCAAAAACTAAGGTTTTTAGCGTTCATTACGACTCGACCTTGATTCAGCTTCTCCAGTTAAGTGTTGGAAAATTATATTGTGTAAAATTCCATTAATTTGGCATTTACGGGCTATTACCATTTTAAGGTATGAGGAGCTCGTGGCTAAATAATAAGAGCCGTACGGGTCAATCTTGAAGGTTAAGCAACGCTTGCCAAGGCTGTGGATGGGTGACCGTCTTAACATAATGAGTTTCCTCCGTGCCTCGGAAAGCACGTTAAGCCGTTGGTCCCTGCTGTCATTTGTAGATCTTTGGCAGTCGTTACGGATTGTCAGCTTGTAAGCTAGTAAATCTGACTCCAGTCTTGCCAAGATGTACCGTGTTACCCAGTTAATGGGTTGTGGAAGTCTGGCAGGCAGCCGCTTCTTGTAAAACTCTGGTTTTCCGCTGAATCCGATTTGACTGGAAGCCGACCCCAATGTAGTTGGGAAAAGGCTAGGCAGATGATGATAATTTTAAGGTGTGAGGAACTGCGTTGTAATCTACCGCGTGGACCCAGTGTGGGCTACTGAATGTTTTATTGGACCAGTTTTAATTAAGGCACTGAGAGTTTTGTGACATCTTACCACTTTTTCTCTTGCAGTTGCACTGTGCTTGTTTAATCATATCTCCAATTTCATGTTCATATATCTTTTCCTGACGTATTCATAAAACCCTTACCAGAGGTGTCGTTGGAACCACATCAAATTATCAAACAGATACGAAATATTGAGGTATAACAGTTCTTTAGTCTAAGAGTGAACAGGTTGCTTCTGGGCAGTCGTCGACCACATCATCGCTTTGCATCAGGTGTCACAATGGTCAAACGCAAGCCTATACATTACATTAATTACGATTCAAGCCTTCTTACAATATAAAACTAACTCAAAACCTACTAAATATCAGAAACTAACAATAATAATTTATATCGACTCTCCCCGCAACACTGTTTGAGATAAAAAAATAAAATGTCTGCCGCCATCCGCCGCGTAGGGATTATTATTACTCTCATCCCTTATATACATAATAAACCTTATTTACTAAGTACTAAAGTCCATATTCTATTGGTGTACATGAATACCTTTGTCGATGAAGGGATATTGGAATGTCATTGGAATTTGTACTCTATTTTGAAAGATTTAAGGTTTAAAATTTTGGGAGGGGCTTAATAATAAAACCAAATAGTACGCTTCTATTGAAATATCTCTGTTGATTTACGAGGGGCTAAAGATGGTGGTTGGTAAGAAAGCTTATTTCGCCGTTTTTATCCTCGCTGGGATGTTTGTGTCTTTCTCCGAAATAGTTGGACTGATTTCGGTGATGTCGTTAACTACTTTATTGTGTGTTTATTACTTCGGCTTAATGACTTTTTGTTTTGTGTTCGAAATTATGTTGTCATAGAGAGGTGACTGGTTTTTTTTTTATTTCAAAGGTTTTTTGTGAATAACGTTGTTATACAAGTCTAGTAGTCTGAAGCACGGCTGTCGTACTGCGTGCGGTTCTGGGTAAAACAAGGTGTTATCATATTTTTCGTATTGTTTTTGAAATTTTTCCCAAAAGCCAAAAACACCAAATACCAATTTGGTTTCAGTATTTTGTTTTGTGTCGACATTAGAGAAAAATAATGTTTTGTCCAGCCTTTACAATGCCTTTGGAATATGAAGAAACCAATAACAATAACTACTTATTTTTCTTGGAAAAAAGGACGTCTTTGTGTTAGTTTACGAACAAGGCAAGTGAAAACGTGGTGTCATAGAAGATAAATCATAATTACAATGCAGGTACCAACGGAACACATTAGTGGTAACAAAACCAGTATAAACTGGCCTCGCTTTCTATTGAAACTCCGTACTACGGTAGGCCAGCTCAAGACAAAAATTTTCTAAGGACACTGAAGGACGGTTATCTGAGGGCTTATTGCGGGCGTTCACTTAATACCTATGTCAAATAGTATGAACAAAAAAAGTTTTTCGTTATTGTCACCAGACGGCGCTTATTAAGTTTCAATACAAATTGACGTTCATTCTGACGCGATCGAGTAGGTACGTTAGGAAACTCGCACTAAGGCCACTATGCCATTGTCAATTAAAATATGTACATCCTATGATGTGAAACTGTCAATCAGACAGTAGAAAATTTTATCAATTACCTTCATATCTTATCCTTCAACATTATAAAGAAAGAAAAAAATATTCTGCTCAAACAGATAACATGTTTAAAAATAGTTTAGAACTAATGAATTTGTTTAAAGTAAAGAAAATTTTAAAATGAAAAGTTATATTAAAATAAATAAATAATAACGTTTATTTCGAGCAACAAAGGATCACAGGTCACAGCACACACATTACACATGATTAACAAAAAAATACATTTAAAAGACCACACATATTATTATTACTGATTATTTTTTGACAGAGTCATTTACAAGTACTTAGATAAAAAATACATTTACAAAAACATTATTACTAAGAATAGAAATACCAATTAAAAAAAGATCATGATGCCCGTACAAAAAAACGCACCCTTAAAACTGCCCTCGGCTGAGCGATCCCGCCGGCGTTAAATCACATTGATCTATTTTTTTTCCCTTTTTAAAAACGCTCATCCCTTGCCACTCACCTGCCTTTAATATTCAAAATAATGTATTCACGATATTTATTTGCAACTAGCTTCTGCCCCCGGTTTCGTTGGCACGTCAAGTATTTTCTTGGGTTTTAATTTTTTGCTCGGAACCGTAACCCTTTTTCTTAAATAAATGCTAGAAGCCAACGTCACTCCTTGTAGGTAACATCAGCTTTCTGCCAGATAAGGTCTCGTCAAAATCGGTCCAGCTGTTTCGGAGATTAGCTGGAATAGAACTAAAGAAACTTTAAATAGTGGGCTGTTCTGCCCACCAGTCCACCAAATCCCACACCAGTCTTACCAAGTAGTATCGCTTTAACCAGTTACTGGGTTATAGAGGTCTGATAAGCAGTCACTCCATAAAAAAAAATCTGGTTCTTCCAGTTAGACTGGTGGCAGGCTTGAATCACCTGATTGTCTGATAAACGATGATTCCGTGCTTCGGAACGTATAAACCGGTGGGCCTAGCCCATGTCAGAGGCCCTTGAGGCGGTTTGGAAACTCTTGCACTAGGGTGTGTGGGGTCGTTAGACCTTACTGCTCACATGATAAGAAGAAGTTAAGACTGGAAGTCTGGAAGCCAACCCCAACGAGTTGGGAAAAGGCTATTTCCGAAGATTGCTTGAACTAGCTTTCTCCGGCGTCTGAACATGCGTGACAGTCGGTATCTATCCCAAGGAAACATTCCACACATTCACGACATCCCTAAGTTTAATTAATATCCGTTCAATCTTTGAGGCGTGATTACGGCAAACATCCAGATTTTCTCATTAATAATAATTATTATTAGGATGTAGCCCTTCATTTTTACAAAAACCTGCATCCCCTACCCTTCTGTCCGTCATCGATTCACCGGGGAATAATATGATTACCTCACTGCACTGGGCAGACGGATTAGCGAGAATGGACCACCGCTCGCCACTAAAACTGGCACTCCACGTTGCGTATTTCTCAAATTCGTGTCACTAGTGCGATACAAAATTAACCTTATTTCTAAAGTAGTAAGGTACATTTTGCATTTCACAAGCGACGCGAATATTTTGAAAAATACGCCTAGTGAAGTGCTAGCATAATAAATACCACACCTTGATATACAAAAATCGCCGCTACTGCTACGACATAAGGCGCTGTCAGTGTCGGTTCTTTGATTTAAGTTACAAATTGACAGTGACAGCTCCCTTACATTGTAGCTGTAAGGGTGAATTTCATGGTACGTCGAGGTGTGATCGAGTAAACAATACAATACAATGTTGTTATCTATTAGTGATAATGAGAGGGTTGTCTTGTGGTCTGTAATTATTGTCCGGAAGCCATACGGTTGGATTTTGCACGCGAAGTTTTTTGTTATCGATAATGAGTCAATCAATTGATATTCAGCAAGGAAACACTAGCCTCATATAGTTTAAACTGACGACAAAAAAAAAAACTTGTAAAAAGTTTTTATTTAACCAATTTTTTTTTTACATTTTACTGTAAGTGCATCGTTAGAGCAAGGGTCATGGTATTATTTAGGTACATTAGATCCAAATACTATTTTTTTAAAGCATAGCAGATTCCAATAAATTATTCAAAACACTCCTTAAAAAACTATTTTTCGTAAACAGTGTTCCATTTTGTTCCCGACTTCCCCTATCGATTTTTTGCTTTTAATAACTGTGTTAGCAAAGGGTTAAACGGAAGAGGGCGGTATGAGGGGGTACTTTTGTAATGATGGGTGCACTCACTAAGGAAGGCACAACGCAATAAATTAAAAAGAAATCTGTTTAAAATGTCTGGTCTGGTATATTTTGGTCATAGTAATATCCAGTTCATCATTCATCATCATTTTAGCCGTCCATTACTGAACATAGGCCTCCCCCAAGATGGGGGGGTTTGCCATAATCGCCACGCTTGGCAGGCGCGTTAGCGGTAGCAGGGTATGGTGTTGAGTTTTGCAGAGAACGCTGCTGCCCATTCTCTGGTGAGTCCCTTAGTCGCCTCTTACGACACCCACGGGAAGTGATGGGATGGTACCTATTATTCTTTTACGGCACCATGCGGCACCGGCCGATTCCATACGGCTAATCCAGTTGCAATGACCATAATATATCGACCAAGAACATTGAAGAGCTCTTACAAAGAATATCTCTTACAAATAATCACAGCCGCACAGGTCGGTTTACAAGGTTAAGCAACGCTTGCTGAGGTCATTTTGTGGACGGGTGACCATCTTATCATACCGAGATTCCTTCCGTGCCTCGGAAGGCACGTAAGGCACTTGTCTCACCGCCGGCGATCAGCGAGTAGCGAGTAAAGCTTCAAACTCGAAACGAGTTGGCGAGCAGCGAGTAGCGAGTGAAGTTTCAATAGTTTTGACGCTCGGCTTTCAGCGAGTATTTTCGTCCGACGAGCTGTTACTCGCAATACTCGCTCCGGCCCGCACTATAGATATAAATTACCGCTGTTAGGTGAGTTCTGACCGCCAAGCGAGCATCGCCGAGCGAGTGTCGCTGAGCGAGTACAATCTTTGATAGCTCTTGTCGCTGCGATCAACTAGAAGAAAGAGCCTCTCGCCGGCAGTGTGAACAGCCAGCTATCGACTATGAATATATGTGTCTCTTTTACTCACTCGAGATCAATATCTTTTGTCCCTTTCCTCAGCGAGCAAATAGCCGATAACTACTCACTTCCTCGCCGGTGGTGAGACAAGTGCCTTATGGTTACGAAGGAAATTTGACACTAAGTAGTCTTGCCAAAGGGTGTCGGGTTGCCTGGTTACTGCCTCGTGGAGGTCAGGGGGCTAAAAAGGCCACTTTAGCAAATCAGCCAGCACATAGAACTACTCGTCACTGTCAAATTTTCCCAATCAACCTTGAACCTAATGCTTTAGCGATAAAGATGAAAATTAAATTTGACATATTGTTGTAGGATTAATATTTTGATCCTAATATGATTGTACTAAAGTAGTCTCTTTAGACACGCTGATGGCAGTTGCTCCATGTAAAATAATGGTTGTCAGATATTTCTGGGTACATCTTCCGACTCCCAACATAGTTGAGAATATGCTAGACAAATAAATTGACCTGCCTGCGTATATTTCCGAACGCTTACAGCCCAAATCTCTTCAAAGTTGAAGAAGAGTGAACAGGCCTTCTGGGTAAGCTCGCTCCATCGTAGACGTTGACTCTGTTACCTCTGACCTATGCTATTCCTAACCATAAAAAACAGTTTGTGAAATATCTCTTAAATCGGTCTAATATTGGAGGAGAAAACAGTCGGGAGCCAAACCTCGAACAAACTGACTTTTTACATACAAAGTCTCGCCGCCAGCATTTCCTTTTAAAGACACCCAGGTTGTAGCTTTCAGGAAACACAGACTCCGGCAGGAAATTCCACTCCTTAGCTATACCTTGACCTATTACGTTGTTAATAAAAAACAAAAGAACATTTCACAAGCATATTTCATAGGGTTTTGCATAACAAAATGTTTTTTTTTTCCTTAAAATCTCATTTTCTTTTACCGTAACTTCAAAAAGGTTGGGAGTTGGGTGTTGTAAGTCGGCGGAACGTGAGCGAGCGTCACGTTGGCGTCATTTCCCCTCGAGGAACATTCTTTGTTAACTGTACGTATCGTATAGAAAGTCACTGAGGGACTGTATTTCACAATATTTTCGTCGTATACTTTTCAAGATTTATGTTACCTAAGTTCGTGACAAAAAAAAATAGTAGTATTTTTTTCAGAGAATAATTATCTGAAAAAAGATAGTGGAGAACAATTCTCTGAAAAAAAGATAGCAGAGAATAAATCTCTGAAAAAAAGATAGCGGAGAAGAAGTGTGCACTAATTTTCTACAAATAAATGATCATTCATTATCGCCTAGCCTTTTCCCAACTATATTGGGGTCGGCTTCCACCCAAATCGGATTTAGTTGAATACCAATGTTTTACGTGGAGCGGCTGCCTACCAGACCTCCACAACCCATTAACAGGGTAACACTGTACTTCTTGGCAAGACTGAAGTCAGATTTACTGGCTTCTGACAATACATCTTACAAACAAACGACTTAAATAACTCTTGCAAATCATAATATATATTAATGTCTGGTAGTGTACCACTGGAAGCTATATTAGGCCACGAAAACATTGAGCTATACTAAATTTGGTTTCTTTATCCTGTGCGGCTTTTATCCTAAATGAGTCGAAAACCACAAACAAAGCGATATGATAGGTATTATGAAACCCACAGAGTACTTATTATCATTTGATATTTATTTAGCAAATTCATTATTATTCTTTTTTTCAAACTATATAGATGCGGTCGGTGTTTCCTAACTGACTAAAATTCAAAAACCACTCTTGAAGTCCAAAAAATTGTACCTACTGGTCAAATCATATGAGAACCATGTGGGTTCATGTCTGGGGTGGTCTCTTGAGGAGGTCTACAAAGATTTGATTGGACCTGTCAAGACAGTGCAAGCATTTGTCAGCTATAGGGAATGAGGAGCTCGTGGATAGATAATAACAGCCGGACGGGTCGATCTTAAAGGTTAAGCAACGCTTGCCAAGGTTGGTCTGTGGATGGGTGACCATCTTAACATATCAAGTTTCCTCCGTGCCTGAAAGCACGTTAAGCCGTTGTTCCCGGCTGTCATTTGTAGATCTTTGGCAGACGTTACGGATAGTCAGAAGACAGTAAACCTGACTCCAGTCTTGCCATGAAGTACCGTGTTAACCAGTTAATGGGTTGTGGAGGTCTGGTAGACAGCCGCTCCTCGTAAAATACTATAAATATTTATTATAAATATTTAAATATTCAGCTGAATCCAGCTTGACTGGAAGCCGACCCCAATATAGTTGGGAAAAGGCTAGGCAGATGAGTGAATGAGGAAGAAGAAGTATCAATAGGCCTGTAGATCCGAATTATCTTTGGGGGACCGTATTCTTGACTAGATACCTGTAATCTGCAATCGTAGGACACCCCAAGGAACCTTCAGAGCTGTAATTTGGCAAATTACAGCTTTCTACGACCAGAGGGCCTACCATGACGTGCTAAAGTGTGAATCTTCCGGGCAAGAAAGAGGGATGGAGCTATAAAAGGTGTATAGCTCCATCCCTCTTTCTCGCCCGGAAGATTGACGCTTTAACACGTCATGGTAGGCCCTCAGTAGTTTTGGCTGTGCGTTGTCTGTCTGTCACTCAGTAACGGAAGAATTTTCTGTTAGGTTTTTTTATTTTTTTTTATTGTGTTTGCTCTTGATGATTTGGCTTCCAGTCTAAGGCTAAACAGATTAGGGAATATTATGCAAATACAGAATTAATGAGAATGTTGTCATTAAAATGATAAAAAAGTATAAAATAAAGGCCATTGCAACGTTTTTATTTTGGTTAATATCGATTTTTAACAAAAATAATGAATTAAAGTAACGTGAAACGGAACGTATCTAAAAACAACAATCAGTGTTTAGTGACGTATCTGCTGTTATGCCAAAGAAAAGGCAACTTTATGTCGTTGAGTTAGGACAGTTCTTGACCAGTGATAGACACGAGTTACGTCATCGTCCGTTTTCGCGCGAACCTTTAAACTGTCGGTTTAAAAACGTGGTTTTTAGTCAGTAAGCTCCGCCCAGAGCGGGAGGAGTGATTTAATGATTTTCCATTCTTAAAAAAACTGGCCAAGTGCGAGTCGGACTCGCGTGCAAAGAGTTCCGAACGAATTTTTTTTTAATATGTTATTTTAACACAATAGACTTCTTATAGATTTTCCTGTAATCTATTATCTCCAGATTTTTCAAAATTTTAGACTCAGTAGTTTCGGATATGAGGGGGGGGGGGAATGGTAATTTTTCGTCTAATTTCTCGAATAACTTCAAAACCGTTTATTTTAAAATTATGAAAAATACAATTAAAACCCTCACAGTAAGACCTAAGACCTTACATTTGATATGTCACACTATATTTTTCAAAAACCCTCATATTAAATTTTAATAATTTACGTAACACGTCCGTGTTTGGGTCACAGAAGTCCATATGTGCACCAAATTTCAACAGAATCGGTCCAGTGGATCCGGAGAAAACTGGCTGTGACAGACGGACAAACAGACAGACACCCGAGTGATTCTATAAAGGTTCCGTTTTTAGTTCGGAACCCTAAAAAAGAAAAAAATGGTACAGTAATCTGTCAATTCATACAAGATAGAACGCTAGCCGGTCTGTTCTGTCAACATGTCGTTGTAAAAGTCGCGTGTAGAGAGCAGGAAGTATAAGTAGAACGGTGTGAAGTTACCAGCCCTGTGATTCTGCAGTGCCATTCTGTAAACATCATCTTGTTCGTATGGATACAGCTCACATCATGGTCACGTGATCACGAAGTGAGCTCACTTCGATTTACTTCACCCCAGCCCCGGATCTAACATGGCTACAATAACGAAGATCCATTTTTCGCCCAAGCCACGTACCCCGATTTGCCTCCCCCCCCCCTAGATCCGGGGCTGCTTCACCCAATCCTTCACTTCGACATGTTTACGGAATCGACCAACTGAATCACACTGCTGTTCACTTCGTGCTCACTTCACCCTTAGGTGAAGTTTATACGCTGGCTGACAGAAGACCGGGTGAACATGTTTTGATATTTTCCATACTGTCGATTCGAGTTCGTTCGGACTATCAAATAAGGAAAATCAAACTGAAATAGGTAATAAACAACTTAATAATTATGTACCTACTACAGTATTTGTATTTATTTGTTATCAGATGCAGCAGCCAATGAATCAGCCGGAACCCATAGGGTAAGTTGGAAATATGTTAATTAAGTTAGCATTATAATAATATTATTTAAAAACGGCGAAGAATGTACATAAATCGGCAAGCATTGATATATGTATAAATAAAAAACCCCAGGCAAGGCATTGTAAAATAAATAAATCCCAATATATATAATTATTCCGTTACTGAGTGACAGACAGACAACCAACAGCTGAAACTACTGGTCGTAGAAATCTGTAATTTGGTACCTATGTATGTTCTATGAGGAGTGTAGGGAAGCACAAGAGACGATTTCTCGAAATTCCTACGGGTACAGGAAAAAGTGGGATATGCGCATACGAAGTGGCGGGCAAACGCTAGTGTGATATGAAAGAAAAGAGAGTAAGTGATAGCATGACGGGTGATAGGGCAGAATGGAGGAAAATAGATTTTTTTATTTTATATGGGTTTGCTGTTGACTCTAGTCTAGGTCAGAGATGACAGAGACAAAATCTACGATGGAGCGAGTTTACCCAGAAGGAGCCTGTTCACTTTGACTTTAAAGAGATGAGGGTTCTAAGCGTTCGGAAACAGACGCCATTTACAATGCGACAGCTCATGAGAAGAGAGGAAAAATCCTATTTGTTTCCAGGAACAACACTTTGAAGATTTTTAAACAAGGCCTCCGTCTTCCGTGTCCAATTCTAGAAATTAACAAAACACATGTTGATCTTTTTGTCTGCAGGGGTCAGCAGGCAGTGCAACAGCAGATGGTACTGTGTCCAGTACGATTTGTATACGAGACGCAGGTGTTGGTACAACCTGGTGAGTGTTGTTTACACAATGGTCGGCCATTGTCAGGGAATATCAGGATTTGCTCCGTTCTACTTTCATATGTTTTTTGAGAGATGGATTAGTGATAACAGTATCAGTTTAGTTTTTATCTCGTTGCGATGGCCTGTCTATCAGTATTTTACATGAATGTCTTATCAGATGAACGCAATATGTCCAACCAAAATTATGTTGGAAACCAAAATCCTATCATTTGTTCAAACCTGTTCAGATAAGATGAAGAAGATTTCAAATGAGCAGTTAGTAATAGTAATAAATTGTTCCAGGAGACCAGATTCAGCCAAACCAGACCTTCTTCATAAACCCTCAAAACCCACCACCATGGATGCAGAACCGGCCCGCGCCCAATCCAGTGGTCTACGTCCAACAGCTGCCCAACAACATGTTGCAACCAGTCCAGCAACCAGTGCAACAGATGGACCAGAACCAACTGTACTTGCAACAAAACTTCGCCAACTTCCAACTCCAACAACATATGTTGGCACAGAATCACCAGGACCTGAGATCAATACAGTTCACGAACATACCGAATGTACCAAATATGGTGCAGAACGCACAGCAAAACATACAAAACAACGAAAGGAATATAAACCAGAATCCGAACACAGGACAGATGCAAGCAAATGCACAAAATATGATGCAAAATCAAATGACTGCAGCAAGGCAGGTAACTAATCAGGGCAACCAAACAGTTGAAGTCCAAAGGCAAGTCCAATTCATGAACGTGAGGCCACAAATGGGCCAACAAATGAATATAGCGAGGCCTGTGATGTCTCTAAACCAAATACAGAATATGCAGGCGATGGCCAACATGCAGAATCTACAAATACAACAGGCTAATGCTGGACAAACATTTGTGCAGAATATTGGACAACAGCGAATGCCTCAAAACGTGAATGCCGTTCGTCCACAGATTATGCCCAATAATGTGATGAATGTACAAAATGTTAACAATGGCAAATCATCCCCTCAAGAAGCCAATAAAACTATGAACAACGCTGGATCTTCCGTGCCAAACGTTCGACACTTCGCACAAAATTACAACTGTAAACCGATACAACCGAGGCGTAGATTCGATGGTACTAATGTACCTAAAATGCAGCAGCAGCAAAATATTCCCGTGCAACAGCCAAAGATGCCACCACAAAACACACAGCAAAACTTACAACAGCAGCAACATATACCTGTTCAAGCTCCACCAACTCAGCAACACCAATATATTAACCAGGAGAAACCGAACAGCCATCAAATGGTAACAAACATACCTACAAACACAGCCTATTTAAGTAACCCGAATACGAGTCGAAAACGAAAAAGTGAATCTCCAGATGAAATACAAAGTAAGATGGCCGTTCCTCCAGGGTCACAACCAATATATAAAAATGTTCAACAGGGTATAATTATCACTAAACTAAGTAATGAAATAGGCACAAACACTAGTCCTGTACATAAACCTAAATTAAACTTTAATGTTAACAACCAAGCAGTTCAAATGCATCAGAACACATCAATGGTTATAGTTGAAAGCGGAGAGCAGAGCAAACAAGATGTAAATCAAATGAAACATACAAGTACTGAGATCAGACCTGGGTTAACTCCAGCACCAAGTGAAAGCGATAAACTGATTAGGAACACAGTGTATACTCAAGCTAGAGGCAGACTATTACAGGATAAAATAAGTGATAATATGCCGCAACAAGCTGTAGAAAATAGACCACCGGAAAGTGTTCAAAATACGACTGAGAATAAGACTAATATTGAAGCACAGACTGATAAAGACACAATAATGACTGAAGTACCGACTGACAAAGTTATAACAGTCACCATACAGTCCGATAAAGGCGCTTCAGTCAGTAAAACACAAGCAGAAACGATAGAAAGTAGGATAATACAAATTCTTGAAAGTATACCTAAGAACAAAAACACACAAACGGTAGAAAATGAACCTGTTGAAGTTAAGAAAGAAGTTAGTAAGGATATTAAAGTAGAAGACGCTAAAAATAATGATAGTAATGTCAATATTGAAAATAATGCTAGTAAAATAAATGAAAACAATGCTATTAGTAAAACAAATAAAAAAAATGCTAGCAAATCAAATGAAAACAATGCTATTAGTAAAACAAATGAAAAGTATGCTAGCAAATCAAATGAAAATAATGCTATTAGTAAAACTAATGAAAAAGATGCTTGCAAATCAAATGAAAACAATGCTAACAAAACTAATGAAAACAGTAGTTGTAAAACAATAACAGCAAAAAGTGAACCACAAGAAGAGAAGACAGTGACAGTGCAAGAAATAACTACTGATATTAAAGAAGAGAAAACACAGTCTCCTGAGAAAGGTGGAACTAAACAGGATATTTTGACGCATGTAGTAGACGGATATGTCATTCAAGAATCTAACTTCGCTTTTCCCGTAAGTACAATTTTAGTATCTGAACATTTTCGAACTCCATTTGAAAGTAGTTTATTTCATGAGGCCTGCGGGTCTAAAAAGGCCACTTTTTTGCAGAATCAGACAGCAAATCACGTTCGCCTAAATCTTCACTTGATCCAATAAATGTGTGATATTTTCATTCAAACTCAGCCCAATCTATAATCATTTTCTAACCTTCATATTCAATTTAATTACAGATCAGAAAACCTCTAATAGAAAAGACATTACAAGCGAATCCGAAAGCAGAATCCGAATCAACGAATCCACTAAAAGAGTGTATGAAAGAAGAAATGAAGAACCCCTCAGGAGTAGATGTGCAGTTGCTGCCTTTCCATTACCTTCTGCTGCACTGTGAGAAGAAGAAAGAAGAAGAAGAAATGGAAGATAGTAAAAAGCTGAACCCGTTTACTGATTTACTGCACACCACTGTAAAGTCTTGGACGGTAAGTGACTTTGATACAGATCTCTATTGATTTTAACGGATATTAATTAATTTAAATTATTTCAATTGAGAGGAGTGGGATTTGGTGAGGCCTATGCCCAGCAGTGGACGTCTTTTGGCTGATATGATGATGATGGTTTCAATTGATCTATTACATTACACTTACATTTATATTGTTAGTATGAACAAAAGCTATGTTAGTACCTCTAAGAGGGACTTAGTCCTCTGAGTGTGGATATTCCCACACTCAGAGGACACCGACACAGGATCTATCACATCAGTGACAAGATTTTTTGTAATCCTAAGCTAACACATGTATTGTTTCTCCGAAACTCGTCGAACTTCATTGCCTCGGCGATTTCCTGGTCGCCACTGTTGATTCTGGTTTTCAGGAGTAGCAGTGGTTGGAAATACTATAGCCGGATATATAGCCAGCTACAGTCTTTTATCGTTTAAAACGATAAATGATGCTACCCTATTAAATCCTTACTTCTTGTACTTTGTTGACATTTTTGTGACATGGTAACCCCACCGATTCTGAGTTTATTTTGTTTCACCTAAAACTTAACATTTCTTCCCCTCATTCGCAGGTCGAAGACCTATCAAACCATCTCCTCAAATACGACTGGAACGAAACGGTATCAGTCTTCCAAGACCACGAAATTGATGGTGAATCCTTATTCTTAGTCTCAAAGACCCAACTTGTAAGCATAGGAGTATCAGAGGAAAATGCTGAAGCCATTTGTGCATTCGTCAGGAGCTGATCATCAGTAGGACAGGAGGAACCGATTCTAATAGACTATGATAATGAAATAATATCCAATTTCATCGAAATACCACGAAATCGGCGGTCCTCCGAAACTCGGTCCTACTATAGTCGATATTCCAGAAAGTCTGGCTCATATTTAAGTTTTTACAAGTGTAGATCCTACTATAACTGCTATACTAATTCCAGTAATCGAACAAGTCCCAGAAATAGCAGATGTATACATATAAAAAGACCTGCAGTCCAGAATCATAGAAGGCGTCCAATGTATTCAGGAGCCTTACTTAAACCCAAACTAAAAACAACAGTCAATGATTTAATAAATATAGAACTTGAGAATACTACTGAAATTGGTGTCGTAAATATCCTGAAGTTCAGGCACAATAGCAAATGCAGACTCAGACATAAGAGATTATTAAGACATCAAAACTATAGAAATAATGATACTACACAAGAAATAGATATAAGCTATCAAAGAGATACAGAGGAATATGATAACACTGAATATGATCCAGATGAAATATATTCTGAATATCTAGAAACAAAAATGAGGAATCTTGAAATCACTTCAGAAAATGTAGAACCAGGGTTTGGAGATCCTGTAAACAATTTCAAGAATGATGAAATGGATTTTGGATTTAGAGATCCTATTTATAATTTCGATAATGATGAAATTAATTTTGAAAGCCTCGAAAACAAGTCTGAAATCACTGAAAAGACTGAACAAGATTTGCAAGAAAATGACGAATTGGAATTTGTTAAATATAGTTATGATAGCGAGCATATCAATGATCATACAGAAATATGTGAAGATAATGCTTTAAGAAATGGGAATGAAAACTTTAGAGTTGAAATCCTAGAAAATATTATTATTAAACATGCAACAAGTGAAAGAAATAATGAAATTGTACAAGCAAGAGAACAAGATGTTATAGAATCGTCAAATAACGATGCCTATCTTAGAGAAGAAGAAAATATTGACGGTCATGGAATTGAATTTGTAAATTGTCGTAATTTGAACGTTGAAAACGAAATGGAAGCTGACGGAAATAGTATTTTTTACCAACACATCAATGATAAGATGTTAGAAGCAGTTGTTGTACAGCAAGATAATAATATTGCAACAATTGAAGAAATACTTAATCATGCTCCTGAAAGTATTGCGTCTACTTCGACTCAAAATTCAACGAATGAAACTAAAGAAATTGAAACAGTTCACTCTATCAATGAATCTGAAAATAAGATCGCTGAAACAACAACAAAATTTGATAACTTTAAAGTTCCAAGAGAAGTAACGAACTTAAAAAGGAAAATTGTCACTAAACCTCAGTCACGATTCGTTTTAACTCATGTTGTAGGCGGTTACATTATTCAGGAATCGAATTTCGCTTTTCCGGTGAGTACAAACCATCCTTATTTCCTAACTAATATTAAAAATGCTAAAGTTTGTTTGTTTGTTTGGTTTCTTCACCGGATTTCGATGAAACATGGGTAAAACATATCGTGGAATAGGACATTGGGTACTTTTTAGGGTTCCGAACATAAAAAGGGAACCGTGCACGGCGTTGACTATGCCATCTAGTGTCGCATATTCGAAGTTTTAAGGGTCAGAATACTAGACATTGACGCTTTTGTGCTGCCACCTGTGGTTCTTGCACGCTCAGTTTAGGGGAACGTGCGCGAAGAAGACTGCCATCTAGCGTAGCTATTACGAATTTTATACTTGAAACGTACTTGACAGTGACATTTCTGTGCTGCCACCTATAATTTCTGCACGCTCCCTATAGGATCACTCGGGTGTCTGTCTGCCACAGCCAGTTTTCTAAGAATCCACTGAACCGATTCTGTTGAAATTTGGTACACATATGGACTTCTTTGACTCTAACACGGAAGTGCTACGTAAATTATTAAATTTTTAGTATGAAAAATATTGTGCGACATATCAAATGACAGGGCTTACTGTGACGGTTTTAGTTGATTATTTTTCATAATTTTAAAATAAATTGTTTTGAAGTTATTCAAGAAATTAGACGAAAAATGACTATGCTCGCCCCTTATCTTCGAAACTACTGAGCCTAAAATTTTGAAAAAAATGGAGACAACAGATCTTTACCTATAGATTACAGGAAAATGTACAATAATTGTATACTTATTGTTAAAACAACATGTAAAAAAAAAAAAATTCGCTCGCAACCCTTTGCACGTGAGTCCGACTCGCACTTGACCAGTTTTTACGCTGGGAAAATGCTCCCTTGGGAAGGGGGCGAAAAACTTACATTTGTGAGTGGGAAGAAATTTTGTTTAAAGTTTCTACGGTTTCATAACTTTATCGGGGTTGCCGAGATGGTTTTAAACTCAGTCGGAGTTACGACATTGACGGTCTTCGAGGTTATAGTTACCCACTTACATACTGAAGACACCTCTTTACAAATTCTTTTTTGAAACCAGCCATGTTGTGTTATGAACTCCATGTTAGTTGCTTCATCATCAGACAAAAGACGTCCATTGCTGGACATACTAGGCCTCCCCCAAGATAGTTTGCCATAATCGCCATGCTTTTCAGGCGGGTTGGCGATCGCAGAATATGGTGTTGAGTTTTGCAGAGAACGCTGCTGCCCATTCTCTGGAGAGTCCCTTAGTCACCTCTTACGACACCCACGGGAAGTGATCGGCAGTTGCTTAAAAGGGCCCATTCATCATCATGTCAGCCAAAAGTCCTGTGCGGCTCACATCCATCGACTACCCGCGACCTTCACCAGGTTATCGGTCCACCTTGTGGGATGCCTTCCAACTATGCGTCTTCCGGTACGCGGTCGCTACTCCAGAACTTTTGGCCTCTTCGACCATCTGTTCTGCGAGCAATGTGCCCTGCCCACTGCCACTTTAGTTTGGCGATCCTTCGGGCTATGTCGGTAACCTTGGTTCTCTTGCGGATATCATCATTCCTGATTCGATTACGTTAGGAAACTCCAAGCATTGGCACCCTCTCAAAGCCCTTTGGGTGACTTTAAGCCTTTTGATGTGCCATTGTGAGCGACCACATTACTCATCACTGGCAACCCACACTGGTCATAGACTTTCGTCTTTCGTACGAAATATCTTTTTTTTAGTCTCTTGTTAGGTTCTTGTTAGGTCTCTTTTTAGTTAAGTTTCTGGTGCAACTAGACCTAAATAGACATGTTTCTTAAACAAAACGTTACATTATTACAGATCAGAGAATCACATACTCAAAGAACAAAACCCCAGACCTCTAAAACAGAAGAAACTACTCCAACAGAAGTTAAACAAAAAGATTGCGATATCACAGAAGAAAGTGAAACTTCAGGACCAGTTGCCCCAACAGAAGTAAAAGGCGAAGAGTCAGTTGCTAAAGAAGAATGTGTTACAGAGAAAATGGTTCTTCCAACATACGTTAGAGAAGATACATTGGATCAAGAAGAAAGTGTAACAGTAGAAACGGTTCCACCAACAGAAATTAGAGAAGAGACATTTGTTCAAGAAGAAAGTGTAGCAGGAGAAATAGTTCCTCCAACAGAAGTAACAAAAGAGACATTTAATCAAGAAGAATGTCTAAGAGAAGCACCTCTGCTAACAGAAGGTAAAGAAGAGGAAGTTCATCAAGAACAGAGTGTATCAGAAGAACCGGTGCCCCCACCAGAGGTAAAAGACGAAGAATGTTTAAGAGGAGAGGAAGGAAATGGAGAGGGAAATCCATTCGCGAGATTACAGCAGTCTACTGTCAAGTCTTGGACGGTAAGTCATTTTTTTATAATAGCTCGTGGTTAAATAATATAGCGGCACGGGTCGATGCCTTGCCGCATGGTGTCGGCCGGTGCCGTATGGTGCCGTAAAAGAATAATACCATCCCATCACTTCCCGTGGGTGTCGTAAGAGGCGACTAAGGGTCTCACCCGAGAATAGGCAGCAGGGTTTTGTGTAAAAGTCAACACTGTACACTGCTATCGCCAACCCGCCTGCCAAGCGTGGCGATTATAGCAAACCCCCCTTTGGGGGAGGCCTATGTCCAACAGTGGACGTCTATCGGCTGTTATGATGATGATGATGACGGGTCGATATTTAAGGTTAAGCTATCCTTGCCGAGGTTGGTTTGCGGATGGGTTACGGAAAATGATGACTACTCGATATTTAAAGTTAAGCTATCCTTGCCGAGGTTAGTTTGCGGATGGGTTACGGATGGGTTCTGGCTGTCATTTGTAGATCTTTGGCAGTGGTTACGGATAATCAGAAGCCAGAAAATCTGAACCAGTCTTGCCATGAAGTACCGTGTTACCCAGTTAATGGGTTGTGGAGGTAGGTATGGTAGGCAGCCGCTCCTCGAAAAATACTGGTATTCAGCAAAATCCGGCTTGACTGGAAGCCGACCCCAATATAGTTGGGAAAAGGCTAGGCAGATAAAGAAGGAGATTATATTGTGTCCCTAAATTTTCCTTTTTTGATTAATAGTTGCCAAATTTGACTCTGTTAAAAGCGATTTATCGGAAATTTTGAGAATTTTGTGAGGGTTCTAGTGCTTATGTGGTTAATAAATCATCAACAAGGAAAACACAGAGACACAGTATACATCCTTATTATTCAGTTTGTGAAATATCTCTTAAATCGGTCCAATATTGGAGGAAAAAACTGTCGAGAGCAAAACCTCGAATTATAAATTTTTACAAACAGTCTCGCCGCCCACGTTTCCTCTTAACCTTGTTGTAAGTAGGTACAATACGAACGATTCTATGGTTTCCTTAATAAACCCTTCGTGACGTAGGTTGGGGTAACTTTCTAAATTGGTAACAAAGAAATAGGGGAGGCTCTCTCTCTTGATAAAATATCAACACAATATTACAAGGGAAAATAAGGTTACCAACAAAATATTTTATAAGAACTCAATGTCAAGCCATTGATTTTGTTCGTGGAAGCTCGCGGATTATAACAGCCGGGTCGATCTTCAAGGTTAAGCAACGCTTGACGAGGTGGGTCTATGGATGAGTGACTATCTGATACCTGGGTCCGTAAACACAAAGGCGGCTGCAACACAGAACGCTGGAGAGCTGTTCTGTAGCGCAGCCGGGTCCGCAAATAATAATACTATTTTTATATTTTCAAATGTTTTTTTTTACATGTTGTTTTTGTTTATAGTTTTTTGTACATATATATTGTAAAAATAAAAAAAAATATGTAAATAAGTGAAGAAGTATAAACAAATTAAAACAGATAAATAACTGGTCTCCACTCTAGGATTCCCTGTGTCGTGGAGGCCAGTCTCTTTCATCGTGGTTCAAGTATATAAATAGATACCAAATAAAAAATATAATTGCAAATACATGGCGTCTTGCAGCAAAACTGTACGAGAGCGTGAGTAGTGTGTTGTTGGTGCATGAATATAATGTTTGTGCGCCCATGTCATGTCTCTAAACATGTGATAGTGATGTAATGTAATGTAATGATGTGATGTGATGTAATGTGAGTGTGATGTGATGTGTGTGTGTGTATTTATCATTTCAAATTCGACTGTGCCAGAGACATTTGGAAACTGTCTGCATTGTGATCGGTTTTTTAACTGCAAAACGGCTGCAATTCAGAACAGCTCATAACCTACTCGATAGTGTCTGTACTATGATTGCGTTCGGAATGGCAAAGTCGCGCAAATCCGGCGACTCCACAGAAATTTCGAATATTAGTTTGTCCTTGACCTAGCGACAAAGACCACGTTGAATGGCAGGGGGGGGGGATATCTTCTCTCCCTCCATAAATCAGGTCTATGATGTCTGCTTTCCGTGATAAGTAAATCTTCCATAAAAAAAGACTCGAAGTTATTTGTCCTGTATTGGGAATTAGGTCACCGCGCCTCGGAGAGGTTAGGTTAGAAGGGTTTGTCCACTACTGGACATAGACCATCCCAAGATGGGGGGTTTGCCATAATCGCCATGCTTGGCAGGCGCGTTGGCGATCGCAGTGTATGGTGTTGAGTTTTACAGAGAACGCTGCTGCCCATTCTCTGGCGAGTCCCTTAGTCGCCTCTTACGACTTACGACACCCACAGGAAGTGATGGGATGGTATTATTCTTTAAAGACACCCACTGGAAGTGATGGGATAGTATTATTCTTTTACGACACCCTACAGCACCGGCGGACCATACCAACGGTAACAATTTACTTGCAAAAAACTCATCCATTTTATTTCTCCCCTCCACAGGTAGACGAACTCTCCAACCATCTCTATAAATACCACTGGGAAGAGACTGCATCCCTTCTCCAAGACAATGAGGTGGACGGAGCATCCCTGTTCCTGGTCACGAAGCCACAGCTGATGATCATAGGCGTCGACGAAGAACAGGCTGATGTCATCAGTGAGTTTATACAGGGACCTTTATGGGGAAATTGAGGGAGCGTGGTGTCTGTGGTTCCTACCAGTATAATCTGTTCATAACCAGGCTTCGCCGCAGTCGGATAAAAAGTGAAGTGAAGTGAATTTTGGGTGAAGTGAAGCGAGCGTGAAGTGAACCGGGTATTTTACTAGGTATCGAAAATCTTGATGAGTTATTTATATTACAAAAAATCTGTGGGAAATTAGACAAGTTTTACGCTTTTGAAGTTATTCTTCTATCGTTTTCACGCAAAATGTTGTCGTTGTGCGTCGTATTTTCTACGCATGTTTCATATCGTAGCGTCGCGGACGTGTGTAGAATTCGAAAAGGATAGAAAAATAGAAATGGTAGGTACTCGAGTTTGAATGTGTAAAATTCTATACAAAATCGTTGACACTATTAATAAACATTAAAAATGTAAAACTAACTTTCTATTAGGAAACTGTAATGGAAGCAGTAGATGTAAAAATAGGCCTAAAAAAGCCGTTATTGTTAACCGGGTGATACAAATTAGGTATTTCTTACGAATAATGGCTGTTGAATAGGGATTTTATACAATAAATTGGACAATTTACCTATGTATAATAGTTTTTATACAATACCGTAAAATGTATATAAAATAAACTTTTCACTGTGCATTTAACCGTTAAACCACTTTGAGTTACTTGTGCATTTAGCGGAAAGAAGTTATTTACAATGTGGTTTTGGGTTTCCAATGTCATAAATGTATTGTAAAAACATCGATTTTATTATAAGTTTTAAAATAAAAAATGCAAATATACAGGGTGTAGCAGGTTGAACGCAAAACCTGAAATTGGATAATTGTACTTAGTTATTATTAACAATAATGGTATTTTACTGAAAAAAAAAGATTACTCCGTCAGATAGATTTCCAAAAAATATTGAACACGTATTTTTTCTTTGTTCACGTAAACAAAAAATAACGAACATAAAGTACATTGAAAACTCGCGTGACGTCACTAAGATAGTACAATTTTTATTAGCGACGTGACGTCCCCAGCCCCTTATCCCGAGTTTTGATGCGTTTTATCTTTGTCAATATTCATTGATTTACAAAAACAAAAAATATTTGTCTATTATTTTTCAATACTGAAACTGACGGGCTAAATAGATTTGCAATTTATTGATGGTGGAAACTAGCCTATCTTCACTATGAGTCCTGCCGGTTTATTCTGTATACGTCGCACCGTTTACACGTTAGTTGGAGAGAGCGTGAAGTGAACTGTGATTCCACTGTCTGTATGGAATGGCAGTTCACTTGATACTCCCTTCACTTCACCTAAGATTACACGGTGAAATGTTAACAAAATCGCACAGATATCTACACCCTGTATAAAATAAAGAATGTAGCAAGGATTTGGTCTCTGAGACTACCAGATAGAACAATTCTATTGTAAATATGTACTTATATTGGCCCCTAGAGCCAGTATCTAAAGGCCGGTTTCTCGAACGGACATCATTTCACAAGAAATAAGGTTCATATTCGAGTGATATGCTTTACAGAGCAAAGTGAAGCAAAGTGCGGTCTGTGAATCTCTCTCTCGTGGCGTTTGAGAATACAGACATTTATAAAGAATCTTATATTTTGCTTGGTATAAATAAAAATGTACAGAATTATTGTTTAAGACCTTTAAACAGGTATATCTATCTTACTTTTAAATAAACTATTAGGTAGGAATAAAGATATTTGAATAGAGTTTCGGTTTACCGCAGTTTTATTTTTCACGGTGTTCCATACAAACTTGGGAAGTCCGTTAATTAAAATCGGATCACTTCCAAAAAAAAAGAAATTGAGAATTTGTATGGGACATCATGTGAAATGAACACTAATCAAATCTCATGCTAGCCAAAACGTTCGCATGAGAATTGACCATAGACATTGAACTGTCCATAAACCGGTTTATTTGTGATAAAATAAGTTTTTATAGCATTTGCAATGAAATATTTTGTACAGATGAATAGCATCATTATTTAGAGTTATAATCTAAATGCAAAGCTTTTCTTTTCGGAAAGATTTGGAGAGTTTTATTTACCTTTTTGGGAATGTACTAAATAAATGTCATCGTCAAGGTACCTTACAGAAAACGTCTTTAACAAAGACTACTATAGTAACTGGCTAGTCTTTAAGTTACGTTGTCACTTTTTAAGTATTGCAACACTGTTTCGACCAGTGTGGGGACGCTTAGTCGACAGTTTAATCGATATTTGTACATTGCGGTTTTTAACTGAATTGACTTTGATTAAGAACGCTAATCTCTTCATGGTATTTCATATAAACTGGCAACACCTTATTCTTGTAATTAATACACCGATTTTAGGGTAACTATGCATACGTAAGATTATAGAGGTATGCAGAACAGGGTGTAAAGTCCCGCAAACCTGCATAGAAAAGGGAGGATCCTCCAAAAAAGAAAGTGAGTAAAACCAGTTCGTTCGTTCATTTCCTAGAATAAGGTCTAGGCAGTTTGTATGAAGCATCTTGAAGAGTGCTCTTAAATATGTTTTAAAAATTGATGTTTCGTTACTAAACTAATTTAAGTCGATTCGATCGTCTAAATCTCAATGTTCTTAATTGTAAAGTACGAGTAAGTTAAAATATTTTAAGTGATCCACTTATTTATATTGTATCATTTTAACTTCATTATATTTTTGTATCGATTGTAAATATTAAACGAAATAAAAATGTGAATTTTATCTACAAACTTTTATTTTTAAATACTGTTACAAAATATAATATTTTTTTTCACCGTTTCTAATATTACAAGTTTACCTTGATGTCTCATTATTTGAAAAAGACGACAGTTATAATATCTACATCCATGTAAAAAAAACATAATGAGGTAAAATCGAAAATTTCAAAATCGAAACCAAACGTCATTCAAATTCCGAAAAGGACATCACTATTATACCTGTCGAATCATTCACAACTCAACGCAACCACATTCAAAACAGAAAAAATGTGGGCTTTATTACTGTGAAACTAACGTAGGTACAAAATTAAGACACAACACAACACATTAAGGACAATACACACCACTAACTATATAAAGCCCACATTTCATGCTTGAGTTGATAAGCGCTGGCCGTTACAAACACACACAAAACTACAAAAACAAACACAAAAAATCGACTAAAAATTCTACCATCTACAGTACACTTGATCACCGTGGCACAGCACTAATTTCTCCTGGTCGTCTTCCCCATAAAATTTACGACCTGTTGAAACGGCGCAAACTTACCTCGCCTCCCCCTTTTTTTTAGTCCTAGTTCTTGCAAAACATCGTCGGATTCGACTACGGAAGAATCAGCATTTTTCGATACGATATCTTCGGAATAGTCTTCGCTGTCATTCTTTTCTGTATCCGAAACTTCTCTAAACTTTCTACTATAATCTACTTTACTTCTAGCTATACTCCCTTCTCGTCTTTTCATGGACTCTGGGGATCCAAATTTGGTATGTTCGGGCGGCTGCTGACACATAAGGGTGTCATAAAAGTATCTGTCGGAACGGCTGTCGGCCTTCTGTCGAGGAGGTTTCTGTTCTTCGTCTGAACTTTCGTTCGAGGAATGCAGCTGTGGCGAACCAGGCGCTGACTTTTTGTGCATTGACCTTGGGCTGAAAAAAAAACTCATCAAGTAAGCACAGTAGAAGTAGCAGCTGAGGTTGCCAGCGCTCAATAGGGAATACGCATGCGATTTTTTTTACAAAATGAAATACTTATTAGCTTTAGTAAACAATCATGACATT
This sequence comes from Lacanobia oleracea, assembly GCA_950371165.1. Lineage (NCBI taxonomy): Eukaryota > Metazoa > Arthropoda > Insecta > Lepidoptera > Noctuidae > Lacanobia > Lacanobia oleracea. The sequence continues at coordinate 13,938,357 of OX493413.1, forward strand.
ATTTTTTTAATACCTTCATCAGCGATGAATTTATAAATAATAAAGCTTCAAGGATTGCAATTAGAATTAGAGTCCGTTTTGACGTCAGAGTTCATGACCCATAGACAGCTGCCATAGAAAACAGCACAACATATATTTGTTTTAAATAATTATATCTGATTTGTTTTTCGAGGTATTTTGATTCTATTTTTACTGCTAGTACCTATTATATTTTTGTAAAGTTTTAGATAAACTGTATAGAATTTTTTTTTTTCATATTCTCTATTAGATTAACCCACTACCAAAGTCCTTTTTCAGATCTCTCTCCAATGACGTCCCATAAGATTTTGACTATTATATTATATATTGATAGGAAAAGAACAAGATATGTTAGCGAAATCTGTAATATTAAACTTCAACTGTATTAGTTGGATCCAGGATGGGATTAGGATAAGACCTGTGCCTGCCAGGGTTCCGGAATTTGTTCGAAAAAGCCACCGCGGCCCCGGAAAGCAAAGGGCATAAAAAGAAACGGGTACGGATGGGTTTTTTTAGTCAGTAAGGGTCTGACACTCCTTTCTACTCCGCCCGAATCCGGGAGGAGTCATTTGATAATTTCCTATCCTTAAAAAAAAAGGATGGGAGCACCTGTGGCGATTTAGGTAGGTATGACCTATATTTGGAGAAGGTTAAAGGCGTAGTATCTCACCATCGCTTGATGTCCACCGGAGCTACCATGGTAGGTCGAGGAGACTGCGGTATGAAGGACCCTGGCTCACCAACTTCGTCTCCGCCCATTGCCTGCTAATAAAAATCAATCGATCATTTTATTTTGTAATAAGGTATGTTTACAGAAAGTAAATTGACATTACTAGTAGGTACTTAAGGGCCGTTCAACTATTACTTAAGCACCAATAGGGGGTGGGGGGGAGAGTTTCACCATGCTTATTTTTGATAATATGGGGGACGGGGGGGGGGGATACAAATGGTGATTACGTCAGCAATAATTACTTCGTTTTTGTTTGCAAATCTTAGTATAGATATAATTTATTATGGTTAGTTAGTTGTTATTACTATCACGCGATGATAAGTAAGAAACAACAGAGGGCCTAGCACGAATATTTTTGACGTAACGTAACGTAAAATTTTAGCATAGTTACAATACTCGTTTCGCACATAATATTTATTTCAATTAGATACTTCATATTTTTGAATGATATAAACGGTGTATGTACCAAAAACTTAAACCAATAGATATACTATGGGGTTGTAGTTTTTCACATTCAAAATTCACTTACGTTAACGTTACTATACGTCAAAATATTCGTGCTTGGCCCTCAAAAGTGGGGGAAATAGGTCTCGCGCGAGTCAACTATACCAATGCTTACGTAAGCATAGGAGGGAGGGGTAACATTGATTACTATCGCTGACAAGGGGGGGCGGGACAATAATCTCTAAAATTCTGCTAACGTAATACGTGAACGGCCCCATGCTATTTATTTATGCTATTTTTGCCAAGCAAAACCTAGAAACTAATTCTGTAAGCACTATTATAATGTGCTTGGCTTGGCACGGGGTTACCAAATGGCACTTGTTTCAATCCCTAAGTCAGATCTAGCGGGCCTGAGCCCAACATTCTGTTCGTAACTTCTTACAGCTAAATAATTGTAGGACTACCGTGTGAAATAAACATGCAGTTTGAAGATGAATTATGCAAAAGAGCCTGCCAGTCAGTGGCCTGAAAGACTGAAAACTAGTTTAGCCTAGCGGTTTCGCTTCAGATCTAATAGTAGGTAACAGTTAACTGGTGGTTTACCTGTGGCACGAGATCTCCCTAACTAATTTCAAATTAAAAAAAAAACTTAAGAGGTGTCAAGGGACACCCGGATGGAACGAAGTTCCTTTCGATTAATTAGTGAAGGAATTGTAATAAAATTTTACCTAATATATTTATAAATAACGCTTAAACATAATATTATAATTATGCCATATTGCTTTCTATGAGAGAGAGAGAGAGAGAGAGAGAGACAGACAGAGAAACACGCGCACGCCGCACGTCTTACAACTATAGCAAAAAGTGTCGTTACAACTTTTGACGTTAATTTTTTCCGTCTAGCCCCCTTTCGCAACGCGCGATAAGGAACTTCGTTCCAACTTCGTTCCAAAAGTAAAAAAGGTAATCCATGGTAAATTCTCTTATTGACTTGGAAGCCGAACCTTGCTTGGCATATGACAATGACACTTACGGTAGGCTTCTGGTGATACGAAATTGTCTCTGAAACCGTTCTTCCACCAATCAACTATGACCTAACCAAAGTAGCATCTTATATTTACCAACTTATTCTATTATTTGCATCTTACCTTCGCGAATTGGAAGTAACAATGAGTGACCCTGTCTATATCGGCCCAGGCTACGATGTACCGTGCCATGGACAGTGGTATCTTCGGCAAGAAGTTGCTGTGGAATTTTCCCTGGCAGTAGATTGTAATGACATCTGTGTCCTTGATCTCGAATATTATTCGGAAGATTGTGCCTGGGGGAAACACGTTGATATAATTAGATATGTGTGTTCGTGTAACGGAGGACTTGGCGTGGGTCAGCCTCCAAAACTGGGTCCAGGGGTGGTGGACTTAGGGATGTCGTCGCCCCCCATTCATTCGGACCCAAGGTGGCAGCGCGTTGTGTTCCCGTGCGCCCCTCTTTGACGTCGCGGGGGGAGTCAAACACCTCACTCCCGCCACGGATCCACGGATCCTAGGGTGGTTTTAGAGAGTAAGAGTCTGACAGACCCCTCCACCCGCCCTAGGGCAGAGGACATCCATGAGGATTTCCCCCCATTAAACAAAGGGTTAGCCGTGACCGCGACCGTACAAAAGCCGCGGCAATATGCTGGATGCCAGAAGCGCAGAATAAGTCGATATGGTGACGCTTGTGGAAGACCTATGGCCAGTTGCGGATGACTTTCGGCTGAGTTGATGATGACGATGAAGATTATCTGAGTATGTTAATTGCCGTATGTGTCCTTGAATGGAAACCGTGGATCGATAGCGAAAGGTAGAGCCTCCTCAGAGGAATCAATAGTCATCGAAGTGTTAGTAGCCGAGAATTTTGTATGGCGTGATATTGGAAATTTGGAAATGCCTAAGTCCAGCAGCTGCAGTGGATTTGTGAATGGAAGTCTGAAAGAAAGTTTTCACGTGGAAGGCGAAACGGGATGTTATGATATAGTGGAGACTTGAAACATGAAGGACAACTAAGTGCGTTTTTTGAAGTTTTAATATGATGCGGATAAGGGTTCAGCTTCAGTAACTACCAAAGGAAATAAGAATGAATGACGACCGATGGAAATGGGAAAATAACTACGACAAAAATCGATATGACATCGAGACGTTGATGAATACATGAAAGTTCTTCCAAAATGTCTACAAACCTGGCACAAACATATTGTAGTTGGTGTCATAGTTGCCGCTGCCTATCCAAATGCCATTTTTTCGTGACAAGGAGATGATGTTGTCTCGATGAAACCTGACGTCGAAATGGAGAACCACGTCGCGCGGTTCCTCGCCTTCCTGCGCGCATAAGTTCACCGACATTCTAGAGGAGGATAAAAGCGTAATTTAAAGATCGATTCGAAGTTCATCTTTTGCTGCGCATTAACATCCCCACTATCACAAGAATTTGCTAACATAGTGTTCCGAGCGGCCGTTAAGTTTGCTTCTATTCTACCAGAACGTAACAATTTACGGAAGGATGACATTGTGGTAAGCTAAACTAATCTATCGTTAAATATCATTGATAGCATAGCCACCCTACGCAGAATTAACGAAGGCGTTCTGCGCAAAAAAAGCAAATAGCTTCAGCAGATGCATTGATAACATTTTCAAAATGCAATCCCTGCTTGAAGCAGTCAATGTGTGATGCAAGATCTGGCCGATATGATGTTGGACAGATCGACATTATAAATCCGCTAGGACCACAGGCTACTCTCACTCAAACAAGCCCAGTACTTGCTGAGTGACCATATAATCTTTGTTTAAGAGCATGATGTCGGATTCTTCACGTCGCTTTGGTATCGTTAATTGTTCTTAGTATAATTAATTATGAAATAAATGCACAAAGTTAAAGGTAAAGCACCCTGGGTTTGAACCCATGACCTTCGATATGGAAAGTTCAGGCCACTAACGCCTACATGTGACATTAGAGCTAACTCATCACTACTTCTTACTTGCGTGCATTCTCTTTAATTTTACCCCCGATTTCGATTCTATCGCCAACTTTGAGGGTTCCAGGGATGTTAGCAGTGAAAACTGGCATTTTCTAGTATTATTCTTTATTATATATCTGTAGATGCCTGCCCCAGTGATCACTAAGTCAGGGCCAATTGTGTATATAGACATTTTGAACGGCAAATTTATACATTACACAATAGTGTTTGTTGAGAATGTTTTTGAAGGCTCAGACAATTTTTATGGTTAGAGTTGACGTCTGCCAACGTGACGCATGTCTGGCCTCTTATAAATTCTTCTTTTTAATTTTTATTGTTGTCTGTATTTTATGGAGTGATGAGTGATAGACTGGTAGACATTTCGGTGATAATTTGTTTTTCAAAGATTTTAGTCATATTTTAGGGTTCTAAGCCAGGATCTGCAAATTATTGTATTCTACCTATCTACAGGTCCACCAGTCCGTCACATTTATAACTTTTTATCGTCGGGCAAAAAAAAATGTGTAATTCTGGCATGCGAGCAAGGAGCATAGGCAACACTGAATGCTGCCACTTATTCCACTCATGCCAGCGAGCTAATGTCATGTCATTAATGTCAGTTGAGTTTGACATTTCCGACCGTAGCTGAGTTAACCTATTCAGTGTATTTTTGCTAAGAAATCACGTTTTTTGTATTTATTCAATAAGTTTTTCGTGTGAATAATAAATAAGAAGTGCTTAGTAACTATTCAAAAGCAGTCAACGGTAAGTTTAATGTCTTTTTAATATATTTTTCACTCAGTGCATGATGCAAGTTTGTGCCGAGAAATTGTAATCTTTTATCAACAATATTATTTGTTTTTTCTTATCTTGACTTACGTGCTAAGATTTTTAATTGTTTTGCGAAGACAAATCGCTACGATATTTTATTTTTAAGTTATAATTTTCTATTTAAATCTAGTTTAAAAACACGCACGTGAACAGCGAAAAAGTTAAGGTAATTGCTGAAATAATATTCGACTTTTTTTAAAGTAAGGTTTATCAAACCGGTAACCTGTGCGCATCCGTTTCATTGCGGTTTCACTGATAATTTCATATGTCTGCATACGTATAATTATTGATTTCACTACACATCATAAAATTGCACTAAAACAGATGATGTCACTAAGTAGGTACCTCATACTAATTAATTGACACAAGTGGGGTATGTGTGTGTTTATAATAAGCTCTTTATCTTTGTAGTCTTGTTCCACATATTGAATGCATTTAGTGTTATCAAGTAGTGTACAAGCTGTATTCAATAAACAGACCAACAGTGATCAACTATATCAAGAAGGATAAAAATGTATTTATATTAAATAAGTATGACTCATCTTCTGCTCGCCCTTGTTCTATATTTACTGGAGGTTAGCACGTAAATAAGAATTTAAAAATCTACTTAAATCTCCTCAAACTAATATTATAAACCTAAAGAGTTTGTTTGGTTGAATGCACTAGTCTCAGAAAATATTGGTTTGGCTTGATATTTTCTTTAGTGTTACATAGCTCATTTATGGAGGAAGGCTATAACAGCGCACTACAATGAATAAGAGTGGAGTATCAGCTGTGTTTTCAAAAGCTTACTACCCTAATCTCTTCAAAGTTAGAGTGAACAGGCTCCTTCTGGGTAGGCTCGCTCCATCGTAGACTTTGTCTCTGTCATCTCTGACATAGACTAGAGTCAAGAGCAAACCCATTATAAATAAAAAAAAATAAAAAAAGCATCAATGAAAAATGTAATGCAGACAAAGTTGCATCTTTTGACCGTCCATTATTTTCTGAAGATTTTGAATAAATAAATATGAAGATGAACTTTAATAAATGTTAGAATCAGCGCAGCCAAAAATTGAAGGGGTCTTCCCTTAGAATTGCCACTTTAATTAACATTTCACTTGTATGTATAGTATTCCAGTAATATAATATGAGCTATTAAAAAAACTAAACCACAAAGAAACTAAAATATAGGATCAAAAATTTAATTATACTTGAATAAATAAGTGACTGATAATACACACATAATCGATTTCCAACCTTAAGTTATTTTCATAATGTCGGAAATTGGTTACTTAATTTGTGCAGATATGTCCTTTTTTTCTTTCTCATAACAGCAGTATTATGGGAGTCAAGAACACTCTTGCTGTGTTATTGAAAAATGGGTCTTATCAGATTTCTAGTAGAAGGTAATAAAAATTAAATTGATTTCTGAGTATCTGATTTATTGCCACTTATTGATCATAAATTATATTACAATTGACACATAAACATTGTTTATTACAAAACTATAAATAAAGATTTATTTCTGTCTTTTTCTGGACTGCACCGCACCTGCGACTTCGTCCGCGCTGCAATTTTCTTAAGGATTTCTATTTTTTTCTAGACAAATTATATACCAAAACTTTCCTCGAGAACCACTCTATCCATTGGTGGAAACAGCATGAAAATCGGTGTAGTTGTTTTTTAGTTTAACGCTAACAGACAGACAGACTGCAGAGGACTTTGTTTTTTAATATGTAGTGATGTAATGTAGTGATTCATAACTAGCAGACCCGCGCAACTTCGTCTGCGTCACATTTTTCATTAATGCGCCGCTCCTGTTGTTTATGGCGTGATGTTATATAGCCTATAGCCTTTCTCAATAAATGGGCTATCCTACAGTAAGAGAATTTATCTAATTCGAACCAGTAGTTCCTAAGATAAGCATGTTCAAACAAACAAACACTTCAGCTTCATTATGTTAGCATAGATTTCAGTAAAGTATTCTTGTCTCTTTCTAAGTTTCATAATTTCTGTAAAAGAGTATTTTTTCAATCAAGGTATGATTACATGCTTGATTTGAAATGCCTGTTTCCTAACTAATGAATTTGAGATGCTATGACGTAGTAATTTATGAATAGGAGGCCTATATTTCTTTGTTTTAGACCTAAAAAACCTTCACATAAAATCTAGGTAACTACGTAAATGCTTGGATAAAAAGTCGGTTTACGGACAATAATAGGGAATACGCATGAAAAAGATATTTATCATCATACAGTTTATACAAAAATATAATACTAACAGTGAAAATAGAATCAAAATTACTCAAAAAACGAAGGAGATACAATTATTTTAAACAAATATATCTATCCCTCTCGCGAAAACGCTGTTTTCTATGGCAGCTGTATAGGAGTCATAGACGATGACGTCAAAGTTTACATCGGACTTCTCTTTCTAATTGTAATCTTTGAAGCTTTATAACTTCATCGCTGATGAAGGTATTTAAAAACTAATTTTACGATTGTTTATTAGAGCTGATAAGTATTTCATTTTGTAAATAAAAAAATCGCATGCATATTCCTTATTTTACGTGACAATGTCGTAAGAAAACAATTGAACTCTTAACAAACAAGCCGAATGCGGCTGATCGTGCCTCTCTATCGCTTGTATCGCGCTCTCGTTTGCGGAACGTGACACTTTTTCGTTTATTTGACTAACTAGCTGACCCGTGCCCACTTCGTTGGGCGGTATTTGTCGGGTTAATATATAGTATAGTCTATGACTCTCGTTAATAACGTGGCTTGCTATTGGTAAAATATTTTTCAAAATTGGTTCAGTAGATCCAGAGATTGGTCTCATAATTTTTTCAAAAGATATTTGCATGGCCTACAGATAGTTGTTCCGGGTCTGGCTGTTTGTGTATATGAGTTTGTATTTTGTAAACCAAACCACGATAAGTACAGGGGAATATCCTAGTGTGGAGCAGCATTAAAAAAAATTACGGCAAGCTGAATCCAATAAAAAAAGTTTTAGTTACCTAGGTGATAGATAGCCCTAAACAATCACTGCAGAAAGATGTCGGTTTTTGGTGACTTTTTAAATTTTTTTCGGTCCTCAGCCCGAAACAATGCAACACGATTATTTTGTTTTGCAGTAGCTATCACATCACAAGATGGTAGTGTCGGAAGAGCAACCTCCCGCAGTGGAAGGCGACGCGGCTGCCAGCAAGAAGGCCGCCAAGAAGGCTGCCAAAGCTGCCGAAAAGCAGCAGAAGAAGGCCGAACACAAGGTAGAGACACATTAAGCATACTTACTTAATTTTTAGGGTTCTGTATCTCAAGAACCGTAATAGGTAGACAGTTGCAATTTTATATTGCCACTAGAACAACACATAATAAAAATTAAATTAAATAAAAAATGAAAACAAAAGGGAAACCGAAAAAAAAACAAGTTAGAAGCTTGTTTTTTTTTCGGTTTATTTTACGGAACCCTTCGTGTCAAAGTCCGACTCGCACTTGACCGGTTTTTCGAATCTCAGTGAATCTCCAGTTATCTCTTAACTTAATGACCAACATGCTAAAAAATTAAATTAAATAAAAAATGAAAACAAAAGGGAAACCGAAAAAAAAACAAGTTAGAAGCTTGTTTTTTTTTTCGGTTTATTTTACGGAACCCTTCGTGTCAAAGTCCGACTCGCACTTGACCGGTTTTTCGAATCTCAGTGAATCTCCAGTTATCTCTTAACTTAATGACCAACATGCTACTTCCCATTCCGTGCTGGCACACCTTTGGTTTCTGTATAACATTGTTGGCCGAAGAGTTCTAAAGTGGCGACCGCGTACCGGAAGACGCAGCGTTGGCGCGGCCTCCCACAAGGTGGACCGGTGACCTGGTGAGGGTCGCGGGTAGCCGATGGATGCGGGACGCACAGGACCGGTTGTGCTTGTGGCAACACGCGCGGGGAGGCCGCCCCGTCCAGCAGTGTAGTCTGCAGGCTGATGATGATGATGATTGTTGGTTTAAGTCTAGGTTGGACAACTATATAGTTTGGGTAGGATGCATATTGTGTATCGCGCAGAAGGAGGCTGCGGAAAGGGAGAGGGAGATCTCGACCTCTCTCCCGGCCCGCAGCAGGCGCACCGGGCGTGGGAGGAGGGCATATGCTGCCCTCTTCCGGCCCCCTTAACTGGGTCCAGAGCCGGCGGACTTAGAGATATCCTTTGCCCCCATTCATTCGGACACGAGGTGGCAGCGCGTGGTATTCTCGTGCGCCCCTCTTTGACGTCGCGGGGGGAGTCAAACACCTCACTCCCCCCCCGTAGACCCGAGGTGGCCCACAGAGGCTGGCCGGCACCAGCCAGGGATTACGGAAGTCGCATTAATTCTCGCGATCCTCGGTTGGTGAGAGATGGAGCACCAGGGTGGTTTTAGTCAGTAAGAGTCTGACAGACCCCTCCGCCCGCCCCAGTGCGGAGGACATCCATGAGAATTTCCCCCCGTTACAAAAAAAAAAAGGATGCATCTTGTGGGTTAATCACCCAATCGCTGGCACTTTAAGAGTGAGCATCGTAATCGTGAAATTTTATGGTAAGTTGATTTCAAGCTGATCTGAAAGTAAATTACTATAAAATCTCATTTACGACAACTAGTAGACATTAATGAAAATACTTTTATCATTCTTTTTATAACCCCTTTTATGTGATTGAATTGTACTAAGTGTGGTAGATGCGCGCCTGATAACCTAGCAATAAAGTGCATTGAACTTTCCCTAGTATACTTTCGTAGATACCCGAACAATAAATTATGAACCATTTTTAGGGTTCCGTACCCGACCAACGATACCCTATTACTAAGCCTCCGCTGTCCGTCCGTCCGTCCATCCGTCAATTATTAGGTTCTTCGAGTTTCGTTTTATTTTTGCATCATCACCCATCGTGTGAGAGACCGTGGCTCGTGGCTGAATAATAACAGCCGCACATGTCGATCTTCAAGGTTAAGCAACGCTTGCCAAGGTTGGTCTGTGGATGGGTGACCATCTTAACATAATGAGTTTCCTCCGTGCCTCGGAAAGCACGTTAAGCTGTTGGTCCCGGCTGTCATTTGTAGAATATTGGCAGTCGTTACGGGTTGTCAGAAGCCAGTAAATCTAACTCTAGTCTTGCCAAGAATACCGTGTTACCCATTTAATGGGTTGTGGAGGTCTGGTAGGCAGCCGCTTCACGTAAAATACTGGTGTTCAGATGAATCCGGTTTGACTGGAAGCCGACCCCAATATAGTTGGGAAAAGGCTAGGCAGATGATCCATCGTGTGAGAGTCCGACTCGCACTTGACCGGTTCTTTGTAGCCGTTTGAATGTCTCTCTTCTATTCCTCTATTCTCCAGGCTGCGTCAAGCCAAGCACAGGGCGACGCGGACGCAGACGTGTCCGAGGGCCGCTACGGACCCCTGAAGATGATCCAGTCAACTGGGGAGAACCGCGACAGGGTCTACACTGATGTTAAGGACTTGAGTATCAAGCTGGACGGACAGAATGTTTGGGTTCGAGGTAAGAAATATAAGTTACCATATTCGTGACCATCTAAAAATACGAATTTGAAGTCTGAATAGAGAGGGATCCAAGATCGCTTTACTTTCATTTCTTTTTTATACTTACTGGTAAAGCGATGCTGGATCCTGCTGTCGAATCCGACTTCTTAGGCCTCTGCCTCGAGTTTTGCGAGCAACGGAGCTTCAGCGGCGGCGGCACAGGAGCGGGGCGGGCAACGCAGACCCGTTTTCGAAACCAGCGGGCAGAGCACGCGGCGCTATAGCGGTGTAGTTCGATTTATTGTGGGCAAAAGAAGCAAATACATTGTACAACACTAAAATGCAGACGCGCGGGCGGTCACCGCTTGACAGGAGTGCACCGCTCGTTGCACGCCCTCGCACCGCCGCCGCTCCGCGATTTCGAGAGCCGGTCCTTTTGATTTGACACATTAGATCCTGCCGCTCCCGCACCGCCGCCGCCCCGCTGCGCGCAATACTCAAAGCAAAGGCCTTAGATTGCCACGAATTAGTCCAGTAAAATTAGTATTTCACCTCGGAATGAGAGGGAATAAATAAGCTGATACAATTGTTGCAAATTTTACGCTCTACAATTTTGAAAATATGTGTAAATATCGAGATAATAGCGAAAAACCGACTCGAACTTTTATGAGACTTTTGACACAACATTTAGAACACCAAAATGAAGGTGTATTCGAGTTTCCAGCATTGTCAAACCACCGATCCGATCTGTCATTCCGAGGCCCTCTTCGCTCGCGATAACGTAGCCTTCAAACGCCCGCCAGGATACCCTCGCCTTCAGGGTTGCGGAATTTGTTCAAAAGAGTCACCGCGGCCCTGGAACGCAAACAGCGGTACGGGAAGGGAGGAACACGGATGGGTTTTAGTCAGTTGGAGTCTGACACTCCCATCTGCTCCGCCCAGAGCAGGAGGAGTTAATTGATTTAAAAAGGGTCCCATCGTCCTCTGTACAAAATTCATCAAAATTGGTTTAGCGATTCTGGCGTAACGAATTCACTTTCGCATCTTTCCTCTATCGAGACATAAATCCTAATTCGACAACTCATTATTCTCTGTGTCCCAGCTCGCCTACAAACGTCCCGCGCGAAAGGGAAGCAGTGCTTCGCCGTGCTTCGACAAAGCAGCAGCACAGTTCAGCTGCTGGTCAGTGTGAACGACGAGAGGGCCGTCAGCAAGCAGATGGTCAAGTTTACCGGCAAGTAAGTATTAGTAACCATCATTTCAGCCGAAACCGTCCACTGCTGGACATAGGCCTCCCCCAAGTGTTGCTACATCGACCGGCACTGTGCGTTTCACACCCCGCGGCTTTCACCAGGTCATTGGTATGTAGCGGCATCAAAGCCGCCACAAGCTAACGAAGCGAAATTGGTACGGCAACAAAAATAATCGCAACGCCGTCTATCCCGCCAGCAGCGAACTACTAACGAAATCCTGCATCGCGATATCAGGGTTCTCCGTCGATTTGATCATATACAACAGTCCGAATATCAAATATCGGGGTGTTGCCCACCGGACACAACAACCGTCGGAGGATCTTCCTTTTCAGTGGAGGTTTGCGGGACTTTACTCTCTGTTCCACATACCTCCAAAGGTCTTTGGAAAAAGGGTTTCTGTTGGGCTGTGCCGACGCTTGTTCAGGGCGCCACTCTAGAACCTTTCCACCCCATCGACTATTCCACTTCCTATCCTACTTCCAACTAATATTATAAATGCGAAAGTTTGTGAGGACGGATGGATGTTTGTTATTCTTTCACGTCAGATCGCCTGAAAGAATTTTCATGAAATTTGGCACAGTCTGAAATAACACATAGGCTATATACTCAATACTTTATTGCATTCCATTTCACCCCCCTGAGGCGAAAAAAACAATCAATACTATGGACCAAGAATGTCTGAAATAAAAAAATATTTATTTATTTTATTTTATTTATAAATATTGTCGAGATCAATATGGGCCCTGTCGGGCACAGCAAAGTTAGGAGAGAGGACGAAGACTAAGTAACAATTCATGGAATTAATTAATTATTATTACAGGTAATTAGATGGTTAAAATGTTAATAGATGTATATGTATATTATTGTGTGGTGAATTATGTTCCATACTTTAATTTATTTTTGTCATCGTTATTTTTAAATAATGTACTATGTATATTTTAATTAAATTATTTATGCATGTTATTATATTGTTATGTCCTTGTATTGATAAATTATATCAGATATTTTATTTATTTTCGTCATCATTATTGTTAAATTATGTTAATATTGAAATTAATTTATGTTTGTACATTATTTCGTCTTTGTTTAAGTAAATTATGCAAGGTATTTTTATTTATTTGTATCGTCACCATTATTAAATTATGTATTTATTTAAAATAATTATGTATACCTACACATTATAATTATGTCTGTGTGTAGTCTTGATAAATGAAGTCAGATATTTTAATTTGTTTCTGTCATCATTATTATTAAATTATGTCAGTTATTTCATTTTTTTTTTTCATCATTATTATGAAATTATGTTATTATTGAAATTAATTTATGTATGTAATGTCTTTGTATAATAAATTAAATGTCAAGTATTTGTATCGTCATCATTTTTAAATTATGTATTTATTTAAATGAATATATTATATTATATATCCTGGGAGTATGTTTCATAGGGATCATGCGAGCGAAGCCGCTGGCAATACGAATACAATAATGCTCTGCTCCTGTTGGTCGTAGTGTGATGTTAAATAGCCTATAGCCTTCATCGATAAATTGGCTATCCTACACTAAAACAATTTTTCAGTTCGAACCAGGCTTTATCTATATCTATACTTCTATACTAATATATAAAGCTGAAGAGTTTGTTTGTTTGTTTGTTTACTTGAACGCGCTAATCTCAGGAACTACTGGTCCGATTTCAAAAATTCTTTCAGTGTTAGATAGCCCATTTATCGAGGAAGGCTATAGGCTATATATCATCACGCTAAGACCAATATGAACGGAGCAGTAATGAAAATTGTGACTCAGACGAAGTTGCGCGGGTCAACTAGTACTAATATATAAAGCTGAAGAGTTTATTTGTTTGTTTGCTTGAACGCGCTAATCTCAAGAACTACTAGTTCGATTTGAAAAATTATTTCGGTGTTAGATAGCCCATTTGTCGAGGAAGGCTATAGGCTATATATCATCACGCTAAACCCAATAGGAGCGGAGCAGACGAAATTGCGCGGGTCATCTAGTCTTCCACCTGGCGTTAATCCCGGCTATTGCCAGGGTCCGCCTTCCTACTTAGCTTCCTCCACTTTGCCCGATCTTCAACATCCTTCTCAGTCAGGCCATTGGCTCTCATGTCGGACTTGACGACGTCCAGCCAACGCTTGCGAGGGCGACCACGGGGCCTAGCCCCAAGAACAGCCATATTCATGCATCTCCGACCAACGTACTCCATACGGACACCAAGACTACCTCGGATGTATGAGTTGCGCATGCGATCGGATCGCGTTACGCCACTCATCCACCTCAGCATCTTCATCTCCGTGACGCGAAGCTCCTGGGTGTGTCTGCTTAGTGCTGGCCAACACTCGCCCCCGTACAGTAGGACAGGCCGAATGATGCATTTATATATCTGCCCCTTGAGCTTCGGAGGTATTTTGCGGTCGCATACAACGCCCGTCACCTCGCGCCACTTCGCCCAAGCCGCGCCAATACGTGCTTGGACATCGTCGTCCACGATGCCAGACTCGTGCAGCACGGATCCAAGGTACCTGAACGTATCGGACTTTCTGATCAGGTCCGAACCTATTCGGATGGTGTTTGTATCCGTGCTGCCACAGGACATGTACTCAGTCTTCGCCACATTTAGTCTCAGACCACCGTTTTCAAGCGTGTCCTTCCAAATGTTGACTTTGCGCTCAAGATGGGCTTTGTTCTGATTAACGAGGGCGATGTCATCGGCATACATCATTAGCCATGGAGGCTGATCTTGGATGTTTGCCGTAACTACATCGAGCACTACGTTAAACAAGAACGGGCTAAGAGCCGAGCCTTGGTGAACGCCAACAGATATTGGGAAGCCATTCGATTCGCCAACAGCGGTCTGGACAGAGGACACGGAATCGCGGTACATGTCTCTGATAATGTCAATATAGGCCTCGGGAACGCCCTTGAAGCGCAGTGCCCACCAGATGGACTGCCGAGGTATACAGTCGAAGGCCTTCTGCAGGTCTAAAAAGGCCATATGCAAAGCTCTCCTTCTCTCTCTGTAAGCCTCAGCCAGATTCCGTAAGGCGAACACTGCGTCCATGGTGCTGTTACCCGCCCGGAAGCCATATTGACACTCAGAGACAGTACACTCGCTACGGAGCCGTGTGTCAATGATGCGCTCGAAGAGCTTCATGGTGTGGCACATGATCTTGATACCGCGGTAGCTACCACAATCCTGTACGCTACCTTTGCCTTTGTAAACAGGGATAATCAGGCTAAATCGCCACTGGTTCGGCATTTCCTTGGTGATCAGGATGCGGTTAAAAAGATCCGTCAAAAGGTCCACACCATGAGGGCCCATCGCCTTCCACACTTCAATTGGCACATTGTCAGGCCCGACCGCTTTCCGGTTCTTCATGTGGCGAAGAGCAATGCGGGTTTCGTCGGGGGAAATAGGGGAAATAAGCCCAAGGTTAGGAGGCGGTTCCGGAGGAAGGTCATCGCGGGTCATCTAGTATTAGTATATAATTTTTAACGATAAGCCGATAGCATCGACATCTTTTCTAACTCTTTCCGTATATTCCGTACGAGGCTTTTAACCAGCTCGGAGTCCCAAGACCTCTGTGTGACGCGATCCGCCTAGTAATAAGATTGTGTACGCTTCCAATTCCGTATGTTTGTTGTTTTTTTTTTTAGTATTCTGTACAATATTGTAACTTAAACGCATCAATAATTTTAACTTAAATTTTCTTAAACTTACAACTTGTAACAAATGCAACTAACGATATCAAACATGTCCATTGATCATTACGTTATCTGTTAGTGCTGTGCACTTCTGTAAGTGACGAATTCACTTTAACTAATACTGTATGTGATTTATGTTTGTGTATGGTTTAGTGAGTAAGTCGTTGAAGTGCCTTATCAATAAATAAATAAATAAATAATTCTTTTTCTATGTTTTCCCAGCATTACCAAAGAGTCGATCATAGACGTGTACGCCACCGTGGTGAAGACAGCCGCGCCCGTAGAGTCGTGTACCGTCAGCGCGGTGGAGCTGCTGGGCGAGCAGGTGTGGCTAGTGTCGGCGGCGCGCGCGCAGCTTCCTCTGCAGATCGAGGATGCGGCTAGGCCAGAGAAGACTGACGTGAGTGGTGAATGTAGTAATCTTCCTAGCCTTTTCCCAACGTGGGGTCAGAAAGCTGGTAGCCGGCGCCTATCTACCGGCGCTTATCGGCGCTGATCTATTCTGGTAACAGTTACATAAACGAATTAGATTGAAGCTTGTTCATTAATTTTAAATGACGGCGCTGACCGGCGCGTTTCGGAACTTGTCGACGACGTTCGGCGCTTGTTCATATAAAGGCCTGCGCCGGTTACCTGGGACCGGTTCCTATAAGCGCTGGTAGGTTGTCAGCTTTTTTTCTGTATACGGCCTAAGTGAATGGAAGACTGACTGACTGGAGGTCTTCCCTGCCAAAGTCTGTGTTTCCTGATAGCTACAACCTGGGAGACTTTAAGACTTAGGCAAGGGAGAGAAGGAGCAATCGTCGACCGCATCGTCGCTTACTATCAGTTGAGATAATGGTCAAACGTATGCCTATCAATAGTAAAAAAAAAAGGTGAGTACTAGTATTTTGTCTCTCTTTAGTTTCTTGCAACAATTGCATTTTATTGTAATGTCAGTTTGATCTGTAAGTCTTGTGAATAAACAATTTATTATTATTATTATTTTAACCTTTTGGCTCACCAATGCCCCACCGTTGTATCGCAAATGGAACCTTTTGGTTCCACCGGCGCACGTAGAAGTACTGCCTATCTGATTTCCACAATTCACAACCAACTCAGTAATGGTCCAGTCAAATTAGCGTTTCACCTCGGAATGAGGGAAAATAAGCCGAAAATTTGTGTACACCTTCATTTTGGTGTTTTAAATGTTGTGTCAAAAGTCTTATAAAATCGCGAGATTTTATAAGACTTTTTGACGTCTTAAGTTATTGAAGGTCAAATGTCACAAAAATAGAGATTTCGCAATTTTGCGGTTTTTATAGCTCCAATGATGTTAACACCTATGATCAAAATTGTAGAGCGTAAAATTTGCAACGAACAATTTTTCATTTTTTCAACCGTTTTTGAGATAGAAGACGGAGAACGCGTAGCTTACTCATACTGTAATATATGGTCTACCGTGAATGTCGGTGAATAATACCTTGTTTAAAATTAAGAAATCATTAAAATGGCAAATAACCGCCATGTTAACTAAACCCGTGTTGCTTGAATTCAGGACCCGGAAGCCCTGCGGATCCGCGTGAACCAGGATACCAGGCTCGACAACCGCGTTTTAGACCTGCGCACTCCCGCCAACCAGGCCATCTTCCGACTGGAGGCCGGAGTGTGTCGCCTGTTCAGGGACTTGCTCACACAGAGAGGTAAGGAAGAAAGACACCCGGCTCGACAACCGCGTGTTAGACCTGCGTACTGTCGCCAACCAGGCCATCTTCCGACTGGAGGCCGGAGTGTGTCGCCTGTTCAGGGACTTGCTCACACAGAGAGGTAAGGAAGAAAGACACCCGGCTCGACAACCGCGTGTTAGACCTGCGTACTGTCGCCAACCAGGCCATCTTCCGACTGGAGGCCGGAGTGTGTCGCCTGTTCAGGGACTTGCTCACACAGAGAGGTAAGGAAGAAAGACACCCGGCTCGACAACCGCGTGTTAGACCTGCGTACTGTCGCCAACCAGGCCATCTTCCGACTGGAGGCCGGAGTGTGTCGCCTGTTCAGGGACTTGCTCACACAGAGAGGTAAGGAAGAAAGACACCCGGCTCGACAACCGCGTGTTAGACCTGCGTACTGTCGCCAACCAGGCCATCTTCCGACTGGAGGCCGGAGTGTGTCGCCTGTTCAGGGACTTGCTCACACAGAGAGGTAAGGAAGAAAGACACCCGGCTCGACAACCGCGTGTTAGACCTGCGTACTGTCGCCAACCAGGCCATCTTCCGACTGGAGGCCGGAGTGTGTCGCCTGTTCAGGGACTTGCTCACACAGAGAGGTAAGGAAGAAAGACACCCGGCTCGACAACCGCGTGTTAGACCTGCGTACTGTCGCCAACCAGGCCATCTTCCGACTGGAGGCCGGAGTGTGTCGCCTGTTCAGGGACTTGCTCACACAGAGAGGTAAGGAAGAAAGACACCCGGCTCGACAACCGCGTGTTAGACCTGCGTACTGTCGCCAACCAGGCCATCTTCCGACTGGAGGCCGGAGTGTGTCGCCTGTTCAGGGACTTGCTCACACAGAGAGGTAAGGAAGAAAGACACCCGGCTCGACAACCGCGTGTTAGACCTGCGTACTGTCGCCAACCAGGCCATCTTCCGACTGGAGGCCGGAGTGTGTCGCCTGTTCAGGGACTTGCTCACACAGAGAGGTAAGGAAGAAAGACACCCGGCTCGACAACCGCGTGTTAGACCTGCGTACTGTCGCCAACCAGGCCATCTTCCGACTGGAGGCCGGAGTGTGTCGCCTGTTCAGGGACTTGCTCACACAGAGAGGTAAGGAAGAAAGACACCCGGCTCGACAACCGCGTGTTAGACCTGCGTACTGTCGCCAACCAGGCCATCTTCCGACTGGAGGCCCGAGTGTGTCGCCTGTTCAGGGACTTGCTCACACAGAGAGGTAAGGAAGAAAGACACCCGGCTCGACAACCGCGTGTTAGACCTGCGTACTGTCGCCAACCAGGCCATCTTCCGACTGGAGGCCGGAGTGTGTCGCCTGTTCAGGGACTTGCTCACACAGAGAGGTAAGGAAGAAAGACACCCGGCTCGACAACCGCGTGTTAGACCTGCGTACTGTCGCCAACCAGGCCATCTTCCGACTGGAGGCCGGAGTGTGTCGCCTGTTCAGGGACTTGCTCACACAGAGAGGTAAGGAAGAAAGACACCCGGCTCGACAACCGCGTGTTAGACCTGCGTACTGTCGCCAACCAGGCCATCTTCCGACTGGAGGCCGGAGTGTGTCGCCTGTTCAGGGACTTGCTCACACAGAGAGGTAAGGAAGAAAGACACCCGGCTCGACAACCGCGTGTTAGACCTGCGTACTGTCGCCAACCAGGCCATCTTCCGACTGGAGGCCGGAGTGTGTCGCCTGTTCAGGGACTTGCTCACACAGAGAGGTAAGGAAGAAAGACACCCGGCTCGACAACCGCGTGTTAGACCTGCGTACTGTCGCCAACCAGGCCATCTTCCGACTGGAGGCCGGAGTGTGTCGCCTGTTCAGGGACTTGCTCACACAGAGAGGTAAGAAAGAAAGACACCCGGCTCGACAACCGCGTGTTAGACCTGCGCACTCCCGCCAACCAGGCCATCTTCCGACTGGAGGCCGGAGTGTGTCGCCTGTTCAGGGACTTGCTCACACAGAGAGGTAAGGAAGAAAGACACCCGGCTCGACAACCGCGTGTTAGACCTGCGTACTGTCGCCAACCAGGCCATCTTCCGACTGGAGGCCGGAGTGTGTCGCCTGTTCAGGGACTTGCTCACACAGAGAGGTAAGGAAGAAAGACACCCGGCTCGACAACCGCGTGTTAGACCTGCGTACTGTCGCCAACCAGGCCATCTTCCGACTGGAGGCCGGAGTGTGTCGCCTGTTCAGGGACTTGCTCACACAGAGAGGTAAGGAAGAAAGACACCCGGCTCGACAACCGCGTGTTAGACCTGCGTACTGTCGCCAACCAGGCCATCTTCCGACTGGAGGCCGGAGTGTGTCGCCTGTTCAGGGACTTGCTCACACAGAGAGGTAAGAAAGAAAGACACCCGGCTCGACAACCGCGTGTTAGACCTGCGCACTCCCGCCAACCAGGCCATCTTCCGACTGGAGGCCGGAGTGTGTCGCCTGTTCAGGGACTTGCTCACACAGAGAGGTAAGGAAGAAAGACACCCGGCTCGACAACCGCGTGTTAGACCTGCGTACTGTCGCCAACCAGGCCATCTTCCGACTGGAGGCCGGAGTGTGTCGCCTGTTCAGGGACTTGCTCACACAGAGAGGTAAGGAAGAAAGACACCCGGCTCGACAACCGCGTGTTAGACCTGCGTACTGTCGCCAACCAGGCCATCTTCCGACTGGAGGCCGGAGTGTGTCGCCTGTTCAGGGACTTGCTCACACAGAGAGGTAAGGAAGAAAGACACCCGGCTCGACAACCGCGTGTTAGACCTGCGTACTGTCGCCAACCAGGCCATCTTCCGACTGGAGGCCGGAGTGTGTCGCCTGTTCAGGGACTTGCTCACACAGAGAGGTAAGAAAGAAAGACACCCGGCTCGACAACCGCGTGTTAGACCTGCGCACTCCCGCCAACCAGGCCATCTTCCGACTGGAGGCCGGAGTGTGTCGCCTGTTCAGGGACTTGCTCACACAGAGAGGTAAGGAAGAAAGACACCCGGCTCGACAACCGCGTGTTAGACCTGCGTACTGTCGCCAACCAGGCCATCTTCCGACTGGAGGCCGGAGTGTGTCGCCTGTTCAGGGACTTGCTCACACAGAGAGGTAAGGAAGAAAGACACCCGGCTCGACAACCGCGTGTTAGACCTGCGTACTGTCGCCAACCAGGCCATCTTCCGACTGGAGGCCGGAGTGTGTCGCCTGTTCAGGGACTTGCTCACACAGAGAGGTAAGGAAGAAAGACACCCGGCTCGACAACCGCGTGTTAGACCTGCGTACTGTCGCCAACCAGGCCATCTTCCGACTGGAGGCCGGAGTGTGTCGCCTGTTCAGGGACTTGCTCACACAGAGAGGTAAGGAAGAAAGACACCCGGCTCGACAACCGCGTGTTAGACCTGCGTACTGTCGCCAACCAGGCCATCTTCCGACTGGAGGCCGGAGTGTGTCGCCTGTTCAGGGACTTGCTCACACAGAGAGGTAAGAAAGAAAGACACCCGGCTCGACAACCGCGTGTTAGACCTGCGCACTCCCGCCAACCAGGCCATCTTCCGACTGGAGGCCGGAGTGTGTCGCCTGTTCAGGGACTTGCTCACACAGAGAGGTAAGGAAGAAAGACACCCGGCTCGACAACCGCGTGTTAGACCTGCGTACTGTCGCCAACCAGGCCATCTTCCGACTGGAGGCCGGAGTGTGTCGCCTGTTCAGGGACTTGCTCACACAGAGAGGTAAGGAAGAAAGACACCCGGCTCGACAACCGCGTGTTAGACCTGCGTACTGTCGCCAACCAGGCCATCTTCCGACTGGAGGCCGGAGTGTGTCGCCTGTTCAGGGACTTGCTCACACAGAGAGGTAAGGAAGAAAGACACCCGGCTCGACAACCGCGTGTTAGACCTGCGTACTGTCGCCAACCAGGCCATCTTCCGACTGGAGGCCGGAGTGTGTCGCCTGTTCAGGGACTTGCTCACACAGAGAGGTAAGGAAGAAAGACACCCGGCTCGACAACCGCGTGTTAGACCTGCGCACTCCCGCCAACCAGGCCATCTTCCGACTGGAGGCCGGAGTGTGTCGCCTGTTCAGGGACTTGCTCACACAGAGAGGTAAGGAAGAAAGACACCCGGCTCGACAACCGCGTGTTAGACCTGCGTACTGTCGCCAACCAGGCCATCTTCCGACTGGAGGCCGGAGTGTGTCGCCTGTTCAGGGACTTGCTCACACAGAGAGGTAAGAAAGAAAGACACCCGGCTCGACAACCGCGTGTTAGACCTGCGCACTCCCGCCAACCAGGCCATCTTCCGACTGGAGGCCGGAGTGTGTCGCCTGTTCAGGGACTTGCTCACACAGAGAGGTAAGGAAGAAAGACACCCGGCTCGACAACCGCGTGTTAGACCTGCGTACTGTCGCCAACCAGGCCATCTTCCGACTGGAGGCCGGAGTGTGTCGCCTGTTCAGGGACTTGCTCACACAGAGAGGTAAGGAAGAAAGACACCCGGCTCGACAACCGCGTGTTAGACCTGCGTACTGTCGCCAACCAGGCCATCTTCCGACTGGAGGCCGGAGTGTGTCGCCTGTTCAGGGACTTGCTCACACAGAGAGGTAAGGAAGAAAGACACCCGGCTCGACAACCGCGTGTTAGACCTGCGTACTGTCGCCAACCAGGCCATCTTCCGACTGGAGGCCGGAGTGTGTCGCCTGTTCAGGGACTTGCTCACACAGAGAGGTAAGGAAGAAAGACACCCGGCTCGACAACCGCGTGTTAGACCTGCGTACTGTCGCCAACCAGGCCATCTTCCGACTGGAGGCCGGAGTGTGTCGCCTGTTCAGGGATTTGCTCACACAGAAAGGTAAAAAAATATCTATTTTAGGTTCAATCCCCATAAAATACCCGAAGCTTTAAAAAAAAAATTAAGGATAACTTACTATAAAATACGCCTAAATTGGGCAACACAAACCACAATCGTAACACCTTTGCTAAGACTGGTGTCAGATTAAAAAAAAATCAGAGAAATAAATGAATTTTAAAGAGTGAGCCCCACGATTCAGTTCAGTAATTGGAAGCATAACAGCGACAATTCCTTAATCACCATGGGTTTCTCTATTATTTACCGACTTAAAAAAAAAACTCCTTCTTGGTTCATTGTTCGGTTGTAGATATAAATTTCTAATATGTGTTTTTCTTTTCACTATTATATCCGTGAATTGTGGACCAATTTTCAAAACTCTTACCTTTAGAAAGAATGTTTATAGATCATAATATATTTTTTTATTCACTTAATACCTTATTAAACACACCCCATTACTCCGCAGGCTTCGTGGAGATCCACACGCCGAAGATAATCTCGGCAGCTTCAGAGGGAGGCGCCAACGTGTTCACCGTATCGTACTTCAAGTCATCCGCCTACCTGGCGCAGAGCCCGCAGTTATACAAGCAGATGGCCATCGCCGCCGACTTCGACAAGGTACAGCGCACGCACGCGAGGACACAGATAGAGAACTTGCAGGAACTATTAAGGTGGCAGCACAGAAGTGTCAAGTATATTTGAACGCTAGATGGCACAGTCTACTTCGTGTCATCATCTGCCTAGCCATTTCCCAACTATATTGGGGTCGGCTTCCAGTCAAACCGGATTTAGCTGAATACCAGTATTTTACGAGGAGCGGCTGCCTACCAGACCTCCGCAACCCATTAACTGGGTAACACGGTACTTCTTGGCAAGACTGGAGTCAGATTTACTGGCTTCTGACAATCCGTAACGACTGCCAAAGATCTACTAATGACAGCCAGGACCAACGGCTTAGCGTGCTTTCCGAGGTACGGAGGAAACTCGGTATGTTAAAATGGTCACCCATCCACAGGTCAACCTCGGCAAGCGATGCTTTACCTTAAAGATCGACCCGTGCGGCTATTATTATCTAGCCACGAGCTCCTCAACAGTCTACTTGTGTACGGTCCCCTAAAAGGAGTGGGTGGGACATATGCAATACTAACTTCTGCCGGCGGCTTCGCCCGCGTGGTCCCTAGGGAACATTATTTCCGGGATAAAAAGCCTATGTCCTTTTTCAGAGATAGTCTAATCTCTATACCAAATTTCATTTAAATCGGTCCAGTAGTTTTAGCGTGAAAGCGCGACAGACAGACGGACAAAATTACTTTCGCTTTTATACTATTAACTAGCTTTCCCCTCAACTTCGTCTTCGTCTTCACAATTTTCATCACTGCTGATTTAAGTATTATATACTAGTTGACCCGCGCATTTTCGTTTGATGATATATAGCCTATAGCCTTCCTAGATAAATGGGCTATATAACACTGAAAGAATTTTCCAAATCGGACCAGTAGTTCCTGAGATTTGCGCGCAAAGAAAGAAACAAACAAACTCTTCAGCTTATATATTAGTATAGATATAATATAGACTAGATGGCATTGAAAATGCTATAGGATAACAATAATACACAATATTTCTGCTCAAACTGATTGTGCCTCAAGTCTTCATATATACAAAAACTCATCTCACCTCATCATCATCATATATACAAAAAGAACCGCAACGCCATCTATCCCACAATCAGCGAACTACTAACTGAATCCTGCATCGCGCTATCAATTTTCCGTGCAATTTGAACAATTGCAATTGCAATTTGATCAAATATCGGTCAGTTGCCCACCGGACACAACAACCGCCTGGTTGGAGGATCCTTCCTTTTCAATGGAGGTTTGCGGTGCTAAATAAAAGGCGTGCGTTCGAACCGAGCGTATAGTGAACTGGCACAGAAGACTTGTTCCTCGTACCCTCTATACGCCTACCGGGTTTAGAGTCCGCAGCTCTACAAGCAGACGAATATAGCCGCCGAACTCGACAAGATCCACCATCATCAGTATCCATATTATTTTAGTTGTAATCTAGGTGACGGTGAAAGTGAGAGGTCTACCAACAGCTTATTTGTACAATAATAATAAATATAGGATTTTACTACATACACAGGAGCTCGTGGCTAAATAATAACAGCCGCACGGGTCGATCTTTAAGGTTAAGCAACGCTTGCCAAGGTTGGTCTGTGGATGGGTGACCATCTTAATATACCGAGTTTCCTCCGTGCCTCGGAAAGCACGTTAAGCCGTTGGTCCCGGCTGTCATTTGTAGATCTTTGGCAGTCGTTACGGATTGTCAGAAGCCAGTAAATCTGACTCCAGTCTTGCCAAGAAGTACCGTGTTACCTAGTTAATGGGTTGTGGAGGTCTGGTAGGCAGCCGCTCCACGTAAAACACTGGTATTCAGTTGAATCCGGTTTGACTGGAAGCCGACCCCAATATAGTTGGGAAAAGGCTAGGCAGAGGATAGGATTTTACTACATGGACTTACACAGTCGCCCATTACTGGTTAACCAGCATTTACAAATATTAGTGATAACATAATTATGTAATAGAAAAAATACAAATTTAAGTTGAAGGCTTAAGAATTAATAACACAACTCCTTAAACTTAGTAGTATACATTTTCTTAGTTAACCTCTCGCGCGTTTCTCGTACAGTTCCCGTCACGCAAGCTTGCCTCCACAAAGTACGCCGCAATCGGCTGCGCAGGACGTCAATTTGACAACAAACATACAACCGCGCATGCGCGGGTAGCTCACGCATGCGCGGCGCGCGGGTGTAATGGCATCTCACTCGCTCGTATAAGTTCGATGCATAAGCGTGTCCCGCTTGCTCGATGCAATACGACTGTGGATGCGAAAAGTGTTACAGGTTGTTATTGTTTTTAATGATTTATTTTGGTTATTTCTTACAGTTTGATTTGTGTTCTTGTGGTGTATGTGTTTGTTGTGTTACTTTTTGATATTTTATTGTTACTGGTAGTCTTTGTTACTTGTTTATAGTATAATACGTATAAACAAAAAAATATTTTAGGAACGTAACACTTTTTTACGCGATTGCACCTGCGCGGACTTCACTCAAACCTAACTTCCGAGGGGCAAGCCACGCTAACGCGAAATGTACACCCATGTGTACGAGAAACGCGCGAGAGGTTAATAGAAACTAAATAATAATTTAAAATTACAAAAACAAAACATTTTTTTAAATAAATTATGGTGATTTAATAACACGTCTATGCTGTGAAAAAATCCAAAAAAAAAATTTCGGTAATCGAAAAATTTTATAATATAAATCCTTTTGCATGTCGAACGAGGTAGCGTACTTTACACCAAGTTCAGGTGTAAAGTCCCGCAAACCTCCACTGAAATGATCTTACAGGTGAAATAGTGATCAAAAGCATGACTATCAATAGTAAAAAAAAAATCTTCCAACCAGACGGTGTTTTGTCTGGTGGGCAACTGCCCGATAGTTGATATTTGGGCTGTTGTATATGATCACATCGCACGGTAACCTCTGATACTTCGATGCAGGATTTCATAGTACATAGTAGTTAGCTGCTTTTTGTATAGATATGCTTGCCGCCGTATAGTGTCAGCCGGTGCCGTATGGTGCCGTAAAAGAATAATACCATCCCATCACTTCCCGCGGGTATCGTAAGAGGCGACTAAGGGACTCATCAGCTGCCCTGCTTGGGCGGAGCACCGCCGATTTCTCGTCGAGGCGATCGGCTGCGGCGACCTCTCGCGACCGGCCCTGGTTCGGTCTATGGTCCGGAGCGAGGAGGCATGGGAGGCGGTCACCTTCGGGCGTCATTCTGCGAAGCAGTAATGCTAGCGAAGGAGGAGGCCGAACGTGTGAGAGAGAGGGAGGCCTCACGACCCGGCCGCCGCAACAGAAGAAGACGGCCCGGGCGTCGGTAGTCGCAGGGCGATTTCCGACCACCGTAGGCGCGGGTCTGCGGACGGCGAGCATTGGGCGGCTCGCCGTCCGATCAAAACTAGACCCGTGTCGGCGGCGCGCTGTACTCCACGCGCGCATCAAAGAGCTGTCAGCAAGGGAGACGGGGCCCGCCAGGGCCAGTGCCTGCCGGGGTGCGGAATCCGTTCGAAAGAGGCACCATACCCTGGAACGCAAAGGGCAGTAGGAGGAACACGGATGGGTTTTAGTCAGTAAGAGTCTGACACTCCCGGACACTCGGAGTCATTTGATGATTTCCCATCCTTAAAAAAAAAGGGACTCATCAGAGAATGGGTAGCAACGTTCTCTGTAAAACTCAACACCATACACTGCGATCGCCAACCCGCCTGCCAAGCGTGGCGATTATGACACACCTTTGGGGGAGGCCTTTGTCCAGCAGTGGACGTCTTTCGACTATTATAATGATGATGATGATGTTGGATAAATGGCGTTGCGGTTCTTTTAGTTGCGATGTAGATTTTGCTACTATGATTTTTTTGCTGTGGCGATATTGATCGTCATCATCATCATCTGCCTAGCCTTTTCCCAACTATATTGGGGTCGGCTTCCAGTCAAATCGGATTTAGTTAAATACCAGTATTTTACGCGGAGCGGCTGCCTAGCAGACCTCCACAACCCAGTAACTGGGTAACACGGTACTTCATGGCAAGATTGGAGTCAGATTTACTGGCTTCTGACTATCCGTAACGACTGCCAAAGACCTACAAATGACAGCCGGGACCAACGGCTTAACGTGCTTTCCGAGGCACGGAGGAAACTCGGTATGTTAAGATCAACCTTGGCAAGCGTTGCTTAACCTTGAAGAACGACCCGTGCGGCTGTTATTATCTAGCTACGAGCTCCTCGAATGTTGTGGCGACATTGATACTGCTACAAATACATGAGTTATTGGAGGATTTTTATTTTATCTCAGTAATCTTTTCCAGGTGTTCACAGTAGGCGCAGTGTTTCGCGCAGAGGACTCAAACACGCATCGCCACTTGACAGAGTTCGTGGGACTGGACCTGGAGATGTCCTTCAAGCACCACTACCACGAGGTCGTCGACACCATCGCCGGCACACTGACGGACATGTTCAGGGGACTGAGGGACCAGTGAGTATTTTCTCTTAAGTGGCAGTGGGCAGGGCACGTTGCTCCAGAACAGATGGTCGATGGGGCCGAAGGGTTCTGGGGTGGCGACCGCGTACCGGAAGATGTGACGTTGGTGCGGCCGAGACACTACGTGGAGCGTGGACCTGGTGAAGGTCGCGGGTAGCCGGTGGGTGCGAGACGCGCAGGACCGGGCTTGTGGTGACGCGCGCGCGTGGAAGCCGTCCAGTAGTAGACGTCTAGCTAGCTTTTCTCCAAATACTTTGGAGCTGAATACTGGTATTGTACATGGAGCCGTGGAGCGACTGCTTATTTGACGTCCTCGACTATCTATATAACACGATACCTCTCTGGGCAAGACTGACGTCAGATTTCCTATCTCTAAACTATGGTAGGCGCCAGATAAGTCGTTTCGGATTGTCAGAAGCCAGTAAATCTGACTCCAATTTTGCCATGAAGTACCTTGTTACCCAGTTTATGGGTTGTGGAGGTCTGGTAGGCAGCCGCTCCACGTAAAATACAGGTATTCAGCTTAATCCGGCTTGACTGGAAGCCGAACCCAATTTAATTGGGAAAAGGCTAGGCAGATGATGATGTTCTTATACATTCTGTATTTGTATCTTTACTATTATGTTTGTTTGCAGGTTCGCATCGGAAATCGCAACAGTGGGCCAGCAGTACCGCGTGGAACCGTTCAAGTTCTTGGACCCGCCGCTCAGGCTGGAGTTCCCTCAAGCCATACAAATTCTCAAAGAAGCAGGTAAATATATGTTCATGAAATTCGTTACTTATGACTGCTAGACAACGCACAACCGAAACTGCTGCTCGTAGAAAGCTGAAATTTGGCGTGTAGACTCCTTGGGGAGTGTAGCGGAGTACTAGGATTTCTAGAAATTCCTACGGGAACGCAAAAAAACGTGATTATGGTCGAAAATGACCTGCTTCGAGAAAAGGATGGTACAGCCGTGCCGCTTTTTTGCTCAACTTGGTGGAGGCACTGCCGTGTCTCCAGATATGCGCGTACGAAGACGCGCATATCTGGAGGATAATAGCTAGTGATTTTATAAGGAACTTCCAGGGCATAGACTGTGCCATCTAGTGTTGTAAATTCGAAACTTTTGCCTCATTAAAACGTGACATTGAGAATTCTGTGCTGCCACCTATAAGCTGTTGTAAGTCGCCTATATTTTTTTATTATTGATAGGCTGTTTGACCACTACTCCACCTCATCTTTCCCTGTAAATAAAATAAGGGACAACACTGATGATAGACATAGTCAGAACAAGGTTTAAGGCATAAGTAATTCAATGTTGTACGCCAAAACCCTATCCCAAAGCCGCTAAGATAAGGTGGCATTGTGCAGAATATGTCCGCCGTATATCAAACAAGAAATGGGAAAAATTGGCCAAGTGCGAGTCGGACTCGCACACGAACGGTTCCGTACCATAAACCTTATTTTTTATTATTAGTTGTTATAGCGGCAATAGAAAAACCCAATCTGTGAAAATTTCAACTCTACCTATTACGGTTCTTGAGATACAGCCCGCTGACAGACAGACAGACGGACAGCAGAGGCTTAGTAATAGGGTTCCGTTAGTTACCCTTCGGGTACGGAACCCTAAAAAAGAACCACCGAATTAACACCCTTCTGATTGAGGATGCGGTATTTTACACCCTGTTCCGCATATCTCTACAATACCTATAGAAGTATACAGAACAGGGTGTAAAGTCCCGCAAACCTCCACTGAAAAGGAGGATCCTCCGACCAGAGGGTTGTTGTGTCCGATGGGCAACTGCCCGATAGTTGATATTCTGACTGTTGTATATTTTCAAATCGCAAGGAAAACTCTGATACCGCGATGCAGGATTCGTTTAGTAGTTTGTTGCTAGCAGTATAGATGGCGCTACATTAGAAACATATATAACAGCTCACAATTTAGGGTTTTTAATCCATGGTAACTTGGCAACTGGGCTTACCTCAGCAGTAAACGTTTCTTGGTATTTATTGGCCTTGCTCTGTTCTCTCTCCTGCATGATAAGGAGAGAAGTGTAAAGAAGTTTTTCTTACACCTCTTCTCTTTTTGTCTTAATTTCGTAGATTGAAGATACTTGTATTGTTTCTTCGAGACTCGTCGGCCATTTTTTTGGTGGTTGCCACTGTTAATTCTGGATTTCAGGAGTTGCTGTGGTTGGGAATAGTGTGGTAGGCTTTTCCCAGACCTCTATAGTTTTACTACACACCCATACATGCAAACTTTTTCTTTATTTTTTATTAGAAATCATCAGACTCCTCCCGCTCTGGGCGGAACGGGAGAGAGTGTCAGACTCTCACTGACCTATCCGTGTTCCTCCTAATGCCCTTTGCATTCCTGGGCCGCGGTGACTCTTTCGAAAAATAGGGAATATTCATGAAAAAAATATGGGTATAATTTAGACGGTCACCAAAAATAATATTTTTAAGACTCTAAGCCTAGGCACCAAAATGGATCAACGGTCACCAAATTCTATCCAACTCAACTGTGATTGCCATAAAATGTAGGCTTGGGGTTACAAACTGGATAAAATAGGTTAGGTTAGGTTAGAATTGTGACCAACCGCGCGCGAGCCGAGCGAGCGAAGCGAGCGGTGCCGCGGCAGCGGCCGGCGAGCGCTACTTCTCGAATATTATTTGGTGACCATTTATCTGTTTTGGTAACCGTTTAGAACTTTTTTGGTAGTAAAATAGGTACTTTTTTGGATATTTATCATCTATACAGTTTATCTAAAAATATAATACTAACAGTGAAAATAGAATCTAAATTACTCGAAAAACGAAGGAGTTATAATTATTTTAAACAAATATATCTGTCCCTCTCGCGAAAACGCTGTTTTCTATGGCAACTGTATAAGCGTCATAGACGATGACGTCAAAGTTTACATCGGACTTCTCTTTCTAATTGTAATCTTTGAAGCTTTATAAATTCATCGCTGATGAAGGTTTTAAAAAATAATTTCACGATTGTTTACTAGAGGTAATAAGTCTTTCATTTTGCAAATAAAAAAATCGCTTGCATATTCCCTATTTTGCAAACCTGACGTAAACACAAGCTCAATGTTGCATGTCTATGTTTTAGGAGTAACAGTGGGCGAGGAAGACGACCTGTCGACCCCGGACGAGAAGCTGCTCGGCAGACTGGTGCGAGCCAAGTACGACACAGACTTCTATATCCTGGACAAGTATCCGCTGGCGGTCAGGCCCTTCTACACCATGCCTGATCCTAACAACCCGGTGAGTACAGTTATTGTTTTATCTTTATTGACATAAATTATCCTTACTAATATTATAAATGCGAAAGTAACTGTCTGTCTGTCGCGCTTTCATGCCAAAACTACTGAACAGATTTAAATAAAATTTACTTTTTTTTTTTACCATTGATAGGCACGCGTTTGACCACTATCTCACCTGATGGTAAGCGAGGATGTGGTCGAAGATGGAGCACGCTTGCCTAGAAATAACCTATTCACTCTTGATTTAAAGACTCCCAGGTTGTAGCTATCAGGAAACACAGACTCCGGCAGGGAATTTAGCTGTACCCACTATGAATGTGTTCCCAAAACGTTTTGTGCGTATGGGTGGGATGTCCACCATGTACCGGTGGAGCATCGCCTTTCATCTTGTGGTCCGATGATGGAACGGGCTTGGCGGAATTAAATTATGCAATTCCGTCGCACGTTCCCCAAAATGCAACCGGTAAAAACCGACAGGCTAGCAACTCGTCTTCGATATTCAAGACATTGGAGCTTCGACGCGACGAGCCTCTCATTGCCGATGATCCTCTTGGCTCGTTTCTCAATTGACTCAAGGGCATCAAGCTGGTATCTGGCAGATCCGTCCCAAAGATGAGAACAGTGTTCCATACACGATCGAACTTGCGCTTGATAGAGTTTGAGCAGCTGTTCCGGCGTGAAGTACCGTCTCACCTTAGCCAGAATCCCCAACTTCTTTGCAGCCACTTGAGCTTTTGCCTCTATGTAAGGGCCAAAATTGAGAGTAGATGTTAATGTAACCCCAAGAAGCTCAAGATGGTCGGTTATCGGCACGGTTTCACCGCGGAAAGATGGAACTGGGCGGAATTGGCTCCTTTTGGCGGAAAAAAGACACGCTTGGGTCTTAGCAGCATTGAACTTGACCAGATTGGCATCGCCCCATTCAGAGACAGCCTGTAAGGACACGTTCAAGCGCTCAACCATTGCCTCCCGGAGAGACCGGATCTGCGACCCACCAGCTCGTGCGTCGGACACGTATCTCTCAGCAACAGTGCTGTCGTCTGCATACCCAAAGGTACCGGGTTTAAGCAGATCATTAATATGCAGCAAGAATAGTGTTGCCGAAAGCACCGACCCCTGAGGAACTCCGGCATTAATATCCAGCAGTCCAGACGAGCAGCTATCTATGACCACTCGGATAGACCGATCCCTCAGGAAATCTGCGATCTAATCACACAAACCGGCGGGCAGACCGAAGGAAGGAAGCTTACTAATAAGGCTATCGTGCCAGACCCTGTCGAAGGCCTTCGAGATGTCAAGGGAGACCGCCAGTGCCTCCCCGTGCTTCTCTATGGCCTCACTCCAGATGTGAATGGCATACGCTAGAAGATCCCCAGTTGACCTATTTCGGCGAAACCCGTATTGCCGGCCACTAAGGATATCATTCGCTTCTAGGTACGCCAGAAGCTTATGATTCAGTACGCGTTCCATAGTCTTACAGAGTATGGACGTTACCGAGATGGGTCTATAATTCGACGGGTCAGCTCGACTACCCTTCTTGGGCACGGGCTGCACGTTAGCTTGCTTCCAAGCCTTCGGCACTTTTCCAGTCTCGAACGAAAGGCGAAATAGGCGTGTCAAGATCGGAGACAGCTCAGGCGCACAAGTCTTCAGAACAATTGCCGGTATCCCGTCGGGACCACTAGCCTTGTTCACGTCTAGGTTACGCAGTACCCTGCGGACGTCCTTCTGATGAATGCGAATGTTCGACATACTCGACTCGCATCCACCAGGAGAGGCGGAGGGCGTCGCGCCACCAGGATCCAGACGTGAAGATTCCGCAAACAAAGAAGCAAACAAGTTCGCTTTCTCCTCAGCGGAGTGGGCCAGCGTCCCGTCGGGTCTCAGCAGTGGTGGTAGTGAGGGGCGGCAGAAGTTCGATTCGACCGACTTAGCCAGGGACCAAAAAGCCTTACTACCTGCTGGGTATGAAGCAAGTTTGTTCCCTATTCGGCTAATGTGGTCAAACCGAGCCCTCCGCAACACCTTCTTGCAGGACTTAGCAGCCCTGTTGAAGGCTCTCTTCTTCTGACTCACGTCATTTGCTTTGCGCGTACGAGCGTCGACCCATGCTAGGTACGCCGCGTGCTTAAGCGCATCAGCGCGATTGCACTTGGTACAAATATAGTCTAGAGCCTGAGATAGGACATAGGCTACTTTTTATCCCGAGAATATGTTCCGAAGGGACTACGCGGGCGAAGCATATACAGGGTTAGTTATAAAACACCAACAACCTCTTAGGCAGTGAAAGTACACATGATTATTTAACATCTTTTACTTTGAGAACAACTGTGTAAACGCGAAAAAAATATCAGCTGTCCCAAACATTTTCATTGGCTAAATATTGCATTTTGTATGAAACAGCTGATAATTTTTTTGCCACTTAAGAAAAGAAGTTTGATTCTTTTTCTTGGGAGTGCTTTAAATAAATTTATTCCATTTTTTTACGTAAATTAGTAACAACCTTGTCTCTGCAAAAGATGTTTTATAAAATTTTACTTAAAGCATCTTTTGATGCTTTGTTATATCGAAGATATTATAATTTAATCATAAAAATAAAAATAAATATGTTTATGTTACAAATGTATCTTTCTACTTTGGAGTGCTGTAAATTATGTTTTATACAGTAATACACTAAAAATAATTCCGTAAATAGAGATTTACTGATAATTTTATTGATTACGTTATTTTACTGATTTTAATGGTTATAATTCTAAAAATACATAATTCTTACGCCCGCGAATCATACTTTAATCAACATATAACCTAAGACTAACTTGCGAAAAACGTGAACTTCGCGGGCCACCCTTCTTTTTTTTACGGTGTGAAATCCTCATGGATGTCCGCCGTCCGGGGCGGGCGGAGGGGTCTGTCGGACTCTTACTGACTAAAACCACCCCGGGGGTCCATCTCTCACCTACTCCGAGGATCGCGAGAACTTATTTTGCTTTCCGCGCTCCTCGACTGGTGCGGGCCACCTCGGGTCAGCGGGGGGAGTGAGGTGTTTAACTCCCCCCGCGACGTCAAAGACACGAGAACACCACGCGCCGCCAACTCGGGTCCAGATGAATGGGAGGCGACGGCCATCCCCAGGACCGCTGCCCCTGGACCCAGTTAGGAGGGCCGAAAGAGGGCAGCGTATCGCCCTCCTCCGACGCCCGTTGCGCCTGCTGCGGGTCGGGAGAGAGGTCGATATCTCCCTCTCCCTTTCCGCACGGCGCGGCTCCTCCCGCACGGCACACTCTGCCAGCGTATGCCGCGCCGTGTCCACCCGGCTCCCTGCCTATGCGACACAGAACCTCCCGAAGCAGCCATGCCCCGAGAGGACCTGCGTCACACGAAATATCAAAGAACCGTGCCTTCTCCCGAGCCACCAGGTCGAGCACTGGCCGGATATCCTTCGCGGGTTACCATTTCTTTTTTTTTGCGCTGGGAAAAAATGCATTACGCATACTCTCTCATCGGAGGAATGGAAGGGGTATGTGGGACTACCCGGGCTGACCCGGTATACCCACTAAAACAACCCAGCGGCATTCCCGCATCGTCTGAGTGGAGGGGGACTGGGAGATCGGCGCAGCCTTGGCGTCCAGTTTTGCTCCGACCACCGCCCCGCCACACGTCCTCCCCGTGAGGGGAGGGCCGGGAATGAACGGCGAAGGTGGTGGTGTGGTAGGTGGTGGCGAAGGCGCCCCCGCGCCTATCGCCCGCCCATCACCACCATGAGGAGGGAGAAGACGGCGTCTTCTCCGACCTCTTCTTCGCCTTCGGAGCGGCGCAGCGAGAGGGTCGTCCTCCCGCGCGCGCTCCGCCGCCTCCTTTTGCGAGATGACATCCTCGCAAAAGGAGTTGACCGCTGCCCAGAACCCCTCACTCTCCAGCATGGCGTTGACTTGAGGTTCTGTCCGATCTCCGCAGTCAGACTGCGGCGCGGCTTAGTCCAAGCCGGGCACACCTCGAGGGTGTGCTGAGCCGTGTCCTCCGCAATGGCCCTTTGGGGCCTGCGCATCACAGTAGCGTTCTGCCTCCTATGGAGGGAGTCCGCCCAGATAGGGGGCACCCCCAAATTCGGGAGTAGCCACGACAAGGCGCGTCGACAGCCCGCTGAAATGTGGGCTATAGATATTTCATCTCGGCCTGGACCCTCACCCTGACGCCCTCCACCACAATGTGGGCGTCAGGAGGGCAGCGCTGCCGAGGCCGTGAAAGATCACGGCCTCGGTCTTGTTCAGCGCCACCCTCAATCCCAGGCGGCGGATCCTCCCTGCCACCAAGGATCCGCCAGCCGAGGCCAGACAAGCCACCTCCCCGAAGCTCCTCCCCCGGGCAGTGAGAAGAGTGTCATCCGCGTAGCAAATGATACTCGTGCCCTGGAGGAGGGTACCCCGCTTCGCGGGCTACCCTGGCGCAACCACCTTAAGTTCAAAGGTCATGAATTAAATTGTTACAAATATTTTTAGAACGCATCTGTTATCATCAGATACCAATTAATTTCACTATTTTAGAAAGCTGATGACTTTATTCAATAAGTATCCTCTTCCTTGCGTCGTATTCCCCAGTGCTGAGGATCGTTACCTCCCCCTGCATCACTTTCACACGTATGATGTTTCTCCACCTGCTTCTGTCCCTGGCGGTGTGGAGGGCGTTGTGAACGGTCAAGGGCGGTACGAATCTGGTCAGACTAACGTATTGGACTAAAAGTATAATTTCTCCTAATTACAGAAAGTGTCAAACTCATACGACATGTTCATGCGCGGCGAGGAGATCCTCAGCGGCGCGCAGAGGATACACGACCCCGAGTTCTTGACCGAACGCGCCAAACATCACGGCATCGGTGAGTAAATAATGTACTAGAACTGAGGGCCAAGCACGAATATTATTACGTATAGTAACGTAAACGTATGTGAATTTTGAGTGTGAAAACTACAATCCCATAGTATTTTGATTTAATAATATGGTAAATACACAATTTATATAATTAAAAAATGAGAATATTGTATCTAATTCAAATAATATTATGTGCAAAACGAGTATTGTAGCTATGGTAAAATTTTACGTTCCTATCCCAAATAACATTTTGGTGTCAGTTACAGCCTTTTTTATGACTTTAAGTAATATAACAGGGTAACCCAATGGCTTGGCACGAGATGATGGCAAAAAACCGGACGGCATGTCTTTGTTTCCTTGGAAGATGGGTAGGCCTTTAGTGTGGGATGCAACCTGTGCCGATACTCTTGCGCCATCTCATCTTCCTAGTTCATCGAGTTGTGCTGGCGCTGCCGCTGCGGCTGCGGAAAACCTCAAGCGGCGGAAATATGGTAACCTTATTGGTAATTATATTTTCGAGCCGTTCGGGGTTGAAATCCTCGGGCCGTGGGGCCCTTGTGCTCACAGCCATTTCAAAGAAATTTCGAAACGGCTGGTTGACACTTCCCGTGACCCAAGAGCTGGCTTTTACTTTGGGCAGAGATTAAGCATTGCCATTCAACGTGGCAATGCCACCAGTCTCTTGGGCACATTACCAGCTGACAGCGTTGAGGATGAATTTTTTGATGCTATATTTTAGTTTGTTTTAGTTTAGTGAATTTGTTAGTTTTAGTAACTTATTTTACCTTACAATAATAAGATCTAGTAACTGCGTTAAATTAACCAATTTGTAAAAAATAATTTTACATATAACAGGGTTATAATTATCTCAGTTATTACTAAAGGCGATATAGAGGAGCTAACAAACAAGTTTTAGCCCCAATCGCAGCACTAAAGCTTTAATGGACGACGTAATACAGCTTTGAGAGTTATAATGGCGCTAGTAGCAGCAAGTATACTTAATACGTTATAGCTTTAACCTTTCTGTGACACCCAAGTCTTTATAAAAGAGTTCGCCGACGACACCTCTTAACACTTATTGTTGTATAGTTATTGCAATGAACTCTTTTATACCACTTAAGGTGCTACATTGACTGTTATCGCAGACATAGGCTATAAAATAGAGTTTATCGAGAGTTTAGTAACACGAGAAACTATAGGTGTCAAACAACTCCTCTATCTAGGTTTAACCTGTAATAAAGGGTTTAACTAAAGCTTATTGTGTTAGGCAGTACTCTTTTACAGACGTTCTAAAGGTATTGGTGTCAAACAACGCAAGTATGGGTCGTTATTAACACTAACCTCACTTTTGTAAAGTTCGCCATTGTTTTGGTAACCTAACAACTAATATTACGAGGGTGCGTTTTTAAGTTCGCAGAATGGGAGGGTAGATGATAAAAATAGGTCATTATCGAGGTGGCCACGACTTCAGCCACTCAATATTAGTATAAATACCAGGTTTTGTCTTAATTGGGTCATTAGTCTTTGAACTATCGTCAAGCAAACAACTCAATCGGGAAGAAAGTGTGCATTATGGAAAAAATCGAGTACCGTGCCGTAATGAAGTTCCTTACCAAGCAAGGAAAGTCAGTTCATAACATACTGGAAGAGATGGAATCCGTTTACGGGGACTCTTGCTCGGGTAAAACCATGGTTTACAAGTGGCATTGTCTTTTTAAACAAGGCAGGACCTCACTTGAAGACGACCCGCGGCCCGGACGGGCGATCGAGGTGACTACTCCGGAAATCATTAAAAATTTCGAAAAAATAATATTGGAAGATGCCAGACTAAAGAAGAAACAGCTTGCAGAAATGGTTGGAGTAACGGATACAACAATTTTCAAAATTCTACACGATCATTTTGGCATGACAAAGGTCATAGCAAGATGGGTGCCAAGAATGCTCACGCCGCCTCAGAAACAACGCCGCGTGGAGTGTTCTCGCACGTTTTTGGACCTCTGTAACGAAGATAAGGATGGACTATTGAGTCGAATTGTTACTGGAGATGAAACTTGGGTTCATCATTTTGAGCCTGAGTCAAAACAGGACTCTATGCAGTGGCACAAAAAAGGTACACCACCACCCAAGAAGTTTAAAGTGTCACAATCGGCTGGGAAAATCATGGCAACAGTGTTTTGGGATTCGGAAGGGATTCTGTTGACCGATTATAAAGATAAAGACGTTTCTATAACTGGAGAATACTATGCTTCTATCCTCGAGAGGTTGAAAGAAAGTATTAAAGAAAAAAGGAGGGGAAAATTGACCAAAGGTATCCTTCTTCTTCACGACAACGCGCCTGTTCACAAGAGCCGTGTTGCGTTGGCTGCCCTGCATAAGGTGGGCTTCGATATTTTAGACCATCCACCCTACAGCCCAGACCTGGCTCCCAGTGATTATTACCTCTTTCCAAATCTGAAAAAAGAACTTCGTGGAAAGGAATTTTCAACTGACGAAGAAGTGAAGGACGCGGTTTCAGCTTATTTTTCGGACAAAGACAAAACATTTTTTTATGAAGGTATACATAAGCTAATTGAAAGATCTGAAAAATGTATTAGGGTAGCAGGTGAATATATTGAAAAAGAAAAATAATTTAGTATTTTTATTTTCACTCCTTGCCCTCCATTCCGCGAACTTAAAAACGCCCCCTCGTATTTCGAGTTATTCAACATTTGACTACAATAAACAAAATTTCCTACATTATTTGAAGCATTCCATGAATGCCACTTAATTTTACATACCACTGCTCAGGAAGCAGGAATGAATAATAATGTTTAGTTTGAGGTACCTATTTTATTGTCATAATTTTTCTTTTAAATCTTTAATAAATCCTAGGCGCGTTAAAATTGAGATGAGAAACATGGTATACATTTACCGTGAAATCATAAGGGCAGTCATTTTTCACTTCACATACTTAAATAACATAATATTCCATAATATTATTCTGCTGTGTTGAATAATGGATGACATAACACTTCCATTACGAACAGATTTAATTTTAGTAAGGTTAAAGGCTTTTTCATCTTGACGTGCGCTTTTTACCACCTGTAGTGCTCACTAACGCGGTAATACCGGTTAAAGTAGTAGCTGACGATGAATAAACGCTCTTGTGCAGCTTTAAGATCTTTTTGACACCTTACTTTAGGATTTATACAACCTGTAGCGTTTACCAACTCTATTTTACAACGGTAATACAGATTAAAGAAGTAGCTGACGATGAATAAGCGCTCTTGTGCAGCTTTAATATCTTTGTGACACCGTACTATAGTTTTATATAGGTTTTTTTAACGCTTACGTGTTAGTTGGGATACCTACGTCAAAAATTTTGTGCTAAGCCCTCTGAATACAGATTATCGGGATTAGGGTGATCAAAGAGATTCCCATTTTTGGAACGAAGTTCCTTATCGCGCGTTGTGAAAGGGGGCTAGACGGAAAAAATTCTTACGAAAAGTTGTCACGACACTTTTTGCTATAGCTTGCTTTTTTTTGCTTTTTGCATTTTGCTTTGTGCTGTGCGAATGGAATGGAATGGAATGGAATGGAGTGGAATGGCATGGAATGGAATGGAATGGAATGGAGTGGAATGGAATGGAATGGAGTAGAGTAGAGTAGAGTGGAGTGGATTGGAATGGAATGGAGTGGAATGGAATGGAGTGGAATGGAGTGGAATGGAGTGGAATGGAATGGAATGGAATGGAATGGAATGGAGTGGAGTGGAGTGGATTGGAGTGGAGTGGAATGGAATGGGATGGAATGGACTGGAATGGACTGGAATGGAATGGAAAGGAATGGAATGGAATGGAATGGAATGGCATGGAATGGAATGGAGTGGAATGGAATGGAGTGGATTGGAGTGGAGTGGAGTGGAATGGAATGGAATGGAATAGAATTTCTCATCTCAATAGGGACTGATTGAGATGAGAAACAGTGGGTCATTAGTTGCCAACGATACGATACCATCTTAGGGAAAAGGATAAAGTCGTAAAACACAGTTATGTTTCTAGTTTTATTACAATTCGCGCGTTGAGAAAGGGGGCTAGACGGAAAAAATTAAGACCAAAAGTTGTAACGACACATTAAGACCAAAAGTTGTAACGACACTTTTTGCTATAGTTGTAAGCCATGCGGCGTAGGAACTTCGTTCCATCCGGGTGTACCTTGACACCTCTCAAGTTTTTTTTTTTTTATTTGTGATGGGTTTGCTTTTGTCTCTAGTCTAGGTCAGACATGACAGAGACAAAGTTTACGATGGAGCGAAATTAAATTATTAATTAAAATACGATTATTAATTCCAGTCAGTAAAATGACAAGTGCAACTGTCACTGATACAAAAAAGGGTGACCCGCTACAATAGTGATGTTCGGCAATCAATAAACTTAGACATTTAGTCATGCTTTATTTTATTAGGTATCAAAGCGTTTTTTTTATTGTAAATATTTAATACATACCGTATTAAATAATACGATTTTAGAAATATGGACCTTACCAGCATATTAAAATTTGTCACTACAAAATTATTACAAAAACTGGGAAAAAATGTGTAAAGAGATTCAGAGGAATTAACACTAGAAAGTCGGGAAAATACAAGTAATTTTGTATGTTTTTATTCATTACGGTTGCTATTGATTCCGACTCCGATTCTGAATCGGTATATTCAGAATCGGAATCAGATACATTTATAACGAATGAATCCACATATTCATCTATGATGTGGTCGAGTTGACACATTTTGTCTTCGACTTTTATGGCATGGTTGATGCACTGTCTCCAATTTTCAGGCGTCACTTCCTTCAGGCCTTCTTCAAATATTTTTTTTACGTCTTTTATTTTAAAAGTTTTATTGTTTTATTTAAAATGTAATCTCGACTAACTTTTAATTGTAAAAACTTGATTCTACCACATCACTATTTATTTGGGACTAAAAACCTGCAACACTGGAAATGTCATTTTACTGACTGGAATTAAAAATCTTATTATAATTCCATTCGTAAATACTGTCACGGCTATAGAAATGACAGCTGGGAACAACGACCGGCCGTGTTTTCTGAGATACGAATGAGTATCGTTATGTAATGGATGAGCACCCATCGACCACGGCAAGCGTTGCTTAACTTTGTAGCGGCATCAATGCCGCCACAAGATAATTGTAAAAAAAACAGAATCTACATCGCAAGAATAATAACAGCAACGCCATCTATCCCACCAGCAGCGAATTAATAACGAAATCCTACATCCCGGTATCAGTTTTTCGTGCGATTTGAACATATACAACAGCACGAATATCAAGTATCGGTCAGTTGCCCACGTCAGACACGACAACAATCCGGTCGCAGGATCCTCCCTTTTCAATGGAGGATTGCGAGACTTTACTCTCTGTACCGCATACCTCTATAACCTTAAATTAAACCCGTAAGGACGTTATTATTTCGCCACGAGCACTTGAAGTGGTTTCCAAACGCTACGTGTATAATAATTGTTTATTTCTCATTTTTCAGATATCAGCAAGATCGCCGCTTATATTGAATCCTTCAGACTGGGTTGCCCGCCTCATGCAGGTAAATACATTTTAAACATCGGCTTCAAAATCTGTGGTTTCCTTGTTATCAACAAGTTTAAATCTGGTCTTTCTCTGGACATGGAAACCAGTTTTTGCGATAGGCACTGGCTATTAATTTAAAAAAAAGAAGGTTCTCAATAGGAAAGTGGACTAAAAAAATCTAATTAGTCTGTTAGATAAATTTGCAAAATATATCCGAAACGTATTTTTTCTTTTTTTCACGTAAACAAAAAATTAAAACGATACAGTGGTTTGAAAACTCGTGTGACGTCACATATCATATAATTTCCGAACACTTTAACGACAAGTGATGTCACTACAAAGTATAAAATAACTTTAATTTCATCAAACGACCAAAACCACAGACTTTCAAAATTAAAGTGTTGCATATGTGTAACAAGATCCATTAAAATAGGTTTTTCATTCATTTCCAATCCAAGAACAAGGGCTTGCGAGTTTTTTATGTAATACCATCAAGGAAAAACTTGAAGCCCTATAGAATGACTTCTTCACGAAATAACCATTCTATAGGGCTTCCTGAACTTAGAAGTAATTAATAAATATATTGATGATTAAAATGGTTATAATTCTTTAGATGAATACGCTTTACGGCCGCGAATCGTGTTTTGTTCCACATACAGCTTCACACACTAAAGTAATGTACTAATTCCTTTTCCGCTCCCCAGGAGGCGGCATCGGCATGGAACGTGTGGTCATGTTGTACCTAGGACTTGACAACATTCGCAAGACGTCCATGTTCCCGCGCGACCCCAAGAGAGTGACCCCCTGATGTGTACATATATATATATCGTTGTTATACTGACGACACACTCAGAATAAAAGAGTTTATTATAAAATTGACGCGTTTTATTGAAGACTAGCTGACCCGCGCTACTTCGTCTGCGTCCGATTATTCATGAATGCTCCGCTCCTATTGGTCATAGCGTGATGTTATGCCTTCCTCGATAAATGGACTATTCAACACTATAGCTTTTTTTTTATATTAACGCGTTCAACCAAACAAATTCTTCAGATTTATAATATTAATATTAACTAGCATCTGACCGTGGCTTCGCCCGCGTGAAAATGGTTTTTACTTTTTAGCACGGAACGATTTGGCTCTCGCCTGTTATGCTCCTCCAATATTGGACCGATTTAGGAGATATTTCACAAACTGAATAAGGACGTATTAGTATATGTCCACACATGAGGGACATAGTTGTCCCTATGTTTTTCTTTTTTCATTAATAGATGCCAAATTTGTACACTAGGGCTCTGTTGACAGGATCGGAAAATTTTGAGGGTTCTAGTGCTTATACGGTTAATATAATATAATGAATGTGTACATCGTCGGTGATTATAATCTTCCTAATTTCACGTGGAACACGATAGCGGCGGGGCATGAGGCCTGTGTGGCATGTGTTTGTACACACCCCATATGCTCGGAACTCACGCAACTCATGTCTTCGCTGGATGCTCACCAATTGCTCGCTTAATAGTGGAGGGAAGACCTTGGATCTTTTTATCTCGAATACTTGCTGTTCGACTGGAACCTTAAAGATCCTTTATTACCAGTCGACCCCCATCACACCCCATTTGTTAAAACCGCACCTGTAAGCCTAATGATGAAAAAAAAAACCGATTCATAAATATAATTTCCGTAAAGTTAATTACGACCTCATCAGCAAACACATGGAAGAGGTCAATTGGTCCTCGCTATTTGACAATCTATCATCGGAAGAAGCTGTTGAGGCTTACTACAGTATGTTGAGTGACATAATAGGGAACATACAATATTTCCATTTTTGCTTTAATTTTAAAGAACTCCATATAGAATAAACCACCACATAAATAAGAAATGAAAACGCTTTAATTTATTGCCAAAATTGCGTTTTTAAACCGACAGTTTAACGGTACGCGCGAAAACGGACGATGACGTCACTCGTGTCTATCACTGGCCAAGAACTGTCCTAACTCAAAGACATAAGGTTGCCTTTTCGTTGGCATAACAGCAGATACGTCACTAAACGCTCATTGTTGTTTTTAAATACGTTCCGTTTCACGTTACTTTAATTCATAATTTTTGTTAAAAATCGATATTAATCAAAAGAAAAACGTTGCAATGGCCTTTATATTTTACTTTTTTATCATTTTACTGACAAAATCCTCATAAATTCTGTATTTGTTTCTTCCCTATTAGCCCGCAGGTCCCCGCTGCAAGGGCTAGATCGCTTGACTTCCCAATCTGGTTTACGCCACAATTAGTTTTTTTTTTTTCTGTCTTTGGACAAAGTGGAAAAAATACAACAACTTCAAAGACTACAATAACTCCTCCGAATGCAGGTCTATCTTTAAACACATGTGTAAAACCTGTTATTCCAGTTATATTAACTCGGTTGAAGATAGTCTCTCTAGTAACATAAAGCATTTTTGGTCCTATATTTCCAACCGTAAAAGTAAGTCAAGTAAGTAACTAGTAACTCTAAATATTTGTTAATTTTGATAATGGTCGTCTAGTAGCAACCACTGTTCTTTGAATATGTTTTATCTGCGGATAATGCAGTGGATTGCAACATTACCACTTAAAGTTTGTTAAGTTTGTAGTGTAAGTGTGTTTGTTGTTGTTGTTTTGCATCCTCGTCAAATTTCAGGAGGTTGTCATAAAAGACATAAATAATCAATTGAAAGTACAGTAGCGGGCAATGACCAATAAGCGCTGCTTTTTCTTGTTGTTGAAATTTAACAGTATTTCAGAATTAAATCCTTAATTCAATACAAAGAAAACAGAATCACCCGACTACGCACACAGCGACAATGCAGCTGTGTGCGTGAGTGTCGACGTCTTACCCACGAAACGCTAGCGCGCGCGCGACCGATCAATGACCGGTACATAATTTTACCTATTTTATTTCGAAAATTACCTACATTATTGTCATAAATTTCGCTTGACAATTAACTAATTTTTGAGCACCATTGGAATAAGGAAATCTTACTAAAGACAGTAATACTAGTTCGCCAAAGAAAAGTTCACTGACCTGTTATCAGATGATTAATAAAATATTAGTTTTGCTTTATCCTTCTACCTTAAGTTTAAGTTAAGTTTTAAGTTCCGTAGTGATTTTGTTTTATTGATTTGAAATTTTCCTTCCTACTTAACGGGCTTCAGACCGAGAATAATACCTACCTTAGTTGGAGTACCGATTTACTTGGTCTAAAATGTTTTCTACGTTTGACGGGAAAGGGAGGACGTGTTAGTTAAGTGTAAGTACGTGGTGATACTTTCGACTCTTAGGTATTTTTGACGCAGTTAATAATTTGAAATCAACTTATTAACACTAATAAAATTGATTAAGCTAACAACGTATTTAAAAAAATTACAAATAAATAAATTACCTACTTAGTTACCCGGAGGTATTGTTCAAAGTTGCCACCATCACACTCTTCGCACAATCGAGCAAGACGATGCTGGTTTTCCTTTAGCATTCGTCTTTAAAGTGTCGAAAGCACTAATGATCTTTGCACGTAATTCTGTTACACTTGTCACAGGCCAGGCCACAGGTCCTCCGCGACCGATCCAGTGGTCACCAAAGCCTTCGGTCAAGTACTCGCGTACTTGCGGAACGGGAGCTGCAGTTCACGCTTCAGTATGCAAAACACTGTGGTGTGGTGCGCAGTGTTGACCAGCCTCCCGCGTGCTTGCCCGTGGGTCTCGCTGGAAGTATTCCAGGATGTCATCCTGCAAGGCGACAGACAGGCCTACGCTGCCGCGAGCTTGAGCATGCCGGGGAACTTCAAACTGCCGATGATCCCGCAGCCTCTGCGTAGCAGCCACCATGACGCTCTGTGATGGGGTTCCCGATCGGGAAACATTTCCGTGAACATCCGGATGGCTCCACGTAGGCTGTCTCTACTGATGGCATACAGGCGGACCATCTCTACCAACTCGACATTTGAATAATTGTCCGTCATCTTGCACTTGGTACATACG
The DNA here is from genome assembly GCA_950371165.1 of Lacanobia oleracea. Lineage (NCBI taxonomy): Eukaryota > Metazoa > Arthropoda > Insecta > Lepidoptera > Noctuidae > Lacanobia > Lacanobia oleracea. The sequence goes on from OX493413.1 coordinate 13,983,158, forward strand.
TCTCAACGATGTACCGAGAAGCGGAATTCGCAAAGCGCACGCGCGTTTCGGCGACATAAAAAAAACGGTTAGTTCCGGGGCCGCGGAGGCGGGGCCAGGAGCTTGCGCGGGAGAGTACCCGCACCGTGATTGGGTTGGAATTGTTTGCGTATGTATTGTTTGCGTTTGTTTGTGTGTAAAAGTGCGGTTATAGGGCTAGTAACAGACGGTACGCGTTTAAATACGGCCGGTTCACACTTACAGATTTCCGTAAATAAGAAAAAAAAAAAAAAAATACCTACCCATTTTACTGTCGATTTGGGTCGAGAACCACTAGCATAATTACGTCCTTGAATTTGACTAGGATGCAAATCCACATCTTGTATATATATTGTAGTTGTTTATAATCCCTTAATAAATAAAATAAAACAAAATATATCGTCCAAAAAGGAAAACAAAGGGACACAGTATATATCCTTCTTATTCAGTTGATGAAATATCTTTTCTAATTCAGTTGATAAAGCAGTTATTGGAGGAGAAAACAGTCGAGAACCCAATCTTCAAATATGACTTTTTACATACATAGTCTCGCCGCCCATGTTCCCTCTTAAGGTCCCGGCGACGCATGAATTCTCCATACAAACGTAATACCAAAATCATTTGCAGTCAGAACATAATTTCCACCATATTATGATGATATTCGGATTTAGACAGTAATTATCTAGGTTCCTACGTCGTTTTTTTTTTTTTATATTTGTAATGTGTTTGCTCTTGACTCTAGTCTATGTCAGAGATGACAGAGACAAAGTCTACGATGGAGCGAGCCTACCCAGAAGGAGCCTGTTCACTCTAACTTTGAAGAGATTAGGGTTGTAAGCTTTTGGAAACACAGACGCGGGCAGAGAGTACCACTCCTTTGCTGTGCGCATTATAAAAGTCGTTTGAAAACGCTTAGTGCGAATTGGTGGAATAGCCACAAGGTAGGGATGGTAAGACGCAGTGCGTCTAGATGTCCGATGATAGAAGGGGACCGATGGAATGAGGTCGTTTTTTTAAACATCATAAAATGAAGTTAAAGCGAATTTAATTTCGCACATTTTCACAGCGTAAATAACATGTTTTAATTTTGTTTTTTTTTTTCTGTATTATAAACAACAATATTTCCAATAATGTTTCCGCAGAAACCTAGCTTATATTATCAAGTTACAAATTATGGAAAAAAAAATTAAAAACATTAAGTTTTCATTCATAATTTTGGGTATTACGGAGCACATCACAAATTTCCAATCGGTAGTAGTTCTGTCTCGGCAAGCAAATGTCAATGTGTGCGTGATCACACTGCTCACGGTCGGTCGTGGTAGCTGCTTTGTGTATCGCTCCGACAGGCACTCACACTAGCGTAAAGCGGGAACGCTGGCGCTGGGTGGATTCTGTTTTGTCATTGCCAGTGTTAGACGATTAGGTACTTTACTGTGCTGTGCGTGCGTAATCATTATTGTTTTCTAACTTGTATTATAATATTTCTGACACTTGACCTAAGCTATGAACTTGGATATTTGCCTTATGATTTGGTATCGAGTTACGTACATTTTTACGACCTTTGGTATAAACCAATGATATTATTATAAGTTACATGTGTTTACATCGGTCTGTATCCGGACAAAAGAGTAACCTACCAATCGGTAGGTAGGTACCTATCACAGCGCAGTTGTATTATCTACTTACTACAACTTTGTCATGTCACTGTTCCGTTTATTCACTCGAGCGGAAGTATAGGTGATTATCTTAAAGACTGCTCGCTTCACTTTACTTCTAGGTACTGCAGTAACTAGAAGTAAAGTGAAGTAGCCAAAAAACAAAACAGTTTTCCGAAATAACTTTTTTGTGCTTACAGCTACTTATAAGAAAAAAGCAAAAGAAAAAAGTGTTTAGAATTTTGAGATAAAGAACATCTTCTATACATAATTATAATAAAATTGTAGACCAACCGTGTCTGTACATTGAATATTTTTGCATAAAAATTACATAGAAAAGTTAGGAAAAAGATACAAAACACAAATATGCTATTTTTTAAACTTTTGTCTGTTTGTCTGTGCGTTTGAGAGAGCATCACGCATAAACCACAGATTGGGTTCCAAATCTAGGTACTTAAAAATATTAAGTGATAACCCGCGTAACATTTAGCGTTTATTTCATCAAAATCGACCCACAAAATCAAAAGATATTGAATTTTTAAGTTTAGTAAGAAACATCCTAATGTATTCTGTTCCGCATGTATGCTGATTAGAGCGCCATCTATTGAAAAAGATTAAATGCACGAACGCATGCATAAAACACCAAAACATCTTTATACATTATCGGTATTTATCATAACAACCGATCCACAAATCAAAATATATTGAATTTTTAAGTTTGATAGGAAACTTCTTAATGCATTGTGATTAGGCAAAGCGCCATCTATTGAGAAAAATAAAATGCATGAAAGCATGAATATTACCCCAAAACACATTGTTGAGTTATTTGTGAAAGTTTATACGTAGCAAAATAAAAGTGTCCATTTTAATACCTTATTGTTGTCATACGGGCTTCTTATTTAACGTCTTCCGATGCTAAACATTTTGTCACTTTACTTACTTGGTCGTTAGATGGCGTTACACTGATGACGCGTTTTTCTGAATTGCGGTGTTAAGATTTTCTGCTGGCGAACGACCCTCACACGATTTTCAAACACAGTCGAGTTCGTTAAGTGCAGTGTACTTTTGGCTTATGGCATTTAATTTCGGCCTCTAAAAGGTCTTGAAAATCTTTGCTTTTGTCATCAAAATTGCTAATATCTCGGAGTTGACACTAATTGGATTCGTTATTTGTCCGTTTATCGCAGTCTTGAATTGGTTTGGTTCTTGCGAAATTCTAGACAGTTCGAATTGCGGATCAGGCCTGTAGGGTTCCGAACCAAAAGTTTTGAAGGCCTAAGCCTACTTACGCGATTGATTCCGTTAAGAGCGAAGTATTGCGAAACAAGGCTAATAATAATAGGGTACCGTACCAAAGGTGGTCACGGTGACAGGACCCCATTACTAAGTCTCCGCGATCGATTCTGATTCGTGCAAAGTAACAGACGGTTCGACTTGCGGTTCAAGGCGAATTTTAGGGTTCCGTACCAAAGGTACTAACGGAACCCTGTTTATTAATAAGCCACCGCTGTCCGTCTTCCTTCAGTATATACGTTTTATTTCTGTTTCGCTTATTTAAAACTGCCTTCTAGAAAAAGGTAGAATCTTTCACAATATTGCTATATTGTGAAAGATTCTACCTTTTTCAATAAAGAAGGCAATATGAGACTAAGTAGGTCTCAAGGAACGGCAGAAGATCGAGAAGCCAGACTTTCTGCAGCTAGAGAAGGGCAGGCCAGAACTCGTACATTAGATAATATTACTCAGCGCGAGCCTCGGCTAAGTACACAACGTTCTCGCATGGCATTTTCTCGATTTTTCGAGAGAAGCCAGGAACGCATAGAGCGTTTGTCGGTAGATAGAATGCGCCATGCATTGTCGCGAGAATCGGAGACTTTCACAGATCGAGACGCTCGCTTGAGCTCTCAAAGATCTCGAACAGCGGCTTCTCGATCTTTGGAAACTGAGGAAGAACACGAAGCGCGATTTCCCGCATTAGCAATTCACTTAATTAATATGTATACATTCCTGGAAATCTAACTTCCAATATAGTTTACAGAGAAGCATTAATGTGAATTGTTTCATTATGTTTTACCAGCAAGTAGCTTCGCCCAGGTTTGACAAATTATCAGGCTTAAGATATTTTAAATTGTTTTACGTGGTTCCTTTTTTCAATAAATTGTCTTCACATATCGAAGCAACAAGGACAACATAAACAGTATTTTTGTAATAGGTACATAACATAGTATAAAACACTGGCCGTGGAGTTTCGTGCACGTTCATTTTCATAGTAATCTACTTACGCTTTAAAACTTGCAAATAGTTTCATATTGTTGACAGACTGATCTTAACAATTCAAAAGTATCTACCTATAAATAAATGGTTTGAATCTTGAATATCTCCCAAAGTAGGTACTCCCGAGATAAGAATGCCTGTGTGGTATTCCAGACTATAATCTACTTCTGTGCGAAACTTCATCCAGATTCGTTCAGCCGTATTGTCGTAATTGAGTAAGAAACATCCAGCCAAACTTTCGCATTTATTAGTAAACAAAAATTAGAAGTAAGATAATAGGCTGGCATCTATCTAAGCGCACGCGAACGACGTCGCGGGCACAGCTAGTTGTAGAATAATGCATTAAGTAAATCTAACAAATAAAAAATAGACTTCGAATACACCCTAAAAAATAAATAAAGCAGTCGGCTACGCCAAAAAAAAGCTCCTGCACATTTTACTAACAATTCATCATCATCTGCCTAGTCTTTTCCCAATTATATTATTGGGGTCCGCTTCCAGTCAAACCGAATTTAGCTGAATACCAGTATTTTACGCGGAGCGGCTGCCTACCAGACCTCCACAACCCAGTAACTGGGTAACACGGTACTTCATGGCAAGACTGGATTCAGATTAACTGGCTTCTGGCAATCCGTAACGACTGCCAAAGATCTATAAATGACAGCCGGGACCAACGGCTTATCGTGCTTTTCGAGGCACGGAGGAAACTCGGTATTTTAAAATGGTCAACCATCCACAGACCAACCTTGGCAAGCGTTGCTTAACCTTGAAGATCGACCCGTGCGGTTGTTATAATTTAGCCACGAACTTACAATTAATGATGTAATGTACAATCTCTTTGTATTCTAGTTTCCAGTTAACGATGTAAACTACAAACCTTTTGTCCAATATGTGGTGTAAGTGACGATTGTGGCATTTCTCATCAATGACTTCTGCCGATGGTCATTTGCTTGATAGTTTTAGTACTACACCTACTCATAACAACTGCAGTGTAATCCAGAACATAGCATTAACTTAATGAAAAACATTGTAAGTAAGTACCTACAAAATTTGAGAGTTTCCTTCGATTTTCATGGGATCCCACCATCAGGTTCTGACTTGGTGACAATGGGACCACCGCAGGAGAATAAAAAAATAAAAATAAAATCGGTCCACAATAATGATACATTTTTTCTGCTTTTTTTTTTATTTGTGTAGGGTTTGCTCTTGACTCTGGTCTAGGTCAGAGATGACAGAGACAAAGTGTACGATGGAGCGAGTTTACCCAGAAGAAGCCTGTTCTTTCTAACTTTGAATAGAAAAGGTTTTAAGCGTTTGGAAACACAGACGCAGGCAGAGAGTTCCACTCCTTTGTTTGAAAACGCTTAGTGCGAATTGGTGGAATAGCTACAAGGTAGAGATGATAAGATGCAGTGCGTCTGGATGTCCAATGGTAGAAGGGGGCCGATAGGATGAGGTCGTGGAGTTCTTGGGCACACTCACCGAAGTACAATCTGTAGAAGACCGAAAACCGGCAACCTTACGGCGATGAGCTAAGCTATGTAGCTTGGCATCCAAACTAAATTTCTTGGCATAATACTGGATGAACATTTCACATGGAAAGAACACATTGATGAAATATGCATGAAAATTAATAGATTTGTTTTTGCTTTGAAAAAAGTAAAAGATGAGACATCCAAACCTACTGCTATGATGGTGTATCATGCTTACTTATATATGTTCCATTATCAGGTATGGCATCATTGTTTGGTGAAATTCTTCTGAAATTTCACGAATACTGATAGCTCAAAAAAAATGCATTCGCACTATCTGGACTGGACTGAATCATGTAGACCAGTGTTTAGATCACACAAAGCTTCTTTCCGTTACTTGCATATATATTTATGAAATCGCAAAATTTGTTAAAGCTAATTCTTCACTTTTTGAAGCTAAAAACAATTTTAACAAACGGAAAGTTACCCAATATTTATTAAAGATCCCTGTACCCAGGATAGAACTATTCAGACGGAGCTGCGTATATATGGCGCCACTTATATATACAACTCATTACCGATCCTGCAGGGCTATTGGCTATCTTTTTCAAGGTCAGTGACTAACTGGCTTCAGTTGTACACCGAACTTTGATGACAACTGAGAATTTCATAACATTGGTATTGCGTATCACATTGAGTGGATTTCATGTTACCTACGGTGACTTATAGACGGGGAACGGTGCTCTTCGTAACCGCACTTGACGCTTCTATTTTTTATCGACTATTATGCTGCTGAGTTGAAGAACGTCTTTTGAGCATTACAATACTACATTTTAGAGAACATTTTATTTTAAGCGGTTTATAAAATACTCTTGACATATTTTTACGTCGCTAACTCAAACAAAAACAAACTGGGTTCATTCTTTCGTAATTGCTTAAAACTTGCGAGATGTGCAGATTTAATTAATTACATACTGTGTTTACTAGTGTTTTGTGAAAATAAATCCTTAAATTAAAGGTAAGTAAAACCACTAAATACATAAGTAGGCTCCCGATAGATCGAGTAAGTTTATTACTTATATACTTATTCTAAATTTTGTATGAGAGTTTGTTTCGATAGAAGACCAATTTCTAAGCATTAAAACTTCAACTTATTAAAATAACTATCATTTATATTAAATATGGTGTTATCAAAAAAATTATATGGTGTTTATATCCAAGTGAGCAATTTTAGATACCTACCTCTACCTATACTTTATTGATGTAGAATATTTCATTTAAGATGCCTGCATGCTGAAGAGTTTCCATAAGGCAAATGGAATTATTTGTGGAGTTTGCGGAGTCCAATCCCGATATTGCATTGGGCCGCTTTCCGGGAGGGCCACAGGCTGTTAGAGACACCCGAGAAGTATGGGACAATATAGCAGTCCAACTAAACTCAGTGCAGAGGGCCCCACAAAAACACCAGACCAATGGCGAAGAGTAAGTTTAAGCGAACCAAAAATTCTGTGCAGTTTTAAAAAAGTGTTTGATATCGCAATGCTTTTATTCAGTCAGCGAATTTCTCAACAAAAAGTCATGTCCATCCTATCACTTCAGGAATGCGCTGTAGTTTTATAGTTGGTATTTTGATACCTAAAACACTGTTAATGTAGTTGCCTTACGATTTGTGATGTGTGTTTAAACTTTAGTTTATATGTATAATAAGGTTATATTGGTTTTGTTTTCTGTAGAATTCAAGAATTTATTGCGGGAAACTGTTATTATTCGTGTACTTATAATATAACTATTGAGTGAGTGTTACTATTTTAGTGGCACAAAAACAAGTTAATAGACTAATATTTGTATGCCATTAAATGGCAGAATGTGTCTTTGCACTAAATATATTATTGCAACATCTGTTTCTACCACATTTTATACAAATAAATGGAATTATTATAATTATTATTATCCACCAGTTTTACGTCGCGGATGTGCCTCTTAGCTCTGCGTTCCACCGAGTCAAACGCGGCAAGCTGATACTTAGCTGAGCCATCCCAAAGGTGGCTACAATACTCCATGCAGGATCTGATTTATGCTTTGTAAAGGGTTAAAAGCTGCCTAAGCCTGAAATATCGCTTCACCCTATTTAGGATGCCCAGCTTTTTGGCCGCAGTTTGGGCTTTGTACTCGATGGTTGCGCTAAAGTTGAGACTGGATGTCAACACCATGCCTAGGAGCTCGAGCCGATCAGACACAGGAACAGATGCACCCCGAAAAGTAGGAGTTTGGTCAAAATGACTCTTTTTTGCGGTAAAAAGACAAGCCTATGTTTTAGTGGTGTAAAAAGTGACCAGATTGTCATCACCCCACTGGGAGACAACACTTAAGGTCAAATTTGTCCACTCAACCATGGCCTCTCTCAAGGAACGGATTTCATCCCCGCCGGTTGCTGAGCTGGACAAGTATCTCTCTGAAACCGTACTGTCATTTGCGTACGCACCAAGACCAGACTGAAGTAGGTCATTGATGTGCAGCAGGAAAAGAGTTGCATAAAGAACAGACCCCTCAAGAACTCCGGTATCAATAGCCATGAGATCAGAGGAGCAGCCGTCAATGACTAATCGACCGTTCACTTAGAAAGTCTGATATCCAGCTGCAAAAACCAGCTGGGATACCATAAGCAGGAAATGCTGAGTAGCCCTGCATGCTAGACCCTGTAAAGGCCTTCGAGATATCGAGGGACACGGCAAGTGCTTCACCGATGGCTTCGCCGCAACATTGCGTGACATTCACAAGTAGATCGCCAGTTGACCGTCCCCGGCGAAAGCTATATTGACGGTCACTGAGGAGATCATTGTCTTCTAGGTAGCTCAGCAGCTTACTGTTCAGAACCCTTTCCATAACCTTGCATAGGATGGAGGTACTGTCGATCGGGCGGTAATGTGCAGGGTCAGCACGGACTCCCTTTTTGGGCACCGGTTGCACATTCGCAAGCTTCCATGATTTCGGTACCGTTCTTTTTTCAAGAGAGAGGCGGTACAGGCATGTCAATACAAGAGACAGTTCCAGGTCCACATTGCCTCAACACTCTTGCTGGAATGCCGTCAGGTCCACTGGCCTTATTCACGTCTAAACTACACAATACTCTACAGACCTCTTTATTATGAACTGCGATCTCCGGCATCGAAGAGTCACAACGAGGTAAAGTTGGTGGTTGCTTAGAGCCGGCGTCCAGACGCGAATTGCCTGCAAAGAGAGTTGCAAATAAATTTGCTTTGTCTCTTGCAGAGTGAGCCAGCGAACCATCAGGTTTTAGCATTGGAGGCAAGCGTTTGTACCGACGTTTCCGGTTATAACAAATGAAATATTTTTTATTTATGGCCCAAATCTAAATGAAATCAATGTACCTCTCGGGTATCAAAGGGACTCACGGACCCACTAGCGTCTAATTCCGTCAACACCCAGGTGGGTCCCTGTGGATCCACCCGACCCTACGGATTTAAAACTAAATTTTAGTAATTTTTACGGTTAATTTTCTTTTCTCAATGATTGAACTCTATGGTATATAATATTTTTCATATGGGAACACTGTCGGAAAAAAAAAATACGCTTGACAAGAGGCGAAATGTCACAAAATACGTTTGTCAAATCAAACAAACATTCGTTCAACTTGTGCGCGACAATTTTCGATTTTTACGTGTTTTTCTGTGGAAAGTAAGCCAAGTATTTATAGAAATTCATAATTTACTTTATTTTCGTTAAATTTCAACTAATATTCAAAGTCAAAAGTGTAAATTATCTGGTGAAAATTACGAAACAAAACTAGTTACCGGATTTCTTCCCGTACGTAAGTAATTTGATATTTCAGAATTATAGTGGCATATTGTAACGATATACAATTAAAAATGAGTTCGTGAATACATGGCTAGTAATCTAGAAACATTTCTTATTGGAATCTTATTGGAATATTCTTGACGTTTGTTTACAAAAATACAAATTACGTAAATCAAAATGTCTGCTCCGCGTACTATGAAGTTTGAGCTTAAATATTGCGGCAGTCGATTTTTCATCTCGTAAAATAACATCATCACTAGATTACTTGTCTTTTTATAACCTTAATTCCAAAATTTTGTGTAAATTGATCCAACATTTGTGTCAGAAATCAACATAATAATACAACAAAATAGCTTTCAGCAAGTACTCTCGTATCTATCCAAAATGTTTATATTTCGGTTTGTTATAAGAATATTGTTTACATTCTAATACATAGTGACATAATTAAAGAACCCATAACAGTTTCAAGTGTGTGAATAGCTGCTTTGTGAGCAGAGAGATTAGGTTTTTTGTGCTGCGGGTCATATTACGCTTGCGATAAGCGGGCGCCCGCGATACGCGACGGAGTATGACGTAAACATGACATTGTGCAAATTCGAGTAGCGAGAGGTTAAGCAACCTAAAAATTATGGCTGAATCCGCAACTTTTTTGCGAATATCGAAATTTTAAATATACTTATACCAATCGAAAGAGGGCATAAAACTAAGTATGACTGCATTAAAATCTCACTTTGGCCAAAATGTCGGTTACGCTCTTTGAGCCTAAAGGTATCGAAGTGTGGCTTTATGGCCTCGGACCGGTATTTGCTCGGACTTTTTTTTTATTTCTAACACAAAATGCATTGATAAAACTAAAATTAAAAGTTCAAAGTCGTTCTAGTTCATTTTATAATTGTTGAGTTGAGCTGCACGATTAATGCAAATGCGTTCTTCAGAAAACCATTTCAGTCACTAATACATAATATCGTCTTCACATATACCAGCCTATTTAGTGGATCTTTGACACTATATACTCTGATCACCATCTTGTATTTTTTTTACTCGTTCAGTCGATTATGGTCACCCTGTCGCCGCGGACACGAACTCTAGCGGTGCGGTAGCAGCGGCGGCGCGGGCAGAGGCGGCGCGGGCAGCGGCGCGGCGACGCAAACCCGTTTACGAAGCCAGCGGGCAGATCGCGCGGCGCGCGTAGTTTTGTGATATGAGAAGTTGCCATTGACTACGTCACTGCAGACGCGCGGGCACCGCTCGATTGGCGCGCATCACTCGTACGCCGCCGCCGCGCGCGCTGTGTTAATGAAAAAAACTTTTTCACAAACACAGGGTCCGGCGTGATGTTATGTTATGAACTGGTGTAAACAATCAACAGACATGCGATTTCAGAAATCCCGATCCATTTGCTATCATTTACTGAAAAGTTTCGTTGCCTACCTCCGAAGTTCTTCATCAGATCTTCACCAAATTTAAATGGGACCAGTCCGAGAAAATGCTTTTTCAAACAAAAAAAGAATCATCTAAATCGGTAAACAATTGGCGAAAATATCGCTGAACAAACATTTTTCATGGGATACCATCATCAGATCATGACTTATATCTTCCATCATCAGCTCAGCAACATGAGATGATTATTTTCAGGCACAAATATCTGAATTGCGTTAGCAAGTTTATGAAAAACATCATATGTGCTAATAACATTTGAGGGTTGCCCTCGATTTTCATGGGATCCCATCATCAGATTCTAACTCGGTGACTATGGGACCACCTCAGGAGTATAGGCTTTCGAATAAAAAAATCATTTTTAAAATCGGTCTAGTATTAGCGGAGAAATCGGTGAACATACATAAAAAAAAATATATACAGCCGGTCGGTTAAAAAACACTAGTCTTTACATTCACTAACGATTCCCCAAAGTAGCCGACAAAAATAAAGCAAATAATAAACATAGGTAGGTACAAATACTAATAAAATTAAATGCCTTCGACAAATCGACTTGAGTCGTTATGAATGTATGACAAGTATGTATACAGCAATAGCTATCTATCCACTCACACACACACGGCTGCGCACTGCGTCCGTCTTATCGCATGTCCCGCTTATCTTGGGTCAAAGTGAGATGGCAATATGCCGCGAACAAATTTTGTGCGCGCCTCAACTTCAAGTTGCGAGCGTCGTCCGCCGGGCTCTTAAGGCGGGCGCTGAATATGTTATTTAATAAAACTACAAGCGGTTAACAATATATCATACTTGATTAGTCAATGCATGTACACCTACCACAGTGTGTTTCTTTTTAACCCAAAGGTTGACTGGTAGAGAATGCCTTGTTGCATTAAGTCCGCCTATGTAGGTACCACTATTGTACATGAAGTTTAAATAAATAAATATCAGCGGGTCTAAAAAGGCCACTTTAGCAGAATCAGAAAGCATACACGCAACCCGTTACTGAATTTTCTCAATCAACCTTGAACCTAATGCGTTAGCGATAAAGATCAAAATGAAATTAGACAGCAAGTTTTGTAATTAATATTATTATGATTCTCCGAAAGTGGATTTTTTAGGCACTTGTCTCACCGCCAGCGAGGAAGCGAGTAGCTGTCGACCATTTGCTCTCTGAGGAAAGGGACAAAATATATAGATCTCGTGTGAGTAAAAGAGACACATACATTCATAGTCGATAGCTGGTTGTTCCGACTGCCGGCGAGCGGCTCTTATCTCTAGTTGATCGCAGCAACAAGAGCTATTAAAGATTGTACTCGCTCAGCGACACTCGCTCAGCGATGCTCGCTTGGCGGTCAGAAAAACCAAACTGCGGTCATTTCTACCTATAGTGTGGGCCGGAGCGAGTATTGCGAGTAAAAGCCCGTCGCACTAAAGCCGAGCGTCAAAACTATCGAAACTTTTCACTCGCTACTCGCTGATCGCCGGCGGCGAGACACGTGCCTTAGCCCTCCTGAGGTCAAATAGGCAGTCGCTTCCCGTAAAATACTAGTATTCAGCTACATCCGATTCGACTGGAAAGCGACCTCATTATAATTGGGAATAGGCTCGGGATGGGGGCTGAATAAAATAAAAACCGTTTAAAAATTATGAATTTGAATTATATTTTATTACAATATATAGCAAAGTATGTCCAATTTTCATTTTTATCACACTTCTCTCGCATAGCGATCACATTTTTACACATTTTCCTTCTATCCGGACAAACTCAAAACTGACAGTTTTGCCTGACAGTTTCTTTCAGTATGAACTGACAGTCACACAACATCTACCATGATTTGCAAACACCAATAAAATCAAAAATCACTTAAATATAACTTAAGATATTACTTACAATCTGTTTTTCTATATTATTTTTGTTTTTATTTATCTTTTAAATATTTGTTCATGAAAAAATCAGCAAAAGGAGTATTTTTTATTATTGATAGGCATACGTTTGACCACTATCTCACCTGATGGTAAGCGATGATGTGGTCGAAGATGGAGCACGCTTGCCTAGAAGTAACCTATTCACTCTTTACTTACTCGTATACAATGATCGTAGCATTCAGTAGTTTCTATACAGGGTTATTTGTAAACACCAGCAACCTCTTAGGCAGTGAAAGTACACATGATTATAAGCAAATTTTACTTTGGGCAAACTCCGAAAGCTCGAGAAAAATATCAGCTGTTCCATACATTTTCATTGACTAAATATTGCATTTTGTATGAAACAGCTGATATTTTTTTCGAGATTTCGGAGTTTTCCTAAAGTAAAAGTCGCTTATAATCATGTGTACTTTCATTGCCCAATAGATCGCTGGTGTTTTACAAATAACCCTGTATATCCCTATGTGGATGAGTTTGTATTTTGGCCTAATTTTTATCGACCTCGGCAGACATAAATTTATATTTATGTCTGCCGAGGTCGATAAAAATTTGAATGGAATACTGATTTCGCCTATATTTCAGTTTTTTTTTATTTAAGAATGGGCTTGCTCTTGATCTCGATCACACCTGATGGAAAACGATGGAGCGAGCGTGCCCAGAAGATGCCTGTTCACTCTTGCTTTGAAGGCAGACGGGTTATACTATATGTGGACAGGAACACAGACGCTGGCAGAGAGTTCCACAATTTGGCTTGGAGCATAATAAATGTGCAGAATAATTGTTGAAAAATAATTGTGACCCTCATAAAATTAGGCCGTTTCACGTGAGAACACTAGTTTTCTTCAGTTGAAATTACACACAGTCTGTTAACATTTTTGAAACATAAAAACTATTACTTAGTTCATGAACAAATATGATAAAAGAAAAAATAAATTGCTCCTCACATTCAATGGTCCATATCGTTTGAAATAAGTTAGCCTCAATGATTACGTTATTACCGATATCGACAAATATCGATAAAGTTGTTCCATATCGATATTTTATTATATCGACATTTCAATTTATCAACACCACATCATTTAATAGACAAAAAAGCAATTAACAGAGTAAAATATCGAACTAAACCAATAATAAAAAAAGAAATGCATTTTAAGATTTTTACTAAATTAAGTATGCAACCTTAAGTAATTAAATATATTTTTTTACATGAGTTTTTCAGTTTCGTTGTCCAATTTGTATCCAAAACAAGAATTGTATCAAACCACGTGTTTTTTTAAATAACAACAAAAAATATACCCTTTCATTCGTCTTACAACGACAGCCCACTTCATATATCCAATGATTACATTCATTAAAAAAATGATATTTAAGAATGTTGAATTATTTATAAAATGAAAATATTACACATTTTCCGTCCAGTCCGAGCCGGAACGGTAACATTGTTTTGATACGTAAACATTAACTATGTTCCGTAATTCTAATGCATTATTTATATTTTATAGTAAATATTATCACAAAGAATAATTTTAAAATTATATTGCGCCCAGAGGTTGTTTATGTCGGGTACATTTAGTGGGCAGTCTTTGTAAGACGACAAAATTGGCTGTATAATGAACAGATATATATTTACAAGAATACAGAATAATGTAGACGAGATTTGTATCCGATACGAATGGTAGTATTTAACGTAGATATTAACACTTATTCACAATATTATAAGTACAAGTTTAGGAACAAAATACAAAGAGGAATACGTCGCGTCGAATTATTTTCTTTTACTTTATGCATACTCTTGTTTTGGCAATCATCATCATATCAGCCGAAAGACGTCCACTGCTGGACATAGGCCTCCCCCAAATGGGGGGGTTTGCCATGATCGCCACACATGGCAGGCGGGTTGGCGATCGCAGTGTATGTTGTTGTATTTTACAGAGAACGCTGCTGCGCATTCTCTGGTGAGTCCCTTAGTCGCCTCTTACGACACCCACGGGAAGTGATGGGATTTTGATAATATAACATAAATATTACTGTAATCTGACTCCAGTCTTGCCACGAAGTACCGGATTACCCAGTTAATGGGTTGTGGAGGTCTGGAAGGCAGCCGCTCCGCGTAAAATACTGGTATTCAGCTAAATCCGGTTTGACTGGAAGCCGACCCCAATAAAGTTGGGAAAAGGCAGGCAGATGATGATGAACATAAATATTACTGTACCAGCTGAACAGCGCAACTTCGTCTGTGTCACATTTTTCATTAATGCTCCGCTCCTATTAGTCGTAGCGTGATGTTATATAGCCTTTCTCGATAAAAAGGCTATCCAACATTAAAATAATTGTTCAATTCGAACCAGTAGTTCCGGAGATAAGCGCGTTCATAGTGATTGAATGTTTCAAAACAAGAGTATTACAGTAAGAGTCATCATCTCTTTCTACCAATCCAACTATTGTTACATAGAAAACGTTTTGATATTACAAAATCTACAGTTTCTTGATATCCATGTTACAGCCATACTTAAATTACCTTTTATTTTGTATTTTTTTACCTTTTAAACTTAAGGTGGATGCTCCAGGGTAGCCCGCGAAATTCCGCCGGTCAGTGTGAAGTGTTTGTTGAACAAAATACGATTCGCGACCGTAACGCGTATTTGTCTAAAGAATTATAACCATTTTAATCATCAATATAGCCCTCTAAGTTCATGAAGCCCTATTGAATGACTTTTTCATGAAATAACCAACCCGGCAAATTGCAAAAAAACATAAAATATTTGAATTTCGCGGGCTACCCTGGCGCTTCCACCTTAACGAATTCGGTCGCTAGGCGATCGGTATGTCGAGACTTCCCGCCCGGGCCAACAATCGAAGCCCCTTTGTGCGTCGTCGCGTCACAGGGGAGAGCACTACTATTCTGTAACAACATTTTCGTGTCTCGACAGCGGAATCCGAGGTATCAAATTCGTATTAACATCAGACCTTTATGCTGTGTGTAATAAAGCTCAATTTGCTTTGTCACACAGGTGAAGCTCGATATCGAAATAGCTGTTTACAGAATAGACTAGCAGCTCTGCAAAAACATTTTATTCGGGAGACCAGAACTAGCGATGGGCTGAATTGGATAGTTCCAGGTAGCGAAAAGCACTCATTTAAGTACGGTTGTAACTTTGGCCACTAATTAAAGCATATAATAGTAGGAAGAGTCTGTTACATTCTATTTTATTTATTTACATGGCTAGAATCATTAGCTTCTTGAAGTAAAACTGATTTGATAGTGGCATAGTTTTCTGTGGTTAGTGAATTGGCTCAAAATGATCACAAACAAACTGCGCTCAATGAGGTTTCTTCAACAAAAACAACCAAAAATCAAAAATTTTGAATGAAAAAGAACTCTACGACTTGCCACTACTAAATCAATTTTTTATGAACATTTGTAAACTATGAAGCGATAAAAATATTTGAGAAAAAACAAATTCCAGTCTAGTTATTTAATTTTAAATTACAGCAGAATTACTCAAGAGTCAGGGAATGTAATTGTTTATAACCTTCAGGTTGAAATTCGTTTCCACAACAAGGTCTATTTTGACAGTAATTCTTCAATTCATAATTCATGATAGCCTTCAAATTTTGGAACAGTAAACTCTATTTTGTTCAAAATCAAGTTCAAATTCCATTGATCATAAATAGAATAGAAATGGTAACTGCAAAATCGACTTAAAATGTACAAAGCTAAAGTCGATTCTTCAGTAGGTGGCGATGGATTGAAATTAAGGTATGCGCCAGATGAATGTGCAGAAATAAAGCTGTTCTGAATCGACTTTTATCGTGATCCCTTACGTTCTCTATATAGTTATGAAAACGGTTCATAAATTATTGTTATTAATTGCCTATTAATTGTAAAGAAAAGGTCAAATTACTTTATTGCATGTTTATCTGGCGACTACCGTAGCTTCAGTTATTCAATAGATTAACTGGGAATAGTATTAAACAATTATTTTCCCTGACTACCCTATTTCTTATCTGGTATTTCTGATTAACCATTTTCTCTCTTTAAGTATTAATATAGAATTTTTGAGCTCTTTAAGTACACATCACAATATTTTTTTAAATTACAAATTGTCAAAGTCACTGTATGTTTCGCATTCTTGATATGAATGATATTTTTATTCAACATATGTTTTAGAAATGACTTTTTGATAACTTTTTCTTTTTGAGAGGAACTTTTAAAGGCTATATGACTTTCAGTTAGCGATATTCTTGTTCGAATCACTTCGCCATTACCATTTTCAAACCTGATGGTTATGGACCCACTTTAACTGTAGATGTGGTTGAAAATGGAGCATGCTTGCCTAGAAGTAACCTTTTCACTCTTGACTTAAACACCTCAATTTATAGGCATCAATCAGATCTTATTTCTGATTGATGCCTATAAATTGAGATTCAGGGTCAATTCTTGTATATATCAAATTATATTTATTTCAGGTTTTTCTGTATTCAGATTGTATATTCAAATTGCGCTGGTATTCAGTACTGATGGTTTCAGGGCTCCATTTTCAGAACCTTATGAAGAAATACGTGCATGTTATTTGGTTATTTCCAAAACAGCGTTTTTATGTCTTTACTGGTTGACCCGCGCAACTTCGTCTGCTCCGCTCCTATTGGTCTTAGCGTATGATATACAGCCTTCCTCGATAAATGGGCTATCTAACACTGAAATAATTTTTCAAACAAATCGGACTGGTAGTCCCGTTCAAGCAAACAAACAAACTCTTATGCTTTATTTTGTTAGTATAGATATAAAACTTACATTCAAATAGTCAACTTTTCTATTTTGTTACTCAATTATAAAACAATAAATAAGGTTATAGAGGAAGAATTAATCCAGTATTGTACTATGTAGCCCAGAGATTATTTATAGTGAGTACAGTTCTAAACATTGACCTCCAGACTTGCTGTCTAGTGTTACTTTATCCAGTAACTGAGTTATAGAATTAAGGAAGGCAGAGTTTAGAGTGAAAGCCGACCACAGCATACATTTTGTAGTTGAGAAAAGGCTAGACAGATAATATTATGAGGTCTTGGTTGAACTACCTACCAAATATTCGCTAAACTGAAAGTCACATTTAACTAAAATAATCGAAAAAAACATTGTAATTTGAAAAAGCCATTTTAAAATAGACATTTAATTTATTCTTAGATATAACAGTTATCGTCGGTTTTACAATAGTTTACAGTAAATAATATTATTCGAGTTTACAAGTAACACATTAAGTATTTGTAGTAAAACATTATCACAATTTATTTTAAGTTTATTCTATTTACATTATAAGTACCGTCAAATTAATTCACAATTCAATCATTGCAGATAACACCAAATGTGTAATAATGAAATAAAAAGAAGAACAAAAAAAAAATGTATTTTTTACATAAATACAAGGTGAATGTCAATTGTACTAGATATTAAATAGGTTTCACACGTGATTTGTGAATCAATCTCAAAATATACTCGAAAACAGGTGACATATAGATAGCACCAAGAATGGTTCAAATAAAATGTAAGTATAAGCTATACAAGGATCTTTTGGAGTAAGGTACAGGCGCCGTATAAGGCCCACCTCCTATCATGGCCCACTTAAAAAATACTTAAGTTTCGGTGGCCAGAACAATTTAAAATTTCGCGGGAATCTTGTGAATGCGTTCCTAGACGAAAGGCAAACGTCATCACGCCAATCACGCGCGGCCATTTTGAACACTATTGTCAGTTGTCAGTGACGCGTCAAGGCAGTGCACGTGTTATAACCTTACTCACGTAAGTATATTTATTTTTTTACAACAAAATACAGTAATATCGCGTTACACCTTGATAAATCTTAGTACTAACAGTGTTAAGATTAAATCAAAGTAAGTTTTAATATTCTAATGGTGTCACTTAATTTTTAACATGATTTTTACTGCCATAAGGCAAAGTTCCATAAGATAGCCCACTACATGACCCCCAAATAAGGCCCGGGCCTTCTTTGGACTATCGAATATTACATTTGTAAATTGCAATAAAAATAATATTTTGAAGTTTACATATAAGTACATACATTTCTATCTATGTCTAATCCTTTTATTAAATTTGCTTATGACAAGAAAATTTCTTTGAAAACTTTTCAATTTTTGTTATTGTTAACGTAGTTTTTCTTCCATAGGCTGGTATTCAACAAAATGGCGCCAACTGGGAAAAAACCTCGAGGCCAGTGGTCAGAATGTCAGCTAAAAAATGCCATAAAGGCAGTAAAGAGACGTGAAATGTCACAACGAGCAGCTGCTGAAGCATTTTGTATCCCAAGGCGTACATTGCGAAACCACTTAATATCCGGAAAAACAGAAAAGGTAACTGGTAGACCACCTATTCTGAATAAAAAACATGAACAGGACTTAGCAAAACGGATAATAAGACTTGCTCACGTAGGTATGCCGCTGACCCCCAAACTTGTTCGGAAACAAGCGTACGAGTTCTGTAGAGCAAATGGCATATCAAACATGTTCAGTGAAAAAACAAATATTGCAGGGAAGAAATGGCTGAAAGGTTTCCTCAAACGCAATTCGGAGATATCACTTCGTAAAGCTCAGTTTATGAATCCCGGCAGAGCACAAAAACTTAATAAGCACATCGTTCAAAAACACTTTGAAGCTGTCAAAAAAATATATAGCGAGTTGGATATATCAAATCATCCAGAACGTCTATATAATATGGATGAGAAGGGTTGTAGATTGAACCTTCATCATCAGCAGAAAGTTTTTGCTGAAAAAGGTTCAAAAAGAGTGCATTTTATAGCTAATGAACATGCAGAAAATGTGACAATCGCGATGTGTGTGAATGCAACGGGAAATGCAGTGCCTCCAATGATCTTATTCAAGGGCAAAAGATTAAAACCAGAATTTTGTGACAATTTTCCTGCTGGAAGCTTAGTAAAGATGGCACCCAAGGGAAGTATGACGACCGAACTTTTCGTGGACTTCATCGAACATCTGGGTCAGTATAAGTCTCCAGGAAAATGCTTATTAATTTTTGATGGCGCTTCTTGTCATTTGGATGCCAGGATCGTAGATGCAGCAGATGAACACGACATCATATTATACTGTTTGCCCTCAAACACAACGCACGAGTTACAACCCCTTGATAAGTCAGTTAATAAATCGTACGAGCATCATTGGGATGAGGAGCTATTATTGTACGCATATCAATATCCAGATCGCAAACTTACAAAACAGCGCTTCAGTAAGATTTTTACCAAAGTATGGCCCAGGTGCATGACCCAAGAAAATATAATTAACGGATTCAGAGCCACCGGACTCTACCCTTATGATCCCAATGCAATTCCTCAAGAAGCTTACGCGCCTTCAGCGCTTACACAATTACCTGGTATACAACATCAAAACGACTCTCAAATGCAACAAGCTACTGATTTCGGAGATTTAGTGGTCTCCCCACGACGACACAATAACTTTGAGATAGATCATGTCACATACAATGAAGATAACTTGCGAGATTTGTCACCATCGATTTTATCCCAGTTTCAAGATGATCTCCCAGAAAATGAACTTGCAGAAAGAAATATATTAGATATTCCAAAGTGTTCAACTACTACTCGTGGAAAGTTAGTTGACTATAGTTCCTCGTCCGAATCTACCATTGAGGATTCTCAACATCAAGAACAGCATCGTAGACAGCCCCTTTTGAGCATTCCGTACGACAGGAATTCTCAGTTTTTATCACCTATTCCTTCCACCTCCGGTATAAATAGTATGCACCCTCAACGACTGTTAGATTTTTCTACGTCAGACGTGTCCGATCAAGAAGATTTTGATCAAAATATATTGAATTTCACCCATGCACAATATCCTGGAAGAAATATTAACATTTATACGTCGTCATCTGAGTCGGAAGAAGAAAATATCAACCCACAGTCGAGAGAAAAATACAGTTCATTTGCTAAACGTGATCAGGAAAGATCTGAGGATTCTGATGATAACGTACCACTTTCTAAAATTAAAGAAACTTCAGGCACTTCAGGCGCTAAGACACCATTTCATAAACAAATTCCTACGCCAAATTTCGCAACAATAAAGAATAAACCAAGGCGTAAAGCTTTAAATTATATCGGGCAAAAGGTTACCAAAGACTTATTTGACGCTGCCAAAGAAAAAGGCTTACAAAAACAAAAGAAAAAATCAATTCCTGTAAAAGGACAGCTAAAACAAAAAAAAACGAACGGTAAATCTACAGAAAAAAAAAATGCTAAAAAACAGAAAAAAGTGGAGACTGAAACTGCTGAAAATGAAGTGTGGTTTTGTCAAGCTTGTGAGATGGACAGGGTTGCCGATATGCGTCAATGTAAAGTGTGTTTGGCGTGGTACCATGAGGATTGCGTAGGTTTGACAAAAGAAGACACCGATATTTTCTTATGCCCAATGTGTAACTAAAAAGTCTGAGCAATATAATTGGTCTTGGAAGAGTCCTCTCTTCTACCTGCAATTATAAGGTTCAGACTTTTTTATTGTTGATTATGTTATTAGTTTAAGAGAAAATGAAAAATATTGTTAGTGAAAACTTACTGTTGATTACGGTTCTGTTTTTGTTTTAGATTTTTTATTTTTGTATAAGTTTTTAAGCTAAGTATACGAACAGTATACCTTTTTATTAAAAATAGTTTTCAATATACCTAATATGGCCCACAATTGAAAATAAATGACCTATTAGAGGATATTATAAGTATTATTTAGTTACGAACAAAGAAGATGGATCTCAAAATATACGCCATTATTAGTTTAAGTGTTGATTTTTTGTTTTAAGGCCATTCCAAGTTTCTATAGACATAAGAAGGCCCAATGTCATTTTTTTTACTGATTAATTAATCTAAAACACTTAATATTAAATAAAACTGCATATTGAATTCAGTTTGTGAAAAAATAATTTTGCTGGTCTTAATATTACATAGATATTCCTTAATTCATAACGGGCTTTCTTGGGCTACTATGTTCCTAAGATGGCCCATTCACTATGTTTTAAAAAAACGATTTTTCTCTGTTGTGATGGTACAAAAAGAACTTGTATTTATTTAAAATGTGTCATTAATAAACATGTTATATGTTTTTCCTAATCTCTTTTTTTTTACAGTTTTACAGTGATTTTTACAGTGATTTAAAATTAAGTGGGCCATACACGGCGCCTGTACCTTATGATCAAAAGCAGAACCGATGCGGCCATTTTTGTTTTTAGTTTGAGATGAATGGACTGAGCATTCCGTATACAGCTGTGAAGTGTTCTTCGTTATGGAGACAAAAGAGAACGGTATAAGACATAGGCGTCGTTCTAATTGGCTAAAGATCGTTCGATTTAACGAAGCCATTTCTTTAGTGTCCTAATAAGCTTGCAAATCATCGCGCAAGCACGGTAATCATTATCATCGTGCGATCTTTAGCCATTTAGGACAACCGCTTACAGTCACATTTTGTCTCCTTTCATAAAGTAGTAAGTTTGACAGTATTGCTCACTCTATTCCCCGATGTCTACAATTCCAAAAGATCCCTCATAGCATTTTAAGTAGTATTCGAGATCTCAACATTAAATGAAATATTTCCAAAACTTTTAATTCACTTTTTTTTCTGTACACTATGGTCGCAGACCATAAACATAGTTTGCTTATAGCCAATAACTTGTAAATCAAGCCGTTTAAGTCCGATTGGCACTTAACACTGGGTTCACCACAAAAATCTCACTTTTTCACAGGATTCCAATATTTTGCACAGGCTTCCAATATTTTGCACAATATTTCAATATTTAGCACAGGTGTTGGCCACTTTGCGCAGATCACATTTTGCATACGTCTTGGCCAGTTTGCACAGTTGCACATTAACCGAATAAAGACTTGAGATCTTCTTCGTAGAGGGCAATCACGAGCATTATGCCGATGCCGGTGGCGAGCCCCATCAGTTGGAGTATGCACTGGCAGAGAGTACCTTCTTTGCTGTGCGATGTACTTAGCTCTGGCATCTGGAAAAAAATTGGGAACATAAGATTATATTTTAAAAACCTTAGCCCATAGCTCCTAATATCGTTCCCATATTAAGAATATTCAGAACGAGTCAAATTTTATTATGAAGTAGTATTCGGTCAAGTAATGGAATGGATGATGACCATTAGCCAGGAAAATAAACCAGGTTACATAATAAACTGTAATGTGGCATAATATTCCGTCAAGTTTCTTAATATGATGATGAGATAACGATGTCGATGTAGTGTTAGTGTCACAGACGGTTGCCAGATTGCACAATGCAGTGCCAGATTGCACAGGTGGTTGCCAGATTGCACAATGCAGTGCCAGATTGCACAATGCAGTGCCAGATTGCACAATTTAGTGTCAGATTGCACATATGGTTTCCAGGTTGCACAGACAGTTGCCAGATTGCACATTGCAATGCCAGATTGCACAGGTGGTTGCCAGATTGCACATAACTCCA
This sequence comes from Lacanobia oleracea, assembly GCA_950371165.1. Lineage (NCBI taxonomy): Eukaryota > Metazoa > Arthropoda > Insecta > Lepidoptera > Noctuidae > Lacanobia > Lacanobia oleracea. The sequence continues at coordinate 14,006,253 of OX493413.1, forward strand.
TATCTAACTCCCTACAGACCATGCCCAGCAGGCACAGCCAGGATGTGTTGTACATACCATGTCCACTAGGGCGATGTACAGGAACATGCCGGCAGCGGCCGCGAACAGCCAGCGTGTGGCCGAGGGCGCATGTCCCGCTAGCACGCCGCACACCATACCCATCAGGCACAGACCCGAGGACAAGATATTGTAGCAGACTGCCCGCTTGACAGACATGCCTGCTTTGAGGAGAACTGCGAAGTCACCTGGAATGGGAGAGAATGAAGATGAGTTTATTTCATTATGCCATAGGAAGCTCTTAATATTGGTGTATTCTAGGAAAAATCCTACACAACGCAGGCAGTACAGGCTTCGCAGCTACTAAGAATTTTGTAAGACTAAATAATTTTATGCGATCTGTAGGCTAAAATTTACCCATGAAAATGACTTACCTACACAATTTCCAATTTATATATTCGATTTTATATCATAAACGGACTTAATTAATTAAATATTAATTTAAACAATAGCTTCCATTATAATTTTTAAATGTATTTGAACCACCCTAGATATTACTTCAAAGAATAAATAAACCGGTTTTATAAAAAAACCGGTACTTTAATGTGACATTGACATTAAATTTGACACATAAACATGGTGTACCATTGAGCTACTTCACTCTACAATATTTATGCGACTAGACATAATAAATAGAAATTAAACTACGCTTTTCATAATTTATGGTTCCAGTTTTTTGATAACACGTGAAATGAGGGTTAGTAGAAGAAAATATAAATATCTTAATTAAAATTGTATTGTCTGAAATTACACAACAACAAACGAATGACGCAGTAGATTCTTTTTCTTGAATTTTATAAGACTGAGTCACTTTTCGATTTCGCAAGTGGACATAATTACTATCACGTAGATACTTCTAAACATGTACTCCAACCAGATACTCGAATACTTAAAACAGCAGCACTTCATAAATAAATTCCTAGATACTTTGGCTGGTAAGTTCTGCTGGGTTCGAATCCTAGATCGGGCTTATGGGTTTTTTCATTGGGAATTTCTCTGACAACCCAGAGTAAGGAAATTGGTGGTATGACGCTCCCGTTCCTTGAAAAGCACGTTAAGGGTGCCTTTCCACCAGAGATGTGATATGCAGCTATACTCCGAGAATGCAAAAGCTAAGCTATGAAACTGTCTGACCGTTTCCACTGAAGCTAAGCTATGTAGCGGACCAATTAAGATGTGCTATGAAAATGCGGCACCGCACGGTAGCTGTGCGAGGAAGATGCGCAGCTCGAACTATGCGACGTATCGACAATAGGGAAGTCACGCACTGCTCTGCACATATTTACACAACTCGCGACCATCCAAAGCACGCATACACAGCTCGCATCCATTGCTTGCATCCGTAGCACGCATCCTTCCATATAAAAAACGTAGCTAAGTTAAATTAGTTTCCACCAGTGCCATGCTATGTGCACCAATGAATATGATTGGTGGATATCAAACGCATCCATAGCAACGTTACATAGCACAATTTTGGTGGAAAAGCAGCCTCAGCCGTTGGTCCTGCGCTATATCTCTCTCCGGTCGTGTCGGATTGTCGTCCCACTGCACTATAATTTATTAATTTAATTTTAATTTATTTATAAAAAATAAATTAATTAATGGCAGTGATGGAAGAGGGAATGGGTGATGGGGAGTGAGGGAGGGAGGGGATGGGAGGGGGGAGTGCTGAATGCTGCAGTGCAGAATGTTGTCAGTAAAATGATAAAATAAAGGCCATAACAGTTTTTATTTTGGTTAATATCGATTTCTAACAAAAATAATGAATAAATAAACGTGAAACTGAACGTATTTAAAAACAACAATCAGCGTTTAGTGACGTATCTGCTGTTATGCCAACGAAAAGGCAACCTTAAGTCTTTGAGTTGGGACAGTTCTTGACCAGTGATAGACACGAGTGACGTCATCGTCCGTTTTCACGCGAACCTTTAAACTGTCGGTTTAAAAACGCAATTTTGGCAATAAATTAAAGCGTTTTCATTTTTTATTTATGTGGTGTTCTATTCTAGATGGAGTTAAAATTAAAGCAAAAATGGAAATATTGCATGTTCCCTATTGTGCGCTAATGTCCCGCGCCGATGGCTAGTCATAGTTACTCGTACTTTTGAGATTGAGCGCCATGGCCGCATTCGGGCTGGGAGGACTTTAATAAAAAGGTTATAATATAAATATTAGCTCAACATAGCTTATCTATGAACGTTGTGTTTCTGTGTTTAATATTGTAGCTGTTTGTTAAAAAAATAAATACACATACCCAATTCATGTGGCAGTTCGTGGCACAGCACTGCGATGGCTGTGGAGAAACCGCCCGCTATGTTAGAAGCGAAGGCGGCACCTGGAAACGTAAGATTTGTATGTTAGGCTCAAGCTAAGAAAATATCCACTTTCTTAGTCCAATAATGGCACCAGTAGCCTTAAATGGTCGCGAAGCTGACCGCTCAGAATCAAGTCAAAGGTCATCATCATTATCATATGAAGCAAGAGTGAACAGGCATCTTCTGGGCACGCTCGCTCCATCATACACCTCATCTATCGCTTTCCATCACGCGTGATTGTGGTCAAGAGCAAGCGCATTCCTAAATAATATAAAAAAATATCAGCCTTTTTCTTGCACCAAAACGTTGCCACCTCCACGGCATCACTGGTGGCTGCAGGTCTCGTTGGGTCCATCATATCAGCTGAAAGACGTCCACTGCTGGACATATGCCTCCGGGAGCATATCACCACAACAACCGCTCCAGTGCGTCTGGCATCCATCGGCTACCGCGACCCTCACCAGGTCATCGGTCCACCTTGTGGGAGGACTTTCAACGCTGCGTTTTCCAGTACGCGGTCACCACTTCAGAACTTTTCGGCCCCATCGACCATCTGCTCCGCGAGCAATGTGCCCTGCCCACTGCCACTTCAGTTTGGCGATCCTTCGGGCTATGCCGGTAACCTTAAACCAAGGATACCATAAAACACCATGATCAAACTTACCAATAGCCATGCCGTCGGTGAAGTTGTGCAGGCCGTCCCCCATGATGACCATCCACGCGACGGAGGCGATGGAGGAGGGTGGAGCGTGCACGTGACCATGAGAATGAGAGTGTCCGTGGTGGGCGCGTGAGTGCTCTCTGTAAAGGAGGTAGCGGTTAGTAAGACATAGTGGCCGAGGATCCGGCTCAGTTATCTGCCTATCCTTTTCTCAACTATATTGGGGTTGCTACCAGTCAAGCCGGACTTAGCTGAATACCAGTATATTACGTGGAGCAGCTGTCTGCCAGACCTCCACAACCCATTAACTGGGTACCATGGTACTTCATAGCAAGACTGGAGTCAGATTTACTGGCTTCTGACAATCCGTTACGACTGCCAAAGGTCTACAAATGACAGCCGGGACCAACCGCTTCCGATGTCTGGAGGAAACTCGGTATGGTTACCTTGCTTAACCTTAAAGATCAACCAGTGCGGCTATTACTATCTTATTATCTAGCCTCGAGCTCCTCTCAGTAAGATCAAGCTCAGTGATGCAGGAATATAGAGGCCTCTCATATGTATGTCCACATGCAGTCACTTCTTTCGTATATACATTCTTAGATGCTTTGATCGCTGAGCGTAGAGACCTGGGTCTGGGAGGCTATGTCTACTGCTATAAGTTGATAGATAAACTTTTTGCAGCCCTCTGTTGGAGAATTTTGCTGCCAGCCATCAATAGCCTTTTAGTGCACCCAAGAGTTAAAAGCTTTTTCTACTTGCGAGTTGTCTATTTCGACGATTGTACAGCAAGTGGGAGAGCAAAAAAAACATAGGTAACATAAACAAAGTTAACTCACCTCAAAATAACAGTATAACTGTCTCCGTCCTTCAGATCCTTAGCCCCATCCTCCTTATGTTTAATATTATTCATCTCCACCACCGCTGGTTGAGACTCAGCCTTCAGCAACCAATCCTTGGCTGTAGGTTCCTCCTTACCCTCGGCATTCAGCGCATTCGAAGACACCACACTCACAGAGTTATTGTGCTTCTTCCCATGCTTAGGGCTCGAAGGTATACCATCCCTCAAGTGATGATCATCATGAGTATCCGTGTCTATTTCATCATAACAGTACGGGTATTCTGAATACTTGTGCTTGCACGTCTTTGTAGTGGGGTCACCTTTTTCATCCCTCTTGAAGATTTTCATCAGAGAATTTGAAGTGTTGTTCGAGATGGTTTTTGAGCCGGAACAACCGACAGGGTCGTCTTTCAGTACGCGGACTCTTGAAGGGAGTTTGTCGTCTTCAAGCTTTTGGCGACGCTTCCTCCACTCGACGACAACTGTTAAGCCCTTTTCCGTGAAATAGAAGAAGACGACCCCCAGCATGGCCGCAAGTCCCTTCCACATCCCATCATTGTGTGATGCTCTAATTTCTACCTCCGTCTGACCATGGCTGTGACCATGATCATGAGCCGGACTCATAGCATGAGGCATTAAATGCAGTAACGCATCCCCGCATAAAGTACCAACAGCCAAAGCTACTAAGAACTGTAGAAGATGGTTATAATAAGTCTTGTGCATGATAGGAATCACCGCAACTCCTAGAAGCCCACAAGCACTGATCGCGAAAATACACAAGGACGAATACAGCCAAACTGCGTACATATTTTTCGTGTACGCCATTTCTTCTGGTACATGTAACGGTACATTTTCTGGTATATCTGTTCTTCTGCCAATGCTTGTCTCCTTGACGCATCCGGTGCGTTCTATGGACGTGTTGGCTAGCTTTTGGTACAGGAGGATGGGACATATTGTCTGTAGGGTAGCCTCTGTGATGATGGCATCAGAGTCGTGATTGTGGTCACTGTGCTCTGCGTGTGGGTGCTCTTGTGCTGGTTTTAACCGTGTGTTCACTGTTGTGATAAGGTCGGAGCTGTTCATACACTGGAAAGAAGGAATTCTTTGTTAGTGCATCTATGAATAACTATTGCTAAAGACAGGCATGTAGATAACAGGTGATCAATTATAAATTGGTCTTGAAGTCTTTCAATTGAGACCTAAGAATAATATTCTGGCAAGAACCTGTGATTAACTTGCTAAAGACACGCTTACATCAGATGAAAAACAAGAAGAATTGAGTCCCTAAGATTATTTTTCTGAAATCTGTACAATATAAGCACAACCGCCCACCGGTCTATAATATTCCACAGCTATTCTGTATAATTTATAGTCCAGATCAATAAGCTGCTGTCATTGACCTTCCAGACATTTATATTGTTAATCTTCTTGTAGAAGTAACACAACTAGAAGTTAAACAAATAACAAAATCCTATAATACTCACATTGACAACTTCGTCTTTAACATACTTTCCGTACATATAATCCCTGCTCTCTGTATTCTCTCCACCTTCCACCAGCTTATGTAAATCTAACTCCTCAAGCATCTTGTTGAACCCGGTTAAATTCATGGTCATACTGCTGGCATCGCCGTACAACCTAAATATCTGCGTCACATACGTATCAGGGTTCACTTTGACCTCTCTCTTTGCTTTCCCCTGTCTTATCTTTTGTAGTTTCTGATGGTATCGAGGACCTCTCCGTTTATCATCTAGGTCTGTTATACTTAAATGGTCTACATCGTTTGTATTTGAGTCGTAGGTTAGGGCTCCATCGTTTTGTATGTCTATATGCGAGGCACAGGAGTGAGCCGCGCAGAGGAGGCAAAACATGCACACTGTCACTATGTGGTGCGACATGGTTACTCTTAGGCTAAATATGATTGGCTTATATTATGATATAAGGCTAATCCATTTGTTGTGTAGCGGAGCGTGGTTGGCTGCTTCTGATCTGTGGACAATGGAAAAGAAAAGTTAGCTATGTCTTCAATATAAGCTGTAAAATCTGAAATTTAGACTGCTTGCTCGACCCATGATACAGTAGTTTCCTAAAGTGCTAAAGAATTTAGAACAAAATGAATTCTAGCCACGTTTTGGTCGAATTATGCAGCCAGCTAGGGATTCGAACTTTTTTCTATGGGAGCACATATGGCGACTTTACCTCAAAATATCTCGGCAACGTGACACTTTAGGCCACCAGGGTGCCCTAAAGTGTCCTAACATTTCTGTTAGTTGAAATGTCCTCTACCCATATATTATTTATGTTAGATCGTGCGTGTTGTGCGTATTGTACATTGAAAAAAAAAATCAAATTGGCGGCGCGGAGGCTATGCCTCAATGGTTGCCCTTTAAAGCCAAACGACCCAATAGTTTCGGATAAAATCAAAAAAGAATCGCATTTAACGAAAACCATCTTAAATGTTTAAATTCTCACACATAAGACCACTAAAAGATGGGCCCTACACACATAAGATAACACAAAAATATAATAAATAGGCAACAGACAAGTCTTCCACTTACCAAAACACAAAATTGAATGAAAATTAATGGGGAAAATTTTAAATATATAGCGAGAACTAGTATCCTACATTTCAAGGGTACTATGTGTGAAATGCTTATATTAAAATTTTAATTATATTGATAACAACTAGTAATTAACTAGCTGTGCCTCTGCTGTGCCTCGCGGATTCACTCATCGTTTAATCTTACAACAATTCAAAATACGAAAGTTAAGATGGAATCAAATCAACTCTAGAACGGCTAAACGGATCTAGATTAAAGTCATAGACAAGAACAGTAAATAATAATAACATTTATTTCGGACCAAATTATCCATATGTTGTTAGTAAAAGTCTTAACCCTAATGTTAGTACAAAATAACAAACACAATTGAAACGACTGACACCTACGTGTGCAGCCGTATCCAGTGAGCCAACATGGGGCTGTCCCACTTATCACACAATGCACTCAGGATGCTGTGGGAGCTAGCACGTACTCTACTGAGAACAGAAGCGCACCTTTTCCGTATAATGGCATGAAAACCATCAACCCTGGCCTCGGTGAACATCCCAGAAGCGCTACAAAAACGTGGTAGACCCAACAGCATCCTGTTTACATTGTTGTACTGGACACGCAAGGCATTGTAAGCCCTCAGCGTATACCTGACCCACAGACTGCACGTGTAAAAAGTCTGGCAGTATGCTCTGAAAAGGGTTATTTTGACTTGTGTCGTGCAACGTGCAAATCTGCGAATCAGCATATTACCTCGGACAGCCATCGCCCTGCGTTCCCTTTCTATATCCAGGTCATAAAGAAAAGAGCACGCAGGCGAAGTTGAAGCCATCAAATGAAAGTATGTTTTGTAATATCTGATTATTTTCTATTTGTGATGGGTTTGCTCTTGACTCTCTCTCTCTCTTTGGGTCAGAGATGACAGAGACAAAGTCTACGATGGAGCAAGCCTACCCAGAAGGAGCCTGAGTTCTTAAGATCGCTTTCACAATTTTTCTTGAATTTGAGCGTTTGATTCGAGTTTTGATGTCTGATTATGCTTTAGATATAGCACAAAAAAAAAACAAAAATACGCCTAAGAAAGTTTGATAGTTGATCTTGGGAGTGTTCTAAATAAATATATCAATTTGTTCACGTACATCAGTAAATTTCTTGTCTCCGCAAAGGGTGTTTCATAAAATTACGCTTTTGGGAATCTTTTGATGCTTTGGTACACCGAAGATATAATAATTTAATCAATAATAAACCAAAAATAATTTTGTAAAACTGAGAATTATTGACAATTTTCCGTACGAAACTATATTTTTTATCTATGGAAGTATAATCGAAATTCAAATAAAAATTATTTAATAATTAAGGAGGTATTGTTATAATGCATGAAAAAAAAAATTGGTCTATTTAAAAGTAAACTCATATTTTTAAACTATTTTTGTATACAGCCCTACAATCACTATAAATCTCGGGAAACGCGGTTTGTAGCTTTAGTCCGGGGCAAGCGCTCGATTTTGTAATAGCGCCCTTAAGATTTGTGCGTTTAGACAAGAGAACAAACAAACTTACTAGTTTAATTCTTTTAATAATTATAGATTTAGGTGAGGCGTTTGTTTAGTCTGCCTTTATTCATGGTGTCGTTTGTAGAGTAATGGGTCACATAAATTATTGTGGAGCGCAACCTACGTCAACGCAGAGGTTTAGAATATGTTGCGCTCGTGGCTGCGCTTGCGAGCACTAATGCTAAAACCCAGCTTGACTAGATGAATAAAGACATCAACTTGCAGGTTAGTTATTCACAGATTACGCCACAAGACATACGGCGATGCACCACCGGTACATGATGGACATCCCACCCACACGCACAAAACGTTTTGGGAATACATTCATTGTGCGTACAGCTAAGGAGTGGAATTCCCTGCCGGAGTCTGTGTTTCCTGATAGCTACAACCTGGGAGTCTTTAAGTCAAGAGTGAATAGGTTACTTCTAGGCTAGTGTGCTCCATCTTCGACCGCATCATCGCTTACCATCCGGTGAGATAGGATCAAACGGAGTCAAACGTATGCCTATGAATAGTAAAAAAAGAGGTTGTTCAGAGGTTGTCGACTACTTAGTCAGATTTGCCTGTAGGCATATTTCGTGAAGTTGTTTCCTGTTTGGCTAGGACATTGAAGGCTTGGATCACCTGTTTGTCTGATAAAAAGATGATTCCGTGCTTCGGGAGGCACGTATGCCGGTGATACCGGCCGCCAAATGGCGGTCGTCAAATAAACCATGTCAGAGGCCCTAGAGGCGGTTTAGAAACTGACACTAGGGTGTGTGGGGTCGTTAGACTTTACTGTCCACACGATAAGAAGAAGAACAAACACATTCCTCGCTTCGCATCCTCGCTCTTCTCTGATGGAAACGCAGAGGACCGATTGGAACAAGACATGTTGCCAATCCAATCAAATTAGCACAAGGTTAAATCGTAAAGGAGGTTTTAGTCAACGATGTGGATAATCCCTTGAATGAAAAGCTGAATACCCGTGAAACATTCATCTTCACTGACAAAACAGGTACATTCCTTCTTGTTCCATCCATGAGTCAACCAATAGATACGATAAATAATTGACGTAAAAACAAAATTTACGTCTATTGGATAGTTTTTTCGGCTTTCAAGTGACCTTGTGCTAGATAGTCATTGTAGGAAGTTTGTTCCGATTATGACTAAATTATTGTTACATTTTATTTGTTAATTTTATGAGGTTTCCGGTTTCTTACATTATATTTAAGTTTGTAGCTTTTTCAATAATCTTCTTAGCTAGAATTAGGAGACTCATATTGATAAGTAGGAAGTGGTAATTTTTTTTATTGATTCAGCTGAATACCAGTATTTTACGTGGAGCGGCTGCCTACCAGACCTCCACAACCATTACCTGGGTAACACGGTACTTCTTGGCAAGACTGGCGTCAGATTTTCTAGCTTCTGCCAATCCGTAAAGATTGTCAGAACGGCTTAAGAGTACTTTCCGAGGCACGAAGGAATCTCAGTATGTTAAGATGGTCATCCATTCACAGACCGATCTCGGTAAACTTTGCTTAACCTTGAACGTAATAATAAATAATAATAATTCCTCTCTCAGGAGCCCTGACCACCAGACCAGGCTTGGACCCTGTTCCCGATACCGGTGGGCTACTATTTTTTATATTTTTAAATGTTTTTTGTATTTTTATAGAAATATTTAAAAATGTAAATAATATGTATTTATATGAATAAATGGAATAATAATAATAATTGTTTGTTGTTGGTGTCCCATTCCTTTTGAAATGACTAACGGGGTCTCTGCGAGAGAGACCGAGTCTCAAAAATAACAATAATTGTTCATTGAACTAAAATGTTGTACAATCAAACACTTACAAACAACTATCATGCAACAAGAACAAAGACATTAGAGAGTACAAGATCGACCTATGCGGCTGTTAATCTTCAGCCACGAGCTCCTCACATTACAATTTTTATTACTATAACAAGTTTCTCAGCCAAAATCCACTATTACAACATTCTGGCTGAAAACGGTCATTATCTTATGCACAATGGTCGCAAGTCGCTTGCAGCATAATAACGGTACGGTAACGAATGACACAAACATCTTATGGCAAGCTGCCAGCGAAAAACGACGTTGTTGACTGACGGAGATTTTTCCGCTGATTACTAAGATTTTGCGGGTATCGTAAAATTTTGAAGAGTAGGTAGTTTTTGTCGATTTTATAGGTTTGATTGGAAGACCTTTTTTAAATGAAAATGGTTAGTAATGCCAAGATTGGAAGATCTTTTTTTAAGTGAAAAAGGTAAGAATAATTCTCATTGAATCTTTTTGACGAAAAAAAATCTAAATAGTACGATTTACGCTTCGCCCAAACAAAACAAACAAGCAGATTTATTTTTAATTTAGTTTGTTTTAGTATAGTGTGTGTGTGTAAAGCTGTTGTTTCGATATTTCAAAGAGACCCCGTGAAAATCTGTTGACTGAAGAAACTGAAGACTAGGTTAAACCAGTAACTCCAGTCAATTTCACGGGATCTTTTTCAACATTTTTTTTTTATAAAATTGTCCGATTGTCCGTGGATTCTCTTGCACGTTCTTCTCCATAGAGATCTACGCTTTCGAACCTGCAAACAGCTTCATCTTTTTCACCGACCGACCTAGACATTTAAAAAGTACTAAATGGTTTATTTGAAATAAATGAAATTTGAATCTCATTGCTTACCATTGACTTTTTTTCCTCATAATTTTCTATTCCATAAAATTAACATAGGAACTACATCTTTGGCACAAATAGGAAGCCATCAATTTATCGCCACGGGTAGTTGACGAAGCCGAATCGATTCGCCTCTGTCGACAATTTATGCAAAAACGTGTTCAACATCACTAGATAATGTTTTATTTAACGTTATTACGTGTTAAGTACATACTGCTGACCCCTTTTAAAGAAGTCGTGATAATGTGCGATTTGACAAAAAACAATTGTCTATACTAATATTATGGAGGTAAAGTTTGTGAGGTTGTAGGGGGTAATCTCTGGATCTATTGAACCGATATTTAAAATTATTTTACCAATAGGAAGCCACGTTATTTGTGAGTGTCATAGGCTATATACTCGTATTAACTCGAAAAATACCGCCCAATGAAGTGGGCACGGGTCAGCTGGTCTATTTCAATCTATACTAATATATAAAGCTGAAGAGTTTGTTTGTTTACTTGAACGCGCTAATCTCAGGAACTACTGGTCCGATTTGAAAAATTCTTTCAGTGTTAGATAGCCCATTTATCGAGGAAGGCTATATGACCAATAGGAGCGGAGCAGTAATGAAAATTGTGACGCAGACGAAGATGCGCGGGAAAGCTAGTGTTATAATAAAGCTGAAGATTTTGTTTGTCTGGTTGAACGCGTTAATCTCCTAGGTACTTCTGGTTCGAAATTAAAAAATCATTTCAGTAATGGATAGTCTATTTATCGAAGAAGGCTATCTATATCTATACTAATATATAAAGCTGAAGAGTTTGTTTACTTGAACGCATTAATCTCAGGAACTACTGGTCCGATTTGAAAACTTCTTTCAGTGTTAGATAGCCCATTTATCGAGGAAGGCTATAGGCATCATCACGCTAAGAACAATAGGAGCGGAGCAGTAATGAAAATTGTGACGCAGACGAAGTTGCGCGGGTCAACTAGTAGGTTATAAAACATCACGCTACGACCAATAGGAGCGGAGTTTATTGAAATTGTGACGCAGAAAAAGTTGCGTGGGTCAGCAAGTCAATAATAAAATTATTTATAGTAGTTATCCTACTATTGGGGGACCGCGACTGCTCAACATGGGGTCCTAGGTTCGAGTCCCTGGGCTGCGGAATCTGTTCGAAAGAGGTGCCGTAGCCTTAGAACGCAAAGGGCACCAGGAGGAACACGGATGGGTTTTAGTCAGTAAGAGTCTGACACTCCCTCTTGCTTCACCCAGAGCGGGAGGAGTCATTTGATGATTTCCCATCCTTAAAAAAAAAAAAAAAAAAAAAAAAAAAAAAAAAAAAAAAAAAAAAAAAAAAAAGTTCGAGTCCCTGGTTGGGCAAGTGTCTTGGGGTTTTTTCTATAAGGAATCTTTGGAAGTGTCAGACTTTTACCAACTATAACCCATCGGTGTTCCTCCTAATGCCCTTTTGCGACCCAGGGCCGCGGTAAGTCTTTCGAACAAATTCTGCATCTCTGGCAGATTAGGACGAGACTGGAGTTCAGAAGTTGTTGGTGTGATACTCATCGTTACTGGGCGACCACTTGTAATGTTAATTATCAGCATGTATACCTCTACATTCGCCGTATGGTGTCGGTCGGTCCCATCACTTCCCGTGGGTGTCGTAAGAGGCATAGATATAATACTACTATGGTAAGAGGCGACTAAGGGACTCGCCAGAGAATGGGCAGCAGCGTTCTCTGTAAAACGCAACACCAAAAACTGCGAACGTCAACCTGCCTGCCAAGCGTGGGATTATGAACTCCCTTTGGAGGAGGCCTATGTCCAGCAGTGGACGTCTTCCGGCTGTTATGATGATGATGATACCTCTACATAATCCTTCCAGGTATACAGTTGCATCCGTGCAACAACCGCTCCTGTGCGTCTCGCATCCATCGATTGACTACCCGCGACTGTCACCAGGTCATCGGTCGTGATGTCATGTTTTTATTAGGGTTTCGTACCCAAAGGGTAACCAACGGAACCCTATTAGTAAGCCTCCGCTGTCCGTCTGTCTGTCAGCGGGCTGTATCTTAAGAACCGTAAAAAGTAGACAGTTGAAATTTTCACAGATTGTGTATTTCTATTGCCGCTATAACAATAAATAATACAAATTACGATTTATGGTACGGAACCCTTCACGTGCGAGTCCAACTCGCACTTGGCCGGTGTTTTTTTTTAAATTTAATAGGGAAGTAATTAATAGGCCTTTTATTTTTACAGCGAAAAACAGGCTCATTTAAAATAACTATTTAACCGTAAACGCAAAGCTTTCAAAACCTGTACCACTATAACACGACAACATTTTTTCTGACCTCCCAGACAGCACGACGTAAGACAACACGCACACTACCGAATGGTTTTAATAAGTCTAAATATAAGACTCCGGCGCACGTGTACAAGTTCAAGGCGTAAAAAGTGATCTAGATTTTTTTTATTCAATTACATGCGTAGACTTTACGTCATTTTAAGAATGAAATGCCAGAATAAAATTGTAATTCAACGTATTGTAAGAAGAAAAGATTGTGTTGCGCAATTTGGGGAGGTCATTTGGAGACTTATGTCAAAGAGCGAATTGCACAAATCTTGAACGCGAATATGATGCGCGCACACACGCGCATGCGCTTGATTCGCGTTCAAGATTTATCAGTGTCGTCATTGATGTGGGATATTGACACTGACAGCTCATGAAATGAATGCTTTAACTTTAATTTATTTTTTACTATTTGTTGCTATAGCGGCAATAGAAATACACACTGTGTAAAAATTCCAACTGTCTATCTATTACGGTGCTTGTAATATAGCCCGCTGACCGACAGACGGACCGACGGACGGACAGCGGAGGCTTAGTAATTGGGTTCCGTTGGTTACTATTTGGGTCCGAAACACAAAAAATTAGAAAATTGCAGCGCGGACGGAGTCGCGGTTGAAGTGCTCTTCGATAATAAATTTAGACAAGAACAGCGACAGATTTACAAAATTTTAGAAGCTGTTCTTGGGTAAAAATCTTTCCTGGCAAAACATTATCAAACTCTGTTCCAAAATAAGATTATCTGTCTTCAAAAGAAGTCGCGTTTCCATCACAGTTCACCAGATTATAATGTATTATTATGACGTCAAAATCGCGGTCACCGATCAATTTCCAGACCTTGTACGACGTACGTGTAGTCACGTGAAAGTGTTCTACATCTATGTTGGTACGTTTATGTAAAGTAAATCACGTTCTGGTTTGGTTACGAATATATAAAGATATCGTTTTTTGAGACTAGTTAGTGGGAAGTAAAACGATTGGTTGGTTTCGTATTCAAAAGACGTCTATTGCTTTTTTAGTCATGACAACCTTTATTTTATAAGTCAAATAAGAAGTATTACAATTAATAAATAATTTAATAGTTAAAATCGAGATAAGTTTTTTAAAAATGGAATGACAGGATATTTGACAGCTGGTTCTTGACTCTAATTTCAAAATGCACAAATCTGACATGTCGGAAAGTCTACCCTCTTTACAGAAATAGCAAACACGACGTATATCTACCGACATTATCAAATAAAAAAGCAAAAGATCAGTTTGCTAAGTTAAACGAATGTTTTTTTACGGTCAAGGTTGAGTTTAATTTATTCGATGCTATCACCCAAGGGCAGGGATGATACATGGGGGTTTATTTAGGGGTTCAAAGTCATGGCTCATCGATTTAAAGCCACGGAACAAGAATATAGGAAGTGATATTTTTACAAAAGGTTTTCGCTAAGAATGTTGAAAATACTGAAATTGTATTTTTGCTCAGCCACAAGCTGGACAGCCCCCTTCTGCTTCTTTTTTTTTAAAGCAAAATATTTCCGCAATGGATTGTTTATTCTCAAAAGCAAAATTAGATCAAGCATATCATTTGAGCATTCACTCATCATCATCTGCCTAGCCTTTTCCCAACTATTTTGGGGTCGGCTTCCAATCAAGCCGGATTTAGCTGAATACCAGTATTTTACGAGTAGCGGCTGCCTACCAGACCTCCACAACCCATTAACTGGGTAACACGGTACTTCATGGCAAGACTGGAGTCAGATTTACTGGCTTCTGACAATCCGTAACGACTGCTAAAGATCTACAAATGACAGCCGGGACCAACGGCTTTACGTGCTTTCCGAGGCACGGAGGAAACTCGGTATGTTAAGATGGTCACTCATCCACAGACCAACCTTGGCAAGCGTTGCTTAACCTTGAAGATCGAACCGAGCGGCTGTTGTTATCTAGCCACGAGCTCCTCCATTTGAGCATTCACTATTCACGCCTATATGTATACCCCCTGCAGGTTTTTCACCATACAATTGGAGGCGAGTTTATTGTCATCAAATCCCGACTCAGGGCTTCAACCGCATGCGGAATTCGTACTAAAGAGTCACCGCGGCCCTGGAACACAAAGGGCATTAGGAGGAACACGAATGGGTTTCAGTCAGTAAGAGCCTGACACTCCCTACTGCTTCACCCAGAGCGGAAGGAGTCATTTGATTTTGTGCCATCCTTAAAAAGGACTTCCACTGAGAAATTCCTTACGGCTAAACTAAATAACCCTGTGCCCGACCTGGGAATGGAACGAGTGACCTCATACTTAGCAGTTATAGTTTTAGCCTTTGTACAATGAGCTACGCGAGTGCACTTGGGACAGTAAGTTGCTCTACCAACATGATAGGTGACCTTTTTGGTACGCCCGCCACACTAGTCCCAATTACTGTAACTCGTGAAAGCCAGAACCAACAGTGGCGACCATCAGAAAAACACCGAACCAATGAAGCTCGACGAGTCCCGGAGAAAGGATCCAACTGTCCGCTGGTTGAGGTCAACTCAACTTACAGGTATTTTGATGATCTGCAACCATTTCAACAAAGTTGAACAGAACTCCATATTTTTTTACTGGCATTCCCAAGTTCAGTCATAAATTCTAACAGACATTTACTCCCTAAGACAGGCACTTAACTTTTCCACGTTCATATTAATATGAAATGAATTTCTATGACCTTGGCTGTCCCAAAAATAGTTCATCCATAAATAACGGCTATCGATTGAGTGCTACACTTCAAACTTTGTGGTTGTGTCTATGGTTTGATGCGAAATGTTAAGAAGTGGTGAATGTGTGTTAAATATTTTCGAAGTGGGGTCCAATCACAGCAGACGACTTATATGCCTATGCAAGAGTAACTGACGGAACTGTGGGGTAACTGCATAATACGCAATAAATAAAATTGATTTCTGGGAATTCAGTGCTGCTGGGACAATTCCGCAATACACAATCTATAGTAATATAAGGCTGTAGAGTTTGTTTGTTTACTTAAACGCGCTAATCTCAGGAACTATTGGACCGATTTGAAAAATTCTTTCAGTGTTACATAGCCCATTTATCGAGGTAGGCTATAGGCTCTATATCATCACGCTAAGACCAATAGGAGCGGAGCAGTAATTATTGTGACGCAAACCACGTTGCGTGGGTGAACGAGTAAAATTTAATTCTGGGAATTCAGTGCTACTTACTTTATCGATTACAGGAATATAAAAGCCTTTGAATTGTGTAGAGAATATTACGCAAATTGGTTTTGCTGTAGGTAATAGGGCTAGTAGATCTCAAACAAAGTACAATATTCTGTTTTGCGGCCTGAAAGCAAAGCCAAGGGCGGTTTTCAAATAGAGAAGAGGAAACGAAAACGGGATTCTTAAGTTTGAGGGAAGCAGTCAAACCAGCTCGAAGAACTAAGCATAGCTTAACACAATAGTTATTTTTTAAGGTTTTTATAAATATGTAAGGTATATGGGTCTTTGTTCATCATCTGCCTAGCCTTTTCCCAACTATATTAGGGTCGGCTTCCAGTCGAAACTGATTTAGCTGAATACCAGTATTTTACGAGGAGCGGCTGCCTACTAGAGCTCCACAACCCATTAACTGGGTAACACGGGTAATATATGGGTCTTTAGTAACTTGAATTAAATGACATATTATTATTATAGCGTTGCTAGATCAAGAACATGAGATACCTAAGTATCTTTTTCAAACAGGACAGAAGAAAACCACTAGCTTTTGCACATTGACCTATCGATAACGAAATCAGTTGACACATTCCACTTTGGATCTCCATTTCTTCCTACTCCATGTACCAGGTATTTAAATAAACCTTGAGGGTTTGGGGCGTCAGAAATACGATGCCGCGATATCTCCGCCTCGGACTGGTGTTTGATACATTCTGTTTAAGATTTGTATGTATGGTATAAATAGGTCTAATCTCATCTGCCTAGTCTTTTCCCAACTACATTAGGGTCGGCTTCCAGTCAAACCGGATTCAGCTGAATACCAGTGTTTTACGTGGAGCGGCTGGCTGTCAGACCTCCACAACCCATTAACTGCAGATTTACTGGCTTCTGACAATCCGTAACGACTGCCAAAGATCTACAAATGACAGCCGGGACCAACGGCTTAACGTGCTTTCCGAGGCACGGAGGAAACTCGTTACGTTAAGATCGTCACCCATCTACAGACCAACCTTGGCAAGCGTTGCTTAACCTTCAAGATCGACCCGTGCGGCTGTTATTATTTAGCCACGTCTAATAAACTATATAAACATTGCCTATTCGGTTTTCGTTAGGTTTGCAATGTTGACCGAATTCATTACCACAATAATTTCCAGTTGCGACTTCCAGCGATTTCCAGTTGAATAACAGCCGCACAGATCGTTCTTCAAGGTTAAGCAACGCTTGCCAAGGTTGATCTGTGGATGGGTGACCATCTTAACCTACCGAGTTTCCTCCGTGCCTCGGAAAGCACGTTAAGCCGTTGGTCCCGGCTGTCATATGTAGAACTTTGGCAGTCGTTACGGATTGTCAGAAGCCAGTAAATCTGACTCCAGTCTTGCCAAGAAATACCGTGTTATCCATTTCATGGGTTGTGGAGGTCTGGTAGGCAGCCGCTTCACGTAAAATACTGATATTCAGCTGAATCCGTTTTCACTGGAAACCGACCCCAATATAGTTGGGAAAAGGCTAGGCCGATGAATAATTACCAATTGCGAGTTGCAGGCTTGAATCACCTGATTGTCAAATAAAAAGATGAGGTCGTAGAATAAACTATTTCAGAGGCCCTTGAGGCGGTTTAGAAACTCTGACACTAGGGTGTGTGGGGTCGTTAGACCTTACTGCCCACACGATAAGAAGAAGTTGCGAGTACGTGAAACAGGCAGCTTGGCGTCTTCCTAATCTGTATACTTCGTCGTAAACTGAAAGACGTCCACTGCTGGACATAGGCCTCCTCCAAAGGGGGGTTTGCCATAATCGCCACGCTTGGCAGTTGAGTTTTACCGAGAACGCTGCTGCCCATTCTCTGGTGAGTCCCTTAGTCGCCTCTTACGACACCCACGGGAAGTGATGGGATGGTATTATTCTTTAACGGTACCATTCGGCACAAGCCGACACCATACGGCTAATATTTGTAGGTTTCTGGTTGCCAAAGATGGTGGCTATCAAATACCAACTATATTAGTTTCTTGAAATTTGAGAGTAGCATAGAAAAATGCTGAAACACTCCCTTCTTGTTCTATTGGAAATCGAAAAGAAAAAAAAAAAAAACTTGTTAGCTCTTTATAAACGCGGCAGTGTTCTGACGGTCGCGTTTTTAGGACGACGTATTTGTGGGTATCATCATATCAGCCGAAAGACATCCACTGCTGGACATAGGCATCCCCCAAAGGGGGGTTTGCTATAATCGCCACGCTGCTGCCCATTCTCTGGCCAGTTCAGTAGTCGCCCCTTACGACACCCACGGGAAGTGATGAAAGAAAGAAAAAATGTTTATTTGGGACTCGCACTAAACAGATAGAGAATGATGATGATGATGGGATGGTATTATTCTTTTACGGCACCATACGGCACCGACCGACACCATACGGCACCAGCCGACTCCATAAGGCTAAAATTTATAGGTATAGTTGCCAAAGATGGTGGCTATCAAATACCAACCATATTACTTTCTTGAAATTTGAGAGTAGCATAGAAAAATGCTGAAACCCTTCTTTTTCAATTGGAAACCGAAAAAAAAAACTAGTTAGTGGTCTAAAAACGCGGCAGTGAAAACACTCAAGCTAACTGAATAATGAGGAAGTAACTTTGAACTACACTTTTTCAATAAAACACCTCAAGACCACCAAACCGTGAAGATAAGACATTCACAAATGAATTTCCTTAACAAAAAACTTCAAAAGAAACCAAACAAATTCACAAAATAAAATCAGAAGGTAAAAAACTTTTTACTAAACGAAAAAAAGTTTGAGCTGAAAGCCGACACGCCCGAACAAATAAACAAATTTAAAAAAAAGAATGCCAATACAAACTCCCTTTACCTACATTAAAAAAATTAAAAAAGTTGCGAAAAACATCGGAAGGAAACAGATAAAATAAATTGATTTAACGTGTTGTATCGTTCAGTTTGTTTGTTTATTCGATTATAAGTATAAGACGGCAGGTTTGAATTGGACGCTTGAGGTGTGTCTTGATAAGATGGAGGAAGAAAATACTTGATGAACGTTTAAGTTTGTGTAAATAAATATATTTTTTTTATTGTATAAACAAATTTTGTCCCTTACACATTTTTTTATTACTTCGTTCAATATTTTGCATGCTTGTTTCTTGGGTAGTGTAAAAATTGGAACACTGTTGTTAGCCGACGCGGATATTACAATAATTTTCGATTAAATACTAACTAACATTATAAATTGACGCTGGATTTAAGCAAAAAAACGGGAATTCCAATGACCATTAAACACCGACTTCCTTCTACAAATTCACATTCAATAGCTATTCTTGAAAACCCAAAGTACATACTTATTATTACTTGTGAAACAATAACTTCCCTTCATTACATTCTACTCGTTACAATATCCGTTATCATGAACGCTTTATCAGTAACGGAATCGAAACAAGGTGATATCACAGATAATGGGCACACGTTTCGTCTCCGTAGTTGTCCTAGATGCAATCACGTTTGTTCTATGTTTAGAGATGACTTAGTTTAAGCACATACAAAATAATATTGTTAACACGCAAAGTCAATAAAAACCCGAGAAATAAATCACATTGTATTACATTTGGTTTGCTTGAATAACAAGAAAACAGTTAACAATAACATATTGCTTCTGTGTATATATTATGTTTGTAATAAGTAATTTCAGGAACTGCAGAAAATCACGACAGAAAGATTCACTAACTAAACTATCTCTATAGACTGCTTTTTGTCCCGGAAAAATGCACGATAAACCACATAAGAAGCGAAGCCGCGAGAAAAACCTAGTGTAAATAAAACAATAATATTATCATGACGCTTACCGTCCGCCATATTATCGTTTCGGTGACGTCATTTAGCCTAGATAATATACTCTCCAAGTCTTCATAGATCTGGGGAGTACAATGACGTAATATTTGTTGCGATTGATTTATTAACTTAGGGTTTGTCCTAAGTAATAACCCACTATATTATACCGAATACCGAGTATAAAATATTATCTGTGATTATCGACTACCATTTCCAGGTGACTTTGCTCTCGTGACGTATGCCAAAGATACCGCGCATTTTCCTGAAATAAAGAAACCCAGCCCCAATACACCACCAACAACAACAACAATTTACGCCCTAATATTTTTAAGTCCTTATCGTATTTGTTTAATAAAAAGTGTATCTTTCTGTCTGTCAATCCTTCCAGAGATAACGTACTTCAAACAAACAATTTAAATTCTTCATAATATTAGTTTCTCTCTTTAGATATTAATAATGCTGGGTTATCCAGCAAATTTTAATTAACACCAATAAGGCCTATCGCGATATTTCTTGAAAAGCTGACAAGGAAATATCTCATAAACATTTTCGATGTCAATTCTGACCTAATTAATTTTCACAACAAACTCAAGCGCCGCATAGCATGTTGTTCAGTTACAGTTTACACGCCTAGTATTTTTAATCGAAAGGTTTATGGAGAAAAACATTGATAAGACGACTTTAACTGTTGGTTGCATAATTTTCGCACTGAACGACCTAATTTTTAGGGATCAACGAACTGTAATCACGTGTGGGCTATTTATTTAGTGGTAAAGTCAATCTGCCTGCCTAGCCTTTTCTCAACATGTTGGCGTCGGCTTCCTGACTAACCGGATGCAGCTGAATACCAGTATTTTTACTTGTAGCGACTGAGTGACTGCCTATCAGCAAGGCTATTCTGTAAGTAACCATTTCGATATCAAGCTTCACCTGAGTGAGATAGCTCACAAAGTGAACTTTATTGCACACAGCATAGAGGTCTTATGTTTCTACTCACCTCGGATTCCGCTGTCGAGACACGTAAATGTTGTTACAGAATAGGGGTACTGATCTCCATCACTCAGTGAAGTTTGATTTAAAAAGAAACAAACTAAGTCTAAAACCTATTGAATTAGTTCGAGTAGGAATTAAAATTGACTGATTTCCTGGCTGTCTTCATCAATTTATGAAGGTATCAGGATGACATTTATAAAAAACTAGCACTTCGCCCGCGACTTCGTTCGCGTGGGTTTAGTAAACACTCCACGAACTTCATCTCCCCGTGTTAATTACTTATTAATAGACTAAACGTTCGACGACGGCAGTTCGCGCAAACCGCAACATTTTTCTTACTTAAAGTATTTCTATAACCGTCATAACTTTAAAAAAGGGTCCTATTTGAATAATTCAAAGTGTAATTTACTTGTACATAACCAATCTTAATTATTAAATAATTAAATAATTTATTTAATACTAAAATCACCACTATTCCATTTCACCCGGGTTTTGATTGAATAATTTGAACAAAAAGCGGTCATTGTGACTTAACCATAATAGTTAGATATATACCCACGTGGACTTTTTTGTAGATATTGATGTCCTCTATAAAACTGTAGTACATCACTTTGCTCTATTGTCAATAGTTACCACAGCGTACGCAATATAAGGATCTTTTTTGGTATTATTTTCACACCTTAGGTTACATTATCGAAGTTTTCATACGGATCCCTAACTTTTTTGAAAATATTCTATAGCCTATGTTCATCAGGGATAATGTAGGATTCTAATGGTGAAAGAATCTTTTAAATCGGTCAAGAGTTTCGGATCCTATTCAATTCAAACAAACAAACAATTATGTCCTCTTTATAATATTAGTGTAGACTAGCTGACCCGCACAACTTCGTTTCGTCACATTTTTCATTAAAGCTCCGCTCCTGTTGGTCGTAGCATTAAGCTATATTATATAGCATATAGCCTTCCCAGATAAATGGGCTAATGAACACTAAAATAGTTTTTTTTTTCTATTCAAACCAGTAGTTCCTGAGATTAGCGTTCAACCAAACAAACAAACTCTTCAGCTTTACAATATTAGTATAGATATATGGTTAGTACGTCTCACAACACCCTCAAAAACACACGATGCGATCACGTGACAATGTTTTCTCAAAGAACTTGTACAAAAAATACTTTAGAACGATTTCTACAAAAAATCCTTTCTGTAACGTTTTCGAACAGCGCCAGCCTGCGTGCGTAAGCCTTTAAATGCGGAATAATTTATCCCTAACGGCCAATTGAAAATTGATAACGATATTCATACTAATATTATGAAGAGGAAAGATTTTTTTGTTAGTTTGTAGCGAATCGGCTCCAAAACTACTGAACCGATTTTAAAAATTATTTACCCAGTAGAAAGCCCTACGAAAAAAATAGAGAACCCTCCGAAATTGCAATAGAAAAGACGCGCGAATGAATTCACGGGCGAAGTGTTAGTTTAAATATAAAATTATATAAAAAAAAACAAAAAGTTCTAAATTAATTAAACCCTAAACCAGAACAATCTAAGTTCAAACTCCACAAAATAATAATATATCACCGGCTGTAATATACATATCTATTGATAAATAAAATAAAACCTTAGTTATGTTTGTTCCACTTTTTATAACGAATTGATAGCGAGCAGTTGTAAAATAAATTTGAATCCGAAGGCTGAATTACAAAGGAAAAAACTAATAATTTCTTTTCCTTATAGATTTTGCTTTAATGAGGCAAAAATAGCGATTTACTCTAGGAGCATATTAATTAATTAGTTACATTAAAACAACTGGAAATAAACGCTTATTTAAACCCAATCAAAGCAGAATGGCGATTTTTTAACAGAGTTAGTTTTAGGTAAACTTTTTTATATTTTAATTAAGCAGTTTCTATTTAGCAATAAACTTATTAACATGACTTAAGTTTTTATTTAATTAATTCATCTCTATATCTTTAAAAATATTGACTTGTACAGTTCACTTTGGTATAAATTACTGTAAAGTAAAAAAACTAAGGTAAGTTTTGCCAAGAAATTCAAGCTGATTTCTTGAAAAAAACTTTCACAAAATCAAAAATATTATTCATAAACACATACCTTCCTCTTCCAAGTCGGTTGTCTCAACTATAGACAAGACAGTGCAACAAACAATGACTATATTGAAAAGATAACGGTATTATCTTAACGATAAACGAATATTATCAATAGCACTTATCTTCAAGTAGCGAACGCCGCTAACGGATAGCGCCCGTTACACGAACACATGCGAAATGAGAACGCACAGAGAAACCACTCGAACAAATAATCAGATTACGCTAACCAAACAAAAATCAACCTTAACACGACCACACAAAGTCCAAATAAGCGAAAAACAAAAACTAATTCAAATAAAGAAACAAAAACAGACGTTAAAATTTCGAGAATAGAACACACATTCGAAATTCAAACGTATAAGTTCGAATTATGATTTATTTCGCGAATCGGTCGAACGATTTCAAATTCTGACATTGGATTCGGCAATTTTGGTGGAACTGAAACTCTGTGGCGTCTGCACAAGAGTTATATTCTGATTGGGTTAACAGGAAATGTTTTAAACTTACGTCATGGCTATTTCTGTATGCGCATGATTCATCGTCGTTAAACGGAGTAACGAAACGCCGTGATGGATTCGTTAGGGCGGAAAGATACTTGTAACGCGTGCAGTTGCCACGTTGTGTGAATGCTTGATGGTCATTGGTCGGCTTTATGGCGTGAGACGAGTCACGTATGTGTTTCAGGTATATTGCCCCCTTTTTTTTGTGAGGATTGATGATGTACTACTTTTTGCTCTTTTGTAGCCACGGAGGTTTGGTATGAAACTATTAGCGGACGAGAAAAAATACAATTTTATTACTTTTATCTAAGCCTTGGATAAAAATGACCAATCATTTTAATGTAATGTATGTCAAGCCTTATCCAAAATCAGCTGAACTAGTAATGCAAGATTTTCGACTTTATTCGTTTCTAGAATTATCCAGCATCCCAAGAGCAATTAAAAAAAAATCGACTTATAATCAGGGGCTCCGAGGGATCAAATTCAAGTTGTCGAGTTATAGTGACAGATAGTCCCAGAATGCCAGCTTATTTCTTTTTTTCGTCTAAAATATTCAAATTTTATACAAAGCTGTTGCTATGCCAAAAGGCATTGTCCAAACGTTAATATGGCTCGAAGGTTGTATGAGCGGAAAGAATCGTGTGGGTGTTGTACTCATGAACATGATAAGGGCATAGGAAAAACCTTATACTCGTGGTCATACAAACGTTATTAATATATTTGTATGTTTGTCATCATCTGCCTAGCCTTTTCCCAACTATATTGGGGTCGGTTTCCAGTCAAACCGGATTCAGCTGAATACCAGTGTTTTACGCGGAGCGGCTGCCTACCAGACCTCCACAACCCAGTAACTGGGTAACACGGTACTTCATGGCAAGACTGGAGTCAGATTTACTGGCTTCTGACTATCCGTAACGACTGCCAAAGATCTACAAATGACAGCCGGGACCAACGGCTTAACGTGCTTTCCGAGGCACGGAGGAAACTCGCTATGTTAAGATGGTCACCCATCCACAGACCAACCTTGGCAAGCGTTGCTTAATCTTGAAGATCGACCCGTGCGGCTGTTATTATTTAGCCACGAGCTCCTCCTGTTTGTATGTTTCGATGTTTATTAATTAATTAGGCTCGACATTTCAACGAATTTTGAACAGATTTGTATGGAAACATCGGTAGACTGTGATCTTGTTTATGACTTAAGGTGGATGCTCCAGGGTGGCCCGCGAAATTCAAATATTTTTATGTTTTTTGCAATTTGCCGGTCAGTGTGAAGCTGTATGTGGACCAAATGCGATCTGCGACCGTAACGATGTAGTTCGAAAGAATGATATTCATTCTTTCGAACTACATGAACTTAGAGGGCTATATTGATGATTAAAATGGTTATAATTCTTTAGATAAATACGCGTTACGGTCGCAGATCGCATTTGGTCCACATACAGCTTCACACTGACCGGCAAATTGCAAAAAACATAAAAATATTTGAATTTCGCGGGCCACCCTGGAGCATCCACCTTAAGGACATTGGGCATTTTTAGGGTTCCGTACCAAATGGTAAAAAAGGAACCCTTATGGTGTGACTACGTCTGTCCATCGGTCACAGTTGAATATCAGAAGCTATCAACTTGATGACGTTTGATCCAACTATTTTGCAAATAAGAAAGAAACAAAAATGTTTTATTTTTTTTTGCAACAGCGACTGAAAGGACTTCCTATAAATTTTAATTTGGGCTACTAGGGCATATGGGGTATCATATGAAAGAGCGCTAGTCTAGTT
This sequence comes from Lacanobia oleracea, assembly GCA_950371165.1. Taxonomy (NCBI): domain Eukaryota; kingdom Metazoa; phylum Arthropoda; class Insecta; order Lepidoptera; family Noctuidae; genus Lacanobia; species Lacanobia oleracea. Next base: position 14,031,651 of record OX493413.1, read on the forward strand.
GCACATTCTCAGACGTTTTATTTTTGTGTTCGAGTTTTGACGAAAAATTAAAAAAAAAATTACCCCGCCCGCCCTTATCTCCCGCATAATTCTATGTAATAGAAGTTTATGTAAATATTACAAAAAATACGATGTCACTAAAAGCGCACGTTTAAAAAAATCATCAACAAATATTAAATTAGTTTCACTAGCTGTTAAGAGATGGCGCTAATCTAAAACTGCAACAAACACAGCAGTGTTAAAATTCTCTGATGAAGCCTCGACGATGAAAATTTAAAAATATTTCACGTTCTATATGATATAGTACGGAACCATCGGTGCGCAAGTCCGACTCTTGAACGGTTTTTTCTTACTTGTAGCGACTTGTCTCTGCCTGTCTGTATTTCAAATAAGCGTGTTTGCACCGGTCGAAGGAGGTTTGGAGGTTATATTCTTTGGCTAATTTAAGCCCATCATTCTCGGAAAGTCGACGGACAGTCTCTCCATTCTCCATGTAAAATACAATATCTAAACTAATATTATAAAGAGGTTAAGTTTGTGAATTTGATGTTGTAGGGGATAATCTCTGGATATACTGAACCGATTTTGAAATTCTTTTACCAGTAGAAGAAAGCCACGTTAATTCCTTATTAATATCCTTACTTATTATTATAAATGCGAAATAACTCTGTCTGTCTGTCGCGCTTTCACGCCTAAATTACTGAATTTGGTATACAGATAGTCTGGAGCCTGAGAAAGGACACAGGGTACTTTTTATCCCGGGAGAATGTCCCCACGCTGGCGAAGACCCTGGCAGAAGCTAGTAGACTATATATTACTCGAAAAATACCGCCTAACGAAGTGAAAATACTGGTATTCAGCTGCAACCGGTTTGACTGGAAGCCGATCTTCGGATCGGCTTCTAGTCAAACCGGTTGCAGCTGGGAAAATGGTTAAGAAGACTACAATTATTATTTCTTTATCTGAATCTGACTGCTCCATTTTTCCGTCTCTTTCTAACTTCACCTGCTAGTAAGAGAAAGCAATATTTAACCAGCCCGTGCACAATAGATTCAGGTCAATAGGTACAGTCAACAAAGCTATTTGTTATACAGGAAAAAATATTTACTTTTCTACTGCACTGTCAATATTTATTTCTAATGTGTGCATTATAACTTTTTAAGCTTATGACATACTTACGAGTGTGATGTACAATAAGTGTCTACTTAGCACACTCAGAACATTGTTTAAAGTAGTTGCAAGTAGCTGCCTGCATACCAAATACCTTCGCTGACTGTACATGTAGGTCTACTTCAAATATTAGTAAGTACCCGACTGTCTGCCAGTTTTCTCCTTTCGTTAGAAGTTGGTGAGGATGGCTTTAGTAAAACTGTTATAATAGGGTATTTTACTGAAATATCGAAGTCCGTCAGATAGATTTTCAAAAAATATTGGACACGTATTTTTTCTGATTTCACGTAAACAAAAAATGATGACGATATAGTGCGTTAAAGACACGCTTTACGTCATGTCGCTGTTAAAAATTGTACAATCATAGTGCCATAGTCCAATATTTTTAGGAAATCTATCTGAAGAACTAATTCGATTTTTTTCTCAAACATGCTTGGAAATTTAAGCATTATTTCGAGTTTTATCTAAATTGCTGCACTGGCCAAACACATGGGAGCAGCGGCCGGCAAAAGTTGTATGAAAATCCATATCTGTCGTGTTTAGCGGCAAAATTAATTACATAGTAAACTCATAATCTGTAATTTGAAAATGGAACGTTCGTTTACTCCGAGACATGGCAGCCAAGGAGATAAATTACCAAAGGTTTTATTTAAATTTCGAACTGGCTTGCAAATAGAAAGATGTTTATTGAAAAAAAAAAAACACATGAACAGTGTTCATTTGTTTCACGCGGGAAAAAATATTGTGGTTCGTTGTTCGTCATTGATTATGAAAAGTAATTGTATTTTAATTTCCGCGCATTATTTGAGAAAAGTACTTTACAAGTCTTGGCCACAACTAGGCAGGCTTTGATGGACTCACGTATGTGTGATGTATTCACACGTTCATACATCAATGCCTCTTTTGCTGGCCGCTGCAGAAATGTACTATTTAGTGACTGCAGAATATACTTGTCAAGAAAACTTTTCCGTTACTGATTGAGCGACTGACAGACAACGCACAGCCAAAACTACTGGTCGAAAAAAGCTGAAATTTGGCATGTCGGTTCCTTGGGGAGTGTAGGGGATCATTAAGAGAGAATTTCACGAAACTTCCACGGGAACGCGACAAACGGGATATGCGCGTACATCACGCTTCGACCAATAGGAGTGGAGCAGAAAAATGTGACCCAGACGAAGCTGCGCGGATCAGCTAGTCACTCAAATAAAATTGTCCGCCGACAATATTTTGACGACTCTTTTGGCAAGTATGAAAATAACAGCAATTAATTATTGCTATCTCTAGGAAGCCATATCCAGCTCTTGACATTTAGAGGTTGGAATAATAAAATGTGTAGGTTGCTGACATCTAAATCTTTCATAGAAGATATACTCACCTAGTTTTAAGACCTAATATTGTGAGGAGCAGCTGCCAAGCTTATGAAGAATTCAACTGAAGTCATAGTCACCCATCCAGTCTCAAGCCTTGACGACAGCTGCTTAACGACTGTCAACAAACGCAGTCTAATTTTGTGCGACTTCTGAGAATCTAAAAGAGGGCATTACTTTTCTATTACATTTCTATGCTAATACTAACTGACCGGGCAAACGTTCTTTTGCCATTTAACAAAAAAATATAGGTAGCCTACGACCTATTCTCAGACCTAGCAAATATACCCAAAAAATTTCATCAAAATCGGTCGTGCCGTTTCGGAGGAGTTCGATAACAAACACTGACACGAGATTTTTATATATCTATACTAATATGTATGCTGAAGAGTTTGTTTGCTTGAACGCGCTAATCTCAGGAACTACTGGTCCGATTTGAAAAATTATTTCGGTGTTAAATAGCTCATTTATCGAGGAAGGCTATATTATTATATAGGCTATAATTATAACATCACGCTACGACCAATCCATCCGCTACGATCTATCCCAGTATACCTACCAGTGACGTCACCGTCCCTGTTAATTATACCTTGTCTAGACTGAAACAATCTATTCTGTTTAAACCTAGACTCATTAAGAGATTGAATGACAGTTCTGTCATTAACTGGAGTGATGGGCGTTGGTAATGAGTTTATGGTGGTGAAGTTTCCACGAAGGGGACGGGAGCATTCATCTATTTGAGAAGACCGACAAGCAGGCAAACTTGCGACGATGGGCATCCACCAGTTTTACGTCGCAGAAGAGCCTCTTAAGGCTTGTTTATTTGCCAATGACCTTGTGCATACAAACGGAGCTAACTACACCTCGGCGCGCCACTCCGCTACCCGTGTTTTTATTTTTTTATAATAAAACAAATACATATTTTAAAAATGTAACAAAACCAAGTTATTTTCGTTTGTATTGCACAGTAGTAGATATTATTTTTTTAGTCTTTTGTTAAAAAATGAAGGAGTAAAATGGTTTCATCTCTACGATTTGGAGTTGATTTGGTGATTTTTTTTTCCTATTTTGTGATACCAATAAGTACATAAATTCTGGCTAAACCAAGTTACGTGCAATATCATGTAGATTACTACCTATTTTTTTCAAATGTAATTTCTCAGTAAATGTCGAAGAAAAACTGCTTCATCTGCACGCTATTTTTGAGCCTTTTCTAGAGAGCACCCTTAATTCTGCGTTCCACCGAGTCAAGCGCGGCAAGCTGGTATTTAGCGGAGCCATCCCAAAGGTGGCTGCAATACTCCATGCAGGATCGGACTTATGCTTTGTATAGGGTTAAGAGCTGTCCAGGCCTGAAGTCTCGCTTCACCCTATTTAGGATACCCAGCTTTTTGGCCTCAGTTTGGGCTTTGTACTCAATGGTGGCGTCGAAGTTGAGACTGGATGTGTTTTAGTGGCGTTAAAAGTGACCAGATTTTCATCACCCCACTGGGAGACAAGGCTTAAGGATTGACGTGGGTAAGAATATTATGGTGGTGAAGTTTTCCTCGAGTTTTCTTTTTTTCCCGAATATCTTGGAGATGGCTTCCACTGTAACCGGGTGTAGCTGAATACCAGAATTTTACATGGAGCGGCTAGAGGGATGCGGAACAGAGAGTAAAGTCCCGCACACCTCAATTGAAAAGAAAATTTCCTCCAACCAGGCGGCTGTTGTGCTTGGGTTACTGCCCGATAGTTGATATTCGGGCTAATGTATATGTTCAAATCGCACGGTAAACTCTGCTTGCGCGATGCAGGATTTCGACGTATTAGTTCCCTGCTAGTTGGATAGATGGCATCGCGGTTCTTTTTGTTGCGACGCAGATTGGCTCCGTTGGTTTTTCTTGTGGCGGTATTGATGCCGCTACAAACCTCCACATACGATGAAAGGCAAGACTGAAGATCTGTGCGAGTTGAGTATTTTGAAAAGAATAACTCTAGAGTTGACGAAGCCTTGGCTACTCTTGAAATCATGAAGCAAACTAACTAAATAGGTTCTGACCTTAGCCAGGCTATATTTAACTTTTTCCTCATCACCCGGGGTTTGACATGTCCATCTGTATTTGGGCTACCATGGTCTTATTGTGGGCAGGACTAGGTCAACAATCGAAGCATATTCTACCCATACCCTTCTTTAGACAGCATCAAGCCTGTGTTTGACAAAGGTTTAGGCAGAGTAAAGGCGCAGACCCAACGCGGCGTATTTTACCTGCGTGGATTCATTTGTTTGACAACGTGTCTACTACAGTACACACTACACACCCACAACAATGTACAACTGTAGCGTGGCCCACCGCGGCGCGATACAGTTATACATAGTCGTGGGTGCAGGTGGATGCGCCAGGGTAGCCCGCGAAATTTAAATATTTTATGTTTTTTTCCAATTTGCCGGTCAGTGTGAAGCTGTATGTTGAACAAAATACAATTTGCGGCCGTAACGCGTACTTATCTAAAGAATTATAACCATTTTAATAATCAATATAGCCCTCTAAGTTCATAAAGTCCTATTGAATGGTTATTTCATGAAAAAGTCATTCAATAGGGCAAACATATTTGAATTTCTCGGGCTAGCCTGGCGCTTCCACCTTAACAATTTAACGTTTTGCACTTATTCATAACAATCCCAGGGCTACCAGAAGCCCTGAGATTGGATGAGATGAAACATCAATATTTACAAAGAGATCAAGTCATTTTTATGCCTAAGGCAAAACATACAGACCAAAACAGGTATATCAAGTGATCTTTGAGTATTCTGCAAAAACTTACTTTCACTTTGTTTTTAAGTGCATATTATTTTGATTGCACAAGTGCCCAGTGATTTTCAAACTATGTTGCGCAAATACTTATTAGTAGGTACCCCCAAACTGTCCATTACAGAACATGTTTCTAGTGACAAGGCAGGAGCTATAGGAGCAAATAGGTTGAATGGTATTGCCACAATCACTGCACTTTTACAAGCTTATCCTGTTACAACTATTTTAAAACACTAGATAATACTTAGAGTAGTCTCATCTTTAAATTTCAGCCTTTGTTACTTTAATCCTAATTTATAAAATTCTTGCGTTACTGCTTGATTGAGTGACTGACATAACGCAGAGCCGAAACTACTGGTCGTAGGAAGCTAAAATTTGGCATGTAGGTTCCTTGGGGATTGCAGGGGAGCACTAAAAGAGGATATCCTGCAATTCCTACGGGAACGGGGAAAAACAGGACATGCGCGTACGAAGTTGCGGGCATAAGCTAATAGTATCGTAATGGGTATTTTAATAAAAAAATCTAATTAGTCCGTCTGATAGATTTTCAAAAAATATTGAACACGTATTCTTTCTCTTTCACGTAAACAAAAAATAAAGAGGATACAGCGAGTTGAAGACACGCATGACGTCATTTGGCTTGGTCAATTTGGTACATTTTAATAATACCCTATTATTTAAAATAAAATGTAGATCGTAATCAAAACTTTGGGTAACACTGCATGTTTAACAACGTAGTGCACTTAACAAATATTATGACACGCTAAAATTCTCCGAAATATTATGTTAGTCGCTGCATTAAAAATAAAATAAGATAAGAATTCGTTGCGTTTCGAATTTAACAAGTAAAAACGTGACCTAAGTTTTGATATTGAAGAACGATAGTATAGTTTAATACGTAATTCAGCCTTTATCCAGACTTGACTGGGCGATAAGCCCTGATGATTGATTGGCATTACAAGAGGCTAGGATTTGTTTTACGTAGTAACCCCACCTACAGCCTATAAAATACCGACATTAATTTCCTGAGTTAAAATATCCTCTGGATTGACGTTTACTTAAAAGGACTTTGCAAACCAGATAGTTAATTCTATTTTTTTTTTTTAATGGATGGTATAGCATCAAAAGGCAGCACCCGCTTTGGGCGGAGCGGAAGGAATTGTCAGACTCTTACTGAATAAAACCCATCCGTGTTCCTCCTAATGCCGTTTGCATTCCAGGGCCGCGGTGACTCTCTCGAACCAATTCCGTAACCCTGACCATGGGGTATTCAGTACTACAACCTTATTCAGATAAATTTATTTGCTCAAACATTTGTGTACATACAACTATAAACAAATGCATGCAAGATAAAGTAGGAGTTGTGTTTACAGGTTTATCATATTGTCATGGTGTGCAAATATTAATATGTAGATTAGTTACCAAGACTGTCTGTCTAAAGCCGGAGTAAAAAATATTTTAGGATACTATCCATTTACATTCGCCCCAAAAAGGCCAGCCCAGTAATGCCTATTCAGATTTAATCACAAAATCACTATCAGAGATACGATGAAAGATTACACGCAGTCACCCAGAGTTAGCACATAGCATATTTTTACATGCATAATATTTAATATTTATACCTGTAATATAAACAGGAGATAACTCGTGTGAATCGTTGTATGTATGTACGTCACTGAATGAGGAATATCGGATATTATGCGATACTGAGAAGCAATGAACTTTGTTCATGGCGTTAGTATAATCATTGTATAACGTTCCCACTGTTGGGGCAAGCCGGACATTTGATTTTTCACAGCCTCAAGGGGCCATAGATCTCAGTATATGGTTTTAATTTCAACTCGATACCTCTACGCGTTCCCGAGATAAACGGTCTTGACAGACAGACGGACGGACAACAAAGTGATCCTATAAGGGTTCAGTTTGTTCCTATTTGAGGTACGGAACCCTAATAAGTAGAAACGGCCTTCTGTATAAAAATTATTTAGTACATAGTTCGGGGTTCATGTTGTTATATCTTAAAAGGTAGATTCTAATAGTCAGCAGCATCCAGTAACCAATTGGTATTAGACTGGAAACTGACACCACCATGATTCGGAGAATGACTGTAACCTTATAGCTGACTTCTAATTAGGAGATGAACCTGTCTTTATTAAACACTAACGGACGTCACGCGGTTTCACCCGCGTAGTTCCCGTTCCCGTGGGATTACGGGGATAAAATGTAGCCTATGTTCATCATCTGCCTAGCCTTTTCCCAACTATATTGGTCGGCTTCCAGTCAAACCAGATTCAGCTGAATGCCAGTGTTTTACGCAGAGCGGCTGCCTACCAGACCTCCACAACCCATTAACTGGGTAACACGGTACTTCTTGGCAAGACTGGAGTCCGATTTACTGGCTTCTGACAACCCGTAACGACTGCCAAAGATCTACAAATGACAGCCGGGACCAACGGCTTAACGTGCTTTCCGAGGCACGGAGGAAACTCGTTATGTTAAGACGGTCAGCCATCCACAGACCAACCTTGGCAAGCGTTGCTTAACCTTAAAGATCGACCCGTGCGGCTATTATTATTTAGCCACGAGCTCCTCAAAATGTAGCCTATGTTACCCCGTGATAATGTAGCTATCCATTGCTGAAAGAATTTTTCAAATCGGTCGAGTAGTTTTTAAGCTTATTCCTTACATACAAATCTACAATATTAGTATACACTAGCTTTTGCCCGCGACTTGGTACCCGTAGGAATTTCAGGAATCTCTTAGTGCTCCCCTACACTCTCCAAGGAACCTATACTCCAAATTTCTGTTTTCTAAGACCAGTAGTTCCGGCTGTGCGTTGTCTGTCAGTCACTCTCTCGTGTCTCTCTCTCTTGTCAAAACAACAATTTGACCTCCTCATGAACTTTAAATCCCGTATTTCGTTTTCTTCATCTATCTTTTCTGTAACTTATAATATGGTGTACATAATAAAGAGTATTCTATTCTATTTGTTTTTTACACCGCTATATTCCTAATATATTATTATTTATTTAAATACCTCAAATAAATCACACAGATAGAAACCAAGAATACCGCCATCACATTTCTTAACAAATTGCATTTCCAGGAGTCGCTTTATAAAGCTTATAGTATCGAATGGAATCCGTAAAACCAATTTTATTGGAGAAATATGAATAAGCAATAAAGCTAATGTATTTTATCGACTTGTCGTACGTGTTATAAAATAAATGTGCTGAACATTGAGGTTTCATGAAAGACCATGTAATATAGGAAAAATAATATTTTAAGTATGGTTCACATTCGGAAGGTTTTTTATTTGATTTTTATAAAAAAAAACTAGCCAAGTGCGAGTCGCACACGCGTGCAAAGGGTTCGTACTTCCGAACCAATTTCATTTTTTTAACATGTTATTTTAACACTGCAGACTTCTTGCAGGTTTTCGTGTTATCTTTAGTTATAAAACTACTATTTGCACATATTTCGAAATTTTACGCTCAGTACTTTCGGAGATAAGGGGGGAATGGTCACTATTGGTCTAATGTCTTGAATAACTCTAAACTATTTATTATAAAATTATGAAAAAAATATACATACAAATACATACAATTAAAAAGTTTGAGAAACACTGCCCCATTTATTTTTACATCCATATTGCACTAAATAATCATATTACATTGGAACAACAAAAAAACTGTCTTATATTCAAACAATGAAGTTCTGTATGAAAAGATAATATTATCTTGAATATGATATTACGAATGTGATTTATTTTTGTCTGCATACAAGAGTACACTGTTTGTTAAATCTGCAGATTTTTTTAATGAAAATAATGGTACTGTGTTAGACAAAAATAATGATTGGTTAACTGCTTTCCTGTTGTTTAAATTTATTGATACGTGTTGATATATTGATAAGAAATGATCGATGATGAGCGTGTTCCGTCTTCGACCACGTCATTGCTCTCCATCAGTTGAAATTGTGGTCAAACGCGTGCGCCTATCAATAAATTGAAAAGTGTTGTTGAATTTTTATGAAAAGCATAGCCATCGATTGTGACCACCCCGTAAAAGGTTTTTTAGGTTTCCGTACCCAATGGGTAACCAACGGAACCATGTTACTAAGCCTCCGCCGTCTGTCCGTCCCTCTGTCTGTCAGCGGGCTATATGTCGTGATCCGTAACAGGAAGACAGTTGAAAATTTTCACAGAATGTGCACTTCTGTTGCCGTTGTAACAACGAATTACAAAAATACGATGGTACGGAACTCTTCAAGCGCCAGTCCGACTCGCACTTGGAATTCTCTGGCATTTGCTGTCCTTACCCAAAGATTAAAATCTAAACATTGACAGAAGGTGCAAACATTATTTTGACTAAAACAACACAACAATTTTTAGTGTTTCTTTTGTTCTTTTTTTTACATTCCTTTATTTAAAACGTACATCAAATGTCTTAAGTTTTTGACGTGCAAAAAGACCAGGGTACAACATGGATCTAAACAATGCTTTATCTCAGCCGAGAATCGAACCCCGGACTGTTGCCAAGGATTGAGTTGGCGTCGTCTTTTTGGCTAAGTTAGCTTTAACGATTTCGTTCTTTTAGTTTTTTAAGCATATTTTTATATGAATTAAACACAATATTGATTATCGCAAATGTATTCTCCGAAGAGGGTATTGCACTTTTGAGCAAGTATGTTTTTTTTAGTTATAGACCGTTTTTAGTTTATATTAAATATAGTATACCAGCCTTGCCGCGACTTCGTATTCATATTTTCCCGTTCCCGTAGGAATTTCGAGAAATCCTCTCTTAGTGCTCCCCTAGACTCCCCAAGGAATCTAGATGGCAAGTTTCAGCTGTCAACGACCAGCAGTTTCGGCTGTGCTTTGTCTGTCATTCAGTAACGGAATAATTTTTATATTAAGATTGATAAAACGGTAAGCATTCCTGCTAATTTTATAAAAAGTTTCCCAGCCGAGATTAATTTCTCAAGACAGTTAATTAAAAAAATATGCTGGAAAGATATCAAAGAGACGTATCAAGTCGGATCTAGGAAAGAAGCCAAAATAAATAAAAAACTGTAGAGAATGATGTTATACTTATGATATGGCACAAATCATAATCTCACATAATATTTTTTTATGACAGTTGAATGACATAGAAAAACATACGTTGCACATTAATTTGTGCAGTCGTTGCAAAGACTTTACCAAGCCAACTGGTGAAGTGATGACATATACTATTTTATTTGTAGCATTTCACTACTAAATATAATATACCAGCTTCTGCGGCTTCGCCCGCGTGGTCCCTAGGGAACATAGTCCCGGGATAAAAAGTAGCCTACGTCCTAACACTATCTGTGTACCAAATTTATTTTAAATCGGTCCTGGAGTTTTTGCGTGAAAGCGCGACAGACAGACAGAGTTACTTTCTCATTTATAATTATATTAGTAAGGAAGTAAGGAATAACTGGCCCGCGCAACTTCTCCTGCGTCACATCTTGCATTAATGCTCATAATTAGTCATAGCGTAATGTTTTGTAGCCTTCCTCGATAACTATGCTATCTAACTCTAAAATAATTTATCCAATTCGACCCAGTAGTTCCCGAGATAAGCGCTATAAATTATAAAATGACATATCACGTATACCATAACTATAAACCTTATTGTAAGGCTACATCCTGCCTGCTGATAAATTGATAAGCATATAATTATATAGTATTATGTGTATGATAAAAAAACAACATAATATTGTACCTGTGAAATGTAAACTGTGGATCTGACGTAACGTTAGCGTCACGTTCGACCAACCAACATAATCATATCAGCGTCAGAAATGTACATAACCAACTAACAGATTCACCAAATATGTAGAAATAAATTTGCAACAAAACTATACCTATAAAATGTTTGCTAGGAAAAACCCTATTACAAAACATCAACGTACATCAGCGTAAAAAAGAAACAAATTTCTTAAAATTGCTTACCTAATTACCTACTTCAAATAAATTAAAAAGTAAAAAAATACTCACATAAAAGCCCAGCACACGTCAGCACCAAAAAAGGATCCAAATTAAAAAATTCACTTTTAAATTTAGAACAGCGCGGCTCGCATGCGCCTGCACAGGTATGTTATAAGCGCGTCGAACGGCGAGACGATAAGCTATCGTCGATAACGTGCCGTTACGTCTGCTCGTTCGCTAGCACTCGCTATTCGCTATAACGATGTCGGTCGTTAGGATGCCATAGAGTAAGTAGAGTTGGGTAATGGGTAGTCCGAATAAGGACCTTTTGTGGGGCGAGGTTTTTGCCTAATTCTATGTGATGTTTGATGGGAAATGACTTTAGCTACGAATAAGTACTTTTTGAAAATTTCATTAAAACACTTTCAAAAGGCCCGCCTTTCACCATTTCCTAGTATTATCGCTGGGAAGAAGAAGTGGCGCAACAAACTCCCCAGCAATCACGCCTGATGGAAAGCGATAGATGAGGTCTATGATGTGATGGAGCGAGCGTACCCAGAAGATGCCTGTTCACTCTTGATTTGAAGGCAGACGGGTTATATGTGGACGGGAACACAGATGCTGGCAGAGAGTTCCACACTTTAGCTGTGCGTATAATAAATGTGGAAGAGAAGCGCTGGGTACGACTAGTGGGGATATCGACCAAGTACGGATGGTACCATGCCTGTGTGTGTGTGACATCTTAATTAAAAACATAAGCATAATCAGCCTATAATGTTCCCACTGCTGGGACACAGACCTCCTCTCGGTGAGAGGAAGTGGGCCGTGATCCACTACGCGGCCCCAGTGCGGTTTGGTAGATGTCACATGTCTTCGAATTTTTAGTTCTAGGACATGCCGGTTTCCTCACGATGTTTTCCTTCACCGTTTTGAGAGCAGTGGTGATAATTTACACAAAGTAAAGCCTCTGCCTGGGTTCGAGCCTACGACCTACAACTCGTAAGTCGCAGCCAATACCACCGGGCCACCACTGCTCTCACATGTGACGCTCAATGGAAAACAATTAAAAAGCTAATGTCATGTGATTGTGACTAAACTAACGGGTGATTACCTAAAACAAATAATTGATTGAGTCGGTGCGGTTATTTGCAAAATAGCATTTCTGTGTCTGAAAACACACCTACGCCGAAATTACAGCACAACAGAGGTGGAGTCAAGGTGGGTGTTTGGCATTGAAAATATATCTAAGCAAAACAATTTCTTACGTATACAAAAGAGATTTTATCACTTTCTCGCTAGAAACCTAAAAATAGCTCCTTCGTCTCGAGACAAGGCCGTACTATTAAAATTATACTTCAATTAATAATGATTCTATTTCAAAACTCGGTGAGTATGTCTTGAGCTGAGTGTTTGGCTCGCTCTCTGCAATGATGTCTGATAAATCATGTAGTTTCTTGGTCAGCGGTGACGAGGAGAATGTCTTTCAATGATGAAGTAGAAAATTGTTGTCCTAGGAAAGGGAAGAACTGGCAAGTGAGCAATTGTTTTTCGGAAGTGTTGAGATGTTTGTAAAGGGAATTAAGGAATCGCGATATCACTGAGAGTCGTAGGATACTTTAAATACCAGAAAATCAGAGGTGGGATCACTGTGGTAGAGGCAACGTGAGCAAAGCCGCGGGAAAATCTATGATGTCATTAATTCCTACTACTATTAGAAATGTAAACTTTGCACCAATATAGCGTAACCTCCAAACCTAAGTGGGCAGAGACGCGGGCGGTAGCTAGTTACAATATTACGTAACATGGATATAGATCACCACCATCTACAATAGGGTAGTGCACTAAAAAACTCTAATTAGTCCATCAGATAGATTTACAAAAAAAATCCGACACGTATTTTTTCTTTTTCCAGTCTTGCCATGAAGTACCGTGTTACCCAGTAAATGGGTTCTGGAGGTCTGGTAGGCAGCCGCTCCGCGTAAAATACTGGTATTTAGCTAAATCCGTTTTGACCCCAGTATAGTTGGGAAAAGGCAAGGCAGATGACGATGACTTTTTCTTTTGTTACGTAAACCAATTATTGACGAAGATACGACGCTTTTTAATTCCCAAATACGTCACGCCGTGATATAATTTTTAGTGCGTTCTGACGTCACGAGCTCACACTCCCGACTTTTGATGCGTTTTATCTTTGTCAATTTTCATTGATTTATAAAAACAAAAAAACACGTGTCTATTATTTTTTAATACTCTATCTGACGAACTAATTAGATTTGCAATTTGATGGTGGAAACTGGCCTATTTTCCTCACAGAGGCTACCCACAATTCTACCTACGTGTCCCTCTACGGCTGTTTGCTCATTGCCACACCACGTGACTAAGGAAAATGCGCGGGCGCAAGCCTCGTGAACGGAGGCCAGGTAATGTTAATTCAATGAGTGATCGTTTTAATTTCATTTATTTTACTTTTATTAGGTAGGCGTGTGAAATGTGTTAGTGGAACGTAGGCTTGTTTAGATACATTTATAGAATAAAAATCTTGACTAACTGAGTGACTTACAGACTGGTCGTAGAAAGCTGAAAGTGGCATGAAGGTTCCTTGGGGAGTGTAGGGGAGCACTAGGAGAGGATATCCCGAAATTCCTACGGGAACGGGAAAAACGGGATATGCGCACACGAAGTCGCGGGAAAAAGCTAGTTTAAATTTAAATATGTCTAGGTTAAAAATACTATGCAACCGGAACACGCACCTATTGCAAATATATGGCCAAGTGCGAGACAGACTCTCGTGCAACGGGTTCCAAACCATTTTTTTTAACATGTTATTTTTACACTGCAGACTTTTATAGATTTTCTTGTAATCATTAGGTGAGGTATGATTATCTGCGTTTTTTTTTTTTCAAAATTTTAGGCTCAGTAGTTTTGGAGATAAGGGGGTGGGATTTAGACAATTAGACAGCAAGCAAATAAGAAATCAAGGCCAGGGCAATAATCATTAAGGCTTCAGTAATACTAAAACCAGACACGCTAAACATCATAAAACAAAAAAAAACCGGCAAACATCATACTGCCAACAAAAGATTGTATAATATTTTTATACCACCGCTATTATTACTACTCAAACAAAAAATCTCGTCTGTCCGTCTGTCCTTCAATGGTACAAAAAATTCGCAATCAGTTCGTCGACCCGAAGTTTGACGATCGCTCACGAAATAATACGAGGCCATTTGAACGACGTCGTTAGGAACAAATTACTCATAGTAAGTCAAGTTATTAGTTCAAGAGATATGCTTTACAGTAGGATTATTGTTCGTTATAAAGATTTATTTGTTTCAGTGGATATTTATTGGATTTTCTTGAAGATAGCGGTGGTAATAAGGACTTAGTGGCCTAATTAAACCATCCGTCGAATATTGCCATATTTTATTTTGATAAAACTTTTCGAAGGCTGTCTTGTCATCTTGGTAAAATGCGGATGAAATGGAAGTTCTATGAAAATGTGCTTTATAACTATGTATTGCGTAATCATGTTTTATGTAATATGTATTACTAAGAACCTAGATTTCTTGGATAGAGTGATTGAAAGTCAGGGAAATTTAGTATAAAGGAAAATGTTTTCTATAAGCTTACGGTACCGTTATAAAAATAAAAAAAATGCGTAAAAAGGTACAGAAAATTCTTAAGTAAAATAATTACAAATCTCTATATTCTGCCTTTAATTTCGGCGTGCAAATAAGTCATAGTAGTTATTAGATAATTTAAAGTCCAAATTCTGGGGGTACTAGCCTAAAAAAGTTTGAGCAACGCTGCGAAAAATTTGTGTGTCAAAAAAGTGCTACTGGTCCAGTATTTCGACAACAATAACACCGTATTTTTATACGCTGATTTGCTAATATGAAAACAAATTAATTAAGAATAAATTAAATAGGTACCTACTTATAGTTTCTACGAAAGTGTAAATGAATATCCAGCAGGTACAATAATAGCACTTGCTTTGCGATAATATTATCCATATCGAATTCTTTATAATCAACATGCATATTACCTACATTATGCGTATGTATGAATAGTATTGTAAAATGGCATGAAATCTACTTTATACCTACCACTATATACTTTATACCGTTTTTCCCAGGTTATTGACAGTTCTCTATTAATTATTTGAATTGCTTACGGATAAGCACATCTACATCGCAAAAAAAAGAACCGCGACGCCATCTATCCAACTAACAGCGAACTAATACGTCGAAATCTTACATCGCGCAAGAAGAGTTTACCGTGCGATTTGAACATGTAAATCAGCCCGAATATCAACTGAACTGCACCACAACCACCTGTCGGAGGATCTTCCCTTTACAACGGAGGTTTGCGGGACTTTACTCTCTGTTCCGCATTCCTCCAAAATCTCACCTGATGGAAAGCGATGATGTGGACGATAGAACACGCTTGCATAGTTTACCATGCTTCTGGCCAGAGCTATCAGGAAACACAGACTCCGATAGGGAATTCAACTCATTAACTGTACGCATAATCTAAGTACATACTGCCAAAAATGTTTTTTGCCTATAGTTGGGAAACAGAGTCACGCAAAAACAGAATATCGTGTGCTAGAAGTAATAATGAAGAAAGCATAAAGACGCAGACGACAAAAGATGGCTACCTACCATAAATTTACTACATCAGAGATCCGAGGTTGGTGGAAAAAAAAGTGAAAATCTTGAGGAATTGCTTTGAGAATCTTTTTATAGGCACAGAAAGAGTAAATGAACAAAATCAACATGTAGATAAAAACCGGCCAAGTGCGAGTCGGACTCGCACACGAAGGGTTCCGTACCATAAACCTTAGTTTTAGTTATTTTTTGTTATAGCAGCAATAGATATACCTACACAATCTGTGAAAATTTCATCTGTCTACCTATTACGGTTCTTGAGATACAGCCCGCTGACGGACAGACGGACGGACGGACAGCAGAGGCTTAGTAATAGGGTTCCGTTGGATACCCTTTGGGTACGGAACCCTAAAAACATCTCAGAAGTAAAGATTTCGTTGCAGGGGAGAATACAAGAAGCATTAACAGGAAAAGAGCAGAAATATGGTGATGAATTAAATATCTTTAAATGTAAGTATCGTAGAAAAGATAAAACTTTTAAAGAGCAAGGAATAAATTACGATAAAACACATTATAAATATCGACCACCATTCTCAAATAACTAATCACGCCACTGAAACCACCATCAGCAATTTTAAATCGACACCTCACATGAAACAATTTAAAACAAAACGAATATCAATACTTGAGAATCACGTGACACCGTCTATGAGCTATTGTTTTAACAACTACATGTAATGACAAAGGTAATAGAAGATCATTTGACATACGGACGGACGGTAGACAACGTGATCGGAATACCAGTGAGGTTCTCATGAATCATAGGCAGGAAAGTTCCTCTGAAGGTTGACCTATAAAAGAAGACCACTGTAATGATTTTTTTCTACTATTCACAAGGCACGCGTTTGACCACTATCTCACCTGTTGGTAAGCGATAATGTGGTCGAAGATGGATCACGCTTGCCTAGAAGTAACCTATTCACTCTTGAATTAAGACTCCCAGGTTGTAGCTATCAGGAAACACAGACTCCGGCAGGGTAATCCACTCCTTAGCTGTACGCACTATGAATGTGTTCCCAAAACGTTTTGTCCGTGTGGGTGAGATGTCTATCATGTTACCAGTGGCGCATCAACGTTCGTCTTGTGGTCGATGATGGAACGGGCTTGGCGGAATTAAATTATGCCATGTCGAAGTGTGAAGGCTTGGATGAAGTGATCACAAAGTGAACAAGTAAATCCAAGTAATTAAGATGGAATGACATCTCACTTCGTGATCACTTTACCCGAGCCTCTTCAACTTCGACATGTTTACAGAATCGACCGACTGGAGTAATAATAATAATAATATTTATTTACTCAAAAACAGTAGGTAGGTACAGTAAATTCTTACAAATATTAGGTTTAATGTAATGTAGTACACCTGTCTTAGAGACATAGACTGATGACCTTGAATATGTTGGTTGGGGTAGACTGGATGCGGAAAGCGGAGGACCGGGTATTGTCAAAAATAGAATAGAGTAGTAATACTCTTCACTGTGCACCATAAAAATACATTAGAAGTTCAAAAATAGAAGGGTGTAAGGCTGCGTTTCTGTCAGAGATGTGCGAGGATGAGTAGCGAGGGATGAGTTTGTCAAAAACCAATAAAATCGCTACATTTACCTAGCTTCGGTCAGCGCAAGCGATTCTTATGATTTATTCGCTACGCATTCTCACACAACTTTCACGCAGCCTAAAACGCAAAAACGATCTTTTCCAGACAACCTTTGGAAGAAATCATCATCATCATACATATATCAGACGTCCACAGCTGGACATAGGCCTCCCCCAAAGGGGGTGGTTTGCCAGAATCGTCACCCTTGGCAGGCGGGTTGGCGATACACACAGGATAGGATACATATTTTTAATGGGAAGACTTAGGGATTGTACATCCGCCACAAGGTAAACTACTTTCATACAAGACAAATATCAAAGTGCTAAATGATCAAATTGAAATGAACGAGACCAAAAACAAGAACGGTAAAATCTGAAACTGTTCTAGGTACAAAGTCTGCTACGTAGCTGTAGTTTTTTTAGCCTTATCGAAGAACAATGAGAATGTTATTGTTTTCTCATAAACTTATAAGTTGGCTGCAGCCAATGTTATTGATATTGCAGTCTTATAACTTATGAGGAAATACTTCTGACCTTCATGAACTGATGGCCATAATAGATTCAAGCAAAGAAGAATATAGATTTGATTCTTCTTATCGTATGGACAGTAAGGTCTTACGACCCCCCGCCTCAAGGCCTCTGACATGGTTTATTTGACGACCGCCATTTGGCGGCCGGGACCACCGGCTTATACGTGCCCTGCGAAGCACGGAATGATCTTTTTATCTAACAATCGGTGATTCAAGTCTGTAATGTCCTAGCCAAACTGGAAAACAACTTTACAAAGTATGCTTCCCGCGGGAATCGAACCTACGACCACAGGGTCGCAAAGCAAACGCCTAAACCACTCGACCACAAAGGCAGTTTAAACTATAGATTTCATGATGGTGATTAAGAATTGTTGAGAGATGATGAATTTCAGTCTATTGAGTATTTTTCTTATTGGTTTCTGAAGGCGTATCCACTTGGAAGAAAATTTAGAGATTTTGATCAAAAGCTTGATCAGGCATACAAGTTTTATTCAAAAGAAAAGTGTCATGTCTTCATCTGAATTTCCCTGATCCTTAACTCGTTGTAATCCCTCTCCCAATTTAGCTACTACGAAGACAATATCCTAAACTTTTAAGCATTATAGCAGTCCTATAAGGCTCTGCTATCTTAACTCATTTCCAAGAAAATTTTGTAACTATTTTTTTTAAACAGTGCCCCTGGAGTAACGTCTACGTTTTTCTGCATAGAGATCAACGCTATAGAACGTGCAACTAACTAATTTGTTTTGCGTTCGTCCTAATTCATAAGGATTTTCCAAAAGCGGGGCGAAAAGTAGGGAGCGAATGCGGAATGAACCAAACTACCTTCATCTTTCTCAAAGACCAATTTCAAAAGTGCTTGTAAATGAAATAAATGTTTTGAGTTTGAAAACCGTGATACAGTTAGAACTGTTCTTCTTCTAGTTTCCACACCCAATGAGAAAACTGTGTTTTTCATACTCATGCGTTCATGTAAATTGAGAGACTAGCGCTGTGCGGCAAAGTAAATAAATTATGAGTTCGACCTATTCGGTTTTTATTGAATTTTCCTTTTACAGCGAACCCAGAATGGATAATACGTGTTTTTTATACTGGCCTATTGGAATTTGGCAATATTTTGGCTGTAATGACTAAAAAATGTTGGTCATAAATGTATGCACTTTCTCATCCAAAAATGTAACTCCAAATCAAGTTCTGATTGCGTAAAAGTTTAAAGACGTCAATTTTTTAGAAGATTAACTTAATTGCCTAGATAGGCAAGAAATAGAAAGTAAACTCACCAAGACAGGACCAAATCAGTGAAGGCAATCCAAATTCGACACCACTCAACAACCTCAAGGGATGACAGTCATCCCGATACTGACGACCCTACGTCACAAATGACCATTTTATACACAAAACACGCGGGAAAAACGAACCGACCAATACGGAAGCAGGAAGGATGCGTTTTTATTCTGTTCCAATTTGAAATTCGAACGCTCCATTAGGCAAATTGTTCCCGCTCTTTGTTGAGTGAAGATTAGCTTTTTATCGCATTCTAATTGAAATCGAGACTGTCATAAAAAGATCTGTCATATTTGCATGTGTTTTTATGAAGTTTTTTGTCAAAGAAAACGTTACTTTTGCAGGAAAACGATGTTTTTGTTGTTTGGGAGCAGTTGTCTCTTCGTCTCGGTAACGGTTAGACGAAATCAGTGTCGGTTTTAAATTACGAATAAAAATACGTTTTTGGAGCGATTTCAAAGTCTTTAAAACTAATAAGTCCGTTAAATGTGGCAATGGTCTAGCCAAATATACAAGTGGAACTGTCTAGTATTAGTAGCAAGTAAATTGGACAAGTAGTGTAGGCGGTATCAACAGAATTCGCGAAAGATTTGGCAACGGACACCCAAAATCGAAAATTCCTTTAAAAAACAGTCATTTGTGGGTTACTTTGGACTAATAAGTGTGTGACAGGGACAGACATACTCGTAGTTAAAAATGTCGTCATTTGCTGCCAAGTTCTTCAAAGTTTTGTGCAAGATTTGGACAAGGCGCGATGAGGACGACGAAGAAGAAATTATTTGGAAGATTGAGATGTGTAAGTGTATTTCTATCTATCTAATTAGTCAATTATGTCCTACTGCTGGGCTTACGTGTGTGGAAAAGGGAGAGAAAGGCCATTATTTCCTCTCCCTTTCCCACACAAGTTTGTCCTCTGACATTGCGGGCCAGTCCTTCCGGTAAGAGTCAAGTTCATCTCTCCATCTTCGTCTCAGTCTGCCACGATGTCGTCTAGCATTTAATGGGACTCGTGTATTTACTTCTTATTTCTTGTAATCAACTTTTTAGACTAGTTGATGCTCTGGGTATCTTCAAGAAATTATAGAGTTTATCCGCAAGAAATCAGAACAGCTTGCAGAGAAGAGATATTTTTTTTATTGGGCCTTACAAGTCCGCCACACATTCCCAACCACTTCAACTCCTGAAAGCCAGAATTAACAGTGGCGTCCACCAGAAAAAACGCCGAGCCAAAGAATCCCGACGATTCCCGGAGAAACGATTCAACTGTCTTGTATCCCGCACCGAAATTAATCAGAAAATTAAAGCGGAGGAGTAGGAAAAAAAGTAGAGAAGAGATGTTTAAGTTAGGGCAACTTCACTGGCAGTGTCTGTTGGATCAGAGAAATTAATAACTGAAGGCCAAAGCAGCATAAGAGGCCCCAAAGACGCACCTTCATTTGAAGAAACGATATGGGTATCTGATTGAAACCAAAAGCTGTTTTTAGCTTACCAAATTCTTCCGTACTGCTTTTCCAATTTCTAAGGAGTGTTAGAATAAAAATCCTTGTGATTGCAACGACTATGTCTATTTGCTAGACAATAAACACAAATCTTAAGCCACATCTCTTTCCGTCTCTATTAAACAAGCATCCAATCCAACTCCAGGTAACTTCAGCCTAAAAAAACAACTCGGACTCGTGCAGCCATATTTGCACGCCTATCCCATTTTATTTGCCTAATCGATGGTCGCGGATTAGATACGGATCCATGCAGTTTAAAGTTAGACTTATCGACCGACCTGGATTTCAGTTCGTTACACTTTTAAGCTTTGTTTTGGCTAATAAAATGCATCTGTTTTTGTTCGGTGTTGCGACAGTTTTCGGAAAACCGGACTATTGACTATTTTTATTTGTGATGGGTTGCTTTGAGTCTAGTCTAGGTCAGAGATGACAGAGACAAAGTCAACGATAGAGTGAACTTATCCAAAAGGAGCCTGTTCACTCTAACTTTGAAGATATTAGGGTTGTTAGCATTCAGAAACACAGACGCAGGCAGAGTTCCACTCCTTAACTGTGCGCATTATAAAGACGACAACTATCAAGGAGCAGCTCGTGGCTAAATAATAACAGCCGCACAGGTCGATCTTTAAGGTTAAGCAACGCTTGCCAAGGTTGGTCTGTGGATGGGTGACCATCTTAACATACCGAGTTTCCTCCGTGCCTCAGAAAGCACGTTAAGCCGTTGGTCCCGGCTGTTATTTATAGATCTTTGGCAGTCGTTACGGATTGAAAGAAGCCAGTAAATCTGACTCCAGTCTTGCCAAGAAATCCGTGTTACCCAGTTAATGGGTTATGCAGGTCTGGTAGGACGCCGCTCCACGTGAAACACTGTATTCAGCTGAATCAGGTTTGACTGGAAGCCGATCCCGATATAGTTAGGAAAAGGCTAGGCAGATGATTGCGTTTTTTTTCATTCAGTTACACAATGTATAAGCCGGTTAGGCTTACTCACAATTTCGTCCGTCGAGACTCGAGCCTTTAAAGTTCGAAGCCGCTTGATACCTTTTTCCTGAGGCTGCTAATGTCACGGAATGGAAGCAAAGAAACCCATACCTGTAACAAAAGAAAAATACCATGAACTAAACGATTGACATGACATGACATGAACGATTTATAACATACATAAACTCATACTTTCTTCCGATCCCTAAATACACAGGCCAGTTGCGAAAAATACGCACCTGACTTTTCAATTGTTGCAAGAATAATAATATCATGATTCAAGAAAGATAAAGCCACTTTTGATGGACCAAATAAACTAAACTTAAGCTTTTGCTTGTCTTCAAAACTGTTAAGAACAACCACTTACAAGTTTATGAAACACCTCAGAAACTACGGCCCACGTGCACACACGCTAAAGTTTGACAAACAGTGGCCAGTTTGACAGTTCTCAACTGTCACTGTCACCTTCTACCTAAGTTTGTTGGAAAGAGATAGCCATACTCTTGCTCGAGTTCAGTCGTTGCGCAAATACTGGACCAGTAAGTTACGTTCGTATTTACATTTATCTGTCGCAATCTGTCAAAAAGGAAAGAAAATTAAATTTTTTGACAGTTTGCGATTGACATGCGAATGCATACGTTGTTAAGAAAAAACTGGTCAAGTGCGAGTCGGACTCGCGTGGAAAGGGTTCCGAACCAATTTAATTTTTATTGCATGTTATTTTAAAACTATAAGACTTCTAGTAGGTTTTCCTGTAAACTGTAGGTAAAGAACTTCTGAATTTTTTTAAATGTTAGGCTCGGTAGTTTCAGAGATACGCCCCCCATATCTCCGTGTCATGGTCATTTCAGGTCTAATTTCTTAAATAACTTCTTAATATACTGGGTACACAATACTGTTCTGACAACCCATTATGACTGTCAAAGATGTTCAAAAATGACAGTCGGGCCCAACAGTTTATTTTGCTATCCCAGACACGGAGGAGTCTCGGAGTCTCGATGTAAAATGGACGGTCACCCATCCGTGGTTTGACCTCAGCTAGCGTAGCTTAGCCAACAGGGCTGTTATTATTTAGCAATGAGACTCTTAATAACGCTATAACTATCCGCATTATTGGTCGTATTGGTCATCTCGTATATCGAGTCATGTGATCTATTTTTTACGGTCACCCATCCACGAATTGACCTCGGCTAGTGTAGCTCAACTTTAATCTGTGCGATTATTTTTATGTAGTTACGCTCCCTATAACTATAATGCTACTTATTATAAACCTTATAATATCTAGAATAAAATAACTAACAAAATAAAACGTTTGTTTAGGTACAGAAAACATTAAAAACATGTTTGTGTGTTCAGGTTGTAAACAAATTATGCATGTTGACAATTTTGTAACAGTAAAACGTGCTTTTGTAAAATTGATACAAATTATTATCTTTGAAAAGAGGAATCATTTCGCTTATTACAGTAAAAATGTACTTCCGGTGTGTATCGAATTACTGAAATTAGTAGCGAATTAACTCATTAGGCGGTATGGGTGATTTAGTTGAATTGTGTGGTTAAATAAAAACCGGTCAAGTGCGAGTCGGACTCGCACACAAACGGTTCCTAACCTTTAAACGGTTTCATAAACCTTAACTTTATTATTTGTTGATAAAGCGGCATTAGAAATACACAATCTGTGAAAATTTCAGCTGTCTACCTATTACGGTTCTTGAGATACAGGCCGCTGACAGACAGACGGACGGACGGACGGACAGCAGAGGCTTATTAATAGGGTTTCGTTGGATACCCTTTGGGTACGGAACTCTAAAAAGACAAAAAACCGGTCAAGTGCGAGTCGGACTCGCACACGAAGGGTTCCGTGCTATAAACCGTGTATAACCGTTATAAGTAGACAGTTGAACTTTTACAGATTTACTGTGTATTTCTATTGCCGCTATAACAACAAATAATAAAAATTAAGGTTTATGGTACGGAACCCTTCGTGTGCGAGTCCGATTTTATGGAGTTTCTTGTTCGTTCTTCTCCATAAGAATCTACCCTTCCGAATGGACAGTAGAGTAACTATGTTATTTTAAATGCAATGATGACGTTCAAAAGTGCCGTTTAATGGCCTAATTGAAATAAACGTTTTTGACTTTGACCGACTTGCATTTGGCCGGTTTTTTTCTAAATTATGCCCGTGGCTTCGACCGCCCGGCGTGATAAGAATTATCATGGGTCTTTTTTTCACGGAACTTAAATCCTTTTTAACCGACTTCCCAAAAAGGAGCAGGTTAATGGACCGATTCGCGTGATTCTTTTTTTGTTCGACGCGAAATAGGAAAACTTTAATTTCGGAAGTCGGTGTCAAAAACGAAAAAATAACTAAAAACACCGACTTCAGAAATTAAAGTTTTTTTCTTTCTTCCGAAGTTATTTTGTACCTCGTAGTGTTTTGTTTTTGGAAGTCGGTTGTATTTTTTTCTAAAACAAAATTACCCTAAGTTACTCGCTATAACGTCACCTGTCTACTATTAAAAGTATGTAAGTACTTACCTACCTACATTGTCAACTTTTCAACATTTTCACCTACACTGTCAACTTTTCAACATTTTCACCTACATTGTCAACTTTCAACATTTTCACCTACATTGTCAACTTTTCAACATTTTCACCTACACTGTCAACTTTTCAACATTTTCACCTACATTGTCAACTTTTCAACATTTTCACCTACATTGTCAACTTTCAACATTTTCACCTACATTGTCAACTTTCAACATTTTCACCTACATTGTCAACTTTTCAACATTTTCACCTACATTGTCAACTTTCAACATTTTCACCTACATTGTCAACTTTCAACATTTTCACCTACACTGTCAACTTTTCAACATTTTCACCTACATTGTCAACTTTCAACATTTTCACCTACATTGTCAACTTTTCAACATTTTCACCTACATTGTCAACTTTTCAACATTTTCACCTACATTGTCAACTTTACAACATTTTCACCTACATTGTCAACTTTTCAACATTTTCACCTACATTGTCAACTTTCAACATTTTCACCTACATTGTCAACTTTCAACATTTTCACCTACACTGTCAACTTTTCAACATTTTCACCTACATTGTCAACTTTACAACATTTTCACCTACATTGTCAACTTTTCAACATTTTCACCTACATTGTCAACTTTACAACATTTTCACCTACATTGTCAACTTTACAACATTTTCACCTACATTGTCAACTTTTCAACATTTTCACCTACATTGTCAACTTTACAACATTTTCACCTACATTGTCAACTTTACAACATTTTCACCTACATTGTCAACTTTTCACTATTTTTACCTACATACAAATAAATTGAAAACGCCGTCCACATGACACTCAGAACATTCACGTAACCTGTCGTAACACCGACCGTTCGTTGAATAACAACGAACGGCATTGATTCATCCGTGACCGCGAGGTCGCGGGTTCGATTCGAGCCGTATTCGTAGAGGATGTTCGCATACATTACGCGTTATGGTCAAGTTTTGCTTGTGGGGTAAGGCAGTCGAGATAATTGTGAGTGGTTTTGTGTAGAAGGTATTTAAAAAACCGGCCAAGTGCGAGTCGGACTCTCACACGTAGGGTTCCGTACCTTAAACAAAAAAAAAACTTGTTCGTTTAATTTTTAATTTAATTTATTTTTTGCTGTTATAGCGGCAATAGAAATACACACTCTGTGAACGTTTCAACTGTCTACCTATTACGGTTCTTGAGATACAACCCACTGACAGCCGGATGGACAGCGGAGGCTTGTAACAGGGTTCCGTTCCCAAATGGTCATCATCATCTGCCTAGCCTTTTCCCAACTATATTGGGGTCGGCTTCCAGTCAAACCGGATTCAGCTGAATACTAGTATTTTACGTGAAGCGGCTGCCTACCAGACCTCCACAACCCATTAAATGGGTAACACGATATTTATTGGCAAGACTGGGGTCAGATTTACTGGCTTCTGACAATCCGTAACAACTGCCAAAGTTCTACAAATGACAGCCGGGACCAACAGCTTAACGTGCTTTCCGAGGCAAGGAGGAAACTCGGTATGTTAAGATGGTCACCCATCCACAGACCAACCTTGGCAAGCGTTGCTTAACCTTGAAGATCGTTCCCAAATGGTAATCAACGGAAATAAGTCGTTTATTCATTTCAATATAGTCTTATGTCGATCAGGAGGTAACCTCTAGAAGTTGGTAGTGTATCGAATACAAAATTCCGTTTTTACAAAATTCTGTGAAATGTAGTACCAAACAATTTATTGCCATGCCCATAATTATGTTTACAAAACCTTTGATTTTCCATTCGGTTTGTTATTATGGTAGATACTGTTCTAAATCGTGTTCCAACGGCTTTCGTAGGAAATCACCAAAAACAATAGGGAAGATGCAAATACAGAATTTATGAGAATTTTGTCAGTAAAATGATAAAAAAGTATAAAATAAAGACCATTGCAACGTTTTTATTTTGGTTTGTATCGATTTTTGACAAAAATAATTAATTAAAGTAACGTGAAACGGAACGTATTTAAAAAACAACAATCAGCGTTTGGTGACGTATCTGCTGTTATGCCAACGAAAAGTCACCCTTATGTCTTTGAGTTAAGACAGTTCTTGACCAGTGATAGACACGAGTGACGTCATCGTTCGTTTTCGAGCGAACCTTTAAACTGTCAGTTTCAAAACGCAATTTTGGCAATAAATTAAAGCGTTTTCATTTCTTATTTATGTGGTGGTCTATTCTAGATGGAGTTCTTTAAAATTAAAGCAAAAATGGAAATATTGCATGTTCCCTATTAAAGGCAAACCATTGTGGCATAGCCCCCCGCAGCCATTTTATTTTTCGGTAGAGGTCACTTCCAGAAACAAAAAATGTTAGGAGCATAATTATGTGTCACGTCCTTGCCATGTCCCGAGATATTTCGAGGAAATGTCAACATGTGACAATCATGACTGTCATTCAAAAATTCAAAATGGCGGCGGGGAGCCATGCCAGCTCTCGTAGAAAAAATTTCGATCCCCTTTGCAAAATCAATTTAGTGTAATCATATCATCATCTTCTGCCCAGCCTTTTCCCAACTATATTAGGGTCGGCTTCCAGTCAAACCGGATTTGACTGAATACCAGTGTCTTACGTGGAGCGGCTGCCTACCAGACCTCCGCAACCCATTAACTGGGTAACACGGTATTTCTTCGCAAGACTGAAGTCAAATTTACTGACTTCTGACTACCGCAACGACTGCCAAGGATCTACAAATGACAGCCGGGATCAACGGCTTAGCGTGCTTTCCGATGCACAAAGGAAACTCGGTATATTAAGATGGTCACTCATCCACAGACCAACCTTGGCAAGCGTTGCTTAACCTTTAAGATCGACCCGTGCGGCTGTTATTATTTAGAAATCATATCACAATCAGTAATTCAGGTAGGTTCCTTGGCGAGTGTAGGGGAGCACTAAGAGAGAGGATTTCCCGAAATTACAACGGGAACTGGAAAAACCGGGAAATGCGCGTACGAAGTCGCGAGCAAAAGCTAGTAGGATGTAAAATTTTAATTTATCAATACCGTTTTGCTTGTTTACTCGATAACTAAGCGAAGCACAAAATAATGAGTACAAAAAACGGTGAAAAAATATTTTAAGGCTACATAAAAAACAATAAGTTATGTCGTTAGCTTGCTGAACAAAAGAAATGTCTCATTCATTCGTTACAGTCTTTTACAGTAACATCATCATATATATCCTCAATCATGTAAGTACCTATTGTTATTACGGAAGTACATCGGCATTTAATTTTAGAACTATTAACTATACATATTTCCGTCAAATGAAACGCACATTTCATTTTCCACTCAAGTAGAAAAAACTACCACAATGGTAGAAACTACTTTTACATGGCAACACAGGCCAGCACCCGCATGCCTGCGAGCATGTGTGTTATCTCCTAAATTAAGATAAATCTTGGTTAATTTATACGTATTCTATTTACGTACACTGCGCAGGTAAATGTCAGTAGTTCACCTTTATTTAACAAGTATTTCGATTCAAGTGCGTGCAATATCAAGTCGTTAGTTTTAACGATGTAAACTTTTAAGAGGGGTTCTAGTCGGTAAAACAGGTATTTGAAGATACTATTGCCTATGCCCTCGCGCTGCGCCATACTAAGTAAAGTGCGATAGCGTCAACTGCAACTCAGGGTGATTTTACCTATAAAACCATGACCAATAGACGTTTTGCACTCCGCTGTTTTCTTCTTCAAAATTGGACTAATTTAAAAAAATAACATATCCAAAAATTTAGAAAAAGACTATATATAAGCTGCTATTATTATTTTATTGAAAACTTAAAAAAATTGTCTGACAGTCGTCTGAACATGGCGGTAAAAACGGGATGTTTTTTTCGGGTTTTATGACAGAGGCACGTATTAATACGATCTAGATTTTATGGAAAACAAGCATTGCTCTAGTAGCATAATCTACGAAGAAAACAGCGGAATGCGTTTGTATGAAAAAAGGCCCAAGAGTTACCGACCGAGTCCTCTCATAAGTGGCAGTGTTGCTAAAAAAAACTTTTTTACAAAAAATACACCCGACTTTCAAAAACAAAACACTACAAGGTACAAAATAACTTCGGTAGAAAGAAAATAACTTTAATTTCTGAAGTCGGTGTTTTTGGTTATTTTTTCGTTTTTGACACCGACCGACTTCCGAAATTAAAGTTCTTTTGTAAAAAGTTTTTTATTCTTCACTTTTTAGTGGTACCTAGGTACCTGCGTACCCATTAACAGCGTACCACAGCGCAATTTTATGTTAAGAACTGGTGTAAACACTAAAAAACATGCGATTTCAGCAATCCCGATCACTTTGCTATCATTTATTGAAGAGTTCCCTTGCCTACCTCCGAAGTTCTTCGTCAGATCCTCACCAAATTGAAACGGGACCAGTCCAGGAAAATACTCTTTCAAACAAAAAAAGAATCATCCAAATCGCCTGACAATTGGCGAAAGTACCGCTGAACAAACATTTTTCATGGGATCTTATCATCAGATCCTAATTTATACCTTTCATCATTAGCTCAGCAACATGAGATGATGATTACCAGGCACAAATATCTGAATTGCGTTAGAAAGTTCATGACAAACATTGTATGTGCCTATAAAATTTGAGGGTTACCCTCGATTTTCGTGGGATCCCATCATCTGATTCTGACATGGTGACAATGGGACCAATCGAGAAGTATACCCTTTCAAATGAAACAATTTTTTTCCAAATCGGTTCATAAATGACGGAGTTATGAGGTAACAAACATAAAAAAAAAATACAACCGAATTGAGAACCTCCTCCTTTTTTTGAAGTCGGTTAAAAAGGTGCTTTATAATTTAAAAGATCTTTTACGATTTTTGCATGCTCAGCTGACCATTGCAGTTAGCTTTTGGCTCTTGGCTACAAACCTTATCATGAGATGGCCTGTCCCCTAGTCACGTATTTCTTGGTACCAATATAAGGCAATGAGAGGATTTATGGTAGAATACCTAATGTCTCCAGATTTACATTGGATGAATCAGTGTGACCAATTAATGGATTGTGAGTGGAGGTCAGAGCTGTCGCTACTTGTAAAATACTGGTTTTCAGCTGGATCCATTTAATTTAATGTTCTATATCTATTATAAAACGTTGAATAATATCGCTATATAAATTCAAGTTCTTCAAACTTAACAGACTGTTTTGTTGCGCCACTCTTTCTTCCCAGATAAAACACTAGGAACTGGTGACGGGCGGGCGATTTGGGGGACTGTCTTCATGTAAATTTTGACGTTAAAAAAGTGCTGATTTTCAGCCTAATTTGTGTGTGTGATTTAGATTTTATATTCAGCAGTCGACTCCAACAAAGTAGGTACCTAAGGAAAGGCTAGACAGATGATAGATGACGCAAAAGAGTTACCAGATCACAAAAAGATTTCTTCCAGAACCGTCAATAATACTCAAACTAATTTAAATTCTTGTCTTTATCAATGAAAACCGAATGGTTTTATAAAGTCACTGACGTATTGTTACGTAAACGCAACGCACATTGACCTAGTCAACGCACAATTCATAACATTCTACACACACACTGTGGCCAATCGTTTTATCTGTTTGTTTGTAACGATTAACCTCAAAACCTACCAATAGTAGCTTTGCTGATGCAAATAAATACTATTTATTCCGTGTAAAATACTGGTATTTATTAAATACCAGTATTTTACACGGAACGACTGCCTGTAGATTTGACTTTCACAAATCAGTTACGACTGGGGCAAACGTCCCAGCCGCCGCAACTGAAGAAGACGCCCCGGGCGTCGGGAGTCGCAGGACGATTCCCGGGCACCGTAGGACGGCGAGCGATGGGTGGCTCGCCGTCCGAGTAAAACCAGGCCAGGGTTGTGTTCCATGCGCGCCAATCCCACCAGGGCCAATGCCTGCCAGGGTTTCGGACAGTGTTAGATAGAACCACCGCGGCCCTGGAACGCATAGGGTCATGTTCCTCACGGATGGGATTTAGTAAGTAAGAGTCTGACACTCCCTTCCGTTCCGCCCAGAGCAGAAGGAACGACTCCTTCTGTTTTAATGATTTCCCAATCTTAAAAAAAGGCGAGACGATACTCTTTGGTAAGACTTCCGGATTTCTGACCACCCGTAACGACTGTCAAAGATCTATAAAGTTCTAGTACACTCGGTTCTGACAAAAACACCTTATCAGAACAAGCTTCTAGATAGCTATATGTACACAGCTGTTCTAAATTACCCTTCTGCTTTATCTCTGCATGATACACTCCGAATATTATCATATTTCATTACACGTCGACATCTTCGCATCGCGTGACGTACATCGCTGGCCCACTGACCTACACGCAGTAAAAATGACACACCCACGCGGCAATGGAAAGCGTTCGTAATAAAATTATATTACATCGTCTATATTACATGTTTGCCTGGTAACAAGGTAGCTATTTGAGTGGCTAGAATTAAAGTGCATTTGCACTTATATCTGCAGAGTGATGAGGTAATAGGAATAAATTGTTTTTACAGACGGTGTGCGGATTGACATAACATCACGCTAGTATGCACGAAAGCGTTAGACAGACTATAGGGAACGTGCACGGCGTTGACCATGCCATCTAGCGTAGCAAATTCGAAACTAATAAGTAAACTAGCTGACCCGCGCAACTTCGTCTGCGTCACAATTTTCATTACTGCTCCGCTCCTATTGGTCTTAGCGTGATGATATATAGCCTAAATAATATAGCCTTCCTCAATAAATGGGCTATCTAAAACTGATTGAATTTTTCAAATCGGACCAGTAGTTCCTGAGATTAGCGCGTTCAAGCAAACAAACAAACTCTTCAGCTTTATATATTAGTATAAGATGTAAGATAAGTAAATACTCGTTTACTAGACAATTACACTTCTGTGCTGCCATTTATAGTTCCCGCACGCTCCGTTTAGGGAAATGTGCACGAAGTTAGATTGTACCATCTAGTGTTATATTCGAAACTTTACTTCAAAATGACACTTCTGTGCTGCCACCTCCTGCACCATGTTCCCTATCAACCAGGCACAAACATAGAATATTTCTTATTCTTATCCGCATACTCAATAACACTCGCGCGACCCAATATTCAGTAGTTTTTGTACTTATCTTATAATTCTAAGACTTAAACAAAATTGCCGTATATCAAAATGTAGACAATTATATAAATTGATGAGATAGTGTAACTTCCGTTAAAATACGCCCAGCGGTTTGGTCCGATTGTCGTTTTTTGTCCGTGTAAGAGATAACTTTACAAATTAATTACACTGAGTTGAAGGAATAACACTAAAATTTTTCATAACACAAATTATTAAAAAATAGTCTAATGTTAACATTTATTTTTACGAGAAAAATTACGACTAGCCGTTTAGTCGTGATTCTCATTTTAAAATCAGCTACTTTCGGGTAGCTCCGCTTTAAGAAAATAACTTAAGCACGGAAATCGAATACTTGAGTTTTGTGTCGATACGTCCTTTTTACTTCTGACGGCAGAACTGTCATTGACATGACTTTAAAACCCTTATTCCAATATCAATCACTCATAAGTACGTACTTTAAAAACAGCTGTCAGTATTAAAACGTCATCAGTCTGAAGATAAAACAAAAGGTGTTGTTTAAAAATATACCATTCTTGTAATGTGTATTTTTATGTGAAACATGTGACACTCCACAGTGTTTCAGAAAGCACGTGAAGCCATTGGTCCCGGCTGTCATTTGTAGATCTTTGACAGTCGTTCCGGATAGTCAGATGCCAGAAAATTTGATACAAATACTATTGATAGGCACGCGTTTGGCCACTATCTCACCAGATGGTAAGCTATGATGTGGTTGAAGATGGAGCACGCTTGCCTGGAAATAACTTATTCACTCTCGACTTAAAGACTCCCAGGTTGTAGCTATCAGGAAACATAGACTGGCATGGAATCCCACTCCTTAGCTGTACGATACGCACAATTAAAGTGTTCCCAAAAACGGTTTGTGCGTGTGGATGACCACCATCTACCGAAAGCGCATCGCCCTACATCTTCTGGTCCGATGATGGAACGGGCTTGGCGGAATTAAACTATGCAATTCACACTCCCCAAAATACATCCGATAGAAAACCGATAGGCTAGCAACTCGGCGTCGATGCTCATGACTTTGGAGCTTCGACTAGACGTAGTCCAAATGTAGTCTCGCCAAGTGGTAACGTGTTACCCAGTTACCGGGTTCTGAGGGTCATGTAGGCAGTTGCTCCTGAATAGTGGTATTCAGCTACATTCGCTTAGACTGGAAGCCGATCCCAACATAGATCTTATCGTGTAGGCAGTCAGGTCACAGTAAGGTCTAACGACCACACACCATAGCATAGCGTCAGAATTTCTAAACAGCCTCAAAGGCCTCTGACATGGTTTATTTGACGACCGCTATTTGGCGGCCGGGACCACCAGCTTATACGTGCATGTATTTTTTATCAGACAATCAGGTGATTCAAGCCTGCAATGTCCTAGCCAAACTGGGTCAGATTGATTGATTTTTGCATAATGTAAGGTAATATTCCTTTTATTCTTGAATGATAACACGGTTCAAGATCCTCGGTGCCTCGGAAAGCCGTTGGTCCCAGCTGTCATTTGTAGATCTTCAGCAGTCGTTACAGATTGTCAGAGCCAGAAAATTTGACTATAGTCTTGCCAAAGAGTACCGTGTTACCCAGTTAAAGGGTTGTGGAGGTCTGGTAGACCGCTCCACGTATTATACTGGTATTCCGCTGAATCCGGTAAGACTGGAAGCCCAATATATTTGGGAAGGCTAGACAGATGATGACAGTTCCTTATACTTTGTTCAAGTCTACGTCTCTTGTAACCCGCAAGCAAAGTTCATCATTCAAGATAAGACTATCAACAATTTTGTCCGTCAATATCTTCGTTAGCATCGTAATTACGCCCGGCTGTCATCATAAAGCACCGCACACACGGACACGCAGCGTCGCGTCGTCGCTTTGGCGTCGAGTCTATACGGTGCTGTGCAAGGTCAACTGATAATTCCGTCGTTAGTATCAATAACGGCGTAATAGTCGTGAAAATGTAGCGATATTGTGTTGTTTTTACAATCCAGTAGTGTAACTTTACTAGAACTTCGCCCGCTACTTCATTCTTGCGGTTTTAGTTGGTACTCCACGAACTTAATATCCTCTCCACCCTCGGATAATGTGTAAATTACTTTTTAATAGACTAAACGTAGGGCAGTTCGCTCAAACCGGAACATTTTTCTTACTTGGGAGTATTTTTATACCCGTCGTAACTTTTAAACGAAAGGTCCCCATAATTTAAAGTGTAATTTACGTATCCATAACCAACCTAAATTACTAAACCATTTAAATGGTTAAAGATTAATATAATGATACCAAAATCACCACTATTCCATTCCCCGGGTGGAATGGAATAGTGGGGGTTTTGATCGAATAATTTGAACAAAAAGCGTTTAATGTGACTTAACCATAATAGTTAGATATATACCCTCGCGGACTTTTTGTGGATATTGATGTCCTTCATAAAAATGTATAGAGCAAAGTGATGTACTATATGTACTGACAATAGTTTCCGAAGCGTACGCGATATAAGGATTATTTTTGGTATTTTTTTCACACCTTGGGTTACATTATCGAAGTCTCATACGGATTCCTGACTTTTTTTAAATATTCTATAGCCTGTGTTCATCAGGGATAATGTAGGATTCTAATTGTGAAAGAATTTTTCATCGGTCCAGTAGTTTCGTAGCCTTTTCAAATCAAACAAACAAATCTTCCGTCTTTATAATATTAGTGTAAATGTCTGATTGCCAGTGACTGAAACGTGAGAGGAACTGGCATGTCCTAAGACTCAAAAATTCGAAGAGATGTGACATTCACGTGGTTGATTTTATGTTTATTACTGACCTGAGAGATTTGTGTCCCAGCGGCTGGGACGTTATAGATTATATACTTACGTTATATTGCTTCAAATAAACCTATTCTTAACAGGATCTGCCTATAGCCCTTCCCTCCGGCCAGATAGCCGCTCTAGGAAGCTATTTTAATATACCCCCCAAGTAGCGTTGCTTTCTCGTGTAATGAACTGATGACACATTACGTCATGTTAGGTTAAAGCAGATGTAATTTTAATTATTTTAATTATATAAGTAAAATAATAATACCATCCCATCACTTCCTGTGGGTGTCGTAAGAGGCGAGTAAGGGACTCGCCAGAGAATGGGCAGCAGCGTTCTCTGTAAAACGCAACACCATACACTGCGATCGCCAACTCGCCTGCCAAGCGTGGCGATTATGGCAAACCCCCCACTTTGGGCGAGGCCTATGCCCAGCAGTGGACGTCTTTCGGCTGTTATGGCAACGCTTGGGAGAGCCCAAGGGTCGCCACAACGACCGGTCTTGCGCGTCTCGCATCCATCAGCTACCCGCAACCTTCGCCAGGTCATCGGTCCACCTTGTGGGAGGCCTACAACGTTGCGTCTTCCGATACGCGGTCGCCACTCCAGAATTTTTAAAAATATCCTCACGCTTTAAAAAAGCATCCAAAAAACACAAATAAAATGTATTTTCGAAGCAGCAATGCCTATGCATTCACCACCGATAGTGCCGTTTCTGTAACTGGCTGTATGCCTGCAGTTTTGCACTTCTAATATACATTATACACTAGAACAAACAATCGTTCACTTATTATTTATATTTACACACGTGTCTGTTAGTTACGCCTACGCAAAGCTGACAAGTGAGCGGATCGTAAAGTTGGTCGTAAAAAAAAAGAATTAGAACATTTCAATCATCACTATGAAAATAATAATTGATGTGCGGTTTCCTTGATTACTGCAGTCCACTTCTCGTCTTCTGGACAAGAACATTTTAAAAGTAATAAGGTATTTTACTGAAAAAATCTAATTAGTTCGTCAGTTAGATTTTAAAAAACTAATTCGATATTTTTTTTTGTAAATTGCCCTATTATTTAAATATCGCAGCATTAATGCTGAGACAGGGACCTTTTTGGCCTCGCACATATTGATTTTGTATTGTGTGAGAGTCCAAAATAAACATTTTTCTTTCTTTCTTTATTAGGTAAAAAGCGGGTGTCCTAA
The DNA here is from genome assembly GCA_950371165.1 of Lacanobia oleracea. Lineage (NCBI taxonomy): Eukaryota > Metazoa > Arthropoda > Insecta > Lepidoptera > Noctuidae > Lacanobia > Lacanobia oleracea. Next base: position 14,067,208 of record OX493413.1, read on the forward strand.
GATCGTCACTAACTGACGCCAGAGGACATTGCCGTTGAAGTCGATCTGAGGCCTAAGACAACGTGCCATTATACTTTTTAGGGTTCTGCACCCAAAGGGTAACCAATGGAACCCTATTACTAAGCCTCCGCTGTCCGTCCGTCCGTCTGTTTGTCAGCGGGCTGTATCTCAAAAACCGTAATAGGTAGACACTTGAAATTTTCACAGATTGTGTATTTCTATTGCTGCTATAACAACAAATAATAAAAATAAAAGTTTACAGTACGGAACCCTTCGTGTGCGAATCCGACTCGCACTTGCTGGTTTTTTTTTACAACTGTAGGCATACGTTTTTCTCACCTGATGGTAAGCGATGATGCGGTCGAAGATGGAGCACGCTTGCCTAGAAGTAACCTATTCACTCTTGACTTAAAAGACTAGAGATAGAGAAAGGTTGTAGCTATAAGGAAACACAGACTGGCAGGGAATTTCACTCCTTAGCTGTACGCATTATGAATGTGTTCCCAAAACGTTTTGTGCGTGTGGGTGGGATGTCCACCATGTACCGGTGGCGCATCGCTGTTCGTCTTGTGGTCCGATGATAGAACGGGCTTAGCGGAATTAAATAGGGAACATGCAATATTTCCATTTTGCTTTAATTTTAAAGAACTCTATCTAGAATAGACCACCACATAAATAAAAATGAAAACGCTTTAATTTATTGCCAAATTTGCGTTTTTAAACCGACAGTTTAAAGGTTCGCGCGAAAACGGACGATGACGTCACTCGTGTCTATCACTGGTCAAGAACTGACCCAACTCAAAGACATAAGGTTGCCTTTTCGTTGGCATAACAGCAGATACGTCACTAAACGCTGATTGTTGTTTTTAAATACGTTCCGATTCACGTTACTTTAATTCATTATTTTTGTTAAATAATGGCATTTATTTTATACTTTTAATCATTTTACTGACAACATTCTCATAAATTCTGTATTTGCATCTTCCCTATTATGCAATTCCGTCGCACACTCCCCAAAATGCAACCGATAGAAAACCGACAGGCTAGCAACGTATAGCAAAATGTGATTGTTAAATGCCAAAATATAAGGGATTGATTGATCACGTAATATTTCGACGACGTTTGTCAATCCCATGTATTTTTGACGTTTCCGGACAATCTCCTTCGCCACGCTACTGCTGACAATAATGCCATTTGTCTAAAACCTTTGGTCATGTTTGCAGGGAAAATTTGGTCAGAAATCGTAAAACATTGAGAGTTTTGGAAGGAGAAAAGAGGAGAACTTTGGGAAGACGGCTAACAAAAATTAGGACGCGATAGAATAATATTCCCTATTATCATGCAAAATTAAAACGCATCTGTACTAGACCACGAACTGCCGACATCAAATTCAATCGTGTCACCTAACAACGTCATAAGCCCTCAAGTAGCTCACCCGCACAACTTCGTCATTAATGCTCATCTCCTATTGGTCTTAGCGTGATGATATAGCCTATAGCCTTCCTCGATAAATGGGCTATATAATAACATTAAAGAATTTTTCAAATCGGAACTGTTGTTCCTGAGCAAGTTCAATCAAACACACTCTTCAGCTTTATATGTATATCGGTGAGGAGCAATATGCTGGGCCGAAGGTTCGCTCGATAAACTAAGGAAGTTAAGGTTACACTTTTTAGGGCATATTGCCAATCTTTTTACTCGAGCGGCCTGTGGGTTCGGTATACGCAGCGAGCCTTCAACGTCCTGCGTATTCAGTATAATAATGCTTTCAGGATGCTGTTGGGGTTGCCACGCCACTGTAGTGCGTCACAAATGTTTGCAAACGCGCGTGTTGACGGTTTCCACGCTATAGTGCGTAAGAAAGTGGCGTCATTATTTCAAAGACTGCGCGGTAGCACCAACAGCATTTTGCAAATGATTGCATCCCGCCATGACTGTCCCATACAGGCGCACTGGCTGGGCGGGAATAGTTACGGGAAAATTGTAGTTGTTAAAAATATATATTTTGTCATATTATGTTCCTATTAACATAGACTGATAGCAAAATGGTTCCTAACACTTATGGATTCTGTCCGAAATAAATAGATAATCATAATAATATTTGTAAGTTTAGATGTCAGTCTTAAACCGCAGTCTGGATGCACCCTAACATCTAAAATGGTACAACTATTTATATACAATATATTTATAGCCAACCCAGTCATTGTATTTTCTTAGACGGACACTCAGACCATTTTTTAGCAAATGAATAATGAACTAAATATTTTATGACGTAGATGCTTGAGTGCCAGGTGTTAAAATGTCTTCGTCGCTGAGAACAAGTGTAGGTATTGTCATTAAGGTGGAAGCGCCAGGGTAGCCCGCGAAATTCAAATATTTTTATGTTTTTTGCAATTTGCCGGTCAGTGTGAATCTGTATGTTGAACAAAATATGATTCGCGGCCGTAACACCTATTTATATAAAGAATTATAACAATTTGAATCATCAATTTAGCCCTCTAAGTTCATTAAACCCTATTGAATGGTTATTTCATGAAAAAGTCATTCAATAGGGCTATATTGATGATGGCAAATGGTTATAATTCTTTAGATAAATAACGCGTTACGGCCGCGAATCTTATTTTGTTCAACAAACAGCTTTACACTGACCGGCAAATTGCAAAAAACATAAAAATATTTGAATTTCGCGGGCTACCCTGGCGCGCTTCCACCTCAACAATGCAATTCTGAGAAATTACGCTAACGATTGATCTTTCTTTCTTTTCAGATTGATAGATATTTCCCTTGAACATGTGGGCCCAGTAGGTAGCTAAGTTAGTTGCAGCATCGGTGGCATTAATTCAATCCCCAAAGTACAGGTGTATGGGAACTTGGAGCTCTCTAACATGTGGCTCATGTTCTAAACAGGGGCACTCACATTGAGTATCCATCCATGAGTATGAGGTCTATGAAACCCCATTTCGTCAAGTTGTGTGCAGCGGCGATGCTAACGATTGATGAATTGCTTGAACACGGAGATGACGGAGGATCGATATGAATACACTTCGCTGACTAATTTTGTAACGGGATTTTCAACAAGAACTTTGTTTTTCAATTGGGGTAACACCAACAACATGACATGACATGATGATGTATTTGTAGTAGATGCTTTGGCAATTGTTAAAATGAATTCAATATCGCTCGAAAATCGATTTAAAATTGTTAAAATAACGGTGCCACATGTCACACACAATGAAACGATCAATTATTTATTGCAAACCAAATTTTCCGATCGCATAATTTCACGAAATTCAGCTGTTAAGTGGTCAGCCAGATCGTGTGATTTAACACCACTGGATTATTTTTTGGGGTTATGATAAGGACAGAGTCTATACGGAGCCAATCGAATCGATTGCAGCCTTAAAACTCAAAATCTGTGATGTGATTAACTAAATAGACCCGCCATTTTGCCAAAAAGTGATTAAAAACTTTGATGAAAGAATTGACATCTGTCAGCGTGGTCGTGGTGGACATTTGCCAGATATGTATAATTTTTCATTCATAATCGCCAAACTTTTCTCTTCGTAATACAGTAAAAATTTGAATCATCATCTTAATTATTTGTTTTAGAAAACAAAGTTCTTGTTGAAAACCCCGTTATACGGGCAGTAAGATAATGTTAACACGGTAGGACAAAGCATTCGGAAGCGTCCTACAAGGTGGACTGATGACCTGGTGAGGCCGCGGGAATCCGAATCAGCTGAATGCAACAGGCACAGGACCGGTCAAGGAGGCGACAATTGGGGGAGGCCTATGTCCAGCAGTGGACGTCTTTCGGCTGTAAAGATGATGATTATGGAAGGAAAGAGGAGCCTAAATAATAAAGTGGTGTGATATTTTAGCCCGAGGCATGTTTGGGCATACAAATTCTCCTAAAGAAATAAAATCGACACTTCATCTCATACATTTACCAAGAAATCTAAGACCGTCCCAATTCGCCGAAACTTCCACACGATACATTCGTAAGACGAGTTCTGAAACTGTTGAACTGCACTCCGCCATTCGCGTAATACTCCAGCGTTCGCTTCATAATAAAAAGATGCCAAAAATACCAGTTGTCGTGTTGTAACAGGTCTATTTCTGCGCGTACGCACGTGAGCGCGCGCATGCTCGGTTTCCCGACGGGTTATATATTTACATACTAATAGATGTTTATTCGCGCCATCCTCGCAGGAGATTAAAGAGTTTTTGGTTAGTAATTAGTTGAGTTAATAGACGTCACTTCTTAAACTAGTATTTGGTGGAAAATCAAAATTGAGGTTAAGGATGGAGTTGTCATCATAGATTAACTATCGAATCGCCTAGGATTGGAATGCAGCGCTTTTGGATGCTTTTAACGCACGCCTCTATCTTCCATCATCGGACTACAAAACGTACGACTTATGCGTATGGGGGGAGGTCCACTATGTACCGGTGGGTACATAGTGGACCTCCCCCCATACGCATAAAACGTTTTGGGAATACTTTATATTGAGTTTACATCTAAGGACTGGAATTCCTTGCTGGAGTCTGTATTTCCTGATAGCTACAACGAACGAGGGGTCTTTAAATCAGAAGTCAGTAACCTACTCACTCCTGATTTAAAGACCCCCAGTCATTAAATCAGGAGTGAGTAGGTTACTTTAAGCAAGCGTGCTCCATGGTCATATCGTCATCATCGCTTACAACCAGGTAAGATAGTGGTCAAACAAAAGATATCTATAGTGTCTAAAAAACCGGCCAAGTGCGAGTCGGACTTGCACACGAAGGGTTCCGTACCATAAACCTTAATTTTTAAATATTTGAGTTAATCGCTGTTTACGATTTATGACGTATTAAAAATTACTAGATATCGTTCAAACCAATTTTCGGTCGAAGTTCGCATGGTAATGTACATCATATATTTTTTTTAGTTTTATCATTCTCTTATTTTAGAAGTTACAGGGGGGGGGGGGACACATTTTACCATTTTGATAATGTCTCTCGCGCAAACTTCAATTTAGAAAATAATTATATTAGAAACTTCAATATTATTTTTGAAGACCTATCCATGGATATCCCACACGAATGGGTTTGATGAAATTAAGTTTCAGTTCTAATTATGGGGAACCCCCAAAATGTATTGTTTTTTTTTTCTATTTTTGTGTGAAAATCTTAATGCGGTTCACAGAATTCATCTACTTACCAAGTTTCAACAGTATAGTTCTTATAGTTTGAGAAAAAAGTGGCTGTGGCATATGGACGGACAGACAGACATGACGAATCCGAAAGGGTTCCGTTTTTTGCCATTTGGCTACGGAACCCTAAAAATACTTGTAATTCGGCTTCTGAAAATCCGAAGATTTACAAATGACAGCCGGCACCAAAGGCTTAACGTGCTTTCTGAGGCACGGAGGAATCTCGGTATGTCATAGATGTAACGGTATCTTTAAGTCAAGAGTAAATATTATCTAGGTTACTTCCAGGCAAGCGTGCTCTATCTTTATCGTCGACCACATCATCGCTTTACATCAGGTGAGATAGTGATCAAGCTATACTAAATAACGAATCTATCGTTCTAAATCGTGTGTTTAAGATCCATCCATCATACTATAAAGAAATGGAGCTTTTACGTAATATTGGAGTCAGCGGGTCAGTATGCCTTGCTATATTGGCAACACTAAGAGCATAGACGCGAAGCGAGGTGGTGGAGTTATGCGGAGCGGAGTTATGGATTGTTTCTGTCCATTGATGCGGATTGCGGAGCGACGTAGTGCGGAGCGGAGTTGCGGACCTTACGGACCTAGGCCGAGTTTGCAGGACGAGTAGGTACTTTGAGTGGGTGGCAGCAGGAGAACAGTTCTGTTAAACGCGAAATTCCCCGCTCCGTGTCCCGGTTTTGTATAAATTTTTGAACTATTTCGCAAATCTCTGCCAACTCAAGCGGAGCGGCCCTTATTTTCCGTTGTTTTATTGGCACAGCTCCGCTCCGTTCCACTCTTCTCTGCTGCAGTGGACAGTCAGCCTAATAGGCGGTCTCGGACTATGCATTAAAACATTTATTTGAATGGGTATTATTGAGTAAATATTGAATGTGGCCTTACCAACTTACTGACTAAAACTGTTTGAAAATCATGGCTATTATTCAGCGTTTTAGGAACTATTTTCATGTCGGCTTTCATTTGAAACCACTTATTATACTGTGTTTACTTTTTAAGGGGATTCCATGTTCCTTTAACTATAAAATCGGCCAAGTGCGAGTCGAACTCTCACACGAAGGGCTCCACACACTGTGAGAATTTCATTTGTCTAACTATTACGGTTATTGAACTACAGCCTGCTGACAGACCGACGGGCAGACGGACGGACAGCGGAGGCTTAGTAATAGGGTTACCATTCGGGTCTGGAACCTTTAAAAAATGGCTCTTGACTACCTGTTTGCCTTAAAAAAACTCTCGTATTCCGACGAAGCCGACCCCAATATAGTTGGGAAAAGGCTAGGCAGATGACTACCTAATTGGCTTATTTCAGGCAACCTAATGCTATAGTATTGGATTTATTCTATTATCGTTTTTATCCAACTGCTAAGCTAAGGGTCTCTCCCAACCTCCAGCTCCTTCGATCCAGGGCTAATGTGCACTGGTCCACGGTTTTGTCAATTCGCCTGGCCGCCTGCTATGGGATCTGCCACGACGCTTTCTGGCTTCATCAGGGCACATAGTGACTTTTTCGATTCCCAGTTCAGTGGATTTATAGCACAGGGTTCGAACTTTTTCTTTGGGAGCTGGTTGGTGACTTTACCTTGAAATATCTCGGCAACGTGGCACTTTAGGGCACCATGTTCCTAACATTGTTTGTTTATTGAAGTGTCCTCTACCCATATATGCATGTAAAATCGTGCGCCGTAATTTAAAAATCAAAATGGCGGCGGGTGTGCTATGCCACAATGGTTCTATCTAAGTACGCCCTTTACAGCTTTTTTTATACATCATTGAGATTATTTAGTTTTCGAATGCAGAATGGTGCTGCGTATAATACTCTCCATCGCACGTTGGCAAACCTAACTGTGTCCTTTTAAAATATTATTTTATTGTGTTTGTAGATCTGGCATTGTTTGCGAGGCACATGTTTATTTGCTACGGCTAAAACACTGTTTTTCTTCGAGTAATGCATAAACATGACAAATACTTCCCAAACTATTTGTTGTTTTAGAGAAATGAGTCATTCTTTTAAAATGTGAATTGAGTTTCCTCTAGTGACGTAAATATTTTTTGCAAGATTATAAGTAGTTGGGAAGAAGTTCCCACAAAGGGCGCTGGATAAGCCAGTCCAGATCCACCTTCTATGTGAAGATCTTCGCACATTGTGGGCACGTGAGCACACCATCTATGAAATTATAGTAAACTAGTTGACACGCGCAACTTCGTCTTCGTCACAATTTGCATTACTGCTCCGCTCCTATTGGTCTTAGCGTGATGATATATATTATATAATTATAGCCTATAGCCATCCTCGATAAATGGGCTATCTAACACAGAAATAATTTTTCAAATCGGACCCGTAGTTCCTGAGATTAGCGCGTTCAAACAAACAAACTCTCCAGCTTTATTAGTATATAGATTGCCGCAGGTGGTCAGGCTTTCAACTGGTCACGTTTGGCATCAAGCTTATGACGTCGCCGATTCAAAATCATGAACTTTAGTTTTAATTATATCTATGACTAGCTGACCCGCGCGGCTTCGCTCCCGTCAACTGGCTACCCTACCTACCCTACCTACCCTACCTACCCTACCTACCCTACCTACCCTACCTACTTTTTTTTTTGTTTTTAAACCTTCCCTGTATTCTGGCGAAACTAACAAAAAAAGAATTATTCAAATCGGCCCCGCCGTTCTCGAGTTTTAGCGAGACTAACGAACAGCAATTGATTTTTATATATATAGATTTTAACCACAGTTTTAACCATAGTCTTCCACTCAAGTCTTTAGGCACATCAAGAGGTAACAAACAGACAGTTACTTTTTAGGGTTCCGTACCCGAAGGGTAACCAACGGAACCCTATTACTAAGCCTGTCTGTCAGCGGGCTGTATCTCAAGAACCGTAATAGGTAGAGACTTGAAATTTTCACAGATTGCGTATTTCTATTGCCGCTATAACACAACAATTAATAAAAATTAAGGTGGTACGGAACCCTTCGTGTGCGAGTCCGAATCGCACTTGGCCGGTTTTTCGCATTGATAATATTGGAAAGAATGGATTAATAAATGTCTACGTTCTGCCAAAGTCTAACCAACTACCCACAAGATATCGGTATGAAAACAAACCCACAATAACAACACAGCCGTCCCTTCGGCTGACACTGAATCAATATAAATTGGGAGACAATTAACTCAACAGCTCTCGAGCTGTAACTGTATTGTATTGTTTAATGAAAGACGTAGCAGCTTTCTGCTTAAATCATTATGAAGAAAGAAAGAATTAGTGACAAATATCAAATCCTAATATATAAAATACGTTCGTTACTGACAGACAGACAACACACAGCCGAAGTTACTGGTCGTAGAAAGCTGAGAAAGGTTCCTTGGGGAGTGTAGGGGAGCACCAAGAGAGGATTTCCCGAAATTTTTACGGGAGCGGAGAAAACCGGGATGTGCGCGTACAAAGTCGCGGGCAATAGCTAGTATCAAACGAAGGCGGACCTAAATAATGTATGATAATAACTTGACGTGATGTTTCATTCTTTCTTTTTAAACAGTACGAAGTCTGCATCCACACAACATTTAAGGTGAATGCTCCAGGGTAGCCCGCGAAATTCAAATATTTTTATGTTTTTTGCAATTTGCCGGTCAGTGTGAAGCTGTATGTGGACCAAATGCGATCCGCGACCGTAACGCGTATTTATCTAAAGAATTAGTTCGAAAGAATGATTATTTCTGAAATATTCATTCTTTCGAACTACATGAACTTAGAGGGCTATATTGATGATTAAAATGGTTATAATTCTTTAGATAAATACGCGTTATGGTCGCGGATCGCATTTGGTCCACATACAGCTTCACACTGACCGGCAAATTGCAAAAAACATAAAAATATTTGAATTTCGCGGGCTACCCTGGAGCATCCACCTTAATCAGAAATATTACGCGACATTTTGCAACGTTATTTGTCGGCGTAATGACGTCGTGCGCCCGCGCAAGGTGATTTATATTATGCCTGCTGCGATGCAGTTCAGCTAAATCTTATTTATTAGCGGAAATTACCGAACGTCTACGGAACGGGAGGCATAATGTGCCGTTCAAACGAATGATGGAAAATTAAATTAGACGTCATCTGGCTCTCCTCATTATCTGGAGAGAGCTCGGGTTTTCTCTGGTGGATAGAATTCGCAACGAAGTCATTCTACAGAGAACTTAAGTCACCGACATTGCGGCTAGAATCAGCATGCTGAAGTGGAAGTAAGCCTGCCATGTTTGTAGACAGACAGACGGTCGATGGAGCAGACATGTGGAGACCGCGTGTGGGCAAACGTAGTGTGGGACGCCCTGCGGACCCTGCGGTACGATGGATCGATGATTTGAAGAAGGTGGCTGGCAGCCACTGTCTGTCCGACCGTCAGTCGGTCAGCGAGCTATATCTCAAGAACTGTAATAGGTAGAGAGATGAAATTTTTAGTGTTTATTTCCATTGCCGATAAAAGAAAAAATAATAAAAACCAACCAAGTGCGAGTCGGACTCGCACACGAAGGGTTCCGTACCATAAACCTTTTTTTTTATTTGTTGTTATAGCGACAATAGAAATACACAATCTGTGAAAATTTCAACTCTCTACCTATTACGGTTCTTGAGATACAGCTTGGACGGATGGACGGACAGCAGAGGCTTAGTAATAGGGTTCCGTTGGTTACCCTATGGGTACGGAACCCTAAAAATTAAATTAACGTAAAAAATTAAGGAGGCGCCCATACAAGAAACGTGTTTTTCTCGGTTTATAGTACGGAACCCGTCCGCAAAGAGTCCGATTCGCACTTGGCCGGCTTTTCCTACATTTAGCGCTTACATGTACGCGTTTTGAGAGACAGTGAATACAATTTTTAGACCTTCAAAAAGGGCTTATTCTTTGCCTAATTTAAATGAATGGGGCACGGTTTGTCACTAACCTCCTCACATAAAAGCAGGCCCATCGCAAATACCATAGTTATCACAAATTCTTCTCTTCCCCGATAGAAACACATTATTCAAAGGGAGGATTGTTGTGGTAATGGCAACCCCACTCCTATACACAAAGGCAGAGGACTTAACCTTTTATAATAAGGAATGTAGGGGCTGGGATAGCTGGCCATATTGGGGAATTGGAGCACACTTATATAGGACCTTTAAAACTGTCCTTGTGTGTGTATTTTCGGGTAATTACTGTACAGATAACAGTATGTCTACCATGAGTTTTATTAATCTACACTCGTTAGCGACTGTAGTTAAAAAAATATTAAAACGTTAAAAAAAACAAGTTTCTAATTGATTTGTTTAGTTGTTTAGTAACAAGCAAGCAAGTTGCAAGTAAAACTTTAGTTAACAACTAAACAATTAAATTAGAAGCTTGTATTTTTTCATACATTTATTTAACCACAGTCGCTAGCGAGTATAGTTTGATAAAACTCATGGTAGACGTACCTACTGTATCTCTGCGTAGTGAAAACTGATTTACGTCCGTGTATCTCAGAAACTCAGGTTCAGTTGAACACCAGCGCAGGCACTAGTTGTATTTCGGTTCGGAATCCTTTGCACGCGAGTCCGACCACTTGGCCAGTTTTTTTGTTTTTCCATATGTTATACCAAATTTCAACAGAATCGGTCCAGTAGATCCGGAGAAAACTGGCTGTGACATATGGATAGACAGACAGACAGACACCCGAGAGATCTTATAAGGGTTCCGTTTGTACGGATGTTCGGAACCCTAAAAATTACAGGATTATTGATTAAAAAATCGAATCACGTGTTTAGTTTAAACATTGATTAGCAAATTCCTTATTAGACTTTATTTCGAATTTGTTATTATATTACTAAGCATACACGGCAATAGCAAGTACAACGCATAAAATACCAAATATTTCGTACAAGCACATGATACAGTCATGCCTGTAGTACATGTAACGATAAAACGGATCGTCGTTAGCGTAACGAGGGCTCGTTACAACAATTGCCAGCGGTCGTTACGTACGTACCATAGAGCATAGAGCGAACAGACGCCGCGGCGGCCATTGCTAGAGTCTGAACTGTCAAAACCGTACAAACTAAAGCGAGACAGTGAGAGCGGTTCTGTACTGCATCCGATCCGAATCCGAGAATTGTCGGTCCGAAGGAACCGTAGTACTACTTTTAGGAGGCGTTACGTACTAGATCCGAACTCCGTCCGCCCGCATTCAGTACTTTTTCAAACAGGATAAAACACGGAACTCAAATTCGGATTGGATGCAGTGCGTAAACTCCCTTAGTGTCACTCGACACTTACATCATATTGCGAGGGCACGAATGTTTTTAGCAAATGTCATGAGGACAGATTTTATTATGGTGTGGATGGCTATACATGGAGGAAGACCGAGTTAACGACGTGAAAAACTGTGTGAAAGATATTTACAGCTTTAAAGCTTTTATTTAACACGTTTAATACTTGAATTCAGCTGAATTCGGTTTGACTGGGAGCCGACCCCAATATAGTTGAAGAGAATAATTATAAGTGATGACAGCGCTACCGGTGTGGGCATTCCGTGGTCTGTGTTGTCCGGACAATGAGCGTTTGTGTGGTCTGGCATCGGATATATGATATATTTGTATATGCTAGTGTAATTATATGCTTCGTATCTGTAGACTTGATACTCGTATCAACTGGTGTGGTCTTTGCTGGAGAGTTTGTTACGTCAGTCTTCTTCCCTGTTTAAATACTAGGAACTGCTTTAGGGGGACGCCTGAGGAGCTCGTGGCTAAACTATAACAGCTACACTGATCGATCTTCAAGGTTAAGCAACGCTTTCCGAGGTCGTTTTGTGGATGGGTGACCATCTTAACATACCGGGATTCCTCCATGCCTTAAAAAGCACGAAGCCGTTAGTCCCGGCTGTCATTTGGAGATCTTCGGCAGTCGTTACGGATTGTCAGAAGCAGATCTCGCAAGTCTCGCCAAGAAGTACAGTGTTACCGAGTTAACGGGTTGTAGAGTTCTGAAAGGCAGCCGCTAAACGTAAAATACTGATATTCAGCTGAATCGGTTTTAACTGGGAGCCGACTTCAATATAGTTGGGAAAAGACTAGGCAGATGATGGTGAAGGGACATAGATATAATAGAAGTGGTATACGTTTTGCGAGTCTATCTAATTATTTTTTTATATCTGATTTTCAATCTAATTGGAGCTTAGTACGGTTCTGTTTTGCTTGAGTTTCGTAAATCCAATTTGGCTGGAATACAAAAATAGTTCGACTGAACTTGATCACATTGAAACTTTGCTAGAATGACCAATGACGCACGGAAACGAGATAAATTGTTCAGAACTAAATCTTGCGGAAACATTTTCTGGGTTAAATACTAAATAGGGCATTTGACTTCTATGAAAAATACATGAAATGATACTTATTTGATAGATGTTATTAAAACAGTACGATTGGTGAAAAAATAAATAAAATTGGTGGAAAAACCGAGAAGTTATACGCTTTTGAAGTTATTCTTATATCCTTGTCACACAAAATGGCGTTTGTACTGGATGAATTCAATTCAATATGGCGGAACATGTGAGTGACGTCACACGCCGTTAGTGCTGTCTCTGATTATATAACAGACTAGTTGATCAGCGCAACTTCGTCTGCTCCGATCATATTGGTCTTAGCGTGATGATATATAGCCTTCCTCGATAAATGGGCTATCTTTGAAACAATCTTTCAAATCGGACCAGTAGTTGTAGATGAGATTAGCGCGTTCAAGCAAACAAACTCTTCAGCTTTATAATTAGTATAGAAGTATAGATAGGTTTTAAACGCTGACAACACCATTTTTTTGAGAGATTTTCAACAGGAAGAGAAAAGTACCTATACGCTGAAAAACATGACGTCAGACTTATGACGTAGCTAGCTTCGTCTCGTTTGTCAATAAAATTATTCAAATATTATTATTATTATTTTTTAATTATTCTTTATTTAGGTGAGATGAACTTTCTTATGGTAGGCGTCAGATAAATGTGCAATAACGGTCAATGACCCACACACACACACGTACACTACACCCATATACAAAGAGAGGCCCTCTCACACACCATTTATTTCACATTTATTTCTATCTTGATTTTTGTGTAAAGTAGTATAAATAAGCTAGTTTAAATTCTGATACTTCGGGGAGTGGCGCCGTATGCCGAAATACAGGTCCTAACCTAGTTCGACAGCGGATGCTATTATATATATTTGAACCATTGTTATCTACTAGCTAATAATTTACGACAATGTATTGTTTCTCTTAAAATGTAACATATGTGTATTTTTGGAAATAAAGATTATTATTATTATATTATACATTTAAAGACTTTGAGGAGCTCGTGGCTAAATAATAACAGCCGCACGGGTCGATCTTTAAGGTTAAGCAACGCTTGCCAAGGTTGGTCTGTGGATGGGTGACCATCTTAATATACCGAGTTTCCTCCGTGCCTCGGAAAGCACGTTAAGCCGTTGGTCCCGGCTGTCATTTGTAGATCTTTGGCAGCCGTTACGGATTGTCAGAAGCCAGTAAATCTGACTCCAGTCTTGCCAAGAAGTACCGTGTTACCCAGTTAATGGGTTGTAGAGGTCTGGTAGGCAGCCGCTCCACGTAAAACACTGGTATTCAGCTGAATCCGGTTTGACTGGAAGCCAACCCCAATATAGTTGGGAAAAGGCTAGGCAGATGATGATACATTTAAAGACTTTCTTAAAATATTAAAAACAGAAATCTGTATCTACTAGTCGACCCGCGCAACTTCGTGTGCGTCACAATTTTCATTACTGCTCCGCTCCTATTGGTCTTAGTGTGAGATATAGCCTATAGCCTTCCTCGATAAATGGGCTATCTAACACTGAAAGAATTTTTCAAATCGGACCAGGAGTTCCTGAGATTAGCGCGTTCAAGTAAACAAATAAACAAACAAACAAACTCTTCAGCTTTATATATTAGTATAGAAGTATAGATAGATATAGATCTATACTTAATAATTAGTATAGATATAGAATACTTAATAATTATGTATAAAGCTGAAGAGTTTGTGGAACTACTGGTCCGATTTGAAAAATTCTTTCAGTGTTAGATAGACCATTTATCGAGGAAGGCTATATATCATAACGCTAAGATCAATAGGAGCGGAGCAGTAATGAAAATTGTGACGCAGACGTTGCGCGGGTCAACTAGTAAAGACGTAAATTTGTCCTGAAGACTTCCATCGTGATTTCGAGATCCTTTACGTTCTCTCGTTATGGTAAACGGTTCATAATTTATTGTTCGGGTATCCACGAAGGGATAGGGAAAGGTCAATGTACTTTATCGCAAGTTCATCTGGCCGTATCGTCGAGCATTCGCTTCATTCACGGTGTATGATATTGACTTTCTAATATTAAATTGCAGTTAAACATGACTTGATGTCTAACTACTTTCAATAAGATGAACCACAATTAGATAAATACTAGAAATGGTCGGGCCTGCGGACGGCGAGCATTGGGCGGCTTGCCGTCCGATCAGCTAGTCTATTCTGTAAGTAAACATTTCGATATCGAGCTTCACCTGAGTGAGATAGCTCACAAAGTGAACCACACAACATAAAGGTGTTACGTTTATACTCACACGAAAATGTTGTTACAGAATAGCACTACAGAACGGGTATAATTTAGACGGTCACCAAAAATAATATTTTTGAGACTCTAAGCATAAGCACCAAAATAGATCAACGGTCACCAAATTCTATCCAACTCAACTGTGATTGCCATAAAATGTAGGCTTGGGGTTACAAACTGGATAAAATAGGTTAGGTTAGGTTAGAATAATTGTGACCAACCGCGCGCGAGCCGAGCGAGCGAAGCGAGCGGTGCCGCGGCAGCGGCCGGCGAGCGCTACTTCTCGAATATTATTTGGTGACCATTTATCTGTTTTGGTAACCGTTTAGAACTTTTTTGGTAGTAAAATAGGTACTTTTTGGGCGGTGTTTAAACACAAGCCCTACAGAACCAGGCCCGGGTCGACGGCGAGCTGTTCCACGCGCGCCTCAAGGAGCATGGGAGACGGGGCCTGCTAGGGCCTGTGCCTGCCGGGGTGCGGAATCCGTTCGAAAGAGACGCCGCGGCCCTGGAACGGGCATTACGAGGAACACAGATAGGTTTTAGTCAGTATGAGTCTGACACTCCCTTTCGCTCCACCCAGAGCGGAAGTAGTCATTTGATGATTTCCAATCCTTTAAAAAAAAGGTACTAGAAATGGTAATGAAATTTTTTGTAACTATTATCTTAGGGCGTGTTTACGGAGACGAATCCGAGTACGGCCCGCTATGACTTTTAAACCTTTATAAGTCCCACAATAAAAAACAGAAGCTGTCACACTGTCTGTGTGTGTGTCTGCACTGTCAGTTCGTCAGTTTCTGACCTTAAAGTAATTTTCCTATGCACTCGTATAGGAAGATATTGTAAAACTAGCGTCTGCCATTGGCTTCGTCCGCGTGATCCCTAGGGAACATTCTCGCGGGATAAAAAGTTTCATGAAGATCGTTTCAGGCGTTTTGACGTGAAATAGTAACAAACATTCATCCTTCTCTCCTCACAAACTTTCGCATTTATAATATTAGTAGGATAGGATATGATACGATACTTGCGGCTAGGGTTGCCAGTTCTTCAAACCGAAAAGCCGGACAGACCAGCCAGTTTAGCCGGACATTTGCGTAAAAAGGCCGGACACCCTTAATTTTTTTGTCTTCCTATAAAAAGTAAATAATATTTTTTTCATCATTTACCATAAAGTTTACCTAAAATTCAAATGAAACAACAATAAAATCGAATGAATTTATTGAATATTTCTGTAAAGCAAGCGATGCAAGGTGGTGTAGGCGGCGAGGAAATCAACACATGACAAAATATAAAAAAAATGCTCAAATTCAAAAAGCCTAATCAAAGCCAGACAGGCCGGACACCGTCTAATTTGGCCGGACACACAACCAAAAAGCTTGATTGTGTCCGGCTTTATCCGGACGCCTCCTGGCAACGCTACATGTGGGATAAGAGCAAGAGGATGATCATTTAAATTTGGCATGCGCAACCGCGACACAACCCTAGCATGATGTCCCCGTTTCAATCTGCTGCGTACCCACGCTTTAAAGAAGCAGGTGGTTGCGTGAACTGTTGATTGACCTAATACAGTACCATTGGCATATTAAGTGTGCTGTGGCTTGGCACTGACCTTAGTCAACGATACCTTTAGTGGCATACGACTGCAAGGATAGACAATTTAAATTGTATAACATAAAAAACGGTAGTTGTAAAAGTGATTTGCCATGGGAAAAAAATAGGTCAATCGTGGCTAAATAATTACTGCTGCACGGGTCGAACTTCGAGGTTAAGCTACGCTTACCGAGGTCGGTTCGTGGATGGGTGATCATCCGTTTCAAACCGAGACTGCTCTGATTTGTAAATGGGCGTTTCTCAGCAAAGTGGGCAACTTTAGGAACTTTTTCGGAAAATAAGCAGTCCCCTGACAGTTGTTTTACTAAGTAAATAATTTAAGTTCATTTATAACGGGCCAAAAACACTGACATTTAAAGCCAGCAATTTCATAGTCTACAGACATTGAAAATATAAACTACATTTTAAATACTAATATTATAAAAAGGAAAAATTTGTATTTTTGTATGTAACATATAAACTTAAAAACTCCTGGACCAATTTGAAACATTATTTCAGCAATGGATAGCTACATTATCAGCGAGTAACATTAGGCTATATTTTATTCCGGTACTCCCACGGGGACGGGAACTAAAAGGGTGAAACTGCGTGACGTCCGCTATTTTTAAATAAAATAAGTAGATTAAGACAAATATGTAGCTTATGCCAGGGGACTTTTGAGACACATCAATGGACTGTTTTTCGAGCATTAAAAATATATTTTATCGATGCATAGAATTTAAAAGAGAGAGGTGTTTTATGTTGTATCTTTGCAGATTAGGTAGCTATTATTCAAAGTTAACTGGAATATAAATATTTGTTGATTTGTTTTTCGTACTAATTACTAATGCCTTGAGACCGCGAGTTGCCCATTTTGCTGAGAAATGCCCACATCTTTGGCAGTTATTACGGATTGTGTTGTGCGGCATCCAGTATACCCAGAAGGGCTACTCTCTAAGCCCAAAGTCCATAGTTTCGGGCTTAGTTGCAGGCGAATTCTACTCCGTATCACCCAACCACTAAGAATTAATGACAACACGATTTGACAGTTACTGTAAAATTAATTATTATTAATTCTTAGTTCGGGTTGGTGATACGGAGTAGAATACGCCCGCAACTAAGCCCTAATCACGGACTTCGGGCTTAGAGAGTAGCCCCCTGATACAGTTGAATACCAGTCGTTTTACGTGGAGTGCTTGCCTATATGACTTCCACAACCAATATTGCTATTACATATACTTCAATAACTTCATTGATATTGAAGCAACATTGTATTCTACAAACTATACCTTTGAAATATGTAACATTATAAAGATGTCATTGTTTTGAAAACATTGCACTTACAATGTCATCAGAATAATATCATACTCCACTCCATAGCTCTTGATTAAATCTAGGAAAAACAAATGATATAAATGTAACTAAGAATTTTAAGGGATCAGTACCTCTATTCTGCAACAACATTTTCGTGTCTCGACAGCGGAATCCGAGGTGAGTATCAAACGTCAAACGTAAGACCTTTATGTTGTGTGTAATAAAGCTCACTTTGTGAGGCTTGTCACCTCGGTGAAGCTCGATATCGACATGGTTACTTACAGAATAGACTAGCTGTACTTTTAGCGGATACCTGTTATAAATACACCATTGTACTATTATATTACTAGTTGACCTGCGCAACTTCGTTTGTGTCACAATTTTTCTTTACTGCTCCGCTCCTATTGGTCTTAGCGTGATGATATAGCCTATATATATATAGCCTTCCTCGATAAACGGGCTATCTAACACCGAAAGAACTTTTCAAATCCGACCACAGTAGTTACGGACAAACAAATAAACTCTTCTTCTTTATATATTGGTATAGATATATTCTAGTTTATCAATATATATGACGAGACCGTTTAGAAGATGGGCAGAGGAAATTAAGAAGGCAGTAGGCTATACAAATACATGGACAAGGACAGGTAAAGACCGGAGAAATTGGAAAGACTTGGAGGAGGCCTTTGCTAAAAGGCAAAAAGACAGGGAAACTGATGAAGAATAGACTAAATAGATTAAGAGTTTAATTAAATGAAAAAGTTAAATCAAGCTGAAAATACACATTATGCCAAAGTTTTTCTTTTTATAGTTTATTTATTTTATTTAACACTTTAAGCACACAAATGTACAGAATGTGACTTATTTTTTTTATTTAGGAATGAGCTTGCTCTTGACCACAATCACGCCTGATGTAAAGCGATAGATGAGGTCTATGATTATTACATAATTACTCCTAAGGAACCTTAGGGATTCGGTAACTAGGTAGGTACCACTTGTTTGTCTTTACACTGAGAACGGAATATGTGAAATTGTAATCTCACAATGAAATTCAATTAATTTTAATATCTGTTATTTATGATAAAATAAATATTTTTTTTATATTTAATATAACAAGTGGAACGTTTGCGTTCCACTTGAGCACCAAAGTGTGCCATAGACATTCTTTAGTAGTTCTTTTATCAGATGGTTAAAAAGATTCCAACGAATTGAGAACCTCCTCCTTTTTAGAAGTTAGTTAAAAATAAACTTAAGTGCTAAGGAATAGTCTTAATAACACAGATTTATGTTTTGTGATATTTAGTTTAGATTAAGTAATATTATAGGTACAAGGACTTAGGTTAATCTATACCCTATACTAATATATAAAGCTGAAGAGTTTGTTTACTTGAATGTATAATGTGTAATGAAATGTGAGTTTGTGTAATCTCAGGAACTACTGGTCCGATTCGAAAAATTCTTTCAGTGTTAGATAGCCCATTTATGAAGAAAGGCTATAGGCTATAAATCATCATGCTAAGACCAATACGAGTGGAGCAGACGAAGTTGTGCGGGTCGACTAGTTAATTATATTCCTATAAAAGATTTTGTATTGGATTGAGCTCATTATTAAACACTAGAGGAAAATGGGAAGGCCTGGCTGAGGCCTCGTTTCTGAAGTGGTACTTCCAATAGAAACCAATGAATTTTTATAATCAGTTTAAAAATTGGACAATAATGTCAATATTTACATAACCTATAATACAATTTTTATTTCTTCTTCCATTTAGTTACAAAAGATCATTTTGTTAAATTTCTAAACATAAAATAGAGATGACTGTGTTTTCATTTTATTCACCAACAATAAGATATTAAAGTTTATTAAATTATATTAACAATGAAAAGTATGCCTAATTAGTGTAACTATCTCAACTAATAATTAACGAAACTTCATTCAAGATCTTTCACGTAATAGAATCGAAAGCCGTGACATTCCACGCCATAAAATGTTTTAACTCTAACGAATTCCTATCATCAACACAAAGTCCTTCATGGTTGTACGAAAGCGCACAATTTCAGCGATCTAACCTTCTACCGGCGTTCGAAACGTAGCGGCAACAGCAACAATCATGTTTTAATAACTGCGAACAGGCCGCCTGAATAAACTTTCCAAATTTACTCTGGAGACTAACCAATTAGCCGTACCATACTTTTAAGGATTTTTTTTTACGTAAACCACTATTCCAACGACACGTACAGCCCAGAAATGAGTCTCAAAGAAACAGAGAATCATAATAAGCTACACGACACCGCGAGAAACCTCCGAATACCCAAATAAAGACAACAAAATATACAATGTCCATCTTCAGTTACACTGACCTGTATCTTGTTATTGAAGCATTAGCGGCCCGCAAATTGGCTTCCATCAAACATTTAACACTGTACAGAACTTGAAAATTAACAATAAATGTTTATTTCACACAATAATCATTCAGTTTTTGCGATTTTTTTTATTGTGACACTCGCGGGTTACAGCCGACAGCACAACGCGTTCGCGAGTTTTGAGTGTTGCCACATTGCGAATTCGTAAATCTACTAAAATAGGTATAGGTTAAGTCTGAACTAAAAAAATAATAATTTCCCTAGTCTGCACACAAACAAAATAATTTTTCAAATATTGTGCCATGTCCAGTTAATGTATTCTGTCTAGCTAGCCTTCTTGATTTCTTCGTGTCTTGTCGTAAAAGTGCTCTGGACAGACCCTCAATCAAAATTCGTCGGGGGGTCTTCTACCCATCCGGACTCCGGAAAAATGTACCATTTCTTGCTCAATACGACAAGTGCTGGCCTGGCCCTACTGTAATCAGGTGGGTCCATATTATTGTAGCGTCGTTAGTCACGCCCCCGTGTCGCAGTTTGACATGTTCTAATATTTTTGGATGTTTGTATGGATTTGTATGTTTGTTCAGAGGTTAGTTATTACTCAAACATGCCAGAACGGCTGAATGGATCTTATCGGAGCACAGAGGTAGATTTCTAGTGGGATGATTTTCGACGTTCAAATGGGTGGAAACACGGGCGGCAGTTATATATTTTCATCTAAAAACAAATTATAAAAATTGCTGAAATAAACGTCACTGGCTATAATAGAACGCGACGATGATAAAGTTCAACTGTCGTAGTTTGTACCCGGTACGAGGTAAACGAGCAAGTGGCATCCATAGACGATTCCCAGGACTAATGACCACTCCACTTGCATAAGCAGTAACGTACGTTTTGCTTATTCAAGGGGAGCGCTAAGGACCGATAAGGTTTATTTATTACTCAAAACTTCAATAAAAATACTATTACGAAAAAATAATGTGTGCCATACGTGCCATATGTGCTACTAGCGCCTCTAGTGGAGGAAATTGGCATTGGTCTTTGCCGGATTTTTTTTCATCTATGTTCTGTCTGACAACAAACTGACGCGTGTTTTGTTTCAAGTTCCGAACGAAATTGTTAACGTCACTGTCTAAACATAATCGATAGATTTTACTCATGATTGGATTACAATAGATTTATCAATTTAAATAAATGAAAATATAGTAATTAGTTAAGTTTATAGTTAATTAGCACAATGATTAAGGCCATATTGGTGTTCAATAATCATGGGAAGCCGAGGTTATCGAAATTCTACCAGTACTTTGTGAGTGAAAGTTTTTTTTAATTTGTGTACAAAGGAATGTGTGTTTAATACGCCTATAGTTTTGGTGGCAGCATTTCGTTAGTACTGGAACAGGTTTTGTACTATTGGTATAACATATTCATCACGTAATATAATCTTCTATATCATATTCGCTTATCCGTTTTATCGCACGAGTAAGCAAATATTCATGCTATGTTACTTTTAATATTAAAATCTTATACCTGTAAACCGGCAAAGAAGCAAAATAAAATGCCTCGTGTGACTCTTTATCGCAGCCCAAACATTTTCTGTCTTCAGTGGATGGCTGAAGACAAAAAATGTTTTCATCGCTTATTATCTAGGTCCTTGAGATCATCGGAGGATCATCGGCATAATAAAGTATATAATAAATTAATAAAATTGATTTGTTCATAAGTTTGACCTTTTATTGATAAAGTGTTGAACGTTGTTTACTGATGTACAAAGCTAAAATTTATCTTTAGTAATATTGTAAAAAAGAAAGTTTTGTATGTAACTAATAAAGTTAAAAACTACACAACCAAATTGAATAATTCTGTCAGCAGTGGATAGCTACATTATCAGCAAGTAACATAGGCTATGGGACTACCAGAGTGAAACCGCGTGGCGTCCGCTGGTGTTTAAATATTTGTATGCGTTAAAAGTACGGTGTCATGTGTCTTGCAACAAAAATTTATCCGTCTTTTTACCACATTTTAACAGCTTACGCAGTTAAAATGTGTAACAAATAAAACCAAAAACTACTGGACTGATTTCAATAATTGTTTCACTTTAGAATGCTACATTTCCCTGATTGTGATTATACTCGTATATTTATTACTAGAAAAATTAGGGATCCTTAAAAATTGCAGCGCAGACAAAGTCGCGGGCGAAGTGCTAGATATAAAATAAGTCGCTTAAAAACCTGGGTGATTACCTAAAATCGACGGTAACAGGAAAAATAATATACATATGTAATGTAATAAATTCTTGCAAAAAGTTTTAGGAAATTGTTCCTAAAATAATTAAATGTTATGCAAGTCTTCAGTTAATATTTATTTAAGAAACTGTGTCACATTATTTTTAACAATTTACATTTTTATACAACTGGACAAGCAACATAAATTTTACATGAATTAACATAACATCAATGTTTTTAATATTATTATTTGTCTGACTAAATTAATCATATCTAGAGTAGGTACCAGTTTGCTTAGCAACACATTTAGCATGCCAGTGGTGCTGCCATACTCCTGTAGTATGTTGGAGATGTTTTTAGATTGTTTTTACGCAACAATGAGCATCATCTTTCTGCCTTTATCCCATGTTACTTGGGATCGGCGCAACACGTTTTATTCTTCCACTCTAATTATTAGTCCGTCTGATAGATTTTCAAAAAAGATTGGACACGTATTTTTTTCTTTTCTAGCGTAAACAAATAATAAAGTTGGCTGAGTTCTGGCTTGGTAAATTTGGTACATTTTACCAAGCCATATGACGTCACGCGTGTCTTCAACTCGCTGTATCTCCTTTATTTTTTGTTTACGTGAAAAAAGAAAAAATACCTACTTGTCGAATATTTTTTGAAAATCTTCCAGACGGACTAATAAGATTTTTTTAGTAAAATACCCTATTCTTTCATATCGCTCCTCACACAATCCATCCATCTTTTCTTCGGCCTTCCTCTCCCTCTCCATCCATCCACATTGATATTCATAACTCTTCTAGTTACATGCATTTCATCCCTCCTCTTCACATGACCATACCAAGACAAGCGATTCCCTTACAAAACAATGGGCCAGTGCCTGCTGGGGCTGCGGACTTCGTTCGAAAGCGGCACCGCACCCTGGAACGCAAAGGGCACTAGGAGCAACACGGATGGGTTTTAGTCAGTAAGAGTCTGACACTTGTGGGACGGCGTGATTGTGTTTGTTGTGTTACAAAAATCGCTAACGTCGCGTTGACGCTTCGTTAACGTCGGAGAATATAGATAGCGTCGTCAGATGACTCCTGATTCTCCTAGGTACTAGTAAATCTAGAGTAAATTTAGAGCAAATAAACAAAAAAATCTCCTCACCATATCCTGATCCTTGTTGACATTAACAGAAGAGTCTACTTCATACAACATCATAATGTTAACACAATGCCCCACTTGTTACAGAATGAAGACATGCAGCAACAGATAATAAAGGAAACATTTCAACTAGTGTCAAAACGGGACGACAATGTGTGCAATTTCCTTGAAGGAGGAAGGTATGTGATACTCTTTATTCCTACATTCTATTTGAGTCGATTGTTAAGTCTTTTTTTTTGTTACCGTTGTAGAAAATCCTCATGTATCCTCGCCTGGGGTGGGCGAAGGGTCTGTCAGACTCATCATCATCTGCCTAGCCTTTTCCCAACTATATTGGGGTCGGCTTCCAGTCAAGCCTGATTTAACTGAATACCAGTATTTTACGAGTAGCGGCTACCTACCAGACCTCCACAACCCATTAACTGGGTAACACCGTACTTCTTGGCAAGACTAGAATCAGATTTATTGGCTTTTGACAACCCGTAACGACTGCCAAAGATCTACAAATGACAGCCGGGACCAACGGCTTAACGTGCTTTCCGAGGCACGGTGGAAACTCGTTATGTTAAGATGGTCACCCATCCACAGACCAACCTTGGCAAGCGTTGCTTAACCTTAAAGATCGACCCGTGCGGCTGTTATTATTTAGCCACGAGCTCCTCAACGAGGTGTCCTCCCCCGCGACGGCCAATATGTGGCATGTGGCCTTTATTTATTTTTTTTGCGCTTGGTAAAAATTTATTACGCATACCCGCCCATCGGGGGAATGGGAGGGGTATGTGGGACTCCCCGGGCTGACCTGGTATACCCACTAAAATAACCCAGCGGAATTCCCGCATCGTCCGAGTGGAGGGGAACTGGGAGATCGGCGCAGCCTTGGCGTCCAGTCCTCCTCCGACGACAACCCGCCTAAAACGGCGGGCCCCTCACGTCCTCCCCGTTAAGGGGGAGGGCTGGGAATGACCGGCGAAGGTGGTGTGGAGTGCAATGCGGGCGGAGGCGCCCCGAGGAAGTCTATATATCATCACGCTAAGACCAATAGGAGCGGAACAGACGAAGTTGCGCAGGTCAACTAGTAATTAATTAAACTTGTGTTCCGCTGTTATATTGCCGTACGAGTACCACTCACATGCACCGATGCAATGGCTGTCGTGAGCAAGCTGGATGACAATGGAGGACTACTGTTTAGCTAATAGTGAACTATTTATATCTGTTTCAGCCTAATAGGAGGTTCAGACTACAAACTGATCTACAGGCACTACGCTACGTTATACTTCGTGTTCTGTGTGGATTCCTCCGAGAGTGAGCTTGGCATACTAGACCTGATACAGGTAAGAA
Organism: Lacanobia oleracea; assembly: GCA_950371165.1. Taxonomy (NCBI): domain Eukaryota; kingdom Metazoa; phylum Arthropoda; class Insecta; order Lepidoptera; family Noctuidae; genus Lacanobia; species Lacanobia oleracea. The sequence continues at coordinate 14,092,018 of OX493413.1, forward strand.
CCAAAAACTCGGAAATATTCTTTTCACCATCATCACATAATACGGCTGAAAAAAGTCCACTGCTGGACATAGGCCTCCCCAAAATGTCGCCACCTAGACCGGTCCTGTGCGTCTCCTATCCAGAATTCTCTTGGTCTTCACCAAGTCGCGCTGCGTCTGTACTGGTATCAATGCCGCCACAAGAAAAACTAACGCAGCGCCATCTATCCCCCCAGCGGCGAACTACTGAACGAAATCTTGCGTCGCGGTGTCGGAGTTTCCGTGCGATTTGAACATGTACAAATGCCCGAATAACAACTATCGGGCAGTTGCCCACCGGACACAACAACCGTCTGGTCGGAGGATCCTTCCATATCAATGAAGGTTTGCGGGACTTTAATCTCTGTTCCGCATCCTCTGTACGTCTTCCGGTACGCGGTCGCCACTCCAGAACTTTTTGTAACCATCGACTATCTGTTTTGCGAGCTATATGGCCACTGGGACTTAGTTTAGCAATTTGGCACGGCTGGCGCACTGCCGCGCTGCGTGTCGCGTTTTTGATTCCCGCACGGATCAAATATTTGTATGGTCTACAGATAGTTGTTTCGGGTCTGGCTGTTTGTGTTTGTGAATAGTATGTTTCTCTTGTATCGCACCCACGTTACAGGAGAAATTCCTAGAGTGGGGCAAAGTTTAAAAAAAAAGTTCGGGATATATATTGAAGTTCAACCTGTTTGACGAAAAGGTGTACTTGGTATTTTTAGGCTAATGTTTAATTTAACATACTCTTATGATTGTTGCGCTGAGAGCTTTAACCTAAGGGCCCTAAGGGAAAGCAAAAATTAAAAGTTTATCTACATAAAACATATATTAAATCTGTATTACAGAGGACACTACGATATTTTATGCCATGCACGTTTTTTACTAATCAAATCATCATCTTCCTGCCCTTATCCCATGTTACTTGGGTCGGCGCAACACGTTTTTTCCTTCTATTCTGTCCTATCAGCCGTCATTCTATCACTAACTCCCTTTTATTTCATATCGCTCCTCATACAATTTTTACCAATCAAATGATGATTAAAAACGGGAATGCTTCTGCAAAAATATCTTAAACTCTCCCTTCTTTCCCCAGGTATTCGTGGAAACCCTAGATAAATGCTTCGAGAACGTCTGCGAGTTAGACCTGATCTTTCACGCGGATGCTGCTCATCAGGTCCTGGATGAATTGGTCATGGGCGGCATGGTCCTGCAGACCAACATGGCCGACATACTCTGCAGGCTACAGGAACAGAACAAGATGCAGAAGGCTGAGGTCAGTACCAGGCTTTATAGGGATTATAAGCAATATTATTCGTTTGGTAGAAGTGAATAAATTGTTGGTAGAAATGTGATAGTAGGTAAATTGTTGGTAGAAGTAATGAAAATGCTGGTAGAAATAAATAAATTGTTAGTTGTAGTAAATAAATTGTTGGTAGAAGTAAAGAAATAGTTGGTAGAAGTAAATCAATTGTTGGTAGAAGTATTTTTTTTTGTAGATGTAAATTATTGTTGTTGGCAGCAGTAAATTAATAGTTATTAGAACTATATAATTATGTAGTAGTTTAAAAACATTGTGTAGTGTGTCAATGAGAGTAGATAGTAGTAGTTTCGCCTTCCCTAGAAGCTAAAAATAATAACTTGATTGTTTTTTTAACTTCACACGAATAAATATTATTGTTACTCTATCTTTTTTGTAGAATTGGAAGTAAGTAAAACTTAAAACAAATAATGATGTTATAAGTTTTTGAAAGTTGTAGTACGTGGCCTTAGTTTTGCTTTAAAACATTAATGTAAAATAAAACAAGTAAAATAAAAAATCTTGTAATAAATACAAAGATTTTGATATTTATTGTAACCCTTAAACCTATACCCAAGACCATTAGTCGTCACACTGTTCTGATCAAGGGCCACAAAGAACTATTTCCGCTCCTACGCACTAGCGGTTGGCCGCGGGGGCGGCTGAACGCTTTTCCTGTTTGAATTTAAGTCGTTCATAATTTACTTGGGAAAAGGCTAGGCAAATGATGATGAATTATTGTAATAATTACAGTACAGTCTCACTAGCCCGGCTCGAGGAGCTCGTGGCTAAATGATAACAGCCGCACGGGTCGATCTTCAAGGTTAAGCAACGCTTGCCAAGGTTGGTCTGTGGATGGGTGACCATCTTAACATACCGAGTTTCCTCCGTGCCTCGGAAAGCACATTAAGCCGTTGGTCCCGGCTGTCATTTGTAGATCTTTGGCAGTCGTTACGGATAGTCAGAAGCCAGTAAATCTGACTCCAGTCTTGCCAAGAAGTACCGTGCTACCCAGTTAATGGGTTGTGAAGGTCTGGTAGGCAGCCGCTCCGCGTGAAACACTGTATTCAGCTGAATCCGGTTTGACAAGAAGCCGGCCCCAATATAGTTGGGAAAAGGCTAGGCAGATGATTCTCACTAACCCGGCACATCCTGCCCGCGCCCACGCGCACTTCATCTGCCTAGCCGTTCTTCAACTATTTATTGGGGTCAGCTTCCAGTCAAACTGATTGATTACGCCTACCCATACTTATTCCCAAAAATGCAAGACTAATTTCATAACAATTATTTATTACTTATTTAGTACTAGTTGACCCGCGCAACTTCGTCTGCGTCACAATTTTCATTACTGCTCCGCTCCTATTGGTGTTAGCGTGATGATATAGCGTTCCTTAATAAATGGGCTATCTGACACTGAAAGAATTTTTCAAATCGGACCAGTAGTTCCTGAGATTAGCGCGTTCAAGTAAACAAACAAACAAACAAACTCTTCAGCTTTATATATTAGTATAGATACGCTTTGTTTATTCATTTTTCACTCTTATCAATTACATTTTTAAATACATATAAAAAAAATACATTTAAAAATTTAAAAAATAGTCCATCGTTGTCGGGAGCAGGGTCCAAGCTACTGGTATACGCTTTATTGCTAATACATCAAAGTAAAACAATCTTATTTTTTCTAAAAAATCCAGTAAGCCGAACATTCTAATACTCCCCTGGTTTATAATCGAGGCGGATTAGCGAGATTCCACGGCAAAATCAAAACGTTGAGCCAGCACTTTTTAAAGGCCAATCTATCTATACTAATGTATAAAGCTGAAGAGTTTATTTGTTTGCTTGAACGCGCTAATCTCAGGAACTACTGGTCTGATTTTAAAAATTCTTTCAGTTTTAGATAGCCCATATATCATCACGCTAAGACCAATAGGAGCGGAGCAGTAATGAAAATTGTGACGAAGACGAAATTGCGCGGGTCAACTAGTACTAATATATAAAGCTGAAGAGTTTGTTTGTTTGCTTGAACGCGCTAATCTCAGGAACTGGTCTGATTTGAAAAAAAAACATTTCAGTGTTAGATAGCCCCTATATATCATCACGCTAAGACCAATAGGAGCGGAGCAGACGAAGTTGCGTGGGTCATCTAGTTTTACATAAAGACATTCCCACATACCACCAACCCTTCAGGTCCATATTATCTGTTATTATTTATTTCTTATCATATTTACCTGTTATCTATCTACCTTACAGGCTGGTATATCCGCGGCCCCGGCCCGCGCGGTGTCCGCAGTCAAGAGTATGAACCTGCCACAACAGCTTCGGGACATGAAACTGCCCGACCTTCCGCAGGCTATCAAGGTGAGGATATGATGATGATCAGTGGTTTACGGTGATAGAAATAAGCCATTGTTTTAACTAAGAAAAAAATAAAGGATTATTTTTAAAACACTAACAACCTCTTAGGGGACATTCTAGTATTACGTAAGCACCACCCAACTAGCACCAAAGCGTTAAAAAAACCTATATAAGACTCGTATATCAGTTCCATTTGAGTATACAAGTGTTAACGCATACCTGTGCAACTGAGTTAGAGCATGCTCTAACTCACTTATAATATAACCACGAAAGAGGCCCACAGTTTTACAGGTAAAAGTTATAGAAAGCCTATAGTACGGTGTCACAAAGATATTAAAGCTCCACAAGAGCGCTTATTCATCGTCAGCTACTACTTTAATCTGTATTATCGTTGTAAAATAGAGTTGGTAAACGCTACAGGTGCTATAAATCCTATAGTAAGGTGTCAAAAAGATCTTAAAGCTCCACAAGAGCGTTTATTCATCGTCAGCTACTACTTTAACCGGTGTTACCGCGTTAGTGAGCACTACAGGTGGTAAAAAGCGCACGTCAAGATAAAAAAACCTTACTAAAATTAAATCTGTTCGTAATGGAAGTGTTATGTCATCCATTATTCAACACTGCAGAATAATATTATGGAATATTATGTTATTTAAGTATGTGAAGTGAAAAATGACTGCCCTTATGATTTCACAGTAAATGTATACCATGTTTCTCATCTCAATTTTAACGCGCCTAGGATTTATTAAAGATTTAAAAGAAAAATTATGATAATAAAATAGGTACCTCAGGCTAAACATTACTATTCATTCCTGCTTCTTGAGCAGTGGTATGTAAAATTAAGTGGCATTCATGGAATGCTTCAAATAATGTAAGAAATTTTGTTTATTGTAGTCAAATGTTGAATAACTCGAAATAATATTAATTGTTAGGTTACCAAAACAATGGCGATCTTTACAAAAGTGAGGTTAGTGTTAATAACGACCCATACTTGCGTTGTTTGACACCAATTCCTTTAGAACGTCTGTAAAAGAGGACTGCCTAACACAATAAGCTTTAGTTAAACCCTTTATTACAGGTTAAACCTAGATAGAGGAGTTGTTTGACACCTTTAGTTTCTCGTGTTACTAAACTCTCGATAAACTCTATTTTATAGCTTATGACTGCAATAATAGTCAATATAGCACCTTAAGTGGTATAAAAGAGTTCATTGCAATAACTATACAACAATAAGTGTTAAGAGGTGTCGGCGAACACTTTTATAAAGACTTGGGTGTCACAAAAAGGTTAAAGCTATAACGTATTAAGTATACTTGCTGCTACTAGCGCCATTATAACTCTCAAAGCTGTATTACATCGTTCATTAACGCTATAGTGCTGCGATTGGGGCTAAAACTTGTTTGTTAACTCCTCTATATCGTCTTTAGTAATAACTGAGATAATTATAACCCTGTTATATTACTTAAAGTCATAAAAAAGCCTGTAACTGACACCAAAATGTTAGTTGGGCAGTGGGGGTGGGCCGCCCCACCCCACTGGTGCTTACGTAATACTACTAATACTCTTTACTATACTTATTTTTGATGACATGGTGAACGGCGGACTTTAAATGGTGATTAAGTCAGCAATATTTACTTGCAAATCTTAGAAAATTTTGATTTGACTTTAGGTTCCATTGTAAACCCAAATTCATTATTATTGAATCATGTTTTTGTTTTTTAAGGGTTCCGTACCCAAAGGGTAACCAACGGAACCCTATCACTAAGCCACCGCTGTCCGTTCGTCCGTCCGTCTGTCTGCCAGCGGCCTGTATCTCAAGAACTTTAATAGGTACAGAGTTGAAATTTTCACAGATTGTGGAATGCTATTGCCGCTATAACAACAAATAATAAGTTTTAGGTTTATAATACGGAACCCTTCGTGTGCGAGTCCGACTCGCACTCGGCCGGGTCTTTTTTCCTTTTCGAGTTTTATTTGTGTGTAAGCAATGTTCTAATTCTGTTATAAATGTATTTTAATTCACCTGAAAGAGAATAAATAATGCCATGAATCATCATCTGCCTAGCCTTTTCCCAACTATATTGGGGTCGGCTTCCAGTCAAACCGGATTCAGCTGAATACCAGTGCTTTACGTGGAGCGGCTGCCTACCAGACCTCCACAACCCATTAACTGGGTAACACGGTACATCTTGGCAAGACTGGAGTCAGATTTACTGGCTTCTGACAATCCGTAACGACTGCCAAAGATCTACAAATGACGGCCGGGACCAACGGCTTAACGTGCTTTCCGAGGCACGGAGGAAACTCGTTATGTTAAGACGGTCACCCATCCACAGACCAACCTTGGCAAGCGTTGCTTAACCTTCAAGATCGACCCGTGCGGCTGTTATTATTTAGCCACGAGCTCATCAAATAATTAGCACAAAAATGGTCAATATTAAAATAGTAGGTATAATAGGGTTTTTGAAATATAATTTTTTTAAATAGGTACATTAAGCCAACATTAATTAATACTAAAAATATTAAAAATTAAAATTTAACAGTGTCAACTATCTATATTCATCCATCATATTTTTTTAATATATTTATTATTATTTTTTGCTTTTTCAGTTTATTTATTTTTATTAAAAACCGCGTTCCAGGATTTTCCAGTGTCGCTGTATAAATAGGTAGAATTAAGAAAATTTAGCATATAAATACAAGAATAATGCAATTGTAATGTGAGATAGCCACAATGAATGAACAACAATGCAGATATGCTGTCTGCTTTCGCAATTTGCCGACTAGCGTAAATGAGATGCCGAATTCCTAAATAAAGTTTCACAGAGATATTTTTAAAGCTATAGAACAGCTAAGGAGTGGAATTCCCTGTCGGAGTCTGTGTTTCCTGATAGCTACAACCTGGGAGTCTTTACGTCAAGAGTGAATAGGTTACTTCTAGGCAAGCGTGCTCCATCTTCGACCACATCATCGCTTACCATCAGGTGAGATGGTGGTCAAACGCGAGACTATAAATAGTAAAAAATAAAAGAACGCTACAATATCACATTCTTCAAGGAATACTCGGTGAATCCAAGACGCGACCACAACAACAATTCACACTCAAAGTTAACTAGTTTCGAAAAATAAAAATGTATTTTTTTCTTGAGTATGTTTTTTTTTGGTGGAGATATTCTTTGTAGTCTTATGAAGAAAAGTGATCTGAAACATAAATCATTATCTGCCCCAACTATATTGGTATCGGCTTCCAGTGAAACTGGATTCAGCTGAATACCAGTATTTTACGTGGAGCGGCTGCCTACCAGACCTCCACAACCCATTAAATGGATAACACGGTATTTCTTGGCAAGACTGGAGTCAGATTTACTGGCTTCTGACTATCCGTAACGACTGCCAAAGATCCACAAATGACAGCCGGGACCAAATACTTACGTGCTTAACGTGCTTTCCGAGGCACGGAGGAAACTCGGTATGTTAGGATCCATCATAAGAACCCATCCACAGACCAACCTTGGCAAGCGTTGCTTAACCTTGAAGATCGAACTGTGCGGCTGTTATTCTTTACTCACGAGCTCCTTTCTGATCTGAAATACAATTAAAATAGTTAAATCAACAAAGGATATGTTTTTTGTGCAGGAAATGGGTTTCCTAGAACTGGCTAAATACAGATTTATGCTTCACATTTTTGTCCTATTACTCGAAGAATAAAAACATTTTATACCGTGTAGTGTCGGCCGGTGCCGTAAAAGAATAATACCATCCCATCACTTCCTGTGGGTGTCGTAAGAGGCGACTAAGGGACTCACCAGAGAATGGGCAGCAGCGTTCTCTGTAAAACACCATACACTGCGTTCGCCAACCCGCCTGCCAAGCGTGGCGATTATGGCAACCCTCCCTTTGGGGGAGGCCTATGATCAGCGGTGGACATCTTTCGACTGTTATGATGAAAAACACTAAACTTTATCAAAAAATACTGAACACCTCACAAGAACTTACTCTAGAATGGAAAAAAAATCTTTACCCGTTAACAAATTCCTTTTATTGAAAAAATTTAACTTCCAATACCTGGACATGATAGTAATTAAATTAGTGGCTAAAGGCAGCTATCAAAATCAAAATATTTATTAAAACTAGGCTGAAAATCAGCACTTTTTGAACGTCAAAATTTACATGAAGACAGTCCCCCAAATCGCCCGCCCGTCACAGACCAGTGGCGTAGTTAGCAAAGGGGTCCTGTATCAAACATTTTTCTGGGGCCCGTTTACACAAAATAGGTCCCACTAGCTCAGTCTACGTTTTCGATCGCGTAAGCATAAACAATTTGTATTGAAACTGAATAAGCGCCACCTGTTGTCAATAACGAAAAACTTTTTTCCCTAACAATTTCACATAAACGAAGTACGTTAAAAAACTCACTAGGCCCTCGGACCGAACTGTCTTGGTAGGCCATTAAGGAGACGGCCAAACTAAATGTGCTTTAGGGCGCCTTCAAATAAGTCGCTAAGTGCCGCGCGACAGTAGCGCGGCTGTCGCGCTGCTTTGTTAATCCATACCATCAATAAAAGCAAAGTGCCGCGTGGCTGCAGTGTGGCACTTAGCGAATAATTTGAAGGCGCCTTTACGTCTACATATCGGGGCCCCGTACCAATGATACGGCGGTAGCTACACCCCTGTCACAAATAATTAATTGATTATGTATATGTCACCAGATAATTGCAAACACTGCGTTTTTTTTTTTTTTAAAAAGTAGTTCAAACTCTGTGATTTGGTATGGCATGTGGGATGCCATGGTACACAGATAGTCTAGAGCCTGAGAAAGGACATAGGCTACTTTTTGTCCCGGGAGTATGTTCCCTAGGGACCGAGCGGGCGAAGCCGCTGGCAGAAGCTAGTTATAAGGCTACTTTTTGTCCCGGGAGTATGTTCCCTAGGGACCGAACGGGCGAAGCCGCTGGCAGAAGCTAGTTATATAATAAAGAATAATTACAATCTTACGGAGTTTGCAATTATCCGGTGACATATTCACAATCAAATTTAAATTCTATAGTCTTGATAAAATCTAAATTAAACCTAATAAAAGTCATCATCATCTGCCTAGCCTTTTCCCAACTATATTGGGGTCGGCTTCCAGTCAAACCGGATTTAGCTGAATACCAGTACTTTACGAGGAGCGGCTGCCTACCAGACCTCCACAACCCATTACCTGGGTAACACGGTACTTCATGGCAAGACTGGAGTCAGATTTACTGGCTTCTGACTATCCGTAACGACTGCCAAAGATCTACAAATGACAGCCGGGACCAACGGCTTAACGTGCTTTCCGAGGCACGGAGGAAACTCAGCATGTTAAGATGGTCACCCATCCACAGACCAACCTTGGCAAGCGTTGCTTAACCTTAAGGATCGATCCGTGCGCCTGTTATTATCTAGCCACGAGCTCCTCAAAGAAAATATAATAAAAAATACCACAACAATTTACTAAATACCCCAAATCGCTGTGTTGTCTAATGCTCTCGACTGCACCGGTCCAACTGATTAGAATATTTAAACTCCAAATGAGTTGAACAGATAACATTTAGAACATATTTGCTTAAGCGTTTAGATACGCTGTGTTACATTTCTAAATATGTAATCATTGGAATTTATGTCTGTTAGATAACGTAGAATTTATTGCAGTTCAATATAATTAGTTCAATTGAGATAGTTTATTATGTGGAATAATTTTCTATTGGAGGAATAGAAAATATGCATGAAAAACATTTATCATCTATACGGTTTATCTAAAAATATACAAAAATATAATACTAACAGTGAAAATAGAATCAAAATTACTCGAAAAACGAAGGAGATATAATTATTATAAACAAATATATCTGTCCCTCTCGCGAAAACGCTGTTTTCTATAGCAGCTGTATAGGCGTCATGGACGATGACGTCAAAGTTTACATCGGACTTCTCTTTCTATCTTTGAGTCTTTATAACTTTATTGCTGTTGAAGGTATTTAAAAAATAATTTCATGATTTAAGTATTTCATTTTGAAAATAAAAAAATCGCATGCATATTCCGTATTAGAAAATGCGACAGAATTTATAAAATATTTTTTAAATTTTCGTGCGTTTTAGTAATAGGGTTCCGTACCCGAAGAAAGGAACTCTATTACTAAGCCTCCGCTGTCCGTCCTTCTGTCTGTTTGGTTAGGTAGAGAGTTGAAATTTTCACAGATTGTGTATTTCTATTGCCGCTATAACAACAAATAATAAAAATGAAGGTTGATGGTACGGAACCCTTTGTGTGCGAGTCCGAATCGCACGTGGCTATTTTTTTAGACGCACTGATAGTACGTAATTTACAATCTAAGTTTATCATGGCATCAAAATATGATCTACAATGTCTACTAAATAGGTTAATTGCTTGAAGATATCTGTTGATGTACAATGTAACTGCGATAATTGGCGTTAAAATCATAACGAATATCCAAATAAACTTTGTGTTCCAAGGAGGAGCTCGTGGCTTAAGATTACTAGCCGCACGGATCGATCTTTAAGGTTAAGCAACGCTTGCCAAGGTTGGTCTGTGGATGGGTGACCATCTTAACATACCGAGTTTCCTCTGCGCCTAGGAAAGCACGTTAAGCAGTTGGTCCCGGCTGTCATTTGTAGTTCTTTGGCAGTCGTTACGGATAGGCAGAAGCCAGTAAATCTGACTCCAGTCTTGCCATGAAGTACCGTGTTACCCAGTTAATGGGTTGCGGAGGTCTGGTAGGCAGCCGCTCCTCGTAAAATACTGGTATTCAGCTAAATCCGGCTTGACTGGAAGCCGACCCCAATATAGTTGGGAAAAGGCTAGGCAGATGATGATTATCTATTTATCTTTTCCAGGACCTGAAGTTCTGACCGATACAACAGGGGGCCTACCCCGCCACGCCGGTCGCCATAGCAACCAACATTCTAAACACGATCTACCCGCATAACGAAAAATATCAAAATCTCCAACGGCCCGCAGAAACTTACACTACGAAATTCTTCGGATCGGAAACCCTTAGTACGAAGTTCTCGGAAACGTTTTCGGAAAACTATCAACAGACGGAGGGTGTGAATTTTCCGAATTATGAAAGTCAGAAGTCGGATGGGTACCAGGATCTGAGTGGAACTACTGTGGAGTATGACTATAGTGAAGTCAGAAAGAGGAAGAAGAAGAAGAAGGGTGGTAGGAAGTAATAATATTGGTTTAATGCTGATCTGAGATTTTAATGAAATATTTATAAATTATTGTATAAAGGACTTGGTGTTGTTCGTGAGCAAATTTTATCCTTCTGTCAGAGTAGCTAAGGTTCAAAACGCATTGACATGATAGATATGGACAACAGCGGATAATGCATTTTAAACTTTATTTCCCTAATGTATTTTGAACTAACTGACGCGCGCAACTTCGTCTGCGTCACTTTTTTCATTAATGCTCCGCTCCTGTTGTCTGTAGCGTGATGTTGTTTAGCCTATAGCCTTCCTCGATAAATGGGCTATCTAACACTGAAATATTTTTTCAATTCGGACTAGAAGATCCTGAGATTAGCGCGTTCAACCAAAAATCAAATTCATCAGCTTTATAATTTACTAATCGACCCGCGCATCTTCGTTAGTGTCACAATATATATTAGTATAAATATACTAATATATAAAGCTGAAGAGTTTGTTTGTTTGCTTGAACGCGCTAATCTCAAAACTGCTGGTCCGATTTGACAAATCACCGTTAGACAGCCCATTTATCGAGGAAGGCTACAGGCTATCGGTATATCATCACGCTAAGACCGATAGGAGTGGAGCAGATGAAGTTGCACGGAGTGTTAATATGTATAGATGTAAGGGTTATAACTGGAAATTTTCATGATTGTCTAGCAGTTTGAGTTATTTACGCGGCCTACTCAAATGTCCTTACTTTGATAGGTGGAACTACTAAAAGTTCTAAGTTGAGCTATACGATAACTGACAAATGCTTGCACTGTCTGGCCAGGTCCACTTCAGAGACCTACATGTCGCATATGACTAAATAATAATTGTTTGGACTTTAAAGGAGTGACCTCTGAGTTGACTCAATAAAGATTAAATTGCTTTAAAAAAAATCGGGCTATCTTTGGGGACTGCCGATAGAAGTGAAAACTAAGTAACTAGTTAATTGTGCAATATAGCTCATGGGAAGCGTTCGGTGACGATGACGCGAGTTCCATGATTTTTAATCACCCAAAAAGTGCTCAACGCGCCTAAAAAAAGTTTTCACTTAAAAAAAAATTCGATGTGTTTTGATCCTCAGGAGTCTTTCGTAGTAGAACTCTGATAGATTCATATCTTAAACTTCCACACAGGAAGAATCAAACCTAATGATGATTTCAAAGAGTTACTGCGCAGTATAAATTCACATGAGAGCGGGGTGGAGGTGTACTGCGCATCGAAAAGCGATTTTACACACGTCATTAAGTTTGAAACGACCACACAAAAAAATGCACTGCAGTAAATTAGTTAGTTATAACGGAAGAAAATAATATTAAAATGTTGTTAATCATTTCCTGTTTTGGTTAGTATTGTATAATTATGACACAATTTATTCTTTTGATTTATTGGAAAATTGCTCTCTTTTATACTGTGAAAAAGCTTATCTCTGGGATCACCTTTAAAACTATAGACATAAATATTAAAAACTAATAAGTAAATGTATGTAAGTAGATAAAGAAAGTTCATAAGTAATCGTTATATAGATGCATTGATTATTGTGATTATTAAATTAAAATTAAGTATTTTAATCATTCCTTTTTATCACTGCGTGGAATTTGTGTAAATCTTGTTTTATCGGCTCATATGGCGCCCGCGTGGCGATTTAGACTTAAATATAGCTTATTATCATAATTATGATTATGTATTTAGGCAATAAGAAATATATATTTTATGTTACATGTTTGGTTGTTTTATTTTGAAGGAGTTGAAAAGAGACTAGATAATTCATAGAGAGTACTGAGCGCAATCTTAGTCAGCTTAATTTTCAAAGTTGCCTGATTTATATTTTTTACAACGAACAAACATAAAGCCTTATTTTGAAATGTATTATTTGCGTGTCAATATCCTAAATTAAATTCCTTGTTTTTTTGTGAAATTAAAAGATAATTTTTAATTAAGTATATAATGGTGCCATCTTTCGCCTTTCACAGTTAACTAATTCGTCTTAAACACAGTTAAAGTTCTATTTCCTATATGCGATGCTAGATGGCAGCACATAGTAGTTAAAAGTAGTAATAACAGATGTCACTAGTGTTTCACTCGGAAAAGATTCAATTAGCGTCATCTACTTTCGAATTTAGACAACACTTAGGTCTGTGTGAAAAACCGTGGACTAGTTTTACTACTGAATACTAGACAGCAGCACAAACACATATGAATATTGATCTGCTATTCGATACTAGATGTCGCTACTCATTTTAATTGAAGAACGTATCTAGTGCTGGATAAAATTAATAATATTCTACATTCTAAACAAATTCAAATAATAAATCGCTTAAAATTAGGACCAGAGCAGTTTATCAACAGCTTTAAGATTAATTTTAGTATATAATTATGAACTATGATCATATTTATCCTGCTGGGCCTAACCTACTTACACACTTTTATGGTTCATTATAATTTCAGCGGAAAACGTTCTATCTTAAATAAGTGTTATTGTTTAAAATAAATCTTCGTCCTTATTGCCACATAATTGCACTTGGAACGGAACCAAAACACCTGGCGTTGATGTTGATACGTTTAAATTACCTTCAAAACACCGCAACGATACGTGCAATTCATTTGGCGCCATTTATGTCTTTTAACGGAGCCATATTAATTAATTATGTGGGTCATATTAACACTGGTAGGCCTGTCGGTGCTAATAAGCCTGATAATTAATTGCTGGTGATAGAACGATGCACGATGGATATTGTATTTGGTATCACCATCCCGTAAACTTGAATTTTGTGGTGAAAAGAAATCTACAGTTAGGTACCTACCTACCTTTAAACCTATTTGAGAATAGTTCATCATCATCTGCTTAGCCATTGCTCATAGATTATGCCATACTAAATATTCTCCGGTCAATAGGTTGGTAGTATAGCGACCCGCCTGCCAAGAGTGGCGTTTATGGCACTGCTGGACATGGGGGAGGCCTATGTACAGCAGTGGACGTCTTTCGGCTGATATGATGATGAAGATGACAGCGACAACTGTCGTGTCCAGGGTGCATGAGCCAGACCAACCAGACGAAACTTTTGATACAGAAAACGGTAGCTTTTTTACTGTTGATAAGCATACGTTTGACCACTATCTCACCTGAGGGTAAGCGATGATGTGGTCGAAGACGGTGCACGCTTGCCTAGAAGAAACCTATTCACTCTTGACTTAAAGACTCCCAGGTTGTAGCTATCGGGAAACACAGACTCCGGCAGGGAATTCCACTCCTTAGCTGTACCTACGCACTATGAATGTGTTCCCAAATCGTTTGGTGCGTGTGGGTAGCTTTTGTCAGGACAGTTCTCTATTTAGAGCCCTGGGGGGCTACTCTCTAAGTCCAAGGTCCGTAGTTTCGAGCTTAGTTGTGGGCGTATGCTACTCCATATCATCGGACTTACGATTAGTCCCGAATCCGATCGAAGAATGAATGACAACACGATTTAACAGTATCACTGTCTAATCTTGTTGCCATTAATTCTTAGCGGTTTGGTGATACGGAGTAAAATACGCCCGCTAATAACCCGGAAACTAAGGACTTCGGGCTTTGAGAGTAGCCCCCCTGACTGTAGTTTAGATTAGACCCTCCTTCTGAATGCTGCAGGTAACTAAGTATTGTAAGGAAGCATTAATTGTGATCAATATTGAAGCAAATTGGTCAACTTTCAAAAACTTTTTTGAAGGCTTGACCGCAACCCAAATATTATTTTACTTCCTCCGTCCATTGTTTGTCCAGCACAATTATAAGCACCTTATATTTATTTACCAGTAAAAAGAAGTAATGTGTGTAATTTTTCTGAAGTGGACTGTGGTCAACAGATGGACATCCTGGAATTGGGTCATTCCTTCCGCAAAGAAAGTTTGTTTTGTGGTCAAACTAAGGATTAAACTTTGGGGTTCCGTCTAAATTATTTGGTTCTGCTCGCACTATACCCCTTGTAAGTACCTACTCATAATTACAGTCCGTTACCTCTCATTTAGGAGGCTTGAATCCCAGTAGTGGGAACGTTAGTTATAGATTTGGCCTGGCTGCAGTGACGTTACTATGGAGTGGCAAGGCTGGAAAAATGCCACGGGCCCCCGGCCCGAAGGGGCCCCGGTCCGAGGGTCGCGAGCTCAAAGTATTTTTTTTACTATTGATAGGCACGCGTTTGACCACTGTCTCACCTGATGGTAAGCGATGATGTGGTCGAAGATGGAGCACGCTTGCCTAGAAATAACCTATTCACTCTTGATTTAAAGACTCCCAAGTAACTTAACATTTACAACAAAATTTGGTGTTGTAATAGTAATGGACACAATATTAGTAATAAGTACTGTTGGGTGTTCTACTTTAGTGATTTATTAAAATTAAATTACAATGTGACGATTTTTACTGGGGCCCCATGCAATGAACTTGCCACGGGCCTCAGATCGAATAGTTACGCCTCTGCCTGGCTGATTAGCTTTTAAACTTATGACCATCTTTTAACCATGGCTATTTTATTATTGCCTAAATTTCACCAAGTAGGACATGTTTCAGCCAGTTTCGACATTTTCTACAGAAGCCTGCGATACAAGGCATCTCTGATTTAGATATACCTATTTAGATTTCGCACCAAAATCAAACGTATTGGTAAGTATCTTATTTGCTAGAACCTATCTACAGTTGTTTTTTATCTGTCTACTTGAGTGACAAGGTAATTACTGTTTTGGATCGTAATGCCTTTTAATAAATTGGCTCGGCAACCTGGCCATCTATTTCTCCATCTATTGCGTCCTTCATACCAACCCCTACGGGATTACAAACAACATCCACTGATCTCTAAAAATCACCTGCCATCACAGCTCGACAGTGGTCTCCTAATGACAGTGTAAATGTACCAAATTGATCTGTAATTACGTTCACTGCCGACAGATGGCGCTGTGGTCAGCACAATCTGGAGCACCATAAGTACAAGGATCACGCGAATTAGGAGACGTCTTGGACATACAAAAAGAAAGGAAATAATTTACTTATGTTTATTTTGCGACTGTTCCTGAAGGAGCAATGTGGATCTTATTATATCATATCATTTGTTAGGCAGAAGTCTACAAATACTAACCTGATGATCTTTGTAAACTTTCTGTTTAATTTCATGGAGAAGGGACTTCAAACAGACACAAATTATACGGATTTCATGAAAGCTTTTGACAGGGTGGACCATGAGATTCTGTTAAACAAAATTGCGTTCAACTGCATCAGAGGAAACTTGCTGCGCCGGTTCTGTTCATATATACATATGTCATAGGAATCAGATTGTAGAGAGCAACGTGTATCATAGAAGCATTTTTGGCTACATCTGGTGTTCCCCAAGGATCCATCATTGGTCCTCTTCTTTTTATTATTTATTTGAATGATATTGGCAACTGTTTCCATCATAGAAATTTTCTGTTGTATGCTGTATGACCTTAAAGTTTATCTACCAATAAATCCTTACTATAAATGATTGGTACCTTCTTCAAGAGGACCTAAATAGGTTAACTGAATACTGTCACAGAAATAGACTTAAATTAAGTATTCCTAAATGTACCTATACATATTCATTTTACAAAAAAGCAAAAAATAATTTCTTACAATTATTCGCTGTGCAACGAAATATTAGCCAGAGAAACAAGTATTTGTGACTTGGGCATCCTTCTTGATAGTAAACGGCATTTACATCTGCATATTGACAAGATCGTCACTAAAGCTTTCCAAATGCATAACTTTGTGATGAGGGCTGCTTCAGATTTTAAAAGGCCAATAACTTATATGTATCTGTATAACACCGTGGTACGCCCACAGCTCGAATATACCTGCATGATCTGGGACCCATACTACGCCAAATACTATAATGCATTAGAACCAGAGCGGCGTAAATTTCTCTAAAATAAATGTCGTCTGAAGCACCTCTCTTACGAAGATGCACTAGCTAAATTTAAATTACTGTCTTTGCGTTCAAGACGCCAGTTGCTCCAAGCCATGATGCTTCATGGACTAGTGCATAGTAGATTCGATTGCTCAGAACTAATAAACAATATATGTTACTTTGTGCCTAGAGCGGTTATGAGACGAGAGGTGCGCGCTTACCCGTTGTTTGCTATACGACCCCCTGTCGTACAAATTCGGGTCGGAGGGCTCTGCAGAGATTAGTCACTATATATATATACAATAATCATTTTAATCATAAAGACATTTATTTAACCTAACAAAAAAATAAAAATAAGAATGAAATAATTAAATGCCTTCTTTCTGGTTTCTGAGTCAGAGTAAATAGTTTAAGTAACAAATATTAATCAGTTAATCATGTATTTGGAAGATTAGTTTTTTTTCAGTTAAGTACACAAACATATAGTAATTGCATGTATCTGCATTGTATCCTACAATAGTAAGATGTGGAAACGTCATGGATTGTACATTTATCTATAGTTTAAACCATCTCGATGTATTAATACAATGTACGATTGTTTGTTTTCCCAAATAAAATAAAATAAAAATCATCACGCCAGTATTTCCCGACGGGTTAGGTAGATTTTTTACAGAACCTCCATATTTACGATAGTTTCATTAATACATCTCCACATACAACCAACATCCAAAAGTGGGTCTACTTCTCCAATCTTTTGCGAAAAAATAAACTCGAATAACAAAAACCTATCATTACACCAAATCTATTCTATCAGACCCAAAACAAACCGCCCACTAGACCACAGACAATTAATTTATCAAAATAATTGCCATCAACAAAAAAAAAAAAGACCAAAAAGTGCAATATTTCACCCAAAAAAAGTCTGTACCTTTGTAGTATTTTGTCACTTTGCGACCACCCAAGCTTAAAGCACGCCGCCCGGCTTTTCCCGTGATATATGGTCCAGTCACACAGGTAGGCTGCCATTGACGTTTTAAGGTGCCGCCTCAAAAGTCACCGAAAAACGATAAATTTAATTCCTTTGTTGTAAATATGTCAAAATATTTGAATCGGTCTCAATTGTGTGTTGATGCGATTATTTTTAAGGTGGTTTTTTTTTGGTTTGGGACGAACTAGGAATTGTAGCGATTTTATAGTTGATACTGGTAAATGCATTAAGCAAATCTCCTGCTTTAAAGTACTTAAGGCCAGAGTATCCTGAAAATTTGTAAGTGATTTGATTCCCTGCTTTGTAAGATCATCTTCTCCTTCTTCGCAGTTCCCTCACTGCTAAGAATAGCGACACATACGTTTCCAAGTCACGCAGTCTTCTGCAGTGTGGACCGCTCTGTACAAGCTTAATCCAACAGCCTTGAGAGAAAGGTCATTTAGTGCATTGACCTGAAAGTAGAGTAAAATTTGCATTAGTACACAGACTCCTCGGTATACTCTTCAGGTCGTACTACAGCTTTATTCAGGTAACAATGTCAAATCATTTATTTTAATAAAAACTATTAAAAGGCACTTTAAAGCCAACATTTACTTAAAAACAAAATTAAGTGACTCTGAAGTATAGAATGTAATACATTCTTATGGCGTGGCAGCAGTGGTGGTCTGATGATAATGGCTGTTACTTACGAGTTGTAGGTCGTAGATTCGAACCCAGGCAGGCGCTATACTTAGTGTAAATTATTTCATTACCACTGGTCTCAAAACGGTGAAGGAAAACATCGTGAGGAAACCGGCATGTCCTAGAACCAAAAATTCGAAGACATGCGACATCTACCAACGCGCACTGGGCCCGCGTGCTGGATTACGGCCCACTCCCTCTCACCGAGAGGAGGCCTGTGTCCATTATAGGCTGATTAGGCTTATGCTTATGCTATTGCGTAGAACGGACAAAAAATTCCATGGTTGCCTACATACTTCCTTGGTGGTTATCTGAAAAGGTTTTAGAAAAATCCTGACACAATACGGTTTAGTAGATTACAGCTCCATTCCATTTAATTAAACATGTAGCCTAGCCGACTGTTTCATTGCCTCTCCAACTTATCAAAGAAGTAATTAGGTTCCTATCAACAAAGTAATGTATTCAAAGATACATACTTAAGAGTATATAAGACATTTCTATTCCCTTCATTACGAATCCCATTCTTGATGACAAGCACCTTGCATTCCACGTCTATTTCTAATTCCCACACGAAAAAAAAATATTACCTAATAATTTCATGGCTGGAAAAAAATAAAAAAGCAATAGATAATATAGAGTCATCGGGCCGACCATAGATTATATGAAGTCATCCCGCGGCTACAGATTGCCGCCGCCATGATTATTTGGAGGGAAAAAAATCCAATATGGCGGACGCTAATGTATGGTGACCATGAGGGATTAAGGGCTAATTTCGTAGGATATAAAAGGTTTTATTGAAGTTTTGGAGCGCCTTGTAAATGTCTGTTGATCAAAAGGCTTCTCATAGTATAACTTTTCGTCGACTTTGGATGTTTATGAGCAAGGACTCGTTTCTTGAACAGCAGATTAAAAGTTTGTCTAGCTTTGGTGTAAAATTTTCTATGCTATTATCATGGTCGAAAGTTTTTGCAATGGTAGATAGGTACCTATACTTATATTGGTGAATTGCCTGAAGGAAAACATTGTGGAGAAATCACAAACTATAAATGAACAGTTGCTAAAAAGCAATGAGTAGTAGTCCCTTCTCCATTGCTTTTCTGTGTGATAGGTACCTACGGTACAATTTATTAGCCCGTGTCCTTAAATCGTTATTATAGGTACCCAAAAATATCACAGAGGTAGGTACCACACAGTGATATTAGACGTCGTGAAAGCCAGTTATTTCAAAGTTGAGTTTCCTCCCAGTAGGAGCTCGTGGCTAGATAATAACAGCCGGACGGGTCGATGTTCAAGGTTCAGCAACGCTTGTCAAGGTCGGACTGTGGATGGGTGACCATCTTAGCATACCGAGTTTCCTCCGTGCCTCAGAAAGCACGTTAAGCAGTTGGTCCCGCCTGTCATTTGTAGATCTTTGGCAGTCGTTACGGATAGTCAGAAGCCAGCGCAATCTGACTCAAGTCTTGCCATGAAGTACCTACCGTATTACCCAGTTAATGGGTTGTGGAGGTCTGGTAGGCAGCCGCTCCACGTAAAATACTGGTATTCAGCTAAATCCGGTTTGACTGGAAGCCGACCCCAATATAGTTGGGAAAAGGCTAGGCAGAAGATGAGTTTTCTCCCAGTAAACCTGACCTCATTTTCGCGGCCTGAAAATCCAGTCATTCAGATTTTACCGCCAACTCCATCTGAGAGAAAAATCATCATGTGTGGATACTGTAGTTACTGTGAGTTGACATCTAAATGTCACATTGGCAACCTTGGTAACCTATCTGCCTGGATTTGTTTCAACAAGGTTAACACCTTGGGGTCGTCTGCCATTCTTTTCTTACCGAATACAGCTGAACACCATATTTTACAGCGACACCCTTGCCTGCCGTTGTTATAATATGATATCAATTGTGCTAGTTTTTACACAACTAATTTATTGCTCTAATAATACCTACATGGCTTGCTGCTACCGATTAAAATATTAAAAAACTTGTTGACCCGCGCAACTTCGTCTGCGTCACAATTTTCATTAGTGCTCCTATTGGTCTTAGACTTCCTCAATAAATGGGCTATCTAACACTGAAAGAATTTTTCAAATCGGACCTGTAGTTTCTGAGATTAGCGCGTTCAAGTAAACAAACAAACAAACCTACTCTTCAGCTTTATATATTAGTATAGATATTAAGTACTAGTTGACCCACGCAACTTCGTCACAATTTTCATTACTGCTCCGCTCCTATTGGTATTTGCGAGATGATATATAGCCTATATATAGCCTTCCTCGATAAATGGGCTATCTAACACTGAAATAATTTTTTCAAATCGGACCAGTAGTTCCTGAGATTAGCGCGTTCAAGTAAACAAACAAACAAACTCTTCAGCTTTATTTAGTATAGATTGAAGTATAAATTAGCATAGATAAAAGAAAGACTAAATATCTAATGTTTCTATGAAATCATTCACCTCAGCTCCATATCCCAGAACTCCCTTCAAAGCAGTCACCCTACACTTAATTTCGAAACCAAAAAAGGTCAAAATGAGCCGAAAGATAATTATTATTTTACCTACTCCGAGTAAATTATATGTAAGGCATAGTGGCTAGAAAATAGCACAACACCAACCTAACCTAACCTCTTAACCAAACCATTCCTCTCTCGACTACGGCTCAGGAAATTCTGGTCCTATAAGTTATTAATTTCTTTACCATTTTGGGTGAGAAAGAGACAAGGAATATATATATTAGCTTGTGTTAGAAAGAGAAAGCGATTGTTTTTTTATAATATCGGAGTGCATGGGCGGTGTGCTTTGGTGATTATTGTTCGTATATACAGGATGTTTGCGTTTTGAAATGGCATTTTCGTCGTTTTTCTTTCGTTTGTAGTGGCACGGTATTAAGATTCCAGTTAGTGCTAACTGTTTGAGTTAAATGTGTGGGTTCTAGGAATGGGTTAATTAGAACTGTGGCGTGATTACTCACGTTAGGCGCGAAGTAACGCCTGTTGGAAATAATGTACAGTCATTTTTAAAAAGCGTATTTTAATCCGCAGTAACACACTACTAGGTACTACGACTTTAGAAAAAAGCTTATTTAATACACTTTCTACTAATTGGATTAAGGTAACTGGCAAAAGTTGATTAATTTGCCTTATTCAATTTGTCTCTTATTCCTTCGAAAAACACATAGGTACTTTTTTTTGGAGCAAGACCTTTGGTCGGCCCAAATATCGGAGCAGCTGGAAATACCTAAAAGCGCTGCACTTCGCCAGGATGCTGATGGTAATAGATAAGAAACATAATAAGCCTATATTGTTCCCACACACCTCACACACACAGAGACCTCTTCTCTTTCGAGCGGGAGTGGGCTATAGTCCACCATGCTGGCCCAGTGCGGGTAGGTAGATGTCACATGTCTTCGATTTTTTGGTTTGAGAGCACCGCTTTGAGAGCAGTGGTGATGAAATAATTTAAGTACACAAAGTAAAGCGCCTGCCTGGGTTCGAACTTACGACCTTCAACTCGTAAGGCGCAGCCGTTACCACCAGGCCACCACTGCACTCAAATAAGAAACACCGTTGACAAATTGAGACGGAGTCAAAGATTCTTACATTTTTAACGTATTGTTGCAGAAAGGTACACAAAACTTTAACGGTCTAGTGGCTTATAGTAATCGCTACTGCTGATGAGGTCTTTTTAGGGTTCCGTACCCAAAGCACAAAAACAACAAATAATAAAAACTAAGGGTTATGGTACGGAACCCTTCGTGTGCGAGTCCGACTCGCACTTGGCCGGTTTTTTTGTGGATGGGAAGTCATCGAAAGACTCCTTCCGCTCGAGCAGAGCAAGCTGGAGTATCAGACTCTTACTGACTGAAAACCCACCCTCCTAATGCTCGTTGCGTTCCAGGGCCGCGGTGACTCTTTCGAACTATTCCTCAACTCTGGTAGGCTGATCAAGTCAAGTTCATGGTTCAATTTCCCGGATGGGAAAAGTTTTATACTGCTGTAAGCAGGTACACTTCTGCCTTCGGAATAAGAAATTATATTTTTATGTTAATGTTTTATACAACTTGCTTCCAAGCACCCTGTATTAAAGTTTCGGGTTCTAACAAATGTGATAATTTAGTTTCCGAGACCACGCACACATACATACAGACAGACGGAGTAATGATTTTATTTATAGGCCGACCACATCATTAGGGTACCTTGAAATGTGTGTGTTATTTAAAATCCTCCGGTTTTAAGAGCTTTTTACTAACCGAGAGTCGCGACGGTAGAAATAGAAATAAGGAGTCAATATCTATATTTAAATATGTGACGAAAAGCCAAAAACTTGCATAAAACAACAAAAAATTGGTGGTCTGTAAAGTTGGTTTACGGACGTTAATTTTACGTGATAACGTCATATGAAAAGCCGAACGCATAGGCCGATCGTGCCTGTCTATCGCTTGTATCGCGCTCTTGCTTGCGGAACGTGACACTTTTTCGTGCGCGCAGCCGGCGTTCATAGATTTACAAGACATTATCACTTCAAAACTTACAAACTAGTCAATTCTCAAGAAGACTGATACAGTTCGTTGGTGGTGGGTTCAATCATATTTCAGTGATTTTACACTTTTGAAATCTTCATCTAAAGCCCTTTATTTGAATTTTTTACATGTACCAAAAAATACGACATCAAGTAATGTCGTATTTTTTCTGTCTGCCAATAATGCATATTTAATATTGCTATAAGCTGTAAACTTCATGCCAAGATAAATTGACTAAATAAAAGTCGGAAATCAGAACTTCAAACCAATGAAAGCCGTTCTTTTCAGGTAAAAGCTTTTCGCTTGTAATTTGGATTGAAAAAGACGACGTATAACAAGGATACTTCGTTTTTTTAAACAAATAATTAATTATTTTATTTAAAACAAACTATATATAATAGATACTACTTAAAATATGGCGTCAAAAAATTCGTCCGCATCGCTGTTGACTGGAAGTGAGCCCAAAAGACTGGCGGCATTGCCACGTTGTATGGCAATGCTTATCCTCTGTCCGAGGTAAACGCCAGCCCTTGGGTCAAAAGTTCACTTGTATCAAAAACTTTTCATTACCGCATTTTCCTTTGAAATCATAACACAAACATAAGTAGATAAAATCTTCAATACCATAATACTACGGAACTCAACACCAAAACCCGTCTGAAACTCGTGGGATTTCCATAAAAACTATGTACCGAGACTAATCGTTTTCATAGAACGCTTTTATCTCTATTTTGTGTGGCATATCATCAGGTTTTCTTCCGTAAGCTGACGCAGGTAGCGTGAGGTTGAACTCAATGATAATGCTACGTGACTGTCGCAGACATATTGTAGAATTGGCCATTACATGATGTGGCCGAGGATTGCTCTTGACTCTAATCTAGGTCAAAGATGACAGAGACAAAGTCAAGCTTACCCAGAAGAAGCCTGTTCACTCTAACTTTGAAGAGACGAATGGGATAGCGGGAGCTTAGTTCGTTCACTCTAGCTCCCGTCTTCCCATTCATGTGCCGCTCCTTTAAACCTTGCAGACCAAAATAGGAGTCTGTCGTCCAGGTAAGGTTTGCACTGGCGATTTCATGAAGGGGTCAATTTTACTGTATGGCTACGACATGTCAATGTGTACCTAGTTCTTATAAAGAGATTATGGTTACAGATAAAAATGAGGGGAAATACCTCTAATCGAAATCAATCCAAACGGTTGTGCATTTTTACTTTCGTTTTTAACGTGGGAAAGTACGCACCTGAATTTAATCTGTAAATTGTACGACATTATTTAAAAGTAAATTGTATGATTGTTTGCACTAATAGTTTTATACTGTAAAAGAGATTTTTGACAATAAAAATTAAACGATTAATTGTATGCACGAAAAGCACGCTTATGCATGTTAAGCAAAAATATGCATGCTCTGTATTTCATTTTAGTACCATCTATACGATGTAACATCTAGGTAAGAGGCATAGTAGCCTCAAGACGCGCTACGACCTACACGATAGATATGCTACGAATAAGCTGTTACGATACGGAACTTCTACGAAATACTATGTTCTTATGCAAATAAATTTTATTTATTTGCTTTTTTTTTGTAATGGGTTTGCTCTTGACTCTAGTCTATGTCAGAGATGACAGAGACAAAGTCTAAGATGGAGCGAGCTTACCCAGAAGAAGCCTGTTCACTCTAACTTTGAAGAGATTAGGGTTGTAACCATAGAAATAGGTACAAAAATGATTCACATTTATTGACGTTCATTGTCGGCGAGGACTATTCTCAGGGCTTAATATGGCAACCACGGCGGTAATCTGAATAAAAAGAAATTTTATTTTAGCTCTTAAAATTAGGGTCCAACATCTCTAAATATCAAAGTATGTATTTCATACGTCATCATTTAGAAATTCCTTTTTAACCAAACCGTTAGCGCCAAATCGTAACCGCAAATTCGGAGACCGCCATCAAAATACATAACATAATTCACAAAATTAAGATTCAAATATTAAGTCTCACAAAAAGGCCGGGTACCGACCCAAAAATAAATGGTTATCTCCAAAAAAAAGTCAATTAAGTAAATGCATTTTTTAAAAAGACCGCGTGACATAAACAATCCTTAGGCTCCGTAACTTAATGTCTTTGCTTTAAAAAAAGAGTGTTCCTTTTTTAAACGCACCAATGAGAGGTTCCAAACTTAATGTCCTACCGAATTTTGAAATTGGAGACTGTAAAGTAAGGAATGGAGTGGTTTTGTTTCGGTTATTTTTTGTTTTAGTTACTTTTCTTATCTTTAAGTTTGAGGCTGTGTGACCTTAAGAAGCATAAACTTAATTGTAGAGATAATTATGTAGGTACTACTCTACTCTGCCTAGCTACTAATAAAAACCCCGGCATGGTGATATTATTCAGCAATATTGTGAAAATGTTCAAGTTTTCAGTTATACTTACTTTTTCTTACTTACTTATTCGCATGTGTGATGGAAAGGGCAAATGCTGCAAATTGTATATTGAAATAATTCCAAATACCTATCAAGATCTTATCAAGATATATCTACATATCAAGAAACCACGAAAATTCATCAAATTTTTTTGCGAAAACCTAAAACCATTGTAGACCAAGCAAAAAGTTAAAAAATTTTTTACACATGAAAAAAACCTCGGGGCAGCTGAAGAACCTTGTAACTTTATCTCAACCACAGATACACCAAATATCCATAAACTAAATGACAAAACAACTCTACGCCACTTTTAACCGTGCAATATTGCAGCCGAAATTAAAAAATGCAAAATAAGAGAACACCGAGTTTAGCCGAAGTGAGCTGAACGGACGTTCTTATTTCAAATGTGAACGTTCTCATTTTAAATGTGAAGCGACGCGCGATAAACTACTTGCAGACTTATTTGTTGATCGTACGGGATTGTGCATTGACAACGGGTTTTATTTTTAAATATTATAATTCGTTCTCCTGGTATTTTATATCAATCTAGCACTACACTCGCGACTTCGTCCGCGTTGCTATTTTCTTAAGGATCCCTATTTTTTTAGTAATAAATATAGCCTATGTTACTCAGTTTTAATGTAGCTTTCTAACCGCAAAAGAATTTTTGAAATCAGTCTAGTAGTTTTTAAATTTATTGATTACATACAAAAATACACATATTTCCTAAAGATAAAGAACAAAGAAAAAAAGATACAACAAACAAAGACAACAACGAACAAAGAAAGAAAGATTTGCCGCGGGCAATACATGTCTACACATCTGTTGCCCGCGACTTCGTTCCATGTCCCGTTTATTCCCGTTCCCGTAGGAATTTCGGGAAATCCTCTCGTAGCTTCCTTACGGAGTGTAGGGAAGCTTCAAACCAAATTTCAGCTTTCTACAACCAAGAGTTTCGGCCAAAGACTACAATGGTTTCATCTGAGCGTTGGCTGTCAGTCACTCAGTGATGCAACTAATTAGTAACGGAAGAATTTTATGTATTAGGATTAGAATGAAATGATGACGCATAAGTAAGCATAATCAGCCTATAATGTTCCCACCGCTGGGACACAGGCCTCCTCTCGGTGAGAGGGAGTGGGCCGTAATCCACCACGCGGGCCCAGTGCGGGTTGGTAGATGTCACATGTCTTTGAATTTTTTGGTTCTAGGACATGCCGGTTTCCTCACGATGTTTTCCTTCACCGTTTTGGGAACAGTGGTGATGAAATAATTTACACAAAGTAAAGCGCCTGCCTGGGTTCGAACCTATGACCTACAATTCGTAAGTCGCAGCCATTACCACCGGACCACCACTGCTCTCCACTGAAATGATGATGACGACCCTCGATTTGTCAAATTCATCATCTCATCTGCCTAGCTTTTGCCTTGCGTCTTTACTTGCTTTCCGAAGCACGGAGGGTCTCGGCATGTTAAGATGGTCACTCATCCCATTGCCAATTTCGGTAAGCGTTGCTTAACCTTGAAGATCAAACCGTGCGGCTTTTATTATTTAGCCGCGAGCTCCTCCTACAATTATAACGTCACTAGAAAGGCCAAGTACTAAACTGCATAAAAGGCATTTTGCAAAAAAGCGATTTAAAAACAAAAATGTCGCTACTAAAGCGCCAGTAACTACTTAAATATAGCTCAAATTGCTAGGATAGGATATACCAAGACCAATGTGTAGAGAAAAAAAAACCGAATCTAACCTTAAATAAAACTCATTTTAGCTAAAATGGCGCATTAGTACTTTTGCCTAACATGTTACTTAAACTTGTCAACGTGATGATTCGAGGAAGGTGTCATAGATTAATAACAATATTTATATAACTGGAAGGTGTCGAGTCAAGTTTGATAACATGACCAGGGATATAGGGTTTATCTATTTATCCATATATATAGGTAGGTATGTCTGTTATGTTTCATGTGACAGAGGAAACAAGTAAAAAGAATAGGAAGAAGAAAAAACAGATATTTATGTCACAGAACAGCATAAAATTATAAATTAAAATACCTTAGAATAGCATAGAATAGAATGATTTTTATTTGCAAAGAATGTAGGTACTTATATCATACATAAGATGTTACAAATATTAGGGTTCCTTGTACATTCTACCTTTAAGGCATGCAAAAATTCACGATAAGCATACCATTAAAACAAAGTTTTAATTAATTTATAACTAAGTAGGTACTTAATTTATCAGCCAAAAAGTCTGTTACAGAATAATAGCATTTATCTGTAAGTAATTTTGTAAGATGTTTTTTACGATAGAATTAGTTATAGGTACTTAAACTACATTATGTTAGTAAATCCATAAATTGTAAGAATATTGAATCCTGACCCCTATAGAATATCGAAGTTAAGACTGCTCAATCTCGGAAATATGTAAGGCTTGTATTCATGCCAATGCCCTTGTGCATATAAACGGAGCTAACTACCCCTCTACGCGCATTTCTTTTTTTAATATAAATAATACTTACACAAAACCAAATCATTTTCGTTTGTATTGAAAAGCAGTAAAAACAGATAAAAAATTAAGCAGTAAAATGGTTTCATTTCAACGATTTGGTGTTTTTTTTTCTTATTATATGATACCGATACATAAATTCTGGATAAACCAAATTACGTGTCATAATAGGTATCATGTAGATTACTAACTATTTTTTTCACACGTCACTTATCTGTTAATCTTAATGCCGACGAAAAGCTGCTTCATCTGCACGCTATTTAAGCTTTTTTCGAGAGAGCAGCTTTAACATCCAAACCAAAAGAGTGCCTTTGAAAAATGTCCTACTCAACCGTATCAGAATTTAAACAAACATTTGAACTTAGAAGACAAAGCAATCAGGATGGCCGTCAGTATCTATGGGCGCGTTCACTAAAAATTGCCATAATTAAAATTTGTTTAGAAAAACACGGAATGCACCCGTAACAATGGGCCATTAGGCGCGTTGATAAACATCTACGGAAGAATAGTAACGACTTTTTTGAGTTTTGAATTTCGAATTTCGGAACGATTGTGTTTCTTTTTTGTAAAGTTGCCAGTTTAGTGTTTGGGAAGCGTCGGAGAGTTTTTAATAGATGACGAAATACATTTTTATTACGCTTTGTCAGATACGCAGGATTCTTTAGTTTGTTTTTCTTTAAACCTACTATGTTGACTGAACTACTAGCTTCCAAATACTTATCTACGTATAATCTGGTCCTTACTTAAGACGTACATTTTTCTCTTGGATAGCTAAGTACTAAGCAGGAGATATTACAGTGCAAATAAAAAGCCTTTAAACTTATTAAATTAGCTAAAGAAATTATATTTTTATCTTAGCCTCAGCCACCGGCTTCACTTCAGTCGTAAATTGTGACCTCCACCAATTGTAATGGTAACCAACAGAAAAAAGGAGTTATTTTCACATCTATAATATTGAAATAAATCGTTATACTTTTTCAGAAAGCCTTTGAAAAGTTTTGGACGAAGGAAAATCAGGCTGAATTACATGAAAGAGAAAACGCTCTCGTGAACCCTTGCCACCCCATTTAATTCTTTATCTAACTACCACCACTCCGCCACTAATGACCATTTACAAAAAAAAAAAAACAAAACCACATATAAATTGTACTGCCAATAAATTGGAATTATTTAAATTCGAACATGGAACGTGGAACGCTGGCGCTAGCGGACCTCACACGTTGCTAATCCGCGCTATCGCCAATCAGTCACGTCGCGGATTTTGCGCGAGTCACACGACTCACGCGTCTTAACTAGTTCAGTAGCTCATTTGCTTCTGAATTTCTTCAATGAATTTAGCTATGAGACAAAGTGCAAGCTTTTTAATTGGACAATGTGATAATATGGCAAGTCCTTTGGGCACAGTTGACAGCGATGCGGACAAATTCTTTGACGCCATATTTTAGGGTTTATTAGTATTTAACCTAACCGAAGTATTTAGAATATAATATGTACAAAGAGCTAGGGGAATAGATGAAGACCAAACAAACAGAATGAACGCCAGAATTAACAGTGGCGACAATCAGTAAGTGCCGATGTTGTGAAGCTCGATGAATCCCGGAAAAACCATTCACTGTCTTGGATCCTGCAAATTAATCTAAAAATAATTGCTCTCCATATTAAGCCGTAGACCATCATCTAGTCCTATTCCGTGGGCTAGATCAGGGGTTCCCAATCTTTTTAGTAGTATGACTCCCTTTAAATGTTTTTTCTTCTTTTTATCGTGAGGGCAGTAAGGTCTATTGACCCCCACACACCCTAGTGTCAGAGTTTTTAAACCGACTCTAGGGCCTCTGACATGGTATTTCACGACCGCCATTTGGCGACCGGGATCACCGGCTTATACGTGCCTTACGAAGCTCGGAATCATCTTTTCATAAGACAAACAGGTGATTCAAGCCTGCAATGTACTAGCCCAACTGGAAATTACTTTACAAAGTATCCTTCCTGTGGGCATCGAACCCACGACCACCGGGTCACAAGGCAAACGCCTAAACCACTCGACTACGAAGGCAGTTGCAAGGAGCAATGTTTTTTTTGCGATGCCCTTGTAAAAAAAGATACTTGTGGTAGCTCTATTTGGGAATATTAGTACCTAGGTACAAGGCATGCCTTTTAAGTTTTGTGATTGAAGAAAAAACACAACGAGAACCTTATAGTACTTTTTATTGTTTTTTAAAGTATTCACCACGTAGCTTAATACACTTTTCCATTAGCTCAAACCAGTTATTATAACATTTATTTCACTGTAAAGTGGGGGTGTTCAAAATGGCTAACTTGAAAGCGTCGACTGCTTCTTCACCGAATAAAATAGAATTTTGTAAATGTCTCTTTATGACAGAGTTATGCCCGAAAAAAAAAGAAACCGAATTGATAACCACCTCCTTTTTCGAGTCTCCGAAACTTCGTGATAATGTAGACTTTTATTGGTGACAGAATTATCAACATCGGGTCAGCTGGCCTATTCTGTCAGCATCTCACCGTATTAACGTTTATTCCATCTTGTTTGTATGGAAAGAAAGAAAATTCAGAAAAATAATTTATTTGTCACACACGGAATCTCACAATGTAGGCAACAATAAAAGGAAATGTAAATTAATTTTAAAAACAATAACATCGTGTGCCCCGCGGCTGCGCCAAATAGGTCCAGTTCAGCAAAATGCCAGACAACTAGGCGCTGCCTGACGCTGGTTTTCAACTGCATCTCATGTTGAAGTGTACGGATGTAAACCATTTTTGTAAAGTATTAAATAGGTATACAGGTAAATATATATTAATATGCTAAAGTGTATTTAACGATACCTAAATATATTTTAGTTATCATCATCATCTGCTTAGCTTTTTCCCAACTATATTTGGGGTCGGCTTCCAGTCAAACCGGTTTCAGCTGAATACCAGTATTTTACGTGATGCGACTGCCTACCAGACCTCCACAACCCATTAAATGGGTAACAGGGTATTTCTTGGCAATACTGGAGCCAGATTTACTGGCTTCTGACTATCCGTAACGACTGCCAAAGATCTACAAATTAAATGACAGCCGGGACCAACGGCTTAACGTGCTTCAAGAGCAAACCCATCACTAATAAAAAAAAAGAAACTAACAAACGTGTTACCTCTCCACAATATCAGTTTAGATACCCATGCATGTAGTTAAAAATAAATAAAATTCGTTTATGTAGTATTAACACCTGTTTTATGTAAGACTGAGTCTGTTAAACCATATGGCAATGTGAATAAACTTTTACGGAGGCTCTAAACTTTTTATTAGTTACAATATAAAGTCAAATATCTAATCAATTGCTTCTAGATGGATTTCTGTTGTTGATTAAATAGGTATTTCTCTTTAGTTTTGTTGATCTATGGACTAATTTATTTACTTTTTTTTGACATTGGTTACTTGACAAATGGTTGCACGGATAAAAATATAGGAAAGAGCTCTATTCCTTATCTAATGGCAATTAAATAAAACAGTGGGAATATGCGCATGTGGGACTCTAAATAAACAAATTCCGGGCTTATAAAGTATGATATACAGCGAATATGTGCTCAGAATAAATTAAAACGTAATAGTTGTTATATTTTATTCAAGTTAAAAATAAATCCGTCACTTTTTCATTCTAATCGTCGCCATTTTGTTCAAATGTCACGCTGACATAACATTTCGCGCGCTCCTGCAACCATAGATAAAGGGTTTAAATCTGTTTTTTTTTCGACCACAATAGCACAAATCGGGGTTGAAAAATCCAAACGATTAATTTTAATTCTTCCATTTATATTCGTGTCACATAGTTTTAAGAGCGGAAGTGCGTTTTTTGATGCCGTAATGGTTTCTTACATCCGGTTGTAATAGAAAATTGTTCGGTTTTAGGGATGGTAAGGCTGTTACCGCTATAAGCCATTTGTAACTGTTGTAGTATTTTTTTTAGCTTAATCGGATTTAGTAAAGCTAACTGTTTAGGTGCTATTCTCAAAAACACAAAATCAAAGGAGGTACTTATTTTGATATCAACTTCTAAACCAATGATTTAAAGTGTAATTTTTCAACTGATCCAAAAACGACATCGTTGAGTACCATTGATTACTTTTATTCGGAAAAACGCGCGGTTTCCATAGAATAAATCACGGAAGCAAAGACGCGGGAAGAAGTTAGCCTCTAAGTCTAATGTTAGGTAGGTAGTTTAAAAAGGTTCGTAGTTAGTTTAAAAATAACTTTGTAAAGTAAGTTATAAATAACCATAATCATGAGATTGTTTTGGTCGCGTGTTTTGTTGCAGTTAATCTCCGTTTAAAATTGTTATAAAATCTTTAGGAGTAGAAGAATTTCTAACTGGTTTAAAATGTATATTTTTAGGTACCTAAGTAGATAGACGTTATACAAGGAAATGGCTGTTGTGTTTGGTTAACTTCTTTAATCGTTGGAGAATGTAGAATCATGTATGAAAGCAAAAATTATCTTAAGTGGATATTGTCCTGTTGCGGAGTTTGTCTGAAAGAGTCACCACGGGAGGAACGCAAAGGGCATTAAGAGGAACACGGATGGGTTTTAGTCAGTAGGAGACTGACACTCTCCTGCTCCACCCAGAGCGGGAGGAGTCATTTGATGATGACTCAACCCTAAAAAAAGGGAACATTCTCTTAGGATAAGAGGTAAAGGCCTATGTGCTATTCCAGACTATAATCTATCACTGCGCCAAATTTCATACAGATCCGTTCAGCTGTTCCAGCGTGATTGAATAACAAACTCCCATCCATCCAAACTATTGACTTTTATAATTCTAACTAGTCGACGCGCGCAACTTCGTCTGCTCCGCTCCTATTGGTCTTAGCGTAATGATATATAGATAAGTATAACCTATAGCCTTCCTCGAAAATGGGCTATCTAACACTGAAAGAATTTTTCAAGTCGGGCCAGTAGTTCCTGAGATTAGCGCGTTCAAGTAAACAAACAAATAACAAACAAACAAACAAACTCTTCAGCTTTATAAGTTAGTATAGATATATAAAAAAATTCCGTTACTGACTGATTGAGTGACTGACAGACAACGCACTATTTATATAGTCTACTATATTACTACTATCTTTTGCCAGCGACTTCGTACGCGCATATCTCGTTTATTGCCGGTTGAGTAGTATAAATTCGAGAAATCCTCTCTCAGTGTTCGCCGACACTCCCCAAGGAACCTACATACCAAATTGCAGATCCTTTTTTTTGTAAGGATGGGAAATCATCAAATGACTCCTTCCGCTCTGGGCGGACCGGAAGGGAGTGTCAGACTCTTACTGACTAAAACCCATCCGTGTTCCTCCTACTGCCCTTTGCGTTCCAGGGTATGGTGCCTCTTTCGAACGGATTCCGCACCTCGGCAGGCACTGGCCCTAGCGGGCCCCGTCTCCCTTGCTGACAGCACTTTGAGGCGCGCGTGGAACAAAGCGCGCTGCCGACACGGGCCTGGTTTTGATCGGACGGCGAGCCGCCTAATACTCGCCGTCCGCAGGCCCAAATTGCAGATCCCTAAGACCAGTATTTTCGGCTGTGCGTTGTCTGTTTGTCACTCACTAACTTAATAACGGAAGAAAATATACCTATTGATTTGTTTATTTTATTTATTAGCTACAATACTTTAAAATTAAAACTACTATTTACCCTCTCAATATTATATTGAGTTTTCAATACAAGTAGCTCTTCAGGAAATGGGCGAGTCTACATACGATCTGCCCAAAACTAATTTAAGTTTTCTTTGCTAACCCCTGCATGAATATATAATAAGTATTCCCCACTATAATAGACTTTTAAGCATCGATGACCCTAGTATTAAATAGTTGTATAATTTCATAGACAACGGTAGTTTTTTTTTATAAAGCGATTATACCAATTGGTAGCCGAACAACTGTTGTTGGATGAATTATTTAAATTACTACAAAATATTTCGGCCGCCATTATGTTGTTCAACTAAATGTTTCTATTATTTAAATTAAAGTTATGTCGTAACTATTTTTTGTGATTTTTATATTATTACTTTGTATTGTGTAATGTTTTTGTATAGTAACGGAAATACATGTTTTGTTTGTAGAATTATAATATGTAGTTAATTTGGTTTTTTTTAAGCCAAGAGTGAATATGTTTTTTCTAGAAAAGCGTATTGGCAACCTCGCTTTCCATCAGGATAGATAGAAGTCAAACGCGAGCCTCTCAAAACATAAAAAAGAAGCTTAAATTACCTAGGACATTTTCTTTTTTGAACCTCAAGTAAAAAGCAATGTTCAATCCAGTAATTGGCTACACTACAAAAAACCGGCGCAATTTCCCACACAATCAATAAACTTAACTTAGCGAATGCCACAAAAAAGATATCCCAAACAACGCAAAATTTAAATCATCCGCCCAAACCAATTTGCACAAGCAACTACAAAACAACCCCCCCTCACAAGTTGAAAAAAAAACCTCTATAGACCAAAAACCCAAATAATATTTAAGGTTTTAAAGTCGCGGCATCTCAAAGTACGCCCCCGGGGCGCAGAGAGCGTATTTTCAAAATATTTTGACTTTAATAGCCCTCTTTGACATTACACTGACGTATTGTCGATGGTTGTGATTTTTTTTTCGAAAAATCGGCAAAGGTAAAGGTGTTGTTGTACTTTTTGTGTTGATTTGTAATAGATGTCGGTGTCGTATGTTCTGCGGGGGTGGCCCAATTTAACGGTCGTGTGTCTGATTGAAGGTGGAGTTGCTTTGCTATTTTTTTTGCTGTCGAATTTTTGTATGGTGTTCTTTGTTTTGTATATATAGCGGTAAACCTATTTGAAATGGAAATGGATATAATAATATGTTGGTGGTTGTTTAAGGCTGCTCTATCGAGAAATGCTTAAAAACAGCGTGCAGTTGATGCAACTTTTCGTCGGCAATAACAGAGAAACATACACCTAAAAAAAATAGTAAGTAATTTACATGATATGATACGTAATTTGGTATAGCCAGAATTTATTTATCGGTATCGCATAATAAGAAAATAAACCACCAAATCACCTCCAAATCGTTGAGATGAAACCATTTTACTCCTTAATTTCATATCATAAGAGTATAAAAAATATATTTACTGTTTTGCAATACAAACAAAAATAATTTGGTTTTGTTACTTATAAAAATATGTATTATTTTTATTGTGAAAGATTAAAAACACGGGTCGCGGAGTGGCGCGTAGAGGTGTAGTTAGCTCCGTTTGTATGTACAAGGTCATTGGCATGTATACAAGCCTTAAGCAGGTGCTATGTTTATAAAACCTAACTTCGTCTACGTCACATTTTACGGTTAGACCTTCAGCTTCGCAATGCTTGCAGAGGTTCGTAGATGGGTGACCATCCTTAACATACTGAGACTCGTCCGTGCCTCGGCCAGCACGTTAAGCTGTTGGTCCCGACTCATCATCATCATTATATCAGCCGAAAGAAGTTCACTGCATGCCATAGGCCTCCCCCAAGCGTCGCCACAACGACCGGTCCTACGCGTCTCGCATCCATTGGTTCCGACTGTCAAAAGTTAAATACATACATCTTCAACAGATGGAGTTAGAAGCTTGAAATTTGACACCAGACTGGGCTTGGGGTGTTGTGGTTCACAGCTACCACCTAGTTGTCAAGGTCAAACAGGCAATCGTTTTATCTATATAGATACTTAATATAGAAAGCTGTGGAGTTTGTTTGTTTGTTTGCTTGAACGCGCTAATCTCAGGAAATACTGGTCCGATTTGAAAAATTATTTCAGTGTTAGATAGCGCATTTATCGAGGAAGGCTATGGGCTATATATCATCACGCTAATGCCAAAAGGAGCGGAGAAGACGAATTTGCGCTGATCAACTAGTGTAAAATACTGGTTCTCATCTGCATCCGGTTAGACTGCAGTGAAACCCCAATATAGTTGGGAAAACGTTAGGCAGATTGGTTGATATTTGAACGTTAGATACGTTTCATGTTCACCATGATTTTTAAACTCATTTTATGTTTGTTGTGAGCGATAAAGCCGGGCATGACCAGTTTGTATCATGAAACAATGTGGAAAATACTTCCTTGAAAGAATTAAAACTTTTCCTAGTTCAGCAGAATCATATTTGCTAAATAAAAATACGGATGTTATTTCATCTATTCTGCTTCAGCCCAAGTAAGTAAATATACGGGCAGCGGTCAATTTTTTCTCCAAATGACTTGGGTCAAGTCTCCGCAAGTCAGATGTCCCAACCATCAATACACCACACCCATTCAACAAGAGAAACCGTCTCCACAATCACAATACGCACAATAAGAATCCAGTACATTTTAACAAACTTTTCAAACCAAACATGTAATCACATTATTTTATAATACTCCTCATTTTGTGTTCTTTTGATAACACGTGTCCAGACAACGACACAATACAAACAACATCACACCCTGGCAGGAAACGGCTGACCGCCACAAAGCCTTTGCCAAGCGGCTTTCTTGTAAAAAAACCGGATAATTTATGGTCAAGCCTGACAGCTGTCATATTTCCCGCGCGCGGGAAACGTCAAAGAATCGCGTTTTCATTGAATAGGGATGGGCAAGTGGAGTTTGCAGTTATATTTATTGGATCATCATGCTGTGTAGCTTGTGGGTGGTCGCTGGATTTAAGTAAGGTTTCAGGTGTTTTTTACATCTAGGTTCTTATAAGAACTAATTGTGCTGTTTTTAATGCCGGAATAAAACTATAGGGTTTCTTGCTTGTTAGCCGAGCTCAGGTCACCAAGTGTCAATCAGTCAATGTCCAGGGCATTTTATTTTTATTGAAGTAATACAATATCCATCATCGTAGTATAAACGTGAATGGGAGTAATAATTATAAGCAATTACTCACACACTTCGCCCGCGACTTCGTCCGCGCTTCAATTTTCTTAAGGATCCCTGTTCCATGTTTTTCTAGACAAATTATATTCTAAGACCTTCAGCAAGAACCACTCTGTCCATTAGTGATAACAGCATGAAAATCGGTGCAGTAGTTTTTGTGTATATTTTGAACAAACAGACAGATGCGGCGGAGTTGTATAATAAGTAGTGATGTTACGGTCCAATAAAAGAACTACATATAACGAAATAAACTTTTCGTTCGACTGGTCGACTGGCCTACAAAATCACAATACTTGTCCATCCCTAAATAAAAGTAAAAATGTTGACGTTAAAATTTGTTTAGTAAATAAAAAAAGGAGATAGTTTACATCAGTCCCATCAGCTGGCGACCGCAGGCTGACCAGTAATGACAGCCACACAATGCTTACAATTTTGTATTGTTTGAAAACAATTGAAAAATCCAATGACACCAGACCTTCCTTTCTTTAAAATACTCACACAAAAGTATGTCCGATTTTGACGTACACTGACCATTCTGACCTGTAATTTTTTGTAATAGTCAACAAATACGGTAATGTATGTCAAAGTAAGGTTATATTGGCGCAAGACTTTCCAAAATCGGTCGAAATAAATTGGGCTTTACACCATTTAACAAAGACCTCTCACTGTCGGAAGGTTCTAAAGAAAACTGGGTCTTCAATAAATTGTTTGATATCCATCTTTATAAGACCTTTAATTACTTAGCAAATACACAAATACCAGGCTTAGGGAATTCTGGACGTTAAACGAGTCCAATTTAGTAAGAGCCACAATTGTAAACAAATGAAAATACAGCGTAGGTCGTCATAAATTGGTTTTGTATTTCAAAAGTTGTCGCGTGCCGAAAGCGGCCATAACCAAATGTTTGTAATTTTTTTCACGTCAATTGTTCAGAGACAATGGACAACACGGGTACAGCCTTTTGACGGATTGTTTTGAATAAATAAAACTACCGGTGTTACTTGTTGAGAAAAAAAATGTAAGACGATGATTTTTATTTTTTTATTGTGGCAACTTTAGTTGTGAAGTTACTGGTTGTGGTTTTGAATGATAATGGGTCGGTTTTAAGTATTGTTGCATGTAAATGGGTATGTACCTGAGGGATATCACTTAAATAGGTCTAGACAACGATGACTTTGCGGTTCTTTCATAATATCAGTACCTATGTAATTGGCCTCCTTCAGGAAAAAGGCCTCTTCTTACATAAAGAAGGTACAACACTTTTTACTCGAATGTTTTCCTCACGCTTGCTTATTGTGTGTTGGTTATTTGGAATTAGTAAGTTGTAGTTTCAGTGCTAATCAGCCATATTTTTATGTAAGATGGTTAATCACCAAATGAGTCCTCCCGCTCTGGGGGAGCGGAAGGGAGTGACAGACTTACTGACTAAAACCCATCCGTATTCCTCCTAATGCCCTTTGCATTCCAGGGCCCCGGTGACTCGTTCGGACAAATACCGCAATCCTGGTAGGCACTGGCTCTAGTGGCCCCGTCTACCATGCTGACATCTCTTTGAGCGCGCGTGGAACAAATCGCACCGTCGATCCGGGCCTGGTTCTGATCGGACGATGAGCTACCAAAGGTTGGTCCGTGGATAGGTGACCATCCAGCGCATACACAGTTGGTAACCGCTGTCCATCGTGGATCTTTGATATTATCTCAGTTGTGATACATAGTGGACTTCTCACCAATATACATAAAATGTTTTGGGAATACTATCAGTGTGCGTACAGCTAACAAGTAGAATTCTCTGCTGGAGTCTTTGTTTCCTGATAGCTACAACTGTTTATATTTAATTCATAATTTATTAACAAAAATCTTATAAATTAGTTCCGAAATTTGCCGTCCGAAATAGGTGACGTAGTGTGGGCATCACGACATGACAGCGTCGTTTCCGTCACGGCATACGAGTTAGTTTTCCTGCCATGGCAGGAAAACTAACTCGTATGCGCGCCAATAGATGTTTGACATCAAAAATATCAATTCAACTCAACCATTTTTAAATACCATCTACATAAAATATTAGCAGTCTACTTGGGGTACCCATCATTCCCGGGGGTGCTATAAAACAATTATTCCCCTGTACAAACAGATGAACCGCAGGCTCTCGACAAACCATAATCTGTTGATGGTGTTCGGTTACAGAATGGGGTCGTGATCCAGGGGAACTTAGTAGGGGTGACGATGTGTTGAAATATTCGAGTTTTGCTTCAGTTTACAGAGAATGGAAGTCAAGTCTTTATAATGTTATTGTTTAAATTAAAAAAAAAATTAGAGGGATCATTTTTATGTTTGTATGAGTAATACTGATGCAAATACAGTTGTGACATTTTCTTTTTTTTTTTTTAAACATCGCAGATAACACTGCAGAAAATTGCTGGAGAGTAAATTACGGTCAGCCATGTGATGTGCGGTTTTTTTCTCTGTTTTTCATGAAGTCCTCTTATCCTCCTGTAAACACTTTATTTTATTGTATAAAATAAAGCCGACGCTTGGGGGAGGCATATGTTCAGCAGTGGACGTCTTTTGGCTAATATGATGATGCTAATTGTAAAAAATATTATAAATATGAAATTTTGTGACAATGAATATTTGTTACTCTTGCACGTAAATACTACTAAACGGATTTCTGTTTGCCACACATATAGTTATTAATAACTTTAACGACGGCATGCATACCTGAAGTGGACAAAACTGCGATAAACGTTTGAGGTTTTATAATCACAGTAACTTAATTTACATCCGCACAAAACTTTTCGTCGGTGATGACAGGGCTCCTTGTCCTGTGTTTCTTGTATTTACATGCCTAACCAATAAAACCCCGGTGTGCAAACATTTTACCCCTCAAATATTCTCTATTCCTCTATTTAGCGACAGCCCTAGCCCTACCACTAGGGGTTGTATTTTAGCACCCGCTCGCGGATTATTGCTGTTTTGTTACTTACCACTGTTTTCGTATTACGCATCGTTAAAAATAGAACAAACTCAAAAATTCAATGGCAACTAAAGATTTTAGCAAAAAAAAAACAATCTTATCACTGACTGATGTTACAAATATTAGCTTAGTATTGCTAACATGTCAAAACATTATTTTGCAATTTTTAATATTTTACCATGGTGTTGTCTAAAAACTGTGTAAGTTAATTATATAATATATAATGATATTTTTCCGTTAAATTAATATTCTGTAATCAGTTTGCTGACAACCCTACCGCAAGGGGTTGTATTTTATCACCCTCTCGCGGATTATTGCCGTTTTGTTACTTACCACTGTTTTCGTGTTACGCAACGTTCTGCTAAGTTGATATTGTGATCATATTTTTCTTGTTTAGTTATTATTTTTGTGATTTGGGGGCACCGAGATTAATGGAATTAATTTTAATTGAATTGCTTGCTTTGGGGTGTCGTTAATTTGTTATTATTAAATGATTGCTTCAGTTATGAACACGGTAGGTAATCGCGTAGAAATTTTGTTTGGTTTTCTTATTTTCTACATTCTGGCCAAAAAATGGCAGAAATAATTTTCTTTTAACATTTATTAAAGTATAAACTATGACTTACTTGTCAAAATGATCTATTTATTAAACGATTGATTAATCGAACGATCGATCGATTAATTTATTGATCTATCCAAAATTAGTGCTACAACCACAAATTAATATAGCGAAATATAAAGGGTACTTTATAAAGGTGTTCATACACTGGCGTCTACATCATTTTGAATATATGGAAGCTATTAATTTTTGTAGGAATTGTTTATAACTTTTTTGAAGGACGATTATTAGCATTGGCAGAACTAGGTTTCTTTTTAAATATTCTTATGGCTTTAATATTCTTTTCGTTACCTACTCCCGCTATAAAAATGCATGATTGAATTTTCTAAGCTCGATAGCCAGATTGGTGATATCTATGGTAAAACGTATCTACCAACCTAAAACTAAGAACTATCTACCAACCTCATCCCCCACAACATACCACACCTAGGTACTTAAATAAAAGGCCAGGAACACACACATAACACCCACATTTACACCGCAACACATTTCGAACATCCCTCACAAAAACCGCTTCAAAAATCATCCCTCGGCCGATATGAAACATGTATAACGTGCGGGGCGAGGGAGGGGTGTAAACAATGAGCTTCGAATAAACAGGACTACCCCTACAATGGCGCTGTTTACGAATTTTCACCCCCGACCCAAGTAGTAATGGATTTTGTGGGGTGTGGTACAGGGGTGAAGAGGTAGCGGGAAATGGATATTTATATTCAATAATGTGAACGCGTTAAATGTTTATAGAGGCGATATTTTTGCACCTGAACTGCTGTGGGAAAAGCTCTTTAAACATGTTTCGTGTAAATAAGAAGAGAAAAAACTCGACTGCAAAGATAAATAAAAATGTAGTTCCAAACGCTTGGGAATAGTCTGTCGTTTGAAAGAAAGATAGAAAATAGATTTATATGATTAAGAAAAAGTTAAAAAAGAAAAAAATACCACTAAAATATTCTGTTTCTTTACTTCAATTAAATATTCAGTCTTCAGTTTAATCTTAGATTACCTTCAGACTACTTGAAAAGTCATCTATCTGAGACAGATGTCCCAAATATAATGATTTCAGAACCATCATCATTATCACCATATCAGCCGAAAGACATTCACTGCTGAACATAAGCCTCCCCAAGTGTTGTGACAACAACCGGTCCTGTGCGCCTCGCATCCATCGGAAACGCGATCCTCATCAAGTCATTGGTTTACCTTGTGGGAGGATTTGAGAATGGTCGATCATGATTCATTTTTTGTTGGCTTGTATAGTCCTTAAAATAAGCCTAATTTTTGAAGCCCTTAGAATATCTAAGTTTTGCAATTTTTATGTAGTGATTATGGTGAGAAATTAATTTCCCAGTAAAAATAGAATTTTTATTCCTGAAATCAAGGTGTGGCAAATTTCTTATTATCCCATTCCATTCCCGCTCACCGCCTATAACTTATCGCCACAAAAACTTCTCAGCAAGGTGTGGCCCGTGATTGTTAATATCGGAGGGTGAGCAGAGCCCCTGTCACTCGTATTGAATGCTAATCACAATCTTTGTCCCGAGATTGTCTTCCTCGTATGTTTGCGTCGCGTAATTGAGAAGATGTTGGGGATGAGTTATGGGCGTTTTGTCTTTGGTTCACGAGGTTACGCAGAGGACCAGAGTACTTACGCAGTGGAAGTCAGTTTTTTTTAAGGATTAAATATCGTTAAATGACTCCTTCCACTCTTGGCGGAGTGGAAGGGAGTGTCAGACTCTTACTGACTAAAACCCATCCGTGTTCCTCTTAGTGCCCTTTGCGTTCCAGGGCCGCGGTGACTCTTTCGAACAAATTCCGCAACAGAGGAAGACTTAAGATTGTGAATA
Organism: Lacanobia oleracea; assembly: GCA_950371165.1. Lineage (NCBI taxonomy): Eukaryota > Metazoa > Arthropoda > Insecta > Lepidoptera > Noctuidae > Lacanobia > Lacanobia oleracea. Next base: position 14,134,250 of record OX493413.1, read on the forward strand.
TCAGAGGGTGAGCGGAGCGCCTGACACTCATATTGAATGCTAATCACAATCTTTGTCGCGAGGCGAGATTGTCTTCCTCGTACGTGTCGAATAATTGAGAAGATGTTGGGGATGAGTTATGGCGGTTTTGTCTTCGGTTAGCGGGGTTAAGTTTTTTTGAGCGCGGAGATTTGCAAGAACTGTGTGACAGAAACTGAAACGCGGTCGCTCACAATGGGCCGCATCAGAAGGCTTAAAGTCCTCCAAAGGGGAATGGAAAGGGCTGCGCTTGGAGTTTCTTTGCTTGAATCCTGAAGGTTTCCGCAGGCGAGTGCCATTACGAAAGGACATTGCTCGCTGGATGCAGCACAGCCGATGATGTCGAATGGTTCTGGATTGGCGACCGCTTACCCACTAGTAAACGAAACTTTGGAAGACCTCCCACAATGTGGACCGGTGACCTGGTGAAGGGCGCGGGAGTCCGCTGGATGTGAGTCCACAGGACCGGTCGATGGGGCAACACTTTGGAAAGGCCTATGTCTTAAGTTTAGATCAACAAGTCCTCCCCGTGAAGAGAAGACAGGAGTTTTATAAAGAATCTTCTGCCTTAATAAGTACCCACCTAGATACCTACCTATTTACATAGTTTCCATGAGCCTATAATAAACGAAAGCATTTGTAAAACAAAGACCGAAAACATTAATCTAATCACAAAACATAACTACCACAAACGAAACCACGGGAAACGAACTACAAAGAAAACATTTTCAGTAATATCTTCAAAAGCAATAAAACGCTGCCATATTGCCGCGACATATGTTCTCAACGCTCCCGCGGTTTGTCTATGACAACGTTTTTTTTTTATCTGTCGATGGGCGAAGGCGTTTATTGGACGTATTTGCTGACTAAGTTCGCGTTCGGATATTGTCGTTTTTATTAGAAAATGGAACGTCGTAAGATTGGCTTTTGCGGGCAGCTAACAAATATCATAAATGTAAGATGGTGCTTAGGAAGATTGTGGCAACTATGTAGTGAGAAAGAATGTAGGTTGTGAAGTGCGTTATTGCTTTTTCTTGTGGTCGTAACTTGCGTCTGCTGATTTAGTTTGCATTTGGCGGTTTACTTGAGACTTGGCAAAGATAACGCTTGTCGAATGTAAGTTTTTTTAGTATCTATGTACCTATTTAGTTATGTTTTTCTTTGCTATTTATCCGAATTTATAGCTTAGCTGTCTTTGATACATCTGTGAAAAATATCGCTGAGTTGAATACCGTAACACATATCCATATAGTTAAGAGTATAATAATGGTATCCCAAGCTTTTGCGTTCATCGAGTCGGAATTTATGTGCTTTTGCCCGTAAGTCCGCGCACATCCCGTTTTTTCCGGTTCCCGTAGGAATTACGGGAAATCGTCTCTTAGTGCTCCCCTAAACTCCGCAAGGAACCTACATGCTAAATTTCAGCTTTCTACAACCAGTAGTTTCGGTTGTGCTTTGTCTGTCAGTCACTATCTCAGTAACGGAAGAATTTTATATATTAGGTTAGACCAGAATAATATAAAACCGTCGCTCTATTCGTACAAAAGGAACGTGATTGCGTAACCAGATTTAAATTGAACCGCTAAAATACTCAACACCATTTTTTTATCCTTCGAAATTTAAACCCTCGTAATCCCATGTCAAGTCACGGATTACCACAAAATAACTCTCAAAAGCACTTGAACTAAACCAAAACATCCAATTTGCTTCCAATCCTATCACAATACCAATTTTCCATCAGATTTAATCACAATTTCAAATCTAATAACAAAAAAAAAAAGATTACATACAATCTATAGCGATCTACCGCAGGCTGTAGCGACGAACGCCTTTGCCGAAAAGAAAGTGGGAAGATTGTCTATGGAAAAACATGGCGGTACATTTAGGCGGCTTGTTTGACACGAACATCTTGTTAGCCTGTACCAAATACGTAGTTTTATAAATATAAATAAGGTGTAAAAAAGATTGGTAAGCGTGTTTGTTGCATTTTTGTAACGGGGTCTGTATAATAATAGATGTTTTTAGCATTGTATGGTTTTGTGTAAAGTTTAAAGGCAGATTAATGAAGAAAATTATAATAACCCATAGAAGTGTGTTATTCCATTAAATAAAACTACTTCTTAAACATATTACAATTGAAGCGCTACGATATGAGATGAGTATTAAAATACATACGCCAGAGTAGAATGACGAATTTCCTTAAAAAAATACAGCAAAAGCTTCATCCAAGTCCCTCATAAGTTCAGCTCAAACACATTTAAACACCGACATAAGTGCCCCTCAAGAAATACTACTACCTGCAATCTATCCTACGCTTCCCGTATACCTTGTTTTTGGTAACAAACCAATGTTACTAAAAACACGTAGTTACCAACATACCGCGCCCAAGGATCCCTAAAACCCCTCGGATATAATACTCTTCAACACAATGGGAGTCCGTAACAAATGTTGCGACTCGTTTTCTTGTCACTTTTTCTATGTAAATTGTCCGCGCAATTTGTGTCGCGACTGTCGTCCCTTTGTTGCTGGCGATTTTTTTGTCGCCACGCGATTTTTTTGTTGCCTCTCTTTCTAGGGTTGTCAAGTGAGAAAAGATGGCTATAGTTAGGTTGGATACCGGTATCCAGTTGCATCCGGATATACTGGAGACCATGGGCGCCGGGAAGGGGTTGCACCCCTTGGCTTTCAAAACATACCACATTATAGATAAAAATAAAAATAAACAAACGGAACGTAGTAAGAGACCTAGCAAATCCGAGGCGAGTTACTTCGATTTCCCTCGCGTTCGGCCTTGTATCCGTCTTCTTTAATTTCTGGCAAAAGAAACCATATCCTGTTCGAAGCGGGGTTTTGAAGATGCACCTCCCTGAAAATGGTCCTGCCGACGCCCATGCTGGAGGCCCAAAGGGTTTGGAGTTGACTTCCAGTCTATTCGGAATCCAGATACAGCATTATACACAAATATTTGCTCAAACTGGCTGGTCTGTTTAGCTTTAGGACCTAAGCCCATAGAAAAGGTACCGTTCTATGAGCTGTAATAAATGTTATAGCGAAAATGACAAATTTTTGGGATTGACGACATTGTCGTATTGGTTGTTAATCCCATTAACTACCTGTTTTTATCCGAGTGTGCCAGAATAACCCTCCGGTTTTGCTTTTCGAGAGTATGTATGTACCTAGGTATGTATAATTGTTTGGCACGAACGGCACGATGGATTTTAGCTTGAGAGGTGTCGTTAGATTCGACTTGATTGTGAGAGTGTATATAAAAATTTAAATTGCCGATTTTTGCCACCATATTACTCCTTCAAAAACACACTAAAATATAGGAAACAAAAAGAAAATACTTTGTCAAAAAACCCGACCGCTAAAAACGACTAAAAAGTTTGAAACAAGTCACTTTTCAAGCAGTAATGCAGTTCAATCACTGATCTGATGCCACCGACAACTGCATCAGACTGCTTCAAAAGCGAATTGTTTCGAACTTTTTAGTCGTTTTTAGCGGTCGGGTTTTTTGACAAAGACAATTTTTTTTTATAAACATATTCCAATAACTATCCAAGCTTAAGTTGTTAACTGCAGACTTATATAAAAGACCACTAAAGTATATAATTTTGTCGAGTTATATGAAGAAAAATGTATTCAAAAAAATATTTGTTTTGAGTTAATTATTGCGTAAATCGCGTTTTGTTTTTTGTGTTTTCAACAATCGTTACAGCTGATAGAACGTAATTTTACCAAGAGATGGCAACCCTAGCCATTTCGCATTCAATTAAACGTGTTACAGCGTGCTTTAGTTGGATTATCGGATAGATTTATTTATATTTTACGCGCCGGCTCTAAGGGGTTTTGAGATAAGTAAGTGTAGTGATATGGCAATTGTGTTCTGGGTTTTTGATGGTTTAAATTAGTTGTGTAGTTTGAGGGTTGTTATTTAGTTGTGTGGTCTTTTTAATGAGCTCGTTTTTGAGTGCAAAGTCTACACTTTTGTAGTACCTTTCCTTTTTTTTCAATCGAAGATAATGCTTAACGCATGCCACATCATCCGGGGAGACGACGTGGTTATGTGGGACTTGCATCCACTAAAAACTTCGCCTGTGCACTTACTTTCGCCTTGATGGGTGGGTGGCGAGTACTGCTACGCATGACATTCGCGACCCATCTAGCGTGGCCCACTTCTGGGCTCTCTCTTCTATGCCTGATCGGGCTCCCCCTTTTTTCAGCGATGTCCGGGTGTACTGGGACATCACCACAACTCCAAGGACCTTACAGCGTGGACGATAGTCTCTGATCTATAGTCTGCAGGCCCTTTCTATGGTGGCATCAAGACAGCATTTCGCCGCCTGCGCCGTCCTGTCCTTCTGCGGCGAATCGGGTCAGCGAAAGGGTCTTCCTCTCTGACCCGGTCCGCCGCTTCCTTCTGCGAGATTACGTCCTCGCAAAAAGATGCAACCGCCTCCCATACCGTTTCACTACTAATCATACCCCTAACAACGACCGGAAGTGATAGATCTTCTCCAATTTCTGTCACCAGAACACGACGCTGCGCTTTCCAGGCAGGGCACTGCTCGAGAGTGTGCAGAGCCGTGTCTTGGCTGTAGCCGCACTGATTTTGAAATGCCCGTTCCAAAGCTAGAAATGTTTCGGTGGAGCTGCGTTTATATGGCTCACCTAATTAACAATGCTTTACCAAGGTCAATTACTCAACTACCCCTCAATAAGTTTTGTGTTACGTTGCGGAAGTGGTTGTTACAGGAGTGTTTTTATTCGATAGACGAGTTCTTTCAAAAGTGTCCCTGTAAATTCTATACAATAAAGCACAGACATATTTAATTAATTAACTAATAGTAATTCATATTTTTAGTTAAAAAAAAATACCTACTATGGCATGCTATATATTGGCCAAATGTGTGTTACTTAATATTGTATATAAGAACATGTACCTACCATATTTGAAGCAATAAATAAATTAAATGAATTGACAGACAGGCGGACGGACGGATGGACAGCGGAGGCTTAGTAATAAGGTTCCGTTGGTTACCCTTTGGGTACGGATCCCTAAAAAAGTTGGGGAGACCAACGAACTGGATGCGTACCTTAAGGGTTGAATCAAAGTAGCTGGAAGATATTAGGGAGGATGTACTGGAAGAATGTAGACCATCTAAATGCAATACTTTCAAACACGAAAGTGATGTAGGTACTGTGCCTGTCTCGGAATATTTACGTAAACAGACTTCAGTATAAATATACTGTCTAGTAGGTAGGTATCTGATGAATAAAAATTAGCATATACTACATAACACGCTTTGACGATGCCGCCAGATAGTGGTCGCTACTAAAAAGGACAAGTTCATAATATCATGTTGCTGAAGCTATAGTTTTGCCATTATCTGATATGTAAGGATTGCATATAGGTAGGTACTTAGTTTTATTAGGGATAACATTCTGTTCTAGAGATGGTTTTATAACCTACCTACTAGAGACCTGCCCCGGCTTATCCTTTTATTAATAACTAGTTTTGCTCGCGGCATCTTACGTGCAAATCCCGTTTTTTACCCGACTGCGAAAGAAGGAGGGTTATGTTTTTCGAGTGTATGTATGTATATTTCTTTGGCACGGCCTAGAGCCTAAACGGCTCGATGGATTTTAGCTTGAGAGGTGTCGTTAGATTCGTATTTACTGTGAGAGTGACACTGGGTATTAAATGAAAAAAAAAAACAAAATGGTGGGTTTTTGGCGCCAAATTATACTATTATAAATTATTTATTTTTATAAATTTAATTTTTTTATTAATTTTTATATTATAAAATAATATAATTTTTTTTTTTCAACACCTGTCGAGTAGGGCATTAAGTTAAGGGCTCGAGGAGACAATTCCAAAAAAGTAACGCACTAAAATTTAGGAAATAAAAAATTGACTGTCAAAAACCCGACCGACCGCTAAAAACGACTGAAAAGTTCGAAACAAGTCGCTTTTCAAGCAGTCTGATGCAGTTTAATAACTAATCCAAAGCCACCAACTGCATCAGACTGCTTAAAAACGACTTGTTCACTTGTGTACTTTTTAGTCGATTTTAGCGGTTGGGTTTTTTCCCTTTCCCGTAGTAATTTCTCAAAAAAAAATGTAGGTATGTAGGTAAAGTAAGGTAAATTCTCTCTTAGTGCTCGTAGCAAGTGAAGCTGAAATTTAGTAGGTATATAGGTTCCTTGACGATTAAGAGACGATTTCTCATAATTCCTAGGGGAACGAGAAAAACGGGATATGCGCGAACAAAGTCGCAGGAAAAATCTAGTATTCTAAAATAGGAGAGTCAACTCTTTTAAAGCCACCTAAGGGTCTCACATACACTTAAGGTGGATGCTCCAGGGTAGCCCGCGAAATTCAAATATTTTTATGTTTTTTGCAATTTGCCGGTCAGTGTGAAGCTGTATGTGGACCAAGTGCGATCCGCGACCGTAACGCGTATTTATCTAAAGAATTATAACCATTTTAATCATCAATATAGCCCTCTAAGTTCATGTAGTTCGAAAGAATGAATTTTTCAGAAATAATCAGCAGAAAAAGATAACCATAGATAAAATCTCATTAAAAGATTAAAACTAAAAGGGACTAGACTACTACCTAAGTGCGCGCCATTTTATATTCTCCGGCCTTCATAAAATTGACATAAAACTCGATTGCTGAGCTCAAAACGTAAAAACTCAACTTTAAGACCTTTTTCACAGCTTAATGAAGCCCGAATGATCCCCATTGGCTAATCCCCACAGATTATAAACTCTTTTAACCTCAAAACTCTTTTTAATACTCCTTCTTTTTTTTTAAAGCGCGTCCAACGACAATAATTGGTTAATTGATAACTATAAAGCTTTTAGTTTATGGTCACTTCATTTTTTTAAATTAATTGTGAGTTTTAAATTAAGTATTTATTCGTTGGTGTTTATAGTGAAGAATTTTAATTTGGGCGGCAATTGTTTTATTTGAGGTTATGTTTGCAAATATTTAATATGGGTTTTCGCGCGACTGCTTATATTACAACCACATTACAGGATTAAAATAGCCTTAATATGTGGCTTTGACGGGATTTTGCTGGTCACGAGTTCCCAGAGCAGGACCGGTCGAAGTGGTAACGCATTGGGGTGACCTATGTCCAGCAGTGCACGCCTTTCAGCTGTAATAATGATGAAGGAATTTCACCTGGGCAGTAAGTTCCAAAACCTATGAGGGTTTTAGACATTAGTGTTGTAAAATAGAATAGATATTAAGTACTCCATATAAGTTACAGATAATATAGATAGCTCGTGGCTAGATAACAACAGCCGCACGGCAGCCGATCTTCAAGGTTAAGCAACGCTTGCCGAGGTTGGTTCTGTGGATGGGTGACCATCTTAACATACCGAGTTTCCTCCGTGCCTCGGAAAGCACGTTAAGCCGTTGGTCCTGCTGGCTGTCATTTGTAGATCTTTGGCAGTCGTTACGGATAGTCAGAATCCAGTAAATCTGACTCCAGTCTTGCCATGAAGTACCGTGTTACCCAGTTAATGGGTTGTGGAGGTCTGGTAGGCAGCCGCTCCTCGTAAAATACTGGTATTCAACTAAATCCGGCTTGACTGGAAGCCGACCCCAATATAGTTGGGAAAAGGTTAGGCAGATGATGATGACGACGTAAATTGCTTCAAAACCAGCGTTTGGCTTTGATATTCTTATGCAAGGCGTATAGGACGGTTAGTACTAAAGCCTTACCAGTGCTGGCGGGTGTTCTCCCAGTCGATCTAGAAGTGCAGCGGCGTGCTGCAATGTACTACTACGCTAGAAAGATTACGGACCCAGAGTTCTTACAGCAACGCGGCCGTGCTAAGATCTCTAGATTACTAAAACCCCAGACTGATGTCTGGGAGGAACTTTTATCCGAGTGGCAATGTAGGTGGGAAAATTCCATCAAAGGCCGTCACCTCCACCAGTTTTTTCCATCTGTTCGTAAGCGGCTGGATAGGACATGGCTGGAGGTGGATCACTGTGTTGCCTGTTTCTCACAGGTCATGGCAATTTTAAGAGTAAATTATTTTCCTTTAAGCTTGTGGCCTCGCCTTTATGTCAATGTTCTACAGCTGACCATGAATACGAACAATCCGCACATCACATCTTATGGGAGTGTAGTCTTTGGCAAACTGAACGCAATATTATGTTAGATAGTATTAAGGTTACATCTGGGGTAGTTTACTATACGGACTTTGTTGAAACCAGAACAAGTTTCCGTGCGTTCAAGCGATTTTGCCATACGTATTACTGGAATCAAAAGTAGCTCACAATTTAGGACCCATTAGTTTAAGTGGTAAGATATAATCCGTGGTGCTTGGCAACTGGGCTTAACCCAGTTGTGTTTGTCCCTTGGTGCCTATTGGCCTAGTTTTATTCTGTCTCCTGCTTGACACGGAGGGAAGTGGAAATTATATATATTTTTTCCTACTCCTCCGCTGTACTTTTCTGATTAATTTCGTTGCAGGATCCAAGACAGTTGAATCGTTTCTCCGGGACTCGTCGGGTTTCATTGGCTCGGCGTTTTTCTGGTGGTCGCCACTGTTGATTCTGGCTTTCAGGAGTTGCAGTGGTTGGGAATGTGTGGTGGGCTTGTCCCATTAAAAAAAATAAAAAAAGATGATGATGATATAAGTTACAGATAAGATAGATATGAAACATTAGATAGGATGATACAATGGGCGGCCTTATCGCTACAAGCGATCTTTTTAAGACAAAAGACAAGTTTATTGAGCCTTCTTCAGACAATCCATCAGGAACGAGTCCAACACGTCACGCCAGCGTTTCTTTACCCTTTAATAATGTTTAATATTCTTCCTCTGCCATGATCTATTTTAAAGTTGGTTCCAATACGAAAGAAAACGGGTCGACTGTTCAACATACCTACATTTCTGCGGTAGACATAGGTACCTACGGCATCTAATTGAATAAAAAAGGTTCTTGATAGTTTTAAAATCGATTAAACAAAGATACTTAGTTTTCAATTCGATGTGTAGCACGCAATAGCTGGCTAATCGATTCTGTTGATCCATAGACAAAGAGAATGGACTGAGCTTTCCCTATCTAGATCAATCAATTATATTAAGGTTAGGTATTCCCAATTTTCCATCACTTTGAATCAATAATAAACAGACAAATAGCGAATATAACCGTACGGGCATGTGACAGCTGGAAATGAAGCGATCGTGCGACCAGCAGTTGCCTTTTCGGTAAAACCAACCAACAGAAACGAGACAGATTGACCGCACAGTTGCTTTCTCTCATTCTACATTTTGCTCAATAATGTGAGGTTATTACTCAGTCCATTCTCTACGTCTATAGTGATTCCATCAATACTCCGCAACCATTGCATTTTTAATTCTCCGCAGTATCTACTACTTACATAGGCATACTACGAATTGCCACCATCGTAACCACAACCTACAGAAAAAAGAGAAGGAGAAAAAGCAGTCGGGTAAAAAGAGACAGAATTACCACACAGTTGCTTTCTCTCTTTCTACATTTTCGTCAATTTTGTGAGGTTAACGCTCAGTCCCTTCTCTTTATGTACGTATTGTGGATCCAACAAGACTCCTCACCCATTGCATTTTTAATTCTCCGTAGTATCTACTACTTACATATGCATACGCCGCGGCTCCGTCTGTTTGTGCAGCACGCGATGCGTTGAAGAGTTAAAGTTATTACTTCCCTTTCCTACCGTATCGGGTAATGTTCTTAAACAGAAGTAGGTTCTTTGTAAGGAGGTGGTGAGGTGAAATGTGAGTTGTTTTTTAGAGCTTCAAATCTTCTTACTAATCTTATCTATACTAATATATAAAGCTGAAGAGTTTGTTTGTTTGTTTGCTTGAACGCGCTAATCTCAGGAACTTCTGGTCCGATTTGAAAAATTATTTCAGTGTTAGATAGCCCATTTATTGAGGAAGGCTATCATCACGCTAAGACCAATAGGAGCGGAGCAGTAATGAAATTGTGAAACAGACGAAGTTGCGCGGGTCAACTAGTCCTTTACAAAAAAAAAAACAAAAAAGAATATTCCCTGACTGTATTGTTCGTAAGGGAATATTAGATGAATCAATCTTACTGTAATAGTCCATAGACAAAAATCAATTTGTCGAACTTTTTCCTATTGTATGTTGAGACAGGTTGAGAACAGAGTCATTTGATGACTTGACATCCAAAATAAAAAACGGTACCTGAGATTAGCGCGTTCAAGCTAACAAACTCAACAAAGTGTAAGATTTGAAATCATCAAATGACTCCTCCCGCTCTGGGCGGAGCAGAAGGGAGTATCAGACTTACTGACTAAAACCCACCCGTATTCCTCTTAATGCCCGCTGCGTTCGGGGACCGCGGTGACTTTTTGAAACAATTCCCAAACTCTGCCAGACATTTTCAAGATGGCTACCCAATCAAAGACTCCGAAGATAATCATCAGCAACAATTCTGGCTTCCCATTCAATAGATAATATAAATTTATGAATCATTCATATTCCCAATAGTATTTAGATATGGATCGTTACCATAAACTTTTACCGTAAACTTTTATAGATCGTAAACTCTTTGGTCAAGTATTTGGTTTAAAGTGAAGTAATTTACGCTTCGAATTATTTAGAGGAAGTGTTACAATAAAAATTGGACGAGTTTTATTTGGATTTCTGTGAGATAAGATATGGTTATTGGTTTTTCTGATTGGAAAGTTTTTTAAAGGAGATTTTTTATTTTATGTGTTATGCGTGTTATATTTAGATAAATCATATGGGAAGGTCTTATAGGTACACGATATAGGTACCTAGAAGGTAACCTAGGACGTTCCGCTTATACTCAAGAAGTAGGTAGGTACTTAATTTTTGCCCACAACTTCGTACGGTCATATCCCGTATTTCCCCGATCCCGTAGGCAATTCGGGAAATCCTGTATTAGCGCTCCTTAACACTCCCCAAAGAACATACACGCCAAATTTCGGTTTCTGCGACCAGTGCTTACATACGTGGTCAATAAAACAATAAGTTCTATAATAATTGTAATATTATTTTATCTAAACAACACATATTGCCCGCGACTTCGTACGCGCATATCCCGTTTATTCCCGTTCCCGGAGGAATTTCGGGAAATCCTCTCTTAGTGCTCCCCTACACTCCCTTTTTTACAAATAGGGTACTTTTTATCTTAGTCAATTTGACATACATGAGGCAAAAGCTAGAGAAATGGAGATCCAATATGGAACTGTTACCTAGTTATTGTAACATTATTTAACAGTTCTAAGGAACTCTGCATTGTTCATGTATTTTTCGCCTCTCTTCCTTGTTTATATTCCAGAACAACAAATTACGGCCGCAAATTGAATTCCTTTCGCTAAATACTTCTAGGAATCCAAAAGTCCACGAAAAACACATAGCAAAACATTATTAAATAAAATGTGAAATACTTAACGACTTTTTCAGATGCTAATAGATAATAAAACTCAACACAAAAAGTTATTAAATACACGCGAACAGAATCTCAAGAATCCATTTAACACAAGAAAAGCTCATTCCATCTTTATCGAATGCATCTAAAAACGGACATCAAAATTCTATCACGCAACCTCATTACGAAAATCCAATTCTTCCTTCAAAATAACATCATCATTGTACAAAAAAAAAACACACCCCAACACATCCCTACTATATTTATAAAAATAACCAATAACATGCGTTAATGTTGGCTGAATACATGCAGCTGCTGTTGCTATGAAAAAAGTTAGGCGCGTTGTCATTGGTCGGTGTCGTGGCGGACGCATTAGCCGCATCTGTCATCTTTATATTGTTTCGCGCCATATTTTTCGCGGCAATATTACGTATTTATGTGTTGTAATAAAATGTTATGTTTACGGTTAATTGCGTAAGGTATGGATGTTTATTTTGTGAGGAATTTTATGGGAAATGAAACGTGTGGTTTTTATTTCAGTGTTGTTGTCGACGTAGGTCATGCATTTAGCTGACCGTTGACTACCGTTGATACAGATTCAATCAAATGGATTAAGTTAACATAGCTTAAATAATCAGTCGTTATTAAAACCGTAGATAGGTAGGTAATAGTTTCGTTACTAAATATTTTCAAATTAAGAAAAATGTTTTTAACTATAATTTATTTACTTACTATTGAAAACGAGGGGCTGTAAGTAAATACTAATAAAGATTTTTTTAAAGCTCTGTCGGCCATCACGTACAGAACTATATATTACTTTAGATAATAAAGAATTCTAGTTTCAAGTTTTTTGTAAGCATGTTAGTTCTCGATATGAAATTATTTTTCTTTCTTCTTTTTAGGGTTCCGTACCCGAAGGATAACCAACGGAACCCTATTATTAAGCCTCCGCTGTCCGTCCGTCTGTCCGTCTGTCCAACCGTAATCAGATTCAAATAGAGTCTTCACATATCTATACTAATATGTATAGAATTAATAGACACTTCATGTTCGCTCACGCAAATAAATATACATAGATTTGCAATGCGTAACGTGTAGTTTTTTTTTGATAAATCGTCTAGCTTCTCCCCGTGGCTTTAACCGCGTGAAAAGTGTTGTAGTGTCTGAATTTTTCTGAAAACTGTTTTAGTTTCACAACAACACATTCATTGTGCGTACATCTAAGGAGTGGAATTCCCTGCCACAGTCTGTGTTTCCTGATAGCAACAACCTGGGAGTCTTTAAGTCAAGAGCGAATAGGTTACTTCTAGGCAAGCGTGCTCTATCTTCGACTGCATCATTGCTTACCATCAGGTGAGATAGTGTTGACACGTGTACCTATAAATAGTAAAATAAAACTTCTCATGGGATCATACTACTGCGATAAAACTATTCAATGTTCCAATCCTGGCCATAGTTTACCCATGTGTCAAGTTTTATACGAATCTATTCAGACGTTCAGCCGTCAAAAGGTAACAAACGTACCTACAGATAGACTTACTTTTGCATTTAAAATTATTACCTTCTACCAGCGGGTTCGCCCGCGTGAATATCGAATAGTATCGCAAGGGAACATATTACTCCCATAAAAAATTTCCTATGTCCTTTTCCAAGTTCCAATCTGTCTTTATGCCAAAATTCATCAAAATTGCCTAAGCGGTTTAGGTGTGACAACGAAACAAACATACAGATGGACAGACAAACAGACATAGCATGTCAGCTGAACTATGCACGTGGAATGAATAATTTAGTAAGAAAATAGAAGCGTGGTAAGTAGGTATGTACTAAAGTTTGTTAACGAGGCGAATAAATGAGAAGATAACTTGAGTATGTTTTCTGATATCTAGTCGTGGTCTGGAGGTTTAAAGGCTGAGTTTTTTATGTTCTTTAAACTATTGATGATGGTTCATACCATCATAGGTTGGTCTGTGGATGGGTGACCATCTTAACATACCGAGTTTCCTCCGTGCCTCGGAAAGCACGTTAAGCTGTTGGTCCCGGCTGTCATTTGTAGATCTTAGGCAGTCGTTACGGATTGTTAGAAGCCAGTAAATCTGACTCCAGTCTTGCCAAGAAATAACGTGTTACCCAGTTAATGGGTTGTGAAGGTCTGGTAGGCAGCCGCTCCACGTAAAACACTGGTATTCAGCTGAATCCGGTTTGACTGGAAGCCGACCCCAATATAGTTGGGAAAAGGCTAGGCAGATGATGATGATGATGATGATGGTTCATACCGAACATTATTTATTTTACTAGAAACATGTCTATCTTAATATAAATATATTTATATATAAAATTCTTCCGTTACAAACTGATTGAGTGACTGACAGACAATGCGCAGCCAAAACTACTGGTCGTAGAAAGCTGAAATTTGGCACTAAGATGGATTTCTCTGAATTCCTACGGGAACGGGAAAAAACGGGAAATGCGCGTACGAAGTCTCGGGAAAAAGCTAGTTTTACATATTAAACTAGCACTGCGCCCGCGACTTTGTCCACGCTGCAATTTTTTAATGATCACTTTTTTTTTTCTAAAAAAATTATACACTAAAACTTTCCTCGAGAACCACTCTATCCATTGGTGAAATGAGCATGAAAATGGGTGCAGTAGTTTGTGTGTTTATCGTGACTGCTAATCTAGCACTTAAAATTAAAATATTATAGGTATTGATGAATAGGGCTTCCTAAAGTTTTTTTTTTATTTGCAATGGGTTTGCTCTTGACTCTAGTCTATGTCAGAGATGACAGAGACAAAGTCTACAATGGAGCGAGCCTACCCAGGAGCCTGTTTACTAACTTTGAAGAGATTAGGGTTGTAAGCTTTTGGAAACACAGACGCAGGCAGTGAGTTCCATTCCTTTGCTGTGCGCATTATAAAGTTTTCGGCTATGAAGCAAAACGTGTGAAAAAAAAATTGAAAAAGTTCTTTTCTAATTTACTCGTTGACTTAGATATAAAATTTGTAACAGAATAAACACAATAACTCTAAAGGGAACATTGTACTCATCATTATGAACAACCTTCACTATGGGATCAACACTGAAATCGCGAAATATAAACAATGAACCCTTAAGATGCATTGTGTTTGTTCTAATGGACGTTTCATTGCTTACGCGTGTCAGCTGCATTGAATTCGGTTCATTCATTTCCAAGAACTAGTGGTCGCCCAGTGGTCGAAATTTTACCGTAAGTTTATTTAAATGTTAGTATTTTAAGGATTATTACGAAAAAATGTTAGCTTTTTAACAGTTCACTCCACCTTTGCAGAATCCACTAGCAGTTAGGAGACTGCTGCAGATCAATATTCTAAGGAGGTAACATTATTTAGAACGCTCTTGACTGTATCCAATCATAAATACCTATCCCACCTCCATAATTATTTAAAAAAAGAACGGCAAAAAGTATCAGTTAGGTTCCTCCTGTCACTACCCGCATTCAGGCGCTCGTAAAACCCGAATTATTAACATATAAATTGTTATTTGTCAAGCACGGTGGCCGTGCCGCGATAAGGCACGCCGCGCAAACGATTATATTGTTCTATATTATGCGGAGGTACGTTGAGGTGCTAGGTGGGATAAACTTGTTTGGGGTTTGAGGTCATTTTTTTGAGCTAGGTTTAAAATAGTATAGAAGAGAGTGTCCGACTCTTACTGACTAAAACCCATCTGAAATCCTCCTAATGCCTTTTGCGTTCCAGGGCCGCGGTGACTCTGTCCGTAATAAACGCTGGCAGGCACTGGCCCTAGTGTGCCTCGTCTACAAGTACAGTGCACCCAGAGGCTCTAAGCATGAGGCTTTAACTGGTGGTAGGCTTCGGCCGATGGCTTGTGACCACCCACTGGGCAAAGACGTACCGCCAAGCGGCTTAGCTGTGTTCCGGTACGATGCTCAGTGTAGCCAATTCAGAGGAGTTGGGTCGTAATAGTTGTTCCAATGCAGGCAGACCAGCCAGGCTAGCCCTGGCATGGGCGTATCGGGAGACTAGTCTTGGAGGGTAGCGGGATCCGAGGCACGGTGCGCCGCTGGCCGACCGCCAGGTAGTTGGGGACCCAAGTAATGTGCTAGCCACACATGAAAGGCTGCCCCGCCAACTGGCGAAAAATCCCGGAATGCATCATCGTGCTGGTTGGCGACCAGATGAAAGGGCCCGATGGACATTCCCGGGGGGGCTCGGGCGTCCCCGCAGTCTCCAGACTAGTCCCCCAAAGATGTCGTCCTGTCAGGGCGTGCCTGAAGGTTAGCAGCTTGGAACCTCATTTCACTTCCTTCTCCTCAACCTCCATCACTCAAGTTTATTAATGAACAGGAATAAAAAGAGAAAAGCTGTACAGCGGCAGCACGTCCTTTCGCATAAAGTGCACCTCTCTAATATACGAGGTCTGCACTCAAATCTCGCCGCAGTCCATCACCATCTTGAGACCGAGAAACCAGCGTTCTTGTTCCTGTCGGAGACGCAGATCGGATGTCCGTCGGACGTGTCATACCTGTCTTACCCTGGGTTTACCCTGGAGCACCACTTTGGACCCCGCGCGGGCGTATGCATGTACGCCCGGGACGACATCTGCTATGGGCGTCTCCGCTACCTTGAAGACTCCAGGTTCTCAACGCTGTGGGCTATGGTGGACACAGGTCTAGACAAAATTGTCTACGCATGCGTCTACCGTTCGCACAGCGGTGATTTGGAGACAACTGGGCTTACACAGCACCTGAGTGAGGCGGCGGATGCGGCTCAGCAGCGGAACCTTTCTGCCCAATTGGTGTTACTGGGGGACTTCAATGCCCACCATCAGGAGTGGCTCTTCCCATACCAGTGCACAGACAATGCTGGACGAGAGACGCGAAAGCTAGCGCTTGCGTTAAATCTTACCCAGCTGGTCCAGGGGGCAACGAGGGTGCCGGATGTTGATTCGCACACTGCCAATTGCTTGGACCTTCTGCTGACAACAGATCCAGACCGCTATTCGGTGTCGATTTCATCACCACTGGGTAGTTCCGACCACTGTCTCGTCGTCGTCTCGTGTTGTCTGTGTCACTGTGAAGTCTGTGTCTGTCTACTCTCCGCCCGATCCTAGCCCAAGAGGCACCCGGCGGGTATGGCGATACAAGTCAGCAGATTGGGATGGCATGCGATCTTTCTTCGCATGTTACCCTTGGCAGCCTACTTGCTTTTCTTCCACTGATGCTACGTCGTGCGCGGACGCCGTGACGGATGTGTTGCGGAGGGGAATGGAGTACTACATTCCGTTCTCTAACATAGCAATATCTGGCGAAGCTCGTCCTTGGTTTGGGGCCGAGTGCAATCGCGCCGATGCGCTTAAGCACGCGGCGTACCTAGCATGGGTCGACGCTCGTACGCGCAAAGCAAATGACGTGAGTCAGAAGAAGAGAGCCTTCAACAGGGCTGCTAAGTCCTGCAAGAAGGTGTTGCGGAGGGCTCGGTTTGACCACATTAGCCGAATAGGGAACAAACTTGCTTCATACCCAGCAGGTAGTAAGGCTTTTTGGTCCCTGGCTAAGTCGGTCGAATCGAACTTCTGCCGCCCCTCACTACCACCACTGCTGAGACCCGACGGGACGCTGGCCCACTCCGCTGAGGAGAAAGCGAACTTGTTTGTTTCTTTGTTTGCGGAATCTTCACGTCTGGATCCTGGTGGCGCGACGCCCTCCGCCTCCTGGTGAATGCGAGTCGAGTATGTCGAACATTCGCATTCATCAGAAGGACGTCCGTAGGGTACTGCGTAACCTAGACGTGAACAAGGCTAGTGGTCCCGACGGGATACCGGCAATTGTTCTGAAGACTTGTGCGCCTGAGTTGTCTCCGATCTTGACACGCCTATTTCGCCTTTCGTTTGAGACTGGAAAAGTGCCGAAGGCTTGGAAGCAAGCTAACGTGCAGCCCGTGCCCAAGAAGGGTAGTCGAGCTGACCCGTCGAATTATAGACCCATCTCGGTAACGTCCATACTCTGTAAGACTATGGAACGCGTGCTGAATCATAAGCTCCTGGCGTACCTAGAAGCGAATGATATCCTTAGTGACCGGCAATACGGGTTTCGCCGAAATCGGTCAACTGGGGATCTTCTAGCGTATGCCATTCACATCTGGAGTGAGGCCATAGAGAAGCACGGGGAGGCACTGGCGGTCTCCCTTGACATCTCGAAGGCCTTCGACAGGGTCTGGCACGATGGCCTTATTAGTAAACTTCCTTCCTTCGGTCTGCCCGCCGGTTTGTGTGATTGGATCGCAGATTTCCTGAGGGATCGGTCTATCCGAGTGGTCATAGATGGCTGCTCGTCTGGACTGCTGGATATTAATGCCGGGGTTCCTCAGGGGTCGGTGCTTTCGGCAACACTGTTCTTGCTGCATATTAATGATCTGCTTAAACTCGGTACCTTTGGGTATGCAGACGACAGCACTGTTGCTGAAAGATACGTGTCCGACGCACGAGCTGGTGGGTCGCAGATCCGGTCTCTCCGGGAGACAATGGTTGAGCGCTTGAACGTGTCCCTACAGGCGGTCTCTGATTGGGGCGATGCCAATCTGGTCAAGTTCAATGCTGCTAAGACCCAAGCGTGTCTATTTTCCGCCAAAAGGAGCCAATTCCGCCCAGCTCCATCTTTCCGCGGTGAAACCGTGCCGATAACCGACCATCTTGAGCTTCTTGGGGTTACATTAACATCTACTCTCAATTTTGGCCCTTACATAGAGGCAAAAGCTCAAGTGGCTGCAAAGAAGTTGGGGATTCTGGCTAAGGTGAGACGGTACTTCACGCCGGAACAGCTGCTCAAACTCTATCAAGCGCAAGTTCGATCGTGTATGGAATACTGCTCTCATCTTTGGGATGGATCTGCCAGATACCAGCTTGATGCCCTTGAGTCAATTGAGAAACGAGCCAAGAGGATCATCGGCAATGAGAGGCTCGTCGCGTCGAAGCTCCAAAGTCTTGAACATCGACGACGAGTTGCTAGCCTGTCGGTTTTTTACCGGTTGCATTTTGGGGAATGTGCGACGGAATTGCATAATTTAATTCCGCCAAGCCCGTTCCATCATCGGACCACAAGACGAACGGCGATGCGCCACCGGTACATGGTGGACATCCCACCCATACGCACAAAACGTTTTGGGAACACATTCATAGTGCGTACAGCTAAGGAGTGGAATTCCCTGCCGGAGTCTGTGTTTCCTGATAGCTACAACCTGGGAGTCTTTAAATCAAGAGTGAATAGGTTATTTCTAGGCAAGCGTGCTCCATCTTCGACCACATCCTCGCTTACCATCAGGTGAGATAGTGGTCAAACGCGTGCCTATCAACAGAAAAAAAAAAAAAAAAAGCAAGTGACATTCTGTCAGCTGTAGCGTGGCAGAAGCGATTTTCATAACGTCAAAAATGTATGGGATTGACAGACGCTGTCGAAATGTCACGTGATCGATCCCTTATTTTAATGGCATTTCGACAATCGCATTCGCTAATAGGGGACTGCAGGAAATATAGGTGGCAGCACAGAAGTGTCATTATCAAGGTTAATTTACTTGTAAGTTTCGGATTTGCTACGCTAGATGGCACAGTCTATTTCGTGCACGTTTCCCTAAAGGGAGCGTGCAGGAACTATAGGTGGCAGCACAGATGCGTCAATGTCAAGTTGGTATATTTAACTTATAAGTTTCGAATAGGTATGCAACACTAGATGGCATAGTAAATGCCATGCATTCGCTAATAGAATGGCACTTTGTTTAAATTAAAATGTCTGCCCAGTATCTCGCTGTGTTGACTGTTCACCGCTCTGGGTGAAGCAGAAGGGAGTGTCAACTCTTACTGACTAAAACCCGTCCGTGTTCCTCTTAATGCCTATTGCGTTCCAGGGCCGCGGTGACTCTTTCGAACAATTCAATCATCCTGCATCACAAATACAAGACCGCCATCTTGCCCACACAATTCAGCCTTAGGCTGTCTCTTTACATAATTATGACGTGCAAACTTACGAGCATTATCAAATATTATTATACATTATCAACAATTATCAGCCTGTTAGTAGTCACACCTGCGTTTATGTTTCATTAATGCAAAGATTGCTGAGCAGATAGGCTTACAGTGTGAAGTGCTTTTTAATGCACATAGTTAACAGGTTAAATAGGTAATAATGCTGTTTTAATAGGATAAGCTGTTTTATAGTGTTAAAGGTGCCAAAATTCTGCATGTGGCTATTTAAAATAGCACCTACTGGCTAACTTAGATATAGATGGAGCTGAAAGGTTCTGGAGTGATGGCCGCTTACCAGAAGACGAAGTGTTGGAAGGCTTTCCACAAGATGGACCGAATTTTCGTTCTTAAAATCGTCCAAATTAAATTAGCAATACATATAACGCCAATGAATGTCAAAACATTGGGATATCTGAGGAGTTTTTGATGTTGTGCGACAGCGATACAAATACGAATAATCTGAGGTAGGCGTACGTTACGCTGTCTTTCGGCTAAAAGATGATGATAATGAACTGCTCAAGTTGGCCGTTTAATTTTTTCCTGCATAATACGTTTGACACAATATCTTAACCAAGCTATCAAACCACAATTTTAGTTCCATAGCTAAAACTTAACTGACTATTATGTAAACTCTCATTTTCAAAGATATTACACAAAAATATCTACCTATACAAAAATATCCCATGTTTCCCCTACCATGTTTACTTACTCCCTACAGACACATTATGCCCCAAAAATGATATAAATCACTTAACAATACCAAACTGGGGCGAAGCGGCACAATTAGACGCTAACTAGTCCAAATTACCCACATCTCCTCGTCTCGGGGGAGAATGTAACAGATTATTGGTGTTACGAAGCGGCTGTGGGGGCGTGATGTTGCATTTTTGCCTATTCTACTCATAATGGAGTGGGGAGTGTATTATTGTTACTTAGTGTCGGTTTTTGTATGAAGAATGATCGTTCTGCTTGTCTATGGTGAGTGGTGGTACTGAAATATTGTTTCAAACTGGCTGACTGTCATATTTTGCTCACCGAATTAGATATTTGTTAGGTATTGCTAATAATTATGCGTATCTACCTATTTATTAAATCATTAGGTTCAGAAACAACATAAAATTATCATAAATCGCACCACCAATAAAATTCCCGCCGATTCACAAACGTCAAATTCAAACGCCACTAATCACGTTAAAAAAGAAACAAAACAAAACCGCTCCGTTCCACGTAACGAAAACCCGAAAAACGATTACAAAAATAAGCCATACCCACACCTATTTTATTACATGCAGATAACAAAATAATCTTCAAAGGCAGGACCACATACTTACCGTGGATATTTAAAAAACTATAAAAAGTAAAACTGGCGATGGCGGCTGTTAAGAACCGTGGATCTTTGTAATAAAACATTGTTGTTTATGGCCGACTAAGCTTCGGACCGGACTCGTTTATATTTATATATTCGAGGTGTGATTGGGAGTAGATAGTCTGATTTTGAATTTGATTGGCGATTTCGGCGGTGAAGTACGAAGGGCCGATTAATTTTTAGCGGCGACTTGATTTTACCTGGGTTGTTAACGAAGGAAGGATTAAATTCCTTGAAATCAATGAAGTTCCAAACAAATTATGATTAAATTCTTTATTTTCAGAACTAATAAGACCCATGGTCTGAGTAACAATAAAATGTACCAACATACTGATATTGCTGTGTTAGTGATATCATCATCATCACCATTATATCAACCGAAAGACGTCCACTGCTGGACTTAGGCCTCCCCGCGCGTGTCGCCTCAACAACCGGTCTTGTGCATTTCGCATCCATCGGCTACCCGCGACCTTCACCAGGTCATCGGTCAACCTTATGAAAGGCCTTCCAACGATACATTATGTTTATTAAGAAATTATTATCTGCCTAGCCTTTTCCCAACTACATTGGGGTCGGCTTCCAGTCAAACCGGATTCAGCTGAATACCAGTATGTTTATTAAGAAATAAGGCATCAATTTTTTTTTAATTTTTTTTGTTTGTTATGGGTTTGCTTTTGACTCTAGTCTATGTCAGAGATGACAGAGACAAAGTACGATGGAGCGAGCCTACCCAGAAGGAGCCTGTTCACTCTAACTTTGAAGAGATTAGGTTTGTAAGCTTATTACCTACATAGAAAAAGTTTATGCACAGTAAATAGGCGGAATTAATGCCTTAGGCACTTTCTGTCAGTGGAAATGAAGTTAAGCTAGGAACTTATACTAATATTATAAAGCTGAATAGTTTGTTTTGTTGAACGCGCAAATCTCAGGAACGACTGGTACGAATTGGAAAAATCTTTTGGATAGCTCATTTATCGAGGAAGGCTAGGTATATAACATCACGCTATGATCAAAAGGAGTGGAGTATTAATAAAAAATGTTGACGCCGATGAAATTGCGCGGGTCAGCTTGCCTAAGATGAGCTTGAACTTAGACAAGATTTTCTGTCGGCATTATTGTTTCCTGGGAAATTGTCATGTCAAATGATTTCAATTCTAACATAATGCAGCTGAATACCAGTATTTTACGTGGAGTAACTGTTTATCTAATCTCCATAACCCAGGCGTGGGTATCAGTAACACCAGACCACCATGGAACCAGGTCAGAGGCCCTTGAGGCGGTTTAGAAACTCTGACACTAACGTATGTGGGGTCGTTAGGACTTACTGCCCACACGAGATGAAGAAGAAGAAGTAACACCATACCACTTAGTAAGACTGGTGTCAGATTTTCGGGCACAATTAACAATAATCAATAAGATGCCTCCATGGTCGAGTGGTTTAGGCATTTGCCTTGTGACTGTTAAAATACAAAGAGGTTCATTCCTGTTTGTTGTACTGGCTGAATGCAAAGCTAGTTTGTTGCTTGGTTACCACTCTGGTTATTTTCCTTTGACTTTTATATTGGTACTTGGATATTAAACTGACTGTTAAAATCTACCTAAATGTTTTTCCATCTATATAAATTCGAGTGAACTTTACTCGTCCCAATTCCACAAGAAATAGCACACTCTCACAATTTATAAGAGTGACTTGGTGGTCGTGGGTTCGATTCCCACGGTAAGCATATTTGTAAAGTGGTTTTTAGTTTGGCTAGGACATTGCAGGGGCTTGAATCACCTGTCTGATAAAAAGATGATTCCGTGCTTCGGAAGGCACGTATAAGCCGGTGGTCTCGGCCGTCAAATGGCGGTCGTCAAATAAACCATGTCAGAGACTCTTGAGGCGATTTAGAAAATCTGACACTAGGGTGTGTGGGGTCGTTAGATTTCACTGACCACACGATAAGAAGAAAAAAATTAACAAGATCTAAATAAGCTGGTCATAAAACTAACTGGCATTTTACTGAAACCAATCCAAATAATAATTTCCAACGGCCTATTAGAATATTGGCAGCCATTTTGCAAATGTTGTCTCTGCCACATAAGTGTCACTATTGCCAGTCACAAAATAATATCTAGCGGTAATAAATATAAAACAGAATAATATTTTATTAAAATTATTTACTGCTTAATTACAGGTTAGGGAAAATGTATGTTTTATGTAAATTGCTCGAACAGCTGTACGTCGTAAGTTACTTGAGACCTGTGGTAGTAGATCAAACTGTTATGCCCAATTATGTTGATAGAAATATCTGGTTTAAAAACCTGATTTTGTCTAGGCTAGCGTTTAAACAATATAATTAGCTTGTTAGCTGTAGAGCTTCTTGTGAAAGAGCTCGATTGGTGTAGAGCAGTAGTGCTGGTTGCGGAATTTGTTCGATAGAGTCGCCGAGCCCTGGAACGCAAAGGAAACTAGGAGAAACACGGATGGGCTTTAGTCAGTAAGAGTCTGACACTCCCGCACGCTCCGCCCAGAGCGGAAGGAGTCATTTGATAATTTACAAACCTAAAAAAAAACAGTAGTGCTATTCTGCAAGAATCTTACCGTGAAAATCTTGATGAAGTGATCCTGAAGTTTCAGGTCGATCCCTAGCAGTAAGTGGATTGAAAGTTAAGGTTGCTTTACAAGAAACGTGATATTTTCGGCTATTTCTGCTCTATCAGAAAAGTGGAAATACATTAAAAGCATCAAAGTTTTGTATGCAAATAATCCTCCCGATCAAATTTCGGTCATGCTGGCCTAGCTACTGGCGAAACGTAGTGTGGAACGCCCTGCGGCAGGATGGACCAATGATTTACAGAAGATGGCTGGCAGCGGATGAATGCGGACTGCTCAAGACCGCGATGGTTGGTGCTCAGGCTTTTGTTCAGTAGATAGTGGACGGCAATTGACTGATCTGATAATAAGCGAAGTACGCAGGAGATATTATTATACAGCACAATTTAGAGCACAGCCGCACTCTCTCTTCATACTTATTATAAAGAGGTAAAGTTTGTGAGGTTGTAAGGGGTAATCTCTGGATCTACTGAACCGATTTTGAAAATTCTTTTACCAATAGAAAGCTACTTTATTTGTGAGTATCTCAGGATATATATTAATTAACCCAAAAAATACCGCCCAACGAAGTGGGCACGGGTCAGCTAGTTTACTATCTATTAATATTTTGATGGAACGACAAGCTGACCCCACTCCATACGCAACTGAATCGTTACGTGATCAAAGTTATGATAAGTCAGACGCACCCTGGACAGTCATGACGGATTTTGAACTCGCCAATTTTTACCAAACTAATGCGTTATAATTTCAACATTGCACCAATCCCTAGTTGGTGCAATGTTGAAAAAATCCCGGCCCCCTTCTACCATCGGACATCCAGACGCACTTCATCTTACCATCCCTACCTTGTAGCTATTCCACCAATTTGCATTAAGCGTTTCCAAACGTCTTTTACAATGCGCACAGCAAAGGAGTGGAACTCTCTGCCTGCGTCTGTGTTTCCAAAAGCTTACAACCCTAATCTCTTCAAAGTTAGAGTGAACAGGCTCCTTCTGGGTAAGGTCGCTCCATCGTAGACTTTGTCTCTGTCATCTCTGACATAGACTTGAGTCAAGAGCAAAGCCATAACAAATAAAAAAAAAATTGTCTCTGAATCACCCGAAGGTTCACTAGTAGAAAATGCCAATCCACCTCTGTACAATAGTGTGCGTTATTATATTTGTTATTTATTTTTAAATTTCACAGCCTATGCTGAGATAGGGACCTTTTTGGCCTCGCACAAACTAAATATTATTATAGATTAAGTAATAGACTACTGTTAGTTGTAATTAATTTTACATCCGTCTGTTTTGTGCGATTCCCAAATAAACATTTTTCTTCCTTTCTTTCGTTAAGTATTAAATTAATAAATTCAAAATGTGCCAAGGATATTACGTATCTTTTTATTCTGTATTGTCTCGCGTTTCTCAATCTCACCTGAAAAAATTAAATGATGGAAAGCGACCTAGTGGAGAGCCTGCTGGAGTGATGGAGCGTGGTAAGTATTAACAACAATATGAATCATTTGTGTTCGAATTAAATAAATATAAATAAAAGCGTGGATAATAATGGATCACGCTTACTTGTAACCAATTCACTCTTGACTGAAAGATCCTCAGGTTATAGTATCAGGAAACACATCTACAGGCAATTTATGAATTGTAAGACTCAACTACCTAGGTCAAGAAGAAAAATCGCCGACCATAAGGTTGGCCGTCGGCGACTGCTATGATTCAATCCAAACTCATTATACGAAAAATCTTGGCACATATCTTGTTAAATATTTTGAGTTAAAGATATTTATATGTTCGCCTCTTCTAAGAGATATTATGTGATCTTATATTCTTTACTACGAGGAAACGGTTGGCGAATGTTCCGACGGACGCGGTCTCCGTATCGAAAAAGGCGCCGTGAAATGAGGTTCTACATATTTCACAAGAAAAGAAAAAAAAGCTGAATAATTTTTAAAACATTTATAGATTTTTCATGTAGGTTTCAAAATCTGTTTATTTGGGAATGATTTGAAGATAAGGTTCGTTTAAATTGTTAGCAATAAAATTATATGCAATACTTTTAGGTCCATAGGGCCACTCGTCTACCTAGATAAAATTTTTATTTACGAGATAATTCTATTCATTTGTGATTTATTTTTCACCGTATTTTGGTAAAATTGCACACTTGGTAAGCGCACTAGAGTCAATGCAAAATGGAAACGCTGAAAAATATCTCTTAATTTTTTTTTACCTTTACTTGGTTTTTATGTATATTTAATCTGTATACTTACAACAATTATCTTCTCATACCCATCATATAAGTACTATACTAATATTAAAAAGAGGTAAAGTTTGTGAGTTTGTGAGGTTGTAGGGATAATCTCTGGATCTACTGAACCGATTTCAAAAATTCTTTTACCAATAGAAAGCCACGTTATTTGTGACAGAGTTTCACCGTCGACGGTGAGTCGATGGTGATAAGTGAGTGGTTGCAGTGTGAATGATTTTTTCTGTATAATGTTGGTGAATTCGGCGGTTCTTAACCATTTACATTTTTGTTAAATGTAGTTTTCAGTGATCCTGTGTGTAAAGGGTAGGTAAATGAAATCCTTCGAACTTTTAAGTACTAGCGCCTATCATGATAAGCAAACCTAGTCCACGGCTCATTAATTTATTCCCCATTTCCCAAACCACTCTAAATCAATAGGCATAAAAGCACAGATTATAAAATCAACTGGAAGTTCTCACAATCGATTGCTACTAAACCCCCTCTACACGAGAAGGCGTGTATATAACTAGCCTCGATGCCTTGATGCCTTTGCTCCTAAAAAAAGAAAATTAAAAAAAAAACCACCCGACGATGAGGTAACGAACGAGGCGCGTTCGCCGCGTTCCTTTTTTAAAAACCGTCGACGTGTGTGGTCCGATTGGATTCGAAACTATGGAAATTGAACTTTATATGGCAACTGTTATCGAAGGTTTTAGTGTGTACGGTTTTAAAGAAATGTTTTTCTGTAGTATGTATGAATATTGGAACTTTGAAGAACTTAATTGGTAGAAAATTGTATGTAATTTTTTGTTTTGTGTGTATGCGTATGTTTTGACTTTCCTAATTTTTGTATGATTCAATATTGGGTATTGTTTAATTGGTTTAATTTTAGTGCGGCATTGTTTTTCAGACACTTCGAATATTATCAGGGAATTTAATCACTTTTACGGACAGACGCTTGACCATAGAGTCGTAACATAATGTAGGTAGCCTACCAAAGACATAATTTTCACTGCCATACACTATCTCGTACAAAATATTTTAAATTTGTGTTTGATGTACCTAGGGTATAGTAAAGTAAAATTTTACTATAGCTAAGATATTTGTTTCGCACATAATATTATTTGAATTGGAAATATACTATAGGTATTTTTGTATGATACATGTAAGTATGTCGCATAAAATTAAACCAAAATAATATGGTGTTGCATTTTTTAATATTCGAAATTCCCTTACGTTGACGTTAGGTAGGTACTATAGGTACGTCGAAACATTTGGCCCTGGCGGGCTAAATGCAGCAAGGTCCACATGCACAAACCAGATTTTTTGCCGTGAAAACGTCTTATAAATCGATGAACGCCGGCTGCGCGCACGAAAAAGTGTCACGTTCAGCGTGACAGCGCGATACAAGGGATAGAGGCACGATCAAACTAAGCGTTTGGCTTGTCTGTTAAGAATTCAATTGTTTTCTAATGACGTTATCACGTAAAATTATCGTCCGTAAACCGACTTTATAGACAAACAATTTTTTTTGATTCAGAGTTCAGAAGATTAAAACATAGCATTTTGCCAGGACGAGCTTTGTGCCAAAATTCCACTGGGCAAAGGCCTCCCCCATAATTTCCAGCTATTAACTCTTTCTGTTGCGTTCTCCGGCCAGACTATCAGGAATGTATTCAATCGTTACGCCAGCGTTTTTCAGGCCTGCCTCGGTTGCGATGTCCATCTTCAGGCACCCACTGTGTGGCGATCCTGGCCTATCTGTCTTCGTGCATCCTATCCATCCTATTGCGTCTATTTAGACGTACAGACAGACGGACACCCGAGTGATCCTATAAGGGTACCGTTTTTTACGGATTTTCGGATATTCGGAACCCTAAAAGGAATCAAAGCTTTGTTAAAACTAGAGTTTTGTTCATATATATTTCAAGATCTGTTAAATATTTTCTACATTTTGTTCACTCACCAAAACATTTTTTTCTTATCCGTCCGAAACTTGACACTTTAGTTACCGAGAGTCGAGACAGATAAGGTAATCAATTGAGATAAATGATCATTGAGCGGGCAGAAGGGGCCCAATCCAATCATTTATTGCTTTGTTGACAATGGCGTGAGGATTCTGTCTGTGCCGCCGGGGAAAAAAGGTCTTTTTTTTTTCTTATAAACTTTATAAAAATAGCTAATGCCATCGTTAAAAATATTATTCAGCGATCAAAGGCCTGACTATAAAAGGAAAAAACCCAACAAAATTCTCCCTACGCATCATCATCTGCCTAGCCTTTTCCCAACTATATTGGGGTCGGCATCCAGTACCGGATTCAGCTGAATACCAGTGTTTTACGTAGAGCGGCTGCCTACCAGACCTCCACAACCCATTAACTGGGTAACACGGTACTAAAATTCTCCCTACGCATAATATTTAAAATTATAATAGGTGATTACCAAAACAAGTTTAGAAATTTAAAACAAAAGAAAATTAAATATTTGTATATTAATTGGTATTGTATTTAAGTAGGTATTTTATATTATTATGTATAATAGGGAAGATGCAAACACAGAATTTATGAGAGTTTTGTCAGTAAAATGACAGTTCTTGACCAGTGATAGACACGAGTGACGTCATCGTCCGTTTTCGCGCGAACCTTTAAACTGTCGGTTTAAAAACGCAATTTTGGAAATAAATTAAAGTTCATTTTTAATTTATGTGGTGGTCTATTATAGATGGAGTTCTTTAAAATTAAAGCAAAAATGAAAATATTGCATGTTCCCTATTACTATTATGAACAACTTTTATTGTTGGACCAACACTGAAATCGCGAAAAAAAAACGGCTGTTCAGTACATTTTTTGAGTTATCCGCACAGAAATGTACGGGGCATTAATTTCTTTTTCTTGATTTCAAGTAGTCTAAGACAATCATAATAATGAGTACAATGACCCCTTTCAAGGTATTGTGTTCATTCTGTTACACTTTGTAGAAGGGTGCATTAAAACCTCGTCGGTTTGCGGAGTATGAGGTCCTGGGTTCGACTCCTGGGTCGTTCAAAGTGTCATTGGGTTTTTCGACGTTGTGGATTTTTTAATCTTTAATTGTTTTGTAATTACCTACTGATTTAACCGGTGGGTTGTCGTCGGCACACGTGTATGCCATTGGGCGTCAACTGAAGTTGATGCATAATGGCATCCCACATGCCCTACCAAATCACGCAGTTTAAACTTCTTTTTTTTAAAACGCAGTGTTTAATATCCCATGGCCCCCGATCGACTACAAAACATGGCGGCCGCCTTTTTTACAATAAAACTATTCAATTGTTTTTGCGTCGCGACGGCTATTGCGTCCAGATCATCACAGGTTGAAAGAGTGTCCGAGGAGTTTCTTGCACGTGCTTCTCCATAGAGATCTACGCATAGAAATTATCTATGGATCTACGTTTTGGAATGTGCAAATAGCTTCATGGTTTTGACTGGCTGACTTTGAGAATTCAAATGTCTGGAAATGTGAAAATTCATTTTCAACTCTTCTACAAAACTACATAAAGACTATATCCTTTTAAAACACAATCAATTAAACAAACTATAAAATCGAAGAATTCTTCAAGCAAGCGCAACGCTAGGCATTTCAATTATTAAACATGGCAACCCCGCCATCTTCACCAATTATCTGCACATAATTACTTGCCACGCTTTTAACAGGCAACACTATAATTATCCTATTACTCTGACGTGCGCAGGCGCAAGTAATGGCTATAAACAAGTCATATTTTATAGGAGGTATGCAATAAGTGCTTGGTCGCCATTTTGGGGTTCCAAAGATATTGTTACAAAGACTTCAGCTGAAAATAGTTATTCCTTTTATGGGAGTTGACTATCGGCTCTCTTAAAGCTCGTAGCTTAGTAATAAGCGGTCTTCGAGGTTAAGCAAAGGATACCGAGGTCAGTCTGTGGATGGGTGATCATTCGTTACCTACCGAAAAACAGCTTAATGTGCTTTCCGAGGCACGGCGGACTTCTGCGTGGATTTGGAGATCTTCGATGGATTTAATGATAGTCTGAAGCCTCAAGCCAAAGCCTGCGGTTCCACTATAGATGTGCCACTTAGAGATAAAATAGGTACTGACTGTATCCGGTTATACTGCGGCCAAAAAGCTGAGAATCCTGAATAGAGTAAAGTGATACTTCAGGCCTGGACAGCTTTTGACTCTATACATAGCACAAGTCCGATCCTGCATGGAGTATTGTAGCCACCTTTGGGATGGCTCAGCTAAATACTGGCTTGCTGCGCTCGACTCGGTGGAACGCAGAGCTAAGAGGCTCATCGGTGACGTAAAACTGGTGGATGCCTAGCGACACAGCTTGGCTCCTCGCCGTAAGGTTGCCTGTTTGTTGGTCTTCTACAGATTGTATTTCGGTGAGTGTGCCCAAGAACTCCACGACCTCATCGCACCGGTCCCCTTCTACCATCGGACATATAGACTCACTGCAACTTACCATCCCTACCTGGTTGCTATTCCACCAATTCGCACTAAGCGTTTCCACGCCTTTTATAATGTGCACAGCAAAGGGGTGGAACTCTAAACCTGCATCTGTGTTTCCGAACGCATTCAACCCTAATGTCTTCAAAGTTAAAACGCGTTTGACCACTATCTTACCTGTTGGTAAGCGATGATGTGGCGTTCTCTGTAAAACGCAACACCATACACTGCGATCGCCAACCCGCCTGCCCAGAGTGGCGATTATGGCAAACAAAGTTAGAGTCATCTCTGACCTAGGCTAGAGTCAAGAGCAAACCTTTCACAAAAAAAAAAAAATAGGTACTGGAAACCGAGTATTACCAAAGTCCCCTAAAGAAATACTAAAGTACGCGAGCGAAGGCGCTCGCTGAGGCTAGTCCATAGATATATATATATATATTTCTATGGGCTAGTCATAGTAACACTATAAAGAAGATAGGCGTGTCAGTATGTATGTGTACGTCTTGAGCATGTTACATCGCAAACAGCTGTGCTAATTTTGATGTACTACTCTGTCAAGAAAGTACCGGGAAAAGATCAATAATACACAAAATGTCTGTTATTCATCCAAATTTATTTTATCACCTTCAAAGTATGCTCCTTTAGAAACGATACACTTGCGCCAACGAATAATCCATTCATCAAAACATTTTTTAAACGCTGCTTCCGGAATTGAGTTCTTTGCTCGCCGCGAATTCTCCTTTATGTCTTCTATCGATTGAAAACGGATGCCACACACACAGCTTGTTGACTAGTTTGCATGTCAAACTCGTAAACCCACGTCTCGTCACCAGTAACAATGCGTTTCATGAATGTTGGTCCGAACTGACTCGTTCTAGCATGTCCTCAGCGACTTTCATGCGATTGAGTCTTTGGAGAAAATTCAGATCTTTTGGGACTAGCCGAGCAGCAACATGTTTCATACCCAAATGATTAGTTAAAATGGTACGGATCGACTCGTGAGATACAGAAAGTTCGGCGGCTATCTCTCTCAGAGTTGAATGGGGATTTTCAGTCACTATTTCCTTCACTTTTGCGATGTTAACTTCAGTTGCAGACGTTGACGGCCTACCAGAGCGAGGAAAATCGTCCATCACATCTAGACCGCTTTTGAACGCTTTGAACCACTCATAAGCACGAGTTCTTGATAAAGTCGATTCACCGTAAGCCTTCTGTAACATTTTCAGTGACTCCGAACACGAAATTCCATTGGCGATGCAAAATTTAAGACAAACTCTTTGTTCGATATTTTTGTCCATTATGAAATTCGCAATACACACTATATATGATAATACTAAAACCAGCACTGTATCTAATATAAATAACAGATGCAACTCAAACTCCGCGCCAAAATGGAAAACAGTTGTGCCAATCTAACAACTACAAAAAAACAAAAATTTGAATTTGGAACCATAAACAAATCATCCATTCCCGATACTTTTTTGACTGAATGTATAACGTTTTAACAGGAAAATTGCTTTATTTTTACCCGACTGTGCCAGAAGGAGGGTTATGTTTTTCGAGAGTATGTATGTGTGTAAGGACAGCCACCCGGGTCGATCTTCAAGGGCAACACTTTTATATACCGAGATTCCTCCTCGCCTCGGAAAGCACGTTAAGCCGTTCAGTTGGTACCAGTTGTCATTTGTAGATCTTTGGTAGTCGTTACGGATTGTCAGAAGCCTGTAAATCTGACTCCAGTCTTGGCAATACCTACCGTGTTAATGGGTTGTGGAGGTCAGATAGGCAATCATACTGGTATTATAAGCAGACACATTAAGGCATCCCCACACGATCCATACCCACTTAAGATCATCAACATAAAGTCAAATTCACACCTGTCTGCAAGACATCTGCTACTAATTACCTGCAAGTAAGGATATCAGGTGTCAATCACATGATTAAGTACCTGTTATTGATGTGGTAGCCATCTTGTGCGTGGCGCCATTTTGTATAGTGACGTCATCTGGGTGCTTTAGGAGTCGATGTTATTATTATTGAAGGAGAATATCCGTGATGTCGTTAATAAATTGATTGACTCGGACCTCTAGTGTTATCTTATATTAATAAACTAGGTTTTGGTTGCGGCTATGCTCACGTTTATATAGATTCTCTTAAAAAAAAGTTGTAGGCAGCTTATAACCTTCTCCAGGGTCTTATTTATAACTGGAGCTACTTTTATCAAATTCGGTTCAGCGATTTAGGCGTTAAAAAGTTTCAACTAAACTTACTTTTGCATTTTAATATTTACTAGTGGCCCGCCCCGGCTTCGCCCGGTTGTATTTTTATTCAAAATTCACTTTCACACAAATTTCGCCCAGACAATTACGAACACAACTATAAAAGGTTTACTTATACAATTTAGGTAAGTCGTTACGAAGTTATGCGCGCACATACGTTTCGCCGATTCATTTTTATACGTACATAATATTATATTGGAATAGCGCATTGCATGGCCTCTTAATGAAGATGATCATTTTAAACATAGCTAGAAGAAAAACATAATAACTTAACAAATGGTCGTTGTTAGTAGGCATTATTTTCTATCTTTAAATGCAATGTTACTTTTCGCATCTTCAAGGAACACACATAGGTGCAATGCAATCTGAATTAAACCCAAAACGCGACGCATTTTTCAGCCCACTCTTCCCCAACACTAAAAACGGTACCGAAAAACCGTATTTCAGCAACACTTCCATCTCAAAACGACCACAGATAACTTAAAACAAACAGCCCGAAATTATCATTCAATCTAACTTTTTAAGAACGCCTTTTGAAATCCAATTTTCGCCGGCACCATTTTGGCCGGGCGGGAAAAAAACGATGGTTTGAAAAAAGAATGGGACGAAAAAACGAGAATTATTTTGACAGGTAACACAATAGAAGATCCCGTAACGCGCTGCATGTAGTCCCTAATCGGTTTTAGACCCTGGCTATGGTAATTTTCGGGTCTAAGTTTTTATTTTATTTTGTCATTCTTGCGACTGTATTTTTGTTTGCAAGTTGGTAGGTATCTTGTTAGGTTATGCAGAATATTATATGGCAATTTAAAAGCAGACACATAAAAATGTCTGACTTAATTTTACGACTTTATTTTGTACGTCATTTTGTTATGTAACAAATATATTAGGTGAATAACACTTGATTTTAATTTCTATGATGTGTCACTTCATTTGATTTTCGTCCGCAAAAGGTCGTTTTTTTTACGTATCTTGCTACTACTTCTATATTAATTTAGATTGAACATTTATTTTGTTAAATTCAAAGTTGTATAAACAAAAATGTATGCAAAAACATCATCACTTGTCATGGGGTGAGATAAAACAGTGTCTTATGCCCGTGACATAAGACACTGCTTTATCCCCAACAGTGTCTTTTGTCACGTGGGCGTCATATTGAATCCCGAAAGCAATGAAGTATTCGAGAGTTAACTCTTGAGTGTAGCAAAGGGAGGGACATAATACAAGAATCCTGATCGCAGCTAGGGATGTAAGGCTATCCCAAGGCAAGGACACCTTTATCCCTGAGGAGCATACTCTACTTTCGAAGCCTACTGAGAGGAAATGGTGATCTAGCCATGAAAAAAAGTGGCGCGTGTCGGCATCTACTGCTAGGAGACGGCTGCGCGTCCGAAGATGGTGCCCCGGACCCACCGCGCACCGCCGGGCAATAATATTGTACTGGATTTCATTATAACCCGCCGAGCCAATCTAATTTAGATTGCACGACCTGCATCTAACAGCAGAGGCCGGCGGGAGCCGCTCGCGGCTTATAATGACGTAGGTACTTTAGGTTAGGTTAACATGGCAAATAATAAGACGTTTTTGTGCAGGGAGTGGGAAAACAACTTAGTAATGCTTTCGTAGTTCCTCATCAGTACTACATCTCATTACCTATTAACCTTTTCTCAATTATATTGTGCCTGGTTTCTAGTCTACAGATGCAGCTCAATGTCATTATGTTACATGGAGCAACTGATCTGATCTGATCTCCATATCCTGTGTCGTAGGTAGAACAATACCTAAGAGAGTGAGTTTGATTAATGTTCAAAATAAAGTAAAACTAACAACATCTTCATCACGTCAGCCAAAAGATGCCCACTGCTGGACATAACCCTCCCCATGGCTGGTCTTGTGCGTCTCGGATCCTATTGATTCCCAGAGCCCTCGAAAGGTCTTCAAGGAGATCGATGACTTAGCTGGCTGGTCATCGATCTCCTTGAAGACCTTTCAACACACGATGGTCACTCCAGAAACTCACTGCACAATCCATTTCCATCTAAAATCTATGTGCACCTAAAATCGCTGCCGCCTATCGCTACCGCTCATCCCCATACCCTCTCCCCAGCCCATGGTTATCCAAAACACCTTGAATACTTTCTCCTCTCCGTTATGAGGTAATTAGCTCTCCGCGGGTATCATAGACTATTCTTTTGTCAGCCATATTGGATCCTGAAGAACAAATAATGGGACTGGCGGGAAATGGTGCTTTTTGTTTGTGTTTTTGAATAAATTGTTTTGTAACCGTTTGGGAATGTAGGCGACTAAATGTTTACATTTATTTATTATTTATTGAAGGTTCACCTACAGCACGTACATATGCATACAGATCGTAAATCGTACGGGAATATTCTATTATAAGTATATGCCAATTACCGGTAAACACGTGGTAAATAAAAGTTTGATCGTTTACTTACGTTAATGTTATTTAAAAGCGTCCGCAAGAAAAATGGAAATCATGCCAATTGATAATATCAAACATTACAAACAATA
This sequence comes from Lacanobia oleracea, assembly GCA_950371165.1. Lineage (NCBI taxonomy): Eukaryota > Metazoa > Arthropoda > Insecta > Lepidoptera > Noctuidae > Lacanobia > Lacanobia oleracea. Next base: position 14,169,207 of record OX493413.1, read on the forward strand.
ATGAGCCTTTTCAAAACTATGTGGTATTTGGCTCTCAGTCTAACTTGATACAGCTGAATACCAGTATTTTACGTAGAGAGATTGTCTATCTGACCTCGTGGAGCTCGTGGATAAATAATAACAGCCGCACGGGTCGATCTTTAAGGTTAAGCAACGCTTGCCAAGGTTGGTCTGTGGATGGGTGACCATCTTAATATACCGAGTTTCCTCCGTGCCTCGGAAAGCACGTTAAGCCGTCGTTGGTCCCGGCTGTCATTTGTAGATCTTTAGCAGTCGTTACGATTGTCAGAAGCCAGTAAATCTGACTCCAGTCTTGCCAAAAAGTACCGTGTTACCCAGTTAATGGGTTGGTAGGCAGCCGCTTCACAAAAAACACTGGTATTCAGCTGAATCCGATTTGACTGGAAGCCGACCCCAATATAGTTGGGAAAAAGCTAGGCAGATGATGAGATGACTGTCTATCTGACCTCCAAAACCAAACAACACAAGCACAACACAATACTACTAAGACTAGTGTCACAATTTACTGGCCTCTGACTGCCCGTAACGTCTGACAAAGATCTACAACTGACTGAAGGCACGGCGGAGTCTCGGTATGTTAAGATGGTCACCCTTCTAAGGACCCACAAGCTTCTTATATTATTTTATATTGGTAAGCTAGGTACTTCTAAATAAAACTATCATTGACGATTTCAAGATGAACACGACTTTGGTAAAAGATATTATTTTTTCTTTTTAGGGACGCAAGATCATCAAATCACTCCTCCCGCTTGGGGAGTGCAGAAGGGAGTGCCAGACTCTTACTGACTAAAAAACCCATCCGTGTTCCTCCTACTGCCCTTTGCGTCCCAGGGCCGCAGTGACTTTCTCGAACAAATTCTGCAACCCTGGCAAGCACTAGTGGGCCTGGTCTGTGGTAAAATACATAACGTTCTTAAAAAAAATAGAATGGCTCTTCTTATTTAGTGAGATGATATCAGAGGATATTCATTCGACGTCATAAAGAATTCGTGTCAAGGATCAATCCTTTGCTATCACAACTCTCCTCAAATATTCAAAAAGACAATTCCACAGACAACGTAGACATTCCTTTGACCGAAATCAATTTAGCGCGCAACGTTTGAAATAGGAACGTTCTCGCTTGTCAACCGTGTCAAGTACACTTTGTTCTCGATTGCATGCCGCAGCGATATTGTTTGGGTATACCGTTATTCTTTATTTGAATGTATTGATTGTATCTGCTTATATGTTCTAGTGAGGTATGGATTTAGTAAGTTACTACTCAGCTTGTGTTACATTGTGTTACCAGGTAACTGCACAAGTGCAAATACCAATCAATCTGCAAATTTATTGACAACTACATTGGAGTCGCTTTCAGTCAAACCGGGTGCAACTGGGTACCAGTTTTTTTATGGGGTATGGGGGGGGTGTATGGGGTTTCTGACATCCATAACCCAATAACTGGGCAACATCGTAACACTTGGCAAGACTGGTGTCAGATTCTATGAAGGGGTAAGTTATATAAATCAGGTGAGTTTTAAAACTCTTTCTTCTGGATAAGACAGATACTGCCTCGTTAACCTAAGCCCCGTCCGCTTATAATGTGGATAACACTACTTTTTCTACGTGATTCTCTTCAACGTGTAACAGAATAAACTCTATACCGCTTAAAGGGTCATTGTACTCATCATAATGAAAAACTTGGTACCCTATCTATTTGCATACAATTTTAAGACCTAATGTAACTTGGCATACTTTTGTTCCTCCTAGTGATATTTTTCGCATAACATTATTTACGCATAACAGCTTACGTATAATTTTTTAAGCATAATTTCTCTTATCATAATAATAATTAATTATTAACGCATAATGATATTAAAACACATTTTTTATAGAAATAACAAATAAGCATAATTAATTAACTCCTAAAATTTTAGACGGTAATAAGACTAATATACTGTTTTGTAAGCATACATCATGCATGCAGCAAGCATGTAACATGCAGCAGGCATAGTTTCTGTCACTTAAAAAATAAGCATCACCATACATGCAGCAAGCATGCAGCATGCGTCTTGCAAGCAGCATCCAGCAAGCATGCAGCGAGCATGAAGCATGCAGCATGCAAAATGCAGCAGGCATGGTTTCTGTCACGGCTCCGGCGCTGCGGGGCTCCGGCGCCCCACGCGAGCTTATCGTCGCAGATGTGTTTTACGCTCACCACCGCAGCTTCGGCTTTCTAGCCCGCTACGCCCATTACACTCTAGGGGTAGGGCAGACAACACTACGTGGAGTCGGTTTTGCAGCGATTCGTTTCGGACACTAACTTAATTTTGAAAACAATACTTTAATTTTAATTTAAGGTTAAAAATGGAATTGTTTCCGTTATTTTATATATTATGCTAATAGTCTTTATGCCTAGTAATATTATGCGTGTTAAATTTATGCTAAAACAAATTAGCCTTCAAGATAAGTATGTCAACATAAACTGTATGCGAAAAAAATATATGGCAAAGTATTGTTGTGGAAAAACAAATATACCAAAATCGTTATGCCAAAGTATATTAGAAAAAATCACATTATGTGAAAAGAAGAAGATCCCGAACAACTTTTACTACGAGGAATCTCTGAAAATGATATATTCCCAACACTGTACCTACGGAAATACCTAATTCCTTTTATTTCTTGTAACTGTTATGATCAAAACAACTCGACCGATTTACTTATAAAAAATCTGCACACTCAAAAGCAAATGCAAGTTCATCATTAAACCGAAATTCCAAAACACTTTTAGTCACACTGCAGGTATTTTACTTTATTTACATTCACACAATACCAATCGCCTTACAATCCTACCCGTAAAATTGTAAGCCCAACTAAACTCTTTGCAGAAAAAAAATAACGAGGCTCAATCAGCCATGAACCATGCCCGACAACAAACAGAAAAAAAGTAAAGTCAAAACACTTGATAATCAATTTTACCGCGAAAATTGTGCGCCGAAATATGTGACAAACATGCATTTGCGGTTGTCAAACTGTATTTTGTTCTGACAGTCCATAGATTTGTTACTTTGAGAGCTGTAATAGTAAGTTTCTAAGGTAACAACAATGGTTTCTTAGAAAACCAGCCGTGAATTCTAAAATCTGTTTCATTAGAGACAAGCGTAACTTATTAGGCGTATGAATGCACCACGAAATTGACAATGCGACCTGTATTTGACAGAAGACGCCATGTTTCCGTGTTTGAATTGGTCCGTTTGGAATTTGGTGGACATAATTAAGTATGTTAAGAAAGTTCAGCGTATTTTAGTTAAAAACTTTAAAAAACCCAGGCTAGCTAGCAGGTAGATATTTTCGAGCTTAATAACTTAAGGGAAATAATAGGAACCAATATTAGTTTAAGAACAAAACTAATAAAATTAAACTTTAATAGTGTTCTCATATTATTCAATCGTTGTCCTTTCGTAGCTGCGTAGCGCGTAGCAGCGTCGTGTCGTAGGCCAAAGATAATACATCACTGTCGTAGACCGTAAGTACCTATATTTTATCTCTTAGAAACAAAAACGTTTATTATTTAATTAGTACCTAGGTAGGTAATATTATTATGCCATCTATCGTAATTCGTAGCTCTCTTGTTGAATGAACGTTTGTATATTTTTTAGTAATTTTGATTTGGTCATGTCATGGCCAAAGAGCTCTGGAGACGGTAGATTTATTAAAAAAAAAAACTGTACTTGTAAACTGTATTTCTCTTAGAAAAAAATGACTAACCTGATCTCTTGAAATATTCAAGCCGCTTTATCGGAAACGCTTATTACCACAATTAATTATTGATACTCGATGATTTAAATTCAGTAGCTGTCAATTTTTTGTATACGTTCGTCCTACGTTATACCTCTCCTTATATTATGTAGGAATGGGCTTAGAAGTCTGACTGTCAAGCATACCTAATTCAGTGTCAAAATTATCTAAGGTAACTTCACACGTCTTGCACCTCAGTTCCTAAAACCCTCATTAGGAACAGACCGTGAACATTCCTTCTTTCCTTCACACACCGTATCAAAGGATTCCAAAAACCACATTCAGACATTACTAGTCAAAATGCAAACACCCACAGCGTCTCAAATCGCGCCAAAATATTGACGTAAAGTTTGACAGCTCTCTGAAAAACGAACACCGAATTGTTTCTGTCACCTGGGCATAGACAATGGCGTGTTTACACCGACGCGAATTTGTGTTTTGAATAAACCCTCTTTGTGTGAAAACTTTTTGTAGGTGTTTTGAGGTGAATATATTGTTCAGTACTTTTGTGTTTATTGTCTTATTGATATTATTGTTCGGGTGTACTACTGGGTATGTTACGCGTGCCCATTTTTATTTCTAAATACCTTTGGTAATGTAGTCGGGAAGTTTGAACAAAGGTCTTGAAGAGTTTTTTGTAGGGTTATGTACAGTGATTGAGGAGTTCTTGTGTTTATCTCGAGTTCCGTTATTTGCTGCCGACATCTCCTTATACAGGTCGGAGGGTGCGTTTCTTCTAGATGGAATGATCTAGAACTAGAAGTAATAATATGCAGCGATCTTAGTCCAGGTAAATTGGGGGGCAAATAGAGTTGTTTTGGAGAAAACAAGACACAAAATCATAATTGCTGTACAGTTTGTCAGCAGTTATATAAGATACTGCTTTGTCCTCTATTTTAAGGATGAAAAATCTTCAAATGACTCCTCCCGCTCTGGGCGGACCACAAGGGAGTGTCAGACTCTTACTGACTAAAACCTATCCGTGTTCCTCCTAATGCCCTTTGCGTTCCAGGGCCGTGGTATCTCTTTCGAACAAATTTCGCAACCCTGGCAGATACTTATTCTTTACCTTAGTAGCACGAAACTGTGGGATAATGATCTCTATGTTTAAACAGGCGTAGCCACTAGTAAAGCCAATTCCTTAAAATATTGCTACAGGTACAAATGTATATTTCCCATATCGAGTTCCCACGTACCACCCAAGCAAATCAAAACCCAAGGAAATGAAACACAGAAATACTTATAACTCGATAGTTTTCATTATAAACCAAGTGTAAGCATTATTGTTGACTGGGCGTCAACTTGAGCGTGAAATAAATAAGCGACCAACGACCGGCAAATAGTGACCAGGGACCGGGGCGCGTTCATATATGCGATAAAACCCATGTGGTTTTGTCGCGCGCAGATCGTCGTACTCAGTCTTTGAATTGCATAAGCGTGTTGCCGTTTTCTATGATTTTCGAATGTATTCTAGTATAAATAGTTTAGTAAGCTCCCTGAGTTTAAAAAGAACTGATGTAGGTATGTTCCATATAATTCTATCCCAACCAAACGCATTTCATTTTTATTATTTGTTTTTATAGCAGCAATAGAAATACACACTATTGTGAAATTTTCAACTGTGTAAATATTACGGGTCTTGTGATATAGGCCACTGACAGACAGACGGACGGACGGACGGACGAACAGCGGAGGCTTAGTAATAGGGTTCCGTTCTATATCGTTTGGGTACGGAAACCTAAAAATAGTGTTGCACTGAAATTTCGCCGGCGTTGTTGCCAAGTCTGCGAGACTAAAGTGGGATTGTGGGACCGGGCGGGTCAAACTTGCAGGTCTTTCGGGACTGGGACCGCGGATTCCACCTATATTATTTTTGATTAGTACCTACTTTGGGACAACAAGAACAATCCCGTTCCCGATCCCGAGAAAGCCCTTCGAGCCTCACTTGCAGGATGCATCAGGACTGATGGGCAACGATCGTCACGCAGTGGGTGGCTGTAATATAGGTTACAGAAAAAAAACTTCCCCGAAAATTCGCGTGCGTGTGAACGAGGCCTTAAAACTGAGCAGTGGTCGCAATAATAATAATATTGGTCATTTGAGATTATTGTACATTTTACTGCGATTGCACTGTGAACTATGAGGAAATTAATTCTGAGTTGCAGGGAAAACGAGGCTGTATAAAAAAGGAAGCTAGAGCAATAGTTTATTCCACACACACAAAACGCACGTCACAAACATTATAGTGACTATGGCCAAAAGTCGTATTTAGGTACAGTCTAGGCAAATTAGGTAGGTACACTGAAAATGAGGCGAACTTTGTAATCATTCTTATCTCTGATGTTTTGCTATTAACGTATAGGCAGGAAAGTGTGTTTAATGTATCCCGCAAAATTATAACCCTCGGTTGATTGTTTTTTTTTTCTAAGACATCTCGAGTCAATAATATCTTGCCTTGTCTGACTTAATAAAAAAAAAAAACTTATCTAATAAATTTTTCAAATATAGTGTTTTATTTGTTGTCGACATTCCTCAGGGCAAAAATGTTTAATTCTTACAGAATAAATTACTTTTGCCTGTACTTTACAAATTGTTAAAAGAAAATTAGGGATTACTTACTTTATTTTCGTAGCTTTTATTGTAATAAACGGACATTTTTGTAATTTTTGGTGTTAGGTATTAGAAGAGCTAAGATCAAAATACCCAATTCAAGAAAAAATATAGAATTAGACAGACTATATTTCATTGATAAAACATTTTAAAAAGTAATGAAAATAGTTGTTATTGTTAGTTATGATAAAGATAATTATGATATGGTTTATTTATTTTTTATTTATTATATAATTTATTGTTAGGTACAATAAAACACCAAAAAATAATTACAAAAAGGGAATTTAATAATAATAATAATAACCCGGTACCGGTGGGCTACTATTTTTTATATTTATTTTAAATAAAATATTTAAAAATGTAAAATATATGTGTATAGAATGAATAAATGAAATAATAATTTTATTTCCTAAACAACAGGTATTACAAATATTTTGTGGAGGCCTTCTTTTAAGTATAGAGATACCTGTAACAGAAGACCCCACTCTTTCATATCTATGTACATTTATATAGAGCCTGTTAAGAACATTGATAATCAAAAACGCAGAAGGTACAAATATGAAACAAAACTAAAGTTAAATTAAAATAGGTAATTATTTGATACAATCTTGAATTCGCGACCTCAGATAAATGATATATTACTAATTTGTATATAATAAAGTCTGGTTCCGACTTCACATATAGTAGAATGTGGAATGTTAGTGTGGTGTGTACCTAAATTTGTGTGTGTTTGAGTGTGAGTGTTATTGTGTGAGGGAGTAAGAGGTATAAAAGCTTACTTAGCTTATAACTTAAAACTAAAACACATACAATGGGCGGCCTTATCTTATGATGTTAGTTAAAACATAAAACAGTGTGAAAAAAGGGGTTAGTTATGAAAAGGGTTACTTATGGCTTACGGTTAGCGAACAAAAAAAAAACGTATGAATGTTATTATTAGGTTCAGTTTTGATTTTCGTCATTAGGATTGATGAAGCAGGCATTATCTAGCAATTAATTTATTGGATCTTAATTCTCAATAAAGCGTGCGTGGGGTCCGAGTACTCATGCCTTAATTAAAGATCTTTCTAAACGCTTAGTTGACACTTCGTCTGACACAAGGGCTGGCTTTTACCTCGGACAGAGGATATAAGCATTGCCATACAACGTGGCAATGCCGCCAGTCTTTTGGGCTCACTTCCAGTCAACAGCGATGCGGACGAAGTTTTTGACGCATTATTTTAGCTAGGATTTCTTATTTTAAGTGTATATATTTTGTTTTAATAAAGTATACAACAGTGTCGATCTAATAGATATACAATAAAGAGCCAGCTAATAAGCATTTACACTAATACTATTGTTCGATTTTTTTTCTAATAAGGCTGACTATAACATGCATTAGACCAAACTTTATAAAACAGGGTTTTTGTAGGTAAACCGTTCGTTTTCACTTCGCTGTCGCAAAATGTCAAAAACAACTCTAATTTCACTACATTTCGGCAATTTTTTTGACATTTACTGTCAAGAATATTCAATTACATTTTAACGATTTTTAAGTACGAGAACAGCTCTTCAGTTTCAAAGAAGCATTTGCTTGATAATATAGTTAGGTAAGTATTAAAAGCCAGTAATAAATTCTTAAAGACTCTTTTACAAATTAACTTTCCGGTCAATTAATTTTTATTACTCTCAAGAAATAAGCTGTTACGGCACTGTCAAATTAAAACAAAAAATGAATCAAAAACTCACTTAATTTCCTAGATCATTCTCATATTTGGGGTTCCGCTGTCAAATTATTTCAACTTTTCAACGCATTTGCCAGCTGTCCGTCAGTTTGTCTGTTTTCTATCTGTAGGTATTTATTTATCTAATAAGTTTAAACGGGCAATTGTTGTGTATATGTAACTATATATAGGTAAAATCTAAATCTCGGAAACGGCTCCAACGATTTTCATGAAATTTAGTACAACCTATGCAGGGGGTTTCGGGAGCGATAAATCGATCTAGCCAGATAAAATTTTTGGAAAACGTTGTAAAAAAACCGAGCAAAGCTTGTTCATCCAGGTAGGTACTTTAAACTTTATTTCCGATAGTTTTACATGAGCGAACTTAATATAAAAGGCCTTACACAGTTGATTTTTTTCGTAGGTAGGTAATTTGAAAAAAAAAATGTATAGGGCCGCTGTGATGGACAATGCAATCTGCTTAACCTTTTTCTGAGTAGATATATATATAGGTGTCAGCTTTTAGTTTCAATACAGCTGAATTCCTGAATATTGAATCGCATTGTTGCGACTGCCTCTGACAACTCCTCAATCTAGTAGCTGAGTAAGGGACTACTCACACTTATTCAGCTCCATTCGCGTTTTGCTGAACGATTTTGGTCACACTTATACAGTCTGCTTCCATCAGCCGCGTACTGCATCGTAAGAATAAGATACGGAGAAAAGCCGCGAGCAGAAGAGCAGATTTTTATGTTATCAAAATTAAAATCCCTGATGGTAGCCATGCCAGTGTTAGTCACGCAAGGAGTCGAGAACCATCCGTGTACAGCGCTGAACTCTATCTATGGCACTCGCATGATAGTAACACATTTGTCCTCAATTTATACTTGTTTGTTGAACGGATGCGTACGCGTCTCCATAAAAAATCTATGTTTTCTATGGGCATAAGCTGGATAGAGCGGAATAAGTGTGAGTAGTCTTTAGCGTGGTATCAGGGGGTCAACTCTGAGCGAGGAGGCATGGGAAGCAGTCACCTCCTTCTGCGAAGCAGTAATGCTAGTGAAGGAGGATGCCGAACGTGTGAGAGGGAGGGAAACCTCACGACCCAGCTGCCGCAACAGAAGAAGACGCCCAGGGCGTCGGAGGTCGGTGATTTCCGGCCACCGTAGGCGCGGACCCGGACCAGACCCGGGTCGACGGCGCGCTGTGTTCCACGCGCGCTTTAAAGAGCTGTCAGCATGGGAGACGGGGCCCGCTAGGGCCAGTGCCTGCCGGGGTGCGGAATCGAAAGAAACGCCGCGGCCCTGGAACGCAAAGGGCATTAAGAGGAACACGGATAGGTTTTAGTCAGTAAGAGTCTGACACTCCCTTCCACTCCGCCCAGAGCGGAAGAAGTCATTTGATGATTTCCCATTCTTTCAAAATGGGGGTCTACTTTTTAAGCTTACTCTGTATCACCGAACCACTTAGAAAAATGACAACTCAATTGACAGCTACTGTCAATCGATTTTGTTATCGTGTTGTCATTCATTTTTAGTTCGGGTTCGGGACACTAGTACACTAGTTTTATAAGCGTTTTTACTGTGCTTGTTATGAGGTGTACAATAAAGTATATAATAATAATAATAATAATAATCAAGTGTTTAAAATCTGCAAATGAAACAACCAACATGGGCCAACAAGAACAGAACAGACAAACAGAATAGTTTAACATACTTTCCGAGGTTGATATGTATTGGATTGGTTACCCATCCACATACTGATCTCGCTTAGTGGCTAGTGTTGCTTTACATTGTAGATCGACGGCTGATTGATCTCATGGCAAATATCTAGACTTTTTTACCATACCTAGGCACACTAAATCAAAAATATTGCTGTATATTTTTCGTAAAAGAAGGTATGGGTGATCATTCAGAACCATTGTGCATAAGACTGACTCACACTTGGCCACTTTTTATTAAATACTTATCTACTCCTATTTAAATGTTACGCCTCATTTAAAAGCTAATCTAAGAGAATTAAGTCTTCTAGAGATAGCTAAGTCTCTTTTTGTAATTTAACTGCAATAAAATGAAAAAAAAAACAATGTGGCGTCTTTGTAAAAAGTGAATCATTATGTATATTAAGCTATCTATCTTGGATGTTAGGTTATTAAGTTTAAATTAGACTGGGCTTGAGCTTAAGGCGCTGGAGCAGTCATAATAATAAAATTATTATAAGTAGGTGCCTTCGGGGTAGGTATAAAATATTGTATACTAGCTTATGACTGAGGCGTATGGTGTCGGCCGGTGCCGTATGGTGCCGTAAAAGAATAATACCATCCCATCACTTCCCGTGAGTGTAGTAAGAGGCGACTAAGGGACTCACCAGAGAATGGGCAGCAGCGTTCTCTGTAAAAACTCAACACCATACACTACGATCGCCAACCCGCCGCACAAGCGTGGCGATTATGGCAAACCCCCTTTTGGGAGAGGCCTATGTCCAGCAGTGGACGTCTTTCGGTTGTTATGATGATGATGATGAACTTGTGACAGCGGTTTTGCTCGCCGAAATTATCCTGAGGGGACGGTTCTCTTGGGATAAAAATTGTGGTATAAATTAATCCAGGTTATACTTTGCGTTTAAGTGGGTCAATTTGCATCCAAACTCCTTAAATATTTTGACGAAACGGTTGGCGCAGTGGTTAAATTGACTTCTGCGCTGCGTGTCGTGGGTTTCATTCTCACATATTTGTATGGCCTTTTTTTTTTAACGATGGTAAATCATCAAATCTCGCTCTGGGCGAGGCGGAAGGAAGTGTCAGACTCTTACTGACTAAAACCCATCCGTGCTCCTCCTAATGCCCTTTGCGTTCCAGGGATGCGGCGTCTCTTTCGAACGGATTCCGCACCCCGGCAGCATATTTGTATGGACATATAGATGTAGGCCATATAAATATTTGTTCCGGGTCTGGCTATTTGTGTCTGTGAGTTTGTATGTTTATGTGAACGCACCCACAGTACAGGAAAAAATCCTAGTGTGGGGCAACGTTTTTTTTAAATACTTTTTATGTGTAAGAGTAACAAAAGTAGTGTGAGTAGTAATATAAAGTGGTAAAGAAGATCGAAAACTCACTTTTCACTCATTTGAGTAAGTAATAAAACCTGAGTGTCTTCTGGTTTCAAACGAATATGTTACTTCTGTATCCTAATATATAAAATTCTTCTCTTAGGTAGGTACTGACAGATAGGTAAAGCACAGCCTAAACGACTGGTCGTAGAGAGCTGAAATTTTTCCTACACCCCGTAGTAGCATCTTCCGATACTACCATCTTAGACAAGGCACAGTTGAAACTACGGTCATAAAAAGCTGAAATTTGGCATGTAGCTTCCCTAGGTACCTACACTCCGTAGGGGAGATTTTGAAAATAAAGTTTTAATTGCTACATTCATCATCATCATCTGCCTAGCCTTTTTTCCAAGTATATTGGGGTCGGCTTCCAGTCAAACCGGATTTAGCTGAATACCAGTATTTTACGTGGAGCGTTTGCCTACCAGACCTCCATAACCCATTAACTGGGTAACACGGTACTTCTTGGCAATACTGGAGTCAGATTTACTGGCTTCTGACAATCCGTAACGACTGCTAAAGATCTGCAAATGACAGCCGGGATCAACGGCATAACGTGCTTTCCGAGGCACGGAGGAAACTCGGTATGCTCAGATGGTCACACATCCACAGACCAACCTCGGCAAGTGCGGCTGTTAGGTATTATTTAGCCACGAGCTCCTCAATTGCTACATTAATAAAATAATTTATCCTGGCATAGAATGCTGTACAGCAGGTAAATAGTTAATTGATTCAAGGGGGCTACAACTTTGTTCATGGTAAAGCAGTTTTTTATTTTGTAAAAGTCGCACAGTGAAGCTTACGTCAAACTCACTCCACAGAGAATGTTTTACATTATAGAGCGACTGCTGTTTTCAATAGTCCTGTCCTTTCTGTTGTTGTTAATGATAGCCGCTTAAATAATCGAATAATTACATAATCTCTGCATCTCAAGGAAAAAATTGGGAGATCTCTACCACATAAAAGTTTAATACGACTTGAAAGTTGTCGTGTGGAAACTTATGAATTGACTAAACTCTCGTCAAAATCGGTCTATTAGCTACAAAGTTAGAGAACATACCCCGAAGCATACATTCAAAGACATTAAACCCAGGCACTTCAACCTTCTTTGTGGCTACGCTTCACACAGTCAACGTCATTGCACGTTTAAAATATATTCTCTAACCACGAAACATAATCAAAATGAATAGTTATTTTACCGCGCTACTAAAACCATACATTACAGAACAAACGTGCACAATGAGCGTTTAAAAACACTAGTGCGTAAAACACTATCGGCAACTAGAGGCGGCAATGAAAATTTAAACATGGCGGTGCGCAAAACCGAAACAGTTTAATTACAGCAACCCGAGAGCGGACCACACACGCAGCTCATTAAAATAAGAATCATAACAATAATTATTTTACCCCAGCATATAATTTCGCGCGGGAGAAAAAAAAGTTAATATTAAAACATAACCTCATTATCAATGTGTCAACAACTCAATTTATGGCGGGAAACTGGCAACGCCCTGCGCGCGGGAAATATCAGCCAATGACGCGTAGCCTGCTCTATTCGGCCGCAACTACGAAAACTATCACCATCTCTTTCTATCGTGAACAAAAGTAATGAAGCCCGAATCTTTTGTCAATGTTGCTGTCTTTGTCTTTGAGGGGGGATCGTTCTATTTTTAAAGCTAATGAATATTACGGGATGACGTTATTAATTTATGCGGAGGGATTTGTTTTTTTAATCACTGGCTCTGATTATATAGGCTTTGAAAAATTTAGGGTTCGTTTGAAAATACGGGCTACTTTTTAATTATTGTTTTTTTTTCTATGAAAGTGATTATAATAAATGGGATCGTGTATTATATAGTACATAATAATTGTTGTCCACATTAGTTAAGATGTTTTATTTTTTCTTTTGTATTAATACTTTGAGTACTTACCTACCTACCCACAGGTTTAACCCGATAGTGAATTCTTTTTGAGTAGGTAGGTATTTTTTTTTTGTTGTTTCTGCGTAGGCACCTTGCGTGTTTCATGTACCTATGCATATATTTTTAAGTAAAAGACGGTATGTATTATTAAAATCGAACTTCAAAATATCTCTCATTCTTTTGAGAGATGACATTATAACTACGACTCGTACAAAGAAATTATTACCCATCTAAAGCTACCATATCAAAAGCAATATTAATTCAATACATCTAATTGAATCACACAAATTGACATCCACGGACGCGCCCCTATCTCTTCGCAAGGATGACATGTGACAAACACACTTAGCGATCATTCTTTATTCATGATAATACAGACAGAGCCGGGGAAAATTGAAATCTCGCTCAATCGATGTAAATTAGTTATTGCTTATTCATGTTTTTGTTTGTTTTTCCCTGTCAGTGTTGTTAAAGGATCTGAAGAAACGGTGAATGATGAGTTTACGTTGAATTGGTTTAATTTTTAAGTAGGTGTGTGGCAATTATCAGGATTTGGATTCGTTGTTTTCTGTTTAATGTTATTCTTGAGTATGTTTGGCTATGAAGGAAAACTCTTTTAGTTTAACAAGAAAAAGAGATCAAAGGACAGTTTGTTCTCATCAGAGTTAGCTGAAAAGAAGGGATCTTGTGGCACGACAGTAAGTATATTAGTTACGTTGTAGTTGGTCTAATTTACTCACTATGATCTTTATTTGATTGAAAATATAACGGAAATAGATGGAATTGTAAAAGTGCTATTATCCGGTACTTTGTATCATTGCTCCAGTGCATTATTCTTCTTGCAATATTGATCAAAGCAATTAAATGCTGACTAATACGATCTCGACTATACGAAGCAACTATTAGTAAACGATATGTTATTTTATTATCTAAACAATAAAAAAAATCACTTTAACCAATTTTGTTAGTTCTTTTTAAACTAGATAAGCCAGTATTTCCTGCTACCCTGAGAAGAAACACCGAAACAAACTCAAAGTTCAAATTTCTTTTAAAGTCAAAATCATGAGTACGGTCTGAGAGCACAGTTAACCATTTATAATTACACTCTAATAACAATTAATACTTACACTTCAAATAATTATTTATGGACGACAGAACCCACATATTAATCTCGACACCCACACTTACAAAGATTTTATGTCTGACGTATAAACAGGGTTGCCAACTCAGACTTTTATGAATTCGGCCTCATTTTGAAAATAGATTAAAGAAAATTATTTTTTAGAACTGTGTTGATATTTATTTTCTTATTTGCTGTCATAAAATTTCTTTCGGTTGTTTGTTTTATTTTTTAATTTATTTAGATACTGTCTGCAGTCTTTATTATAAGATTTTAAAATCAGAGATTGGTTTGAATATTTAGAAATATAAATTGGATGAATTTGTATTTCACAATGTTGAATGGTCAAGATTTTTTTTTAGAAATGAGTTGATGCTATCCAATTGTGCGTGTGTGTTTCAAAATATATATTCTGAATTTGCTGATGTGAAAAATCGCTTTATCAGTTAGTAGCTTTTGCCCCCGACTTCCTAAGCGCATATCCCGTTTTTTCCTATGCTCCTTTACGGAGTGCAAGGAAGCTTGATGCCAAATTTGAGATTTTTTCGCCCAGTAGTTTTGGCTGTGCGTTGTCTGTCAGTCACTCAATCATACAGTACCGACCAGAAGAATTTCATATACAATTATATTGATTGATTTCGTCAACAAACTGAGTAAAGGAGGCTGAAAAGCGCAAAAATCCTGCTATCCAAGCATTTGCATGCGCGATGTGACGTAAGTAATAGGCAAAATATAGATACTGAGTCAATATCGGCAGAGCCATGATCTAATGATCTGTATTTTGCATGTTCAAGTAATAAAAGTTTCGTAGTTATCAGTGATTTATATTAAAAAATTCTCAGTCCGAAATGATAGAAAGAAAGAAAAATGATTTTTTGATCTTACCACCAAAGGGCCAGCTCTACTATTTTAAATCAATGTTTACATTCGCATCCCAGACGCAATATTTAAAAATGTAGGGTAATTAGGGCACTAAGATGAGAATGCAAACGTCGTTGCTTACACTGAGCGAAAATATGTGTTCAGGTCCAAATGAAATTTTAAACAAAATCTTTTTCAAGCCCTGTTCACGCCTATGTTCCACCGAACCCTACATCAAAACCAACCATATAATTATGGCGGCAACAAAAAAACATTTCGACGCCATCTTGGAACTGTTCGAAAACGCGCCAGAGTCAAGTTTTAAAAACTTAATTCTTTCGGTCGTTAGCGTTGGCTTCGGTACTAAGTGGATTTCGGTATAATACCGGTTTTTAGTGTTATGTAGGACTTAAGCTTTCCATGGAATTGTAGAGGTAGGAAATAATGAGACGTAAAAAGTTTTTAGGTTATGTTTTTAAAGGAATGGGGTTGGTATGAAATTTTTGAAGTCTTTTATGGTGAATATTAATTGATGTGATTTAATTACATATTATTTGGGGTTCGATTATTACTGGGCTGTAAGCACAATGTTGTTTTTGGAAAAACAAGTTTTGTTGCAGTCCAATAAAAAAAAAGAAATTGAAATAATTACTTACGCATATCATCAGCCTAGCCTTTTCTCAACTATATTGGGGTTAGCTTCCAGTAAAGCCGGATTTAGCTGAATACCAGTAATTTACCCTACCAGACCTCCACAGGGCGTGGACTCGTGTCTACGAGACGGTACTTCATGGCAAAACTGGAGTCAGATTTACTGGCTCCTGACTATCCGTAACGACTGCCAAAGATCTACAAATGACAGCCAGGACCAACGACTTAACATGCTTTCCGAGGCACGCAGAAAACTCGGTATGTTAAGATGGTTACCCATCCACAGACCAACCTAGGCAAGCGTTGCTTAACCTGGAAGATCGATCCGTGCGGCTGTTATTATCTAGCCACGAGCTCCTCAGTCCAATTACTTACGCATATGATGTCGGTAAATCGTCGGTTAATAAAAAAGTTAGTTTAGCAGAAGCAAGCACTAGGTACTGCTAAGGTTACAGTCCTGGGTCGGATACCCGGGTCGGGTGAAGTGTTATTAGGGTTTTTGACCCGGAAATACTCAGCAGCAATATGTTCTCTACATTTCTGGCTCCCGATGGTAATATGTTCGCCTCTATTGTAGGTAAGTATACGACTTTTTTTGACCTAGTTATGCGAGATATTTTAAATTATTAAAAATCTTCTCAACCATAAAAATAAATAACACAAAATATTTTTTTCTTACTAGACACAAACATATCTAATAAAAAGAAACAAAAGAAAGCCAACAGCTGCCTACCTATTACAAATCTAAAAACAAACTTAGGAAACGTATTAAAAATCTATAAAAATGGAGATTTCAATCTATCGTAGTAGGTACTAATCTTGAAGCAATTAATGCCCGTAGTGTTTCGGAAATCGAAAAAATAATCCCATCTGCCGTCTGTCGGTCGGACAGAAAAACTTAATAACGAAATTTTGGGAAATAAGGATTTTTTCAAATCGTTATGTGGGCAGATACAGGGTGTTGTTTTTCAGAGATGTCATTAAGACTGATTTTTCTGTATTGTTCAGTTTTAATTTGTTGTTATTAAAAACTGCTGTATTATGATATATACATGTAAGTCTTTAAGGTATCTATAAGCAAAAGTAGCTTGCAATAAAGAGGTTATTATTATTTATGAAATGACTCTACTAATATTTTTTTATAATGCAAATATTTATTTCAACAGTCACTGTTATTGTAGTAGTAAGAAAAACAATACCACGAAGGTTCTATAAAAATAATAAATAATATAACTTCTATAATAAATTTTGTAGTTGAGAAACCTTTTCGAAATAAAAATACTGCTTATGTAAAGAATTGCTCAATTCGTGCATGAAAGCGATAAGAAAATGTAGTAGGTAATTTTCTGGCTAACTTACAAAGTTACCGATTGTAAAAAGAAAATGATTAGGTAAAAAGGCTTAACCAATATTTAAAGTCTCAGATAAAGATTTAACACACAAAACATAACGCCAGTAGGTATTTTCTGGAGGGTTAGGCAGAGGATGTACCTTTACTTCACTCTTTCGCTATTTATCAAAGGATCAAGGAACAGACGAAGAAGGACTTTTTTTTTAATTTCTCATTTGTTTTCACATTATCCCCGTTTTGAAAAAAAACCAGCCTGTACATAGAGCAATCAGCCTCAAATGACACTACCGACTGCGCCCATAAAAACCAAAACGTATGTTTCAAAGCGTTTGATAATTGAAAAAAAAAGCTAACCAACATGGCGTCGTCCTTTGCTACATATTGAAAAAAAAAAACAAATCTCTCGCGGCGGGGAAGAAAAAGCGGCACTAATTTCATGCACTCATGCCGCGTTCCATTTTCAAAATGACTCTAGAAAGAGATACAGCCGCAAGTTAAAAAGGGACCCAAAATATTAATAATGTTTTAATCGGGTCATATATTTCGGTCGATATGTTGTTTATGCCCGACTTAAAAACGTACCTATGTTTTTTATTATTTTTCGGAGTTGAAAATTATAATATTTTCGTTCACAATAATATATATATTTACGATATATTAGTGATAATCATTTTATATCTGTGCTGATTTGGTACGGGGAAAGACAAAAAGCTTACTTATATGCAATAAAAGATTATGTTTTCGCGGAGTCCTAATGGCTCCCGTTCATTATGACTGGCTGATATGCACAGAAGTCAAGCGCGGTTTGTGAATTCATGAAATTATTTTAAAGTGACTCATTTCGGACGCAAGTGCAGAAGTTTTAGTTGCTAATTAAAATGAGTGCGATTTTTTTATTTCACTGTTCGTAAACAAAATGTTTTGTATTCTGTTTTTGTATGACAATCCCAAGATATAATACCTAAAGAACTTTAAATGCCCCTTAGGTAGTTTTTTTACAAAATTGTTCTACCTAGTTAGTACCTGAATACTACTTGTTTACGATTACCTAATGTAACCATAGAAAATAGCGTCATTGCACAATTACGGACTGCCGACATAAATACTCCCAAAGACATACACGAAGCGACAATGCGACAACCCTTTATCGTGCCTGTCTGCACTCATTATTTTAAATGATTTATTAGGTTAGGGACAGAGATTCGACCGACTTTCAGGTCACTAGGTAATATTATAATTATTACAACATACAAAAATGCGTCACGGATAAAATAATAACTCAAAAACCGTCCTATTATGCCCTGCACATCAAAAATCATGTAAACATGGTGTGGCCAGCAGGAAATATAACCACATCGCAATAATGACGAACATTAAGGGCGCGCCCTGAAGCCGATGGAAGTAGATTAAGAAAAATGTTCCACAGATTATAGAACGGCGTCCGCCATTTTGGGGTGAAGTAGGGTGACAGTGATTTTGTTTGAACGGTGGCAGATGTTTTACTTAAATTCGTCTGCCTTTTCCTAACTTTATTGGGGTCGACTTCCAGTCTAATCGAAAAAAATACTAGTAATCAGCCGAGTACTAGTATTTTCGAGCAACTGTCTCTCTGAGCGCCACATCTCAGTAACTCGATACTTTTTGACAAGATTGATGCCTGATTTTCTGACTTCTGAATATCTGTAAGGATCTTCGAAAATCTTTAAATGATGGCAGATGGTTTTCCATATCTTTTTTTAAAATGAATTTTAATTATAATTAATAATTGTTTCCTTACTTAATGCGTGTGACATCAATATTGCAATTCACGTCTTAGTGAATTTACGCTATTCAGTACAAACGACGTCTTACGTGGCAAGGATAGGCAAAGAACTAACTAACTTACCATTCCTACCTTGTAACTATTCCACCAATTCACACTAAACGTTTTCAAACGTCTTTTATAATGCGCACAGCAAAGAAGTGGAACTCTCTGCCTGCGTCTGTGTTTCCAAAAGCTTACAACCCTAATCTCTTCAAAGTTAGAGTGAACAGGCTCAGTAGTCACTTTGTCACTGTCATCTCTGACATAGACTAGACTCAAGAGCAAATCCATTACAAATTAAAAAAAAAAAAAAAAACTGCAAAAGCTTGAAACTTCTTTATTTTTCCACCGATTTTATTTATTTTTTCACATCATAGCCATAATTTCAGCCGAAACATATCCTGTAAGTACCTACTGGACGCACTGGTGACGGAGGTTACTAAAAAAAGGCCCAGGGCCCAGAAAATTGCTCCACTTATCCTAACCATAAATGCTCTATGCTCACCCTACCATGGGAGAAGCCAGGTGTGTCTACAATAGCACTAATGCTACGCCCCGACCACGCTCGCATTGTACAACGTTATTTATAGGTAGACGAATCTTGGTTGCATTATTGTAAGTAGATATTTTATTATGTGTACCTATTTTAGGCGTGATAGAGTAATTTATATTAATTATTTCAGGATGTGTATTTTTAGGAAAACGTTAAAGATATTGTGGTCTCTATTTAATTTAATCAAATTCTGTTGCATAGCTTCTCTTATTTCTGTGCATAGCTTGCTTTTAGAAAGAAAGAAAGAAAGAAAACTAATTTATTTGGCACACACGAAATCACACAATGTTTGTAACAACAAAAGGAAATGCAAAATTTATTATAAAAACAAAAACATCGTGTGCCCCGCGGCTGCGCCAAATAGGTCCAGTTTAGCAAATCTCTTCAAAGTTAGAGTGAACAGGCTCCTTCTGGGTAAGCTCGCTCCATCGTAGACTTTGTCTCTGTCATCTCTGACATAGACTAAAGTCGAGAGCAAACCCATCATTAATAAAAATAAAAAAAATTGTAGAAGCCCCAGAGCAGTGGCGTAGCTAGCATGGGTGTCGCCCAATCGGGCCACCGGGGTTGAGATTGGCCGCCATTGCCGAAATCGTTAAGGAGGACTGATGATGATGATGTGATCCGACCCATTTCGGCCAAGGCGATTGTTTCAACTCCACTGTAGTTGTCGTTCGTGAGCTCGCATGTGGCTTATGTAACCAACCTTCTTTGTGAAGATCCTCGCACATTGCGGGCACGTGAGCAAACCATCTATGTCAGGAGGACTATAAAATTTTTAAACCTGTATTAAAATAAAAATAAATCTGCTTTTTGTGGGAAGTTGACCGACACACAGATTAGACAATTTATTATAAGAAACATAGTAGTAGCTCTATCTGCTACCTAAGTTTATATAAGACAAAACAATAATTCAAGCCAAAATTATTCTAAACGTGAATAGTTTAGTCAATATTGCCAACCGTAGCCGTATTACTGAATACCATAGATAATATTATTTGATACGAGCTGTTGGCAAGCTATGAGCCAATTTAGCTGTACAGGGACGGATTCTTATTTAAAAAAAAAATATATACATATTTTTGCTGAATGATGTTGGTCGTCCGGCGGAGAAATGGACAGATGTAATTTTTATGCCGGAGAAGACCATGCTCAGCAATGGCCGAAGTCGAACTGTAGATGATGAAAGGGCAAAAACAGAGCGTGTTCTCCAGAGAAAACTAGATCCTTAGCTCTACTCAGAAAGTATTTCATTTTGATGATTTAATTTATTTAGAGAATATCATTTATTTACTAAACAAAATCTTTCCAACCACATTTCCCATCTTAGTATGTATCATCAGTATGGCTGATCTTAAATCTTTAAAATATCTAATATATGAAAAATTACACTAATTTAATCCATTCAAATAATTTTGATTTGTGTTTACATAAAATTTACTCTCGTCTAGGTAGGAGAAGACCAAAAAAACTTTGAAGGATTAAATATCTCGGAGATGATAATGTTGTGACACTATAAATAATTCGGGATGAAGAAATTAATAAGAATCTCCTCGATCTGTTAGTAAACAAAGTGTATCTACTCAGACCTAGACTAGAGTCAAGAGCAAACTGAATTTATAAACGTGAATTTATTATCAATCAATTTATAAACCCCCAATTCGACCCTGCTTGTTTTAACAAGTCCGAAATAAGCTTACAATGAAAACCTCACGCGAAAATTGAACATAAATCTAAAAGATTACACGCGCATCCTTCCACATACAAAAACCATTCTTAATCACTGGTAATAGAACCCATTTCCTACTAAAAACATTCAGAAGATAATATAGATCAGTTTTATAGTTTTTTGTGTACTTAATTCGTTCTGATTTTTAAATAACATATATTTAAAATCAGAACGAATTAAGTGAATAATGAAATGGTTTTGGCAATGAGTTACGTCGTTTTGCATTTGGGAATCTTCAAGGAGGATTAAAATGGTTGCGTCTTGCGACTTTTCAATTGATTTTTCAAAGTAACCCTTTTAACTTCTAAATAATTTCATGAAAGTGAATGAGTCCATAAGAAGAATGCTTTATTTCTAAAGAGTACATCACATAATCACCGCTGTCACAGTTTAAATAATGATTGTTGTATTGTGTCGTTTGATGTATTGTTTTGTAACGTTTTATATGTTGGATGTGTCTGTAAGGGTGTTATAATAATAATTAATGAATGAATGAATAAATAAATAAACATTTTTTTTATGTTGAGAATACTGACCAAGTGCTAGTGGGGCTCGCACAAATAGAGTTCCGTGCCATAAACCGATAAATTCACGTTTCTTTTATCCCCGAGAAACGTGTTTTTTTAGTCTCCCTTTAATTTTATGAAATGTGAAAATTTCAACCGTCTACCTACTACGATTTAAGCATGAGATGGAGCGCGCTGACAGATTCGGACGGACCGCAGAGACTTAATTACACATTAATAGAGTTCCGTTGGTAAGCCTACGGGAACAGAACCCTAATTATTCTCAGCTGTAGGTACTTAATTTAGTTGTTGAATCGGATTTTCCATCTGGGGTTCATGAAGTGAAGAGTAAATAGATTACTTTTAGGTAACCTAAGGAAAGCACGCTACATCGTGTCAGCCATTGTTTACCATCAGGTGAGAATCAAACGTAACCCTATCGACGATCATTATCATCTGCCTAGCCTTTTCCCAACTACATTGGGGTCGGCTTCCAGTAAAACCAGATTCAGCTGAATACCAGTATTTTACGTGGAGCGGCTGCCTACCAGACTTGCACAACCCATTAACTGGGTAACACGGTACATCTTGACAAGACTGGAGTCAGATTTACTGGCTTCTGACAATCCGTAACGACTGCTAATGATCTACAAATGACAGCCGGGACCAACGGCTTAACGTGTTTTCTGAGGCACAGGGAAACTCAGTATGTTAAGATGGTTACCCATCCACAGACCAACCTTGGCAAGCGTTGCTTAACCTTCAAGATCGACCCGTGCGGCTTTAGCCACGAGCTCCTAAGTAAGCCTATCGACGATAATATCTAATAATTGAAAAAAATCGCCTTGAATCTTAAAAAAAAAAAATAAGCTAAGCTCAAGATGAAACAGAGCAGACCAGACTATTTCTTCCATGACCTTTACCACAGTCTATTAAAAACCTGTCATCGATCCAAATTAAAATTAACCCAGATTTTAACTAACAAACGCTACCCCGATTTAATCGCAAACGGAAAAAGGGTTTAATGGTACGAGTACTTAATATTCTATTGTCGGAAAACTCACTGGCTCTAAAATGGCGCCACACCCGCGCGCGGGAAATTTGACAACTGTCGTCGACACCATGTTTTGATGAGTAGTCTACTGCTTTATGGTTCTAAAGGTTTTGAATTCGGAAT
The DNA here is from genome assembly GCA_950371165.1 of Lacanobia oleracea. Lineage (NCBI taxonomy): Eukaryota > Metazoa > Arthropoda > Insecta > Lepidoptera > Noctuidae > Lacanobia > Lacanobia oleracea. The sequence continues at coordinate 14,192,100 of OX493413.1, forward strand.
ATTACCTATAGAGAAATAAAATTTTGTTATTTAGATTTCTATGCTTATAATAGATAATGATGATTAGGGAGATGGTAGAATTTTTGCCATAATCACCACGTTTCTTGTCAGGCGGGTTGGCGATCGCAGTGTAGCTACTGCATTTCCAATGTACAGAGAATACTGCTGCCCGTTCTCTGGTTAAGTATTTTAAATGTCGATAATTGGGTAAAAATCCAGACACTGAGTTCCTACTGAGATATCTTCAAAGAACAGTAAGAATATTTTGCTTAACCCGGGACGTTACGCTCGGCAGTAGTGGAGGTAGTTGGAAGTTTGAAGCTCATTTTACTGGGGCGAACCTACTGCTACGGCCACTAGAGAGACCATTATACAAACTTAACACTACTATTAAGAAATTCCTCGTGGAAAATCCTTAAGAAAAATTTTCTCGAACTGAAAATTGAAACCCACGCGCAACAAGGCATCGTTGGACATCCAACCCATACGTACAAAACTTTTTGGGAATATTTTTATAACGAATATGTTCTACGGCAGAGAAATTCTCTTCTTAACCAAAATCATCTTCACCAAAAGCCGAGGAATCAATAGGTAACTTCTAGCCAATCGTGCTCCACCGTTGACCACATCATCGATTTCCATTAAAGATTGTATTCTAACTCGAGCGTATCTATAATCATCATCTGCCTAGCCTTTTCCCAACTATATTGGGGTCGGCTTCCAGTCAAACCGGATTTAGCTGAATACCAGTGGTTTACGTGGAGCGGCTACCTACCAGACCTCCACAACCCAGTAACTGGGTAACACGGTACTTCATGGCAAGACTGGAGTCAGATTTACTGGCTTCTGACTATCCGTAACGACTGCCAAATATGTACAAATGACAGCCGGGACCAACGTCTTAACGTGCTTTCCGAGGCACGGAGGAAACTCGAAATGGTCACCCATCCACAGACCAACCTTGGCAAGCGTTGCTTAACCCGTGCGGCTGTTATTATCTAGCTACGAGCTCCTCGAGCGTATCTATAATAAAAATATGAAAAAAGGGAACAGTCGTGATCGCAACCCAAAGATCAACGATGCAATTAACATAGAATACTTAGCCTAAATACATAGGTAAACCGAACAATTATCTACTTACAATTTAACAACACTAACAACTAATAAGAAAGTGTAATTATGAGGTCAAAGATCACAGGCCTACAAATATTAACTATAAAAAAAAAACAAAAGAGCGAGTCAGCGCTATACAACAGTCATATCTCCATATCTCTTCAATAAGAACTGTCAAGTTTGACATTTCGATGAGCGCGGGAATGTTTTTTTTTTCTAATTTGACGTTTATTCGAGCGTCTGTCAAAAGTGACAGTGTATGTGTGAAGTTTAGAATGCTTGTTCACACGTTGAGATTTGATGGTAAGTGATGATCGTATCTTTATGTGAGGCGAGGATTTATTTAGATAAATATAGGTTGTATAAATGATTCGAGATGAAAGGCTATTTACTACTATTTAGTGCTTGTTGAGATGATTTTTCCTCATATTAATTTGGCAAGCTCGCTTACCTCACCGTTACAGACTCGTACCTTGGGGTTTGCTGATGCGTTGAAGACGATAAAATTACTAAAACAAAGCTTGTAAACTTGGGTAGATGTGGTGAAACAGGTAGAATATCTTGGAAATCTAGAGTGACTGGAAGCCGACCCCAATATCGTCGGAAAAAGGCTAGCCTTTTTCCGACGATAAAAATAGCTAGGCAGACGGCTAGGCAGATGATGAGATCGATATTTACTCATGTTACGAAGTGTAATAACATTAGGTACCCTTCCTCTGTGGCAGTCGTCAGTCAAAATACATATCATAAAAGTTTGGAATAAGTAAACGAAGAAGAAAAAAACATATCTGGATAAAGGGTGGAGATGCCTGTATCGGGAGAATAAATTACTAGATATTAAGTACCTACTCAAAATGAGAGAAAATAAAGTGAAAATGTTTATCTCCCTTTGGTATTTTCGTTGCAAGAAACGATTCAACTGTGTTGGATCCTCAAGAACGTTCAATAATTTCTCCGGAATTTGTCATATTTTTGCTATTGTACGTTTCTAGTGGTCAGTGATTTTCAGGAGTTGCAGTGGATAGGGAGGAATTTTGTGAGCGGCTTGTTCCAACTGTAATCCCTAAAATTAAAATACGTATATATACAGAAAAAAAAACAGAAACATGTTTGATAATAATCACACAGTGTAAAAACGCACAAATTGGACAGCATTATGTCAGCACTTTACTTGCTACGCGTAGTACACTGGTACACAAATATCATTCAAATCGCGTGCACTCATTATTCAATTAATTTAATTTATCAATCAATAAATCTTATTACGTATTCTTGCGTATCATTCAATTAATAACTATCATAATTGAAAGGTGTATAGACCCTACACTAATAGTTGGTTCCTATTTAAACTACAAGACAATAAAACATATATCTACTTAAATGTAGTAGGTACTATCGCTTGCATACTACAAACTCATAAATGCCGTACATTTAGCATATAACTGCTGGTTAAACAAAACGCTGCTATTTGCAGTAATCATCCCGTAATTGTCAGTAGTAAGAATATGGCGACGTAACATATCATTTTGTGTGCGGTGACCAGGAGTATTGCAAGACGTATGCAATAATATCGGTTGTACGTTGTTCTATAGAAGATAGTTTCATAGAATTTCGTTTCACATATTTTTTTTCTCGTACTATCATTTCATAGAATAATCAATACGCAGAATACTTACTTCGAATAAATTGAAATCATAGATTTTTGTTACAAACAAACTTTGTTTCGATATTTATGATTTCATAGAATTACAAATCAAATATTCTTTATCCGCATAATGAGTAGTTAACATAAAACTTGTTACTAATAATTAAACATTTCATCAACTGACAGTTTCTTAACCTTTTTGCAAAATGCATACCTATAAAATTACAACATCGCAGTCACAAAAAAAATGCGGGTAAATTCTACTCAAGTAAAACTTTTCATTCGGGCCCGCTCGACGGGACCCCGCGAAGCGGCAATGGTGGCAAACGGCAATGGGAATAAAACACAAAACTATCAAGCATAACCATTAATGCAGCAAGCATACAGCTAGCATGCAGGAAGCATATAGCAAGCATACAGCAAACAAACGACATGCAGCATGTAAGTAAGCAAGCATACAGCACATAAACGAGCATGCATAATGCAAGCAAGCGTGCAGTATGCAAGCGACCATGCAATATGTAAAATGCAAGCAAGCATGCAGTATGCAGGCGAGCATGCAGTATGCAGGCGAGCATGCAACATGAATGCAGCAAGCATGCAGCAATCATGCGGCATGCAACATGCAGCAAGCATGCGGCTTGCAACATGCAGCATGCAAGCTAGCAAGTATGCAGCACGCAAACGAGCAGGCAACATGCAGAATGCAAGCAAGCAACACAGTATGCAGGCAAGCATGCAACATGCAGCAGGCATGGTTTCGGTCACGGCTCCGGCACTGCGGGGCTCCGGCCATCCCACGCGACCTTATTGTCGCAGATGGTTGTAACGCTCAGCACCGCAGCTTCGCAGCGGTGGCGGGCGTTATAACACCTGCTCCTCAGCTCACGGGCCGCCTCGCCCCTCCGCGCCTACGCGGGCTTAAATTTCACTCTAGGGGTAGGGCAGACAAGACTACGTGGGGTCGGTTTTACAGCGATTCATTTCAGTCAAAATTTTTTTAGCACACATGTTGATTTTTAAGATCATATTTTATTTTGGTTAAATGCAATTGTATAAAAGTGGCAATATGTGTAGTTAAATTATTTCGAATAAAATTCTGCCTTCTTAAAAGTATGTCATGGACATATTATAAAACAATAATGTTTAATTATAATTACATTTCACTCAAGTATAAAAAAATACTGTGGAAAAAACGCCGGACAAACAATATTCGTTAACATATAATTCTACTGTTTGATAAGTTTGTTAATAAAAAAATGTGATCATGAAATTAATTGAATTGTGTTTCTGTGAAATAGGTTTCATTCAAGTAAATAGTCTTTGAAATAATTATATTTGACATAAATTACAACAACCAAATATTATGTGAAATATTTTCTGCGAAACTATATTCTATGAAATTTCTGTCTACGAAACAAGGGTACACCAATAATATCCAATGCGCACAGTTTAGTATCAGTTTTATTTTAAAGAAAAATTGACAGATTGTTTTTGTAATACACGGTTATACACGTCGCCCGCGACTTCGTTCGCGCGTGTTTAGTAGGTACTCCACGAACTACATCTCCTATAAGTCCTCCTTCTATAAATGGTAACGTGTAAATTATTTATTAATAGACTACACGGGCAGTTCGCTCAAACCGCGACATTTTTCTTACTTAGAGTATTTTTATAAACGTCGTAACTTTTAAATGAAAGGTCCGATTTGTATAATTTACGTATACATAACTAACCAAAATTACCAAACCATTTAAATGAATAAGCATTTATATCATGATACCAAAATCACCACTGTTACATTCCACCAGGGTTTTGATCGAATAATTTGAACAAAAAGCGGTTATTGTGACTTTTTTGTGGATATTGATGTCCTCTATAAAACTTTAGTACATCACTTTGCTTTATTGTCAATAGTTTCCGCAGCGTACGAGATATAAGGATTTTTTTGTATTTTTTTTTACATAATTATTATGGGTATAATTTAGACGGTCACCAAAAATAATATTTTTAAGACTCTAAGCCTAGGCACCAAAATGGATCAATGGTCACCATATTCTATCCAACTCAACTGTGATTGCCATAAAATGTAGGCTTGGGGTTACAAACTGGATAAAATAGGTTAGGTTAGAATTGTGACCAACCGCGCGCGAGCCGAGCGAGCGAAGCGAGCGGTGCCGCGGCAGCGGCCGGCGAGCGCTACTTCTCGAATATTATTTGGTGACCATTTATCTGTTTTGGTAATCGTTTAGAACTTTTTTGGTAGTAAAATAGGTACTTTTTTGGACGGTGTTTAAACACAAGCCAATTATTATTATTAGTATAGATTCCTTCTTCCCAGCCAAAACACTAGGAAGTGGTGACGGGCGGGGCGTTTTGAGGGACTCTCTTTTTATAAACTTTGACGTTTAAAAGTGCTGGCACTAAGCCTAATTTGAATACTAAATAACTAACTTTGATTCAGATAGGTTTTTCTCGCAGTTTCATGCCCATAGTCTATTCCACAGTGTACCGTAGGAACTTTCCCGGGATTACCGGTGGCACTAAGCTATAGTTCTAATTTTCATCTGTAGGTACTTTTACACCCTCATCATAATTATATCAGCCGAAAAACGTCCACTGCAGGATATAGACTTCCCCCAAGTGTCGCCACGACAGCGGTAATTTAATTTACAATCGTATAATGTGCAAGCTAATTTTCTTTCTATTTAAGCCCACAATACCGTTTCCTTCACCTTTTCACCTTCCCAATGCAAACAAAAGGGCAAGCAAGACAGTTGGTTCCTAAATAATAAATTCGTTGAATCGTGCCGACCGCACCTTTTAGACCCACCCTATAAAACAGGAACAAACAGTTGCTCACAAGAGCTTTCCGCGTCAACCACAGAAAAACCAAAATATTTTATTTTAAAATGGAGGAGGTCCTATGTTCGGCTGTATGTAGTTTTTTATATATTATGTTTTGTATGTATGTTCACCGATTTCTCCGCCAATTCTGGAGCGATTTAAAAATTCTTTTCGTGGTTTTAAAAAGTATTGTCACCATGTTAGAATCTGATGATGGGATCCCATGAAAATCGAGGGAAGCCCTGAAATTTTATATATAATTTTACATAAAATGTTTTTCATAAACTTTCTAACGCAATTCAGATATTTGTGCCTAGTAATCATCATCTCTTGTTGCTGAGCTGATGATGGAAGGGATAAGTCAGGATCTAATGATGGGATCCCATGAAAAATGTTTTTTCAGCGATATTTTCGCCAATTGTTAACCGATTTGGATGATTCCTTTTTGTTTGGAAGAGTATTTTCTCGGACTGGTCCCATTTAAATTTGGTGAAGATCTGAAGAAGAACTTCGGAGGTAGACAACGGAACTCTTCAATAAATGATAGCAAATGGATCAGGATTTCTGAAATCGCATGTCTGTTGATTGTTTACACCAGTTCATAACATAACATCACGCCGGCACGCTGTGCTTGAGGTCGCCGGCACAAAGTAAAAAAATAACTTTAATTTCGGAAGTCGGTGTTCAAAAACGAAGTAACCAAAAACACTGACTTCCGAAATTAAAGTTATTTTTTACTTTGAGTGTTTTGTTTTTGGAAGTCAGTTTTTTAATGAATTAACGAATGATATATTTACTGATAAGAATATACTACATCTACTTCTACTACTGCAACAACCCATTACGTCCCACTGCTGGGCTCGGGTCTCTCCTTAATAAGGAGGATATTGTCTACTGATACCGCTAATAACCGCTTTTTGTTCAAATTATTCGATCAAAACCCTATTAGAAGTGAAAACAGGCAGGAGCTCGTGGCTAATTAATAATAACAGCCGCACGGGTCGATATTTAAGGTTAAGCTACGCTTACCAAGGTTGGTCTGTGGATGGGTGACCATCTTAACATACCGAGTTTCCTCCGTGCCTCGGAAAGCACGTTAAGCCGTTGGTCCCGGCTGTCATTTGTAGATCTTTGGCAGTCGTTACGGATTGTCAGAAGCCAGTAAATCTGACTCCAGTCTTGCCAAGAAGTACCATGTTACCCAGTTAATGGGTTGCGGAGGTCTGGTAGGCAGCCGCTCCACGTAAAATACTGGTATTCAGCTGAATCCGGTTTGACTGGAAGCCGACCCCAATATAGTTGGGAAAAGGCTAGGCAGATGAGATTGTCTACTGATACCACGTTGGCTAGACGGGTCGGTACAGGGTTTTATTTCAAGTTTTCCTTTCTTTTTCACTAGTAGTATAGTGAATGTTTCCCTATTCGCCTCTTACGAAATCCTGGGATGAAAAGGAGTGGTGACATATTGTATTCTTACTCCGTCACCACTCGGAATACGGCAAGAATATGTATAGGTAGCGTGTATTAAATTTCAAAAATAAGTAGATAATTAATAATTCGGTTTGCATTTAATGCTGCAAACTGACGAAGTTAATGGGGATATCAGGTCTATAGTAGGTAATATTATAAAGTTGAAGAGTTTGTTTGTTTGCTTGTTTTAATCCGCTAATCTCAGGAACTCAATCAATCAATCAATCAGTCTTTATTTGTGAACACAGGTATTACAATAAAGGTCTTATGTAAATATTTTAGTAGAGCACCATGCCCTACCAATGAAATTGGTGTACAAATATAAAATTAATAAGGAGGACGACACGGTTGGCGCAGTGGTTGAGCAATTGACTGCTGCGCTGCGTGTCGCGGGTTCGATTCCCGCGCGGAGCAAATATTTGTATGGCCTACAGATAGTTGTTCCGGGTCTGTCTGTTTGTGTATGTGTGATTATATGTCTTTAAACGCACCCACGATACAGGAGAAATTCCTAGTGTGGGGCAACGTTTTTTTCTTAAAAAAAAAAAAAAAAAATTAGCGTTTAGCAATAATTTTGATTTCAATTAAATGTTATAAATTAATCATGAATAAATTATAATTCATTTTGTATATATTTGTGAATTGTAAATTAAATTAAGTATCATATTTTATCATGTATGTCAATTGTAAAATGAAATGTCAAATAATGTCAGCTATATGAATTGAGAAATTATTTTTGTGTTGGGTAGCCCATTTATCGGGGAAGGTTATAGGTTATACAATCACGCTACGACCAATAGGAGCGAAGCATTAATGAAGACTGTGACGCAGACGAATTCGGCTATTAAAAAATAAAATCGCTATTCGTTTTGACTCTCTGTAATTTTTTATTTATTTATTTTATTTCGTTATTGTACAAATAACAAACGGTAGTGTAACGGCGAAAAGGCAGACGCGAGTAAAAATTCCGGGACGCCTAGGAAGAAATTATACACAAATCTGATTAGCGACGTTCCAGGCGCCTGGTACTCATTCGTGTATGACCAGAGACTCCGCGCGAATCAATCCCATGCATTTTTGACGTTATGAAAATGAGGGCTATCGCGTTTGAATTCGCCGCTAGAGGCGCTAGTGTAGCGTGAGGTTTTAAATGTCTTTCAGTGTTGGTTGGCTATTGACGCGAGTTTATTTACTTATTTGTTTTGATTTTTGTGAATATTTTTCTAAAACTAAATTAAGTTACGGTTCTCCCAACCACTGCATTGAACTTTATTTTTTTGGTCGGGAATATGTGGATGTCCTTCTTTTTTTCATAATGATGAGTCCACGAAACACTGCGACACTATCTTTTTCTATTAAATCGCACGTTAACGACATCATAAATAATTTTCCTGCAAACTTAGTTCACATGCTCGTTAATAGTTTGAACCTTACTCGACAGTGGCGCCAACTGGTGAGTATAAAAACGGTAGCCCTCATTGGCATCGCCACGTTACGGTCGCGAATCGTATTTTATTCAACATACAGCTTCATACTGACCGGCAAATTGCAAAAAATAAAAAAATATTTGAATTTCGCGGGCTACCCTGGCGCATCCACCTTAGGCAACGTTCGTGTTCGCATCTCAGTCGCAATGTATCAAAACTGTATGGAAATGAAAGCTTTTTTGAAAATTTGCGATTGACATGTAAACGCGAAAGTAGTTTTGAATAGAAGAATAGGCACTCAGAGGGCCTAGCACGAATATTTTGACGTATAGTAACATCAAAGTGAGAGGAGCTCGTGGCTAAATAATAACAGCCGCACGGGTCGATCTTTAAGGTTAAGCTACGCTTGCCAAGGTTGGTCTGTGGATGGCTGACCATCTTAATACACCGAGTTTCCTCCGTGCCTCGGAAAGCACGTTATGCCGTTGGTCCCGGCTGTCATTTGTAGATCTTTGGCAGTCGTTACGGATTGTCAGAAGCCAGTAAATCTGACTCCAGTCTTGCCAAGAAGTACCGTGTTACCTAGTTAATGGGTTGTGGAGGTCTGGTAGGCAGCCGCTCCTCGTAAAACACTGGTATTCAGCTGAATCCGGTTGACTGGAAGCCGACCCCAATATAGTTGGGAAAAGGCTAGGCAGATGATGATGAATAACATCAAAGTGAGTGAATTTTGAATGTGAAAAATTGCAACTCCATAGTATTTTGGTTTAATTATTTGGGACATACACAATTTATATCATTCAAAAATATGAACATAGTATCTAATTCAAATAAATATTGAGTACGAAACGAGTATTATAGCTATGGTAACATTTTACGTTACGTTACTACCTATACGTCAAAAATATTCGTGTAAGGCCCTCTGATATGGCTCGCCCTGCTACGGCGGCGACTTCTCGCGTCCGGCCCTGATTCAATCCATGGTCCGGAGCGAGGAGGCATGAGAAGCGGTCACCTCTTTCTGCGAAGTAGTAATGCTAGCGAAGGAGGTGGCTGAACGCGTGAGAGAGAGGGAAACCTCACGCCCCAGCCGCCGCAACAGCCGTAATTTTTGCCAAGAAAAGGGTGCGAGTTTATGATACCTACATACCTAGTAAGTTGGCAGTCGATCACTGATGCCTTTATTTTTACAATTGATAAGCACGTGTTTGACCACCATCTCACCAAATGTAAGCGATGATTCAGTCAAAGATGGAGCACGCTTGCCTAGAAGTAACCTATTCACTGTCGACTTAAGAGGAAACATATGCGGCGAGACTTTGTATGTAAAAACTGTAAAAAATCGTAATTCGAGGATTGGCTCTCAACTGTTGTCTCCTCCAATATTGGATATATACTGTGTCCCGGGATGTTGTCCATTTTGATGATTATTAACCGTATAAGCATTAAAATTCTCAAAAAAAAGCTAAAAATTATCCGATTAATCGCTGTCAATAGAGCCTTTTTTCCTCGCGTTAAGCGTTCCAGGGCTTGAGGAGCTCGTGGCTAAGGAATAACAGCCGCACAGGTAGATCTTCAAGGTTAAGCAACGCTTGCCAAGGTTGGTCTGTGGATAGGTGACCATCGTAACATACCGAGTTTCCTTCGTGCCTCGGAAAGCACATTAAGCCTTTGGTCCCGGCGGTCATTTGTAGATCTTTGGCAGTCGTTACGGATAGTCAGAAGCCAGTAAATCTGACTCCAGTCTTGCCAACAAATACCGTGTTACCCAATTTAATGGGCTGTGGAGGTCAGGTTGGCAGCCGCTCCTCGTAAAATACTGGTATTCAGCCAAATCCGGCTTGACTGGAAGCTGACCTCAATATTGCTGGGTAAAGGCTAGGCAGATGATTAGAAGCGAAAACAGGCGAAAGCCAAACCTCGAAACTTTTTACATACAAAGTCTATCCACCCGCATTTCCTCTTAAAGATTCCTGAATCAAATAAAGACTATTGCCAACATTAGTCTGAACAGCCCTGCGAGAGGGTCACCCTAGTGCAGTGGCGACGTCAATACGACTCTATTGTTCATGTCGGTTCGATGCCTGGACGTTGTCATAGTATATTTGAATGCGAAATATTGTTTGTTGGCTGTTGACTTGGTAATGTTTGTAGATGCGTCAGTTTCGCGAATATGTACTTTTGTTTTCTGCAGAAGCGATTTTCAATTGTTTTAAGAAGGTGTGAAGCTTGAAAATGCAATATTGCCTTTTTTTAGGGTTCTGTACCCAAAGGGTAAACAACGGAACCCTATTGCCAAGCCTCCGCTGTCCGTCCGTCCGTCCATCCGTCCGTGTTTCTGTCAGCGGGCTGTAACTCAAGGACCGTAATAGGTAGACAGTTAAAATCTTCATAGATTGTGTATTTCTATTGCCGCTAAAACAACAAATAATAAAAATTATGTTTTATGGTACGGAACCCTTCGTGTGCGAGTCCGATTCGCACTTAGCCGGTTTTTTCTTCATCACATCAGCCGAAAACCGTCCGCTGCTGGACATAGGCCTCCCCGAAGATGGAGGGGGGATTGCAATAATCGCCACGCTTGGCAGGCGGGTTGGCGGTCGCAGTTTATGGTGCAGTTGTTTGCAGAGAACGCTGCTGCCCATTCTCTGGCGAGTCCCTTAGTCGCTTCTTACGACACCCACGGGAAGTGATGGGATGGTATTATTCTTTTACGGCACCGGCCGACACCAACCGATTTTTGTTTTCTTAAGGGTCATCAAATGACTCTGGGCGAAGCGGAAGGAAGTGTCAGACTCTTACTGACTGTAACCCATCCGTGTTCTTCCTAATACCTACTCGTAATAATACTATGCTGGCAGCTCTTTGAGGCGCGCGTGGAACACAGCGCACCGTCGACCAAGGCCTGGTTCTGAGCATTGGGTGGCTTGCCGTCCGCAGGCCCGCGCGTATAGCATACCTAGTTGTGGTATTCCCTCCCAGGGTCTGTGTTTCTTGATAGCTATAACCTCCCCCAGAGTGTATTTAAGTCAAGGATGAATAGTTTACTTCTAGGCAAGCGTACTCCATCATCCTCTTCGACCTCATCATCCCTTTCCATCAGGTCCGCAGTGGTTTAGGCGTTTGCCCTGTGACCCGTTGGTCGTGGGTTTAATTCCCACGGAAGCATACTTTGTAAAGTTGTTTCCGTTTTGGCTATAATTTTGCAGGCTTGGATCACCTGATTGTCTGATTAAAAATTTGATGATTCCGTGCTTCGGGAGGCACGTATAAGCCGGTGGTCCCGGTTGTCAAATGGCGGTCGTCAAATAAACCATGTCAGAGGCCCTTGAGGCGGCTTAGAAACTCTGACACTATTGACGGTAGTTAGACCTTACTACCTAAACCTAACTAAATCTCACCTGATCTTCTTATCGTGTGGGCACGATAAGAAGATCAGGTGAGATTTAGTATAGGTTAAACTCGAGACTATCCTCTAATATTATAATTACAAATGTGAACGGTTATAGGCATAATTATCACAACATCGCCTTCCATCAGGCGAGATTGTGATCAAGTGCGAGCCTATAGGTTCGGATTCCTAAAAAGGTATTTATATAGTAAGTATGTACAAATAAATACCTAGTATTTATACCGAGTCATTTAACATAATATTGCACACACAACTCCGCGGGAAAACCCAAACCGCTGCATAATATCGCAGCTAAATATTACACGATGATTGCACTGACATTATAAAGTTAGCGGTCCTTCATTTCGCTGCAATTTCTGAACATGTTGTTTGTTTTGCTTTTGCCTTATAAATACTTAATTTGTTATTCCACGAAGTTTCTAGTTTGCTTAGTTAAGCGGTAATACTAGGTAGCCCCTTTAATTTAATGGCTACCTAAATTTTTCTAACTCTATACACAGAGTAACTTCCCGAAGGATACTATGTTTTTCGAGATAAGTTGTATGCGGATTTGAACTTTGGCACGCCTGTATAGTCTAAACGGGTGAAGCTAGAAGGTCTTAAATAGCGTGGACCTTTAAAGGGTTCCGTACCCAAACGGGAACGAACGGAATCCTGTTAAAAGGCTGTATCTCAAAAACCGTAGGTAATAGGTAGACAGATAAAATTTTCACAGATTGTGTATTTCTATAACAAATAATAAAATTTAAGAGTTTATTGTACGGAACCCTTCGTGTGAGAGTTCGACTTGAACTTGGCCGGTTTTTTTTTAAGTGATATTTCTACAGGCGCATTGAGCACTTTTTAGGTGAATAAAAATCATGGGACTCGCGCCATCGTCACCGAAGGCTTTCCATGAGCTCGATACAATTCACGAGTTACTTAGTTTTTACTCCTATCGGAAATAGGGTATTTTACTAAAAAAATCTAATTAGTCCGTCTGATAGATTTTCAAAAAATATTCGGCACGTATTTTTTCTTTTTTCACGTAAACAAATAATAAAGGAGATACAGCGAGTTGAAGACACGCGTGACGTCATCTGGTTTGGTAAATTTGGTACATTTTTACCAAGCCAGATGACGTCACGCGTGTCTTCAACTCGCTGTATCCTCTTTATTATTTGTTTACGTGAAAAAAGAAAAAATACGTGTCGAATATTTTTTGACGGACTAATTAGATTTTTTTAGTAAAATACCCCATTCCCAAAGCCTGCCCCGCATGTTTTATTAGTCAAAGAGAGAGTACGATTTTAGAGTTGAAATTACACGTTGGAACTATTCATTTCACGAGCGCTTAACCATAGTATAAAGAGAAGGGAAGTAGGTTATCTTCATACAAACGCACCGCGCGCGGCTTGTATGTGTGCGCCATAGTATCTATGCATCGACGCACGCACACTTTAACAAAATCTCGACCCGTTTCTCAGTGCGCCAGTCGGGGCTAACACAAAGTGTGCGTGCGTCGATGCATAGATACTATGGCGCACACATACAAGCCGCGCGCGGTGCGTTTGTATGAAGATAACCTACTTCCCTTCTCTTTATACTATGGCTTAACGATCTACTCTTGCTAAGCGCACAGGCAGCGCCATCTAGTAACAGTTAACGTTACTAAAACCCCTTTGTTTTGATTTTACTGGTAGTAGTTATCTATCGTAGTATTGGAGGTGCTCGTGGCTAAACAATAACAGCCGCACGGGTCGATCTTCAAGGTTAAGCTTGCCAAAATTGGTCTGTGGATGGGTGACCATCTTAAGATACCGAGTTTCCTCTGTGCCTCGGAAAGCGCGTTAAACCGTTGGTCCCGGCTGTCATTTGTAGATCTTTGGCAGTCGTTACGGATAGTAAGCCAGTTAATCTGACTCCAGTGTTGCCATGAAGCACCGTGTTACCCAGTTAACGGGTTGTGGAGGTCTGGTAGGCAGCCACTCCGCGTAAAACACTGGTATTCAGCTAAATCTGGTTTGACTGGAAGCCGACCCCAATATAGTTGCGAAAAGGCAAGGCAGATGATGATATCTATCACAGTGTACCCATATTACGGTGTAGATGATTTCTAGTCCCAGTAGTAGTTTACTAGAACATAATTTTTATAAATGTGCACATCTATAAAAATTATGTATATCTATAGATCGATGTTTCTTACTCTTTCACGCAAAAAGGTAGATACTGAACGAATTTGTATGAAATTTGGCACACATAATTATGGGTAAGTACCTATTATAGTGGAGTGTAGTGAATGAAGCCTTCTGCTCATCCAAGCTACATACGCTTGGTTGGGCAGAAGGCTTCATTAATTCATGTATAAGTCTATACAAATCTAGTGGCACGATGTTTGTCCGAGATAAACTCTGAAACTACTGAACCGATTTTGAACATACTTCGTAACTATAGGGTATACTTTTATGGAACGGGAATACACTCGGTACGGGAAAAAACGAGATAAGTAAAAAAAGAGATACGAGCTAAGCTAGTTTTTTTAATAGTTTCCAGATTTTCTCCAATCCCATTTTGATATTTTATTCTGAGGTATAATATTGATAGTAGATATAATATCTTGTGAGCCTATTGGCACTAGTACGTATAATGTCGAGTGTATAAGTAAGTTATGCCACGAGTAGCAAACACGATACGAGCTGTTTGTGCGAGCGTGCGCACGCCACTGACTGGTTAAGGCGACGAGCACTCGGAATTATGTGGGACTTTCATTATTTTTTTAAAAAAAGAAAAGAAAAAAGTTTATTCCATCTACTCTTAATTTTGGCCCTTACATAGAGGCAAAAGCTCAAGTGGCTGCAAAGAAGTTGGGGATTCTGGCAAAGGTGAGACGGTACTTCGCGCCGGAACAGCTGCTCAAACTCTATCAAGCGCAAGTTCGATCGTGTATGGAATACTGCTCTCATCTTTGGGATGGATCTGCCAGATACCAGCTTGATGCCCTTGAGTCAATTGAGAAACGAGCCAAGAGGATCATCGGCAATGAGAGGCTCGTCGCGTCGAAGCTCCAAAGTCTTGAACATCGACGACGAGTTGCTAGCCTGTCGGTTTTTTACCGGTTGCATTTTGGGGAATGTGCGACGGAATTGCATAATTTAATTCTGCCAAGCCCGTTTCATCGTCGGACCACAAGACGAACGGCGATGCGCCACCGGTACATGGTGGACATCCCACCCATACGCACAAAACGTTTTGGGAACACATTCATAGTGCGTACAGCTAAGGAGTGGAATTCCCTGCCGGAGTCTGTGTTTCCTGATAGCTACAACCTGGGAGTCTTTAAATCAAGAGTGAATAGGTTATTTCTAGGCAAGCGTGCTCCATCTTCGACCACATCCTCGCTTACCATCAGGTGAGATAGCGGTCAAACGCGTGCCTATCATTAGTAAAAAAAAAAAAAAAAAAATTGGGACGGAACGGAGGTGATAAACTTAATTTCGGAAGTCGGTGTTTTTGTTTCTTTGTTTTTTTTTAACACCGACTTCCGAAATTAAGTTTATATTTTGTAGTGTTTTGTTTGGAAGTCGGTTATAATTTTTTTTATTTTTCACTTTATCGTGGTGCTACTTGTACGACGTCTTCGTCTACGCTGCAAAAATGCTCATAACATAATAGTTACTGAACCAAACTTAACCCAATTTTTACGGGTTCAAATGGAAAGTATACTGCATCGAACTAAAAAAGAATCACACAGATCGAATCAGAAACCTCGGAGTAATCGGTGTACATACAAAAAAAAAACTCACCGAATTGAGAACCTCCTCCTTTTTTGGTTGGAAGTCGGTTAAAAAGCACAAAAAAAAATATATTTTGCTTAACGCATAACAACCTTCCTTGGATTACTTGTCGTAAATGTAAATTCCTCAATAACTTCGGTAGTAGACTACAAAAGAAATTTTGGTCTTTTGGCCTTAGTGGCTTGAGCCACTTAGTAGCTCTTCTGGATCCACCCATGTTTCAGCCATCATCATCTGCCTAGCCTTTTATCAACTATATTGAGGTCGGCTACCAGTCAAACCTTATTCAGCTGAATACCAGTATTTTATGAGGAGCAGCTGCCTACCAGACCTCCACAACCCATTAACTGGGTAATACGGTACTTCTTGGCAAGACTGGTGTTAGACGTCGAAAACAAAAACTATAAACATAATCATGATACCTACACACTGAAGAACATCACTACATGACTATCACTATCACTACATATTATGAAAGAAAGTCTTCCGCCGCGTCTGTCTGTCTGTCCGAGATAAACTCAAAAACTACTGCTCCGATTTTCATTCTGTTCTCACCAATGGATAGAGTGGTTCTCAAGGAAGGTTTTTTTTTACAAAATTTGTGTTGAAATAAAAATTAGGGATCCTTAAGAAAATTGTAGCTCGGGCGAAGTCGCGGGCGAAGTGCTGGTTAAAAATAAAACAGAGTTATGAGAACGCAAAAAGTTTAAGTTTTTAGTGTTCGTTCAGGTTTTACCCGCAAATTCACTCGCGTTAAAGTAGCCTATAATCTACTCCAAGGTCCCATATATCTTTTCACTAAAATTTATTAAAATCGCTTCAGTAATCTACAAAAAAACTCACTTTCGCGTTTATATTTTAAAAATAAGACAAATTATAATTTTATTTTAATACAGAGATCTGGTGGTTACCACTTGGGTATGGAGCCCTTAAAATAACACTTTTATATTCAATCTATTTTTTTCAAATCAGTGGTTAACTTCTTTTCAAGTCCATACGATGATAAACTATTGGAAATTTGTGTTTTTTTAATTCATGTTGAGCTCGCTATAGACCTAGTCCTTTCCTGATGGAAACCTATAGATTAGGTCTACGGTCGGACGAGCAAGCAGAGAAGATGCTGATTCTCTCCTTTTAGGGTTCCGTACCAAAATGATAAATAAGGAACCCTTTTGGTGTGACTAAGTCTGTCTGTCTTTCACATATGGATATTTGAAGAACTACTAAGACTATGAACTTGAAAATTGGAATAGTATTTGTCTGTCAGCGGGTTGTATCTCATTAACCGTAGTACGTAGTTTTTAAAAAACATATAAAATTAGAAATAACAGGGGTCCTCAATACAGAAAATCCAATTCGCACTAAGCGTTTCCAAACGTCTTTTATAATGCGCACAGCAAAGGAGTGGAACTCTCTGCCTGCGTCTGTGTTTCCAAACGCTTACAACCCTAATCTCTTCAAAGTGAGAGTGAACAGGCTCTTTCTGGGTAGGCTCGCTCCATCGTAGACTGTGTCTCTGTCATCTCTGACATAGACTAGAGTCAAGAGCAAACCCATCATTAATAAAAAAAAATCTGTGTATTTTGACACATAGTACGGAACCCTTCGTGTGAATGTCCGACTTGCACTTAGCCGATAGTTTCACACTTTTGTTTCTTATACCTAATAATGTTTTTTGATTTTTTTTCGAATAAGTGAATTTTAACCTTAGATTTACGTGGGACTTGTCATTGTACCAAAACGTAAGTATAAATTATGTCCACGTGTACCTAAGAAGCCAAAGTTTACTTCCTCAATTTGCAAACTATCAAACCCAACCATTCATCATCCACATTCCTCCACAGCTTCCTTCCTGCATTCTCCCACCAGTCTGCAGTCTCCCCCTTAACGGCGCCGGCGCACATTTGAACGCCTCGCTCGGACCACACACGACGCTCACAAATAGAATCGATAGCACGCCAGAATGGGAGCGAGCGGCAATGCTTAGGTATCGCTAGTTAGTTATTTATGGAAATATTTAAAAATTAACTAGCTAACCCGTGCCAGTCATCATCTGCCTAGCCTTTTCCCAACTAGGTATATTGGGATCGGCTTCCTGTCAAGTCGGATTTAGCTGAATACCAGTATTTTACGCGGAGCGGCTGCCTACCAGACCTCCACAACCCATTAACTGGGTAACACGGTACTACATGGCAAGACTGGAGAAATATTTACTGGCTTCTGACTATCCGTAACGACTGCCAAAGTTCTTCAAATGACAGCCGGGACCAACGGCTTAACGTGCTTTCTGAGGCACGGAGGAAACTCGGTATGTTAAGATCGTCACCCATCCACAGACAAACCTTGGCAAGCGTTGCTTAATCTTGAAGACCGACCTGTGCGGCTGTTATTATCTAGCCACGAGCTTCTCGCTGACCCGTGCCAGTGGTGCCCGAAAAATACTGCCCAACTGAAGTGTCGTTGGGCAGTATTTTTCGGGTTAATATATATCCTACTTACTACCTTTTGCCCACGAATTTAGAGTTCCGTACCCAAAGGGGATTCAACGGAATCCTATTACTAAACTTCCGCCGTCCGACCGTCCGTCCGTCTGTCTGTCAGCGGGCTGAATCTCAAGAACCAGGTAGACAGCTGAAAATTTCACAGGTTGTTTATTGCTATTGCCGCTATAACAAAAATTAAGATTTATGGTACGGAATCCTTCGTGTGCGAGTCCTACTCGCACTTGGCCAGTTTTTTCCCGTCCCCGTGGGAAATTTCGGGAATTCTTCTCTTAGTGCGGGGAGCAAGAGAGAAGAATTCTCGAACATTCTCCAGGGAACATATATGCCAAATTTGTGGTTTCAGCTGTGCTTTGTCTGTCGGTCACTCGATCAGTCAGTAACGGAATAATTTTATATATCTATTTGATTGAGGCCAATCGCAAATAACGTGGCTTTCTATTGGTTAAAGAATTTTCAAAATGAGTTTCCTGTCATTTACAGATCTTTAGCAGTCGTTATGGTTCCTGTTAATATTTGTAAAAGTATTGCCCTGCTCATGAAAGTGTCATTATCTGAATGGAGACCCAGAAAATAGCTGAAATATTAAAGATTTTACAAAAACACTAGTTGACCCGCGAAACTTCGTTTGCGTCACAATTTTCTTTACTGCTCCGCTCTTTTTGGTCTTAGTGTGATGATATATCATTAGGAAGGGAGGAATAAGGCCATAGGCTATATAACATCACGCTACGACCAATAGGAGCGGAGCATTAATGAAAAATGTAAAGCACACGAAGTTGCGCGGATCAGCTAGAAAAATACACACAGTCAGTCAAAATTCAAAAGAATTCTTACATCTTTTTATTATAATAATTTCGTCCTTGACCGAAATGGTCGCGGTTATTTTCCAGCTTATATTTAACAGCAGATGACTTCCAGTCGCTAATAAAATAATTATTTTGATACCAGACTGGATATCTACACTAATAGTATAAAGAGGAAAGATTTGTTTGTTTGTATGTTTGTTTGTTTGAATTGAATAGGCTCCGAAACTACTGGACCGATTTGAAAAATCTTTCGCCATTAGAATCCCACATTATCCCTGATGAACTTGGGCTATAGAATATTTTCAAAAAGTTAGGGATCCGTATGAAAACTTCGATAATGTAACCCAAGGTGTGAAAATAATACCAAAAACGATCCTTATTTCGCGTACGCTGTGGAAATTATTGACAATAGAGAAAAGTGATATACTACAGTTTTTTAGAGGACATAAATATCTACAAAAAATTCTGCAAGGGTATGTATCTAACTATTATGGTTAAGTCACAATGACCGCTTTTTGTTCAAATTGTTCAATCAAAACCCCGGTGAAATGGAATAGTGGTGATTTTAGTACCATGATGTTAATCCTTATGTATTTAAATTGGTTAATAATTAAGTTTCGTTATGTGCATGTAAATTACACTTTCAATCTTCCAAATCAGACCTTTCATTTAAAAGTTACGACGATTTTAAAAATACTCTAACTAAGAAAAGTCTTGCGAGTGAACGAACTGCCTTACGTTTATTAAAAAGTAATTTACGTGTACCACCCTATTATGAGGTTCGATGGGAGATAAAATTGGAGTACCAACAAAACCTGCGCGAACGAAGTCGCGGGCGAAGTGCTAGTCATTAATATAACCATTGTTTTCGGATTACCTCCGTCCCACTCAATCAGCTACAAATTATTCATCAACCTACATTATTTAAATCGATAATATATTAATCGATATTGGACTAATAATATAAAGACGTAAAATTGTTTGTTTGTTTAGATATTATGTATGCCTGTACTTTCTGTCCTATCTATCCGCATGGTGTCGGCCGGTGCCGTATGGTGCCGTAAAAGAATAAAATCTTCCCATCACTTCCCGTGGGTGTCGTAAGAGACTAAGGGACTCGCCAGAGAATGGGCAGCAGCGTTCTCTGTAAAACGCAACACCATACACTGCGATCGCCAACCCGCCTGCCAAGCGTAGCGATTATGGCAAACCTCCCCTTTTGGGGGAGGCCTATGTCCAGCAGTGGACGTCTTTCGGCTGATATGATGATGATGATTCAACAGCAGATGAATTCCAGTCGCTAATATAATAATTATTTTGATACCAGATAACCAGACTAGATAACTTAATGAAACCATTGTTTGCGGAATACCTCCATCCCACACAAATAGCTACAAATTATTCATCAACCTACATTATTTAAATCTATAATATATTAATCGATATTTGACTAATAATATAAGATATGAAATTGTTTGTTTGTTTATTGTTTAAATTTATTTTTATCACGGAAATAGGTATGGAATAAGTAGTATTTTAAATAGTTTTTAGGGTTCCAAACAGCAACAGCAACAGTTCCAAAGGAGATGTCAGCACGGTAACGGGGCCCACTAGGGCCAGTGCCTGCTGGGGCTGCGGACTTCGTTCAAAAGAGGCACCGTACCCTGGAACGCAAAGGGCACTAGGAGGAACACGGATGGGTTTTAGTCAGTAAGAGTCTGACACTCCCTTCTGCTGTACCCAGAGCGGGAGGAGTCTTTTGATGATTTCCCATCAAAAAAAAAAAAAAAATTGGTTCCGAACATCTGTAAAAAACGGAACCCTTAAAGGATCACTTAAGTGTCTATCTGTCTGACTGTCCGTCTGTCACAGCCAGTTTTCTGCGCATCTACTGGATCGATTCTTTTGAAAAAAATACGGAGATAATAGATATATAGATTACAGGAAAACCTATAAGAAGTCTAAAGTGCTAAAATAACATGTTACAAAAACCGGTCAAGTGCGACTCGGACTCACAACGTAGAGTTCCGTACCATAAACCATAATTTTTATTATTTGTTGTTATAGCGGTATTAGAAATACACTATCTGTGAAAATTTGAACTATCTACCTTAAAAGGGTTTGGAGATATAGCCAGCTGACAGACAGACGGACGGACGGACGGACGGACTGACGAACAGCGGAGGCTCAGTAATAGGGTTCCCTTGGATACCCTTTGGGTACGGAATCCTAAAAATGAAATTCATTCGGAACCCTTTGCTCGCGAGTCCGAATCGTACTTGGCCAGTTTTTTGGTTAGTTATTTTGAATAGTAAAATAAAAAATCTTAGTTGCTAAAAATAAGAAGGTTTTCTAAAGTAAATTACTTAGTTACTATCGATATTTCTCGCCTCCATCATCCCACAGTAAATTTTTTCTTTGTTTGTAAAGAGTAATCTTTGGAAATATTGATCCGTTATGACAATTCTTTCAGATACGAAAATCAATCAGTTTTTTTTTATTAATAAGTATGCTATCACATACTGTCATAGCATTTTATTAAAAAAAAAACATTAAGAAGTAAAAAATAACTTTAATTTCGGAAGTCGCTGTTTTTGGTAGTTTCTTCGTATTTTGACACCGACTTCCTTTTTTATTTGGCAGTCGTTTGTTTTTATTTTTTGTAAAGAGTTAAAAAATCGCAGGAAAGCAAAATACGCAATTTCGTTTACTTGGATGACAAAAAACCGTCAGCCAAGTAAACAAATTCGAGCTATAACTGAATTAAAACAAAAAAAAAATACAACCGAATTGAGGACCTCCGCCTTTTTTGAAGTCGGTTAAAAACTGTTAAGATAGGACACAATATGGAAGCCACGGGAAAAACCTATTAATACCATCATTTTTATAAGTAAGTAACATAGAATATCAATCCAATTTTTATCCCCCGAAAAATGCACGGTTCCTGTGTAATATAACTGATATGCCAAAATAGCGGAACCGTAGGAATAAACTAATCAATGAACCAATAATTTGCGTACACACAACTAGACAAATCGATATTCGTTATGATAAACAATAGTTTCCGTCTACACTGTCTGGTGGCCGACATCTTGACAAGCATAAGGACACGGTCATAATGTAAGCGGGAATTATAGGCGGGGGACAAGTTATGTTTTGTTTCGGTCTTTATAAAGGTAAATGTGGTAGTTAATTAGGTATTAGATTAGTTGGAATGTTGGATAGTTAATGTTCTAAGTTACAGGGATAAGTGATATCTTGAGATATAGTTTGGTTCTTAGGTTGGGCCGTGTTATTGAGATTGGCTGTCAGAAGTTCTCAGAGATAGCTCAGAGTTACAGCCACGTTATAATATGAACCTGAATTGGTTAACTAAGGGCTGTATTTATGATGATTTTGATTACGATAGTACTATTAATTTTTGGACAAGCTCGGCACACATTTTTAACCAATGCAACTCCTGAAAGCTAGAATAGCAACAGTGGTGACTCCAGAAAAACACCGAGTCAATGAAGCTCGACGAGTCCCGAAGAAACGATTCAACTGTCTTGGATCCGGCAACGAAATTAATTAGGAAAGTACAGCGGAGGAGTAGGGAAAAATACAACACGGTAGTACTATAACATTTCTAAAAATAGTCAATTCTGATGGGAATCTTGCCTTTAGGTTGTCACAAATTGTTTACGTGACGTCTTCCTTGTATACGAAGTTAAATAGGGCAGGCCCATCCAAGTATTCTATAAGAATCAGAGCTATATCACACTTCAGCCATTCATTGATAACCACCATTCGGCGAAATTGTGTACGGAAGTCGGCAAAAGAGTTTGTCTCAGTACCTACCCTGAATGCAATTTCGTGTTAAATGAATACCACCACTACGTTCTCGTAGGGGATTTTCGATTACCACGCGGATAGAGCCACTGCCAAATACTAGTAAAAATATTAAAGACATCGTACTGACGGCTTCCACGCAATCGTGTGGAGTAAAAAAGCGTCTCTGGCAGCTAGAACCCAGGCCAATGGCAACAGCATACTATAACAGTGGCCGAGAGTGTGTTTTCCCCTTTTCTGAGGCATTTTGTGAAGAGGATGACCGAGTTAGAAACTTGTTCTTCTTCTGTGGAAAATGCTTCTCACTCTCAATTCTGATTTTAATTTCTGAACTAACGCTAGATACAAGTTGAGTTACTGACACTTTGGATTTCTGTTATCTGACTATTGATAATAAATAAATTATAAATAATCTCCTCTGTATGACCGCAGCTTCACTTGACATTTGACAGCTATTTAGGCGGGAAGTGACAGCCGCTCGTTATCGCCGCCATCTTGGTTTATTTTTCTTTTGTTTTTGTTTACACATCGTCTAGCCGATGGCGCTTACAGTCTAGTGTTAATTTTATTTTTACATGCTAATTTGACGAGTTGGGCGCCATATTTGTTTGATTATTGTTTCATTAGCATAAAATAACAGTGATTAATGTTTCTTTATTTTTCAAATATTTTCTAATATTAATAATGAGTCTTATTGCGCTATTTCTCGTAATTTGAAGTCGGTATCACCGAGCAATTAATAGCAATACCTTTGATTGTATAATCTAAGAGCAATACCAAGAATGGAATTTAATTAACAAGAACTGCCCTCGCTAAAAGTAATTCCAGATGGTTCAATTGTCTACAGAACGACTTCAGTAGGTAAATAGTGTGATGTGAGACAGTTACATTTTTTTATACATATCTATTCAAAAAAAAACGTTGCTACTCTAGGAATTTCTCCTGTATTGTGGGTGTGAGATATACAAACTCACATACACAAACAGCAAACCCGGAACAATATCTGTAGGCCGTACAAATAATTGTTCCGTGCGGGAATCAAACCCGCGATATGCAGCGTAGCAGTCAGTCGCTGAACCACTGCGCCAACCGTGTCATCGGGAAATTAATAAATTATCCCTGGGTTGAAATCCAACGCTACGTCCAGCAAGCAATTTATGGCAATTCCAAGACTGTCTTTCTAAAAATTGCTACGTTTTTTTCGAGTCATCCCGAAGTTAGGTAAGCACCAAGCTTTCGCGTAGGTAGGTGCTGCAAAAATCAAGATAAGCTCTTTTGTCCTGCGCCTGATCTCTTCCAAGTCTTGTCGGATTACCCCTCGGAAAATGAGATTAAGGGAACATGAGAGTGCAACTATGGTTGTGCGCCTATGTCCCATGGGTCTCTGGATCAGGGATGTTACGGAGCTTCGATTCCGATATTTCGGAACTTCCGATTGATCTTACACCTCCGGTTCCGACTTCAGTTCCGATACTTTTAAATCGGAGGTTAAATCGGAGGCTTATTAAATATAATTAGCTACTTATGGAGTCAATTAATTTGATTTAATTAGCTAACTGTTATAAAAATGTGGTTATTTTTGGTTGTGACACCTCTATCACACAGGTATATTATTTTTTTATTGAAATTAAAGAGGCAGAGTGATTAATGTTTTGTATTATTTTTAACCGACTTCAAAAAAAGGAGGAGGTTCTCAATTCGGTATGTAATTTTTTTTGTTTGTTACCTCATAACTCCGTCATTTATGAACCGATTTGAAAATATTTTTGTTTCATCTAAAAGGGTATACTCCTCGATTGGTCCCATTGTCACCATGTCAGAATCTGATGATGGGATCCCATGAAAATCGAGGGCAACCCTCAAATTTTATAGGCACATACGATGTTTTTCATAAACTTTCTAACGCAATTCAGATATTTGTGCCTGGTAATCATCATCTCATGTTGCTGAGCTGATGATGAAAGGTATAAATTAGGATCTGATGATGAGATCCCGTGAAAAATGTTTGTTCAGCGATACTTTAGCCAATTGTCAGCCGATTTGGATGATTCTTTTTTTGTTTGAATGAGTATTTTCCTGGACTGGTCCCGTTTCAATTTGGTGAAGATCTGACGAAGAACTTCGGAGGTAGGCAACGGAACTTTTCAGTAAATGATAGCAAAGGGATCGGGATTGCTGAAATCGCATGTTTTTTTAGTGTTTACACCAGTTCTTAAGGTGAATGTTCCAGGGTAGCCCGCGAAATTCAAATATTTTTATTTTTTTTTGCAATATGCCGGTCAGTGTGAAGCTGTATGTGGACCAAATGCGATCTGCGACCGTAACGCGTATTTATCTAAAGAATTATAACCATTTTAATCATCAATATAGCCCTCTAAGTTCATGTAGTTCGAAAGAATGATTATTTCTGAAATATTCATTCTTTCGAACTACATGAACTGGTACCTTAACATAACATTGCGCCGGTACGCTGTTAATGGGTACGCAGGTACCTAGGTACCACTAAAAAGTGAAAAATAAAAATCTTTTTACAAAAAAATATAACCGACTTCCAAAAACAAAATACTAGAAAAGAACTTTAATTTCTGAAGTCGGTTATTTTTTCGTTTTTTGACACCGACTTCCGAAATTAAAGTTCTTTTCTTTCTACCGAATTTATTTTGTACCTTGTAGTGTTTTGTTTTTGGAAGTCGGTTGTATTTTTTGTAAAAAAGTTTTTTATTTACACATCTTTCTTATGTCACCATCTCCGACTCCGCCTCAGACTCCAACTCCACCTCCGACTTCGATTCCGACTACGAAAAGCAAAATTTAAAAACTCCGACTCCGATTTTGGTTCCGATGAAACCACCTCCGTAACATCCCTACTCTGGATAGTCCAGTTTCACAATTGATCCGGTAGGTGTCGCTGCAATCCAGTTCTTGAATGTTTTTTGTAACCTTGTTTGCGTTTTGGCAAGACAATGTCTGTCGCTACGACCCGCATGTTTATTTATGAAAGTTTAGCATTAGAAACTAAGTATTTTTAAAACAATCAACAAGACACACCTCAGCCTCACACCCGTCATAAATGAGGTAGGTGTACATTAACATATTACATTAAACTCGTCAATAATTCAACGTAAAACCTCTGACCTTTGGAGTGTCGGCACACTATAAGTTTCGGCGACTCCAAAAGTCACGCTTATGCTGATTAACCGACTGCGGCGGAGATTAAAGGAGGTTTGACTTTGCCTGTGTCTGGGTAACAAGTAGATAGGTGAGGGGGGTCTCTTTGGCGCCATTCATTCATGTTGATGTTTTTCTCGCCATTGATGATGAAAAGCATTTCTTGCAATCACTCATTCACTTCGAGTAAGCGATTTTTAATTTACCTGGTCGAAAAACATTCGGAAGAGGGTCTAGAATACGAGAAATCTGACGAAATGATGAATATTGCATAGTTTAATTCGGCCAAGATCGTTTCATTATCGAAACACAAGACGTAGATACGGCGATGCGCCACCGTAATACTGTTTATTTTTTTCCTGCGCTTCTCGAATCTATCAGCTACCCGCGACCTTCTCCAGGTCATCGGTTCAACTTGTAGGAGGCCGCGCCAACGTTGCGTCTTCCGGTACGCTGTCACTCCAGAACTTTTCGGCCCCATCAACCAATGAGCCCTGCCTACTGCCACTTCAGTTTGGCGATAACCGGAGGCGTTCTAACCTGCTTAACATCGCATATTCTGCTATTTCTTCTACAACTCACGTTGACCCGTGAAAATGGCACAACAGTTCCTATTGTCAAATACTCATTCATAAGTATTATTTTCAAATTTCATTCATAATAATCTGTGAAGGCGATGTAGTCGGCTTTTTAAAGATACGACCTTAGACCTTGTCGGCAAGTTGCCTTGTCTTTGCTTACACCTTCGTGAACGTACAGATAGCAAAACAGCAGAGCGATTTTTTTATAAATTTTTTTTACTACTGATAGGCATGCGTTTGACCACTATCTCACCTGACGGTAAGCGGCGAGTAACCTCTTCACTCTTGAGTTAATAACTCCAAAGGTTGTAGTTATCAGGAAACACAGACTCCGGCAGGGAATTCGAGTCCTTAGCTGTACGCAGTATGTGTTCCCAAAACGTTTTGTGCGTATGGGTGGGATGTCCACCATGTACCGGTGGCGCATCGCCGTTCGTCTTGTGGTCCGATAATGGAACGGGCTTGGCGGAATTAAATTATGTAATTTTGCTGCACACTCCCCAAAATGCAACTGATTGAAAACAGACAGGCTAGCAACTCGGCGTGGATGCTCAAGACTTTGTAACTTCGACTCGACGAATAATGTATCATTTCCGATGATTCACTTGGCTCGTTTCTCAATTGACTCAAGGGCATCAAGCGATATACCGCATACATGCTGAGGTGATGTGAACGTGAAGTGTGACATAGAGACACAGTATACATCCTTCTTATTCAGTTTGTGAAATATCTCTTAAATCGGTCCAATATTGGAGGAGGAAACAGGCGAGAGCCAAACCTCGAATGGGGTATTTTACAAAAAAAATCTAATTAGTCCGTCTGATAGATTTTCAAAAAATATTCGACACGTATTTTTTCTTTTTTCACGTAAACAAAAAATAAAGGAGATACAGTGAGTTGAAGACACGCGTGACGTCATTAGGCTTGGTAAATTTGGTACATTTTTACCAAGCCATATGACGTCCTTTATTTTTTTAGTAAAATACCCTATTATGACTTTTTACATACAAAGTCTCGCCGCCAGCATTTCCTCTTAAAAAATACACCAGTCGGAGTCCTGGGTTTAATTTCCAGGCCGAACCAAAAGTGTCATAGTTTAGGAATATCTCTGTGACAGCCCGGAGTTTGGAAGTAGGTTTTATTACACCCCCGTGCCTCGGTGAGCACGTGTCGCCGTTGGTCCTGTCCTGCGCCAGATCTCTTTCCGGGCCTATCGGGTTGCTGTCCCATCGGACTATCAGATTGTCAGAGTGATGGAAAAGGACCTGTGAATGCGCTCACGCTTGTGCGCTAAAATATCCCGCGCTGGTAACTAACCTCCCTTGAGAATGGCCGAAATTAGTCAGTGCTTCAGTGCTATTATGTATTATTTTAGCGGTAAAAATATATGTGGTGGACAAGTATCAGTCACAGAAAACTCACCTACTAAAAAAACTGTTTGGTTGTCTGTACATTTTATTGTAATATGACACTTACACTTATGTTAATATTTATTTATTTATTTATTTATATAAGGTTCACCCACAGCACATATATGGACATAAATACATTGAGTCTCATGGTAATATTCCAATATATATGCCAATTACGGGCAAACACAACATTGACAAAAACACGCCAGATCATTTACACACTACTGCAAAGTGACATGACACAAAAACAAAACATACAATACATCCAATACATACAATAAAACGGAAAACATAACATAACAGTAGTAGACCAAGGAATACAGATACAAACGAAGTTAATTTTTTGGACAACTGACTTGATCAGGAGACTTGATAGCACGTAGGGAAGCTAGGATTCTCGATTTAAATTTCGCCTTAGAGTCACCAAATATATCTGTCTCAGGAATGGACTTGATAAGTGAATTCAGGTTGTCACACATCTTCGCTAGTGGGGAATTGCGACCTATGTTGGTACGGGTAGAAGGGCGATGGAACAACCTGGTAAGGGGATACCGAGGAATGTTGTGCGGAACACTCAAATAAATGCGCGATAGTAGTTCACTACAATCAATATGGCCGTTGACTAACTTGTAGAGGAACAAAAGGCTATGCATAACTCTTCGTTGATATAGTGAACTTATATTGAAGAATGTCAGACGTTGTTGGTATGGGCACCTATGAGATATGCCGGGGGCCATAAAAGCAAGGTGTTTGGTGAAAGCCCGCTGTATGCCCTCTAGACGCTGGGAATGTATAGCATAAAACGGATTCCAAACAACGCTGGCGTATTCCAACTTGCTGCGCACTAACGCATTATACAGAACGATTTTAGATTTTACAGATCTAAATCCTTGACTATTCCTTTATAGAAAACCTAGTAGCTGAGCAGACTTTTTAACACAACTATCTATATGTTGCCTAAAAGTTAATCCCTCTTCCATTATCACTCCGAGATCCCGAATTTCACTGACCCTGGTAAGTGTTACATTATTAATTTTGTAAGATGTTACGCTAGCTTTTTTCTTTCTTGAAAATTTTATATAAAAGCATTTTTTAGCGTTCAAGGTCATGCCATTTTTATTGCACCAATCCACTATTTGATCTAAGTCATGTTGCATCGCCACAGAGTCGTTTGGTGACATGATTGGCATGTAGATCTTAAGGTCGTCGGCAAACATTAAGAATTTGCAGGTTTTGATAACTTGCCCCAAGTCATTAATGAATAGCAAAAATAAGACTGGTGCTAAATGGGATCCCTGCGGAACACCCGAGACGGATACATATGGCTTTGACACGTAACCATTCAAGACAACATTCTGTGTCCTCTGTTCTAGATACGATGCAAACCACCTCAGCAGTGATCCATGTACGCCATTAGCTGCTAATTTCGACAAAAGTAGTGAGTGACTAACTTTATCAAAAGCACTGCTGAAGTCCGTGTATACCGCAATATGGCATTGTTTTAAGTATAATAACAAAAAACGCTTGTTAGAAACAGTTCTTACGCATGCATTCATAATTCATCGCTAACCATCAGGTGAGACAGTGGTCAAAGGCGTGCCTATTAATGGTAAAAAAAAAAAAAATATTTTGATATCTTATACTGGCGTTGAAAGCATGGATCGGTTTTTGTTTCAATCTAATCCTAATTTATAAAATTCTCCGTTACTGAGTGACTGACAGACAACGCCCAGCCGAAACTACTGATCGAAAGCTGAAATTTGCATGTAGGTACCTTGGGGAGTGTAGGGGAGTACACGCCAAATTTCAGCTTTCTTCGACCAGAAGTTTCGGCTGTGCATTTCCTCCCGATAACGACGCTCCTGAGCCGAGGTCCGTACCCCACAGGGGGTGCTCTCAGCGAGCGGAGTTGTAGGTTTCTGAGTTTTGTTGCCTTGGCTGGGGGCCTTAAATTCATTTGAGGCCACCACAGGCTAGTCCGGTTAAGCAACAACCTCCCTTAGAGAGGTGAACTGCGAGTGGTGCTAATCAAAAAAAAAATCGGCTGTGCGTTGTCTGTCAGTCACTCTCTCAGTCACTCTCTCAGTCACTCTCTCAGTCACTCTCTCAGTCACTCTCTCAGTCACTCTCTCAGTCACTCTCTCAGTCACTCTCTCAGTCACTCTCTCAGTCACTCTCTCAGTCACTCTCTCAGTCACTCTCTCAGTCACTCTCTCAGTCACTCTCTCAGTCACTCTCTCAGTCACTCTCTCAGTCACTCTCTCAGTCACTCTCTCAGTCACTCTCTCAGTCACTCTCTCAGTCACTCTCTCAGTCACTCTCTCAGTCTCTCTCTCAGTCACTCTCTCAGTCACTCTCTCAGTCACTCTCTCAGTCACTCTCCCTGTCACTCTCTCTGTCACTCTCTCAGTCACTGTCAGTCACTCAATCAGTCAGGAACGGAAGAGTTCTAGTACCTACTAGATTTTCGTTGCACACACAGATTTCACATTAATATATTAGATAGTAGGATAGAATAATAGGAAACGCACCGGAGATAAACATCACAAGCTATGGGTTGACCATAGTGAGTGTAGGCAGGCCAAAGAGGCACTTCCCTCTATAGATGGCCGATTCACAAAACAAGCCCTAAGACTGACTAAACAACAGTTGCGTTCAGTCACAGCCGTAACAACTGGCCACGGGTCTTTTAATAAACACCTCTATGCTATAGGAGTCACTGACAGCCCGCTATGCAGAGCCTGCATGGAGGAGAATGAGACAGCAGCACACCTGCTTCTAAGCTGCCCGGTAGTCGCGGATTAAAGGGAAAAGTACTTCGGAAACCCATGCAGGTACCCTCTGCGAGATAGTTGGTAACACCAAGGCGTTGCTGGCCTTCCTTGGGGAGCTGGGGTGGATCGAATGACGCATTTGTCCCACCTACACGCAAAATACGCGCTTAGTCGTGGAGTTGCGGAAACCAGCCCGATTTACATACTTACATACATAGGATAATAGGAATTTGGGTAAGTTTAGACTGCGAGTACTTACCAAGGTTCTTAACTCGCCATCCTAATAACATTACGAGACAGATTTCACATTAGATAATATATTAGACTAGCTTCTGCCAGCGGCTTCGCCCTCGTGATCCCTAGGAAACATACTCCCGGGATATATATAGCCTATGTGTTATTCCAGACTATGATCTACTTCTGTGCCAAATTTCATGAAGATCCTTTCAGGCATTCTGACGTGAAAGAGTAAAAAACATCCATCCGTCCTTACAAACTTTCGCATTTATAATCTATCTTAATATATATAAATCTCGTGTCACAATGTTTGTCCTCAATGGACTCCTAAACCACTTAACCGATTATAATAAAATTCGCACACCATGTGCAGTTCGATCCAACTTGAGAGATAGGATAGTTTATCTTAATATATATAAATCTCGTGTCACAATGTTTGTCCTCAATGGACTCCTAAACCACTTAACCGATTATAATAAAATTCGCACACCATGTGCAGTTCGATCCAACTTGAGAGATAGGATAGTTTAAATCTCAAATTATAGTCGCAATTTTAATTTATTGCTAATTATTTGTCTGTTATTATTTGACAGCGGGTAGGGTAGGTAGGGTAGGTAGGGTAGGTAGGGTAGGTAGGGTAGGTAGGGTAGGTAGGGTAGGTAGGGTAGGTAGGGTAGGTAGGGTAGGTAGGGTAGGTAGGGTAGGTAGGGTAGGTAGGGTAGGTAGGGTAGGTAGGGTAGGTAGGGTAGGTAGGGTAGGTAGGGTAGGTAGGGTAGGTAGGGTAGGTAGGGTAGGTAGGGTAGGTAGGGTAGGTAGGGTAGGTAGGGTAGGTAGGGTAGGTAGGGTAGGTAGGGTAGGTAGGGTAGGTAGGGTAGGTGGGGTAGGTGGGGTAGGTAGGGTAGGTAGGGTAGGTAGGGTAGGTAGGGTAGGTAGGGTAGGTAGGGTAGGTAGGGTAGGTAGGGTAGGTAGGGTAGGTAGGGTAGGTAGGGTAGGTAGGGTAGGTAGGGTAGGTGGGGTAGGTGGGGTAGGTAGGGTAGGTAGGGTAGGTAGGGTAGGTAGGGTAGGTAGGGTAGGTAGGGTAGCCAGTTGACGGGAGCGAAGCCGCGCGGGTCAGCTAGTACTAATATAAAAAGCTGAAGAGTTTGTTTGTTTGCTTGAACGCGCTAATCTCAGGAACTACTGGTCCGATTTGAAAAATCTTTCAGTGTTAGATAGCCCATTTATCGAGGAAGGCTATAGACTATATATCATCACACTAAGACCAATAGAAGCGGAGCAGTAATGAAAATTGTGACGCAAACGAAGTGGCGCGGGTCAACTAGTATTAATATATAAGTAAGGAAATAGTAGGAAGTAGGATGTGAGATAGTATAGTAGGAAGTTGGGTTGGTTTAAACCACGGTTACCTACCAAGGTTCCAAACTCGCAATCCGAATAACAATAATAGTCTACTCTAACAATTATCTACCCAAATACAATTGTTCGCTCCGATCTTCCGGTTGAATACTCAACGCAACACCGGGTACAGACCAAGCGAACGAACGTTTAAGGGCACTGCGACGTCTTTCTACTGCGAAGTAGATAATCATTGCGGGAATACACGATCATCGAGTGTTCGGTAAACCCTACCACGTCTTGGACCTTTTTAGTGCAGCCGTGAGACACACACTACTTAGTTTCCAGCATACATTTTTATTTTTACAATTTTTTATTTCTATGTTCTGTGTGTGTTTTATGAATGTGCTAAATAAATTGTATTCTTTCTTCTTCTTTCTTTATTATCTTCGCGCCGACACAGACTTTACCGATAGACACAACAATATGCTCGTTTTCTGCCGTATCATGTAGAGACCAAGCGAACAGAGGCGAACCAACAGCACTGTTAGCAATATACAGACAAAGCAGCAAATGAACGGGAGTAAGTATGGAGGCAAACACGCAGCAGTATCCCTCAAGGAACTTCACTCTTTACTGTTCATTAGCTTGAAGAGGACGAGGCTAAGTCATAATAATTGCACAGGTCAATTTTCATGATTAAGCATGGCTTGCCTAAAACATTAAGTTGTTGGTCGCGGCTGTCATTTGTTTTAGAACTTTGCCGGTCATTAAGTGTTGTTCTCAGATAATCTGGCACCAGCCTTGTCCAGTACCAGTGTTACCGAGTTACTGGTTAGCGGAAGTCGGTCGCTCCATGTCAAATACTGCTGGTCGATTCCATAAACTTGTCGATTGTGATGATTGTGTGTGGTTTGGGTGAAGTGATCACGAATAAGTGAGATTTCATTTAAACAAATTTATTTCAGACCAAGAGATCCATGTAGTGTTAGTATGAACTTAGCCTAAGTTAGTAAAAACAAAATAATAAAACCACACAAAAATAAACATTAATTGGCTATATTATATGCACATGCCTAGAGCCCAGAGCCTGATAAACGGTCCATCAACTTTGTCCGCCAGTGTAGCTAAAATACCGTTAGACCTGCCCCTGAACCGCCTCAACATCGAATGAAGAATAGCACTGTTGGTAATCAACTGCATTCGGTGGCTGGAAACCGAAAGAACATAATTTGGGATACGGCTTGCCCGATTGAGAGTTCGTTCGCTTGGTCTGTGCCCACCATTACACAACCTCACTTTGTTACAATTGGTTAACTTTTGGAAGTCACGTTACGGTCAGCGTATTCAATACCAATTAAATGGTTAGGTAGAATCAAATAAAATGTGATGTCATAGTGTCATTATTCCAAAGGTTTTTAAAGGTAGGTAATTAGGTCAGACATAGATTAAAAAGGATTGGTTCTAGTAGGTGAATAGAGATTGGAATAAATTATGTTGTTTTTATTTAAATTATTTCCGTGTTTTTATCAGAAATGTAAAAAATAACGCTAAGTAAATCATCATCTTTTTCAATATAAAATTCTTCCATTAATGACTGATTGAGTGACTGAGTGCCTGACCTAGACAACGTACAGCAGAAACTACTGGTCGTAGAAAGCTGAAATTTTGCATTTAGGGTAGGTAGTTGGGTTTTCCCGAAATTCCTACGGGAACTGGAAAAACGGGAAAATTTCCTATAATATAATCAGTAAGAACTTAATCATATCTAATACCCTTAGGTACTTACTAATATGATCTGTTATAATTGCGAAAGTAACTCTTTCTATCAGTTTGGTACGTCTTGACGTCATAACGGCTGAAAGGGTTGCGATGAAACTTGGCAAACGATTAGATCTCGAAATAGAATACTTACAGGATACTTTTTATCCCAGGAGTGTGTTCCTTTGGGATATTTTCCGACGTTCAAGAAGACGAAGCCGTAGGCAAAAGCTAGTTTAAAATTTAAATAAAGCATAAACATTTAAAAAATCGACTTACACTAGGTATATTTTTCTGCATAAATCAATGTTGAATTTACAACACGCTGTCGGAACTATCTTTTAACCACATAATTCTAATTAAATATCGATTATAATCACCTAATTGCAAATTTAATGAGGATCGCAAACTGATCATGATTATTTTTTTTGTCATAACTCAATTAAAATCTTAACACATTTTAACCTACTTATGAAACCAATTAGTTCCCAAACGATAAATTATAATTAAAAAGATTTCATGATTGATTAATAAAGAACTGAAGAAAATTACTAAACTGATTAAAGAAATAATAATTAATAATCACATATGATTGACACGCTCATTTTGAGATTATTAACTAGTTATTATTAAATATTATTACAGGAAAACAATGATTTTGAAGTGTGAAACTAATCGCATTAAAACTATAATTGAAACTGTAAAAATATATGTGGATAACGTGTAGATGACGAGTCTGACTTTTTTTAAGGCGTTCCGTACGTTTATTTTTAATTATGAGCACATAGTTTTTTTTTATAAATTTTAAGGAACTTGCTGTAGGAAATAAAATACCGGCCAAGTGCGAGTCAGACTCTCACACGAAGGTTTCCATCGGATACCATACACTGAAAATAAACACGTTTCTTGTACGGGAGCCCCTATATTTATAGTTTTTATATTTTTTCGTTATAGCGGCAATACTCTGTAAAAAATCAACTGTCTACTGTGTGTTGTAGTGTTTTTTTTGTCGGGTAATTCACTAGTCTTCATATATATTACTGTTTTTAATTTTTTTTTACTAAATAGGATACGTAACGTACGTAGTAAAAGTAAAAAGTTTAGTTAAGGAGTCTATCGTATGTGTCGCTAAAAACTTATTCCCTTAACCGACGGAAGCCTTACAATTTCTAGAAGATAAAAAAAAAAACTAAGTAATTTTTTTTTTTTTAATAAGATGAAAACGGGTACTATAAGGGCCCCAGTATATGTATCAATAAAGTGAGATAAATATCAAAAGCCGCGCCAGCGAAGAAAATGAAAATTAGGTCAAAAGTGTAATCCGCAACATTGTCAACAGAACCCTAAACAGTAATTGCATTCAGCAATAAAACGCTAACAATTGTAGATATTATCGCGTCCATACAATTTAATATTAATTAACACAACTTAATTGCAACAGTATTATGTTATAATTTCTTTAAAAAATCCAACTTCGTCGATATCCGATCAATAATTCAACATGGCTCACGTCTATCAATATAATAATACTGTCAAAGTTTAATTGAAATTCTGTACAAAGCACGCCGCAGTATTATTGATACATTATGAGTGCGCGAAAGAGCCATAGAAGCAATTTACAACTGAATTACAAATCTGGACGAAGACCCACTAAATACACACTCGGGTTAAATCAATTGTCGTACATCCATTTCTCTCTACCACCATGAAACGACATAAGTTAGAAGAGGATGGAAGATGTAAAAGATGTTGTCGAGCAATGAAAAGCGAACGGTTAACGCCTACAAAACGAATGGGGAAGGGTAAAAAGCTTGTTTGTTCGGGGGCGTGTCCCCTCGACGAGCCGAGGGGCGCAGTCACACGGCAGCCGCCGCCGGGATCAGTGCCCGTGTCACACGCCACTGACGTTTCAATCTGACAGCCGTTGCTGTCCATCACGCGCCCTTTGCCTTAAAAAAGTAGTGCGGTAGAATTAAGAAATCATGCTAATCGATTCCGATAAATATTAATGTGAAGACTGTGTCTCATTCAAATTAACTGACATTATTTTATGCTGTGGACTGTGCTGTATAATGTACTGGCTATAATAAACTTGTAATTGAATTGGAAAACTGTGAAGATGGCTTTCGAAGATCGTTGCAGCCCGAACCAGGCGAACAGCCCTGGACCTGTCACTGGAAGAGTGCCTGCTCCTCATGCGGAGAACCCAATGAACTACTGCCCACCAAGTCAGTATACCTGTACTACTATTGACTCAAGATATGAGCGAACGTCCCCGAATATGACCATCGTCAAAGTGCAACCAAATTCTCCCCCGCCGAGCCCTGAGAACCATAGCGAGATGGATGCTTTCCAGAACTACTACAGACCAGAAACGCCCGATGTTAAACCTCAAATAAACCCTGAGAACCAGAGATTTGAGACCGATAAACTTCGAGCTCAAAGACAACAGCCGTCGGTTCCAATAGCCTTCTCAATAAACAATATCCTACACCCTGAATTTGGTTTGAACGCGTTAAGGAAAACAAACAAAATTGAGGGTCCAAAACCAGTTGGACCGAATCACAGCATTTTGTACAAGCCTTATGATCTGTCGAAACCCCAGAATGACTTCCAAAAATACAGCTTTGACTACCTAAAATCGAAAGAACCTGAGTTCAGCTCTTTGCCACCTCTCGGGGGCTTACGACAGACGGTTTCTCAAATTGGGGAGCAGATTTCGAAAGAGAGGGAGATGCCAAAAGTGATTGAGAATCAGAAAAGGCCAGATTCGGCCAGTTCTGTGGTTTCCTCTACATCAAGTGGGGCCCTGTCAACCTGTGGGAGTACTGACACGAATAGCCAGTCAGGCAATGCGTCGCTATGGCCAGCTTGGGTTTATTGCACCAGATACAGTGACAGGCCTAGTTCCGGTAAGTGGCAATACTTTTTTCTTTACTTTTTATGGCAATGTTATTTATTTTGCGTGAGACAGACTGTTGATATTATTGCGGCTTCTTATGAGTTTTTGTAAGAAATGGTTTTTCGTGAACAGGAGCTTCTGTTTTATTTTTTAAATAATGCTGTCGTGTAGTCTTTTTTGGTTGAATAATAGGTTGATATGGACAGAAGCTACTTTCAGATGCAAATGAATTACCTAATGATTTATATCTTAGCCGGTTGTTAATACGCTAATTATTCACAACTTATTGGTATCATTT
The DNA here is from genome assembly GCA_950371165.1 of Lacanobia oleracea. Taxonomy (NCBI): domain Eukaryota; kingdom Metazoa; phylum Arthropoda; class Insecta; order Lepidoptera; family Noctuidae; genus Lacanobia; species Lacanobia oleracea. The sequence goes on from OX493413.1 coordinate 14,229,396, forward strand.
ATAATGCAGTTTACAATAGTTTTTCTTTTTGTTTTGATCGAACTGCAGTTACATTTCCGGACAAAAACTTTCAAAGTTTACATTGACGACATTATCGTACCATCACGCTTTTGTTAACCCTTTTTTTACAATTTTCTAACTTAAAACTTCTTGCCAGGTCGCCATTACACAACTTTTGAATGACTAAAATATTCCATTCGAACAAAAACATACATAAATATTTTGACAATGAGACTTCGAAGTATAGATGTATGTATTAGAATATATTATCGCAAATGTTCCGTAACATATGCTGGTATATTTTGTGTCTGTTGACACATCACTACAGATGTAATGACTTTCGTATTTATTTATTCAAAACGTTGTTATCTTTTTTTCTGAATTAATTTTAGGTTGAATACGGTGTCCTTAATGGGAGTTCTAATGGATAGGACATCTTTATTGCATTTGAAATTTAAAACAGGAGTTTGTTGGTTTTTCCGGTACCTATTGAATTTAAAATGGCCTTATGACTGTTTTATTTAGATTTTTTTTGTTGTAGATTCTATTATTATTACTAGGTTTCCAATATTGGCCATGGAAGAATACGTTCAGTCTATATTTCTCTGTGTAGGCTGTCTAATTAAGGCTCCTAAACATCGGTTTTAGGGTTTTCTCAATACAGTAATACTAGCATTTAGGTGCATTCGGTTAGACTAGAAACTAATTCCAACATAGTTGAGAAAAGGTTATGCAGATGATGACGAAAACAGGTCTTCTAATTTTTTTCAAAAACCTCTTTTTTTTTGTCAAAAGCTTCTTTTGAAAGAACACATTGGCGGAAATTCACACCGTTTAAATTCTACCACCAAGAGGATTTTAAAATTGGAACACGGCTCAGTTCCAATTTTAAAATCATCTTATTTGACAGCCACCATTGAGACCAGAAATACACTCTAAAACCTATTGAAGAATGGGCTTGCTTTTGACCTTGATCACGCCTGATGGTATGCAATGGATGAGGTCTATGATGGAGCGAGCGTGCCTAGAAGATGCCTGTTCACTCTTGCTTTGAAAACAGACGGGTTATATGTGGAAAGAAACACAGACGCTGGCCGAGAGTTATCTATGGGTGATAAAGACGACTGAGAATAGCAATTGAAAATTCTAAATGTATTGACCACGCATTTCAGTAGCGCTATTTAATAAAAACTGACTGGTGACAAGCATTCGGCAATACTACAATTTTGTATTATACATTCTCTGCTTTATTAATCGACACCCTGTAGCGAAATTGTGTCAACTACGCCAGTTTTTGACTAATATGTAATTGCCATGCATTGTCAGTTATATTAAACAGGGCCCTGTACTTTTGACAGTCGTTCTCATTGTTAAAATGTCACTTTGTAAAGCCTCAGATGTGTAAACGCGGTGAGCACTCTCGCTCAGGTGGGCCGTCGTTTGCCAACATAACAAAAAAAAGGAGTAAGAATTAGGGCAGCGCTGTGTAGGCTTATTGGTACCCCGTCGGTTTGCGGTCTTGGGCAGACGGGTAATATGCTCTACTTTACCAAATGTATTTAACATACTTTTTTTTTTTTTAAGGCGACGGATGCTGTCTGGTTTAAATAAAAGTAGATTTGTTGTTTCGATTTAATAGCACATTTTGATAGTTTTATTGATTTTGATGAGACTGTTTTTATTTGGTAGGTAAGCATCTTGTCAAATTAGTGATTTTTTTACAGAATAGTATATGTAGCTTTTCAGCTAATCCATTTTATAATTAAATTACATCGTTTTCTTAACATGCCTACTATAAATAATGTTGGGGATGGCTTCCGGTCTTACTCTATTTATCTTGATGGCATTCAAATAGATGTTAGACTTCCTAAATCACAAATAAACTGGTGGTTCAAGACTTTTAAAGTCTTGAACATCGAAGACGAGTTGCTGGTCTGTCGGTTTTCTACTGGTTGCATTTTGGGGAATGTGCGACGGAATTGCATAATTTAATTCCGCCAAGCCCGTTCCACCATCGGACCACAAGACGAACGGCGATGCGCCACCGGTACATGGTGGACATCCCACCCACACGCACAAAACGTTTTGGGAACACATTCATAATGTGTACAGCTAAGTAGTGGAATTCCCTGCCGGAGTCTGTGTTTCCTGATAGTTACAACCTGGGAGTCTTTAAGTCAAGAGTGAATAGGTTACTTCTAGGCAAGCGTGCTCCATCTTTGACCACATCATCGCTTACCATCAGGTGAGATAGAGCTCAAACACGTGCCTAATAATAGTAAAAAAATGAACGTATTTCAGTGTCTGAAATCACCACCCATCCGTAGATAATCACGGCAAGAGCAGCTGAAACTTAGATCAGTCCCTCAATGTAAAATACTGAGAAAAGGCTAGGCAGATGGTGAAGTGAAGCTTAACCATACGGATCTATCAAAACACTTGTCATTCCATCTGTCAATATGGAGCTGTCAGAATGACATTAGACTAAATGTCACATTTTAAAACCAGCTTTCACCGAGTGAAAGTGTTTTGACAAATCAACGGTTTGGTGTTAGGGTCAAATGTAACAGGGGTCATGTGTTTTGAGTTATTGACAGAATGACGGATATGAATTATTTATTTATTAACTACCTACTTTGTGTAGTAGTTTCAGCTAGGTTTCGTTGTGATAAGATAGTTTTTGTTTCCGTTGTCAAATAAGAATTTTGCAGCGACAATATGACTAATAGTGTCTACCTTGACTTTCCAAAAAGGTTATCAAGGAACTTTTATAGTGGGATGTTTTGTGATTAAAGAAAAAAAAACATTCATATTGTAGATGTTTTTTTTTGTTGATATTAGTAAGTTGAATTAACGTTATCTTAGCGATGACAAATATCAATAAAAGCGTGGTAGCTAATTATATATAAAAAATAAACATTGGTTTTAATACCTATTTATTTAAAAACAGTAGGCATTTATTTTCATCATTAAATAAATATTTATTTTACTTATTAATATTGAGCGTCAATAATATATTCAAACACTGATTGTATGTATGTCTGTCATCATGTTTAACACATTATTGTTTTTTGTCCTCATTGTATGGTAATTCTGTGAATTTCGATTAGGCGAGGGACTGAATTAAAATTGCGGGACTGGCTGGGGAATGACGCTTGAGAAAATAATAGTACAGGCCATGTATTTTATTTGCTGGGAGGCAACCTGTGACTCAGAATTGGAAATTTTATAGGAACGTACAGTCTGTGACCAACATTATCTAATCCATTTGACTTTTATTCGTTAATAGTCAAGTAAGTACAATATTGGTCACAGACCCTACTCTTTAACACGTTGACAGTTCAGTGTACCCTATGTGGTACTCATGACACAGTTCTACCAAGTCCTTGTACCCTATGTGGTACTCATGACACGTTCCTACCAAGTCCTTGTACTCTGTGGTACACTAACTCAGTGTGGCTTTATAAGCTCTGGTGCTACGGACTACGGTAATATTTAGTGTGTTATTGCTGAAAGGGCTGTAAACGTGCTACAATGTTTTATCGAATTTGAGATTAGCATCGACTATTACCTATTTTGATATCCTATTCTTTAGATAAATAAAAATCGTAATAACTTCAACTGCATTCAAAAAGTCATAATTTTTTGTCATCGTCATATCAGCCGAATGACGTGCACTGCTGGTCATAGGCCTCCCCCAAAGGGAGGGAAGGGGTTGGCGATCGCGTGTATGGTGTCGCGTTTTACAGAGAACGCTGCTGCCCATTCTCTGGTGAGTCCCTTAGTCGCCTCGTACGGCACCCACGGGAAGTGATGGGATGGTAATATTCTTTTACGGTACCATACGGCGATTTTTTTTGTAGTAATTAACAATTTTAAAGCCGAGTTAGCAATACAGTACCTATCCGTTCACCTTTCATATCGCCCTACACTGTGTCACCTTACGAAGTTACGACACTTAAATAAGAGAAGGGATTTCCTATTAAGATTTAAATTGCACAAAGTTATCGATACTAATAAGAAACAGCCTTATTCGATTCTGTCAAGAATTATATTGGTCTAATAGTCATATAATTATGGCAGTACGAATTTATATATTAGATATTCTAGTTTAATATTAGGGTCTTGTGAGCCGCACCTAATTATTAGGTAGGCAGTGTCGAACGACAAAATGTATAGCAAATACACTTGAAATTAAAAGTCAAATAAATAATGAAAACTAACTTTATAACCCGTAAAACCGAAAAACCATGACGATATTTGCATAAATTAAAAAGAAAAACATCACTAATTCAAAGTTAGAAGGCAACACAATAAATCGTTGACGTTTCATGTCAGCAAGATGGCGCCTTGACAGCTGTCACATTGAATGACACGGGAAAATGACGGAAACAATTCAAATGTGAATTTTCTCGGGAAAACAATGGGCGTAATTTAAAAGTGTTATTGTTTTAAAACTTGTTTGTTTTTGTGAATGAAATAACATTGGATCTTGTAAAAATGGACCTTTGACTCTTATTCACGGTTGTTAGCTTAAGTATATATAAGCTAGATATTAGCTTAAAAAATCTCATGGATATCTTATCGCATTTAACCGTTATGATAACGTGGTGTAAGGGTCATACTGGAATTAAAATTGGCTTGGACTGCATCCTGATTTGTAGTTTACCTCGGCTCGGTTTTGCTAGTTCTACATTTTAGAGACAAAGCTAGATTTTTAGGTTAGAATTTTAAATGTACCAAATACACGAGCTTCTGTCGAAATTAATTTGTGTCTTTTTGAATCAATTTCATAAGATTTCCGACGTTTAATTTATTAAATAACGGTGAGTTTTCAGGTAGATTGAAAATTCTTAGATTTTGAAACGAATGTTTTTGAAAACAATATAAAAAGCATTCAAAACTGTAACAGAGAAAGAATGACACATAAAAAGGTACTATACTTAGTTCAATGAGAGTATTACCCTGTACTAGTCGCCATTTTGATATTTGAAGACAATTTATCGAATTAAACCTTTTAATGGTCTCGAAAAAATCTAGTGGAATTTCATAATCACTCGCTTTAGCTAAAGGAAGAAACCGGTTCGATCTTTCATCGCGACCGCTGCTAAAAGGGCTCATTATTAAATAAAAATGCCTTGACAACATAATTATACCTTACCAATTATTAAAAAAACAAGTCTTTTAACCATTATTCAACTTTATCATTGAAAAAATAGAGTTTAATTTCGCAATATCAAAGGAAAACCCTTAACACATTGACACTACCTTTATTTTTCTATAAGCATAGACAATTCAACTTTTACAGTTAGCAAAACGTTTTCAAATAAATTACGACTTTTTTCCTTTGTAATAAGACGGTCAATCGATTGATTTTTTTCCTTGAACAGCATGAGTATGTTTGTAGAATTAACAGGTGAAGTAATGAAACAATTTAGTTCAATTATATCGTGCAATTATTCTTTTTTCGTACGTCCGCCATTTTGCTTCACTCGCGTCATGTTGGCAACGCCCAGTAGCATTTAAGGTGAGATTCCGTGGCGGAATATAATTATTTTTAAATAAAATATCGCTTGGATTAAATTGTTTTTTTTTACTTATAAGCAGTTAAGGTGTGAAGTGTGCAGTAATGTTTATTTATTATATGCATTGAACTTTTAAAGCCATTTAATATTTTCGGTTACGATAAGATCTGTTTTAAGTGGTTTTTTGTCGGGTTCTTAATTCAAAAAGTTCGCACACCTTTTTTATAAAGGTTAATCAGCAATCAAAACTTAACAATCTAGGCATAACAATAAAGTTCTTTTTATTATTTTGTGCATAAAGACAAAATAATAAAAATAACTTTATTGTTATGGTACATTAAGTCACGAAAGTTTTAGCGCGGTCCCTTGTCATGTTTCTACTTTATCAGTTTGCTTTTCGACATTATTTTTTATTTTTTTATAATTGATATGTTTTTTTTTTACCACAACCCTAATATTGATGGAAAGCGATGATGTGGTCAACGATGGAGTGGGCTTGCTTAGAAATAACCTATCTACTCTTGAATTAAATATTTCGGGGTCGTAGCTATTAGGAAACACTCCAAGGAATTCCACTCCTCAGCTGTAGGTACGCACAATGAAAGTATTCCCTAAACGTTTTATGTGTGTGGGTTCCCTATCGTCAAAAATTATTACGTATAACTTAACTATATTCAATTAAACCAACCTCTTATCCATAGACAAGTGAAAGCCCAGGAAAGCTCATACAAAACCACAATGCACGACGATATATTCTTTCTTTATGCCCTACCTATAAAGTATAACAAGTATATTCGCACACACGCACACACACATACACGGTAACAGTAGTAATTAATCAATTAACACAGCAGTTTTTAGCCGTAACCACGTTTCTGAGAAATAAATGAAACAAACGAGTATATCGTCAGTTGTCTATGCTTGCGATAGAATGAGGTGTAATAGACCGTGAATTTTACTCTATGGTTCTGTGCAACGACAAAGAGGTTCAATAACTTTTTTTTTTTAATCGTTCTAGTTATTTGTCTTTGGTACCAACATATAGATAGTAAATTGTACCCTTTGTAAACTTCTTTTTCTTCGTGGCGCTGGCTCGAGAGTTTTTTATATTTGAGTACCCAAAACATTGTCACCTCCACGGCATCGTTGGTGGCAGCACATGGCTAACTTCGGCTGCATGTAGGAATTGGGGCACAGAGGGCAAGATGGCAGATGGAGCATGGTTTGTAATTCGGCTCCACATCCACATCCTGCAGTTGATTTGTCACGTTAGCCCCACTTTTTTCAAGGTTGTAATAACATCTTCCTACTTGCGTTATGAGTTCTCAAACTGATATTTTATTAAGCAGTTGTTTTGAACTTCGACTTATGTTGTGGTCCATTTATATTTTACGACTGATTCAATCACATGAAAGCAGTGCATTCAGACATTTTTTAAATCATAATCACATTTCTTTATTAAGTTCTATTATTTATTTCTTAATTTCCATTTTTCCAAATCATCGCTTCCCATAAGGTAAAACTGTGGTCTAAAGCGAGCTGATCAATAATGTAAAAAGGTTTTTTGAGAAAATTTTCTCACGGACCCCTAAAAATCGTCAAGCGCGAAAAGCGAGTTGAACCATAACCGCTGTTTATGCCCCAAAAAGGAAATGTACACATTCCACGACAGTTATAGTTACTATTCAGTTAACTTTACTGCATAACCTTTCAGTTCTTAGACAATGACTGTCGGATGAGTTCATGATACTATGAAAGTATGATTTTACTTACATTTTAATTTTTGTTGCTGAAGTTAAGCTGCACATGTCGCGATCTGTCAAACAATGGGGAGCACTTGTGACATTTTTGGTTACCTCCTATGAAAGTATGAGGTTACATTTTATATTTTGTAGATGAGGTTAAGCTTTGCTAGTCGCGGTCTGTAAAAGGATGGGTGACCATTGGTGACACTTTTTAGGGTTCTATACTCAAAGGGTAACCAACGGAACCGTATTACTAAGCCTCCGCTGTCCGTCCGTCCGCCCGTCCGTCTGTCCGTCCGTCCGTCCGTCCATCCGTCCATGCGTCCATCCGTCCGTCCGTCCGCCCGTCCGTTCATCTGTCTGTCAGCGGGCTATATCTCATGAACCGTAGCAGGTAGACGGTTAGAATTTTCACAGAATGTGTATTTCTGTTGCCGCTATAACAACAAGTAAAAAAACACGATGGCACGGAACCCTTCATGTGCGAGTTCGACTCGCACTTGACTGGTTTTTGTAACTATGAAACTGTGATTATTAATTCTTCATTTTTCCGACTAAAGTAAAGCTGCACTTGTCATAGACAGGCAAAGGATGGGTTAACATACGTTGCAACTTTTACAACATTGAAATTGTTAATTCCATTTTAATTAAGGTGAATGCTCCAGGGTAGCCCGCGAAATTCAAATATTTTTATGTTTTTTGCAATTTGCCGGTCAGTGTGAAGCTGTATGTGGACCAAATGCGATCCGCGACCGTAACGCGTATTTATTTAAAGAATTATAACCATTTTAATCATCAATATAGCCCTCTAAGTTCATGTAGTTCGAAAGAATGATTATTTCTGAAATATTCATTCGTTACAACGTCACACTGACCGGCAAATTGCAAAAAACATAAAAATATTTGAATTTCGCGGGCTACCCTGGAGCATCCACCTTAAGTATCTACGAAATTTATGCTCTTCTTGTCACGGTCAGCCAAAGGATGGGTAGCACGGAACATAGACAACGGTCAATACCAACCAAAGAGAGAAGGTTGTCTTGCCATGTTTACTACCGAATCTTCATTGGGAATTATGGCTATTTTTAATTATGGCTGCTCTCTCAATAAAATAGCGTGCAGATGAAGCAGTTTTTCAACGGCATTTACTGAGAAATTACGTTTGAAAAAAATTGGTATTAATCTATATGATATGATACGCAATTTGGTTTAACCAGAATTTTTGTATCGGTATGACATGATAAGAAAAAAAAACACCAAATCACCTCTGAATTCTTGAGATGAAACCATTTTACTCCTTCATATTTTATCAAAAGAGTATATTTACTGCTTTGCAATACAAACGAAAATAATTTGGTTTTGTTACTTTTTAAAAATATCTCCAATTTATTATAAAACATTAAAAACACGTGTAGCTGAAGTGAGCTCCGTTTGAATGCACAAGGTCATTGGCATGTAAATAAGCCTTAAGCACTAGCTTCTTTCTCTACCGAGCTTCTTTTGCTAAAGAGTCGTAATGATACCAAGGTGTTGCGCCCACCTGATCATCCACAATGTCTCAATAAAAAGTGAAATCAAAATGGCTTCAGTCAAACTGCAATTTTGGCTCAGCATGACAACAATGTCTGTACTGTGATGATCAAAAGTGATTCGTCAATTAAAAAGCCTGTAATAGTAAAGTAATGCTGAATATAGTAATTATGTCAAGTGCGAACGCGAGTGCAGTTCGATTGTGCAAAAATCTCATCTTGAAAACTTAAAGGAAGTGATCTTGAAGTGAACTGTCAATCAGCACCTAAGCCTGAGTTCTTCGTTGTTGTGAATCGCAACTGGGTTACTTCTAGGCAAGCGTGCTCCATCGTTGACCACATCATTGCTTATCATCGGGTGAGATAGTGGTCAAACTTCAGTCTATCAATAGTTTTTGGCCAAGGAAAAAAGTAAATCAACTTGCTTGTCAGAAAAAAGGGTTGATAACTACCACCGAATATTTAAGTAAAGTAGAACTATCTCACAAAAAAAAGTTTTAACTCATCTGGTGAATAGTACCAATTCGAAGCACTGGCCGACATATATAGTACTTTTATTTTTTGAAAAGCTATTTTCAATTTTTGTTTAGTAAACACTTTCCCGGATACCTGTACATCGTTTATAAGTACCACCCATCTCATCTAATTAGTGCGGACCTTCCCGCTACTGTGACAATTGGTATTACACGGAAAAACAGGGATGTGCGCTCCTTGTCGATATATCGATAGATTTAGAGCGCAAGGTAAACTTTACTTGGTTTAATTCGCCGAATCAAAGTTCACTACTCGACACTTGTAAAGTCCTTGTGTTAGATAAAAAAAAAATAAAAAGAAACCTGTAGGTTACACCGGTAACTTGAAGCCTTGAAACAGTTTTTATTTATAAAGATTTCATTTAACCTGCGGTCACCTGGGTGCAATAGCCGTCGCGACGCAAAAACAATTGAATGGTTTTATTGTAAAAAAAATCGGCAACCACCATGTTTTTTGGTCGACCGGGGGCCAAAGGGTATTAAAGATTACTCCATAATATGTTATGCATTGTGCAGATTAAACAATTTTCCAATGCTTCAGGAAGTAAAACAGCCTCTAATAAAATCAACAACACAGTTATTTACCAACTACATATTATTTCCAATAAAAGCCCTATTGAAAAGCAAATTGCTTAATAATATAATTGTTACAAAGACAGACAACTGCTCAAGACAAGTTGTGGACAAAATTGTTGCCTGTTTCAAATCAAAGTGGTTATTAACAGTAAAACTGTTTGTTTATACTATGTTTAAATTAAAAATCTAATAATATGCTAGGTGGATTGTTTGTTTTCTTGAGTAAGTCATTCTTAGGGTCGTTTAAAGGTAATTTTCTTAGTTTTATGTTTGCATTATGGATTGTTGTGTAGGTTAGAAAATTGCGAGGTAGTTTAATAACTAAAACTGCTCGTAACTGTACCTATAACAAAATGATTTATGAGTTGGTGGCTAAATAATTGCGTAATAAATTCCTATATAAACAGGAAGGCGAAATTCTGTCCTTTATGGGGCACATTTTATAATACATTTTTTGAACCATTGTTTCGTAAACACTACAAAAAAAAAATACGCAGTAAATATTCTATTCCCACAACATTCTGAAAAAAAGTATTCTCGAATGTAAATTTATTTGCTTTACAAAATAAAAACAAATAAAACTCTCATTCAAAATGATGTATTCAAAAATATCGAAAACAGCTTATCGATTACGATCAATGTCCCATCTCTAGGCAACAATACGTCTTTATTTTTAATGGCAACCCTGTACGGTATTGTATAGGGCAATAACAGATGCCATCCTGAAGAATGAAGATTGATTTTTTTAGATTAGTCTATATATTACGGGTTTGTCTGGATTTTTCTGCATTATGGGTTTATCATTGTGCACTAATTTGGGTAGGCATGTCGATAAATTAAGACTACGTAATAAATTGTTGGTGTATGGATGTGGTGAATGTTTCTGGTTGTCATTAATACTGTGGTTCTCATGGGTCTGAGGATTGAGAGATTAAAATATTACGAGTATTTATGAGTGCTGTTAACTTCAAGGTTTAATGCGCCGATAAAATATATTGTAATCATGATACCGCTTCATGCATTTTATAAATAGGGTCGTTTTACCTATAATAATGTTACGTGTCATATGCTTAATACGTAAATTCATGCGATTTAACAAGGGGAATAGGCAGAAAATACTGAACGTCACCTTCTTACATACTTTCTGTTGCATATAAAAATATTGATTGATTTGTTTAGAATAATCATCTTAAAATAGAAAATAATAAATTTATAAATTATTTATAAGCTTGCAACACTAGACTAAAATTTGTATTTTTGTGTTGTGGCAAGGCTGCGTCCTTCCTGTTAAAGAGATTTTTAAAAATCCTGTTTTTTTGAAAACACGCGTTTTTATTCCACACAGATTAGAAATAACAATTTATGCTAATTTTAAGTCTTACTTAATATGACCAATCACACAAAAACATAAATTATTCCCATCACTATCAAATCCCATTGAAAATAAAAAATCCACAAAAATTATCGACTGATCCCATCCCTACCTACTGAGAACAGGCCACCGTGCGCAAGAGTTTTTATCTATATCAAGAATGCCCTAATAACTTGATTTGGTCCGTTTATCGCGGATTGTTCTCGATAAGAGGGTAGGTAGAATTCTAAGTCGTTACGTTGGAAATGTTTCGTACCTACTTTATTGGGATTACCTGTGGGTATTTTTATTGATTGCGGGTAGTTATTGGTGGTCGGGCTCGTGGCTCCATTCCTGAGTCGGTTTTTTTTTTGGATTTTTTTTTATTTTTTATTTTGAATTTTCTTGCATAGGAAAATAGCGTCCCTTAAATTAACTAAATGTTAGTAAAATTTGAACAAGCTTGCTACTAATTTTTACCACTAATACTACTATTTTTTTTGTAATGGTCAAAGAAGCCCTTTTAATTTCAATCTTTAACGTTAACATTCACAATTTCATGTTTATTTCATGCTCTTTGAACAACAAAATCTTTTCCACTCAGGGGTGTGAAAAACAAAGGATTTCTATATAATAAGAATCTACCCTTAAGAGCCCTCTAAAAATCAAAGTAGGAGAAAATCTAACCGAACGTGAAAAAAATACCACACAGCACAATAAAATATCAGCTCTATTTCTTGAACTACAAGATCCAAAATCGCTCAATAAGTTTACGAAGAAAATTATAAAAAATTGTGCATGCGATTACAGGCTTTATTGTGTAGACGATAAAGTCCATGTGTTTTGAATTGGGTTGAGTGCGCGTGTATTGAATATGTAATAGGAACATGGATGTGCGAAACAATGTGGTGTTGGAAATGGAAGTGACAAAAGGTCGGAAGTTTTTTTAGAAAAAAAAAAAAAAAAATCCTCTTAAATATCGCCTTCATATATTTTTTTTACTTGTGATGGGTTTGCTCTTGAACCTAGTCTAGGTCACAGAGACTAACACGACGATTGTGTTCTATCTTTTTTTACCATGTTTTTCACTTACATAAAGAAATAAGAAACAATGCTTTAATCACAAACAAAGCACTTTTTAAAAATGAGGAGCTAGTTCTGAAACATCATGTTTTTGTTATGTTATGAGCTAACTAACATACTTAATAGATTTATACGTTAAAAGGCCCAGAAAAAAAAGCGAAGAAACTTTCTTTATGCTTTTAAATTCGCTTTGAAAACACGTTCCTTTTCTATCAAGTTAATAATTAAGCTGATTATTGAGAACTTACTTAATCCAAATAATTCAATACCTACACCGTTTGTCGGTTTCAATCTTAAATCTAAAATTAAACCGCATCCATTTACAACGCCTCTGTGACAAAAAAAACAATCTCACTACTGAGCGAAGTGCTGTAGAACGAAATGTTATTTCTTTCTTTACAATCTTGAACAGTATGCCGCAGTCAGCATGCTTGGTAGATGGATGAATAGATGATGACGATGATCGCAAAACGTTGTTTACAACAGAAATTAGTGTTGCTGTAGATCTTCTTGTCGAAACATCTGTACGTAATTTACTCCGGGAGTACCGGCAGAAGTGAAAACTTGAATAATATGTGCTTCTCTCCCTCCAACTTACGAATTCTCGATCAGGTTACGTGTCCTGACGCGAGTTTAATATTTTTTACCTATTACAAAAAAAGTGCACAACGCCGCTAAAGAAGTTTGCAGGACACGTGACCGTCTTACGAAGTTGAAGTTGTTTAGTACAGTTAGATAAAATATAGGTACGTACTTTTTTTCCACATATTATATTTTAAAACTTTTTTATATGACTGTACTAAACCAATTCAATAATTTGATTGTGTCCGAATTGTCAGTGCAAAAATATACCTATTGAAATTTTAATGTGTCGATTCGGACACTGTCCGAAATTCCGAATATATTGTATATTGTGTATATTAACTTCACTTCACGAAATGCCAAAAAAGCCTTATAATTTAAAACATGCATTGAAAACCGCAATTCGCAAACCACAAATGCAACAATTATATTCGTAAAAAAACGCTCTTTTTACCGATATTTACCGATTATCACTCATACAGTTTACCCAGTATTACTGTAATTACACTTATTTCAGTTTACCTTCACGACTTCTTACTTAAAAAAGGGGTAAGCACAAACACTGGGTAGTTTTTAACCGATTTCTTCAAAAAGGAGGAGGTTCTATGTTCGGCTGTATGTATCGTTTTTTTTTTATGTATGTTCTCCGCCAATTCAGGACCGATTTAAAAAAATATTTTTTAAAAGCCTATCTATACTCCTGAAGTGGTCCCATTGACACCAAGTCAGAATCTGATGATGGTATCCCATGAAAATCGAGGGAAACCCTCAAATTTTATAAGCACATGCACTGTTTTTCATAAACTTTACTTTGTAGTGTTTTGTTTTTTGAAGTCGGTTTTATTTTTTTGTTAAAAAGGTTCTTTTCAGGTATATTTTGACACCAAATGATGAATTCGTCAATCTGCCTAGCCCCTTCTAAACTACATAAGGTCGGCTTCCAGTCAAACCGGGTTAAGCTGAATACGAGTGTTTTACATGGAGCGGCTGCGTACTAAACCTCCACAACCCTTTAACTGGGTAACACGGTACCCCTTGGCAAGAAAGATGTCAGATGCTGTCATATTTAGCTTCTAAACTAAAAATGACAGCCGAGACCAGCAGATTAAGTTGCTTTCCGAGGCATAGAGGAAACTCCGTATTTAAAAAAAACCAGCAAAATATCTTAAACAATCATCTCATCTCCTACTAATTTTATCGCCAACCCGCCTGCCAAGGGTGGCGATTATGGCAAACCCCCCTTTTGGGGGAGGCCTATGTCCAGCATATGATGATGATGAATATTATAAAACTGAAGAGTTTGTTTGTATGAACGCGCTAATCTCAGGAACTACAGTACCTCTATTCTGCAACAATATTTTCGTGACTCGACAGCGGAATCTGGCGGAACCTTTATGTTGTGTGCAATAAAGCTCACTTTGTGAGGTTTGTCACTCAGGTGAAGCTCGATATCGAAATGGTAACTTACAGAATAGACTAGCTGGTTCGAATTGAAAAATTGTTTTAGAGTTGTATAGCCCATTTCTCAGGCAAGGGTGTAAGGCTATATAACATCACGCTACGACCAATAGGAGCGGAACATTACTGAAAAATGTGACTCGGCTGAAGTTGCGCGGGTCAGCTGGTTGATTCTAAAATCAATTAAAACTTTAGAATTAATGACCTTTGCTAACTTAAGTTCAACTTAATTAAGTTATTATCTTCTATGTTAACAGTTGAATGTTGAACCGAACTGGTTCTAACCGGTTTTGACTGGTTCGCGTTGGGACTCAAAGTGAGAGGTAGTTTGTATGTTTGTCACCATTTTTGTCGAGAACTGTTGAATGTATTTACGTAATTACATGGTTTTTGCATGTATGGTGAATTGGGAAATAGAGAGATTTTATTGGTTCCGATTTATATTTAACCCCTAACGTATTTATAGTGTTGGACTTTCCCACAATATAGACTGATGTTTTTGCGTTCTGTTAGAATTGGTTTCTGTAGCAAATTCTGGACTCTTTGTCCCATTTCTGTGAAGAATAATTGTTTTAGAAAGACGGTTAGGTGGACAGATATACACGCGATCTTTTAATGGTTACATTTTGCATTTGGACTTACAGAACCCGAAATAGGGGGAACCTTGAAACAAATCATCATCATCAGCCTAGCCTTTTCCCAACTATATTGGGGTCGGCTGCCAGTCAAACCGGATTCAGCTGAATACCAGTACCTACCTACATATTTTACGGGAAGTGGCTGCCTACCAGACCTCCACAACCCATTAACTGGGTAACACGGTACTTGAAACACATATTGAGCAACAATTTATAAGGAGATAGATACAGAGAGAGAGAGAAGGGTTATAAGGCTTCAAAGAAAAAGCGTAATTCCGTAAAAAACAATAAGTAACTAAAATAATTTATCTCTTTAACCATGTATAGATATATCACCTCATTTGTCCCTTTAATGTCCAGATGGGGTTGCCAGGAATTTAAATGGTCCCAACTTGGGGTAGGGGCATTCGAATTATGTCTTTTAACGGCTATATGTCCGTTAATTTGTTTTGTTTTGTACTTAGTACGTGATGAATTGAGGTTGGAATGTATGGTCGGAGGGGAGTTATGACGATGAAGTGCTAAGTAAAGCCCCGGGTTTATATAATCTATCTTGTGTTTTTTTTCTGCCGTTTCGCAACTGTAGCTTATCCCGTCAAATTAATGTCTTCGGAATAAAATTAGCTTGTCGTAATCAAAGATAGTAGAGTTTTCTATCGGTGGTTTTGTCTCCATTGAGAATTTTATTCGAAATAGTCACCACGGCCTTGATACGCAAAGGGCATTAGAAAGAAAACGGATGGGTTTGAGTCAGTAAGTCTGACAATACCTACCGCTCCGCCCGGAGCGAGAGGAGTCATTTGATAATTTTGACATCCTAAAAAAAGGAATTAAATCCTACAATAAAAAAAATATGGCTTTTATTTAGATAATACCACACCTACCACAGTGTGTTTTTTTTTAACCCAAAGGTTGTCTGGTAAAGAATGCCTTGTTGCATGAAGACCGTCTGTGTACCACTATTGTACATGAAGTTTAAATAAACAAATAATTTTAAAATTACACTTCGATTTTAAAATAAGATTTTTAAAGTTTGACCTCCGGTCAAAATTGACCAACAAAATAATTTTATTAGGTATCTGAAAATTGTATTGCAATTACATAGGTACCTTAAATAGCGGAAATAAATCACCATACTAATATTAAATAAGGTAAATAAGACGATCCCATTTAGTTAACACCGAATTTCGTATGCAAAACAGTAGATAGCAATTTAAAAAGTCAAATTAAACTACAAACATTACTACACTCCATATTTCTTACACAATCGCGTAAATTTTAGAGAAAAATAAAAAAGAATATGGCCGCCGTTCCTTTTTCAAAGTGACCAGCAATTTTCTCGCGCCATTCTCGCAACAGAAAATGTCCGAAACATTTTCAACTCTTGTTTAATTAAAAACGCGAATAAAAATTTAGCTCGCCTCCTTTATTACCCTGATGTATGGCCTTTTAAACTGCTCCAGAAAAATAAACTGTATTTTCTGGGAAATAAAACGCATTTTTCAGTGTTGGTGTTGCCGTATTCTTTTTCAGAAGTCCAGCGTTTTACGATTTCCTGTTCTATTTTAAGGGTTATAAAATACAATTTTGATTGCGGTGTTATTGTTTCGATTTGAAAGTGATTTTCCGTTTGATTCCCGGAGTTGCGTTTGTAATCTTCACGGTCTATTTTCTTGTGGTGTGAGCAGAATTTTAAGAATTGTAAATTTAAGGGGTTCATTGAAATCTTTGATCTTGCTTACAATATAGACCCAAAGTTCAACTACAGACCTTTAAAATTCAAGTTTTTTTTACGACGTATATATCCGGCATTACGTTCATCTTTTAAAAAGTAATAAAATCATGATTAAATTATTATTAATTTATTGTTTCTTTGATCAAGATTGGTGTGTTGCCAACATCAATAAATGTTACGGTTTCTAATTTATTTATATTAGTTCAAAAGCAAACAGTTTTTTAACTATAAATTATTTCATTCATTTATATTAGTTTTTATGTGAGGAAATATGATAATCATAACACAAAAATATTATGATTTTGTTATTCTAAAAATTATATTAGTAAATATTTTTTGTTAATTCGTAAAGGCACTAGTTACTTATACGTTTTTTTTTTAATTTATTATGTCAATTATAAATAGCACAGACAGGATTATTTTAAGTTTTTTAAAATTACTGTATACTGCCCACAATTTACTTCATGAGAAGATCACCAACACCGATCAAGATATTATAAAAGTTGTGTAGTAAACTCTTTTAATTATAACAACAACAACCGAATACCAACTCTATCATTAAAACCATACGTCACCAATTCCTCAAACACACCACAAAACCACCCATAGAGCAGCACACATCAGCACCCTATTACAATTTAAAACGAATAATAAAATGGCCGCAATCACACGGATCTAGCAAACGGCTATAAATTCACTACATTTTAACACTATCGCGAACGGTAGCCGTACGACTATAAACACTTCTCCACTTTCCTGTACTTTGCTTTATTTTTTAGAAAAGGAATTTAGTGTACAGCCTAAAATAGGGTTGCCAGGTATTAAAACTAAAAGAGGCTAGTTTAGCCGTATTTTTGGACAAAAATAGATTTAAAAGCTTGAGAACTTATTGTATTAGAATTGTGTATCTTTCAAATAATATTAAGCATTATTCTTGTAACTAAATCCAAACTGTTTGACTCGTCAACTTAAAATTGATTACAACAAGACAATTACAATGGCAATTAGTCTTCTTATTTGTGCGTAGCTAAATAATAACAGCCACACGGGTCGATCTTGAAGGTTAAGCAACGCTTGCCAAAGTTGGTCTGTGGATGGGTGACCATCTTAACATAACGAGTTTTCTCCGTGCCTCGGAAAGCACGCTAAGCCGTTGGTCCCGGCTGTCATTTGTAGATCTTTGGCAGTCGTTACGGATTGTCAGAAGCCAGTAAATCTGACTCCAGTCTTGCCAAGATGTACCGTGTTACCCAGTTAATGGGTTGTGGAGGTCTAGTAGGCAGCCACTCCACGTAAAACAATGGTATTCTACTGGTAGTTTGACTGGAAGCCGACCCCAATGTAGCTGGGAAAAGGCTAGGCAGATGAGTTTTCTTATTTGTGCAAATTTTAGGAAAACATAAAGTGACTGATAAAATTCCAACACCGTAACAAAAGCTGGACAAGCTAAATACCGTCTAATTTGGCAAGACACTGATCCTAAAAGCCTAACTATGACCGGCTTTATTCGCACGCCTGGCAACCCTAACCTATAATGTGGGAATGGCGCTAGTGGGCAAGATGGCGGACTTAAAAATGTTCTAGTGATTGTATTGTCGGTGGCAGGATGGATGTAAATTCATTTGCGTGGCTGTTAGGTTATCAATCTGCGTTATCTTTGGGTAGTGTTTTAGTAAACGGGGAGACTAATTAGCAATTATTAATTAGTACTGAGAGCTGCTAGGGAAATTGACTTAAAAAGGATAGTGCCTATTACTAGAGCTGTACTAACAGTAAATTGCTGCATGTTTTGAACAATATCTGATGATGACATTTAGGTTATGCATTTTTCAACCCTTTTTCAAGGCCATATAACTTTTGCCTGGGTGGCGGCATTTGTTCGAAATAGTCACTGTGGCCCTGTGTGGCCCAGCGCAAAGGGATATAAAGTGATATAACTACTTCGCAGATCCTAGCGTTCCCAAACCCCTACCCTTTATCAGGTCGCCGAATCTGGTCATGATTAAAGCAGAAATTTTTGAAGAAAGTCATAACCAAAGTCATCTTTCTTCGTCAATATTCACAAAAACTAAAAAAACATGTCACACTTCAAATCCTGAAAACAGCCAATTAAAAGAGCCATTTC
The DNA here is from genome assembly GCA_950371165.1 of Lacanobia oleracea. Lineage (NCBI taxonomy): Eukaryota > Metazoa > Arthropoda > Insecta > Lepidoptera > Noctuidae > Lacanobia > Lacanobia oleracea. The sequence continues at coordinate 14,248,276 of OX493413.1, forward strand.
TCTAACAATTAAGCTCTGGCACACGAATGGCATAATAAATCATACTATGGCATGCCATGCTCGTGCCAGTAAAATATTCACATTTAACACTTCTGTGCGCGACTGTATACGGCCGCCATATTGGAATTGACACTTCATTATTGTTTTTTTTTTCGTTTTGTTTTTCAGGAAATTGTTGTTTTTCAGGTTTCTGAGGATTTTATTAATAGTTTTGCGTTTTGTGGTTGATTGTAAGTTAATTATTTGTTTTGGTTTTTAAGGACCAAGAAAATCTTTAGCGCTAGATTTGCTTTCAAAACCTAGCCTATATTATAACTTCTCGAAAATGATCTGACTCTAGAATTACCAACATATTGTAGTGATCTTTATTTTCCTAATTAAATGCTTCTTCCTTCTTTACACATAATATTAAAGAGGAAGATTTTCAATAAGTAGGTAAATAATAAAAAAGCATTTGATAAAAATGTCAGTATTTCTGTAATATACTTCTCTATTTTTAGGGTAAAATAAGTTAGCTACTTTAAAAATAAACCTTTTTTACTATTTAGATATTTTTAATTTTAAAACCCCTTTTACTTACCTAATTACTTTAAAAATGCTAATATTAAAAAATAACGTTCCATCACTAACCAAAAATACTCAACCAAACAGCATTTAGAACCACAACACTATGATTAGGGTTCATTAAATTATTTATTAAGGACAATAAACGACAAAAGGGTTCCGTAGCCCCGCCTCCTTTTATTGTATTTATGATTTCGTTACAGCAATTGGTTAAGAGAACTTTTGAAGTTATTCAATTAAATAGTAGTTTCATGTCTTCAATTGATAGTTTAATGTGGTTATGAAAAAGGGGAAGGTTCCGAATTCCGGTGAGGAAAGTCTTTTAGGGATGGGCTAAATGTCTACTTACCTATTACCCACAGAATTATGAATTGCATGTTAGAGGTATACTTTTTAGGGTTATGTATCCAAAGGGTAACCAACGGAACCCTATTACTAAGCCTCCGCTGTCCGTCTGTCTGTCTGTCAGCGGGCTGTATTTCAAGAACCGTCATAGGTTTGATTGTGTATTTCTATAGTCACTATACTAAAAAATAATAAAAATTAAGGTTTTTGATACGGACGGCACCCTTTACGGCACGGTTTTTTAGGGTTGCTAACCTCTATATGGAAAAACGGAAACCCTGATGGACCACTCCGTTGTCTGTCTGTCTTTTCATCTGTCACAGTCGATTTTCCACGAATTTACTGGACCTATTTATTAGAAATTGAATGCAGTTGACTAAATTTTGAAAATGAGATCAATTTTTGGGGGGAAAATTGGAAAAACTGAAAAAAGGCGACTGTACCCTGTGAAATCCCCCTTTTATCTCCGAAACTACTGTTTTTAGGGTTTCGTACCCAAATGGAAACCAACGGAACCCTATTACTAAGCCTCCGTTGTCCTTCCAACCGTCCGTCTGTCACCGGGCTGTATCTCAAGAACCGTAATAGATAGACAGTTGAAATTTTCACAGATTGTGTATATCTATTGCCGCTATAACAAAAAATAATAAAAACTAAGGTTTATGGTACGGAACCCTTCGTGTGCAAGTCTTCTCTCGCACTTAGCCGGTTTTTTCAATTTCATCCAGATACGTTCAGCGTGATTGAGTTACAAACAACCATACATCCAGACACAATCAGAAAGGTACAAGAAATCACATCAGTCCTAAAAACCCATAGTGGATAAATTAAAATTACGATGTTTCGTAAACTAATCTTCTGTTCTCTTTGCCAACAGGTCCCAGAAGTAGAAGGATGAAGAAGAAAGCTGCCCCAGAAGAGAAGAGACCCAGAACTGCCTTCAGCACTGCTCAACTCGCTAGATTAAAGGTAATAATCAAAATACACACAGAGGGACATACGGTCGATGGAGCAGACATGTGTTAGAGTGGAGACCGCGTATAGGCAAACGTAGTGTGGGACGCCCTGCGGCACGATAGATCGATGGTTTAAAGAAGGTGGCTGGCAGCGGATGGATGCGGACTGCTCAAGACCGGGATGGTTGGTGCTCTTTGGGGGACGCTTACGTTCAGCAGTGGACGGGATTTGTGAGTGTAAATATAGGCGTGGTGATTCTTTCAAACCAATTCCGTAACCCTGGCAGAGATTTGTACCCTGTTCTATAAACCTTTTTGGCAAATACACGTGTTATCTACATTTGTATATGTCAACGGATAATTTCAAACTCCGTAACATTGTATTAATCATAATTATATCATATTAAAGATTTATTACAATCTATGTTTAATCTATACTCTACAGTAATATTACAAAGAGGAAAAATTTGTGTATTTGTGTGTGTGTGTGTTGTGTATGTTTGTAATGAATAAACTCAAAAATTACTGGGCCGATTTGAACATTATCAGGGAGTAACATAGGCTATATTTTATTCCCTCCCACGGGAACAGGAACTACGCGGGTAAAACCACGTGACGTCCGCTAGTGATCTACGCGCTAATCTCAGGAACTACTGCTCCAATTTGAAAAATTCTTTCAGTGTTAGATAGCCCATTTATCGAGGAAGGCTAAATATCATCACGACGATCAATAGGAGTAGATTATTAATAAAAAATGTAAAGCAGACGAAGTTGCGCGGGTCAACTAGTTTATAATACTTGGATATATTGTGAACAGATCATTTTTGTTACCGTAAATCCCATCCAAACACCATAGTTTCCAATTTATCCAAGTCATATTGAAAAAAAAAAGACATTAAAGTTTCACGCGTTATTTTATGAACTGACGGCGTTTACAGTATTCCTATGACATACACAAACGCTTTTTCTTTCTTTCTTTCTTTATATATCTACATTTAAAATAGATATCACTACATCTTTATTGGACACTCAAACATTCGTATTTCGCAGAAATGTGTAGGTTTAGTAGTTTATACACCGAAAGGTATCGATTTCTTACAATAAAGCAAAGGTCAACGCACATTAGGTCTCAGGCGTTACGTTACAAAGTTCTGTGCACCATTCATTACGTTGAACTAAGTATTAGCAGCTAAAGTAAAGGTGTTGATCCACAGAAAATACTGCTAAGCTACGCATGTGTAACTTAGCTTCGCTTAATATTAGGCCTCTGCCTCGAGTTTTGCGGGCAGCGGGGCGGTGGAGGCGGGGTCGCTTTAGCGATCGAGTACGTACATATACCAACTCACGCTACGCTAAGTTGCACTAGCTAAAGTGGTGCATCTCCGTGCATATCTCTATTAGCAGTGGACGTTCGTCTTTATTATTGCATAATTGATATCGTAAACTATTAATAATCTAATACGATTCGATCAAGATTCCATTTGAAAAGCTTTGCCAACACATGCCATTAGGAATCTGATAAAATTACGGTTAGAACTAGCATTTATTATATATATATTATTAGACATTTGAATGTACATGTAGAAGTAGCGTACCCCTTCCCATCAGCCTCGCTGCCCAAGTGCAAATTCTACTCATTTTAAAGCAACGCATTTCAGTCGCAGTTTTTAGAGTTCCGTAGAAAAAAATGGTACCCGTTAATCAATCAAATGATTTATTTGCTAGAATGCAGGTATACAAATGAGGTCGTGAAGAAAAAAATTGAGCCATATATTCTACCCAAGTTTTGACATGCAAAATTTAAGTGGATGGAACACTAATTAAAATTAGATCACTTTGTTGCCTGTCCGTTTGTCTGTCAAGACCCTATATTTGGCATACGAAAAAGTCAGAAAACTGTACATTTGTAATTAAATCATAAAAATATAGTCTTTATTTAAAAAATGTACCTGATGGTAAGTGATGATTTGGTCGAAGATGGAGCACGCTTGCCTAGAAGTAACCTATTCACTCTTGACTTAAAGACTTCCAGGTTGTAGCTATTAGGAAACACAGACTCTGGCAGGGAATTCCATATAGCTGTACGCACAGTGGATGTGTTCCTAAAACGTTTTGTGACAAAAAACCATAAACTAATAACCTCTTTTTCCCCACAGCACGAGTTCGCCGAAAACCGCTACCTAACAGAGCGGCGACGGCAGAGCCTGGCTGCGGAGCTGGGGCTAGCGGAGGCGCAGATCAAGATCTGGTTCCAGAACAAACGCGCCAAGATCAAGAAGGCTTCGGGCCAGAGGAATCCCCTCGCGCTGCAGCTGATGGCACAGGGACTGTACAATCACAGTACGGTGACGGAGAGTGATGAGGAAGAGGAGATTAATGTTACGTAGACCAGATGCAGAGGGTAATAAATGGTTAGAAGAGAAGATCGGAGGCTTCAGCGGTAGACGAGTGACATTCTGCCAGGCTATGCTGTCTTCATCTCACCATGGATACTTCGGTAGAGCAAGCATGAAGTGAACTGTTATTCCAACTTGTTTGTATGGTTTCACAGGTGGTTGTGGTGGTTGCACGGTGAGATGTTAACAGGAGCTGCTGTTAGCGAAAGCGAAAGTCAAAACGTCAAAAATGAGATTGACAACCACTGTCGAGTTTGTCGGTGCAGACATCTTTGAATAAAAAATTATATCATACCGATATTTGTCTGCATTGGTTTGTTGTACTGACAAAAATCTATAAAAGTTTGTAGTAGTCTGTATCCTGTGCACGGTCCAACATTATTTGCTTGGCCTTTACCCAAGTATATTGGGGTCGGCTTCCAGTCAAACCGGATTCAGCTGAATACCAGTATTTTACGTGGAGCGGCGATTGTCGAATTCCAAAATCTAAGAGATTGGTCAAATGACCTTTCGTTAGCGTTTGTCAATCTCATACATTTTTGTCATTTTGACATTCGCTTTCGCCACGCTTCCGCTAACTCTAGTCTAGAGTCTATGGTCGGTTTTGGAAAGTTGTAAGTTTGTGCTGTTATGTGGATATGCCAGAAGTGAATCTGCAATGAATGTCAATTTTAAAGAAATTGGTCGGATGTGAGCTGGAAGGGTTGTCCATGGACTTTGAACTAAAAAAATTACGTTTCGGGGAGCCGCCTTTCATTATTTTGACGTGGTAACAAAGCTGCACGCTCGAAAAAGTGTCACGTTCCGCCTTTTTGTCAGGACACTGTCTATCTATTATAGTTCAAGAGACAACCTGCTATCAGATAGGGTTCTGCTGGTTGCGCATAAAATGGCACGTGATATTTTCGATTTATGGTGCGCAACCTTTCGTGTGCGAGTTCGACTCGCTCTTGGCCGGTTTCCTGATTTCTTCTTTGTATTTAAGTAATAATAATTATATTGGGGTTTGTACCACTGCTGGTAATTAATAAAATATCGTGGTGAATTATCTAAATGGCAATAAACTGCACTTTTTAGAAGAGATAGAATACATTTAATTTACAATTAGCTTAAAAAAATGCGTCCAATTAATCGTGAAAATTTGTTAATGAAATAAAAGGCCATTTCGAGACTATATAAATACTATGTGTATGAGATATTTATGATAAAGTATAGCATAGTTTACATATACTGTGCAAAATAAAGAAAATGTTCCTGGTAGTGTAAATAATGTACAAGATCAAATTAAATTACTTAGTGAAACTTCGCAGACTTTAGGTACCCATAAAAGTTTCCAGCAAGTGATTAAAGAAACAACGGCAACTGGCAGTGTATCCTATGTCCTGATCCAAGACGTGGTCTACCCGTTTACTAAGTTTGATCTAAAGCTGTTCAGGTATTCAGACGTTAAAAGGTGACAAACAAACAGTCTGACAGACGAACAAGGTTAGTTTCACATTTATAATATTATCGTCAGGAAACATGGATCTGTGAAGTTCCGCTAGGTAATTTAATTTGATCCATGTAGAATTTAACGTATTTATTCCTATTGGGTAAAACGTAGTATTTGTAAAATAGCTGTTAAGATAGAAAATAGTAAAATGTTGTAAAAGCCAATTTATTAATATTTAAATATTGCTAGTGATTTCTGGCTAATTACCAGCCCAGTTTCTGCAGAATTTTATCAACGATTACAATTTTTAGCAAAGTTCACACCTAGCTTAATCAAATAATTTTGTCAAATCTTTGAGCTGTTATTACTCGAGTTAATTTCTGTCCTCATGATACAAAAAACTGAAAAGTATAGAAATTAGGACTCATTCGAGGACCTCAGAAACTGGGATGGGAATGTTTCGAGGTACGAGTGCACATTCGAGGACCTCAGAAACTGGGATGGGAATGTTTCGAGGTACGAGTACACATTCGAGGACCTCAGAAACTGGGATGGGAATGTTTTGAGGTACGAGTGCACATTCGAGGACCTCAGAAACTGGGATGGGAATGTTTCGAGGTACGAGTACACATTCGAGGACCTCAGAAACTGGGATGGGAATGTTTCGAGGTACGAGTATACATTCGAGGACCTCAGAAACTGGGATGGGAATGTTTCGAGGTACGAGTATACATTCGAGGACCTCAGAAACTGGGATGGGAATATTTCGAGGTACGAATACCCATTCGAGGATCTTAGAAACTGGGATGGGTTTGTCTAAATACACTGTTTGGCATTTTAAGTAAACATCTTCTTGACTTTAATACTTGAATCTCTGTAATAGCTAAAAACTAAAAAGTACTGATAAAATGATGCGATATGATAACCAAATAGTTTATAAGTTTATGTAGTTATAAATTATTAATATAATAATGTTATTAATTTGGTGCAGCAGTGTACAAGAAAACTTATAGTTATTATAAATATGAGGTTCTGAGGAAAAATAATTCGTCCAAGAATGAGGAAAAAAATGTATAGAAAATGAGGAAACATTTCTTTTTTGAGGAATATTGTTTTAAAGTATAATAAATTTGCTTTTTGCTCCGAGAAAAATTCCTCAAAACAATATGAGGGTTCTGTGTTTTTTTTTCCTCATTTTAGTAACATGATAATAATATTGTATTGGCATAAACATTTCACCTATTTGTATTATAATGTAAAAATATAGATTTTAGTACATAAGAATTATTTATGTGTGTTCTGTAAATAAAAAACGGTGTTTCTAATTTAATTTCTAGAAACTGCTGTCCTTTAGTCATTTCATTTCTTCCATTTTTTCTTTGTTTTATTTTTCTTATTATTTGTAAATATTTATTAAAATACTATTATCCGGGTAGTTATTGTGACTGTGCTAGTTTTTAAATGTATAGAAAATAATAAATAAATTATATTATGTTATAAAATTATTTAGTTGTTTCTGTTAACGTTCCTAATAGCTTAGCAACACTATCAGAATAGAAAAAAAAAGAATTAAAATCCATTTATTCAAAACTAGTTGACCCACGCAACTTCGTTTGCGTCACAATTTTCTTTACTGCTCCGCTCCTATTGGTCTTAGCGTGATGAGTGATGAGTTTGTTTGTTTGTTTGTATGTTTGTTTGTTTACTTGAACGCGCTAATCTCAGGAACTACTGGTCCGATTTGAAAAATTCTTTCAGTGTTAGATAGCCCATTTGTCGAGGAAGGCTATAGGCTATTGCACACAACATAAAGGTCTTACGTTTAGCGGCCTCGCTTTTCGCATATTTTTCTTATCTATTTGTAAGAAGCCAAAATTTCGAAGCAAAGAAATGAAAATTTAATAAATAATTAATTTATTTTATTTATTATATTATTTTTATTTATTGAATTTTAGGTTTATTTGTAATTTAATATTAATTTATTAAATTACAAATAAACCCTAAAACAAACGCAACCGTCTAATTTCTACATAATTGCGATGAGTCAGCAGTTTTGTGAAAACGCAATTCTGCGATACCCTAAGATTATTTAAAAGATCGTAACTGACAATGATGTTAATTTAGTAATGCTGCCTTTCTACCAACGGTATAAGGGATCTAAACTGTGAATCCAAAACAATGTAACCACCAGCTAGTCTATTCTTTAAATAACCATTTCGATATCGAGCTACACCTAAGCGACAAACCTCACAAAGTGAGCTCTATTGCACACAACATAAAGGTCTTACGTTTGACGTAATTTGATACTCACCTCGAATTCCGCTGTCGAGACACGAAAATGTTGTTACAGAATAGGGGTACAGATCTAATTGGCGCTGTGCTCGTAACTTTGCAAAAAAAAACTTAGATTCATTCGAACTCTTTCCACCACAGCTGAGGTGAGCTGCGCTATTAAAGAAAATGAAATAAATCTAGTCATCATCATCTTCATCATCATCTGCCTAGCCTTTTCCCAACTACATTGGGGTCGGCTTCCAGTCAAACCGGATTCAGCTGAATACCAGTGTTTTACGCGGAGCGGCTGCCTACCAGACCTCCACAACCCATTAACTGGGTAACACGGTACTTCTTGGCAAGACTGGAGTCAGATTTACTGGCTTCTGACTATCCGTAACGACTGCCAAAGATCTACAAATGACAGCCGGGACCAACGGCTTAACGTGCTTTCCGAGGCACGGAGGAAACTCGGTATATTAAGATGGTCACCCATCCACAGACCAACCTTGGCAAGCGTTGCTTAACCTTAAAGATCGACCCGTGCGGCTGTTATTATTTAGCCACGAGCTCCTCATCATCATGATCATATCAGCCGCAAGACGTCCACTGCTGGACATAGGCCTCCCCCCCAAGATGGGGCCGGTTTGCCATAATCGCCACGCTTGGCAGGCGGGTTGGAGATCGCAGTGTATGGTGTTGAGTTTTACAGAGAACGCTTCAGCCCACTCTCTGGTGAGTCCCTTAGTCGCCTCTTACGACACCCACGGGAAGTGATGGGATGCAGGTGTTATTATTTTACAACACCTTACGGTACCGGCCGAACACCATACGGCAAATTTTGTAATAAATGTAGTGGTTAGTATAAAATTCTATCTTTTCTTAATCCTGGGAAAATTGACATTTCATTTCAATGAGCAAAGCTTAGGTATTAGGTTTTTGGCTACCTAGCCTTTTCCCTACTATATTGGGGTCGGCTTCCAGTCAAGCCGGATTAGATGAATACAAGTATAAAATATTTGTATTCAGCGAGAGAGCAAATGACAGCCGGGACCAACGGCTTAACGTGCTTTCCGAGGCACGAAGGAAACTCGGTATGTTAAGATGGTCACCCATCCACAGACTAACCTCGGCCTTGGAGATCGACAGGAGCGGCTGTTATTATTTAGCCACGAGTTCCTCAAAACACACATCACTATTTCAAAAACCCCCTACATCACTCCATTTGAAGCCGCACTCAAACTTCAAAGGACACCAAGGCTCGGCAGTTAACAAGTATCGCGACATCCGCAGTTCGATTCCCGGTAGAGTACTGTTAAATCATGCGGTTCGCTGTATGCGAGTTTATTTTGATTTATGAACCTTTATTGTACATTCTTTGATTTGTGTACTATAAATCATAGTGGTTTGTGTTTTCGTAGTGTGAAAGGGATGTAGAATATAGAGTTAAACTGTAGCAGGGACTTCAGAAACTGTTTTAGGGTTCTGTACCCAAAGGGGAACCTACGGAACCTTATTACTGATCCTCTGCTTTCCGTCCGTTCATTCGTCTTTCAGTCAGCAGGCTGTATCTCAAGAACCGTGAGAGGTAGACATTTGAAATTTTCACAGAGTGGGTATTTTTATTGCTGCTATAACAACTAATAATAAAAATTAAATTAAAGGGGGCTCCTACTCAACAAATGTATTTTTTTCGGTTTACGGTACGGAACCGTTCGCGTGAGATGGTTGGATTGTTTGAAAGAGGAGTTGTTTAGAGAGAGAAAGAATATGAATGAAAAGGGAGTTAGTGATAGCGTAACGGTTGATAGGACAGAATGGAAGAAAACTCTTGGCGGGTTTTTTTCAGGTTTTAATAGGTAGATTTTAATTACTGTCTGTAAATCTACCAATGACGGCTTCTATTGGCCTCCTAGTTCATAATTGACATCTAGGTAACATTTATTACGGTTCAATCACAGATTGCAGACTTAAAAAACTACACTAATTAACAAGAAATTATGTACAAAAGCTTATAAAAAAAAATTATAATCATTGGGCATCAAAAAAATAATCGACATAGCTGTCAATGGCAAAAGTGCCCAGAACAGTGCCTCCTAGTTTGTATACCGAAATAAGAACTTTAATTTTTAGGGTTCCGTACCCAAACGGAAATTTTCATAGATTTTCTATTGCCGCTATAACAACAAATAATACTCCCATACAAGGAATGTGTTTTGCGGTTTATGGTACGGAACCTTTCGGGTGAGAATCCGAATCGCACTTGGCTAGTTTTTTAAATAATTTTCACATAAACTATCCTCAAACGAAAAATCTCCACTCCACCGTTACTAAGCTTACACCAAACGACAATAATTTTAATCCTATGACGTCTTAAATTAGACTCCAATTAGTGCGGTATTCGACCATCCATCATGGCCGTTTAGTTCCCGCGAATGTGCCGTCAAATACTTTGTGCTGAAATAGATGGGCCGTTTATTTGTATCTCAGATGCTAATTGGCGTTTTTGCTCTAAGATTTGAAGTTAGTAATTATCTGTGACCAAAGACGATAATTTTTTTTGTATTTGTGTTGGGTTTGCTCTTGACTCTAGTCTATGTCAGAGATGACAGAGACAAAGTCTACGATGGAGCCAGCTTCAGAATTATCCTGTTTACTCTAAGAGAATGAAGAGATAGGGTTGTAAGCGTTTGGAAACACAGACGCAGGCAGAGAGTTCCACTCCCTTGCTGTGCACATTATAAAAGACGTTTGGAAACGCTTAGTGCGAATTGGTGGAATAGCAACAAAGGTAGGGATGGTAAGATGCAGTTCGCCTGGATGTCCGATGGTAGAAGGGGGCCGGTGGGATGAGGTCGTGAAGTTCTTGGGCACACTCACCGAAGAACAATCTGTAGAAGATCGACAAGCAGGCAACCTTGCGGCGATGAGTCAAGCTGTGTAGCTTGGCATCCACAAGTTTTACGTCGCCGATGAGCCTCTTAGCTCTGGGTTCCACCGAGTCTAGTGCTGCAAACTGGTACTGTTACGATGGCACACTGCTCCCAAAACAGAGTACAAATTCTTCTTTTCAGTAACGTTTTCGCATGTCAGGCCGGCACGGCAACAGCCGCACGGGTCGATCTTCAAGGTTAAGCAACGCTTGCCTAGGTTGGTCTGTGGATGGGTGACCATCTTAACATACTGAGTGTCTTCCGTGCCTCGGAAAGCACGTTAAGCCGTTGGTCCCGGCTGTCATTTGTAGATCTTTGGCAGTCGTTACGAATAGTCAGAAGCCGGTAAATCTGACTCGTCTTGCCATGAAGTACCGTGTTACCCAGTTAGTGGGTTGTGGAGGTCTGGTAGGCAGCCGCTCCACGTAAAACACTGGCATTCAGCTAAATACGGCTTGACTGGAAGTCGACCCCAATATAGTTGGAAAAAGGCTAGGCAGGTGATGATTTGCTGATAGAATGACACTATGTCTAGAGGTGGCCAAATACTTATGAGCGTTGGTGAAACTATCACCACCCCTTTCATAATTCTCACACAGCAGTAGATTTAAAAATAATAAACTCAAAAATAAACTGCCCATAACTTACTTCTAATAGTTCGGGAGAAAGATTCTGTCAATAAATGAACTAAAACATTCCATTATAAATACATTCTGGCGTTACTTAAATATCTAATAATAAACTGTGGAAGTTTGTTCGTCTAAAAGGGAGATTATACTTACAAGAATTTTTGTTTTTTCTGAAAATGTTATTTTGTCAAGTTTATTTATTTTATTTCAGGTATCTTAAAATTTAATTCATAAACTACAATAAATTGCAACTATAAATACTGCATACGAAATGACAGCGTCGTGTTTCGTTGTCTGGTGTCGCGCAGCTGGCCGCGGAAACGTCAATACATGACACCCTTCGGCCAGAACTCTTTGAGGAACATCTCGAAATGATAAGTCGGTACTCACACCACCAAGCAAGCAGTTCCACCTCTGTTCTTGAGTGGCGACCGCGTATCGGAAGAAGAAGGATAATAAGACCTCCTACAACCGATGACCTGGAAAGGGATGCGGGACACAGGCCTGTTCGATGTGGCGCAAATTGGAGGAAGCCGTATGTCCAGCAGTGACTTCTTCTGCTGAAATAATGATGATGATGGTGATAGAGATGAAGCTTACCAATCGGTAAACTATGTTATGGTCGATAATAAGACATGCTTCATCATCATCACATTATATCAGCCAAAAGACGTCCACTGCTGGACGTAGGCCTCCCCAAGTATCAGCACAAAAACCAATCTCGCATCCATCGGCTACCCGCGACCCTTACCAGGTCACCGGTCAACTTTGTGGGAGGCCTTCCGACGTTGCGTCTTCAGGTACGCGGTCGCCACTCCAGAACTTCTCTCAGAGATCTGTTCTGCGAACTATGAGCCTTGTCCACTGCCACTTCACTCAGGGCAAGCTTGTTTAGCGCGCTCCATCTTCGACCGCATCATCGCTTACCATCAGGTGGGATAGTGGTCAAACGTTTGCCTATCAATAGTAAAAAAAAACAATTCACTCTTGATTATACCCATTTTCGCAGTTGACTCCATATTTAAAAAGCAAACATATTTTTCCAAGCAAACCCTCGCCCCGTAACTAGTATAGAACCTATAAGCCCCATCGATGATGTAGCACGCGAGTAAATCTGTCATCTCAGCCCATCCGTCACGCAACACGCTAAGATATTAATGTGAGTCAGGCGCGCGCGCAGGACGAGTGCACGCGTGTGCTTAGATTTTTAGAGGGATTCGATGACAAGTGGGGAGGAATCTTTGTAGTGGAATATAGATATTAGGCATGGAGAGAAGCATTCTTAACTTAAAACTCAGAGACAGTAAAAAACTTTTTAACAAAAAAATAAAACCGACTTCCAAAAACAAAACACTACAAAGTAAAAAATAACTTTAATTTCGGAAGTCGGTTTTTTTGGTAATTTCGTTTTTGAACACCGACTTCCGAAATTAAAGTTATTTTTTTGTTAAAAAGATTTTTATTTTTCACTACTAAAACGTGAAACCACAAACACAGCGTGCCGGTGTGATATTATGCTATGAACTGGTGTAAACAATCAACAGACATGCGATTACAGAAATCCCGATCCACTTGCTATCATCTATTGAAGAGTTCCGTTGCCTTCCTCCGAAGTTCTCATCAGGTCTTCACCAAATTTAAATGGGACCAGTCCGAGAAAATACACTTCCAAAAAAAAAAAAATCATCCTAGTCGGTTAACAATTAGCGAAAATATTGAACAAACATTTTTCATGGGATGCCATCATCAGATCCTGACTTGTACCTTCCATCATCAGCTCAGCAACATGAGATGATGATTACTAGGCACAAATATCTGAATTTCGTTAGAAAGTTTATGAAAAACATTATAATTATGTGCTTATAAATTTAAGGGTTTGCCTCGATTTCATGGGATCCCATCAACAGATTGTGACTTGGTGACAATGGGACCACCTCAGGAGGATAGGCATTCGAATAAAAAAAGAATTTTTAAAATCGGTCCAGAATAGGCGGAGACATCGGTGAACATACTTAAAAAAAAAAGATACATTTAGTCAAAAAAGTATCGGGAATGGATGATTTGTTTATGGTTCCAAATTCAAATTTTTGTTTTTTTTTGTAGTTGTTAGATTGGCACAACTGTTTTCCATTTTGGCGCGGAGTTTGAGTTGCATCTGTTATTTATATTAAATACAGTGCTGGTTTTAGTAATATCATATATAGTGTGTATTGCGAATTTCATAATGGACAAAAATATCGAACAAAGAGTTTGTCTTAAATTTTGCATCGCCAATGGAATTTCGTGTTCGGAGTCACTGAAAATGTTACAGAAGGCTTACGGTGAATCGACTTTATCAAAAACTCGTGCTTATGAGTGGTTCAAAGCGTTCAAAAGCGGTCGAGATGTGATGGAAGATTTGCCTCGCTCTGGTAGGCCGTCAACGTCTGCAACTGAAGTTAACATCGCAAAAGTGAAGGAAATAGTGACTGAAAATCCCCATTCAACTCTGAGAGAGATAGCCGCCGAACTTTCTGTATCTCACGAGTCGATCCGTACCATTTTAACTAATCATTTGGGTATGAAACATGTTGCTGCTCGGCTAGTCCCAAAAGATCTGAATTTTCTCCAAAAACTCAATCGCATGAAAGTCGCTGAGGACATGCTAGAACGAGTCAGTTCGGACCTAACATTCATGAAACGCATTGTTACTGGTGACGAGACGTGGGTTTACGAGTTTGACATGCAAACTAGTCAACAAGCTTCGGAGTGGCGCCTTCCAACTGAACCGAAACCGAAAAAAGGAGAATTCGCGGCGAGAACTGAACTCAATTCCGGAAGCAGCGTTTAAAAAATGTTTTGATGAATGGATTATTCGTTGGCGCAAGTGTATCGTTTCTAAAGGAGCCTACTTTGAAGGTGATAAAATAAATTTGGATGAATAACAGACATTTTGTGTATTATTGATCATTTCCCGGTACTTTCTTGACAGAGTAGTACATAAAGTTTTTGAAGAAGTCGGTTAAAAAACAACACAGCGAAATAAGAAAAAAACTACAAAAGTTATTGATGCATTAACCCATTGCAAGAAACTTAAATGGAAATGGGCTGGTCACACTGCACGTCAGGATAAAGAGAGATGGACTAGAAAAATTATTACATGGGCTGCCCCCCCCCCCCCCCCCGGAAAGAGAAAAAGAGAACAGCCCAGGACAGGAAAAAATGGAGCGAGATGGAGGAGGCCCATACTCGTCGAGAGGTCCTTAGTTAAAGTGATATTAAAATATATATATATATAAAAGGAATTAAAGAGGCTTAAATAAATAATAGATATTAGGAAAATATTAGATTTTGGAAAGTTGGCGAGGTGATTTTGATCCGCTTAAAATACGAACTGCCGTATTGTTTAATGCACCTAAATTGGCCAAAAAATATGTGAAATTGATTTGACACATTATGGTGCTATTTTGCTCCGTCAAGAGCGGAAGGTGTCATTTGATGACTTCAATCAATCCTAAAAAAAAAAGTTGCTTCCGCCTGGTTATCTAGACTTTTCAGCTTCTGACTCCAATAGCACACAGTTAACAGCTCTCTCTCTCTCTTAAACTCCTCACGGTGTTTCATACAAAGTTTCAAGTCCTTATTCTTGGAAATGAATGTACTGATTTTAATGAAACTTGGTACCTACTCGTATGCATACGCTCCAGATAAATAAAATAAATAACAAGAAGCCTTTTATTTCATGCAAGTATCTTACAAAAAAAAAACTATGTGATTGGCAAATATGGATGTTTAATGCACATCTTTTTTTAAATTTTAGTTATTATTTCCACTTGCAAGAACCCGCCCTCGGGTAAAGGGCTTCCTCCAAAGATAGCATTTCTTCTCTAGATTGGGCTATTTTAACCCAATTTGTAGTTACTACTTTCTTTATATCGTCTTCCCATCTAGTATATGGTCTTCCCTTCTTTCTTTTTCCTAGTGGGCCCTTCCACATTGTGACTTCTTTTTGTCCATCTCTGTTCCTGAAGGCGTGCAATATGACCAGTCCAGCCCTTTTCCATTTTAAAGTTAAGGCTAGAACTAATACATCAGCTGCTTTGGGAGTTTCTCTGATTTTTGAGTGTCAGATTTTCTGCATTTTATTTAAAATTAGTATACTATGCTCCATTCCTCTTTGGCATGTGACTATTTTATTCTTTACTAGTTCCTCGATAAATGGGTTATCTAACACTGAAATATTTTTTCGAATCGGACCAGTAGTTCCTGAGATTAGCGCGTTCAAGCAAACAAATAAACTCTTCAGCTTTATATATTAGTATATAGATATTGCTGCAGATATCCAGGTCTAAATATTTAGTAAGAACATTTTTTAAAAAAACGACTTAAAAGGAGAGAAAGAGCGATTTTAATTTTTCTATAGAAAGTGAAAAATTATCCTTTCCACCTGATCTCTGTTTCAAAAATGTTCACAACTAACTACCTAATTAAAATTATTTGGAATTTTAATCTAGCGTATGCATAACAAGTTTCAGTAATATCTGTTAAATAATTTCCAAGAATAAGGACTTTAAAGTTCGTATGAAACACCGTGAGGAGTAAACGCTCGTAAGGTAAACTGCATACGGAAATACAGAAGCTCAATCGTACAATGTTGGTGTACCCTATTTACATGCTCGCCTGCCCCTATTCTCCCAAAACTTTCCAAAAATACATCGTGAACTACATTTAATACTGCAAACAAATATTTGTTCACGTTTTCACCTCTTTAAGACTCGTAATCATTATTACAATGCATCGCCATAACTAAACCCAATATTGACACAAAACAAACTTACTAAATGTAGCTCTGAAACTACAAAACACGAACTAAATGTTCCTACTCACTCAAAATCGAACGTCAAATTGAAATTGGTAACCGTCATTTTAAAATACCAAGTTACGTTTACCGTTTAGAACGTTCTAAGTTCAAAGAGATGGTTTGGGGTGAATCAGCAATTTAAAATTTGTAGTAGTATTACATGAAAAATGTAAATATTGATGGTGTTCCTTAGGTCGATCATGATCGGCAAACATCGGACGTGCTCGGTAAACTTCGGGAGCGCTCGGCAAACATCGGCGTCTAATAGCAAATAACCGTTGATTGGTGATAATTTGAAAAGTGTAGAATCGGTGGTTGTTTTTGAGTTAATACTATTAAAAATTGAAGGAAAGGGGTTCAAAATGTTTGATGGGAGAAGGCATTAGTAATTAGTAGGACATAAAAGACCAATGCTTTAGTGGTTCCCGTTTATCTTGTTGACCATAAGGTGCATAATATGGTTCGATTCAAAGGTTTGGCAAAGTTTATCTGCATTGGTTCTGGTTTTTCCTTTGGAGTTTCTTAGCAGCTACCAACCCGAAATATGTATCCGGCTGAGGCAACACATCTATCAGAGGTAAGTTCCGTTTACAAAGTTTTTTTTTTATTTACGACTGGTTTGCTCTTGACTCTAGTCCAGGTCAGATATGACAGAGACAAAGTCTACGATGGAGTGAGCTTGGAAGGACCCTGAAGTTTTTGATAGATGGGTCGTGGTTCAGTCAAGTTTGGGAGCCTGCTATAAGGCATAACGAAAGGGTGGGTAGGCAGAAGACTCTTTAAACTACACATATATTTCCCGTGTTATGGAGGTCGAGGCATGTCATTCGAACCCAATAGAACGGGGTTCGACGTGGATGTCAAACTCAGGTCTTCAACAAGTGCCAACATGTCAGTTAAAACTACCGAATGCTTACCTATATTTTAAACGCGAAAGTTCCTTTCGTGTCTGTCTGTTTGTAATTTCTTGTCGTCTTAAGAGGAAATGCTGGCGGCGAGACTTTGTATGTAAAAAGACACAATTCGAGGGTTAGCTCTCGACTGTTTTCTCCTCCAATATTGGACCGATTTAAGAAATATTTCGCAAACTGAATAAGAAGGACCGTGTCTCTATGTTTTCTTTTTTTGACTAATATTTGCCAAATTTGTACACCAGGGCTCTGTTGACAGCGATTTACCGGACAATTTTGAGCATTTAGTGAGGGTTCTAGTGCTTATACGGTTAATAAATCACCAAAAAGGAAAACATAGGGGCACAGTATATATCCTACTTATTCAGTTTGTGAATATCTCTTATATCGGTCCAATATTGGAGGAGGAAACAGTCGAGAACCAAACCTCGAATTATGACTTTTTACATACAAAGCCTCGGCGCCAGCATTTCCTCTATGTAATAGAGATAAATTCTTGTTTCAAAATAAAACTGTGGAATAAATAAACAAACGAATCCTACTTCCTGCTCAATCCTACTAATATTATAAAAGCGAAAGTTTGTGAGGATGTATGTTTGTTACTCTTTCACGTCAGAACTCCTGCAAGGATCTTCATGAAATTTAGCACAGAGGTAGATTATAGTCTGGAATAACACATAGGTTACTTTTCATCCCGGGAGTATATTCCCCAGGGATCATGCGGGAGAAGCCGCTGGCAGAAGCTAGAAGGTAATGATATAATTATCAAGACTTTATTAGCTTCAAAATTATGGTGATTGGTTGGCAAACAGTATTTTTTTAATGATCGTTAAGAGAGTTATTATACCTAACCTATTATTATTTCTGTGCAAAAAATAATAAAATGATATGTGATGAGAGGGTTAATAGATATAGTTTTAAAGATACTCTAGTTATGGCTAGGTACTACTGGGCCACTTATATATAGCTACCATAAAACTAAACTATGGTAGGCCCCAAATAAATGTGCAATAACGATCATTGACAAACATTTATTGATTTTCTTAATATCATCTTCTACCTAGCCTTTTCCCAACTACATTGGGGTTGGCTTCCAGTCTGAATACCAGTATTTTACGTGGAGCAGCTGCCTACCAGACCTCCACAACCCATTAACTGGGTAACACTGTACTTCTTGGAGTCACATTTTGGACGATCCGTAACGACTGCCAAAGATCTAAAAATGACAGCCGGGACCAACGGCTTAACGTGCTTTCCTCCGTGTCCATCCACAGACCAACCTTGGCAAGCGTTACTTAACCTTCAAGATCGACCCGTGCGGCTGCAATTATTTAGCTTCGAATTTCTCAATAAAGACATTTTTTTTTTTACTATTGATAGGCACGCGTTTGACCACTATCTCACCTGATGGTAAGCGATGATGTGGTCGAAGATGGAGCACGCTTGCCTAGAAATAACCTATTCACTCTTGATTTAAAGACTCCATTAATTAAGCTGTGCTGAATCGACTTTTATCTTGATCCTTTACGTTGTCAAGTAATGAAAAACGGTTGATGATATTTTATTCTATATAAATCTATGAAGGGAAATGCCAAAAAGCTACTTTATTGCAATTTCATCTGTCACCTACTAGCAAATTAATAACTATTTCCTGTTATCAAAGAATCCGTTTTTTCTGTACTTCGACGCAAAAAAACATGTAGCCTATTACCGTCGCCGGGTCCCCTTGGCCCCATCTATATCTACCTATCTGTTCCTAAATTGAACAAATCATTTCGGCGGCTCATGTGAGAAAAGATACAAACACCCCATTGCCAGCGATGTGGATGAATTTTTTGATGCGCACTGTTTTGCGAACGGCTGTCGCTGAAAACCAGCGCTGTGGCTCTGTCTCGCACACGAGCCCCAGCATTATGCTGAGCGACGGCCGTTTTGCGCGAATATGACGCATATCTTCCCAATTTTTATAATTAAGTGTTATTTAATTTCTATTTTTTTTTTTTTTGGTATGCGTCATGCTTGGCGCAAATAAACGCTTTTTCTTTCTTTCTTTCTATTTATTTAGTTTTTTTTAGGCGTTCGCAAATAAATTCTGATTCTAAATTTGTAAACAAATAATAAAATATTTTTGAATTGTTTATAGTAAAGTAAATTGTTTTTAGATTTTAACAAAAAAAAAAACCACCAGAGCCAACCCATCAAAACTCAAACCATTCTAATAAGAATCCTCTAAGAATCACAAAATTTTCCCAAACATGGAAGGTTCTGTGAAAAGTGTAATATTGTAAGTAGAGCATACTCCCA
The DNA here is from genome assembly GCA_950371165.1 of Lacanobia oleracea. NCBI lineage: Eukaryota > Metazoa > Arthropoda > Insecta > Lepidoptera > Noctuidae > Lacanobia > Lacanobia oleracea. Next base: position 14,267,860 of record OX493413.1, read on the forward strand.
GCGTACCGGACCACACACGATGCGGCCGCCGCGTGCGCAGGTCAACGGAGAAATAGAGTGGATAAGACGGTGGGAGTTTGTCAGAATCTTAGTGGAATTTTGAGTGGGAAATAATTGTGTTTCTGGAAATATGGAGTGAATTGAGCTTAGCTAAAAGTCGGATTGTTTAGTAATAAGTTGCGATTTGCAATCGTTATTTGCGAAGGAGGTAAAGAAAAATCTTTTGTGAAATCATTATTTAAATATTTGTTAGCGAATTGGTAAAGCAAGTGGTTAGGGCCGAATATCCAATTATATAGCAATTAAATATCCTAAAATAAGACTTTTGACTATTAGTCTATCAAAAAATTTACAAAATTTAAAAACAAATCATTCTCAGCATGAAAGTGAGTTTTATTTTAAAACGTACCCATAAACATTGTTTCATTCACTTTCGCTGATAGACTAATTTTTCTTTAGTATTAAACCACATCCATTTTATTCGTATAACAAAAGTGCCAATAATGTGTGTATTAGTGCTGTGAAGTTTTAATAATTTCATATCCAAAAAAAAAGAACAAATAATCGATCGAATAATCGGTTAATATTTTCTCAACCAATTGACAAAAGAATACAGTTCACTCAAGTCGCATCCATACTATTCCCTTCGCTTCGCCAGCACAGTAATCGTCCAGAAGCAATAAACGACCAGTATTAATAACAATAATAAACTTTATATAGCGACAGAGTCGACAACCAATCGCACACATACGCTCTGGTACAGCTGGGGATTGTGTGGCGATTAGTGATAGTTGCTGAGACGGGCTGGTGATGATGACATCAAGCAAACATTAGGAAGTGGTGCGGGCGGGCGTTTTGGGGGACTGTCTTTTGTAAAACTTGACGTTTAAAAAGTGCTTGCCCTCAGCCTACGACTTTTGAATGTTGAATTATAGCGACAGAGTCGACAAAGGCAAGCCGGAAATGAGGAACAAGACTTCTCCCCGGAGATCAGGTCCGTGGGGTCGCTAGTGCCCAACAGTTCGCCACAAAACTGCCTTGCGGATTTATTTATTTATTATTATTATATACTTTATTGTACACCTCATAACAAGCACAGTAAAAACGCTTATAAAACTAGTGTACTATGGGAGGTCTTATCGCACAGGGCAATCTCTTACAGACAACCTTTGGATGGATTGAACTAAAGAAGTTAGATTTAGGGCGGTCAGTGTACAAACATCATAAATAATATTAATAGAGAGACATACATAATAATATAAAACAAATACATACAATATTAAGTAATATACTAATAAATATCAAATATATAACAGGGAAAGGAGACAAAACGTTATAGTGAGAGGTAATGTTCCTTCACCAATTTTTTAAACGTTGGTAGCGTTTGAGCGCGCCTCACATCTATTGGTAATGCATTCCACAAACGAGCTGCTTGAATAGTGAAAGATTTGTCAAAGAAGGATGTGGAATGCATACGAATACTTAATTTAAGATTTTCCGATGATCTCAAAGACCTAGAATGCGTGTCACAGAGAAACTGAAATCGTTCTTTAAGATAAAAAGGAGTATAAGGATTAAAGAGCACATTATAAAGCAAAGAAAGTATGTGGGCATTCCGGCGAAGGCGAATAGGAAGCCATTTGAGCTTGGTGATCTTTGGCAGTGGCCAAAGATCTACAAATGACAGCCGGGACCAACGGCTTAACGTGCTTTCCGAAGCACAAAGGAAACTCGGTATGTTAAGATGGTCACCCATCCACAGACTAACCTTGGCAAGCGTTGCTTATCCTTGAAGATCGATCCGTGCGGCTGTTATTATCTAGCCAAGAGCTCCTCTAACCTCAAAAGTCCTAATTCTTGGAAATAAATAAACCGATTTGAGGAGTAAGCGCAATTTTATTTATTTCTTTCAGATTACGCCAGTAAACATTATGTCTAGTGATAAAGTCAACAAAAGTGAGGTGACAGTGAGCATATTGGTGATTAGTGATGATTGGGTGATGATAATAATCAAGCTATTGTAGGGACAGAGTCGACAACTAATCGCAAACGTACACTCTGTTGTACTGCTGGGGATTAAGTGGCGATTACTGATAGCTGCTGAGACGGACTGCTGACGATACCAACCCAAACTATAACGACAAAGACTGGTGGTAAAAACTGCAAAAAAAAATGTTAAGTGAAAGTGTCGACAACCCGGTCCTACAAACTTACACGTGGGGCGTGCATGAAGTGGTGATTAGTGATGATGATGATAAAATTATATATCAAGCTATTGTTGCGACCAATAATCGTACACACACACGTACTGAAATATGGTGATAGTGAGACTAGTGGTGATGGTGCATGAAGTGGTTATTATTAGTCGCTGGTGAAGAAAATGAATGGTGTCGGTGTGGATACAGTATAGGTATTTTATATAGCGACAGAGTCGACAACCAATTGGGTACTTACCTGAAATAATGTAATGAGTCCATCAGAGAGATTTCCAAAAAATCTTGGAAACGTATTTTTTCCTTTTTGCCCGTAAACAAAACATGAAAAAGATACATGCGCCGAAAACTCGCGTGACGTCACAATTTAGAATACTTTTAATTGAAATGTGTCGTCACAAGCCGACTCTTCGATATTTATCGATTTCAAACCGCAAAAAAAATCTTGTCCAATATTGTCGATGATCTAACTGACAGGTTAAATACAATCATATTTTTTATGGTTTAAGAACTTTACTCAGTAATCATCCCTATTCAATGGCTATTTAGAACTAGGAATTGAACCAGGATCGCCATACTAAAGTGGCTGTGGGCAGGGCACATTGCTCGCAGAACAGCAAGGCTATTCTGTAAGTAACCATTTCGATATCGAGCTTCACCTGAGTGAGATAGCTCACAAAGTGAACTTTATTGCACACAGCATAGAGTTCTTATGTTTATACTCACCTCGGATTCCGCTGTCGAGACACGTAAATGTTGTTACAGAATAGGGGTACTGATCTTCGATAAGGCGGAGGAGTTCTGGAGTGGCGACCGCGTACCAGAAGACGCAAAGTTAAAAGGCCTCCCACAAAGTGAACCGATGACCTGGAGAATCTTTCCTAACCTGGTCGTTGTGGCGACGCTTGAGGGAGGCCTATGTCCAGCAGTGGACGTCTTTCGGCTGATATGATGACAATGAATTGAACCCACCACAGCTCAGTAGCCAAACTTACAATCACTAAGCCATGACTCACAATCAAAATAGTTAACTTTCGTTTAAGAAGCCGCTAAGCATGTAAACGGATGTTTAAGTTCCCATTAGCGGTTACTTACTGCTCGCCACATCAATCAGAGATATCGAGAGCTATTAGAGATCAAAAAAGGTACTAAAGTGGAGAGATGATAATATTTTGATGAGTGAAAAGTTTTTCTTTTTTAACCGACTTCAGAAAAAGGAGGAGGTTCTCTATTCGGTTTGTTTTTTTTTTAATTTGTTACCTTATAACTCTGTCATTTATTGATGAACCGATTTGAAAAAATCATGTTTTATCTGAAAGGATATAATGCCTGATTGGTCCCATTGAAATTTTATCAAAATCGATTAGAAACTTTGGCTTTCAAATCAAAATAGCTGGAATTCGTTTATTTGGCTGACGGTTTTTTGACATCCAAGTAATTAAAATAGTGCATTTTGTTTTCCTGTGATTTTTCAGTAGTTTTGTAAGGTGTGAGGTACCATTAAAAGTAAAAAGACTTTGTAAAAAGTTTTTTTTTTGTAATGGGTTTGCTTTTGACTCTAGTCTAGGTCAGAGATGACAGAGACAAAGTCTGATGGAACGATCTTACCCAGAAGGAGCCTGTTCACTCTAACTTTGAAGAGATTAGGGTTGTATGCGTTCGGAAACACAGACGCAGGCAGAGAAGAGAAGTTCCACTCCTTTGCTGTGCACATTTTAAAAGAATAGAATAGATTTTAATTTTTGTATTTAACGAATAAACTTAAAAACTTTTGGACTAATTTGAAAAAATCTTTCAACAATGGATAGCTACATTATCAGCAAGTAACATAGGCTATATTTTATCCCCGTACTCCCACGAGAACGGAAACTACGTGTGACGTCCGCTAGTATATAATTCCATAGAGAAGCTGGATTTCTTGCTTCAACACCGGAGTGATCCCATAATCTTTTACGCCAAGTTTGGTACCGAAATCTACAAAATAACGTCACCGTGAATCACCTCACATCTATACTAATATATAAAGCTGAAGAGTTTGTTTTTTACTTGCACGCGCTAATCTCAGGAACTACTGGTCCGATTTGAAACATTCTTTCAGTGTTAGATAGCCCATTTATCGCGGAAGGCTATAGGCTATTATATCATTACGCTAAGACCAAAAGGAGCGAAGCAGTAATAAAAATTGTGACGCAGACGAAGTTGCGCGGGTCAATTAGTTATTTAAATAAGTGTGATTCATTATTATGAACAAAAACAGATGAGCGGTTAAAGATAGACCATGATATTATCATTCTTAATTAGGAAGCTGCAAATTAATGGTTGTTAAACAGCTTATAGGTAACGATATCTTTATCATAGTATCTAAGATAGTAGAATGATAAATTTTTATTTCAGTTACAAGTCCATTTAAAAAAAAATAATCAAAACGATAACAGAGGGAGCACGAATATGTTTGACGTACGTAACGTAACGTAAAATGTTACCATAGCTAAAATACACGTTTCGCACATAATATTTATTTGAATTAGATACTTTGTTTTTAGGGTTCCATACTCAAAGGGTATCCAAGGGAACCCTATTACTAAGCCTCCGTCCGTCCGTCTATCTGTCAGCGGGCTGTATCTCATGAACCGTAATAGGTAGATAGGTAGTTGAAATTTTCACAGATTGTGTATTTCTATTGCCGCTATAACAACAAATAATAAAAATTAAGGTTTGAGGTACGGAACCCTTCGTGTGCGAGTTCGACTCGCACTTGGCCGGTTTTTATATTTTTGAATTGCCATAAATTGTGTGTGTCCCATAAAATTAAACAAAAATACTATGGGGTTGCAGTTTTTCTCATTCAAAACTCACTTACGTTAACGTTACTGTACGTTAAAATATTCGTGATTCGCCCTCTGTACAGAATTGGTAGTTTTTTCTAATCGTTATCTATATATATATACTATGAGGAGCTCGTGGCTAAATAATAACAGCCGCACGGGTCGATCTTTAAGGTTAAGCAACGCTTGTCAAGGTTGGTCTGTGGATGGGTGACCGTCTTAACATACCGAGTTTCCTCCGTGCCTCGGAAAGCACGTCAAGCCGTTGGTCCCGGCTGTCATTTGTAGATCTTTAGCAGTCGTTACGGATTGTCAGAAGCCAGTCAATCTGACTCCAGTCTTGCCAAGTACCGTGTTACCGAGTTAATGGGTTGTGGAGGTCTGGTAGGCAGCCGCTCCACGTAAAATACTGGTATTCAGCTAAATCCGGTTTGTCTGGAAGCCGACCCCAATATAGTTGGGACAAGGCTAGGCAGATGATGAATCTAAATACTATACTTTTATTATAAAGAGGTAAAGTTTGTGATGTTGTGAGGTTGTAGGGATAATCTAAAGATCTACTAAAACCACTAACCGATAAAAAAATACCAATAGAAAGCCACATTATTCGTGAGTGTCATAGAATATCGGGTCAGTTAATATTGGTATAATTCAGTCGGTTCTTTTGGAAGCACCACACGAGCAAAGCCGCGGTAAAAGAGCTAGCTTACAATTAACGACGACTACTTAATAGCCACAAACATTTAGCGGATGTACTCCATTAACTGCTGATAGACCACTCTTCCCACTTCAATCGGTATGTCAATAATATCTAATAATATGCCATGGTTTATAAATGTAAAAAGGCGCTAAGCAAACATTGGGTTGTTGGAAATATACGGGGGTGGAGTTGGTGCGTTCAATCAACAGCCTAGGCTTTTCCCATTTTGTTGCGTTGGTTTCTAGTATAAAAATGTTTGTTTTCAGGGTTCCGTACCTCAAAAGGAAGAAACGGAACCCTTATAGGATCATTTTGTTGTCCGTCTGTCTGTCAAGACCGTTTATCTCAGGGACTCCTCCCGCTTTGGGTGAAGCAGAAGGGAGTATCAGACTCTTACTGACTAAAACCCATCCGCGTTCCTCTTGTTTCCCGTTGACCTAGAACTATGAAATTTGGCAAGTAGGTATTACTTGCCAAATTCTACATACATACTATCTTGTACTACAGGTAAAGGGAAAAGTCTGAAAACTATACGTTTGTAAATAAATCATAAAAAATAAAGTCTTTATTTAATGTGTTACTCGTATATGTCTTACCTACAAATTAGTACGGAACCCTCGGTGGGCGAGTCTGACAAGCACTTGGCCGGTTGGTTTTTTCTGAAAAACATTGCCCCACTCTATTAGATTCTCCTGTATTGTGGGTGCGTTTACAAAACACACAAACATGAACAGCCAGGCCCTGAAACAGCTGTCTGTAGGACATAAAAATATTTTTTTCGTGCGGGCATCGAAGCCGCGACACGCAGCGCAGCAGCACCCACTCAACCGCTGCGCCAATCGTGTCGTATTTTACATGGAGTGACTGTCTTGCTGGCTGACCTCCACAGCCCAGTAGCTGGGTATCCTTTGGCAAGACTGGTGCCATATTGTGTGGCTCTTGAATTCTGACTAACTATAACGACTGTGAAAGATGTTCAAATAACAGCCAAGGCCAACGGCTTAATGTGCTTTCCGATGCACGTCTCTGGATCTTAAGATGGTCACCCATCCACAGATTGACCTCGGCAAGCGTTGCTTAACCGGCTGTTACTATTTACGCGAGCTCCTCTCCTAATCTTTTCTAACTACAGGACTTATATTTTGCACGCTAAGCTCTTCCTGTGATAAGGTATTTCATTGAAAAGAAAATCAGAGGAAATTAGACGTCCATTAAGTGTAATTAGTTTCTGATGAAAATCATCGACAGGTGGTCTGGAATATATGCTGAAGAGCCTACAAATGCAGCCGAAATCTATTATGTTATGAAATCTATAAATAACACTAAATCATCTGGTTACGACAACATTACTACCGATCTTGTAAAACTTATATCGCAGTTTATAGCAGAGCCCTTAGCTTACATTATGAATTTATCACTAGAACAAGGTTGCTTCCCGGAAAAACTTAAACTCTCTATAATAAAACCCTTGCACAAAAAAGGTTCCCGATCTGACAAAAATAATTATCGACCGATTGCATTAATACCAATCCTATCAAAAGTTTTTGAAAGAGTTATGAAGAAAAGGCTATTAAATTTTCTTAACAAGTATGAGGTACTAGTCGAAGAACAACATGGATTTAGAAAATTTAGATCAACCACATTAGCGACATTCAAGCTAATCAAATCAATATTAAATAAAGTGAATGATAAAATTCTTTCGACTGCTCTCTTTTTAGATTTAAGTAAAGCGTTCGACTATGTCGACCATTCTATTCTCATCGGAAAATTAGAAAAAAGTGGTATAAGAGGAACGGCCCTAAAATGGTTCGAATCATATTTAAGTAACAGAAAACAAATTACAAGAATTACCAAATATAACGATAGCACAAATAGCATAGAAGACTTTGATTCTGAACCTAAAAATAATAATCTTGGTGTACCACAAGGCAGCATTTTGGGCCCTCTTCTATTCCTCATTTATATAAATGATCTCCCACAAGCAATATGCAAACATGACAGCGTTTTATTTGCAGATGATACAACAATAATTTTAGGCTGCAAAAATAAAAGTTTTCTTAATGCTGAAATAAATAGCACGATAAAAGACATTATGTCATGGTTAAATAAAAATAAGTTAAAAATAAATTTGGGAAAATCAAAAGTAATTCATTTCAAAACGCAAAAAAGTAAACACTTAAATTTAGAAATAACTTTTAATAATCAACCAGTAGAACAGATTAACAATACTAAATTTTTAGGCATTATAATTGACGAACATCTCGCGTGGAAAGAACACATTCATAATATTTGTAAAAAAATTAGTAAGTTTGTATTCGCGTTAAAGAAGGTCAAAGAAACCACTTCTCAACGTACCGCATTAATGGTATACCACGCGTATGTATCTTCTATAATACGTTATGGTATAGTCGTATGGGGATACACAGCAGAGTTATCGAGAGTACTAATAGCCCAAAAGAAATGCTTACGTGCAATATTCAACATGCGGTGGACTGATTCATGCCGACCTGTTTTTAAATCTGCGAACCTTTTAACCGCTCCGAGCATATACATTTTTGAAATAGCTAAATTTGTTAAGTGCAATATGAAACTCTTTCAACATAAAAATAACTCAAACAAACGCAAAGTTAATATTTCGTATTTAGAATTACCGGTACCCAGAACTGAATTGTTTAGACACAGCTGCTTATATATGGCACCATTAGTTTATAACTCGCTGCCTAAGGGAATAGTTGACCTACCCCTCCGCAAATTTTGTTTTTACTTAAAAACATGGCTAATAAAAGAGAATTTTTACAGTGTCAATGAATTTCTAAAAAAGTACTCTTCTGATTCCTACCATTTTAGAAATGTATTATGAGCTGACACTTTTCTTTTTCTACAAATTCGATACATATCGTTGTAATTTTGTTTATTTTATGTTTTTCCTTTAGAATTTTATTTCGTAAAAGGTTACTAGGTACTATTATTGATCTGCTTGGTTTGATAATGTATGTCAACGTCATATCGTAGTTTGTTTAATGATAAGATACTGTAGCTGTTTACAGTGTTATGTACCTGCCTATAAATATTTCTTTTATTTTATGTTTTGCCTTTAAATTTTCATAAAATTAAGTGCTACTATTATTTATTTGTTTTGTTTGATAATTATTGATAATGTATGTTAATATTATTTCGAAATTTGTTTAATGATAAGCATAATGCTACTTATAAATATTTGCATGCCATCATAGAATGGCGGAATGTGTCTTGCACCAGAACTAAACATATAATGTACCTAACATCTCTTTACCACATTTTTTGCAAATAAAAAAACTTACTTACTTACTTACTTACTTACTGAACTGTGGCCCTAGTGCGAGTTTTTTAACGTTCTCGATCGCGTTAGCGTAAACGTCAATTTGTATTGAAGCTGGATAAGCGCCGTCTGGTGATAATAACGGAAAACCTTTTTTTTTTCTACACAATTTGACATAAGCGAACGTTTACGTTAACGCGATCGAGTGCGTTAAAAAACTTACACTAAGCCCTCTGGACCTATCATGGACGGTCGTGAGGCACAAAAATCGTGTCTTAGATAACTTGAACTGAACTTGCTCATGCCTCATGTCCCTTATGTCATTGCGAGACCAAACCAAAAAAATCATTTTCACGGATATTTAAAAATTTGCAATTTATACAAAGTGGATGTTGCTTTGTAGCTTCCCCTGTTTCCCCTGTTCGTGAAAATCTTTCAGCGTATTTTCCTCTCACCTGTCAGTCACAACGGGCCCGCAAAGACTCTCCTCCCGTATGTTAACGCTCTAAATCGTTCGGTACAAGTACAATCATTGGCTGCGATCAAAAAATGTATTGGTGCAAACCTCTAGACTATTACAACCGAATTACTGCGACCTACTCACTTGATACTTGGGCTAAATTGAGTGACTGATCAAAAATATTAATTTATCGGTTTAGTCTCCCGATTATATTATTCTAGTCTTGTACTGTGAGCCAATTTACTAATATATTTTTTTTACCTCAGCTTTTGATATATTTCCGTACCCCTACCGCTCATGTCGTATTTCTGCGACAGAGAACATGCACGATATTTTCATTCTATTGGCACTTGCTATTGGGCTTGGTACAATTAAAATCATTATTAAATAGAAGATATTTCTTTTGACATTTTAAAAATCAATATAACGATTTAATTGCTCCTTCTTTTTTTACTGTAGGTATTATTTTATCAATTTGTAGACGCGCGGGCCCGCGCGCTACCGGCACGACAATCGATAATTAGCCAAGCGGTCAAAAGGTTAAAAAACACTTCAATTTCCCTACATTTTTAACAGATGGCGAGTGACATGAGAATGCGAAGTTTGCTTAAAAATTAGTTTGGCCCTCTGACATGAACTAAATATGAAGATCTCATATTGTAATATGGTTGATAAAAACAAATTTAAACACTACGGCTAGGGTCCTAGTCCTATTCAGGACAGACAAGTCGACCAAAAGTATGGCGGGTTTTAGTCGACTTGTACGCCGACCGTAGGTTGGCCTTACTTCCGGCTAAAAATCAGCGTTAATAAACAATGCCGCCAACCTTCTGAGCACTTTTCTTATTGGGGTGCGGACGCATTTTTTTATTTTCATTATTTATTTTTCATGGTCCGTACATATTGTATTTATAATTTTACGGGAATTAAATGATGTAAATAGATTAAATTCATGTTTATTTTATTAATTAGGTCCAGCAAATAGCGACCGTGAATCATCTTTAGTAATAAATATTTAAAGTAATATGCAAAGTAGCAAAACATTTAACAAATATTACCACTGTATTCGTCATTACTTGTGTAGTTAAACGTTTCATTTATTATAGATATAATGATACCCTTAGGCGATAACCGTACAAAGGCTGTTAATAAAAACGAAACGTTACTACGTTGAAATAGTTAAATGCCTCAAAAAAGTATTGTTTTCCCCAGAGCCCTTTTTTATGGATGGGAAATCATCAAATGACTCCTCCCGATCTGGGTAAAGCAGGAGGCAGTGTCAGACTCTTACTGACTAAAACCCATCCGTCTTCCTCTTAGTGCCCGCCGCGTTCCTGGACTACGATGCATTCCCCAGAGCCTACTTACCCAATAATTGGGTTTCAAAATTATTTTGAAAGAGAATTTAAAATTATTATCACTTTAATTCAATCAATTAAATTTCTATTCCACACATTTCCATCAATTGTTTTTGCACTGACTATTGACTGAACTCACAATATTAACAAAAAACTTAACATCTCAATTAAGAAAAAATATTAACAGTCAAAAACCAACAAATCACAAACCGGAATTAAACCCGGACTTGCCCAACCAATTGCGAATTTTGATTGCACATCAAAATTCGCTTATTAAATAAACAACGGAAAAAAATATAATTAAGAAAAAAAAATAAACTATCAAGACTATAATGGCGCTGTGGAATAGTTTCTTGGATGCCAAGCGTCGACTTGGGTGGTCCAAACGGGGAGTGCTGTCTCGCTCCTACACAAGCATACTGGAGGAGTGTTGTCTCTTTCCCTCCTGAAGTTTGGCTGTCAAAGAGTAAGTGTAGATTGTTAAAGATTCGCTTAATTTGTTCTATCGAACATCTGAAGTACTTTTGATTGGGCTTGAGTGCTGAAATGAAGTTCTTTTTGAAGTTTTTAAGTACGTTTTCGTGCTGGAAAAGGAGTTTTGTATACAAATTGTTGGTGGTAGTTTTTAGAGGTTGGCGCTACTGTGTTTTTAAAATTAGAATTTTGATGTTGGTCTTTTATAAAAGGGTGGCGTAATGCATGGATAGAAAGACGTAAAATATGCACAATTTTTTTTTAAATATTGCTAAAATACTATGGCTGTAAAATGACCGATTACATTTCCTACATTACCTATTGATAGTTTTTAAAGACAAAAACACTACATACATTTTTTTTTTCAGAAAACAATGTTTATTAAATGGGAATATTTTTTTTTAGTATTTTTAAGTAAGTATATTTTTGTTGTTGATTAGAATAAAATATTGTTTGATAAATTGCAATCCATAAATAAATTTATTCCTAACGATCTAATAAATAAACTCTTTGAGCATAGTGTCAGTAATTGTGTCTATGGCTGCCGAATGGGTCTCTAGGGCTGTAATTTGGGGCGTTCCTAGAAACGGTAACAGTAGTGAAAGGATTTAGGGACCGCCGTTAGTTCGGCACGCGCCGGTATTTAGGACCTGGGGTGGATGGATGTCTGTTTTTATTTGATGTTATTGTCTAATATTGCAGCTAGCTATGTTATTAATATGATTTTGTTTAATTATCAAAAGGTTTTCTGAATCCAGTTTGACTGGAAGCCGACCCCAATGTAGTTGGGAAAAGGCTAAGCAGATGATGATTAAAAGGTTTTTAATTAAATTATGCGCTTAGGTATTATCTTTAGGTTTGAGTAATCGTATTAAGGTGGAAGCGCCAGGGTGGCGTTAAGGGTGCTCTCTCGAAAAGGCTTGAAAATAGCGTACAGATGAAGCAGTTTTTCGTCGGCATTTACTGAGAAATTACATCTGAAAAAAATAGGTAGTAATCTACATGATATTGCACGTAACTTGGTTTAGCCAGAATTTAGGTAATGGTATCACATAATAGTGAAAAAAATCACCAAATCAACTCCAAATCGTTGGGATGAAACCATTTTACTCCTTCATTTTTTAACAAAAAACTACAAAAATAATATCTACTGCTGTGCAATACAAACGAAAATAACTTGGTTTTGTTACTTTTTTTAAATATGTATTTGTTTTATTATAAAAAATTAAAAACACGGGTATCGGAGTGGCGCGCCGAGGTGTAGTTAGCTCCGTTTGTATGCACAAGGTCATTGGCAAATATACAAGCCTTAAGTGTATACGCGTTACAGCCGCGTATCGTATTTTGTTTAACATACAGCTTCACACTGACCGGCAAATTGCAAAAAGCATAAAAATATTTGAAATTCGCGGGCTACCCTGGCGCTTCCACCTTAAGCTGTTATTATCAGAATTACTAGTATCATAGCAAAATCATCAATCTATACTAATATTATAAAGAGGTTTAGTTTGTGAGGTTACTTCTAGGCAAGCGTGATCCATCTTTGACCACATCATCGCTTACCATCAGGTGAGATAGTGGTCAAACGTGTTCAATTGTAAAAAAAAATCTCTAGATCTACTGAACCGATTTTGAAAATTCTTTTACCAATAGAAAGCCACATTATTTGTGAGTGTCATAGGCTACCTATATATTAACACGAAAAATACCGCCCAACGAAATGGGCACGGGACAGCTAGGGTACTTATTTGTACTTTAATAATAAGAATAGAATAGAAAAAAAAGGAATATAAAGAGGAATAAACAATTTTACTTTATTTTCTTTCTATTATTTTCACTCTCATCACTTCTGTCACCAAAATAGTCTATGCTTTTCACTTATCATTATCCTTTTCGCGATAGCTATCTCTTTCGCACTTATACAATCTGTACATCGCCATTTCACGCGTCCACCTATGACCTCTACATGTTCTCTCTTTCGAATCGCGAAGAAAGCTGTTGTTTTCTCGCTCGGACTGGAGTGTTCCAAGTTTGAAATGAGTTTTCATATAATATTGATAATATATTGCATTTTTTTTTGTTTTCATGTAAGTAAATGATTTAAACTTTGAGTTTTGGATGAAAAAAAAATAGTCTCTTTACTTAATATTACGACCTGTTTTCTCAAAAAGGAATGGCAGATAAGTATATACGCAATCTGCGAGATACGTTATACTCGTATGTCTTATATTAACACAAACAGGGTAAAATCAATCTTTATAGTTCGAGTGAGAACTCTTAAAACTAAAATTAAAAAAGAGATTTATTTAAATTGTAGAGAATTACAAATATCCATTTGCTCAAAACGCCGCCAATTAAGTATGTATTTAAACACTTCCTTTACCGAGTATTGAACTCAGAACCTAAACTTAATATTCAGTAGTTGTGCTTGCAATTACCAGACAAAGGATTGTCGTAAACATCAAATCACGAATTACCTGTCATGATTGGTGATCTTCATCCATATAAAACATCTCGTTCAACGTTATAAACCTCACCCAACTAACCCACTTCTCTAACCGCGGTCACCCATCAAATTCCAAGCCTACCCACCCGATGCTTGCCATCATAAAGTCATGAACACACAAAACATGTTACTATAATTGCTTACATGCTAGCACGCGCTTGTCACGACACTTGTCAAGACTGTCAAAGTTGTCAAAACTGTCAGACATGTCAGATATGTCAAATATGGTGGTTGTCATAGGTGTGTTATCGATCTAATTGATCTGAAGTCGAGATAAGATCTTGGGATCGTGGGTAGTGAATGCTAAGCTATAGCACGGCTATAGCAAGACGTGGATATTACTTAATATTCTGAGCGAGAAGATTAAGTAGGTAGGTATCCATACTTATACTATGAATGTGACAGGGACTCGTTCTGTTTATTTGCGTCATTTTCACGCTTAAATTACAAAGCCAATTTCGATGAATTTTGGTGTGAGAAGCATATGAGATCCTTTTTTCCTGAAGTAAGTATACTTGGGATGTTTTCTGATTTCCACACAAACGAAGCCGTTGACAGACGCACAGACAAAAGTGTAAAAGTGACTGAGCCTGTTTGTTTGTTTATAAAATTTTCACGTCAACATCTTCTGGGCATGCTCACTTCATCAAAGACCTTACCGATCGCTTTCCAACAGGCGTGATCGAGGTCGCTTTCTCTAAAGGGAATTTGAATTAATTTTTAAGCAACGTTCGTATTCGCATTTCAGTCGCAATCTGTGAAAAATGACTAAATTTCCCTATATTTTTGACAATTAACTGCGACTAAGAGAAGCAAAATGACAACGTTGCTTACTTTCATCCGCCACAATAGCATAAAACTATAAGCCGTTCATAGCTCCAAATCGTTATTTATATCTTGGTGGCATGAATATTTATGTTTTTAACAATTATAACAATATATGTATGTGTATTTTTATTCTTTGTTTGTTTCAGTCCCGTACTAACGCAACAAGTAATCAACTGTATCGATTGACGAATCTAAATCGTTTCTGCAGCAATCGCAGTTCTCTAGCAGTAAAATATTGCACACTTGCTTCTCCAATCCACTTTGGATATAAAAGATAGAATAGAATAGACAACATTGCTTAAAAAATGAGTAGAATTATTTCCACCAAACGGCTCGTATCGCATCGGATCGGAACGGACTTTAAAATTCGAATCTTTAAATAAAAAACGCAGTCTTTCAAGTCTATATCTCCAAGCCGCGCACAGCAGCTTGACCGCCGCCGCGCGATCGGCTCAGTTCGCCTGTCGTCGTATCCGATCGGATCCTTTCGGCTGTCGTCGCGCTCAAAGTCGTGAGCTTAGTAACACGGTAGGAATGAAACTATTCGACTAAGCGCAGAAACGGATAAGTTCATAAGCGAGACGGTACGGACTCGATCGGTGTCGACATCCGATCCGATGCGACGTATCGCAACGACTAAAGGATGATTTCCATCAAACGACTCGTAAGTCGTTTGATGCAAATCATCTTTTTGCCATGTATTGGGTTTCCATAAGAAGGTACAACCTGCCTGCTATGTTCACACGATGTGTTCCTATAGCATTGCTTGTGGTGTAACACCAGCCTTACCGAACCAATGGTCAGCAGAATTCATACTTGTAAGTCATGGTTAAGTTATAAAAGGAACCTCAATTAACTCTCAATGTTTTCTATAAGCTTCATTTAACCGGCCAAGCGTGAGAGCTTAGTAACAAGATTCTTTTGAAAGTACTAGTCCGAGGCTCTAGATTTATCTCGAGCCTCTTTGTTCCTCCTTGAGCCTTTCTGTTAGCGAATGAAATTGTCAAAATCCTAATGAAAATAATTCTTCAGTTCCTGGCTGATTGAGTAACTGACAGGCAACACACAGCCGAAACTGCTGGTCGCAGAAAGCTGAGCATGAAGCTTCCTTACAATCCGTAGAGGAGCGCTAAGAGAGGATTACCCGAAATTCCTACGGGAACGGGATATAAAACGGTGTACTGGCAAAAACTGATGTCAAAATATAAGGGACTAGTTGACCCGGGCAACTTCATCTGTGTCACAATTTTCATTACAGCTCCGCTCCTATTGGTCTTAGCGTGATGATAAATAGCCTATAGCCTTCCTCGGTAAATGGACTATTAATGATGAAATAATTTTTAAAATCGGACCAGTAGGTCCTGAGATTAGCGTGTTCAAGTAAACAAACAAACTCTTCTGCTGTATACATTAGTATAGATTAAACAAGAGTCATTTTGACAGCGTTGGTCATTCCTATACATTTTTGACTGACAGAATGACAGTTGTCTAGATCCTCAGGTGTATCATATTCATCATCATGTCAGCCGAAAGATGTCCACTGCTGGACATAAGCCTCCTAACCCTAAGTTAGGAGTGTCGCCTCAACGACCGGTTCTGTATCCATCGGCTACCCGCTCCTCAAGTATACTGCAAAGTAATGTTTCAGTTTGAGGGTATGGGAGTATGGGAGTATGGGTGATAGTCACAGGTGCCATTGTAATGAGAAGTAAATAATATTAATATCATCTGCCTAGCCTTTTCCCAACTACATTGGGGTCGGCTTCCAGTCAATCTGATGCACTGCAGTTTCGGGGCAACCCCATCAGCACCCTGAAAGTGTTATTGTATTGGCCGCGAAGAAAAAAATAACGAAATGCACCGTGGGTCTCGTGGTCACCTCCTTCTGCGAAGCTGTAATGCTAGCAAAGGAGGAGGCCGAACGTGTGAGAGAGAGGGAAACCTCACGCCCCAGCCGCCGCAACAGAAGAAGACGCCGCGGGCGTCGGGAGTCGCAGGACGATACACGGCCACGGATGGCTCGCCGTCTGATCAGAACCAGGCCCGGGTCGGTGGCGCGCTGCAATCCCCACGTGCCTCAAAGAGATGTCAGCCAAAATAAAAACAAACAGCGCGCATTCCACAGGGCAAGTGCCTGCTGGGACTGTGGAATCTGTTCGAAAGAGGTACCGACTACCGTAGCCCTGGAATGCGGCGGGCACTAGGAGAAACACGGATGGGTTTTAGTCAGTAAGAGTCTGACACTTTGCTTCACACAGAGCGGGTCATTTGATGATTTCCCATTCTTAAAAAAAGGTCTTGTGAATCCTGGGTTCGAAACCCAGGTTGGGCTAAAAATAATATCAGTCAGCATAGACCTCTGTGTGACGAAGTGGATTGTAATCCACCACGCGGGCCGAGAGTTTTGGTAGATGTCAATTGGCTAAAACTACAGTTCCCACCTGCTATCTGATTGGATTTTTACGGCGATATGCGTAATTTTCATACGAATAAGATATTTTGTGAAGTCGCGGGTAGCCGATGGATTCGGGACGCGCAGGTCCGGTCGTTGTGGTGACAATTGGGGAAGGCCTATGTCCAGCAGTGGACGTCTTTTGGCTGATACGATGATGATGAAGATATTTTATACCGACGTCAATCGCTACCGACATGTCAAGTGTGGTCAATCCCTTAACTTCTGATTTTTCGACTATAGTAGGCGCCAGGTATCTAACACATAAAAAAAAGTTAAATGTGTAATAACGGTCATTGATGCACATACATTAATTGACTTCTTTTTTTTTTTCGCAATAAGACAGCCTCCCTGATGCAGCGCCTTCGGAGCAGCGGCAACAGCATTCTTAAGGTAATTGCTGCGTGTTATGAATGCCCTTTCCAGAATCATTGGATAAGGGTAGTATGTGGTCATCATCATCATCATCTGCCTAGCTTTTTCCCAACTTCCCAACTACATTGGGGTCGGCTTCCAGTCAAACTGCATTCAGCTTAATACCTATGTTTTACGTGGAGCGGCTGCCTACCAGACCTCCACAACCCATTAACTGGGTAACACGGTACATCTTGGCAAGACTGGAGTCAGATTTACTGGCTTCAGACAATCCGTAACGACTGCCAAAGATCTACAAATGACAGCCGGTACCAACGGCTTAACGTGCTTTCCGAGGCACGGAGGAAACTCGTTATGTTAAGATGGTCACCCACAGACCAACCTTGACTAGCGTTGCTTAACCTTCAAGATCGACCCGTGCGGCTGTTATTAATTTTGCCACGAGCTCCTTAGTAATTATTATTTTGTATATAAGTAAATTTTTATTAAATAGGTAAAATGCTCTCATTATGGACTTGGTTTGAAATAAAGCATTATTTTATTATTAAATACAGAAATAAAGACATGGGTAAAGCTGTCCTAAATGGACGTGTACCGTGATCCTTTACGTTCATACTTTATTGTTCGTGTATCTACGAAGAGACATTAGAGAAAGGTCAATGCACTTTTTTGCAGGTTTATCTGTCCAGAACCTAAGGATCTGACAAGGTTAACAACAAAAGTTACAATTTTCGCACACCATACTGAAGTCCCATAGTAAAAAGTTAACTTTAACCGACTCACTAACCCGCCAAGTTAAGTTAAACTGATTAAAAGTGAATATTGTAAATTGATATATAACGTGTGGGCCACCCAGATCGCGCGCTGTTTGTTTTTATTTTGGTTGCGCGCGCGCCGGTCGCGGTGATAGATCGGCGCCGGGGTCGCTGATTGGTTGGGGAGTTAGGGCTGGCGAGGAATTGTTTTTAGTAGAGAATTATTCTGGGTTTATTGAGAAGTTGTAGTGATGGTTTGTTGGTAGAGATTATAACAATTATTGTTAGAAAGTGATGTCTTTGTATATGTAGGTATTTTTTTAGAGTTCTGTACCCAAAGGATAACCAAATGTACGCTATTTATTACTAAGCCTGCGCTGTCCGTCCGTCCGTCCGTCTGTCTGTCAGCGGGCTATATCTCATGATTTATATGTATACTAGCTGACCCGCGCGGCTTCGCTCCCGTCCATCAACCTACCCTACCTACCCTACCTACCCTACCTACCCTACCTACCCTACCTACCCTA
Organism: Lacanobia oleracea; assembly: GCA_950371165.1. Taxonomy (NCBI): domain Eukaryota; kingdom Metazoa; phylum Arthropoda; class Insecta; order Lepidoptera; family Noctuidae; genus Lacanobia; species Lacanobia oleracea. The sequence goes on from OX493413.1 coordinate 14,286,631, forward strand.
CCTACCCTACCTACCCTACCTACCCTACCTACTCTACCTACCCTACCTACCCTACCTACCCTACCTACCCTACCTACCCTACCTACCCTACCTACCCTACCTACCCTACCTACCCTACCTACCCTACCTACCCTACCTACCCTACCTACCCTACCTACCCTACCTACCCTACCTACCCTACCTACCCTACCTACCCTACCTACCCTACCTACCCTACCTACCCTACCTACCCTACCTACCCTACCTACCCTACCTACCCTACCTACCCTACCTACCCTACCTACCCTACCTACCCTACCTACCCTACCTACCCTACCTACCCTACCTACCCTACCTACCCTACCTACCCTACCTACCCTACCTACCCTACCTACCCTACCTACCCTACCTACCCTACCTACCCTACCTACCCTACCTACCCTACCTACCCTACCTACCCTACCTACCCTACCTACCCTACCTACCCTACCTACCCTACCTACCCTACCTACCCTACCTACCCTACCTACCCTACCTACCCTACCTACCCTACCTACCCTACCTACCCTACCTACCCTACCTACCCTACCTACCCTACCTACCCTACCTACCCTACCTACCCTACCTACCCTACCTACCCTACCTACCCTACCTACCCTACCTACCCTACCTACCCTACCTACCCTACCTACCCTACCTACCCTACCTACCCTACCTACCCTACCTACCCTACCTACCCTACCTACCCTACCTACCCTACCTACCCTACCTACCCTACCTACCCTACCTACCCTACCTACCCTACCTACCCTACCTACCCTACCTACCCTACCTACCCTACCTACCCTACCTACCCTACCTACCCTACCTACCCTACCTACCCTACGGGATAAAAAGTATCCTATGTCCTTCTCCTGGCTCTAAACTACCTCCCTGCCAATTTTCAGCTAAATCGGTTCAGCCGTTCTTGAGTTATAAGTGAAGTAACTAACACGACTTTCTTTTATATATATAGATGTATTTCTGTTGCCGCTTTAACAACAAATAATAAAAACACGATGGTACGGAACCCTTCATTTGTGAATCTGACTTACACTTAGCTGGTTTTAATGGTTCCGTACCCATAGGGTTACCAACGGAACCCTATTACTAAGCCTCCGCTGTGCGTCCATCCGTCCCTCCGTCTGTCTGTCTGTCAGAGGGCTGTATCTCAAGAACCGTAATAAGTAGACAGTTAAAATTTTCACAGATTATGTATTTCTATTGCCGCTATAACAACAAATAATAAAAATTAAGGTTTAAGGTACGGAACTCTTCGTGTGCGAGTCGGTCTCGTACTTGGCCGGTTTTTAGACATGGGTTTCTTGTCACGATTCGTATATATCCAAGACTAGTTGACTCACGCAACTTCGTCTGCGTCTCAATTTTCATTACTGTTCCGCTCCTATAGGTCTTAGCGTAATGATATATAGCCTATAGGCTTCCTCGATAAATGGGCTATCTAACACTGTCATATTGGACCAGTATTTCCTGAGATTAGCGCGTTCAAGCAAACAAACTAACAAACACTTCAGCTTTATATTATATTAGTATAGATAGATTAAGGACTGTTATATTTTAGAAGTCAGATTTGACAGCTAAGTAGAGAGAGACAGAAGATCGCTTTACCACTAAGTGCGAAAGAGACGTATTGTCATCTCTTTTATACTTACTAGAAAAGCAATATTGTATCTTGCTGTCAAATCCAACTAAGAATCCAAGAAGATTGACAAAAATATTCATGATTGTATGAATGGCTCTAGTAAACAGTCGTGAAATTATTTTTTAAATACCTTCATCAGCGATGAAGTTATAAAGCTTCAAAGATTACAATTAGAAAGAGAAGTCCGATGAAAACTTTGACGTCATCGTCTATGACGCCTATACAGCTGCCATAGTAAACAGCGTTTTCGCGAGAGGGACAGATATATTTGTTTAAAATAATTATTTCTCCTTCGTTTTTCGAGTAATTTTAATTCTATTTTCACTGTTAGTATTATAATTTTGTATTTTTTTAAGATAAACTGTATATATGATAAATATGTTTTTTATGCATAAGTATTCCCTCTTCCACCTTCCACCTGGCGTTAATCCCGGCTATTGCCAGAGTCCGCCTTCCTACTTAGCTTCCTCCACTTTGCCCGATCTTCAACATCCTTCTCAGTCAGGCCATTGGCTCTCATGTCGGACTTGACGACGTCCAGCCAGCGCTTGCGAGGGCGACCACGGGGCCTAGCCCCAAGAACAGCCATATTCATGCATCTCCGACCAACGTACTCCATAGGGCGGCGCATGATGTGGCCATACCATCGCAGACGACACTCTTGCAGTTTTTCCCCCACGTCACGGGCACCAAGACTACCTCGGATGTAAGAGTTGCGCATGCGATCGGATCGCGCCACTCATCCACCTCAGCATCCTCATCTCCGTGACGCGAAGCTCCTGGGTGTGTCTGCTTAGTGCTGGCCAACACTCGCCCCCGTACAGTAGGACAGGCCGAATGATGCATTTATATATCTGCCCCTTGAGCTTCGGAGGCATTTTGCGGTCGCATACAACGCCCGTCACCTCGCCAATACGTGCTTGGACATCGTCGTCCACGATGCCAGACTCGTGCAGCACGGATGCAAGGTACCTGAACGTATCGGACTTTCTGATCAGGTCCGAACCTATTCGGATGGTGTTTGTATCCGTGCTGCCACAGGACATGTACTCAGTCTTCGCCACATTTAGTCTCAGACCACCGTTTTCAAGCGTGTCCTTCCAAATGTTGACTTTGCGCTCAAGATGGGCTTTGTTCTGATTAACGAGGGCGATGTCATCGGCATACATCATTAGCCATGGAGGCTGATCTTGGATGTTTGCCGTAACTACATCGAGCACTACGTTAAACAAGAACGGGCTAAGAGCCGAGCCTTGGTGAACGCCAACAGATATTGGGAAGCCATTCGATTCGCCAACAGCGGTCTGGACAGAGGACACGGAATCGCGGTACATGTCTCTGATAATGTCAATATAGGCCTCGGGAATGCCCTTGAAGCGCAGTGCCCACCAGATGGACTGCCGAGGTATATAGTCGAAGGCCTTCTGCAGGTCTAAAAAGGCCATATGCAAAGCTCTCCTTCTCTCTCTGTAAGCCTCAGCCAGATTCCGTAAGGCGAACACTGCGTCCATGGTGCTGTTACCCGCCCGGAAGCCATATTGACACTCAGAGACAGTACACTCGCTACGGAGCCGTGTGTCAATGATGCGCTCGAAGAGCTTCATGGTGTGGCACATGATCTTGATACCGCGGTAGCTACCACAATCCTGTACGCTACCTTTGCCTTTGTAAACAGGGATAATCAGGCTAAATCGCCACTGGTTCGGCATTTCCTTGGTGATCAGGATGCGGTTAAAAAGATCCGTCAGAAGGTCCACACCATGTGGGCCCATCGCCTTCCACACTTCAATTGGCACATTGTCAGGCCCGACCGCTTTCCGGTTCTTCATGTGGCGAAGAGCAATGCGGGTTTCGTCGGGGGAAATAGGGGAAATAAGCCCAAGGTTAGGAGGCGGTTCCGGAGGAAGGTTATGGGGATGCTGTTTGTTAGACAGCTCCGCGAAGTATGTACACCATCTCTCCTTAACAGAGGGGGCATCGTAGAGCAGCTTACCCTGGGCGTCCCTTACACAAAGACATTTGCTAATGTCCCGTGTAGCTTTCTCCCGGCCACGCGCCAGCTTAAAAATAAGCTTTTGCCCCTCCGCAGTTTCCAGCTTGTCGTATAAGGGCGCCAGACTTTTGCTGCAGGCTCTGGCTACAGCTTTTTTGCAAGCGCGCTTAGCCGCTCCATATGCCTCCCTGTCATCCGGAGAGTTGGACCCTTGCCACTGTTTAAATAAAACCTTCTTCTTCCGAGTCGCCTCCTGCACCCCGTCATCCCACCACCACGTCTCCTTTCCTATGGTGCGGCCACCACTAGAAGTGCCAAGGACGCGCTTACCCGCACCGGTGATTGCTGAATGGATCCTACTCCAGATCTCTTGAGCGGACTCATGCGGAGCACTGATCTTGAGATGCTCGACCTCCGCGATGAAGTCCGACTGCCTAGGACCATCAAGCAACCACCACTTAGTGCGGGGTTTGCGTTTCTCGGTCACTCTCTTCTTCGGTACCACCGCAAAGTCCAGGACAAGGAGGCGGTGTTGAGCCGTTAGGCTTTCGCCTGGGATGACTTTGCAGTTGGTAACCTTGCCAATGTGGCACCGTCGCACCAGCAGGTAATCTATTTGGGTTGAGTAGGCACCACTACGGTACGTAATAAGATGCTGGGGCTTCTTCTGAAAGAATGTGTTCGCGATGGCTAGGTCAGACACAGCGCAGGTGCTAAGTATATTGACTCCCTCTGCGTTTAGCTGGCCATAACCAAAACCACCGTGAACACGTCCATACTCTCCAGCAAACTGACCTACGTGACCGTTGAGATCCCCCCCAACCAAAACACCTTCGGAATTCGGGATTGCGCGTAATACGTCCTCGAACTCATCCCAGAAGGCCTCCTTTTCAGACTCACAGCAACCAGTCTGAGGAGCATAGGCGCTGATTAGGTTCGTTACCGACCCTTCGAACAGCACCCTAACTCGCATCAACCGGTCGCTGCATCGGTCTACTTCAAGGAGTCCATCCTGAAGGTCCTTAGACAGCACCACGGCCACTCCGCTCCTACCCGTTGGTGATCCGGTGTACACTAGCCGGTACACCTGCCCGATGTCACGTGACTTATTTCCCTTCCAGCGCGTCTCCTGAAGGAAGGCGCACTGGACCCGACGCTTCGCAAGTACGTCTGCGAGTTCTTGGCAACGTCCGGTTAGGGAGCCAATGTTCCAGGTGGCAAAGCGGAACTTCTTCTTGGGTACTATCCTCTTTAGCCGTGCCCGTACTTGACACGGTAGCCCTAGCCCACTTATCGCAGGTTTAGGGCGATGTGCCTGCGCGTCGTTATGCGGCGACGCCCTAGACCGAGTACCCTTACCTAACTTGTTTCTCTCCATACATATATGACTGAAGTTGGTTTTACGTGGGGCGACCAGCCGTCTGACCCCCACAACCCTACAAGAGGGAAACTAGGTTCGCCAGAGCCTCGTCCGTTGGACAGCAGGGTGCACCGCTAGCAGGTGAGGTTGGCTTGGGTCTTTAAGATGGCAACGGACCCCATACACCCCGCATAAGTATTCCCTATTACCGTATAATAAAAGCCCTTAATTCCTACATTTAACAGCGACCTAAGCCGCAGGTCATTCTAACAGTTTTAAAATAATAAATATTCCTCGAACGTGACACCCCTGACCGCTGATTGGCGCTTGTGCAGCGCATTTACAAAAATTCCTCGCATTGATACTACACGTCTAAATAAATAATTATTATTTATATATTTTCCCACATATATTTTGCATACGTTCGCATTTTTTATAAGTCCCTACTACCAGCTGTCAAATTAGATACGGATAAAGGAGTGCCTTATCTTCGGCATTCTAATCTGAGGTATGTTGTGGTCGGCTCCAGTCAGAAGACTGGAAGTCTGGAAGCTGACCGCAAAGGGAACCATTCAGAGTCAAAAAAGGATTTTATTAGGTACAGAATTCTGAAAGATTCCTTTTTTACCATTGACAGGCATACGTTTGCACACTATCTTACCTGATGGTAAGCGATGATGTGGTCGAAGATGGAGCACGCTTGCCTAGAAGTAACCTATTCACTCCTGACTTAAAGACTCCCAGGTTGTAGCTATCAGGAAACACAGACTCTGGCAGGAAATTCCACTCCTTAGCTGTACGCACTATGAATGGGTTCCGATAGCGTTTTGTGCGTGTTGATGGGATATCCACCATGTACCGGTGGCGCATCGCCGTTTGTCTTGTGGTCCGATGATAGAACGGGCTTGGCGGAATTAAATCATGAAATTCCGTCGCACACTCCCCAAAATGCAACTCATAGAAAACCGACAGGCTAGCAACTCGTCGTCGATGCTCAAGACTTTGGAGCTTCGACTCGATGAACCTATTATTGCTGATGTTCCTCTTGGCTGGTTTCTCAATTGACTCAAGAGCATCAAGCTCTGGCAGATCCGTCTCAAACATGTCAGTAATACTCTACGTATAATTCTTTTGCTATGGAGGAGCTCGTGGCTAAATAATAACAGCCGCACGGGTCGATCTTTAAGGTTAAGCTACGCTTGCCAAGGTTGGTCTGTGGATGGGTGACCATCTTAACATACCGAGTTTCCTCCGTGCCTCGGAAAGCACGTTAAGCCGTTGGTCCCGGCTGTCATTTGTAGATCTTTGGCAGTCGTTACGGGTTGTCAGAAGCCAGTAAATCTGACTCCAGTCTTGCCAAGAAGTACCGTGTTACCCAATTAATGGGTTGTGGAGGTCTGGTAGGCAGCCGCTCCGCGTAAAACACTGGTATTCAGCTGAATCCGGTTTGACTGGAAGCCGACCCCAATATAGTAGGGAAAAGGCTAGGCAGATGATGATGATGATGAATTCTTTTGCTATGGGCGGAGCACAAGGGAGTGTCAGACTCTTACTGACTAAAATCCATCCGTGTTCCTCCTAGTGCCCGCCGCGTTACAGGGCCGCGGGGACTCTTTCGAACAAATTCCACAAAATCTTTGGATGGATTAAATATAGAGAAGGTAAGACAGTAAACCATTAGCAACTCCATACCAAAATAATTGGTAATCGCCGCAGTAGACAAGACAATTTATTTTGCTTATGCAAATTGCATGTTAAACCGACAAGAAAAAATATTTAAAATATTGTAGAGAGACCACACAAAGAGAACTGGTGTCCATCGACATTAAAGTCTTAATAATTTTCTTTTATTAGTTCTGTGTAAATAAAACCTTTCTTTTCATGCTCACATAAAATGATGGTCGGAAATTGAATTCTTTTGTAAATAATGAGAGCTAGTTGGACTGTGAAAAGTTGTCAAGTGCGAGTTGGAATCGCACATGAAGGGTTACGGAACCCGGAACGAAGATATGATAAGAAGAAAACGCTTATTTTATAGGGTTCCGCCACTCGTCATGTTTCAGTCTTAAGCCAAATTTTAGGGTTCAGAACAAAAAACGGAACCCTAATAGGATCACTCGAGTGTCTGTCTGTCCGTCTGTCACAGCCAGTTTTCTCCGGATCCACCAGACCGATTATGTTGAAAGGTACACAAATATGAACCATTCCCCCCCCCTTATCTCCAAAACTACTGAGCCAAAAAATCACAGGAAAACTTATAAGTATTATAGTGTTAAAATAATATGTTAAAAAAATTAAATTGGTTCGGGACCCTTACCACGCGAGTCCAACTCGCACTTGGCCAGTTCTTTTATGATTATTTGGTGTTATAGCGGAAATCTGCAAATGACAGCCGTGACCAGTGGCTTAACGTGCTTTCCGAGGCACGAAAGAAACTCGATACGATAAGATGGTCACCCATCCACAGACTAGCCTTGACAAGAGTTGCTTAACCTTCAAGATGGACCCGTGCGGCTGTTATTATTTAGTCCCGAACTCTTTGTAACAGGTGATAAAAGAATAGTTCTCGATTTGGACTTAAGGTAGAGAGAAGGAACATCTCTGTATACCTTCTCTAGAACGCAAGCGTGATTTTATGTCATGGTAAGTTCAATTGAAAGAAACAGAAACGTTCCTATTTTCGGCATTCTGTTCCATAAACGTTCTCTGCCGAATATAGGACCCTCCCTCTGTTTACCAAGAATCCGTCCGATATTACAGCAATAAAGTTCACTCGCCTTTTTTATCAAGCACTAGTTGACCCGCGGAACGTCGTCTGCTCCGCTCCTATTGGTCTTAGCGTGATAATATATCTATCTAACACTGAAGGAATTTTTCAAATCGGACCAGCAGTCCCTGAGATTAGCGCATTCAAGCAAACAAAACAAACAAAGTTTTCAGCTTTATATATTAGTTCATTTCAGCCGAAAGACGTCCACTGCTGGACATAGGCCTCCCCCAAGATGGGGCGGTTTGCCATAATCGCCACTCTAGGCAGGCGAGTTAGCGATCGCAGTGTATGGTGTTGAGTTTTGCAGAGAACGCTGCTGTCGCATTTATATTAGTATAGATAATATATTAATGAGTTGCTAAAAGGTTTAAATTGAATGACCGTGAGTAATTCTGTTTAAATAACCACTCTTGTTTAACGAATTCGTGATTTCCTAACTACCAGTTAAACTCTATCTATCCACCAGATAAAATCCTCTTAATCGCCTCTTAAGCAACCCATAGACAAGGATTATGTGATGGCCGATGCTTAGATCGAGACTAAATGACAGTGTTATACCAGAGACAATCTGTCTTATCCTATAAACCATAACCAAAGACCTGTTATTTCCTTCTAAAAGTTCTAAAGCTCAGGTCAATTTATACTAGTTTTTACCAGTATAAGTAGAACCGTGACAACCTACTAGAAGCTTCAACGAACGGGTTCAGGATAAAATAGACGATAAACCATTGCAATAGGCCTCATTTTATTGAATGAACGTTCTAAATGACAGCTCAACTTATGTTAGATATTTTCGAACGATATTCGAATGTTGGACGAAACAAACAAAGTTTCGCTATCTCTTTCTACTGTACTCAGAAATGCAGGGAATGTTCTAAGGTGGAATGAGAGGGGGTAACCGCTGTCGCAAAGTGGTTTAGTGCAGTGCGTTCGTCGTGGGTGGTCGGTGATTTTTATACTGACGTCAAAAGGTCATTCACCTCCGTCCGATTAATTTTTGACACCTGTATAGAAGCATTTTTAACCTTTTTTTTGGTTTGTTATTCAAGTCGTGATAGATAGTTCCTCTTAAGTTTGAACGTTGATTAATTGGTAATTAATACGTTCAAGATTTTTGCTTTTAAGGTTAGGCAAAGAAGACTTAGTCTTTTTCATTTGCTGCAGCTGTTTAGCAAGTCATATTGCCAGTGTTTAGTCTATCAAGGTGAAACTGAATAGTTTTGACGTCAGAGTGACAATTCGAAAAAATTAGGTAGTATTTTTAACCACCGTTTGCATTCGCATCTCAGTCGAAATCTGAAAAATTAACCGGCCAAGTGCGAGTCGGATTCGCACACGAAAGGTTCCGTATCGTAAACCTTAATTTTTATTGTTATAGCAGTAATAGAAATACACAATCTCTGAAAATTTCAACTGTCTGACTGTTACGGTTCTTGAGATACAGCCTGCTGACATACAGACAGACGGACGGACGGACGGACAGCGGAGGCTTAGTAATAGGGTTCCGTTGGTAACCCTTCGAATACGAAACCCTAAAAGTTTGTAGAATTAGCACTCTGGTGTTGGTTGAACGGGAGAAAATGGGATAATTATGCTCGTACGAAGTCTCGGGCGAAAGTTAGTCTTATTATATGATCATCTGAGGCTATAGACAAGTTATCACTCAACGGGCGCTATCGATTTTTAAACTGTTAAATGTTTGGAAGTTAATAAAGTGCCTTTTTTTAGGTGAAGTATGATTATCTCATATTTTTTTACTTTTTGAGAAATTGTCTTTCGAGAATCGTTAACTTTTGCTGATAAAATGTTACTTCGTCTTAGGCTCGAGTCACACCGAGATGGCAGCGAAGCGGCGAGCAGTTTCAGTGTCATATAATTTTAAACTTTATCTTCATTACTATAGAACATTATTATCTCGCGAGTCGTCGGAATGCTCGCGGCGCCGCGGACTTTTTAAGTTTCTCAAGCAATCAAGCGATACTATGTGTTAGAGTAATGAGGATAAAGTTTAAAATTATATGACACTGAAACTGCTCGCCGCTTTACTGCCATCTCGGTGTGATTTGAGCCTTAGACGAATGACTGAGTGACTGGCTTGGGAGTATAAGGGAGCACTAAGAGAGAATTTCCCAAATTTCCTACGGGATCGGGAAAAACGGGAAATGCGTGTACGAAGTTGCAGGCAAGATCTTGTTGCTGATAAAATGCTACTTCGTCTTAGACGAGTGACAGACACATAACTACTGCTCGTAGAAAGCTCAAACTTGGTATGTAGGTTATGCGTGATATGCGTGTACGAAGTCGCGAGCAAAGGCTCTTTTTTTTACAGGATGCGAAATCATCAAATGACTCCTCCCGCTCTGGGTACAGCAGGAGGGAGCGTCAGACTCTTACTGACTAAAACCCATCCGTGTTCCTCTTAGTGCCCTTTGCGTTCCAGGGTACGGTGTCTCTTTCGAACGAAGTCCGAAGCCCCAGCAGGCGAGCAAAGGCTCTAGCGCCTTTATTCTACCCAAGAAGTATCCCAGTTTGCCACTCAATAAAATTAATTCCGTCAAGCTAAATGTCAGCCGTGAAAAACTCGCAATACGACAATCTATACCTCCGTTGTACAGGGGGATGTTAAAATAAAGTCGCGACTTGTAATCGAGCGCAGTTCGATGGGGTGTTGACAACCCCGTGATAGCCTTCTGTTGGGAATTTCGATACCGCTGCTAGAGAGCGGGGATTGTATGGGAGAAACATGTGGGAATTTGTTCTTCTTGAAAACAAAATTGTATTGCTAAAGATATCTTGACTCATTGCAGCGAACTGTTTCCTTAAAAAACACTTTGTATGTAGCTTTTGCCCCTTCAAGTTTTATTTCCTCAAAAGTATATAACCGTTTCAAATGTCCCATCTATCGCTGTAAACACATTCATCGAAATTTGTTCAGTGATTTAGGTGTGGAAGCGTAAAACAAACAATCTCACTTTTGTATTTATATTATTGATACGTTCTGCCAGCAGCTTTGCCCGCTTGAAAAGTCGAAAATAATCTTATTTATTTCTTCTTTTCAATGATCTTATTTTCATTGTCCACACGGGCGGACCATTTCCTGCAGTAGAATCCAGGAAATGATCCGCTTATGTGCCAAGTTTCACCCGAATCTGTTCAGTCGTTAAGACATGAAGCAAAAACTACCACAACTGGGTAACACGGTACTTCATGGCAAGACTGGAATCAGATTAACTGGCTTTTGACAATCCGTAACGACTGCCAAAGATCTACAAATGACAGCCGGGACCAACGGCTTAACGTGCTTTCCGAGGCACGGAGGAAACTCGGTATATTAAGATGGTCACCCATCCACAGACCAACCTTGGCAAGCGTTGCTTAACCTTGAAGATCGACCCGTGCGTCAGTTATTATCTAGCCACGAGCTCCTCTTAAAGCTTAAAGCTAATAATATGTTTAAAAAGCTTTATAAATAAGTTTTTAGCGTTTGTTATGGGCCAGCTGATAGAGATATGTTTCTAAAACACAATTAATTCCAAATCTTCTGTTTTATGCCGTTACTTACATTCCCTTCCAACATATTACAAACTTTTTTCAACGAAACTCTATCTCAATCCGTCATATTAATAAATTTATTCATGCCGCCATGTAAACCTCTCCTTAACTAGAGGCGCGCGTGTCTCGAGCGTGTTCTCAAATTAACTGCTTTTTTTAAAAACAGTTAACAACAATAAACAACGGGGAACAACTGTTGTTGTTGTCGCGAATTGATTCGCTTGAAATAAGAAGTAGTGTGTTGTGTATTGGTTTCGGAAAAATAGTGGTAATTAAGGTGGAAGCGCCAGGGTAGCCCGCGAAATTCAAATATTTTTATGTTTTTTTGCAATTTGCCGGGCAGTGTATGTTGAACAAAATACGATTCGCGGCCGTAACGCGTATTCCTCTAAAGAATTATAACCATTTTAATCATCAATATAGGGCTAAATAGTTCATTTAGCCTTATAGAATAGTTATTTCATAAAAAAGTCATTCTGGTCATTCGTTTTCTGTTAGGCGTTGAAGTCTTTGGTTAGGTTCAAGTTATACTTATGCTAGGGAAAGTATATCTCCCACTTGTTGTCTTATAAATAACTAGTTGAACCGCGCAACTTCGTCTGCTCCGCTCTTATTGGTCTTAGCGTGATGATATATAACCTATAGCCTTCCTCGATAAATGGGCTATCTAACACTAAAAGATTTTTTCAAATCGGACCAGAAGTTCCTGAGATTAGCGCGTTCAACCAACCAAACAAATTAATAAAGAACCTATCTAGTTCTGCACCTGTAGAGTGTGTGCGATAGTGTCCGTGTGTGTTGATCTAGAGTCGCGTAGCGTAGTGGGGGCGGCAGGGGCCGCCCGCCACGTACGGCATCTTTAGGAGGCGGCAAAATTTTACAGTCAAGAAAAACAATACTTTGTAGATATTTTTACCATTTCATATTTTTGTCACACCTACGATTTGGAGCGATTGAAATGAGCAGAATAAAGTTTCAGTTAAATACAGAAGTTTTGATTTTAATTTTAACAAGTACATTTTTTTAGTGATTTAAATATTAACAGTACCTACGAGTACCGTTTTATTTCTTATTGGAAGCAGATTTGCGTTTTATATTCAATTCGCTAATAACAGTCTTGTCGATCGTCAAGGTATAAAATCATAAGTGTTCTATATCTATTATAATTTTTACAGCATAAAATAATTTTGTGACAGGAAAAACTTTGTTATGTAACCTATAATATTTGCATGCTATGATATAAGCAAAACATGCAAGTACTATAATGTCTATAAAATAACTTTGTACACCATGTTTTATGCAAATAAAATTATTGATTGATTGATCAATGTAAGTGGAACGCTTGTAAGAATTTTTGTAATAATAGTGATTATTATATTTTAAAACACACAAACCCAAACATGTTTTATTTGTAACCTGTACAATACACAATAATGATAAAGTCTTTTAAATTGAAATACCAAAATAAGACGGCCCCAAATTTTTCTTCCGCCCTGGGCGGCTGACCGCGCTACGCCGCTGATCGTATCGAGAGTAAAGGAACAAAGAGTACACCTGTGTTTGCGTACACACTTTTGCATTATAGGTAGTCGTATAGTTATCTCCTGCGTCATTTATTCATCTCTGTTGACATTGGTTAGGTACTGCTACGGCGTGGCGTGTTCAAAATTCGATTGGAAGGATTATTATTGGAACCAACTTTTAAACCAAAACTGAGCTTATTGCAACTCTCAATATACATGTGTTTTTTACAACAGACTGTTTTTATTACTAGGTATAAATTGATTACAGATAGCCAAGCTGTATATAAAATCATCTCGATTTTGATTGAGAATCCAACAAAAAAATGATTGATCATTCGTGGTCAAATCGGACCAGTAGTTCCTGAGATTATCGCGTTCAAGCAAACAAACAAACAAACTTCAGCTTTAGAATAAGTATAGATATTAGGATGTAATGCGTAATGCGATGACGACCACCAATTCCTAAGCTTTTTTCTTTAAACCCAAATCGGCATTAAAACCAATAAAAAAGATACATTTCACACCCCCTAAAGAATTTTCTTAAACTTTTACCCCTTTTAATTTGGTGTCTTGCGAATGAACTGACAGCTACGGGTGGTAGAGGGTGCAAGGGGGTGTTAGGGGTGATTTTATTGAAATACTTGCGGCGGCATCGCGAATTGGGAATGTGGGTTCGATTCTCGGGTGCTAAACTTTAATTTCGGGCGTTTTTTTATTGCATTTTTAAATGTGAAGCGAGGACAATTGACTTAGTGTTACTGTTTATGGAGTTCCGCACACAAAGGGTCACCAACAGAACCCTGTTATTAAGCCTCGGTGTTTGTCTGTCCGTCAGCGAGCTGTAGGTACCTATCTCATGAACCGTACTAGGTAAATAGTTTAAATTTTCACTGAATCGATGATAAAAATGCACCTTATATGGCACGGAACCTTTCATAGTCTGACTTGCACTTGGCCGGTTTTTAGGAAAAAATGTTTGGGTTTTATTTCATCAGAAATAAAATGTTTGTTTTTAGTTCTTAGAGAACTCTGGTGTACCTATCCCAGGCATTTAGCCCCTTGCTAACCAGCTAAAATAAAAATGACTCACCTGTATTATTCTAAAATGTTTGATAATCAAATAAAACAACATAAATTCATTTAACTTCTTTTAATAAGATTTGTCTATAAATCGCTACTTTTTTCACATTTATAAATTGACAACACATTGAAAATTAAAAAAAAAAAAATTGGAAAAAATCGGAAAAAAAAAGTTTGTGCCGCTAACGTATTATTTTTTGTGACCAATTTTCAAAATGTTGTCAAAATATAATAAATGACTAATACTGCTACATTGCACAATAAATAACTTAATAATAATTTGTTAATTAAATCTTAAAGTTAAGTTTTAATTATTTACATTTTTTTTTATACAATTCGAGTGGGAGATTCGACTATAATTTTTACACAAACTTTTTAGTGTTTTTTTATTTTTCATTAATGGCTCTCAAACGCAGGGATTATTTTTAAGGGTACACATTGGCTTATGCTAAATCTTACCTTGGTTTGTTTTATTTTCAAAGTTTACAACAATTTCCAAGACTTAATTCAACTTTCAGAAACCTGAAGTTAGATACAGTTGTCGAACAAACTTACGTCAAACACACAAAATAATCTTCGACAGACATGAGCGACGCAAAAATGCTCCAACGAAGCGACAATAATCCATATAATTTTTTCAACGGGTTGGAAAAAAATCTTTGTCACAATGTCGCGTCACACCTGTCTAAGGAACTCTTAAGACTGACATAAGCCATTGTACACACAAACTCGAAGAAATGCAAGTTAATAATTAGTCAGTAAAATGCTATGGTAATCTTCAAATAGGTATATGACCAGAAAACAACACAGAATAATGAGAATATCGTCGCAATAAATAATATTTAATTATTATTGTCTGACATATATTACTGCCTCGGAATGCTATTTGGTGTAATGTACTGAAATTACTAAGTAATTTTCAAGATGTAGTGGTTATTACAGTATGTTTTAATTTTGGACAAAATTCTGTACATTTTACCTCATTACAACCAAGGTTTGAAATAAGCTTTGCACTGTGGAAACAGTGGCAGTGTCACAACACTATAACACAGTATTCTATTCTATTTTTTTTTATATATGGCAAGCTTGGCAAGCAAAGCCGATGTCAACTATTCTGCCAATATCCAAAGTGGATTGGAGAAGCAAGAGCGCAAATTTTACATCTGGAGAGAACTACGATTCCCGCAGAAACGGTTTAGATTCGTCAATCGATACAGTGTTTAAGAATTGCTATGAACTATATTCGTGACAATTTGAGAAGTCGGATTTGACAGCTGAGTAGAGAGGGATAGAAGATAACTTTACCACTAAGTAATCATCATCTACCTAGCTTTTTCGCAACTATATTGGGGTCGGCTTCGTACCAGACCTCCACAACCCATTAACTGGGTAACACGGTACTTCATGGCAAGACTGGAGTCAGATTTACTGGCTTCTGACTATCCGTAACGACTGCCGAAGATCTTCAATTGACAGCCGGGACCAACGGCTTAACGTACTTTCCGAGGCACGGAGGAAACTCGGTATGTTAAGATGGTCACCCATCTACAGACCAACCTTGGCAAGCGGTGCTTAACCTTGAAGATCGACCTGTGCGGCTGTAATTATCTAGCCACGAGCTCCTCGATTTTCACCACAAGCCTTTAACTAAACCTTTAACCCTTTAACACGGTATTCCATGGCAAGACTGGAGTCAGATCAAAAACTTTAACTCTAAGTGCAAAAGAGATTTATTTTCATGTCTTATACTAACTAGCAAAGCAATGTTGTATCCTGATGTCACCCGGCTTCTTAGATTGTCATGAATATGAGTGCGAGTTTTTTAACGTACTCGATCGCGTTAATTTACACGTCAGTGTCTACTAAAACTGAATGAAAACCATCTGCTAATAGTAAACTCTTTTTCAAACGATATGGCATAAGCAAACGCAATCGCCACAACTGGTCAACAGCTCATCGGGTAAGCTTTGGTGAAGTGAGCTGTCAGTTCATACAAACCAGATGGAATGATAGTTCACTTCGTCCAGAAACAGTGCGTTGTCCCGTGACGTCACGTCTTATAGACTCTAGATAAGTGACATTCTGCATGTGTTCCGAAAATATAACCCAGTATACTGGCTAACACGCTCTATTCAGCGGTAGCGTGGCCAAGATGACTGTCAAAACGTCTAACATGTATGGGATTGACAGACGCTGTTGAAATGTCACGTGAGCTATCCCTTACGTTTTGGAATTTTCACAACCGTATTCACTGATCGAATGGCACTTTGTCTAGTCTCTGGTGTCCTTTTGATCGAAAAGTGACGTCAGACTATCGTTTATGGGTGAAAATCATGTTTCGGCCTCCCATCTCTAGTCGCTGCAAATGCGGTGGTTCTGTGCTTTGGAGCACATCTCTCAGATGTGACTACAAAGCATTGAATCACCGCGTTTGAATTCAAAGACTTTGAGTAAAGTATATTCAAAGAATATTTGAGGATTACTCAACCAATAACGATCAGCATTGCGATTATGTAATCTCTCACCGTTTAAGCTTATGTGAAATGACAATGAAGTGAACTGTCGATCCATACAAATAAGTTGGAATGATAGTAGTAGCGTAGTAAGTCTCTCTCAAAGGGGCGCTGTTTCAAAAAATTTTTGGGGGCCCCGTTTTTAGTGGTTTTGTTTAAGGCTTGCATACATGCCAATGACCTTGTGCATACAAACGGCTAACTACACCTCTACGCGCCACTTCGCTACCCGTGTTTTTTATTTTTTATAATAAAAATAATACATATTTTTTTAAAGTAACAAAACCAAAATATTAGTAGATATTTTTTTAAGTCTTTTGTAAAAAAATTAAGGAGTAAATTTGGAGTTGATTTGGTGTTTTCTTTTCTTATTATGTGATACCGATACATAATTTCTGGCTTAACCAAATTACGTACCATATCATGTAGTCTACCTAATTTTTTCAGATGTAATTTCTCAGTAAATGCCGACGAAAAAGCTTCATCTGCACGCTATTTTTAAGCTTTTTCGGGAGAGCGCCCTTAAATAGGCGCTACTAATTCAGTGTCTTGGCAGGCTACGAATGAGACGGTGGGACTTAATGTATAGCTTTGCGTCCACAGCACACATTGGGGCCTTTGTAGTAGGGGGCCCCCGTATCTTTGATACGGCCGATCCGGTGGTAGCTACGCCCCTGAATGACAGATCACGTCATACTGACTCTACCTAAATTTACACAGTGAGGTTCTGATAGGATAGAGCGGCCGTAAGCTAATTTAGACACCAGACATTATTCAAAACCAAGTACAAATGCCATGAAGAATTTTTAAAGTGTGCCTTCATGTTTAAAACTATGAGGAATACCGATAAACACTGAAAGGAGTCTAGATGCCGATTTTGATCAAAAATAAAACAGCATCATTGGATTTTTGGACAATCGTTATTCCTACCCAGGAATCGGAACGGTTGATATTAATTACACCATCCAAAAGTGTAGCTAAAAAGGATAAAATTCTGGGAAGTCATCATCAGCTCTCATTTTTAACAAATTAGTTTTAAAATTTCTGAAGAGCTCGTGGCTAAATAATAACAGCCGCACGAGTCGATCTTAACGGTTAAGCAACGCTTGCCAAGGTTGGTCTGTGGATGGGTGACCATCTTAACATACCGAGTTTCCTCCGTGCCTCGGAAAGCACGTTAAGCTGTTGGTCCCGACTGTCATTTGTAGATCTTAGGCAGTCGTTACGGATTGTCAGAAGCCAGTAAATCTGACTCCAGTCTTGCCAAGAAATACCGTGTTACCCAGTTAATGAGTTGCGGAGGTCTGGTAGGCAGCCGCTCCACGTAAAACACTGGTATTCAGCTGAATCCGGTTTGACTGGAAGCCTACCCCAATATAGTTGGGAAAAGGCTAGGCAGATGATGAGTTTTAAAATTTCTGACTAAATCTACGTACTTGAACCGTAACTGATATTTTTTCAAAAATCCAATGTTGCAGTAGTAGATTCTCGGTTCCGATATTGATGAAAATTAAATCTGCAACCATACAAAAACAATTTTGTTACAAATGAGCTCATTCCTTTAGTTTGCCATGTATTATTAAAATCGACGGGTCCGATTCCTGAGTAAGAACAATGGTTTTTCAAAAATCCAATGATGCAGTTTTAGTTTTCATCAAAATCGGGCTCGAGACACAAAAAACACTAAAAAAAAAAAAAAAAAGCTCTATTTAAAAATTCACCCTGTATAGTATTACTCAGTTACAAGGTGGTGGAGGTCAGAGAGTTGCTCCACGTAGGTACTCGTAAAATACGCGTATTCACCACTCAAAATCCTTAAGTCGCTTTCGGGACAAAATCGCCCCAACCGTCAGAATCCGCAAGTCCCTTTCAGAACAAGCCTCGCGCGCACGATTTAAACGTTATTTTTATGCGCTTTGGGTTTATTTTCGCTTGGGGACTTACGGGTACTAATGGTTGGTGACGATTTTGCCTCCTTGGGGGCTGACGGATCCTGACAGGTTCAGCTGAATCCAGTTACACTAGAAGCTGAAAAAAGGCCCGGCAGATTGTTTGATTGAAATTATTGCGACGATATACCAAAGAAAGTGATCAAAACATTGAAAAATACATTTACAAATAAAGTTTCATAATGTATGTCACTTAAATGTGTCTAAACTATTGACAAGTGTGAGAGGGATGCAGGTATGTTTCTGATCTCTTAACATTAGCAGTTGAGTTTTGATGGTGATTCTTAGGATGTGTGTCCGCTATTCTGTGGGATTCTTTTCTTTAAATTCTTATGAGTTTTCTCATTCCAGCGGGTCTAAAAAGGCGACTTTAGCAGAATCATATTGAAATCATAATATTAATCACAAAACAATCTGTCAAATTTAATTTTCATCTTTATCGCTAACGCATTAGGTTCAAGGTTGATTGGGAAAAATTGACAGTGACGGGTAGCGTGATGTGCTTTTTGATTCTGCCAAATTCGCCTTTTTAGACCCACAGATTGGTCTAAAGACCAAAAGAGCCTGTATATCTGCAGTATGGTCATACTTTTGGAAAATACCTCTACAAAATTAGGGATACCTTTAAAGTCTTTCTCGGAATAGGTTGTAACAAGTGAAGGGGTTCCGGGGTGGTCTTTTAAGAGGACACGGGTCTTCTGAGATCTGCTGATAGCAATCATCAGGGTGATATGAGGTAAGAATCCTTTAAGAACTTTACGGCAAAACTAACTAACTTTTGTCCTAAAGTTTTTTATAGGTTGTCCTCCAAAAACTCCAAATGATTAAAATACCAGTGAAACAGTTTTGACATATTCTTCAGATTAAGTTTATTAAGCTTTTATTCAGTTCATTTTAGTACAGCCTGTGACCACTTTTATCTAACCCACTTGTCTATTATTCGTTAATATTCAAGTGGGTTAGATAGTGTTGGGCACCCCTACAAACTCAAGTACATTACCGATGATATCTTTCACACAGCTGCACAATTACGTCTAGAATGGTCTTCGTTATTAATTTCTTTGGTTTGGGGAACTAACAGTGAACTTCAAGAAGTTATAAAATGCCGTTGTAAATTATTATTAATTAAGAAATTGTTCATGCTTTGAAAATGACGGAAAACCTCAATTAGATGGAGAATTTTAAATATTAAGTCCATATGTCAGCTTTGTTAACAAACCCTTGGTTTAAGATCTTGATGACTTTTAGGTAATCAACAATTCATATGTAATTTTCTCCAAATTAAATTATTGTTTTTAAAAATATTGTGTGTTCATAAATAAATAACTGGATATGAGTTTTAAGCTGAATAATCCATTTCTTTTATTTTCCCAATTCTTTTAAAATCATAATCAAATATAAAATAATGCATGTTATAAAAATGTTATTCATTTTATCTTAGTTAGGCCTTTAGTAACAAAACTGGTAAAGTAAAATTCAAAGGACAAGCGCACCACACTATTCCCCACCCCTCTAACTCCTGAGAGTCAGAATCAATGAAGCTCGACGAGTCCCGGACAATCGATTCGACTTAGATCCCGCAACGAAATTAATCCGATAGAACAGGGTCCCTTTCCAACTTAACCTACGACTGACCATTGGCCAATGGCTATACGAGCCAAGTGCTGAACTTTGTCAACGTCACCATCAAAACTCAACCTGCCACGCAAATCTAAACTCTATTCAACTGCTGTTCTCTTTCCCTGGCTTTCATTTCTAATTCCTCCTCCTCCTTCGTCAAAGGAACAGTGCTGTGGTTGTACAGTCCCTGTGCCATCAGCTGCAGTGCGAGGGGGTTCCTCTGGCCCGAAGCCTTTTTGATCTTGGCGCGTTTGTTCTGGAACCAGATCTTGATCTGCGCCTCCGCTAGCCCCAGCTCCGCAGCCAGGCTCTGCCGTCGCCGCTCTGTTAGGTAGCGGTTTTCGGCGAATTCGTGCTGTGAGAGAAAAGAGGTCATTAGAAATGTATGTGCGACGTAGAAGTTTCTTTAAAACAAGTAGGGTTTGAAAGTAGGGTAGACAATCCTGGAGGGTGTTCAGCAATTTTCCCTCCCAGGATAGTCATTGGCATAAATAATCTGTGAAATTTTTATTGGTAAAATACCTAAAACATTCATCTTTATCCTTCAAGGGTATTTAAGTTTTGGTTTTTGGTAACGATAATGTTGTAGTCCGTCAAATGTGTCTTCGCTTTTTCATTAGTAACGGATAACAGCACAAAACTCTCCTATCGCACTCCATCTTGCTCGATCGGTGAAGAGTCATCTTCAGCGCAATCGCAAGTAACCCGTAACACGTATACCTCTAGATGCCAATGCATCTAGAAGTATATTAAGGGTTACTTGTTTTCCGCAAACTAATATTTTTATGAATGGATAGTTTATTCGGCTATGTGTGTGATTTGTGTCTAGAAATCTGACTAGGCTTAAATGTCCCACTGCTAGGCAAAAGCTCTCTTTTCCACTAAATTCGACTTTTCGATAGGAGTCGCGTTCCTCTCGCCATATTCAAAATCTTCTTTGTCTTTAAATCATCATCATCATCATATAAAATGACAGACGTTCATTGCTGGACGACCCGCGCGCGTCGCCACAACAACCGGTCCTGCGCGTCTCGCATCCTTCGGCTACCCGCGACTCTCACTAGTTCATCGGTCCACCTTGTGGGAGGCCTTCAAATGTTGCGACAATGCAAAACGAAATAAATTTAAGGGTCCCATACCTTTAACCTTGCAAGCTGAGGTCCAGAGAAAGCAGTGCGGGGTCTTTTCTCGTCAGGTACGGCGTTGTCTCCGGGAGGTTTTTTCGGCCTTCGCGTCCGGGGACCTGCTCAGAAAAGGACTAAAATGGAGGACGAATATTTCAGCTTCTAAGATTGTAGATAAGTTTTGAAGAAGACCAGCCTATCAGGGTATGTTATAGAACTGAGATAAGCTGTTGGTATTGGTCTAAAATACCAGCCTAAATTTAATGAGGAAATCAAGTGTTTAGCAGATTATCTAACTATCTATCTAAGTAATATTAAATGTCAGAGGCCCTTGAGGTGGTTTAGAAACTGACACAAGGGCGTTAGATCATACTGTCCACACGAGAAAAAGAAGAAGAATATTAAAATTCTATTCAAAGACTTTAAAGTTAAATTGTGTCCTTTCATAATTATTGCTGTCTTTTTTGGGCATTTCGTTTAAATCTGAGTAGTACGTGTTTACCTACTTTGATTGGAATCAACAATCACTATTTGGATAAAACTGTAAAAATAATAAAAAAATAAATATGTAGTACTTTTTAGGATTAGTAACTTACATTAAAATCTAGGGCAAAGTTGAAACATGACCACGTTACATACAAAACAAACACATTACAAAAAGAAAACATACAAATAAAATGTAAAACGCACAAGCACACAGAAATAAACACAAACAGCAACACATTATGTTACACTTAACAATACACACAGCATAATGCAGCAACCAAGAACAACCCTTTCGGGACAAAATCGCCCCAACCGTCAGAATCCGTAAGACTCTTTCGGGACAAGCCGACCCTCACGCGATTTAAACGTTATTTGTAGGCGTCTTGTGTTTATTTTCACTTGGCCCAGTAGGGACTTACGGGTTCTAATGGTTGGAAACGATTCTGCCCCTTCGGGGGCTGACGAATGCTGAGTAGTTAATAAGCACAAACAACGTAAACACAACGTAGCACAAACAAATACAATACACTGCAGTAACAAACAAAGAAACACACATATCAAAATATCAAGGGACTTCATGCACTTCACTACTACAACCACGACTGGTCATGGTTTTAGTCGCCAGCAGTGGCCTAGCCGTATGGTGTCGGCCGGTGCCGTATGGTGCCGTAAAATAATAATATCATCCCATCACTTCCCGTGGGTGTTGTAAGAGGCAACTAAGGAACCAGAGAATAGGCAGCAGCGTTCTCAGTAAAACTCAACACCATAAACTGCGATCGCCAACCCGCCTGCCAAGCGTGGTGGTTATGGCAATCTCCCCTTTTAGGGAGGCCTATGCCCAGCAGTGGACGTCTTTATGATGATGATGATGAGTGGCGTAGCTTGCCTTAAACGGGCCCTGTATAAAAAAATCGGATGGCCCCTTACTCTCTGGTTCGTATGGACTATGGGCAACATTTTACTATTTTTGCCTAAACGCAGTGGGGCCCCTGTAGCTCGGGGGCCCCATATCATTGGTACGGCGGTAACTACGCCCCTGGTCGCCAGCTTAGTTTTAGTCACAAGAGCTTGTAAGATATGGTTATTCATAGTCAAGTGCACAAAGTTCGACTATAACTTGTCAGCAGCACGTCTTGCCAGTGTATTCATAACACCAAGAAATATGAGGTTGAAGTGAACGTGAAGTGAACTGTCATTTCATCCAAAGCTATGTATTGATAGCTCACTTCAAGCCAACCTCTTTTAAGTTCTCTCTGACAGATTTCTACAGAATAGATCACCATCTGCCTAGCCTTTTCCCAACTATATTGGGGTCGGCTTCCAGTCAAACCGGATTTAGCTGAGTACTAGTAGTCTTTTCTACAGAATAGATAGAAATGCAGTTGATTACTACAGCTTAGTATGGTATCCGGGACGAGTCGTGAGCACAGATGAATGCAGCAGGGTGATCTCGCCAATGTACGGTGGGCGAACGAAACTTGCGAGCGCAATAGTCGATGAGCATTGACTGACGAACCAATAACGTGAAGCGTTAGAGCTATCGCCGTCAGACCGACCAATGGAGAGTGTGCTCACGACTCGTGCCGGTTATTATGTAGAATGTATGTTTGACGACTTGAGGACCTCGTGACTAAATAATAACAGTCGCACGGGTCGATCTTCAAGGTTAAGCAACGCTTGCCAAGGTTGATCTGTGGATGGGTGACCATCTTAATATACCGAGTATCCTTCGTGCCTCGGAAAGCACGTTAAGCCGTTGGTCTCGGCTGTCATTTGTAGATCGGATAGTCAGAAGCCAGTAAATCGGACTCCAGTCTTGCCATAAAGTACCGTGTTACTCAGTTAATGGGTTTTGGAGGTCTGGTAGGCAGCCGCTCCTCGTAAAATACTGGTATTAAGCTAAATCCGGCTTGACTGGAAGCCGACCTCAATATAGTTGGGAAAAGGCTAGGCAGATGATGTTTGATGACAATGAAGCTTTACTCGTACACTGCTGGCATGACCACGTAGTGCAAAAAGTCCCTTAAGGTTAATACAGACAGACCATAAATTAAATTGGCATAAATAAAAACCAAACGTAGCACAAACATCCCTCGCTGTTCTCCCCGAGACAAGCGGACGATGCAATATCTTAACCAATTCAGTTTCGAGCTCCATGGAGCGCCGAAGACTCTAGAGATAAAATTGGTCAAAATATTTCACCGACCGCCTGGCGGGCTGTGTGATGTTGATGATGATGTAATAGTGATGATTTGGAGTTTCTTCATCTCTGAAATTTGAAGGTTTCCAATAAAGGGATGTACAACTCAGGTGAAGGAAAGATGTGGTAGACAGGTGAATAAAGATATAGAGTCGAAGTTTTGCGATCGTTTAAATGAACCTAATTCGCAAAATGGCGCGCGAATCTCGAAAGGGCTGATTCGTGAATGGACTAATTCTCAAAAGGACTAAATAGTGAAAGGACTTTTTCGGAAAAGGACTAATTCGGGAAATGGCCAACTTTTACCAACGCATGACATCGAATGAACGTTGATGACAAACCATTTTTAAAAATCACCCAATTATTATTTATCAATTTATTTCAGCTTACATTTCGGGTCAAGTGAATAGATTATTTTCTATTATATTGTTGAACCAAGCATAACAAATCGATGGCAGGTTTACGGAAATTGAGTTATGTACATATCTCAATTTCGTGAGGAGCTCGTGGCTAGATAATAACAGCCACACGGGTCGATCTTAAAGGTTAAGCAACGCTTGCCAAGGTTGGTCCGTGGATGGGTGACCATCTTAACATACCGAGTTTCCTCCGTGCCTCGGAAAGCACATTAAGCCGTTGGTCCCAGCTGTCATTTGTAGATCATTGGCAGTCGTTGCGGATTTTCAGAAGCCAGTAAATCTGACTTCAGTCTTGCCATGAAGTACCGTGTTACTCAGTTAATGGGTTGAGGAGGTCTGGTAGGCAGCCGCTCCACGTAAAACACTGGTATTCAGCTGAATCAGGTTTGAGTGAAAGCCGACCCCAATATAGTTGGGAAAAGGCTAGGCAGATGACATATATCAATTTGCGTAAGCCTGCCATCGATCACTATTAAGAAGCAAATTAAAAATAAATAATCTGAGTTGTACAAAAAAGGAATGTTAGCTGTTAGTGACAATACAAAAATTCTGCACAAAAATCAAGATGGCACAAACATGTTACATACAAGGCTCAATTTTAGCAAAAACATTAATTAAACATGCTGTTACATTTCACAAAAATAAACCTTATTTCATACATTAAACATATTGACATGCTCATGTTTCAACTTTCCCTTATTTTGAAGATTTATAATTTTGTTTCTATTGCAATCAGTTTCGTGGTTTTTTCGACTTCATTCGCACGGGTTTAATATTGCAACTATCGTAGGAATCTCAATTTTTTATAGTAATAAATATAGCCTACGTTACTCAGGGATAATGTAGCATTCTAATGGTGAAAAAATCTTTGAAATCAGTCCAGTAGTTTTTGAGTTTAGTCGTTACAAACATAAAATATTACAAATCGTTCCTCTATCTAATATTAGTATACTTTGGAAAGTGACACTTTAATAAATCCCATTATATAAGATGCTCTGTATATTACTCGATTAATACTCAAATAACCCGGCCAGTCCCAACAATAACTATTTTCAACTTCAACCAAAAAACTGAATAAGACCACGTATTCTCAATTTACGCGTAACCAATCAATTTAATTCTTTATTTAACTGCATCACGAATTTCTTTTTGTCCAATTTTTTTACAACTTTGACCATTGTGGTGACGAAAATAGACCGGTTTTTGTATGAAATATCACTGAATTGTGCTGTGACAATCCAATTAGGGTTTGAGATGGAAAGAAAACGAATTTTGGTATCTGTGATTGACCAATCGTGGACTGAAAGTATAAAGATTTGGACAAAGTATTGGGCCAACATTTGTATTGGTTCATACCACATCGGTTCAAATAAAAAGTATAGATAGTTTTTGATCTAGAACGCCTTTGTACCGTTTGTGATACATACCGACTGATATAGTAAATATAAAATAAATACCTAAGTAACTTTATTATTTAGTATCTCTTTACTCATCTTTTTTTTTATTTATTTATTATTATTTTTTCAATAATTCTTAAAAAAAGTACAAATTAAAAAAATATTTAATTTACTAAAATATATTATTTATTTTTATTATTAAAATACTCATAAATAAATATACAAAGGCACATAATAATTACTCATTTTACTTCATTTGTGCACTCTGGTGGTGCACAAAAAGGCGTATTTGATTTTAATCACATACTTTATTAACGCTGCAATTTTCTTAAGGATGCCTATTTTTTTTCTAAAAAAATTATACACTTAAACCTTCCTCGAAAACCAGTCTATCCATTGGTGAAAACAACATGAAAATCGGTGGCGTATTGTTTGAGTTTATCGCGAATAGTCAGACAGACGCGGCGGAAAATCTTTATCAATTTATTTCTCGATTCATGGAAAATTAGAAGAAATAAGCAAGTTAGTATCAGCTGGTAGCCATTAAAAAACAGTTTTTCTTTGTGTTTAAAAAAGAAGCGCATTTTTAATTTGACTGCATTTTTTATGACATGGCAATTTAATGTAGATCTATTTATAGAGGTCTGACAAATTGCCATGGAGATCGCTTTTGGCTTGGTCTAGTATTATATTTATTATCTGTGGCTTGGCTGTTTCTTAACAACTTGGTCTGTAACTATGGAGTCTTGTTGACAAACAGTTTTTTTTTTAATAATAATGCTATCAGCTTGCTTTTACTATATTATATATGTATTAGGAATTCGATTACCATCAAAAATATAACTGCTGACAAAAACTGCTATGATTGAAGTTCCATTTCTGATATTGGTATTTGAAATTATATTTTGACAGTGACATGATTCGGTCTAGATTTTTTAATGTGCAATTATAAAGTACCAAATCTAATTTTAAATATAAGTATTAGAGGTTTTTGTTAGTACCTACTACATATTATATTATTAAAAGTTTTTGGATATAAGAGATTCACAAAGATTGAAAAAAAAGAAAAAAAAGGTTTGGACTCCCCAAATAAGGTTGAAACATTTCATAAAAATAATAGTAAATATTTAATTAGTTACATAAAATAAATAATTATGAAAAATAAATGGAATTATCTCACGTGGTTCCCGTGAGCGCGTCCCGTACTTACTTCTTCCTGAAACAACAGAAAAATAATGTTAAAAATACGAAATAATAATAATAAAATATCACGGTGAATATTCCCTGAAGAATTAGGTCTGTAAATGTGCACTTATAATGCACTCATATTTCGCCAGTCACATTATCAAATTAACTGTAAAAGTGGCCCCTAAATAGAAAACACTTTTTGACAATCATTTTCGCTGGCAGAAATACACATAGAATAAAGTACTTTGAAAAATGGTTGTCGCATTGTCGCGTTTTTTGTCTGGGTCTTTACTCAATACTCAAAACTTTATTGCATTCCATATTATGTACATATAGATGGTATAAATATTGTCAAGATCAATATGGGCCCTGTCGGGCACAGCAAAGTTAGGAGAGAGGACGAACACTAAGTAACAATTCATGGAATTAATTAATTAATTATTATTATCGGTAATTAGATGTTTAAAATGTTAATAGATGTACAGTCAGTCAAAAAAGTATCGGGAATGGATGATTTGTTTATGGTTCCAAATTCAAATTTTTGTTTTTTTGTAGTTGTTAGATTGGCACAACTGTTTTCCATTTTGGCGCGGAGTTTGAGTTGCATCTGTTATATAGATTAAATACAGTGCTGGTTTTAGTAATATCATATAAATAGTGTGTATTGCGAATTTCATAATGGACAAAAATATCGAACAAAGAGTTTGTCTTAAATTTTGCATCGCCAATGGAATTTCGTGTTCGGAGTCACTGAAAATGTTACAAAGGCTTACGGTGAATCGACTTTATCAAAAACTCGTGCTTATGAGTGGTTCAAAGCGTTCAAAAGCGGTCGAGATGTGATGGAAGATTTGCCTCGCTCTGGTAGGCCGTCAACGTCTGCAACTGAAGTTAACATCGCAAAAGTGAAGGAAATAGTGACTGAAAATCCCCATTCAACTCTGAGAGAGATAGCCGACGAACTTTCTGTATCTCACGAGTCGATCCGTACCATTTTAACTAATCATTTGGGTATGAAACATGTTGCTGCTCGGCTAGTCCCAAAAGATCTGAATTTTCTCCAAAAACTCAATCGCATGAAAGTCGCTGAGGACATGCTAGAACGAGTCAGTTCGGACCCAACATTCATGAAACGCATTGTTACTGGTGACGAGACGTGGGTTTACGAGTTTGACATGCAAACTAGTCAACAAGCTTCGGAGTGGCGCCTTCCAACTGAACCGAAACCGAAAAAACCACGCCAAAGTCGATCAAAAGTCAAAGTCATGTTGACTGTTTTCTTTGACTATCGCGGTGTTGTGCACTCTGAATTCTTACCGGAAGGTCTAACGGTAAATAAAGAATATTATTTGAGCGTTATGCGGCGTTTAAGAGAGCAAATTCGACGAAAAAGTCCAGATTTGTGGAAAGAAAATTCTTGGATTTTGCACCACGACAATGCGCCTTCGCACAAGGCTATCATTGTGAACGAATTTTTAACCAAACACTCAACAAATACCATCCAGCAACCACCATATTCACCAGATATGGCTCCTGCTGACTTTTTTCTTTTTCCTAAACTCAAATTACCCCTTCGTGGCACCCGTTTTCAATCGATAGAAGACATAAAGGAGAATTCGCGGCGAGAACTGAACTCAATTCCGGAAGCAGCGTTTAAAAAATGTTTTGATGAATGGATTATTCGTTGGCGCAAGTGTATCGTTTCTAAAGGAGCATACTTTGAAGGTGATAAAATAAATTTGGATGAATAATAGACATTTTGTGTATTATTGATCTTTTCCCGGTACTTTCTTGACAGAGTAGTATATGTATATTATTGTGTGGTGAATTATGTTCCCTACTATTATACTTGCAATATCGTTTTGATTTTGGGTTCAACTCAACCAGCATAAATAAACATATTATCTGCCTAGCCTTTTTTTTTCCCAACTATATTGGGGTCAGCTTCCAGTCAAAGCGGATTCAGCTGAATACCAGTGTTTTACGTGGAGCGGCTGCCTACCAGACCTCCACAACCCATTAACTGGGTGACACGGTACTTCTTAGCAAGACTGGAGTGAGATTTTCTTGCTTCTGACATTCCGTAACGACTGCCAAAGATCTACAAATGACAGCCGGGACCAACGGCTTAACGTGCTTTCCGAGGCACGGAGGAAACTCGGTATGTTAAGATGGTCACCCATCCACAGACATACCTTGGCAAGCGTTGCTTAACCTTTAAGATCGACCCGTGCGGCTGTTATTATTTAGCCAGCATGAATAAACATAATCAGCCTATAATGTTCCCACTGCTGGGACACAGGCCTCCTCTCGGTCAGAGGGAGTGGGCCGTAACCCACCACGCAGGCCCAGTGCGGGTTGGTAGATGTCACATGTCTTCGAATTGGTTCTAGACAAGCCGGTTTCCTCACGATGTTTTCCTTTACCAACTTAACATCACGTTACTTTATTTCAGCGTCATCTTTTAAGGGTTCCTTACCCAAAGAGTAACCAACGGAACCCTATTACTAAGCCTCCGCTGTCCGTCCATCCGTCCTTGCGTCCGTCCGTCCGTCTTTCAGCGAGCTGTATCTCGAGAACCGTAATAGGTAGACAGTTGAAATTTTCAAAGATTATATATTTCTATTTACGCTATAAAAAAATATGTTTATGGTACAAACCCTTTGTATGAAAGTGCGACTCGCACTCGGCCGGTTTTTTCAACGAAATTGTACAAAAATATAAACTCGCCATGTAAATTCAACTAATAAACCATCATACCGTTAAGTACCTACCTACGACTTCAGCTGTACCAGCAAATTGCAAAAAAGACTTTTATTCACCAATAAATTGCAAATTTAAGTCAAGAATCAAGTTTTATAATTAGTACCATCATTGCTAAGCTTTAGTACCAATCAGATAATCTTCACAATAAATTAATACGCGTCAAAGAGAGAACGACGGCTTTAAGACATCCAGAATAACCTGGCCATGCCAATGGCGCCACTGTCGTAGCGAAACGTCAAAAATTCTCTAGTATTTTTGTAGTTCCAAATTTCGCCGCAATCAAGACGTTTTGGTCGGTGTAACTGCTGATTAGGAACGGGATGACGTCACGGACCACCCATGTTGGCCGATAATTAAGACATCCAGTATTATTGTACCATGTCTGTTTATTTTTATAAAGTTTTTTCGTGTTTTTATGTGTTTTATTAGGAAGGAAACATGGGCTTTATAGTATCTTCACGGATTTCTTTTAAAAGGGTAAGCAGGGTAAGATTTGGTTGTTTATATGCCGCTTTTGACCACTAAAGTAGGCGGCAGATAGTTGTGCAATAACGGCCATTGACCTTAATCCTTATCTAAAATAGAATTAAAATAAGCTATCCTGAATTGACTTCTTTTGTGATTCTTTACGTTTTCTATTAATGAAAAACGGTTCATAATTTATTGTTCGGGTATTAACGAAGGGATATCAGGGGAAGGTCAATGTACTTTATTGCAAGATTATCTCGCGCCTACCATAATTTATTTGATGGTAAGCTATGATGTGTTTGACAATGGAGCACGCTTGACTAAAAGTAACCTCCTAGTTTTTTATGCAAATTAAGCATATCTGTACTAATATAGTTTAAAGCTGAAGAGTTTGTTTAATTGTTTAATTGAACGCGGTACTTCTGGTCCGATTTGAAAAATTCTTTCAGTGTTAGATAACCCATTTATCGAGGAAGAATATAGGCTATATATCATCACGCTAAGACTAATAGGAGCGGAGCAATCATGAAAAATGTGACGCAGACGAAGTTGCGCGGGTCAACTAGTAGTTTATAGAGTACAAGCTCGCATGCGCATATTCCGCTCGCGTAGGAATTTCAGGAAATCCTTTTATTTCCCCCCTGCGCTCCCCAAAGAACCTTCATGCCAAATTTCAACATTCTACGATCAGTAGTTTCGACTGTGAGTTGTCTGTCAGTCATTAAGTAACGGATTTTTTTCATATATATACTGATAGCTTTTGCGCGTGACTTCGCACGAGCTAATCCCGATTTTTTCCATGCCCGTAGGAATTTCTGGTAATGTAGGGGAGAACTAAGGGAGGCTTCCCTTAGTTCTCCCACTACTACATTACCCAAGGAACCTACATCCCAAATTTTCTACGACCAGTAGTTTTGGCTGTACGTTGTCGTCAGTCGCTCAGTAACGGAAGATTTTTTTATAATAACAAAGTATTTCCTGAGACATAACTTGCATTTAGTAGGTAATTAAATGTGCAAGTAGGCCTTAGCATACACTCGCGAAGATTTGTAGCTTAGAACTAAAAGTAGTTCAACCGGCCTTTTTTAGGGTTCCGTACCCAAAGAGTAGCCAACGGAACCCTATTACTAAGCCTCCGCTGTCCGTCCGTCCGTCCGTTCGTCCGTCTGTCTGTCAGCGGGCTGTATCTCAACAACCGTAATAGGTAGAGAGCTGAAATTTTCACAGATTGTGTATTTAAAAATTAAGGTTTATAGTACGGAACCCTTCTTGTGTGAGTCCGACTCGCACTTGACCGGTTTTTTTAATTATGGGAAACCAAAAAATGACTCCTCCCGCTCTGAGCTGAGCGGAAGGGAGTGTCAGACTCTTACTGACTAAAATCAACCCGTGTTCCTCCTAGTACCCGCCGCGTTCCAGGGCCGCAGTGACCCTTTCCAACAAATTCCCACAACCCTGGAAAAGTGAGAATCGGTACCAACAGCATAAGGAAGGTGCTCTAGGAAGCATAAAGGAGTCTCGATGGTTCAAAAATGGTCACCCATCTACAGACCGACCTTGGCAAGCGAAGTTTAACCTTGAAGATCGACCTGTGCGGCTGTTTCTTTAGCCACGTGCTTCTCTTTCTGCTAATATTGTAGGTACCTACTTAAAAAGTGGTATTTTCTCCTTTTCGTAGCCACAATGTAGGTACTTTGATAGTTGATTTGAAATGGATGATTTCAAATCGACACGAGACAGCCATCCTATCCCAAATTAAGTCTTTATCATTACATATTATTGCCTTTTTAATCAAACACAAAGTCTTGATTGTGTAAAACGACAGCTATGCTTCTTAAGCCAAAGTCATAGGGTAAAGTCATAAGGTAGAAAATCCTTTGTAGATTTTAAAAGTTGAGTTGGTTTATCAGTGAAAATACAGTAAGCACTCTTGTATTGGGGCAAATGTCTTAATTAGGGGTCTACGTTGGTGGCGACTTGTTTCAAACACGGTAGGGGTCCACAAATTGGGTTCAGTACGTTGTTTTTTACTTTTGTTCTTGAGGAGTGACTGATCAGCTGAGTTTTGAGTACTTATATCAATTGAGATTCTGCTTTTTGTAAGTTTTCTCAGGGTAGTCAGCTGGGAAACAGCCTCATTTAAATGAATTTGACAATAAAAATGTTTTTTTTTTGTTATTTGTAATGGGTTTGCTCTTGTCTCTAGTCTAGGCTAGAGGTAACAGAGACAAAGTCTACGATGGAGCGAGCTTACGCAGAAGGAGCCTGTTCACTCTAACTTTGAAGAGATTAGGGTTGAAAGCGTTTGGAAACACAGTCACAGGCAGAGAGTTCCACTCTTTGCTGTGCGCAATACGAGTATAAAAGAAGTTTGGAAACTGAGTACCTGGAAGACAATAAACAAAGACAATTTCATTTTTAATGTCATTGTTTTGCTAGTTGCCCCCGCGCAATTTCGTCTGAGTCACCATTTTCATCACTGCTCCGCTCCTATTGGTCTTAGCGTGATGATATATAACCTATAGCCTTCCTCGATAAATGGGCTATCTAACACCGAAAAAATTTTTCTAATCGTACCAGTAGTTTCTGAGATTAGCGCGTTCAATGAAACAAGCAAACAAACAAACTCTTCAGCTTTATATATTAGCATAGATTCAATTTAATTTAATTTACACAAATGATGATGTGCCGATACATTTTTTTCTATTGTTATAATTGTTTTTTTTTTATTTTGAATGTTTTTATATTCTCTCTCTAATCACTTCTCAAAATGCAATCGATACAAAACCGATAGGCTTGCAACTCGGTGTCGATGATCAAGACACGACGAGCCTGTCATTGCCACGTTTTTTTTTTATTTGTTATGAGTTTGCTCTTGACTCTAGTCTATGTCAGAGATGACAGAGACAAAGTCTACGATGGAGCGAGCTTACCCAGAAGGAGCCTGTTCACTCTAACTTTGAAGATATTAGGGTTGTAAGCGTTTGGAAACACAGTCGCAGGCAAAGAGTTCCACTCTTTTCTGTGCGCATTATAAAAGACATTTGGAAACTGAGTACCTGGAAGACAAATTGTAATCTAAGACAATTTAATTTTTAATTTCATTGTTTTATTCAATTTAATTTAATTTACACAAATGATGATGTGCCGATACATTTTTTTTCTATTGTTATAATTTTTTTTAATTTTTTCATTTTGAATGTTGTTTTTATATTTTTACCAATAATATGTATAATGAAAAATTATAATCACTTCCCAAAATGCAATCGATGCTGAAGACTTAGAAGCTTGGACTCGACGAGCCTGTCATTGCCACGTTTTTTTTTTTATTTGTTTTGGGTTTGCTCTTGACTCTAGTCTATGTCAGAGATGACAGAGACAAAGTCTACGATGGAGCGAGCCTACCTTGTAATAGTAGAACTGTAAAACCTTTCAAAACCTGAATAAAGTTCAAATTTCTTTTATCAAACCAAAAACTTATCAAGAGA
Organism: Lacanobia oleracea; assembly: GCA_950371165.1. Lineage (NCBI taxonomy): Eukaryota > Metazoa > Arthropoda > Insecta > Lepidoptera > Noctuidae > Lacanobia > Lacanobia oleracea. The sequence continues at coordinate 14,320,211 of OX493413.1, forward strand.
ATTTCAATGCGTATCGATAAAAAATTATCGTCAGTTATGTCGATAATACTGATATGCTTCCGTATCGAATTAATCGACCTAGATCTCTCGTTTTTTCGATAAAAAAGGGAAACTTTCGTTAACTTTAGTAAGTGGTCAGACCTACCGGTCAAATTAATTACTATTTTGGTCGTTAACGACTGTTAATTAGCTGGGCAGGGCAAAACTTCCTCCGAGGAAACTAGCATATTTAATTATTAACTTTAAAAAAGCCCTGAGTCATCATCATTTGCCTAGCCTTTTCCCAGCTATACTGGGGTCGGCTTCCAGACAAACTGGATTCAGTTGAGTACCAGTATTTTACGTGGAGCGGCTGCCTACCAGACCTCCACAACCCTTTAACTGGGTAAGGTACTTCATGGTAAGACTGGAGTCAGATTTAATGGTTTCTGACAATCCGTCATCATCATCTGCCTAGCCTTTTCCCAACTACATTGGGGTCGGCTTCCAGTCAAACCGGATTCAGCTGAATACCAGTGTTTTATGTGGAGCGACTGCCTACCAGACATCCACAACTCATTAACTGGGTAACACGGTACTTCATGGCAGGACTGGAGTCAGGGTGGTTTCTGACAATCCGTAACGACTGCCAAAGATCTTCAAATGACAGCCGGAACCAACGGCTGAACGTGCTTTCCGAGGCACGGAGGAAACTCGGTATGTTAAATTAAATGACAATATTTTGCATGCATTTGATACATATTCTGTATAGCTAAACATGTGGACCGAAGATTAATACCTGAAATTTCAGATTAAATAACCCAACAACAATATTTCCGAGCTAGGAATCGAACTCAGGATCTCACGCTCAACAGCCTCACTTATAACCACTAGACTTAAACACTCTAAAATAATACATACGCATAATAATATGATAAAAATACCGTAGATATGCAAATAACTTTTTAAAAATATTCCCGGTACATATTCATTAGTGAAAAAATTCGAAGCATGCGACCAATGACGGTGCTTCTTTAATAATGGATGGTTATAAAATGGACAATTTTAATTAACCAGTCTTAATAGCCGTAATATGCTGATTTTGATGAATTTCGGTTGAGTTTTGTAGGGGACACACGGGCGTCTCGAACGGACAGCGAAATGGATGAAAACTTACTGCAACGTACTGCACAGTTTTTGCCCCTAAGACTTAGGGGAAATATTGATAAAAGTCGTAAAATTATACTACAGTAAAATATTTAATTTGGACCAAAATCGGATATTTGAATCGTGGAACAATAGAAAGGAAACTTTTGAAATAATCGGCCTAACTTGAAGAGCAATTCTTGTACTCAAGAATCGGTCCAATTGAAGTCGCAATTTCATCTCGGTGAAAGGTAATGTCAAAATTTGGGGATATGAAATGTAACTATTAAATTATATTTCAGATTAAATAAAACGAACAAATACACTAAACTAAAAACAAACTAAAATATAGCATCAAAAAATTCATCCTCAACGCTGACAGCTGGTAATGTGCCCAAGAGACTGGCGGCATTGCCACGTTGAATGGCAATGCTTAATCTCTGCCCAAAGTAAAAGCCAGCTCTTGGGTCACGGGAAGTGTCAACCAGGTGTGGATAGGATATTAGAGATATTTTTGAAAAGTCCCGACTGTGATGACGCTCAATATTCCACTACATCTTGTCAGACTTATTAAATATTTTCTTCCTTCCTTTATTTCTTTCTTTCTAGCTCATTGTCTATAGCACTGATTGTAGTTGGCTCTATTGGTAATTGATAAAGCTTTTCTAACAAGAGCGCAGAACAAGCGATAGAGAGGCACGATCGGCCTGTTTGTTAAGAATTCATTTGTTTTCTTATGACGTTATCACGTAAAATTCTCGTTTACGGATGATAATTTTACGTCAACTTTACGGACAACCCATGTTTTTTTTCTCATGTTCGTAATCCTCGTTGATTTGATGACGTTGATATAACGATATGATCGGTTCTGTGTGACTCTTAATATAATGACTAAATCCTACCTGGTGTTCCCTCATACACTTGCATTCTACACCACCCAACATCTCGTTCACCATTCTTCCCAACCGTATACCGACTCACCCACACATACCCATGCTATGCAAATTTTATAACTCAGTATACACATAAATATAACAAAACGACATTAATTGCTTCATCAAGTCAAGCCAAGACAGTTTTTATGCCAATGTTGCCTATTAATAATTTTATTTCGTTTCTGTACGTTAATTATATGGATATGCGTATGGTCACATTCTTGACTTTGATAGTATGTGGACTTGTGGATGATGATTTGAAGTAATTAGTGGGCTTTATAAGCTGATACACACATTCTAGGTCCTTGAGATCATCGGAAAATCTAAAGTTAAGTATGTTGTATGCTGCGGACTTCGTTCGAAAGAGGCACCGTACCCTGGAACGCAAAGGGCACTAGGAGGAACACGGATGGGTTTTAGTCAGTAAGAGTCTGACACTCCCTTCTGCTTTACCCAGAGCGGGAGGAGTCATTTGATGATTTCCCATCCTAAAAAAAAAAAAGGTATTTTTTGTATTCATTCCACATCCTTCTTTGTCACGTCTTTCACTATTCAAGCAGCTCGTTTGTGGAATGGATTACCAATAGAAGTGAGGCGCCCTCAAACGCTACCAACGGGCGTTTAAAAATTGGTGAATAAACATTACCTCTCACTATAACTTTTTGTATCCTTTCCCTGTTATATATTTGATATTTATTAGTATATTATACAGTATTGCATTTATTTGTTTTATATTATTGTGTATGTCTCTCTATTAATATTATTTATGATGTTTGTACACTGACCGCTCTAAATCTAACTTTTTTAGTTCAGTCCATTCAAAGGTTGTCTGTAAGAGATTGCCCTGTGCGATAAGACCGCCCATTGTATACTGGTTTTTTATAAGCCTTTTTCCTGTGCTTGTTATGAGGTGTACAATAAAGTATATAACAAATTAATAAATAAATACGAGTAAGTCGTCTTGGGGGGTTGTGCCTAAGTAAAATTTCATTACAATAACACTAAAACGCCAGACTGAAGTGGCAGTGGGCAGGGCACATTGCTCGCAGAACAGATGGTCAATGGGGCCGAAAAGTTCTGGAGTGGCGACTGCGTACTGGAAGACGCAGCGTTTTTTGCAATTGCAAATTGCAAATTTCGTAAGAAAATTTGAATTTCACGGGCTACCGTGGCGCAACCACCTTACCGTGCCTCAACAAAAAGCACAATAAAGTTCACAACCAAGATTCGAACCGACTCCTTAGCGATCCAAATACCATGTTAACCACCGAACCCTTAAGTCGCAACAATTATTTTATTTCCTTTATTGAACAGTAAGGTAAGCCACCCAATTCTCGTCCATGCAACATAAAGGTCTCATTTGATGATTCCTCATCCTTAAAAAAAAACTGAGGCAGACTAAGCTTGTTTCGCCAGCTAGAGAGATCACGCACAAGAGGCAAACTCCTCTATGTGAAAATAGTGTCTCATAGACAAAACACAATCAATCTGTCTAGTGTTTTACCAACTACATCGAGACTGATTTTCATTCAAACCGGATACAGCTGAATACCAGTATTACACGGCGCGACTGAAAAAAAAAACCCTAAAAAAAAAGATCGCTTTAAGCGATAAGGCCGCCCATTGTGTCACCCTATGTAATGTTTTCTTCATTTATCTTTTCTGTAACTTATATGGTGTACATAATAAAGAGGATTCTATTCTATTCTATTCTATTCTATTCTATTCTATTCTATTCTATTCTATTCTATTCTATTCTATTCTATTCTATTCTATTCTATTCTATTCTATTCTATTCTATTCTATTCTATTCTATTCTATTCTATTCTATTCTATTCTATTCTATTCTATTCTATTCTATTCTATTCTATTCTATTCTATCTATTCTATTCTATTCTATTCTATTCTATTCTATTCTATTCTATTCTATTCTATTCTATTCTATTCTATTCTATTCTATTCTATTCTATTCTATTCTGACTAGTTGATGTATCCACAATCCAGAAGACTAGTGTTAGATTTTCTGGTTTCTGATTACCCGTAACGAACGTCAAAGATCTACAAATGACAGCCGGGAGCCCGGGACCAACGGCTTAACGTGCCTCAACAAAGAGCACAAAAAAGTTTACAACCAAGATTCAAACCGACTCCTTAACGATCCAAATACCAGGTTTACCGCCATTTTTTTCCTACTCCTCCGCTATACTTTTCTGATTAATTTCGTTGCAGGATCCAAGACAGTTGAATCGTTTCTCCGGGACTCGTCGGGTTTCATTGGCTCGGCGTTTTACTGGTGGTCGCCACTGTTGACTCTGGGTTTCAGGAGTTGCAGTGGTTGGGAATGTGTGGTGGGCTTGTCCCAAAAAAAAATAAACAAGTTAACCACCATAACCTTAAGTCGCAACAATTATTTTATTTCCTTTATTGAACAGTAAGGTAAGCCACCCAATTATCGTCCAAGCGAGTCCATGTCGGTAAACATAAAGGCCTCATTTTTGTCATACCGCGGCCGATACAACATTTTAGTTAATTAAACAATTATACCAGAGCGGTATTTTATCGAGATCGTACGAGCACCTGGATTACTTAATTTGTGTTTTTAATTTTGTATGGCCGACAACTGTGGAGTGTACCCTAAGATATAATAAAAGATTTTTATTGCTTAATTAAGTATAAGTATGTGAAATTATTTTTTTTAAAGGTTTAAATTACTTTGTTTGTTAAAGTGAACTTTGTAAGTATTTTTATTTTAAAACCTGCCTGCGACTTCGCCCGCGTTGCAATTTTCTTAAGGATCCCTATATTTTTCCTTAACAAATTAAGTACTAAAATCTGCCTCGAGAACCACTCTATCCATTGGAGGAAACAGAATGAAAATCGGTGCAGTTTTTGAGTTTATCGCGAACAGACAGACAGACGCGGCGGAAGCCTTTGTTTTACAATACGTAGTGATAGTGATAAAGTCATTCACTGCATTAAAATGGTTGACTTTTGAGGACACAAGTAACCTCTATTAATATACAATTATCTCTATATTGACTATCTATATCTATCTATACTAATATTTAAAGCTGAAGAGTTTGTTTGTTTGTTTACTTGAACGCGCTAATCTTAGGAACTACTGGTCCGATTTCAAAAATTCTTTCAGTGATAGATAGCCCATTTATTGAGGAAGGCTATAGGCTATATATCATCACGCTAATACGAAAACGAGTGGAGCAGTAATGAAAATTATGACGCAGACGAAGTTGCGTGGGTCAAGTTATAATTAAATACATAGTTGTCCCGCGAAACTTCGTCTGCGTCACAATTTTCATTACTGCTCCGCTCCTATTGGTCTTAGCGATGATATAGCCTTCCTCGATAAATGGGCCATGAAACGGAGGAAGCTCGCTATATTAATATGGTCATCCATCCACAGACCAACCTTGGCAAGCGTTGCTTAACCTTAAAGATCGACCCGTGTGGCTGTTATTATCTAGCCACGAGCTCTTCACCTACATGCAAATTAATGGCTGTACTAAAATCGGCCTAAAACTATCAATTTATATCTAGAAAATGTTATATTCTCAAGTTTGAAATCGATCATGATTTGGGACTTCTATAGGAATCATTAGATAAGATAAGATATAAAACATTTATTAGGAACAAGAAAAATTAATCACACAACAATCTGGTCGCTCACAATGGGCCCCATTAGAAGGCTTAAAGTCACTCAAAGGGCAATGGAGAGGGCAATGCTTGGAGTTTCCTAACGTGATCGAATCAGGAATTATGATATCCGCAAGAGAACCAAGGTTACCGACATAGCCCGAAGGATCGCCAAACTAAAGTGGCAGTGGACAAGGCACATTGCTCGCAGAACAGATGGTCGATGGAGCCGAAAAGTTCTGGAGTGGCGACGCGTACCGGAAGACGCAATGTTGGAAGGCCTCGCACGAGGTGGACCGTAACCTGGTGAAGGTCGCAGGTAGCGAGACGTGCAGAACTGGTCGTTGTGGCGACGCGACGCTTGGGGGAAGCTTATGTCCAGCAGTAGACTGTCTCGCTCCAACCCGTTTCCAGTTTCAAGCTTTACTCGCTACTCGCTGATCGTTAGTGAGACAAGTTCCTCTGCCTATCTGACCTCCACAACCCAGGAACTGCACAACATGATGGACACAACGTTCCTGGTGTTCCTCATTTCTTGATGTTTCCTTAATATGTTTTTTATTTGCAATAGGTTTGCTCTTGACTCTAGTCTATGTCAGAGATGACAGAGACAAAGTCTACGATGGAGCGAGCCTACCCAGAAGGAGCCTGTTCACTCTAACTTTGAAGAGATTAGGGTTGTAAGCTGGGGTTGTAAAATGGAAATTTCCCAAAAAAAGCACTCTTCCAAATTCGATCCCTAACAAATATCAAACCAGGGTTCGAAAACGTTGCGGAATCGTTCGAAAGAGTCACCGCAGTCCTGCAACGGGAAGGGCATTAGAAGGAACACGGATGGGTTTTAGTCAGTAAGAGTCTGACACTCCCTTTCGCTCCACCCACAGCGGAAATAGTCATTTAATGATTACCCATTATTAAAAAAGGGGTCCAAGATACCAAGTCACCGTGGTCCTGAAACGCAAAAGGCATTTAGAGGAACATGAGTGCGTTTGAGTCAGTAAAATGATTTCCCGTCCACAAACCCGGCCAAGTGGTTAGGTACCATTAACCTTAATTTTTATTATATTTATAAATTTTTTATTTGTTGTTTTAGCGGCAATAGAAATACACAATCTGTGAAAATTTCAACTGACTACCTATTACGGTTCTTGACACACAGCCCGCTGACAGACAGACGGAAGGACGGGTGGACAGCAGAGGCTTAGTATAAGGGTTCCGTTGGTTACCCTTTGTGTACGGAACCCTAAAAAATGGTCACAAACAAACCAAGTCACAGGCCACTAGTCCTTCACAAGTTAATACAAACTATTCTTAGCGTCGGACCACACTGCCTTTCAAGGAATGAGTCCGCGAGGCCTATTTTTGGAGTCCACCGCATATATTGAGCATGCTGATGCCTTTGGAATAACAAGCGTAAATTAATAACAATTATGCTTCTATTTTGGGAGGTCCGTGAAATACCGATGGGGTTAACATTGTCTCTTTTAAAAGTCAATTACATCGGCAAAAAAACCCCGTATGGTGTCGGCCTGTGCCGCAAAAGAATAATACCATCCCATCACTTCCCGTGGGTGTCGTAAGAGGCGACTAAGGGACTCACCAGAGAACGGGCTGAAGCGTTCTCAGTAAAACGCAACACCATACACTGCCATCACCAACCCGCCTGCCAAGCGTGGCGATTATGGCAAACCCCCTTTGGGGGAGGCCTATGTCCAGCAGTGGACATTTAGCTGTTATGATGATGATGACATGGGTAAATAAAAGGGTGTTTTACTAAAACATTTTGGGACTTTCATTACGCTTACGGGTAAGAAGTGAAATTCCCTGCCGGAGTCTGGGTTTCCTGCAACCTGGGAGTCTTTACGTCAAGAGTGAATAGGTTACTTCTAGGCAAGCGTGCTCCATCTTCGACCACATCATCGCTTACCATCAGGTGAGATAATGGTCAAACGTGTGCCTATCAATGGTATAAAATAATAATAATAACATAAAAAAACCGCACAATCAAAGTGAAAAATAAACCTGAAAATTATAAAGCAGTCCACATGTTGATGCCTTTGGAATTAAAGCTTAAATTAATAACAATTACGGTTCTATTTTGGGAGTACCATGAAAATACCGATGTGACTAATTATCTCTTTGTAGGAAACAATAACGTCAATTATTACAATAATAGGGTATTTTATTAAAAAAATCTAATTAGTCCGTCTGATAGATTTTCAAAAAATATTGGACAGGTATTTTTTCTTTTTTCTCGTAAAAAAAAAATGAAGACGATATCGCGAGTTGAAGACACGTGTGACGTCATGTGGCTTGGTAAATTTGGTACATTTTTACCAAGCCAAATGACGTCATACGTGTCTTCAAGTCGCTGTATCCTTTTTATTTTTTAAAAACATAAAAAATATCACATACTCAAACAAAACAAAAAGTCAAAACTTAGAACTATTAAATATAAAACCTACCTCTCATGACTCGATAAATTATATCAATGATTACTTCGCCAACATCGGAAAACAACTAGCCGATCAAATTCACCCAACTTTAAATAATGTCCATATCCCTGTTCACCCAGAAATATCTCCACTAAACACCCTCGTACTAATTGACACTGATGAAACTGAAGTGAACAGTATATTAACGAATTTAAAATCTGATAGTGCCCCGGGTTGGGACAACATCTCAACAAAATTCTTAAAGTTTGTAAGAAAGGAAGTCGTTCCTGTGATTACTCACCTTGCAAATCTCTGTCTCCAGCAAGGCGTCTTCCCGGCACCCCTAAAGCAGTCTATTATAACCCCAGTACACAAGGGAGGGGACAGAGACGATGTCAACAATTACAGACCTATCTCGGTCTTACCAGCCATATCCAAAATTCTCGAAAAGATTATTAATTCTAGACTCACTAAATTCCTAAACAAATTCAACCTACTATCTCCTTCACAGTTTGGTTTCAGACAGGCTATAAGTACCGAAGATGCTGTAACTGCACTTACTTCTCATATTATCGAGCATCTTGACAAGGGAAACAAGTGCCTATCCATTTTCCTAGACCTCCAAAAAGCTTTTGACACCGTTTCTGTCCCTATCCTTGTGAACAAATTACAAAAAGCCGGAATAAGAGGTACTGCACTCAGCTTGCTCAGGGATTACCTCTCAAACAGAAAGCAAAGAGTGAAAATAGGAGAATACACGAGTGATGAAGCAGAAATAACATACGGCGTACCGCAAGGTAGTGTTTTGGGTCCTACCTTGTTTTTGTTATACATTAATGATTTGTGCAATATAAAATTAACAAATGCCAGGGTATTTGCATACGCTGACGATACTGCTGTCGTATTTTCTGGTAATTCTTGGCAAGATGTTAAACTGAGTGCAGAGGTGGGGATTGCCCACATAGCTGAATGGCTGAAAAAGAACTTACTAACATTAAATACCACCAAGACTAACTACTTATGTTTTAGTGTTAGTTCTCGGACACAGCCAAATGAAGACCTCAACTTGAAGGTTCATACATGTCAAGATATAAGCAGGATAAGCTGTAACTGTTCATGCATAAATAGAGTCTCTAAGACAAAATACTTGGGCGTGATGGTTGACCAGTTTCTGACCTGGTACCCACACCTTGAGCAGGTGACTGCCAGGGTTAGAAAGCTTATTTGGATCTTCAAAACACTAAGACACGTGGCCCCTACTAAGATGTTGAGGTGTGATAAGCGACCTAGAAACCTCCTTAATGAAATCTATATTGCTCTAGCACAGTCCGTCCTTCTGTATTGTATCCCCATTTGGGGTGGCACAGCTAAATCTAGATTTATAGACGTGGAACGTGCACAACGAGCACTTATAAAAGTTATGTATTTTAAAAATAAAAGATACTCTACTAAAAACCTATACGAAATCAGTAATTTACTCTCTGTCAGGAAACTGTACATAACCCAAACGGTTCTAAAAAAACATAAACTCCTCCATTATCATGTGAATAAGACACATAAAAGGAGAAAAGATATAATTGCAGTGGTTCCCCAATGTAAGACCAGATTTAGTAGCAGACAATTTTACCATCTCTCAGCTCAAATATACAATAGGATTAATAAAAACATATACGTTTACAATAAAAACAATTATGATTGTAAAAAAATGATAACAAATTGGATTACATCTCTTACTTATGAGGATACGGAAGCCCTTCTGGTTTATCATGAGTGATATTTTCACACACCACACTCTACACTACTCTGCACCACACCACACCAAGCCTCATCACTCCACACACCACACCACACTGCACATCACATCACATCAAACCACACCACACCACATCACATCTCACCACACCACACCACACATCACGCCACACCACACTTCACACCACCACACACCACACTGCACACCACTTCAAACCACACCACACCACACCACGCATCACACCACACCTCACCACACCACACACCACACTGCACATCACATCACATCAAACCACACTACATCTTACACACACACCACACCTAAGTAAAGCACACAACGTTTCTTACCACACGATACATAATAATCAGAGGTGAAAATTAAATAGTAGCAACATGCTGTAATATATTATTATGTAACATTTATCTAGATATGGAAGAGCGGAGTCTCCTAACACAGGCATTGTTTGCCTAAAAGGAGGCTCCAAACACAATTCATTGTTTAAGAAGCATTTTGTTTTAAATAAAGATTATTATTATTATTATTATTATTATTTTTTGTTTACGAGAAAAAAGAAAAAATACGTGTTCAATATTTTTTGAAAATCTATCAGACGGACTAATTAGATTTTTTTAGTAAAATACCCCATTGCGAAAGTTACTCTGTCTGTTTGTTTCCTCTTTACGACTTAACGGCTGAACGAATTTAAGTGAAACTTGGCACACGAGTAAACCACGACCTGGGATAGTTGTCTTCACGGAGAACGTTCCTAGTAAATAGTTCATGGGTGGGAGAGAAGTGTCCTGCTACAGTCTGCAGCTGGTTTCAGCTGGATTTTCTGACTGCGAGACTGCCGATATAAAGAAGAGTGATTTGAGAAAGCAATGATGGAAACTAGTTAGTTGAGATGAATAGCTCCAAAAACAAAAGCATAGTTTGATCCATGCTTCTTCAGTTCCGAACTTCCGAAACTGGAGAAGAATCCACGAAAAACCCCAAGATACCGGCTGTAAACGAGCTTCATGGTTCTTTACCATGTAGCTCGTGTACAAACGGAATTGGGAATTGAGAATGGTATCAAAAGCACAGAGATCCATTCTTCTACAGTTCTGAACTTCCGAACTGGAGAAAAATCCACGAATTCAAAGATCTGTTCAGCATTCTATGAATACTGCTTAAGTATTATTCCTTAAACCATCTAGCTCGCGTACAGCCGGAATTGAGAATGGTATCAGAAGCACAGAGATCCATGAAATGTTTCATATACATGATACTCATTTCGCACGTCATATTTATTTGACAACAATCATCTGCCTAGCCTTTTTCCAACTATATTGGGGTCGGCTTCCAGTCAAGCCAGATTTAGCTGAATACCAGTATTTTACGTGGAGCGGCTGCCTTCCAGACCTCCACAACCCATTAACTGGGTAACACGGTACTTCATGGCAAGACTGGAGTCAGATTTACTGGTTTCTGACTATCCGTAACGACTGCCAAAGATCTTTAATTGACAGCCGGACCAACGGCTTAACGTGCTTTTCGAGGCACGGAGGAAACTCGGAATATTAAGATGGTCACCCATCCACAGACCAACCTTGGCAAGCGTAGCTTAACCTTAAAGATCGACCCGTGCGGCTGTTATTATTTAGCCACGAGCTCCTAAAAATATAGACGTTACTACAGTACCGTATTTCCGAAATGAGAGAAGATTGCAATTAAAACCTCAGATATTTTGTTCAGAATTCTATGAATACTGCTTACCCCTTTAACCAGCTAGCTCTCGTACAGCCGGAATTAGGAATTGAGAATGGTATCGCCTAATTTGAGGCGTACAAACACATGGGGAAAGTACCAGGCTGGGTGGTCTGCCACCCACGAGATGGTGGCGTGGAGTCGAATCGGACTAGAGATTTTTTCAAGGAATATTTTTTGTGAGGTAAATTTTTAAGTCAAATATTTTTGTACTTTGGAATGGTGGTAAGTGATATACAGAAGATAATATAAAAGAATATATAAGGGACAAGTGTCAATAGAGGAAAACGTATTTTTTATAAAAAAATATTAGTGTCTTAGTAGAAACACTAACGCTGCATATAGACAATAAAGAAGTTAAGCAAAAGCTTGTTTTGGTGCAATATAAATAAGTAGGTATAATGAAGAAACTGTATACAATTTGAAAGATCAAGTAAAGACTGTTTGTTTTCTTTTAAGTGATTTGGTAGCTATTAACATACTTTATCTATAGTTTAAAATTATGTGTCCTTAATTAAATAAAATTTTAATTATCTCACATACATTAAAACGGTTTAAATAAATAAATACTAACGACTTGCAAATTGAGCGCAAAATTATTCAAGAGAAGTCATTAAAAACAGTTCAATTAAAAACAAAATAACACGCTCCATGTTTTTCTATAATTCGCATACCACTTCGCAAATTAAATAAAAAACAAATAAAATAAAAATAAAACACATCGACTCCACATCTTCCTCTGCGCTGGCCGTTCGCTCATGTCACCAAAACATTTCAAGCCCGACTGCCCGCGTACTTACATCATTACAAGCGAAAACACACTTTATTTCTATGCAAATAAGCTTGGGATTAGCATAACATATCACCGTTCCTTCTTTGTCGTAATCCGTGTAAAGAGAATTGTACTTTATTTCAATTGCTGTTGAACTTAATTTTAATTGCAAATAGTTCTTTAACGTTTTATTCTTGGATTTGAAATGATGTTTCAAGACGTTTCATTTTGGACTTTGCTGCTATAGTTTCAAAGTTATTTTTCCTTTGTTAATAAGTTATCTATTTGAAGAACTGCGAGAACTAATTGAGATGTCTTCCGTAGTTGTCTTTTTGTGTGTCTGTCTGTCTGGTTGGTTTATGTTTGGGTTGGTAACCTGCCACTATTTAACCTTAGGGCCTAAAACCATTTATAGTGACCTTTATGGCCTTATGAATCAACGGCCGAAGACCTGCGCAGGCGCAGGGTCGTTGGCCGCAAGAATATAATGGTTTGCCTATGTTTTGCAAAGACAACTAAATTATCCAGTCAGGTTAAGCTCAAGGCTGACTAGGAACGCTATGATCACAATTTCTGGTTTATGGTATATTAGCACTTAGTACTTCGCGCGCGACTTCGTTCACTTAGTTGGTGCTCCCCGAACTTCATCTCCCCTCTATCCTCTTAAAGGGTAATGTGTAAATTACTTATTAATAGGCTAAACGTAGGGCAGTTCGGGCAAACCGCAATTTTTTTTTTACTTTGTTAAGCTGGTTTTAAAAAGATTTTTATATGCGCTTTATTCCTCTTTATCGTAGGTAAATCAGGAAATGGATGTAAAAGTAATATTAAATTTAAATGCCAAAGATAACGAAGAGAAACCGCGACTATAAGGAAAAAGTTGTCAAAAAAATATTCGACTGATTATTCAATTAAGAATCTCCGAACTAATGTGGGAATAAAACAAAAAATAGTAAAAACTACAACTGTTGCCCGTGACTTTGACCGTATGAATATATTTTTTTAGCATTTAATCAACTATATTGGGATCGGCTTTCCGGTAAAACAGGATTCAGCTGAATCATCATTATAACAGCCGAAAGACGTTTACTTCTGGACATAGGCCTCCCCCAAAGTAGGGGTTTACCATAATCGCCACGCTTAGCAGGCGGGTTGGCGATCGCAGCGTATGGTGTAGAGTTTTACAGAGAAAGCTGCTGCCCATTCTCTGGTGAGTCCCTTAGTCGCCTCTTACGACACGCACGGGAAGTGATGGGATAGTATTACGAGTATTCTTATACGGCACCATAATGGCACCGGCCGACACGAGTCGGCACGGCAAGACAACCTCATGAACAATCATCTTCCAGCCCTTATCTCATGTTAGTTATGGTCAGTGCAACACGTTTTTTGGATAACCAACGTAACCCTATAACTAAGCCTCCACTGTCCGTCCGTTCGTCCGTTTGTCTGGGCTGTATCTCAAGAACCGTAATAGGTAGACAGTTGAATATAGTAGACAATTTTCAGAGTGTGTATTTCTATTGCCGCTTCAACAACAAATAATAAAAATTAAATTAAACCAAGAATTAAGGGTGGCTCCCATACAAGAAACGTGTTTTTCGGTTTATGGTACGGAACCCTTCTTGTGAGAGTCCGACTCGCAATTGGGCGTTTTTTTTTCTTCCATTCTGTCCTGCCAACCATCACTAACCAAAGTGAGAACCGCTTCAATATTTTATTAATTAAATGAACAAACTAACACACAGATTTACAGATTCACTTTTATATCAACAAATACCATAATAAAATAATAGCTATATTAAAATCGCGTTTATTAGCAACGCTCAGACGGACAAACAAAAAATATTCACTAATAACAAAATCCGGTCATGCGCGAGTCGGTCATTAGACCGTGAACGGCTTTATTTTATTAATGAACTTCACACTTAATTACTGGATGGAGAAATACAGAATTTTAAAATGTTTTCTGGTATGTTAGGGACCCGTGAATTAAAAAAAAAAACTCAAAATATACTATCATCTTAAATACATAGGTATATAAAATTCTTCCGTTTCTGATGAGACAGACAGACAACGCACAGCCGAAACTCCTGCTCGTAGAAAGCTGAAATTTGGCATGTAGGTTCCTTGTGGAGTGTAGGGGAGCACTGAGAGAGGAATCCCCGAAATTCTTACGGGAACGGGAAAAAACGGGATATGCACGTAAAAAGTCGCGGGCTAAAGCTGGGTAAGCTCTCTCCATCGTAGACTTTTTTTTTATTATTGATAGGCAGGCGTTTGACCACTATCTCACCTGATGGTAAGCGATGATGTGGTCGAAGATGGAGCACGCTTGCCTAGAAGTAACCTATTCACTCTTGACTTAAGGTGAATGCTCCAGGGTAGCCCGCGAAATTCAAATATTTTTATGTTTTTTGCAATTTGCCGGTCAGTGTGAAGCTGTATGTGGACCAAATGCGATCTGCGACCGTAACGCGTATTTATCTAAAGAATTATAACCATTTTAATCATCAATATAGCCCTCTAAGTTCATGTAGTTCGAAAGAATGAATATTTCACATTTAAATATTCATGAGAGATCGCATTTGGTCCACATAAGCTTCACACTGACCGGCAAATTGCAAAAAACATAAAAATATTTGAATTTCGCGGGCTACCCTGGAGCATCCACCTTAAAGACTCCCAGGTTGTAGCTATCAGGAAACACAGACTCCGACAGGGAATTCCATTCCTTAGCTGTCTGCATTATGAATGTGTCTACTTTGTCTCTGTCATCTCTGTCCTAGAGTGGAGTCAAGAGCAAACCCATCAAAAAAGCAACTTTGTTCATAAAAAAATGCAGAAGTATAGACATATTATTAAAAGCAAGACAACACAAATCATTATTCAAAAGGTTTTTACATTTGAATAAACGCTACCGATCCCAAACACACAAATTGAATCATCAAATTTAAGCTCTTGGTATAACGAATTGCAATTAATGCCGACCTACCAGTCCGCTGGCATTCCTATAGTGTTCGCAATATTGCCCGGGACAGTTCTGTGATCAATGCGTCATTGGTGATGAATCCTGTGGGAACTGGGCATGGTCCCTTGGGACTGTAATTTCTTTTTATATACAATTGATAGGCACGCGATTGACCACTATCTCACCTGATGGTAAGTGATGATATGGTCGAAGATGGAGCACGCTTGCCTAGAAGTAACCTATTCACTCTTGAATTAAAGACTCCCAGGTTGTAGCTATTAGGAAAGACAGACTCAGGCAGGGAATTCCACTCTCTATCATTACTTATTTGTAAATAAGTACAGATCAACAAAAATACATTATTTGCTAATAGTCAAGTGGGTCAGATAATATTGGTCACAGACCCTACGTCTTAAAAACGGTAAACATGTGACCTGTGATGTGTATACATGCCAATGACCTTGTGCATATAAATGGAGCTAAACTACCCCCCTACGCACCACTCCGCTCCCGCATTTTGAATTTTTATAGGTACCTAATAAAAATAGTACCAACATCTTTTTTAAAAGTAACAAAGCCAAATCATTTTCGTTTGTATTGCAAAGCAGTAAATATATTTTTTTTACTCTCTTGATAAAAAAATGAAGGAGTAAAATGGTTTCATCTTAACGATTTGGAGGTGATTCGGTAAATTTTTTTTTTATTTTGTGATACCGATAGTTAAATTGTGGCTAAACCAAATTACGTAATGTATCATGTAGATTACTAATTATTTCTTTCAGATGTAATTTTAGGCTGTTTTTAAGCATTTCTTGCCTTGAACTTCGTAATTTAAGGCGAGAAATGCTTAAAAACGAGTCGTTACTCGTGTAACGACTCGCAAGTCAAACTACATACTCGCATTTTATAATGCCAATAAACTTTTACTCTAAACAGATGGTCTTTTAAATGGCACATTATGCGTTACTATTTCCTGTCACCAGGGTAATAATGGTGCAAAGCCAGCAAGTTAGTTGGGAAACACGTTTGCGTCATAATTTCAAGTTTAAGAATTGATTTTATTAAGGGATGAAGGATTATAGCTATGGGGTGGTATTTGTATGGCGAAAATAAATCTTACTCAATCTTTAAGGTGGATGCTCCAGGGTAGCCCGCGAAATTCAAATATTTTTATGTTTTTAGCAAATTGCCGGTCAGTGTGAAGCTGTATGTGGACCAAATGCCATCCGCGACCGTAACGCGTATTTATCTAAAGAATTATAACCATTTTAATCATCAACATAGCCCTCTAAGTTCATGTAGTTCGAAAGAATGATTATTTCTGAAATATTCATTCTTTCGAACTACATGAACTTATATTGATATATTTTTTACCTATCACAAAAAAAGTGCTCAACGCCGCTAAAGAAGTTTTCACTTCAAAAACTTAACTCTACAAACATCATTTTAAAACTGCTTAGTTTTCAATAAATATTTTGACTTTGATTTTCACGAAAGAATTATAACCATTTTAATCATCAACATAGCCCTCTAAGTTCATGTAGTTCGAAAGAATGATTATTTCTGAAATATTCATTCTTTCGAACTACATGAACTCATATTGATATATTGATGATTAAAATGGTTATAATTCTTTAGATAAATACGCGTTACGGTCGCGGATCGCATTTGGTCCACATACAGCTTCACACTGACCGGCAAATTGCAAAAAACATAAAAATATTTGAATTTCGCGGGCTACCCTGGAGCATTCGCCTTAATGGAACCCTATTACTAAGCTTCCGCTGTCCGTCCGTCCGCCCGTCTGTCTGCCAACGGTCTGTATCACAGGTACCATACCTAACAGGTAAACAGTTGAAATTTTCACAGAGCGATTATTTTTATTGCCGCTATAACAACAAATAATAAAACATATGGTTTATGGTACCGGCCAAGTACGTGTTGATTAGAAGGGTTCCTTCTACTCAACACGTACTTGACCGGTTTTTTGTTATACTTTGGGTTGGGTGAGAACATTCTTTGATAGATAACCCAAAACAAAAAAAGCTTTGTTGACAAACATTTAGCAAAGCGCCACTTTAGACCTACCTACTACTGTATTTTTTTTCATTTTGTGTTAAAAGTAACAGTGATTAAAAAAAAAAAAAACGGTTTGCACTACGGGAGTGCTGGCAGAAGTGAAAACTTGAATACGTGCTTCTCTCCCTCCAACTTACGAATTTTCAATCAGGGCACGTGTCCTGACGCGAGTTTAACATTTTTTACCAAACACAAAAAAAGTGCACAACGCCGCTATAAAAGTTTGTAGGACATGTGACCGTCTTACGAATTTTCGATCAGGTCACGTGTGCTGACGCGAGTTTAACATTTTTTACCAATCACACAAAAGTGCACAAAGCCGCTAAAAAAGTTTGCAGGACACGTGACCGTCTTACGATTTTTCGATCAGGTCACGTGTCCTGACGCGAGTTTATCATTCATATCAAGAAGTTTTCACTTCAAAAACTTAACTCTACAAACATCATTTTAAAACTGCTTAGTTTTCAATAAATATTTTGACTTTGATTTTCACGATCCCAATTTTAAACGGTTATAAAAATCGATGAGTATAGTTAGTACCTAAGATCATCATCATCATCATCTGCCTAGCTTTTTCCCAACTACATTGGGGTCGGCTTCCAGTCAAACCGGATTCAGCTGAATACCAGTGTTTTACGTGGAGCGACTGCCTACCAGACCTCCACAACCAATTAACTGGGTAACACGGAACTTCATGGCAAGACTGAAGTCAGATTTACTTGCTTCTGACTATCCGTAACGACTGCCAAAGATCTACAAATGACAGCCGGGACCAACGGCTTAACGTGCTTTCCGAGGCACGGAGGAAACTCGGTATGTTAAGATGGACACCCATAGCCCAACCTTGGCAAAGTCAAAGCCAAAAACGTTTATTTCAATTAGGCCATTAAACGGCACTTTTGAACGTGATCATTACATTTAAAATAACATAGTGACTCTACTGTCCATTCGGAAGGGTAGATTCTTATGGAGAAGAACGGACAAGAGACTCCATTGCAAGCGTTGCTTAACTTGAAGATCGACCCGTGCGGCTGTTATTATCTAGCCACGAGTTCCTAGTGCCTAAGATGTCGTGTACAAAACAAACTGTTAGTAATAAAAATAATGTCACATAAACTCCATAGATAAACTACTAAATCCATTTTATGTGCAAGTTATATGAGCCTTAACTTCACGTTACGTATCGTTAGGTATCTCCGTATTTTTTATGTGCTTGACAAATAAACCTACGGACCACCATTGCCGGCGCTTATGAGCGGCGTTCAAACTTATAATATAAAATAATGCAAAAGTAATTATATCATCATCTGCCTAGCCTTTTCCCAACTACGAGTATATCGGGGTCGGCTTCCAGTCAAAACGGATTCAGCTGAATACCAGTGTTTTACTTTTAGCGGCTGCCTACCAGACCTCCGCAACCCATTAACTGGGTAACACGGTATTTCTTGGCAAGACTGGAGTCAGATTTACTGGCTTCTGACAATCCGTAACGACTGCCAAAGATCTACAAATGACAGCCGGGACTTTCCGAGGCACGGAGGAAACTCGGTATGTTAAGATGGTCACCCATCCAGAGACCAACCTTGGCAAGCGTTGCTTAACCTTTAAGATCGACCCGTGCGGCTGTTATTATTTAGCCACGAGCTCCTCATGCAAAAGTAATTGTATACTCGTAGTTTATAGTAATAATAATTATAATTTATAATTTTTTCCTGGACATGGCGCGTAGTGAGGAGGTTTCTCTCTCGAGATCCCTGACTTGAGCTTGGACCCTGTACCCGATACCGGTGGGCTACCATTTTTATATTTTATAGATTGTTATTTTTTTTTAATAAATGGAATAATAATTCAAATAATTATAATAACTATACAAGTGCCAAATAAGCACCTGTATAATTATTATAATTGGTAAGCAAAATAATATAAAGTGAAACTACTTGTCTTTGGAAGCTGAAATGAATTAATGAATGTTGGCAAGTAAGTTCCTTGGGGAGTGTACTGGGGAGCACTAAGAGAAGATTTCACGAAATTCCTACGGGACCGGGACGAAAAGGGGTATGCGCGTGCGAAGTCGCGAGCAAAAGCTAGTGTTCGTATATAAGAACAAGCACGCCACATTAATTCCATCCACTACAACTCTTGAGAGCGAACAGTAGCATCATCTGCCTAGCCTTTTCCCAACTATATTGGGGTCGGCTTCCAGTCAAACCGGATTCAGCTAAATACCAGTATTTTACGTGAAGCGGCTGCCTACCAGACCTCCACAACCCGTTAAATGGGTAACACGGTATTTCTTGGCAAGACTGGAGTCAGGTTTACTGGCTTCTGACTATCCATAACGACTGCCAAAGTTCTACAAATGACAGCCGGGACCAACAGCTTAACGTGCTTTCCGAGGCACGGAGGAAACTCGGTATGTTAAGATGGTCACCCATCCAGAGACCAACCTTGGCAAGCGTTGCTTAACCTTGAAGATCGATCTGTGCGGCTGTTATTTTTAGCCACGAGCTGTACAGTAGCAACCACCAGAAAAACGCGGAGTCAATGAAGCCCGACGAGTCCCGGAGAAACGTTTCAATTGTCTAGGATCCCGCGAAGAAATTAATCAGCGGAGGAGTAAGATAAAAAATAGTTTATTCGGAAGAAATAATAGTTGTCGTGGTCACACCTCTTTCCAAAGGCGTACTGTTATTACAATAAAGATTTCATAACCTCACCTAATTGACTCATCATCCTAGACAAACTGTTCCCACAAAGAAAACAACAACACTAAAATTGAAAAAACAACACTTAACACCCACCCATCCTTTTCCAAACCTTGCCAACTGACACTTAACCTAACAATATTTATCCACTTTTTTATTACCAACCCACTTGCCAACTAAAAGTATGACACGTGGTTCGAAAAACGAAAAAAAAAACGACTTTTTAATCCCTCGGACGTGAGTCACTATGCCACCCAAAGAGTGAAATAGTTCTGTCTCTGTTTTGCGAATAGCTGTGTCTTGCTCGAACACGTCGTTTTTTTCTTCATTGAAGAGTTTGCTGTCAAAATAAGGATTATAAAAGAAGTTTGGATGGCGTTATGCAAGACTTTTTTCCAACTAGAATTAGATCGTATTTTTCCATAGAAAAATCAGAAGATATTTGCGGAATCACTATCCTCGTTAAATGCATGTTCGATTCCAGTTAATTTCTTATATAGACATACCTATAGTAAACTAAAATAATCAAACTTATCTCTTCTGTGAAGCAAACAGCTAACTCCCCCAAGGTAGAAAGATGACCTGGTGAAAGTCCCAGTAGTTCTTGGGCGGCAGCAGCCGATGACTCATCATCTGCCTAGCCTGCATGCATGTCCAGCAGCCGATGACTCATCATCTGCCTAGCCTGCATGCATGTCCAGCAGCCGATGACTCATCATCTGCCTAGCCTGCATGCATGTCCAGCAGCGGATGACTCATCATCTGCCAAGCCTTTTTCCCAACTATATTGGGGTCGGCTTCCAGTCAAATCGGATTTAGCTGAATACCAGTGTTTTACGTGGAGCGGCTGCCTACCAGACCTCCACAACCCATTAACAGGGTAACACTGTACTTCTTGGCAAGACTGGAGTCAGGTTTACTGACTTCTGACAATCCGTAACGACTGCTAAACATCTTCAATTGACAACCGGGACCAACGGCTTAACGTGCTTTCCGAGGCACGGAGGAAACTCGGTATGTTAAAATGGTTACCCATCCACCGACCAACCTTTGCAAGCGTTGCTTAACCTTCGACCTGTGCGGCTGTTATTAATAATGAACGGTACTAAGCATCCTGCTGGCTAAAATCCAAGTCGCTTATAAAAAATTTGAGTTGAGTACCTACAACACTTAACCCAAATACTCAAAATCCTAGTTTGTATAATATAATTTCACCTGATTTTGCCTGGAAGCATGCTGGTCCTGCTCCTTAGGACAGTCAATGTTGTGGACAAAATCAAACTGGGTGCTTTATGTATTAACTTCATAGATGTTCTGTTTCTTTTTGTGTTTGTATTTTTCTGTTAACTCACACACTGTTAATTAGTGATTTCAATATTTGTAAATGTGTGAGTACTTATTTAGAAAATTTATAAGTCTATCTCTGCATACCCTAGGTGCATGACATATAACTAAATTTTTGTATACCAAATCTTGTAAAAAAAATATATTAAAAAAGTGACTATGGCGTTTCTTGTCCATTCTTCTCCGTAAGAATCTATCTACCTTTTCGAATGGACAGTAGAATCACTTTAGAATTTTTTATATAATTTGAAATGTGAATGACGTTTAAAAGTGCCTAATTGGAATAAACCGACTTTGACTTTGACTTTTGACTTTGACCAATTTCAAAGATGGAGGATCATGGAGGCTAGATTTGACATTTGTTGTATGATTAATATTATGATTTTACTAAAGTGGTCTTTTTAGACCCGTAAATGGGCAGTTACTCTACGAAAAATAAATTTTGCTCGACTGGAAGTAAGCCCTAAGTGTGGTCGACCACCATGCTTGCATAGAAGTAGATATCCTGTTCACTTTAGACTTAAACCTGGGAGTTGTAGCTGTCATCGGAAAAATGCAGTTTCCGTTACATTGTAATAAATCTTTATTCGATTATTATTTCTTAATTTATTCTGAAAAAAAATTGAATATAATAAATCCAACAAATTCAATAGTTTTCAATATGTCCGTTTAATAAGCCATTAATAAGAAAAAATAAACGGGTTGCGCTCCGGGAGTGCCAGCAGAAGTGAAAACTTGAATACGTGCTTCTTTCCCTCTGTCTTACGAATTTTCGATCAGGTCACGTGCCCTGACGCGTGTCGTCTTACGAATTTTCGATCAGGCTACGTGTCTTGACGTGAGTTTAACATTTTTTACCCATAACAAAAAAGTGCACAACGAGGCTAAAAAAATCTTTTACGATTTCACGCGATATTTCACAATCTTACGACGTTTGCAATTTTCCGGTGACATAGCCACCAGGAAACAGACTAGCAGACTAGCAGAGCATTCCAGTCTTAAGCTGTACGCACAATGAAAATATTCCTAAGACGTTTTGTGTGTATGGGTGATACTAAAATCATTAATTCTTCTTTGTCACATAACACCATCCCGTGTGGCATTTACAAAAAAATAAAGCCGCGAGAATGTTGTGAGTGATGACTTAATTTTTAGAACCGCCGGTAACCGGACACTGTACACTCGACAGACATAGTGTCACCATACGGAATTGACGCGGAATAACTATTTGAGAAAGAAATAAAAAAAATATATTGGCACCGAACACGAGGCAAACAATGAAAAACGAAAAATGAAAAACTAAGTAAATCTTGAGAAAAGATTTTTAAGATACGGGTATTTCTTTTTTGTTGTGTGCCTCTGTTTACAAGTGACGTATGGGAATAGTAACAGAATGAAGGTGTCATGAAATTGTCAAGCTCTGTTAAAAAAAACAGTGCGGTAGTGAGTGCAAAATTCTTTTAGAAGATTTTCCGAGTGGAAGCCAGTAAAGACTTAATTTTCTGTCGGTGAAGAAGTCCTAACCTGAGTTATATCTAGCCGTAGTTCTTTTTAAGTTTTCTTGATGATAAATCACTATGTAAATATCATAATTATTCAAGCATCAGATTCATCTAAACAATATGTGACATTGAACACACGAAGACAAAATATCTCATGACAAATACAACGTGTAACAGAATAAACGCAATACATCTTAAGGGGTCATTGTACTCATCATTATGAAGAACTGTTACTATGGGACCAATCCCGAAATCGCGAAAAAAAATCAGCTGTTCAGTACATTTTTTCAAGCTATGCGCACATAAATGGGGGAGTCGATTTTTTTTTTCGCGATTTCGTTTATTCTGTTACAGGATGTATACGACCTAAATCTATCCACTTGAGAATGACCACTCTCGCCTGCAGGTGTACCTATCCTGTAACCGAACTCCGTGATATATTGTCTCTTAACACTATTCTAAGCCTTACAGTCTAGTCTTAAATTAAAAGCAGAATGATGGATACAGCCAAACCAGTTGATGAAAATTAATAGCCTCTAGTTTTTTTAGTATCAATTTTTTTTTTATTAATAAAAGCTCATTCAGTGTGGTCTTCAAAAAAATATAAGTGTCGTGGTATTGTGTTTCAGATAGATTGACATTAGTATTTGTTTTGATGGCAACACTGAATTTGCGGTGTTTGTTTTTTGAGGTTGGTAAAGGTCAGATGGGCTGTTGGTTTAAGGCTTTTGGGGAAGTGAATTTAATATGATTTATTTATGTTTTGATTTGGAAAAAAATTATGTATCAAGGTGTGGTCTATAGGATACCTATTTGTCAAAAAGCTTTCCTAAAATGTTGTCTTTATTTTAATCTTTATAAAAATGCATACGGCCCCGGATTTGCAGACGCAGCACACAGAAAAAAGCTCTTTTCGTGAAAACACCGAAATCAAAACAAATATTTAACAAATGACTCATGAAATCTCTACTAAAGATATTCCTTTTATAAAAGAAAAAAAAACCAGTAGCTCACACCTCTAAAGCATTACGAACTATCATACTCATCCATCTTACACTAAAATGCTATTTTGACATCTGTCAAATTTTTTCATCTTGGCGGCCGCTTTGACGGCGCGCATTTGGTAGCCAACAATACGAGTTGTATGGCATTAATAGGTCTTAATGGGTTTGTATTTGAAGATGGTTTAAGTAGGTTGTAAGTTTAAAACCTGATAAGGGCCCCAAGTCTGCTATTTTTTATAAATTCGTTATTCCAACACGATCCCATTGTCATTTTGCTAAAAGTTCGTAATCGGTTAATTCATAATGGTCGATCACTGGTCGATCAATGGTCTTGTAATAGAATCGTGGTAGGACATTTTCGTATTGCCATTTTTATAAAACATATTAGTAGAAATGATTTTCGAAAAACTATAAGGTACTAAATTTGAACATTAGGTTATGCCAGATTTCTTTTATATATATTTTTACTCAATTATTTATTCATTTGTCACTATGTACGAGATTACCATTCTATGCTATTTCTTTCAATGGAGTGGCAGTGATTGACCATTGGAAATTCATATTGGCGTTTTTATATTAGGTAGTAGATTACCTACCAAACTTGTCAAAATCAACAATTATGAAACCAATGATAGACCATTCTGACACTATTGTAATAGCAGACTTGAGGCCCTGGCTTGATGCTTGAATATTTTGCTGGTTTGGTGGTAGCAAACGCGACTGATGAGAACATGGTTCTGAACTTTGACGTTCGATGTATAGTCGAGACAATTGGTAAGTTACGACAGATGTTCGTCGCAGCTTTTGGCTATCAAGCCGCTGGCGGTAAGCCGAATCAACATTTCACATGTCGACAACCTCGTATAGGTACTAAGTCAAGATACTGGATTTGTTTCCCTAACTCATCTTTCGGGAGATTCTCGTCATGTGGGATGCTAATATCAATTTGATCTATCGGTCTATTATCAGTTCCGGCGTATTGGCAATATTAGCCCTATCAGTGATCATAGGCCGACCCCAGTAAGTACAATATGACACGATCACTCTCGAAACTTGGGTTTTTTGGCCGGGGTTGTCTCACCGGTCATCCCGTTTTAATAGGGTTTTACGCCTTGTTTAGGACAATAGGCTTATCCTAAAGAATACTTTCATAAACATATTAATTGGCAATTGCATGTGAGTATTCGAGTTACTGCCTACTTTTTTAATTCACCTGTGCCTAAAAGCTTAATGAAATACAGGTGTAATGTTACGTTACATTTACTTATAAGTTGTTACTAGCCCATTTTTTTCAGTAAGCCATGATGTAGACTTTGTCTCTGTCATCTCATCTCTGACATAGACTAGAGTCAAGAGCCAACCCATTACAAATAAAAAAAATAAAAAAAAAATTGTCGATGAAGGAGCACGCTTGCCTAGAAGTATTCACTCTTGACTTAAAAATCCCCAGGTTGTAGCTATCAGAAAACACAGACTCCAGCAGGAAATTCCGCTCCTTAGCTGTCTGTATGCACAATGAAAATATTACCGTATGGTGCAAGTGGATTGTCCACCATGTACCGATGATTTGATCACCATAACTATTTTTAATTTCTCTACTGAATAGATCCAGCATGGCACTATTCAAAAAACCATATCAAATCCAATTGTGCTTCATTTCGCCCCATTTAAACGAGGCGCCAACGAAAATGGACGACTTATATTTTCAGTCTTTAAAGTGTACGATCGCCGTGTGTGGCCCATGATATTAAATTTTATTGATATAAAACATTTTTATATGTTAAGGAAATTGTCCAGTTCGAGATATGAGATATGCGGGGCTATTAGTTAGCTATGCTTTGATAAAGATGAAAGGAAGTCAGATAAGATAGTTTATTAAATGTTTCTCAGGTTGTTAAAACACCTTTTTATATTGGCTTTTTGTTACAGGAAAAAATCTCGCGGTACTGTGAAAAGATTAGGTAGCTGGTAATTTTGGTGGGGGCAAGATTGGACCACGAAGGGATTTATGAAGTTAAAACTTCTTTAGCGGCGTTGTGCACTTCTTTGTGATGGGTAAAAAAATGTTAAACTCGCGTCAGGACACGCGACCTTATCGATAACTCGTTAGACGGAGGGAGAGAAGCACGTATTCAAGTTTTCACTTCTGCCGGCACTCCCGGAGTGCAACCCGTTGTTTGTTTTTTATTTGTTTATTTCCAAAGTATATACTTAATCTATATTATCTACACTTGATTTTTGCCATACAACGTAAACCTCACAGGGTGTACCTATATGTGTACTGACGAAATTTACTTTTTACAACAGCGATGTTTTAAATAATTAAATGATAACACTTATATACAGTACTAGTTGACCCGCACAACTTCGTCTGCGTCACATTTTTTATTACTGCTCGGCTCCTATTGGTCTTAGCGTGATGATATGTAGCCTATAGTCTTCCTCGATAGATGGGCTATCTAACACAGAAATAATTCTTCACATCGGATTAGTAGTTCCTGAGATTAACGCGTTCAAGTAAATAAACAAACAAACAACCTCTTCAGCTTTGTATATTAGTATAAGATATAAGATAGCTACAACCTGGGAGTTTTTAAATCAAGAGTGAATAGGTTATTTCTAGGCAAGCGTGCTCCATCTTCGACCGCATCATCGCTTACCATCAGGTGAGATAGTGGTCAAACGCGTGCCTATCACTAGTAAAAAAAAAAGATAAATTTGTTTAAAAAACGGTTTTGATTTGTACTTCTAACTTTACATATTTATGTAACGTTTGTAAGTCTTATAAAAGTTTATTGTGAAAGTAAGGTATTCAATATTCTGCAACCCTCATCCCATTATACACATTGTTGGCTTTTGGTAGAACGTACTGTGAAGGCGAAAAATCATTTGTACTAAATCTGCGCGGACGAAGTGCTAACAAAACGCAAAATCTTTGCAACCATTACGCACTGTATTCACAGTAAACTGACCAATATTAATGCATTATCAGTCAATCAGTACTTCAGTAAATAGTACAGCTATCGTTTTGCCGCGCACTGTGCGTCATTCCTAACTCAGTATATTTATTTCTGGTGTTGCCCCGCTATAAATCATATCTGTGTGTGTGACACCGCTCGATGCTGTCATGCGGCCGCGATGAAAATATAGTGTTACCAGTGCTGGAGACGCGGAATGAAATAAATTGCATGTGTTGAAATTATTGTTTGTCTTCGTTATTTGTAAAATCTCAAATATGCTTTCTTGTACTTTTTCTTGCAACTGAGAAACCTTTCTCTACTAAATACGATACCTAAATAAACAAGGAATTTTATTGTTAGACTATATTTTTCTCAAATCTATAGTAATTTTATACTTAATATATAAAGCTTAAGAGTTTGTTTGTTTACTTGAACGCGCTAATCTCAAAACAGTAGTTTCTGAGATTAGCGCGGTCAATGCGATTTGAAAAATTCTTTCAGTGTTAGATAGCGCGTTTATCGAGGAAGGCTATAGGCTATATATCATCACGGTACGATCAATAGGAGCGGAGCAGTAATAAAAATTGTGACGCAGACGAAGTTGCGCGAGTCAACTAGTATACTATACTTGTATTTTTCCATGCAACTGAGAAAACTTTCCCTACTAGATACCCAAAATAAACAAGGAATTATACTTAATGCTAGACTCTATGAATCTCAAATGAATGAATATTATCTTTAGTGCAATCTTCAATTAAATAAATTCTGTAATACCTAAATAAACAACGAATTCCTAGTCATACCAAAACTACCTAACTATTAAGTAGTAGAGGTACCCATAAGTAATATTTGTACTTCGTTATTCTTGGAGACACACACACACACAGATTTTAATATAACAACTTACTAAGTAAGTTACCAATTAACCATTGATCCACCTATTTCAACCCCACATAATAAACGTACAACCGCTAAAACAAAATCCGACGCTGGCAGCACTAAAATTCTAAATTTACGCCACCTTTTAACATCAAAACGTATGACACTCCAGACGCATTTATATCTCTGGATGTTCCGATGTTTTATGTCAAACAAATTGCCGAGAAACGAAACGCCAGCGACTCGGCAATAATAATTAGCGATTACTTACTGACAAATTAGTGTTCGCGCCACTAAACTGTCAAAGTCAACTGTCAGCTTGACATTAGAGGTGATGACATTTGAATGACAGCTTTGTGACAATACATTGATGTTTTTGCTTGTAAATGGTGTGTGATGGTTGTGAGAGAGGAATGGTTATGGTGTTTGTCTTTGTGCGTGGAATTTTATTGGTGACTATATTTTATGGAAAGCTATTAATATATTATCTAGCTTGGCAATGGGCAATAGGAAATAGAGCGAGCTATGCCCGGAGTTTCCTCACGTGATCGAATCAGAAATGAAGATATGCGCAGGAGGACCAATCCGGAAGAATCGACAAAATTCAAGGGGCCGTGTCGGCCCATGTCAGGCTATAAGGATCTGGTGGTGGGGACTGGGAACTGCTTACCGGTAGATGCAGCGTTGGAAGGTCGCCGGATGCGGGTAGCGCATGATTGGTCGATGTGGCGATACTTGGATCTATGTCCAGCCGTGGACATCCTTCGACTAAAATGGTGATTTTACTAGCTAGCAATATTTTTTGATGATTCTAACTGACGGACCGAATAGAATTATTTTATTTTATTAAATCGAAATCTTGCTTTTTCACCAGATTTGGTGATTGAAATGGTTTTTGTGTTTGAGTGTCCATGCACATTATACTCGTAGATGCAGTTTTCTGTTCCTTAGGGAAGTCGAATACCTGCTCTTTATCAACCTTAATCAATCAACCAGTAACATTCTTATTCAACCCATCATAAATTAAGAATTTCAAACTGAACCATAAACTATTCCAATTAACTTTTTTTAATTACTTTCGCTTCGGAGGCAAAGGCAAAAAAATATTGTCAGCCTACTTAGCTACCATTGACAAATTGGGGATATTTTTTCCTATCAAAATTACACGGTCGACCGTTGATAAGTTAAGAACTGACGGATAACGACTAATACCGCAATTAATAACAGTCTCTCAGATAAATGGGCTGAGAGATTCTTTTTAGGGGTACGTAGCGTAATATTGAAACGACAAAATTTTTTGTCGTCTTGTGAGAAATTTTCTGTTGGATTTTGCTAGAGGCTAAGTAAAAATAGACATGCCTCGAAGTTAAGCAACGCTTGCCGAGGTGAATCCGACGATGGGTAACCATTCATTAAGTAGGTACAAACTCAAACTCAAAGCATATATGTCAAATAAACCATTAACAGGCACTTTTGAATTGACAAAGTCGATCAGTCAAAAACATGAAGATATTTGCACGTTCCAAAGTGTAGTCTCTTTGGAGAAGAACGTGCAAGAAACTTCACGGACACTCTTATAAATCATGTTATGTATTACAAAAATCTTGGTACAATAGAATATAATAGAAAAAAAGAAAAAGCATACCGTGACTACTCAGGTCCTCGGATAACTCATCAAGTAGGCATTTGTAAATCTTTGCCAGTCGGAGATTAAAACGCTAGAAAACCTGACACCAGTCTTCACTATTGAGGGGTGATGGGGTTATGAGCTACCTAGTTACTGGGCATCAGACGTCAGACAGGCACTGCATCAGGTTAGACTGAAAGCTGACCCCAAAATATTTAGGACTCAAAGGAACAGGAAAGTTCACATCTAGGTAAGAAAAGGTTACTTCTAGGCAAACGAGCTCCATCTTCGACCACATCATCACTTACTATCAGATGAGATAGCGGCAAAAAAAAAAAACGAAATCGCAATCTGTTAAAAATGACAGTTGAAATTTCTTTAATGCGTAAGCAATCGTTAAAAAAGAAATTGGCCCCATGATGTCATTTCGGTAATGCATATTATCAACCTGAAACGTTTTCGCATTTAGACTATTTTTGAATATTTCGTTAGAAGACAACTGCGAAGAGGGTCTCTTGAGTCGAAACGTAAACTGTTCTGTTTAAAGAATTACAACTGCAGAACCCCACAACTAAAAGCCCAGCCTACACTTCTCATATTTCACTTAACAAATCGAGTATATCTCACACGTTTTAAATCCCTATTTATTACCATGTTATCTGAGACTAGTTTGTGTGCACGGATTGGTTCGTTTTTCACCGTTTATTTTAATTACTGAGCTATTTTTCATCTAGTCTTATCATAGAGTTATTAAGGTTCGCTTTACTTTGAGTAGCAACTGGTCTTTTGAGCATATATTATTATTTAGCAAGATTATGAACCTACTGAGAGTGGCGTCTTGGATTCGATAACTTTTATGTCCTTTCCTAGGTTTGTTAGTTACTAGTTGACCCGCGCAACTTCGTTTGCGTCACAATTTTCATTACTGCTCCGCTCCTATTGGCCTTAGCGTGATGATATTTAGCCTATAGCCTTCCTCGATAAAATGGGCTATATAAACGAAATATGTTTTCAAATCGAACTAGTAGTTCCTGAGATTTCAAACAAACAAACTTTTCAGCTTATTATTATAGATACAGTCAAACGTACTCCGCTTTTACCCTTTCGAGAAACCAAACTAGCTCGGCTACTAAAAATTGGGATACTTAACTACTTTTAAATAGGTATCTTGAATGAATACTTATTTGAAAGATGTTACTAAATCAATAAATATTATAAAGTTCTTCTGTTACTCACTGAATGTGTAATTGACAGACAACCCACAACCGAAACTACAGAGGCCTTA
Organism: Lacanobia oleracea; assembly: GCA_950371165.1. NCBI lineage: Eukaryota > Metazoa > Arthropoda > Insecta > Lepidoptera > Noctuidae > Lacanobia > Lacanobia oleracea. The sequence goes on from OX493413.1 coordinate 14,350,987, forward strand.
GTGTAAGTTTTTTAACGCACTCGGTCGCGTTAACGTAAACGTTCGCTTATGTCAAATTGTATAAAAAAAAAAAGGTTTCCCGTTATTGTCACCAGACGGCGCTTATCCAGTTTCAATACAAATTGACGTTTACGCTAACGCGATCGAGAACGTTAAAAAACTCGCACTAAGGCCGCTGGTCGTAGACAGCTGATATTTGGCATGGAGGTTCTTTCTGCACTAAGAGAGCATTTCCCGAAATTCACACGCAATTAGGTACCGCTGTGTATTTTTATCGTAGATTTTGAGACGACAACCACCCCTTTATTTTTATTTTAGTTATTTTCATCTGTCAATCTTTTGAGAAATATGACGGTCTGGGCGAGCCTAGTTTGAATAAATACATTTTGGTTTAAAAAAAAAAAGTCTAATAAATAAGATATGCCTGTCTGTAGGAAAAACCGACTAACACTCGGGTCGACCCGGAGATCGTACCCACAATCACACTTTGATCTCCAGACCAAAGAAACAGCTAAGTACCGAACCTTAGTAAGCAGGTAGGTACTACACCTAAATGTACCCAACTCATGTAAGTAGGTACTACACCTAAATAAAACTAACAACTTAATCCCTTCAAAGCGCAACCAAAACAACATTCTCTTTCTCACCGGCGGGAGTATAAAACGAATTTGTCTGAGGATACTGCCTCGTACGTCCACGCGTGGGCGTCGGCAGAATGGCTCTATAGACCTCACACGATGATAATATAGATGTCAATTCGTCTTATACAGGATGGTGACAATGTGTGTGTGTTGACAGGTGACAGGAGCTGTCAACTGTCACTGATCATAGAGTAAAGAAAATATGGTCAAAAGTGAAATGGGAAAGTTTGTATAAAGAAAACTATATTGGTGTGGTGACAATGTGTGATGTGAATACAAATGATGAGTTTTATAAGATATCTGATTTCCAAAAAGAGCTGCTTGTTTGAATTGTTACTGACAGCACTTTGAATTATTTTCAAGGGGCAGTTTTGCGTGTTAATAAATGCTTTTACAGGTTGACTAATGCGTCTATGCTAAAAGTAATGAAAACTCATTTTTCGAGGATACTGCCTCGTACATGCACCCGTGGATGTCGGCAGAATGGCTCTATGGACATCACTCGATATTTCGATAATATAACTCGGTAATAAATATTTTCATTTTCAATTTTCAATCATATTGATCGGTGTCAATTCGTCTAATACAGGGTGATGACAATATTTGTGTGTATTGACAGGTGACAGGACCTGTCAACTGTCACTGATCATAGAGAAAAGAATGTCTATGTTCAAAAGTGAAATAGGAAAGTAAGTATAGTAAAGAAAGTTGGTCTTGGTGTGATGCGAGTTTTGAACGATATCTGGCTTTGCAACAACAGTTGGTTTGATTGAATACTTAGTGATGAGTTATGCTAATTTGAATTATTTTCATTTGGCAATTTTAAGTAAGTATTTATGAAGGCTGTTATAGGTACAATTATCCTTCTAATTTTCACTTTTTTTATTTTCATATAGGATTACACTGTGTCTAGACCCTAAGGAGTCAATTACAATGATCAAACACAATCGCAATCAGCACATACCATGAATAAATTATTCACATCGATCCAGACGTGATCGAAGTGTCTGTCGCGGCTTGAGCTCTAAAAAAGACATCTTATTACAGAACGCTATTGTTCTGCGTCTTTTAAATAATTGTACGTAGTTATTAAGGATTGTGTAAATGAACCTTTTTAGCGTTCCACATCCGAAAGAAACGAATCCTTTATAGGATTACTCGGGTGTCTGTCTGTCCGTCTGTCTCTCCGGATCTACTGGACCGATTCTGTTGAAATTTGGTATACATACATATGGTACATACATATACTTCTGTGATCCAAACACGAACGCGTTACGTAAATAAATTAATTTTGAGTATGGGGGTCAATTCTGGGGGTCAAACTAGAATAAAGAAAGTTTTTCAAACTGTATCGTGTGTCGTAAGAAATGAAAAAAATCTCTATGAGGATTTTAATTATAATTTCTTTTACAATTTTAAAATTAACACTTTTGGAGTTATTTAAGAAATTAGACAAAAAAATACCATTCATTCATATCTCCTAAACTTCTGAGCCTATAATTTAGAAAAAGTGCAGATAATAGTTATATACCCAAAGATTACAGCAAAACCGATAAGAAGTCTGTAGAGTTAAAACAGCATGTTATAAAAAAAAAATGGTTAGGAAGTACGAACCAAATGCACGCAAGTCCGACTCGCACTTGGCCAGTTTTTAAGAGTTGGTAAGGTCTTAGAGATGTCGTAAGAACCTGTTTTTCAGCGGATACTTTGTGCGTACAGCTAAGGAGTGGAATTCCCTGCCATAGTCTGTGTTCCCTGATAGCTACAACCTGGGAGTCTTTAAATCAAGAGTGAATAGTTCAAGGCAAGCGTGCTCCATCTTCGACCACATCATCGCTTACCATCAGGTGAGATCAGGTGAGATAGTGGTCAAACGCGTGCCTATCAATTGTACAAAAACCTTTTCTATCTACAAAATCAATTGTGAATACTGATATTCATTTTTATTTTGCATGAAGGTATTGATGCAAGACGCGCAGGACCGGTTCTTGTGGCGACGCTTGGGGGAGGCCTATGTCCAGCAGTGGACGTATTTGGGCAGATATGATGATGTTGTATTAATTTATTATTAATTTGATGTTCTTTGTTACCTATCCAGTGGCACTCATTATCATAAATTTTCTTTTGTTAATATGCGGATAACGTAGAGGGCTGCAATATTGTTATTTTTTTTGTATTATCTTTTCTCTTTTCCAACACAAATATTGTAGCTGTTTATTCATCTGCCTAGCCTTTTCCCAACTATATTGGGGTCGGCTTCCAGTCAAACCGGATTCAGCTGAATACCAGTATTTTACGTGAAGCGGCTGCCTACCAGACCTCCACAATCCATTAAATGGGTAACACGGTATTTCTTGGCAAGACTGGAGTCAGAATTACTGGCTTCTGACAATCCGTAACGTCTGCCAAAGATCTACAAATGACAGCCGGGACCAACGGCTTAACGTGCTTTCCGAGACACGGAGGAAACTTGTTATGTTAAGATGGTCACCCATCCACATACCAACCTTGGCAAGCGTTGCTTAACCTTGAAGATCGATCCGTGCGGCTGATATCCAGCCACGAGCTCCTCTAACCTCAAAAGTCCTAATTCTTGGAAATAAATAAACCGATTTGAGGAGTAAGCGCAATTTTATTTATTTCTTTCAGATTTCCGAAGTTGATTTATTTTCGCAATATACGACAGTTTTATGACGCGACTCTTAATTGGATCCTCCTTTTAAAGACACTGCTCTAACGTGGTGTACAGTAAAGGAGATGTTCCAAAATGTATGGACCCTGGGCCAGGTCCTTGTACACTATACTTAAAAAAAGAGAAATATATTTAAAACAGTTCTCAACTGTCCAATTTCTTTAAAATGGCTTTGTTTGCTGGTAAAACAAAAGAAATTACACTTGAAATTGCAACACGCAACAAAAACTCATCATGGCGGTAAGCTGTCATTTTGATTGATTAATGACGTTTGACATTTATTTCTGACATATTTATTTTCCGGCAACGAGACGAAAGTGCATAACCCTAAAAAAATGAATTATTGAGACGAAAGTGACTAATGTGACATTGTTATGACAGCTGACAGTTATTTTTCTATGATCTGTAACTAAATCGGTGCGACGCCATGTTGAAAATCGATAAAAGTAATTTATAAAACATCAATTAACTACCACAACAGTAAACATTTAAATGAATTAAATGTATTTTTACTGAATTCTACGGATTTTTCTCTTTTTTATGAGGTAATGTACATAGACCTGGCCCATTTTGAAACATCTCTTTTAAAGAAACAAAAGTTTATTCTTTTATTAAAACAAAATATATACACTTAAAATAAGGAATCTATACTAATATATAAAGCTGAAGAGTTTGTTTGTTTGTACAAACAAACTCTTCAGCTTTATATTTTTTTATATTGTTTGTTTACTTGAACGCACTAATCTCAGGAATTACTGGTCCGATTTGAAAAAATCATTCAGTGTTAGATAGCCCATTTATCGAGGAAGGCTAAAGGCATATATCATCAAGCTAAGACCAATAGGAGCGGAGCAGTAATAAAAATTGTGACGCAGACGAAGTTGCGTGGGTCAATTAGTCCTAAATGAAATTCTTCCGCATCGCTGTCGACTGGAAGTGAGCCCAAAACAAAAGACTGGCGGCATTGCCACGTTGTATGGCAATGCTTATCCTCTGCTCGAGGTAAAAGCCAGCCCTTGGGTCACGCGAAGTGTCAACTAAGCGTTTAGAAAGATCTTTGAATAAGGCACAGGAAAAAACATAGGTTTTCCAAAATCCCCGAATGTTTTTTTTACTACCTATTTCATTTAAGATGGGTTTGATGTTCACTCTAACTTTGAAAAGATTAGGGTTGAATGTGTGAACATAAACCGATTCCAATTTTTAACTTTTTTGCCATTTTTTTGTTTTTAATTACGCGAACAAAGTCAGGGATTGTAACTAGTACTAGTACAGAACATGATAGAACATTACATTATTTTAAGTATAACTATCTAATTCCTTCAATGTAATTTTTAGTACCAATTTCTGAAAACATTTTGTCGTTTTTATTGGCTCTATCTACTAGTGCCTTGAATGCGAGGAGCTCGTGGCTAAATAATAATAGCCGCACGGGTCGATCTTCAAGGTTAAGCAAAGCTTGCCAAGGTTGGTCTGTGGATGGGTGAACATCTTAATATACCGAGTTTCCGCCGTGCCTCAGAAAGCACGTTAAGCCGTTGGTCCCGGCTGTCATTTTTAGATCTTTGGCAGTCGTTACGGATTGTCAGAAGCCAGTAAATCTGACTCCAGTCTTGCCAAGAAGTACCGTGTTACCCAATTAATGGGTTGTGGAGGTCTGGTAGGCAGCCGCTTCACGTAAAACACTGGTATTCAGCTGAATCCGGTTTGACTGGAAGCCGACCCCAATATAGTTGGGATTAGGCTAGGCAGATGATGATGATGATGATTGGCTCTATCTACTATTGCCTTGACTATATACAGTGCTTTACTTTCCGATGTAATTAATCTAAGAATTATCGCTAACGATGTACGAGTTAACAATGCGATTTCGTCGCGCGATGAAAATAATTCCTGTGTTCGCGCGATGATTTGTAAGCTTCAATTAGGTCAAGTTCTAAAGTGTGTTTTTAAACTGGTCGTGCGACGAAATCGCATCGTTAACTCGTACAATAATTGTTAGCTAAGTAAGACGACGCCTTACAGTAACATATTTTGTTTTAATAATTTAATTATCTGTATTTTAACACACTGTGTCTACGTTTCTCATCCCACTCTTCTGTTGTAGGTTGGCTAGAAGACATTTCTTTAACCGAATTCCAAAAAAGGAGGAGGTTCTCAATTCGGCGGGTATTTTTTTTAATGTCACACCGATTACTCCGAGGTTTCTCATCCGATTTGTGTGATTTTTAGTTCGATGCGGCATGCTTGCAGTTTAGTCCCGTAAAAAATTGATTCAGTTTGGTTCAGTAATTTTAATTTTATGAGTATTTTTGCTTATTAAAATTTTTGCATACATGGAGACGTCGTCCAAGAATCACCACTTAAAAGTGAAAAATAAAAAAAAACTTTTTTACAAAAAAATATAACCGACTTACAAAAAAACACGGCAAAGTATAAAATAACCTTAATTTCGAAAGCCGGTGTTGAAAAACGAAGATACAAAAACAAAAACACTAATTTCCAAAATTGTTTTTGTAATTTCAAATAAGCAGTACTCTTCTCTTTCTATGTAGTTATGTCATCGTCATCATCATATTACCCGAAAGACATCCACAGCTGGACATAGACATTAGGTCTCCCCCAAGTGTCGCCACAACAACCGGTGCTGTGCGTTTCGCATCCATCGGGACCTGCGACCCTCACCCAGTCATCGGTATCTGTAGTTTTCTACATAAGTAAATATATAATTGTCCCTTGCTTAAATAGGTCGATACCTTTTTAAAATAATCCATTTTGAAGTCTCAATAAAATATCCGATACCATTACCGTACCGATAACTGCAGTTAAAATCTGCGAAGCGACAAAAGTGAATGCAGAATTTGACACCTGTCACTTTATGCCACCCTGTATATAAAAACAATAAAATCTGGCGACCACGTGCGCCCACGCAGGTATTCGCAACAAATACACCAACGTAACTAGGTATACCGCGCATATTATTTAATTTTACATTCACACTTACACATACGAAGTTAACAATACCTAGTAAAACTAACTGATCGTTAAAATTACAATTGCAATACCTCTTAAGGGGTTATTGTACTCATCATTACGAATAACTTTTACTATGGAACCAACCAACCCTGATATCGCGAAAAGAAATCTGCTGTTTAGTACCTACATTAAGACAAGTTATGCGCACAGAAATGTATGGGGGACTTGTTTTTTTTTTCCATAAGAATGAGTACAATAAGCCCTTAAGATGTATTGCGTTTATTCTGTTATACTTTGTTTGGTTGTACCGCTTTTGAAGAGACTTTCACTGACATTTAGCTGATTTTGTAAGAAGTAATGGCTACTTTAATTGTTGAAAAAAGATAAGGGTTCCGTGCAAAGCGAGCGAAGCCGGATTAGGACACCGTGCAAAAAAAAACCCCTTTTAAAGCGGACCGAAACTAGTCGTTTTAGGACCTGTCTCTTTCTATGATTTCGTTATTGCAATTAAAAGAACGATCAAGCTCGTAATTTTGTACTTACTGCTAAGGCGTGAAGCATAGTTTCCAATATTGGCAATCAACGCGAAGATTTAGTATAGCCATTAACTGCTAGATAAATGAAAAAATAATAAAAATACATTTTGTGGCTCTATCCTGAGCTGATGCTTCGATTCTCTGACCAAATAATTAACGACATTCCCACACCCACACCTTCTTCAAGTGACTGTCATCATCTGCCTAGCCTTTTCCCAAATATATTGAGGTCGGCTTCCAGTTAAACCGGAATCAGCTACCAGTATTTTACGTGGAGCAGCTGCCGACCAGACCTCCACAACCCATTTACTGGGTAACATGGTACTTCATGGCAAGACTGGAGTCAGATTTACTGGCTTCTGACTATCCGTAACAACTACCAAAGATCTTCAAATGACAGCCGGGACCAACGGCTTAACGTGCTTTCCGAGACACGGAGGATAATCGGTATGTTAAGATGTTCACCCATCCACAGACCAACCTTGGCAAGCGTTGCTTAACCTTATAGATCGACCCGTGTGGCTGTTATTATCTAGCTATGAGCGCCTCTTCTTCAAGTGACTGTTTTTGCAAAAATTGCGAAATTATTATAAAAATTGCTACGTGCTCCATCTTCGACCACATCATCGCTTACCATCAGGTGAGATAGTGGTCAAATGCGTGCCTATCAATAGTAAAAAAAAAAATAACCATTTCCTTTCAATTCACTAATTAATAGATTTTAATAAAAAAATACTAAATTTTGGATCGCGCGGGTGTGAAACGAGTGCGCGTTTGCTCCTCCAAGGTCGCTGGCGTACATCGTCGTCTTAATCCATACGACCAGACCAGTACCACTCAATCTCCACAAACATGCCATGTTCATGTACCATGATGGCCACAAGTGACCTCAGCCAGCCATTTTATTAATAATGGAACCGACTTATGTTTTGACAAATTAATTCTGCGCCAGAGTTTACCGATAATTATATTTTCTTGTAGGGTTGTCGCGTAGAAGTGACGTTTGGGTGGGCTCGAGGATAAATGCTGTAAAGCTTTTTGTGAAGGAGCTTGTTCGGCACAGTAGCAATACTACTAATTAACTTTTAATATGATTAAGCTAAGAGCAGTGGTGGCCCAGTGGTAATGGCAGGCGCTTTACTTAGTGTAAATTATTTCATTACAACTGCTCTCAAAACGGTAAAGGAAAACATCGTGAGGAAACAAATTCGAAGACATGTGATAGATGTCACATGTCTTCGAATTTTTGGTTCTAGAACATGACAGACATGTGACATCTACCAAACCGCACTGGGCCCGCGTGTTGGATTACGGCCCACTCTCTCTCACCGAGAGGAGGCTTGTGTCCCAACAGTGGGAACATTATAGCCTGATTATGCTATGCTATATGATAAAGCTGAAGAGTTATCTATGGAACTGCTAGTCAGATTAAGAAAAAAACAATTTTGTAAATGACAGCCACAATTATGAGGAAGGCTATACGCTAAACTGGGTGTTATACCCAAAGTACGTGTACTTAAAAACAAGTCGCGTAGAGAAAAAGGTCGTTGAGCCATAAGTACGCGTACTTGCTCCTACGTCTATCACCCACTTAAGGCGTCGTCTTAATTGGCTAACGAGTCAACAATGCGATTTCGTCGCGCGATGAAAATTATTCCTGTGCTCGCGCGATGATTTGCAAGCTTCAAGGACAGTTTAAAGAAATGTGTGTTTAAGCTCATTGTGCGACGACATCGCTTCGTTGAATCGCACGATCGTTAGCCTATTAGGACGTCACCTAGACGGGAACGGGAAAAATCGGGATATGCGTGTACGATAGAATGACTAAATACAAGATCTAGATTGACACGACCAGACTTTAAAAAAAACGAATTTTGTAAAAAAAATATAACCGACTTCCAAAAAACGGTGCTTTTCGTTATGTATCTTCGTTTTTTTAACACATCATCATCTGCCTAGCCTTTTCCCAACTATATTGGGGTCGGCTTCCAGTCAAACCAGATTTAGCTGAAAACCAGTGTTTTACGTGGAGCGGCTGCCTACCAGACCTCCACAACCCAGTAACTGGGTAACACGGTACTTCATGGCAAGACTGAAGTCAGATTCACTGGCTTCTGACCACCCGTAACGACTGCTAAAGATCTACAAATGACAGCCGGGACCAACGGCTTAACGTGCTTTCCGAGGCACGGAGGAAACTCGTTATGTAAAGATGGTCACCCATCCACAGACCAACCTTGGCAAGCGTTGCTTAACCTTGAAGATCGACCCGTGCGGCTGTTATTATTTAGCCACGAGCTCCTCATTTTTTTAACACAGACTTCCGAAATTAAGGTTATTCTATACTTTGTTTTCACTTTTAAGTGGTGATACTTGGACGACATCTTCGTCTACGCAGATATTGAAATAAGCAAATATGCTCTTAAATCAAAAGGTACTGAGACGAACTAAATTAAATTTTAGCGGGATGAAATGTCAAGTATACCGCATCGAATTCAAAAAGAATCAAAGAAATGGGATCAGAAACCTTGGAGTAATCTGTGTACATACATACATAAAACAAAAAAAAAACATACCTGCCGTATTAAGAACCTCCTTCTTTTTTGGAAGTCGGTTAAAAATGATAAAATAGGCTAAGTACTTTCGTAATCATAGTTTCACTGACAGAATGAACACCTTATTAGACACCATAGAGATTAGAAAAACGAGCAGGAAATAAATGTTATTTTTTGTTATTTCTTGTAGCCAATAATACCACCGTTTTCTGAGTATATCAATGTACAACAGGGAATATGCATGAAAAACTTATTATACAGTTTATCTAAAATATACAAAAATATAACACTAACAGTGAAAATAGAATCATAATTACTTGAAAAACGAAGGAGATAATATTTTAAACAAATGTATCTGTCCCTCTCGCGAAAACGCTGTTTTCTATGACAGCTGTATAGGCGTCATAGACGATGACGTGAAAGTTTACATCGGACTTCTCTTTCTAATTGCAATCTTTGAAGCTTTATAACTTCATCGCTGATGAAGGTAATAAAAAATAATTTAATTATTGTTTACTAGAGCAAATTAGTATTTAATTTTGCAAATTAAATAATCGCATGCATATTCTCTTAGGTCAACAATCGATTGTACACTTCCACTCGAATTTTCCTATTACGTATGCACCACAAACCGAACCTGCAAGCATTCACAATTTGATTAAATAATTTTTCAAAACTAAAGTTGCTAAAACCCATATTCGCTACGCCACTGCCAGCCCTACACTCGCATCTGGGTGGCCCTCCCGTCCGATACCGAGGCAGCTAAAATAAAACCAACGCGCCGTGCGAGGGAGACGCCACGCGTGACGTCACGACCCTCCCGCTCTCACGCAGAACAACGGGCTTTTTGAGTTATGTGTAATGGATTTTACGCGATAGTTTTGAAGTAAAGAAGGATAGAATTTTCTAGATTTCTCTGCTTATGAGGAAGATAGAATAGGCCGTCGACTCTGACTGACGTTTCACAACTACTGGGTTAGCCTCCAGTCAAACCGAATGCAGTTGAGTACCAGTACTCGTATTTTACTAACATTTCCATAGCATTATATCAATCACATACATGAAGAGCTTAGCTGAATAATAGCCGCAAGAGTCGATCTACAAGGTTAAGCAACGATTATCGAGGTCGGTCGGTGGATTGGTGACCATTTTAACGTACCGAGATTCCTCCGTGTCTCGGAAAGCGATCGAAAAACGAGCTAAGAGGATCATCGGCAATGACAGGCTCTTCGAGTCCAAGCTCCAAAGTCTTAAGCATCAACACCGAGTTGCGAACCTGTCGGTTTTCTACCAGTTACATTTTGGAGAGTGTGCGACGGAATTGCATAATTTAATTCCGCCAAGCCCGTTCCATCATCGAACCATAAGACGTATGGCGAGGCGCCACCGGTATATGGTGGATATCCCACCCACGCGCACAAAACGTTTTGGGAACACATTCATTGTGCGTAGGTACAGCATAGGAGTGCCAAAGTCAGAGTTTCCTGATAGCTCTACAATCTGGGAGTCTTTAAGTCAAGAGTGAATAGGTTACTTCTAGGCAAGCGTGCTCCATCTTTGACCACATCATCGCTTACCATCACATGAGATAGTGGTCAAACGCGTGCTTGTAAATAATAAAAAAATAATTGTCAATCAAACATATTGACCTTTTAGACAATAACTATTTCTACTAAAATTTGACTTGGTTGAGGCCCTCTTATCCAACTCAAGAATCGAAGCCAGAACCACGCTCGACAGTCTTTTTTTGCATCAAATAATCACCCACTCGTTCAATTGCTTTTTTTTTACAAAATTAAACACACTTCCGCCAACCCCTGACAAATGATCCGAAACGAAATTCATGGCGTATCTACTCTCACACTTGCGACCAACTGATCAAGGGGAGGTATTTGAATTAAACATTTGTTTTACACCCTCTCCTGGTTGAGAGGGGAACACGTCCCTCTTTCAAGTTCATCTGTTGAAAACCTGATAGAGTAAATGACTGGCGGTAGTAACATTGATCCAGTATATTAATGTAGCCCTTTTCATGATAGGAAATCATAAAATAACTCGTTCCGCTTTGGGTGGAGCGGGAGAGAGTGTCAGACTCTTACTGACGAAAACCCATCCGTGTCCCTCCTAATGCCCTTAACGTTCCAGGGCCGCGGTGACTCATTCCAGTATATGAATGCAGTCCTGGACAATTCGTTTGCTGGGTTTCACCCAGTAAAAGTGGCACAGAGCTATCCACCTCAACTTACATATGTTCCGCTCTGGGCGGAATGGAAGGAAGTGTCAGGCTCTTACTGGCTAAAACCCATCCAAGTTCCTCCTAATGTCCTTTGCGTTCCAGGGCCGCAGTGACTCTTTCGAACCAATTCTGCAACCCTGGCAGGTTGAATGACTGGCATCAGTAACATTGATCCGGTGTATCAATGCAAGCCTGGACCAATTCTTTGGCTGAGTTTCACCCAGTAAAAAAGTGGCCCAGAGCTATCCGCCCCAACTGACAAACGTTTTGGGTTCGAACTCAGGCAGACAATGAACTTGCCTAGCCTTATTCCAACTATGTCGGGGTCAACTTTCAGTCTGAACACCAGTATTTTACATGAAACGTGTGCCTAATTGAGGTGCGCTACTCAGTAACTGGGTAAAACGATACTCCTTAGTAAGATTAAATTTCAAAATGACCTCCAGCCTCCTCTCTCTTAAACAATTTTGTATTACTGAGACTCGCATTTGAGCAGTATCTTACTTGATGTTAAGGCCGCTCTCTCGAAAAAGCTTAAAAATAACGTGAAGATGAAGCAGTTTTTCGTCGGCATTTACGGAGAAATTCAATCTGAAAAAAAATAGATAGTAATCAACATGATATGATACGTAATTTGGTTTAGCCAGAATTTATGTTTCGGTATCACATAATAAGAAAAAATATCACAAAATCATTTAGATGAAACCATTTTACTCCTTCATTTTTTAACAAAGACTAACAAAACAATATCTACTAGAAGCCTAGAAGCAACCTTTTCACTCTTGACTTAAATCACCCAGGTTTTACGAGATCAGGAGCCACAGACTCCGACATCGGCGGGGAATTCCACTCCTTAGCTGTACCTACGCATATTAAAAGTATTCCAAGAACGTTTTGTGTGCATGGCTATGTGTACTGGACTCAAAACTAACCAGTCTACCTCAAAACAACGAATTCAACCTAAATTAGTTTTAAATCGTTGTCAAGCAAAATAATCTAGGTTAGCTATAAATTACAGTTACACAACGAAAATGAAGAAATAATAACGAGATCACAAAAAATATATGAAGCAAAATTCTCTTCACACCTCTATTTTACGAAAAAACACAGAATTTAAAGTCCCGTTCTACAATAATTATCCGAAAAAAACATATATTATTAGATATTATTTCTCATATTTTTCCTTTTTACTTGCTAATTAGCGGTTTTAGACATAATAATTACTGCGTTTAGTTGTCAGTCCCTAGTTATCGCACGTTCGAGGTGCGAAGCGCGAGTATCATTAATTTTTAATTGATTTAATTACAGTTTCGACGTGTCAGAACTATGTTTTATATTTGTCTTGTTTTTTTTTGACACTTTAGTTAGTGTAACGGCATATATTTTGTTTTTGTACGGGGTGTTGAAATTAGTTTTGGATCTATTTGTTGTCTAGGTATTATTAGACACACATCATCTGCCTAGCCTTTTCCCAACTATATTGGGGTCGGCTTCCAGTCAAGCCAAATTTAGCTGAATACCAGTATTTTGCGTGGAGACCTCCACACCCCATTAACTGGGAAACACGGTACTTCATGGCAAGATTAACTGGCTTCTAGCTATCCGTAACGACTGCCAAAGATCTACAAATGACTGCCGGGACCAACGGCTTAACGTGCTTTCCAAGGCACGGAGGAAACTTGGTATGTTAAGATGGTCACCCCTCCACAGACCAACCTTGAAGATCGACCCGTGTGGCTGTTATTATCTAGCCACGAGCTCCTGTTAGGTATTATTAGATACTATTATCTATTTTTGGGGGTAGCATGTACTGAGCGGTCCAGACTGCAGAAGACCACATGGCTTGGAGACGCGTCGAAAGTTTTTTTTTTTACTACTGATAAGCACACGTTTTACCACTATCTCACCTGATGGTACGGTCGAAATTGGAGCACGCTAAGAAACCTATTCACTCTTGACTTAAGACTCCCATGTTGTAGCTATCAGGAAACACAGAATCCGACAGGGAATCCCACTCCTTAGCTGTACGCAACACGTGTTCCCAAATTGTATTAGAAATGGAGCACTTGGAGTGTAAAAGATTTTCGTAAAACAACATTCAATACAGGCTTATGATTTATATTTCCGCAGCGTTACAAACATTATCAGATCAAATCTCTCTCGGATCAATAAATCTACCGTTAAATCTACTAGAAGTTATAGTAATTGCTTTACCAAAACAGTTGACATTAGAATCAACCTCAGATCTTATCGAATAGGCTCTCAGAAAACCAACAGGAAATTAGGCACTGTCTCGATGTTATGATCGAAAACTAATAATCGTTTGCAAAAAATTAAATCTTGTTTTTTCATCTGTGTTTGGTTTGGCAATTTTTTTCTTTCTTTGACTATTTTTTACTCTGTATTTTACCAATTATACTAAAGAAAAAAGTGATGGATTCAACTCTACTGCGCTGCATGACGTACGGTGCTGAACTTTGTTTGTCAACAAAAGTACCTTGACAAAGTACGTTAGTATCAGCGAGGTATGGAGAAGCTCATCCTTGGCATCAAGCTCATAGATAAACAAAATAGTAACAGAATAAAACACAAACAAATCAGATAGACCACGCTCGAAATTGGACAGGCCCTGGAAATAAAAAAGCAAAGAGTAGAAGAAGGGTACCAAAGAAGACTCTATGGAACGACAATGGTATAAGGATAGCAGGAAAACAGTAAATGATAGAAAAAATTAAAGCAATTAGAGAAGGCATATTATACCCGAAAGGGGCCAAGACAGGTTTAATATTCTTTTGTGCATTTTAATCTCTTTAAAAGCAAAAAAATAAAATATTGCCAATTAGCTTTTCAAGCAGCTTCATATAAGTAAATTTTGTTTTATTAACAATGGGATCATTACTTAATGAAACTACCTTGAGCAATCATGCAAACAATCGTATTTACCTTCTCTATACTTAAGTAAGTTTTGATAACCTATTCTCGTCATGATATTTGTTTGGATATAACACCGTATTTATTTATTTTTCTTATATTATTTCAAACATAACGTTTAATCAAACAGGCTTTTGACTGACGAGGCACAACACAACAACATCCGAACATAAGAAATCCAATAAAAATAAAACAAAACGAAATTATCAAAGACCAAATTTATATCTTTATTAACTTCCGAACAATGCAGTAATCTTTTCTTCACCAAACAATAAAGCTAATAACCCATAATATTAAACCATAGACTAACGCTTACAAGCGCTCAAATGGCGCGAAACTTGTAAGTGTCAAATTTGACAGGCCGCCATCTTGGAGCGTTGCCCGCTGCCAATAACCCTAGTAATTACTTGAGCTATTAGTCAAACGTCTTAAGTTGGGCCTCTATTACAAGGTTGCGTATCAAAAAGGTTTTTAAAAGTTGTGTAGTTTATTTCATTACTTAGACCTTTTTGGAAGGACACATGGCGAGGTATATGGCCATATAAATATGCCAATTATGGAGTATTTGGGTGTTTAAAATTGTCATCAAATGGCCCAAAGACTAATGAACATTTTGAAAAAAAAAACCTTTTCAGTTGGGGGTGTCACTTCCTTGATTATAATTTTTTTTTATCGAGGAGTAACTCGCCCAACTTACAAGTCATTTTATTTAACGTTTTTTATGTACTTCGAAAAGATACTATGACTAGTTGCCTTTTTACCCGGCTGCCCCAGAAGGATGTATACCCGTGTTTTTAATAAATTACATCTTAAATAGTTCAGTGCTTTATCATGAAAACGTAATAAACGAACAGGTAGAAAATTCTTACAATTCTGCATTAATTCCCACACATGGTAAATATGTAAATACATAAAAGGGATCTTAAACCATAGTCAAAGCCACACAATTCCCATACAACCTTAAACAAAACAAACCATACATATACACGCATATAATGATAATCTCACACCTTAACTTATACGCATCCTGGCTCGATACAATCTGAACAAACTATCTCGTTACGGTACGGTGTGAACGTAGCCCTCGTTAAGGTAAAGTCAGAGGTAAAGAGGCATGCACATCGCCTTTAATTACACATTTGTTTACGCGAATATCGAGTGTTACGATGTGCGAAGTAAGGAATTGTCTGTGGCTGGATTTGTGCTCTATTGTTAAGTGAAATGGCTCGTTTTAGAGGTGTTTATTTGAAGTTTATTTTACGGTTATGTTGATTGATTGTATGGTTATGAGAAGATGGAAGATTTTGCTAAGTGGTTATCGTGTTACCCATTTGGAGGTCAGATGGAAAGTTGCTGTCGCTCTATGTAAATAACTGGTTTTCAGATTAATTCGGTTACTGGATCTGACCTCAAATTATTTGGGGGAGTCTAAGCAAATTTTTACGAAATTTGAAGAAATCCAGAGAATCAACCATTAATTCATTCTTCTAAGAAAGCTACTGGTCGTAGAGAGCTCAAATTTGGCATGTAGGTTCTTTGGGGAGTGTAGGAGAGTACTAAAAGAGGATTTCTCAAAATTCCTACGGGTACGGGAAAAAACAGGATAAGAGTGTACGAAGTCACGGACACAAGCGAGAATAATTTTAATAACTACAAATACTAAACCATACGCCTATTTACGTACATTAGATTATTCTCATGCGATATTGCCCGATCATATCTCACTTTACACCATTTGGCTCGGTTGTTTACATTGTAAGCAACAGCATATTATTAAGTACCTACATTACTAGTAAAGGCATATTGGCGGGAAATAACTTGTTATTACATCAGTCTATTATAGCCTGTAAGTATAACAATATGATCAACTATGCATCCCAAGCATTTAATTCGTTGTGAATTGTAATAATTTTCGCACGATCCACAGTCGCGTTAGTTCCACAAATAACTCAAAGACGGCTGGACCTATTTTGAAGATTAATATAATAGTAATAGGGAATTTGCATGCGATTTTTGAAATGAAAACTTCTTTAGCGGCGTTGTGCAATTTTTGTGATGGGTAAAAAATGTTAAACTCGCGTCAGGACACGTGACCCTGATCGAAAATTCGTAAGACGGTCACGTGTTCTGCAAACTTCCTTAGCGGCGTTGTGCACTTTTTTTGTGATTGGTAAAAAATGTTAAACTCGCGTCTGGACACGTTTCCTGATCGAAAATTCGTAAGACAGAGCGACAGAAGCACGTATTCAAGTTTTCACTTCTGCCGGCACTCCCGGAGTGCAACCCGTTGTTTTTTTCATTCGCAAAATGTAATACTTATTAGCTCTAGTAAACAATCATGAAATTATGTTTTAAATACATCAGCAATGAAGTGATAAAGCTTCAAAGATTACAATTAGAAGGAGAAGTCCGATGTAAACTTTGACGTCATCGTCTGTGACGCCTATACAGCTGCCATAGAAAACAGCGTTTTCCGGACAGATATTTGTTTAAAATAATTATGTCTCCTTCGTTGTTCGAGTAATTTTGATTCTATTTTCACTGTTAGTCTTCTTCTTCTTCTTCCACCTGGCGTTAATCCCGGCTATTGCCAGGGTCCGCCTTCCTACTTAGCTTCCTCCACTTTGCCCGATCTTCAACATCCTTCTCAGTCAGGCCATTGGCTCTCATGTCGGACTTGACGACGTCCAGCCAGCGCTTGCGAGGGCGACCACGGGGCCTAGCCCCAAGAACAGCCATATTCATGCATCTCCGACCAACGTACTCCATAGGGCGGCGCATGATGTGGCCATACCATCGCAGACGACACTCTTGCAGTTTTTCCCCCACGTCACGGACACCAAGACTACCTCGGATGTATGAGTTGCGCATGCGATCGGATCGCGTTACGCCACTCATCCACCTCAGCATCTTCATCTCCGTGACGCGAAGCTCCTGGGTGTGTCTGCTTAGTGCTGGCCAACACTCGCCCCCGTACAGTAGGACAGGCCGAATGATGCATTTATATATCTGCCCCTTGAGCTTCGGAGGCATTTTGCGGTCGCATACAACGCCCGTCACCTCGCGCCACTTCGCCCAAGCCGCGCCAATACGTGCTTGGACATCGTCGTCCACGATGCCAGACTCGTGCAGCACGGATCCAAGGTACCTGAACGTATCGGACTTTCTGATCAGGTCCAAACCTATTCGGATGGTGTTTGTATCCGTGCTGCCACAGGACATGTACTCAGTCTTCGCCACATTTAGTCTCAGACCACCGTTTTCAAGCGTATCCTTCCAAATGTTGACTTTGCGCTCAATATGGGCTTTGTTCTGATTAACGAGGGCGATGTCATCGGCATACATCATTAGCCATGGAGGCTGATCTTGGATGTTTGCCGTAACTACATCGAGCACTACGTTAAACAAGAACGGGCTAAGAGCCGAGCCTTGGTGAACGCCAACAGATATTGGGAAGCCATTCGATTCGCCAACAGCGGTCTGGACAGAGGACACGGAATCGCGGTACATGTCTCTGATAATGTCAATATAGGCCTCGGGAACGCCCTTGAAGCGCAGTGCCCACCAGATGGACTGCCGAGGTATACAGTCGAAGGCCTTCTGCAGGTCTAAAAAGGCCATATGCAAAGCTCTCCTTCTCTCTCTGTAAGCCTCAGCCAGATTCCGTAAGGCGAACACTGCGTCCATGGTGCTGTTACCCGCCCGGAAGCCATATTGACACTCAGAGACAGTACACTCGCTACGGAGCCGTGTGTCAATGATGCGCTCGAAGAGCTTCATGGTGTGGCACATGATCTTGATACCGCGGTAGCTACCACAATCCTGTACGCTACCTTTGCCTTTGTAAACAGGGATAATCAGGCTAAATCGCCACTGGTTCGGCATTTCCTTGGTGATCAGGATGCGGTTAAAAAGATCCGTCAGAAGGTCCACACCATGAGGGCCCATCGCCTTCCACACTTCAATTGGCACATTGTCAGGCCCGACCGCTTTCCGGTTCTTCATGTGGCGAAGAGCAATGCGGGTTTCGTCGGGGGAAATAGGGGAAATAAGCCCAAGGTTAGGAGGCGGTTCCGGAGGAAGGTTATGGGGATGCTGTTTGTTAGACAGCTCCGCGAAGTATGTACACCATCTCTCCTTAACAGAGGGGGCATCGTAGAGCAGCTTACCCTGGGCGTCCCTTACACAAAGACATTTGCTAATGTCCCGTGTAGCTTTCTCCCGGCCACGCGCCAGCTTAAAGATAAGCTTTTGCCCCTCCGCAGTTTCCAGCTTGTCGTATAAGGGCGCCAGACTTTTGCTGCGGGCTCTGGCTACAGCTTTTTTGCAAGCGCGCTTAGCCGCTCCATATGCCTCCCTGTCATCCGGAGAGTTGGACCCTTGCCACTGTTTAAACAAAACCTTCTTCTTCCGAGTCGCCTCCTGCACCCCGTCATCCCACCACCACGTCTCCTTTCCTATGGTGCGGCCACCACGAGAAGTGCCAAGGACGCGCTTACCCGCACCGGTGATTGCTGAATGGATCCTACTCCAGATCTCTTGAGCGGACTCATGCGGAGCACTGATCTTAAGATGCTCGACCTCCGCGATGAAGTCCGACTGCCTAGGACCATCAAGCAACCACCACTTAGTGCGGGGTTTGCGTTTCTCGTTCACTCTCTTCTTCGGTACAACCGCAAAGTCCAGGACAAGGAGGCGGTGTTGAGCCGTTAGGCTTTCGCCTGGGATGACTTTGCAGTTGGTAACCTTGCCAATGTGGCACCGTCGCACCAGCAGGTAATCTATTTGGGTTGAGTAGGCACCACTACGGTACGTAATAAGATGCTGGGGCTTCTTCTGAAAGAATGTGTTCGCGATGGCTAGGTCAGACACAGCGCAGGTGCTAAGTATATTGACTCCCTCTGCGTTTAGCTGGCCATAACCAAAACCACCGTGAACACGTCCATACTCTCCAGCAAACTGACCTACGTGACCGTTGAGATCCCCCCCAACCAAAACACCTTCGGAATTCGGGATTGCGCGTAATACGTCCTCGAACTCATCCCAGAAGGCCTCCTTTTCAGACTCACAGCAACCAGTCTGAGGAGCATAGGCGCTGATTAGGTTCGTTACCGACCCTTCGAACAGCACCCTAACTCGCATCAACCGGTCGCTGCATCGGTCTACTTCAAGGAGTCCATCCTGAAGGTCCTTAGACAGCACCACGGCCACTCCGCTCCTACCCGTTGGTGATCCGGTGTACACTAGCCGGTACCCCTGCCCGATGTCACGTGACTTATTTCCCTTCCAGCGCGTCTCCTGAAGGAAGGCGCACTGGACCCGACGCTTCGCAAGTACGTCTGCGAGTTCTTGGCAACGTCCGGTTAGGGAGCCAATGTTCCAGGTGGCAAAGCGGAACTTCTTCTTGGGTACTATCCTCTTTAGCCGTGCCCGTACTTGACACGGTAGCCCTAGCCCACTTATCGCAGGTTTAGGGCGATGTGCCTGCGCGTCGTTATGCGGCGACGCCCTAGACCGAGTACCCTTACCTAACTTCTTTCTCTCCATTCATATATGACTGAAGTTGGTTTTACGTGGGGCGACCAGCCGTCTGACCCCCACAACCCTACAAGAGGGAAACCAGGTTCGCCAGAGCCTCGTCCGTTGGACAGCAGGGTGCACCGCTAGCAGGTGAGGTTGGCTTGGGTCTTTAAGATGGCAACGGACCCCATACACCCCAATTTTCACTGTTAGTATTATAATATTTTTATGTATTATTAGATAAACTGTATACATGATGAATATATTTTTCAAGCATATTCCCAATAGGGAATCCCGTCTGTATAATAATAAAGACGGGATTTCAATATAATCTTGTTACGAATCAGAGTAGACTCAAATATCATCTCCCACCCAATCTACACCCCTCAAAACTCAAGCCCTCCTCTATCAACACGGCCGTTACCAACCAGTACATACCTAATTAATAAAATAAGTTAAAACAATAACAATTGTAATTAGTTCCATCGCTTTATTAGGAACGCGTCGGGACGTTTGACTGACTTTTAATTGCTAAACTTGTACCAATTGAAATTTCACTGCAGGCGAGGGGTTTAGTGGGGCTAGAGAAATGGCGGAGTGATTCGCGGAGCGGAAATTCTGGTAGGTACAACTTTTATCCTTTAATTTTTATTTGGATATCTCGATCTAATTTTAGTAACGGTATGCGGTAGCAAAACGGATTTGGAGTTATGCGGATTAGAGAGTAAAGTCCCGCAAACATTAAAGAGGGAGGATCGTCCGACCAGGTGGTTGTTGTGCCTGGCGGGCTACTGCCGGATAGTTGATATATAGGCACCCTGTTTACTAACCTGTGTCTGTGAAAAAAACTTTCATTCTTCTTCTTGTGTACTTCGGACTTTCTTACATCCCTTCACGCTCTCGCTACATACTTCAATACACACACCTGCCACTTACACGGAAATTAGCCAAGAATGTAGTCCGCCAGTGTGTGAGAGCAAACACAGGTGCCTGAACTGGGAATCGGACTCTGGACCACACGCTCGGGTATAAAGAGACCAACGGCAAATATTATCTTGACAAAGAGCAAGTTCGCGGGAATCAGCTCGGATGGCTCGATACGAGACACCGGGCTGATGTGCCCTATATCCAGCATTCCTAAACAAGCCCTGAACTCTATCCTCAAGGAAAATTCAAGTGTGGCCGTCTCCGTTAAACCTGGCGAAGCACCGTGTTGGAAGAAGCGATGAGCATCGGAATGACGTGGAGTGGGGTGAAGCGTGAAGCTCAAGACCGCTCGCGATGGAGAACTACTGTGGACGCCCTCTGCTTTTGCATGGGAAAATAAGAGCTTAAGTTAAGTTTCGTCTGTGTCAGTCTTTCGGCTGAAATGATGGGATGATGACTAGAAAGAAATATTACAGTAGATTCATTATTGTTAATACGTTAAATCTTCAAACGTAGTTACGGAAAATTAACATTTCTTGAAGTGCACAACTGAATTGACTCCTAACCTGAAAGTTCAGTTCACTTCAAGTAATTCAGTTTTACAATTGTAAAAATAATAAATGACCCACAATAGCCACAATAACGCCCAATAAAAGGCAATATTCTTGCCCCCCTTCTATGGGACCATTGGCGATGTTTTACAAATAAATACATAGGTACTCGTAGTCATCATCTCCCTAGCCTTTTCCCAACTATATTGGGGTCGGCTTCCAGTCAAACTGGATTTAGCTGAATACCAATATTTTACGTGGAGCGGCTGCCTACCAGACCTCCACAACCCAGTAACTGGGTAACACGGTACTTCATGGCAAGACTGAAGTCAGATTTACTGGCTTCTGACTATCCGTAACGACTACCAAAGATCTACAAATGACTGCCGGGACCAACGGCTTAACATGCTTTCCGAGGCACGGAGGAAACTCCCTATGTTAAGATGGTCACCCATCCACAGACCAACCTTGGCAAGCGTTGCTTAACCTTGAAGATCAACCCGTGCGGCTGTTATTATCTAGCCACGAGCTCCTCATACATAGGTAACCGTAGTATTGACCATAAAGGCCAATTAGCCCACAAGGAGCTCCACCGCGGGCGCCTGGGGCTACCCATAGAATCCACAACAGCTGTTCTCGACCACAGCGTATTGCTTCAACGAGAGGTGGGATCAGCACAGGCACACCCCTATCCACTGTCTTACTGAGTAGACACGGACTCCCGGACACGGACGGACGGAGAGTATTCCACGGCGTCCTCACCTTCCGCCTGACGCAGGTACTCACCGGACACGGTTGTTTCGGGAGATACCTGTTTCGCCCGAGTGTCAACACTGCGAGGATCGCCCGGAGGACACGGTGAAGCATACAGTGGAGGTCTGCTCAGCTTGGGCGGAGAACCCCCGGGTCCTCGTTGAGGCGATCGGTGGCGGCGACCTCTCGCGACCGGTCCTGGTTCACTCTATGGTCCGGAGCGAAGAGGCATGGGAAGCGGTCACCTCCTTCTGCAAAACAGTAATGCTAGCGAAGGAGAATGCCGAGCGTGTGAGAGAGAGGGAAACCTCACAACGCAGCCGCCGCAACAGACGAAGACGCCCCAGGCGTCGGGAGTCGCAGGGCGATTTCCGGCCACCGTAGGCGCGGACCTGCGGACGGCGAGCATTGGGTGGCTCGTCGTCCGATCAGAACCAGGCCCGGGTCGGCGGCGCGCTGTGTTCCACGCGCGCCTCAAGGAGCTGTCAGCATGGGAGACGGGGCCTGCTAGCGCCAGTGCCTGCCGGGGTGCGGAATCCGTTCAAAAGTGACGCCGCGGCCCTGGAACGCAAAGGGCATTAGGAGGAGCACGGATGGGTTTTAGTCAGGAAGAGCCTGACACTCCCTTCCGCCTCGCCCAGAGCGGAAGGAGTCATTTGATGATTTCCCATCCTTAAAACAAAAAAAACCCGTAGTATTACAATCTATACATTAACTATATATACTATCTATACTATCTATACTAATATAAGGCCAGCGTAACCCATCGCGTTGACTCTCATCGCTTTCCATCGGGTGAGATGTTATTCAACGCGAGCCATATTTTATATCTATACTAGTAACTAAAGCTGACGAGTTTGTTTGTTTGCTTGAACGCGCTCATCTCAGGATGGTCCGATTTGAAAAATTATTTCAGTGTTAGATGGCCCATTTATCGATGAAGGCTATAGGCTATATCATCACGCTAAGAGCAGCGCAGACGAGGTTGCGCGGGTCGACTAGTGTAACAATAAAAAAGCCGGCCAAGCCGAGTTGGACTCGCACACGGTTTCGTACCATAAACCTTTTTTATTATTTGTTGTTATTACGGTGCTTGATATACAGCTCGCTGACAGACAGACGGACTGGCGGACGGACTGACGGACAGATAGCGGAGACTTAGTAATAGGATTCCGTTGGTAACCCTTTGGGTACAGAACCCTAATAAAAAACTCGCTGGAAAACCATAAAAAAGCCTTACAGCTTTTTCATGCCCGATTTTTTTTTAATTCCAACACAACTTACATACATAATCTATCTATAATTACAGCCACATACATATTACAGTACATAACTACATACGCCAGGTGTTAGCTCGCGCCTACTTCACACCTATGAAACAACTGATCATTAGTTTTAATGAGCTGTTCTCAGTTAAAACCAGCTAGTTCCACTCATTAGGAAGTATATTATGTTCAGAAATAATTACAGTTTCCTACTGTAATTGTAACGTGGATTTGTTTTAAAAAATGCGGTTTTAATGTCGATTTTGACGTAAATATTTATGAGCTGAATAACTGAGCTTGATGGAAAATGGCTCCTGCTCTGGACGAAACAGAAGGGAGTGTCAGACTCTTACTGACTAAAACCCATCCGTGTTCCTCCTAGTGCCCGCCGCGTTCCAGGGCCGCGGGGACTCTTTCGAACATATTCCGCAACCCCGGCAGGCACAGGCCCTAGCGGATCCTTAGGTATCCATACCCTGTTATTACAATGGGATCCACAAGTATACACGGGGTATATAAATAGGTACAAACGTATATTTAGGTGAGGCAAAATAAAGAAGTTGCTTAATGTCTAAAACGCCTAAAATAAGTTACCTTCTTCAAGTTCCCCCTGTGTTGACAGTGGGAACCTGAACTTCACTTCATTCTTTCGATCGTACTCCACAACCCCGACTCAAAGTGATCCTGTATCAAACATTTTTGGGGGGCCCGTTTTCACAAAATAAGTCCTTTTTTGTATCCCAGTAGTAGGATACAAAATAGGATCAATTTTGTGAAAAAGGCCTTAGTGTTTAACGTTTTCGATCGCGTAAGCGTAAACGTAAATTTGTATCGTACCTGAATAAGCGCCGTCTGGTGACAGTAAGCGAAGTACGTTAAAAAAAACTCGCACTAAGCCATTTTTGACGTTTTTGATAGATATTTTTGATAGCTAGATAGTTTTTGATATTTGTTTTGGATATCATTACAATGAGTGGATACAAACACGTAATCAGCGCCTGTAATAAGGCTTTAAAGTTGCTTTTTCCGTCTGTATGCTTATTATATCTCGTAAACTACACAACAGATTTAATTAATTTTTCATCGATAGACGAATGATCGATTCAAGAGGAAGGTTTATATGTATAACTCGTCCCGAAATTTCTGCGGGAACGGGAAAAATGGGATATGCGCGTACGAAGTCGCGGGCATAGTTGTTAATATTTTTTTATTGAAAATATATGGAACGTGGAAATCCCTACTGAAGTACGTAGTTACACTCTCTAGAGAAAGTGCCCTTCTATTAGTGCTACTGTTTGTCGAAATGTCAAAATATAAGGGGATCCTCACGTGACATTATGACAGCGTTTGTCAATCACACACATTTTTGACGTCATGACAATCGCCTTCGTCACATAGCCGCTGACAGAATGTAACTTGTCTAGAGCTTCAAAGCTGGAGGAGGTCAAAGATTTTCTTCAGTGACCAATTTACTACTAAGCCAAGAATTCAAATTAAACTATACAAAGTCCAAGCTACAAAAATCACGATAAGCTCAAGACGCTTATCCAAAAATCTTAATGACACTCAATTTTCTAAAACAAAAGACCAAACCAATCTCCCGATACAAAACTTTGGACATTAAAAGTACATTAACCAGGAAAAAAATCCTGCAAAACTGTGAAGTGTAAAAACGATTTGTGCAACTATTTTCACGGGCACTGCAAATGTATTGAAGAGAAAAAATGCGAAGACCATCACTGGCTAATCGTTCGGAATGAAATACTTGGCAACAGGG
Source organism: Lacanobia oleracea (assembly GCA_950371165.1). Lineage (NCBI taxonomy): Eukaryota > Metazoa > Arthropoda > Insecta > Lepidoptera > Noctuidae > Lacanobia > Lacanobia oleracea. Next base: position 14,376,347 of record OX493413.1, read on the forward strand.
CTGGGACGGCGATTAGGTATCGAATTATCGATAAAGCAATAAATGTGTTGACTAGGGAGTTTTTTTTTGGTAAGTTGTCAAGCAATATTTTTGGTAAATGCGAGAAAATTGACACTCTAATAGTTCAGCTGGTGAACAAGTTATAGGAAATGTCTACCTTCTGGCAAAGGCAGGTGAAGGAAAACATGGTACAAAATGCTTGATTTAGTAGGTATTCTAAATTGCCAATTAGTGTGCAAGCGCGGAAAGTACTATTCTGCCGTTTTTAGAGTAGGTACAGTACCCGGAAGGTAACTAGGGTAAAAAACAGGCTATATATCTCATAAACTGTAATAGGTGGATATTTTGCCATATTCAATGTGAAATAGCTGCTATGGCAAACATGCAAAAATATGTTTTTTTTCCAATTTATGGCAAGGAAACATTCGTGTGTAAATCCAGCTCTCACTTGAGCGGCTATTAGCATAACAATTTTCAAAATCGGTTCAGTAGATCCAAAGATTACCCCCTAAAACCTCACCAACTCACAAAACTGTAAGTCTTTATAATATTAGTATAGATAAACTTACACAGAAATGCCTGCCTATTTACTAGTCGCTTTCCAAAACAAAATTCACTGCCAAAATCGCCTCCTAAAAATTCACCCCAAAAAGTCAAGACAACTTTAACTAATAAAAACAACATATTAGTTTATCCCGTCTATCCGACTAATTCAATCGAATAAACGCTAAGGGGTGCGATAAGTGACTGCACTATAGTCAATAAGTTAAGAGCAATCTCTAGCTTGAGCGTGAAAACATATGTTTAGGGGTGACGCTAGGGAGGGGGTGGGTATCGATAAATCTTATTTTTTTAAGGGGAAGTTTGGAGAGCTGTGTTGATTTTGAAATTGCAAAAGCTGGTATTTTTTCAAAATGTTGTCGATTTTATTTGAATGGGGTATTATATGTCCATTCCGGTGGTCCTACTCAAACTATGACATTTCTATTTGAGTGTTCAAAATGTCCACTCCGTACCCACAACGATCTTAAAAATGCCTCTGACGCTGTCATAAACGTGGCAACTTACTGGGTCCAAATATACCTAATTGTACCATTGATATAAAAAGAAGAGAACTTGATGAGGAATAAAGAAGACCAATTTGGATGGGAAAATTATTATCAAGCAATGAAAACCTAATTAAACAGTTTCTTTTTCCTCTAGACATAATTTAAATAAAAAGTCTTAATAGCTTATTGATTAATTACGAACTAATATTTTTTATTTCCTATGCTCATAATGATATCATAATTAGCACTAATTCTAGACCTTACACAGTTAATCACGCGAAACCGTCGCAAAACCTACTTTACAAACATTTCTTGGCAAAAACATAGAACATAGACACAAAAAAAAACATACTACATCTTAAACTAACAGCTAATTGGCCTCACATGATATAATTAACCGTCAAGTAAATTACATCGAGTAATTAACAACATTTCCAATCGATTAAATCTGAAATTATCGACTAGAGCGCACCTCTAGTGCGTTGGAATAGAGCTTGAAATGTCAAACCGCCATCTTGTATTTTATTCGTTCTAATTTCAAAATGCTGCTAATGAGTAGAGTCAAGTATGAATTCTGGTTAAAATGACGAATTCCGTATACATTTTTGTTTTAGATAAATGTACTTTTATGGATTTTAGCTTGTAATGATCTGATTATAACAAGAATTAGATATGTGAAACTACTAATTAAATTAATAATACCATAAATGGTGATAAAAATAATTTGGTATTTTCTTGATATTTGAAATGTAGCCAATTATAGAAACAAACAATTGTAGACAACTATTTTTAGCACGTCTGAAAGTATTTTACACAATGTTTTTACTGCTGATACCATAGAGTTTCCGTCCCAGCGCTTGTCAAAAAGTCTTAATGAATATCTTAATAATGCACTGACCAGGGATGTACAGTACATTCCGGGGTAATATTCGTTTGGGGTCATAACATTGAAACTGTCCAACGTGGCCTCTGCGAGTTGGCTTTGGCCTTTTGTACCTTCCAGAGAGACCTCAGGCTGCATAAAAATGTCAAAAACCCTGTCAATCAATGTCACCACAAGAAAAACCAACGGAGCAAATCTACATCGCAACATAAAGAACCGCAACGCCATCTACCAACTAGCAGTGAACTACTATGTCGAACCGCCTGGTCAGAGGATCTTCCCTTTTCAATGGAGGTGAGCGGGAGCCCTCTAAAATCCTAATTAAAATGACCTTTCTAATAACAATCTGCCTGACCTAGGAATCGTACGTCGGACCCCACGGAAGCTCTTGCGACCACCAGACACACAAAACAGCCACTAAAGACGTTATATACCGTAACCATATTAATTAATCATCATCATCTGCCTAACCTTTTCCCAACTATATTGGGGTCGGCTTCCAGTCAAGCCGGATTTATCTGAATACCAGTGTTTTACGTGAAGTGGCTGCCTACCAGACCTCCACAACCCATTAACTGAGTAACACGATACTTCATTACAAGACGATTCAGATTTATTGGCTTCTGACTATCCGTAACGACTGCCAAAGATCTTCAAATAATCGGGTCCAACGGCTTAACGTGCTTTCCGAGGCACGGAGGAAACTCGGTATGTTAAGATGGTCACCCATCCACAGATAAACCTTGGCAAGCGTTTCTTAACCTTGTAGATCGACCCGTGCGGCTATTATTATCTAGCCACGAGCTCCTCAACCATATTAATTAATATAGTAAGTACTAATTACACTAATTTGTAGCAATATAATCTTCGTCGAGATGAGCACAGTCTGTTCACCTCATGACCGAGAAGATTTAAATGAAGATAAAGTCGTAATTAGCACTAAGAAGATTTATATTAACTATGAGCGTCACACTTGTGGTTCTGAAAGGGTAAATTGAGAATTTACGGGTTAATATTATATATGGAATTTTGGAGCTCGTGGCTAGATAATAACAGCCGCACGGGTCGATCTTAAGGGTTAAGCAACGCTTGCCAAGGTTGGTCTGTGGATGGGTGACCATCTTAACATACCGAGTTTTCTCCGTGCCTCGGAAAGCACGTTAAGCTGTTGGTCCCGGCTGTCATTTGTAGATCTTTGGCAGTCGTTACGGATAGTCAGAAGCCAGTAAATCTGGCTCCAGTCTTGCCATGAAGTACTGTGTTAGCCAGTTAATGGATTGTGGAGGTCTGGTAGGCAGCCGCTCCACGTAAAACACTGGTATTCAGCTGAATCCGGTTTGACTGGAAGCCGACCCCAATATAGTTGGGAAAAGGCTAGGCAGATGATTATATGTGGAATTTTACGAATTATATTAGTGACTAGCTTTTCCCGCGACTTCGTATGCGCGTATTCCGTTTTTCCCGTTCCCGTTGGAAGTCACTCCCCAAGGAACATTCCAAATTTCAGCTTCCTACTACCAGTAGTTTCGACTGTGAGTAAGAATCTATACCTACTCTATCTATACTAATATATAAAGCTAAAGATTTCGTTTGCTTGTTTGTTTGCTTGAAGGCGCTAATCTCAGGAACTACTGGTCCGATTTGAAAAATTCTTTCAGTGTTAGATAGCCCATTTATCGAGGAAGTCAATAAGCTATATATCATCATGCGAAGACCAGAAAGAGCGGAGCAGACGAAGTTGCGCGGGTCAACTAAAATTTGTTGTAATATAAATACACAATCTGTGAAAATTTCAGCTCTCTACCTATTACGGTTCTTGAGATATAGCCCGCTTACAGACAGACGGACGGACAGACGGACGGACGGATGGACGGCGGAGGCTTAGTAATAAGGTTCCGTCGATAACGAAGGTTGGTTGGTTGGTACGGAACCCTAAAACGTATGTAAGCTAACCTACAATTGAATAATTCACACAATAAGGAAAACCTTTACAAGACGTAGTAAACAATGAGTCATACATTCATACAAACAGACAAACAAACGCTATTTTTTGTGTTATTAGACACGCTAATCGATTACAATCGAATGGAATCGATTCTGTTAATCGATTGTTCACACCAATTGATTGTTTGTCCGTTTGTTTAGCTCTGTGCAGATAGAGTTTTAGATCGTCTACGCTATTTTGAACTAGGTATTTCCTATGGCCTTTAAATTAAGTTCGTTAAATCAATAATTCATCGTCTGCCTAGCCTTTTCCCAACTATATTGGGGTCGGCTTCCTGTCAAGCCGGATTTAGTTAAATACCAGTATTTTACGAGGAGCGGCTGCCTACTAGACATCCACAACCCATTAATTGGGTAACACGGTACTTTATGGCAAGACTGGAGTCAGATTTACTGGCTTCTGACTATCCGTAACGACTGCCAAAGATCTACAAATGATAGCCGGGACCAACGGCTTAACGTGCTTTCCGAGGCACGTAGGAAACTCGGTATGTTAAGATGGTCACCCATCCACAGACGAACCTTGACAAGCGTTGCTTAACCTTGAAGTTCGATCTGTGCGGCTGTTATTCTTTAGCCACGAATTCCTCTCGTTATATCAATAATTAATAAATAAAAATCTTATATTTTAGACATTGGGCTGCTATAAGCACGTTAAAGCAAGAAACACACTGGTCCTACGTACGCAACGTTTGCAGCGCTTTGGCATCGTATCGTATATACGATAAGAGTTTCTACTGCATAGTTATTTATATAAAATTAAGACTCCAGATATCATAATGCCCTGCCTGGGTTGTGGAATCTGTTCAAAAGAGTTACCGCGGCCCTGGAACGCAAAGGGTACTAGGAGGAACACGGATAGGTTTTAGTCAGTAAGAGTCTGACACTCCCTTCTGCTTCACCCAAAGTGGGAGGAGTCATTTGATGATTTCCCATCATTAAAAAAAAATTATAGGTATCATAATGCGTTGCAAACGTTGAGTTCATGGGACCAGCAGTTTGTCTCTAGCTTAAATCTCTGGTAGGTACTAGCTGTCATATACAAATCTTTGACAGTTGTCAAAAATCTGTAAATGACAGCTAGTTGTGTTGACAGTCGTTAGAAACCGGAAAATTTTCGCCTACCGTGTTACCCAGTGACAGTGTCCGTGGTAGGCTGTCAAAGTTGTAAGGAAATTGAGACTTTTCTGACGAATTGCGATTGAAGTACGATTGCGGACGTTGTTGCTTGAAAAATATTAGAGTTAGCACTCGCTAGACAATATTATGATTTTATCACTGTAAAACTAAACTATTACCGATTTTCATAGGCAACTGAAAAACGTTTCTGCATTATGTAGCTTCTGAATTGAGGCCACGGAAAATTCTAATCCTTACCAACATTATAAGTGCGAAAGTAACTCTGTCTGTTTGTCGTGCTTTCCCGCCAACACTACTGAACCGGTTTAAATGAAACTTGGTACACGGATAGTCTGGAGCCTGAGAAAGGACATAGGCTCTTTTCATCCCGGGAATATGTTCCCTAGGGATCACGCGGGCGAAGCCGCTGGCAGAAGCTAGTTTATTATAAGTTCTCGTATACTCGTGTGCTCGATATAAAGGCTTGTGTGAAATTATACTGAACACGTTTATGAACAGTTAAAACTGATGCCAATTGACCTTATCATTGTGTTAACACACCAGTCGGTCGTTGTCAGCAATTTAATAGTAAGTTATTGTCTTAATGAAGGGCTCTCTTTCTTATTAAATAATAGTACTACGTGACAGTCGACATGACAGACTGAATTGATATGATATAAATTATTGATAATTAAGTAAGTACGTATAAAATTATTTAATAATTATTGTATACGTTTAAGTATCATCATAACTTTTTGTCAAGATCTACTTTAAATAACAAACTATAAACACAAAATAAAACTCCTAACTATGACATGGCGACAAAAAACTTCGTCCGCATCGCTGTCCACTGGAAGTGAGCCCAAAAGACTGGCGGCATTGCCACGTTGTATGGCAATGCTAATCCTCTGTCCGAGGTATAAAATAATTATGCTTCTTCTCTGGGTACAATAGCAGGATGCGGAGGAATTTTCGACACCACCTTTGTGTTTTTAGGTTAGCTGGATTTTGGTCTTCTTTCGTGTGATTTTTTATTTTTATTAACTGCTATAGAGGGTCTAGAACAGTTACGTTCTGTTAGCGGTAGTGAGGCGAACGTGATTGCCAAACCTCCAAAAATGTGTGTTGACACTTGATTGACAAACGCTGTCATAATGTCACGTGAGGAACCCCTAATATTTTGACATTTCGACAAACAGCAGCACTAACAGAAGGGCACTTTCTCTAGAGAGTGTTACTACGTACTTCAGTAGGGGATTTCCACGTTCCATATATTTTCATTAAATAAAAATATTAACAACTATCTTTTGTTAATTTTTTTTTCTTCGTACGCTCATATCCCGTTTTTCTCAATTATACATATAAACATTCCTCTTGAATCAATCTTTCCATTGATGAAAAATTAATCAACTGACGGAAAAGGCGACTTATTGAAGCCGCTGATTACGTGTTTGTTTCAACTCATTGTAATGATATTTAAAACAAATACTATCTTTTTTTTATTTGTAGTGGGTTTGCTTTTGACTCTACACAGACAAAGTCTACGACGGAGCGAGCCTACTCAGAAGGAGCCTGTTCACTCTAACTTTGAAGAGATTAGAGTTGTAAGCTTTTGGAAAAAAAACATTGCAAAAAAATACATTTAGGAATTCCAAAATCTACACAAAACATATTTCCACAGAACATCGACATGAACCAAGAAAAATATCGACGCACTCCCATCTCTAAAATTCAATTTTTATTTCTTCCCCTCCAGTCTCCCGTTACATATTTATCAGCAGCGTAGCACCATGCTTAATGATCCCTAATTCTATTACTACAGTCAATCCGTCTGTTTGTTTTGCAGACGAGATAATGCGACAAAAATATGACGTCGTGTTTTCGTAGACACTGTTTAAGAATTACTTTACAGATGGAACAAAATCAATGACTCGTGTTGCACCTGTCATCATTTCAGCCCAAAGAAGTCCACTGCTGGACATAGGCCTCCCCCAATATCCTCGACCGCTCCTGTGCGTCTCGTATCCAGCGGATACCCGGCCTTCATCAGGGCATCGATGGGTAGACGGTCGCCAGTACAGAATCTTTCGGCGCTCTCAACTATATATTTTCCGTGCCACTTAAGTTTCACCTCTCTGCAAGAGTGTTGAACATGATAAAAAGGATCGGCTGACAATTGGCTAAAGTATCGCTTAACAAACATTTTTCATGGGATCTCATCATCAGATCCTAATTTATACCTTTCATCATCAGATCAGCAACATGAGATGATGATTACCAGGCACAAATATCTGAATTGCGTTAGAAAGTTCATGAAAAACATTGTATGTGCCTATAAAATTTGAGGGTTGCCTTCGATTTTCGTGGGATCCCATCATCAGATTCTGACATGGTGACACTGGGACCAATCGAGAAATTTTTCAAATCGGTTTATAAATGACGGAGTTATGAGGTAACAAACATTAAAAAAAAAAAAACAAACCGAATTGAGAACCTCCTCCTTTTTTTGAAGTCGGTTAAAAAACAAATTTTAGTTCCGTCGACAGTTTGTCTGTATTACCCAATTTGTTTATAAAGGTTTCTAAGGTTGCCTGTCCATTTCAGCGGAGCGGACAAACGGAGAAATTTTAACCAATGGAATTTTTTTGCAATTCCATTGGTTAAAATTCTCTCCTCCGCTGAAATGGACAGACACCTTGAACCACGCAACGGATTATGAAATATCTTTCACTAATAGAACGAGCAAACAGCGAGTAAGATTTATGGTAACTATATTGTCACCCCGGAGGTAGGGATTAGTTTGTCGCTAGTAGCAATAAAAGTTTTCCAGTTTGGAGTGAATAATTCGCTACTTCTGGCAAGTGTGGTCATCGTCACGAACTTTAGTTAACCATCAGGTAAGTTACAGCTATTATGAAACAAACAACTATTACATTTAAGAGTTGAAACAGGATTCCTTATTTCCTCTTGTATTTTGACAATACGAAACTGTTGATCTTGACTGGTCAGTATTTTACAAATTTCCTCCCTATCTCCTTTAAAATAAAACAAGTGCAAAATCTTCCACACAACGTAAACAACCAACCCTCTGAAGCAGGGGTCCGCCCCCCTTATCTAACGGTACCAACCCCAAGGGGGCACTTATCAAATTATTGGGTGTACTACATTGAATATTGTGGTCAGAGGGATGAATTTAGTGCGGAAAGATTTAGTTAATCTTTAGGTATGTTAGGGTTGCAGCTTGTTAATTTTACTGTGTGATATGGGTTTTCGATAAACTGCCAATGATTAAGATTATGTTTTGTTTTTGAAGGTTTGATTTTAAAAGAAGTTATTGGCAAAAAGCTGCCAGGGTTTCGGCATTGTTCCATAGAGTAATAACCGCCCTGGAACGCAAAACCAAAGGGAATTTGAATGAACACAGATGGGTTTAGTCAGTAAGTGTCTGATGCTCCGGAGGACTCTCGGTAGTCATTTGATGACAACCCATCCAAAAAAAAAAAATATCGTCAAAACGAAGCTCCTACGACACCGCGTTGTGGTTAATTTTGAAACACCCTGGTAGTAGAAAAAAGATGCTTACCCTATAAAATAAAGAAACGAAACCTGTTCCAAATTTCAGTTTTAGGTGGTCAAAGTCGCTCTTGGTAAGCGTAAAAACGTTGACATATCTAGATGCTATAATAATGCCCTGACCAAAGATAAAACAGATAGATAAAACATTTATTGGAACAAAGAAAGAAACAATACACGAAAGCACAGTTCCAACACTAGAAAACACAAATAATTAAATGAAAAAACATAAAAAAGAAGAGACAGAATTTATGGTGGCAATTAGTAAACTAAAGAATTTGCCAGATTACCTACCTATATTAAAATATAATTACCAATCCCAAAGGAGATAAATCAAAGTAAGCAGGAGATAATAATGTGGCCAAGTGTGCACAAAAACAGGCGTACTCTCTGTTCTTGTACTCCAATCTAGCATCAACACATGGTAATTTTTTTTTTAAGAAAATCTCAAACGCCGCAAATATAACAACCTTATAGAGAATTACATATTTGAGCCGTTTGGCGTTGAAACAATAGGCCCATAGAGTCCGAGTGCGCATCGAGTCTATCGGGACATCAGTAAACAACTTGTCGACTGTTCACGTGACCAGAGGGCTGGGCTTTTCTTCGGACAAAGAATCAGCATTGCCATTCAACGCGGCAATGCTGCCAGTGTTCTGTGCACTTTTGCCATCGACAGCGATGCGTATTTATTTTTTGATTCTCACTCATTTATTTTGTTTTTTGCGTCACTGTAAATCATATCTTAAAATATACGGTTATATTTCTGATTCAGATTAAATGGTAGAAACATTCTAGTTGCTATAAGATTACCACAGATAAAAAAATGTGACTCACCGGAACTGGGTCGATCACTGTACCGGGTACAGTAGACCCACGCTGGCCAGACCATCGCGCCGTCTGCCATCGTGGTACCTACAGAGCAAAAAGTTACATTAGCAAGAAATAATACCGAAGAGGAGAACATTTTGAAAAACAGAAATGAAATAGACACACTTGAAAAATTAATCAAGATTCTAGGTTTATAGTTCCGTAAGAATTCGGTTGAAATTATTTAGTGTTCAAGAGTGATATACTCCAACCGGTTATTTCTCATAGCTTAATTGAAGTTCGTTCATGATTTTTATGCCAAACTTGAAATCTTTCTTGATTGCTATGTCTTTAATTTAAACAATAGATATTCTATCGTTTTATTACCGATATCTGCTAAGCTATCTACTTTGTCTGATTGCATAATCATTTCTCTACTACGTATTTTTCCACAAACATTTAATTGAATTCTGAATAATTTGTGTTTATTCAAAGATAAAGGATATTCGTATATCCTCAAAATTCTAAAGATCATCTAGAGCTTTTCCATAAGCAAATGTTTTATATGTCAATCACGATAAACATACACGCTTAGACAAGCTAGATTTCTTGAATGCAAAACTCTTACCGGTAGCCGAACTCTGACTGCTCCCACTATCTTCTCCTTTCGACAGGTCAATAGCTCCACTCTTCTCCCCCGGCTTCAGCTCAGGCACCCTCGACTCCTCAGGCTTAGCAGGAGCAGCCTCCTTCACAGGAGACATCTTCACCTCAACCCTGGTCTTAGACTTCCTCTTTGTCAAAGGATCTGTTATCCTCCTCCCAAAATCTGCCTTCAAAATATTGTCTATACTGAACTTTAGACAGTTCTGGTTGATGAAGTCCCTCTGCGATTCATTGTCTGGCGATTTTGGGGACACATAATTCATTCTTCTATTCTCATCCGTTCTTCTTAAATCCTGGTTCTGAGATTTCATTCTCAAGCCGAAGTTTAAGCCAAAAGGTTGAGGGTTAAGGTTTAAATTGCTTTGAGGAACTGGCATTCGACTTTGCAGCCCAGATTTTAAGTCTACTTGGTTTATTAGGGGATTCTGGAACAGGAGGGGTTGGTTTAGGAACATTAGTGGGTTTGGGGTGATTGGACTTGGCCTTAGGAGTAGCGGCTGATTCATATTTATATTTTGGTTCAATTGTGATATTGCATTCAAGTGCGTTTGTATGTGTTTGAAAGACGTCAAATTCTGTGATGTTTCCGGCCCTTTATGCTCAAAGGTTGGCAACGCTTCATTGCCCACCGAAAGCACAGTGTCATCACTGCAGCAGGAATTATCATCTATACTAATTTCGGCTCTAGATTCGTTCGTCCGATCGTCATCATCGTCAATGAGATCCGACGTTCGGCTATTCTCGTTGACCTCTCGTAAATCTTCGTAGTTCGGTGTGCTTTGCAGCAACTTGTCAGTTGAGAACACATTTTCTGGACTATGGCTGTCTCTCTCTTTCTTTAATACATTGTGTATGGCGAAAGAGGATGACAGTACGGGTCTGTCTTCTGCTTTTTCTTCGTCGTGGTATTCTGGACTGGTGGTGTCTCTCGTGTTTGGGGAGTAAGGCTCGTCATCGCTGTGGTCTTGGATTTTGATCCTGGAGTCTTGAAGGTGGGCTGAGGATACAGCAGCCATCTTGGTTTGGGGACGTTACGCCATCTGTTGGAGAAAACCAATAATTAGAACTTTACTTTGAAATGACACTTCATGCTTGAATAACAAGATAAAAAAGTTCGAACTGATTTAATAAAGGAAAATTTTCACGTTTTCACGCCTAAATCGCCATACGTGCTGGACATAGGCCGCCCCCAAAGGGGGGGGGGGTTCCATAATCGCCACGCTTGGCAGGCGGGTTGGCGATCGCAGTGTATGGTGTTGCGTTTTACAGAGAACACTGTGCAATAGGCATATGTTTTATTATAATATGTAGTGATATATACCATGGTAGCGAAAATGTTTACCAACGCGTGCGAAATAGCGGGCAAAAACTAGTGTCTTTCTTATTCTATTAATACAATATTTCAATCAATTCCAAGATCGATTCCATCAAACATAATCACATTCGATTCATTCGAAAAAAGTCTCACACTCAGGCACTAATTCAAAATGGAGCGTAATTTGTTTGATCCGATCTTCAAGATGTAATCCGGAAGTTATCAAACTGACTACTCTTCAGGCGCATTTTGTTTTTTTTTTTATTTTTTTTTGATGAGAAATCTTTTGAAATAACACCTCGGTTGTTTAATCAAGCAGACTTATTTTATGATTTCCCTCAGAAATGCATTTGATGAATAATTTGTTATAAATTAGACATTTTTTTTGAGGAGCTCGTAGCTAGATAATAACAGCCGCACGGGTCGATATTCAAGGTTAAGCAAAGCTTGCCAAGGTTGGTCTGTGGATGGGTGACCATCTTAACATACCGAGTTTCCTCCGTGCCTCGAAAAGCACGTTAAGCTGTTGGTCCCGGCTGTCATTTGTAGATCTCTGGCAGTCGTTACGCATAGTCAGAAGCCAGTAAATCTGACTCCAGTCTTGCCATGAAGTACCGTGTTACCCAGTTAACGGGTTGTGGAGGTCTGGTAGGCAGCCGCTCCTCGTAAAATACTGGTACCTATTCAGCTAAATCCAATATAGTTGGGAAAAGGTTAGGCAGATGATGATGATGAATTAGACATTTTTTTCATTGGCCACCACTATCAATCGTAATTTATAAAATTCTTCTGTTACTAAGTGACTGACAGACAACGCACAGCCGAAACTACTGGTCGCAAACTGATATTTGGCATGTAGGTTCCTTGGGGACAATCTATGGTCCGTAGCGAGAAGGCAAGGGAAGCGATCACCTTCTTGAGGAGCAAAGGAGGAGGCCGAACGTGTGAGAGAGAGGGAAACCTCACGTCCCAGTCGCCGCAACAGAAGAAGACGCCCCGGGCGTCGGGAGTCGCAGGACGATTCCCGGCCGCCGAAGGCGCGGGCCTGCGGACGGCGAGCAGTGGGTGGCTCGCCGTCTGATCAGAACTAGGCCCGGGTCGGCGGCGCGCTGCGATCCCAGCGCGTCTCAAAGAGATGTCAGCGTGGAAGACGGGGCCCGCTAGGGCAGGTGCCTGCTGGGGCTGCGGAATCTGTTCGAAAGAGGTGCCGTAGCCTTGGAACGCAAAGGGCACCAGGAGGAACACGGATGGGTTTTAGTCAGTAAGAGTCTGACACTCCCTCTTGCTTCACCCAGAGCGGGAGGAGTCATTTGATGATGTCACAACCTTAAAAAAAAAATAAGTTTCCTTGGGGAATGTAAGAGAGGATTTCCTGAAATTCCTAAGGGAACGGGAAAAAATGGGACATGATCGTACGATGTCGCGGGCAAAAGCTAGTCCTAATATTGTTCCGTTACTGACTGACAGACAACGCACAGCCTACTGTAGGTACCCCTATTCTATAACAACATTTTCGTGTCTTGACAGCGGATTCCAAGGTGATCAAAATTATATCAAACATAAGATCTTTTTGTTGTTTGCAATAAAGCTCACTTTGTGAGGTTTGTCACTCGGATGAAGCTCGATATCGAAATGGTTATTTACAGAATAGAGTAGGTGGTCGTAGAAAGCTGATATTTGGCATGTGGGTTCCTTGGGGAGTGTAGGGGAGCACTAAGAGAGGACTTCCCGATATTCCAACGGGAACAGGAAAAAACGGGATATACGCGTACAAAGTCACGAGCAAAAGCAATTGATTTATTAATTAAAATTTTGTGCAAAACTATTTGCACAAAATTTTAATTAATAAATCAATTGAAACTTCAAATAAATTCGAGAACTTTTCCCAAGAACAGACACAATTTGTCCTTTACCGAAACTAATGAATTCAAACCCGATATGTTTCTAATTAACATTAGCGTGCCTGATTGCTATTTAGAGCTGCCAGTTCGTACATAAATTAAGAGGGATCAGGGGTCACAGACTTGCATCATGTACCTATTTTCCTGAATGCCAATCTGGTGCTGGCGTCCTGTGGCTTTTGAGTTTTATCAATCTACTAGTTGACCCACGCAACTCCATCTGCGTCACCATTTTCATTACTGCTCCGCTCCTATTGGTCATAGCATGATGATATATAGCATATAGCCTTCCTCGATAAACGGGCTATTTAACACTGAAAGATTTTTTCTAATCGGACCAGTAGTTCCTGAGATTAGCGCGTTCAAGCAAGCAAACAAACAAACAAAATCTTCAGCTTTATATATTAGTATAGATTAGCTGTCGCTCTGGCGAGTCCCTTAGTCGCCTCTTACGACAAGCAAGATGATGCTTTAATGTAACTGTACGTTCGTATATCTATTGAAATAAATCATTGGCCATTAAAAAATCACACATCGCTGTCTATGACAAAAGGGCTCAGAACACGGGCAGCTTTGCCGCGTTGAATGGCAAAATAGGTGTTTGTCATAATTGCCTCTTAGTTCAATTAAATTATTCTTCGTACATTCTACACAAAGTAATTTCCTAGCATATTTTCGTTAGTTACAAGTTCGTGGTTCGTTCGTGGCGTGTTTTTCAGCCTCTCGTACATTTTCGGTCCGTAGAAAATTGTAAATAATATCTTCAACACAAGAGAATGGCATAGAACTCAAATATGTTAGAGAAACACCTCGTTAAAATATTAAAATATGACAGCTTAACAACTTCTCCGTGATATGAAGACCGTAATAAGACGTTGAGAGAGATTCAGACGTGCCGTATCTTCACGCTTTTCGTTTTTGAGGGTCGGCAGACTTGCATGAAAAAGGGACCAAATTGTATTTTGTAGAGTTACGAGCGCGGCGGAGAAGACTTGCAATTCTTATTCGAAGCGAGTGAAAAATCATCTATTGGTTCCAATGTTATCAAAACTGAAGAGTTTGTTTGGTTGAACGCGCTAATCTCAAGAACTACAGGGGGCTACTCTCTAAGCCTGAGGTCTGTAGTTTCAGCCTTAGTTGCGGGCGTAACGTACGTACGAAGTTCGGGTTCGGGACTAATCGTAATTCCTAAAAGAAGCCGAAACTACGGTATTGGGGTTTAAAGAGTAGCTCTTTTGGTTCGAATTAAATAGCCCATTTATCGAGGAAGGCTCTAGCCTATATAGCATCACGCTACGATGATTCTATGCCCTTTAGTCTTTTCATTGTGCCTAAGTCTTCAAACTCTGCAGGTAGCCAATCAGCTCGCAGGTTCAGTAAGGTGAAGTGAACGCAAATAATGATAAACGTGTACATATCGCGGTGACGGTAGACGTGGGACAAGAAACTTGCTGCATATACCTACGTAGTACGGGAGGTAAGGTGCTCTTGTCAAAGTTTTTTTATACTATTTATAGGCATACGTTTGACCACTATCTCACCTAATGGTGGCGATGATGCGGTCGAAGATGCACGCTTGCCTAGAAGTAACCTATTCACTCTTGACTTAAAGACTCTCAGGTTGTACCTATCAGGAAACACAGACTCTGGCTGGAAATTCTACTCCTTACTTGTACGCATTATGAATGTGTTCCCAAATCGTTTTATGCGTGTGGGTGGGATGTTCACCATGTGCCGGTGGCGTGATAAAAAGACATGTTATGGTCACAAGCGAGGTTTACTTATAAATTAACAAAAACTAGCCAAGTGTGAGTTGACTCGTTTACAAAGGTTCCAAACTCATTTTTGAAACATGTTATTGTAACACTATAAGACTTCTTATAAGTTATCCTGTAATTTGTAGGTAAATAACTATTATAAGCATTTTTCCAAATTTTTAGGCTCAGTAGTTTCGAAGAAAAGGGGGGAATGGTCATTTTTGGTCTAATTACTCGAAGAACTTCAAAACTATTTATTTTAAAATTATTATAAACTGTAATTAAAACTCTTACAGCAAGCTCTTTCATTTGAAATGTCACACAGTACAGATTGATTTTTTTTTTTTAATTTTCTAGTTTGTCCCCAAATAGTGAACCCCATACTAAGTCCATCCACTCATCCTTTTAAAACGTGGTCATGATTTTAGCATTAACCTTTCGGTCTCTGGTAATCCTGTGTTGTAGTAGAACGCTTTCTAACTTATTAGGAACAATTTTCCAATTTACTCACGTACAAAAGGTTGTAATTTTATTTCGGCCTTCTTTCTTACATTTAATGCTTCAAAATTAAGTACTTCTACTAAACAGCTCAGTATTAATGGTGGAGTTAACCCTTGCAATTAAGTTAATGTAGTTGTAGTTAAACTCGATGGCATTGGCTTGAGGTTAGAACATAAAATGAACGGGGTTAGAGACGCTAATAATTTGGGTGACGACGGCAAATGTTTTTGAGTTAGGAGAGGATGGTTCATTTATTTTTATTAAAATAAATGTACTGATTGTAAGCTCTAATACTGAGGTTTAGGTTCTAAGTTTAATATTCAGTTCAAGTAAAATGTTTTTAAGTTTTTACTTCTGGAATTTCAGCAGCCTGGAGTCTGGATTGTTGTCTGGTTTATGGCAATGAACTCGCTCCCTATAATGTGGATTTAAACATAACTGGAGAAAAGTGGGTGTACTTTAGGCATAACTCGGTCTTAACTTTCAAGAAAGACGGGCATGATTTATTTTTCATTCAAATAAAAAATATATTTATTTTTGAATATTAATATTGAGTACAACACGAATTTTCGCTGATTTCGTAGAATTATTCATCAAAATCTAGGCTTTTAGATACAAAAGTAAATTATTTAAATGACAAGCTTTTAGAGAAGACTCCCAGAATTATTTTGACATGATTAATTGACACCCCACTTAACATAGCACTTTATTTAATAGAATTAGACTCGAATCAAAAGCTGCAAATAGCTGTCATTTCTAAATCTGTCACAAGCTTGTAAATTAGTCATGTAAAAGCTAAATCATAAAACAAACAGTTTATTTTTAGTCAGGACTGTTTGGTTCTTAGAATTATATTTAGATTTTAGCGTCATTTGATTAATTGCTACTTGAATAATATTGTGATGGCAAGCTTATAATATTGTGTAACATTCATATAGCTAATAATTGAAAAGAAAAACATATTCCAATTTAATATTATACAACTAATATTATAGAAATTATAGGTTTTTTGAAGGCACAAGAAAATCTTTAAATAATAAGAAACGTTTTTTTGTTAATTGGTATTCAATACACAGAAACGCCACGAAATATTTGAAAATATACTGTAAACTTGATTATGATTTATCAAATAGAGGTTTAGTCTAATCGCTACTATTGTGGTGAACTATCACATTAAATTTAACTAAGTATCGAAATCTATTATCAAGAACCCACTGATTAACCTAAACAAACTAATTACATTCCACAACAAAAATAATCCCTCACGAAAATCGCAAAACGCAAGTAGAGCCTCTTTCGTACCATACCGTCTCGAGACCACACACGATGAACGTACGCGCTCCAACCAGATATTTCGTTTAATCCGACCACCAACTTACATTTACCGTCCGCAAAACCATTTTACTACCACCTCCCCCTACATTATGCAGTTACACAACCGCAAAATTAAAGTTGCCAAAGCACGAGACGAAACCACGATAATTCCCAACCAAAATTAATGAAATTTCGACTTTATGTCATTCCATTTAGGTTGATGGCAAATGCAAAGCTAAGTTGGTAAAAGATTCTGTATCTGAAGTGTAGCGAATTGATTTTTTTTTCTTTTAGTATCACGATTTCGCAATTTTAAAGGTGTTACTTGTGTGTCAGTACTTGTACGGCTGCTAACTCGAAAATGATCAGTTATCATAGTAATATTAAGTACTATTATTTGTAGGTTTTCCAATCGATTGATTTGCTGAACAAATTGTACGATTAAGGTTTAAGAGGAAACGCGGGCGGATCGACTTTGTATGTAAAGTCATAATTCGAGGTTTCGCTCTCGCCTGTTTCCTCCTCCAATATTGGACCGACTTAAAAGATATTTCACAAACTGAATAAGAAGAATGTATACTGTGTCCGTATGTTTTATTTATTCATTAATAGTTGCCAAATTTGGGCCACTAGGGCTTTGTTGACAGCGGTCTATTTCACAAATTTGACCATTTTTTGAGGGTTCTAGTGCTTATACAGTTAATATATCATCAAAAAAGAAACCATAAGAACATAGTATGTATCTTTCTTATTCAGTATATGAAATTTCTTTTAAATCTGTCCAATATTGGTGGAGGAAATATGCGAGAGCCAAACCTCGAATTATGACTTTTTCCATACAAAGTCTTTCCGGCCGCGTTTCCTCTTAAGGTTCAAGGGTAATTATTGCTTGCAAAAGCTGTAAGAGCGGTAAATCATAGGCTTTAAATGTATTTTACGTTTTAGCTACAGGATATTAGCTATATATTTTCAAAACTTCCCTATTAGATGATTTTCTGTGATGATATCAGTATAATTGTCAATAACTTTCTCTGTGGAACTCACATACGTTTTGCTTTATTAACAACTAGTTGACCCGCGCAACTTCGTCTGCGTCACAGTTTTCATTACTGCTCCGCTCCTATTGGTCTTAGCGTGATGATATATAGCGTATAGGCTTCCTCGATAAATGGGCTATCTAACACTGAAATATTTTTATTCAAATCGGACCAGTAGTTCCTGAGATTAGCGCGTTCAAGTAAACAAACAAACAAACTCTTCAGCTTTATACATTAGTACAATTTTTTTTATACAAAGAATTAGCCAGGCCATTAGGCCAGCACCTTGGGTCCCTAAAGAAAATTGTTCAATATCAGCGGGTCTAAAAAGGTCACTTTAGCAGAATCAGATTAAACCACATCACGCTACCCGTCACTGTCAAATTTTCCCAATCAACCTTGAACCTAATGCGTTAGCGATAAAGATCAAAATGAAATTGGACAGATTGTTGTGTGATTAATATGATTATAAGGAGGAGCTTGTGGCTAGATAAAAACAGCCGCAAGGGTCGATCTTCCAGGTTAAGCAACGCTTGCCAAGGTTGGTCTGTGGATGGGTGACCATCTTCTCATACCGAGTTTCCTCCGTGCCTCGGAAAGCACGTTAAGCCGTTGGTCCCGGCTGTCATTTGTAGATCTTTGGCAGACGTTACGTATAGTCAGAAGCCAGTTAATCTGATCCAGTCTTGCCATGAAGTACCGTGTTACCCAGTTAATGGGTTGTGGAGGTCTGGTTTGACTGGAAGCCGACCCCAATAAAATTGGGAAAAGGCTAGGCAGATGATGACAATATCAGCAGAAAAACGTCCACTGCTATATGTTATTGTGGTCTTTTGTTGATATAAATAAATATGTAACTGTTTTTTGTCCAATAATTTTCTAAGGGATTCTGAAGAGAGACTTACCTAGTGTTATCCGTAGGAATAGAATTATTTTAGGATGGGAAAACATCAAATTACTCCTCCCGCTGCTGGACATAAGCCTCCTCCAAAAGGGGAGGCTTTGCCATAATCGCCAAGCTTGGCAGGCGGGTTGGCGATCGCAGTGAATTGTGTTGAGTTTTACTGAGAACGCTGCTCCCGCTCTCTGGCGAGTTCGGCTGATGAAATACAATACAAAATCCTTTTTTTTTCAAATAGACCAGTTACAGGCACTTTTGAATAGTCAAGGTCTATCAATCAAATAGATGAAGCTAATTCTTCGTGTAGACAAGAGCAGCAAGTAGCTCTGCAGCAAAACGCACTCACCGACCTTATCTCCAGCGCGGCAGTTGCACGTTCCAAAGAATAGATCCTATGAGAGTATTTATAGACACTCCTTTAAATCAGTGTTTACAAAACTAATGGTTACAATCGTTATGAAACAATTATATATGGTTTTGAGGACCTGGGGGTGCCACGGGACCGAATTTAAGTTCCCGTGTCACCCCTAGGAGTGTCCTGCAGGGGTGTTTTGGGTACGGAATGGGTAGTTTGGGATTTGGGTGTCCACGGCACGCACACTTTAAAAATTAACCCTGTATCTATTAATCGTAACCCTAAAAAGCTCTCAACATGTAAGATTTCATTAAAAACCCATTTATTCATCACTACATATTATAAAACAAAGTCCTTCGCCGTCTGTCTGTCTGTTTGTTCGCGATAAACTCCAAAACTTCATGCTGTTATCACCGATGGATAGAATGATTCTCAAGGAAGGTTTTAGTATATATTTTGAATAGACAAAATTAAAAAAAAAATTAAGAAAATTGTAGCGCGGACGAAATCGCGCGCGAAGTGCTTGTATTAAACATAAACTTGGATAATCTACCGGTAAGTTAAAAGTTTATTTTAACAACAAAAACCCTTGACAAAGGAAAATAGCATGTCACAATACAATAAACAATTTAATTGAAATGTTGTAGTAACATGTGCAAAAGCGATACTAATGTAAATAATACGTTGACAGCCGCCATTTTGAAATGTCAGATGCAATTAACTTTATAAAATGGTGTCAACTTGTCTTTAATTCAATCTGCTTTTATCATGAATTGTGTGACAAGTTACAATAAATTAGTTTTCATTAATTGTGACAGCCAAATCGCGATTTATCAGATTTTGAGGTTAAGCTAACTTTATGATGGTGGCCATTGTTTTTTCTATCGCTAGATAAGTACTATCAGCGACAGTCAGCATCAGTCTGTCTGACATATCGCTGAAATGGATATTTTCAGTGCAGCTGTAAGACACCCTTATTAGTTATATCTACCATTTCTTGTTATGTACTGTGAGTGTTTCACATAAATGCGCTCTAAATAAACATTATTTTATTCTTATTCTAAAACTCAGCAAGCACATAAAGCCGGTGCTCCCAGCTGTCTGGTATAGGTCTTTGACAAATTAGAGGTATGTAAAAGTAATAATTCGAGATTTGGCTCTCTCCTGTTTCCTCCTCTAAAATTGGACTTTAAGTAAAGAGTGAATAGGCTACTTCTAGGCAAATGTGCTCCATCTTCGACCGCATCATTGCTTACCATCAGGTGAGATAGTGGTCAAACGTATGCCTATCAAAAATAAAAAAAAAACAAACTGAATAAGAAGAATCCCTATATTTTTCCTTTTTGATGATATATTAACCGTATAGTGCTAGTTCTGCCCTCAAAAAATGCTCAAAATTTTCTAATAAACCGTTGTCAACAGAGCCCTTTTTTAATTAAGGATGTGAAATCATCAAATGACTCCTCCCGCTCTGGGTGAAGCAGGAGGGAGTGTCAGACTCTTACTGACTAAAACCCATCCGTGTTCCTCCTAGATCCCTTTGCGTTCCAGGGATACGGTACCTCTTTCGAACAAAGTCCGCAGCCCCAGCAGGCACTGGCCCTAGCGGGCCCCGTCTTCTTTGCTGATAGCTCTTTGATGCACGCGTGGAACACAGAGCGCCGTCGACCCGGGCCTGGTTCTGATCAGACGGCGAGCCACCCAATGCTCGCCGTCCGCAGGCCCGTGCCTACGGTGGCCGAGAATGGCCCTGCGACTCCCGACGCCCAGGGCGTCTTCTTCTACAAATTTGGTGACTACTAATGAAAAAGTAAAGGACACCTTCAAAAGTAAAGGATCCTTCTTATTCAGTTTGTGTAATATCTTTTAAATATTGGAGGAGGAAACTGGCGAGATCCAAACCTCGAATTATGACTTTCTACATACAAAGTCTATCCACCCGCATTTCCTCTTAATCAAAGTTACACTGGTGGTCTGCCTGACAGAATAATGACCACCAAGGTAAAATTGAACAGTCGCTCAATTTATAGATACAACTTTTTATGACGAGCTTTCGAAATTTTATACGGAATAAGACAACCTATTGAAGTGATATTTTTATTAAATTTTTACAGAATTTTTATTAAATTTTTACAGAACATTTGATGACATTTTGTATGGAATATAATTTCAGCCAAATGGCTGCCGCAACTTCGCTGAAGGTGGTGTAAGTGGCTACTATTTAAACGAAGTAATGGAACCCTAGTATCTACAAAATTAATAAACAGCAAAACCGAAAAAGACCAGCGCAACATGGACTTTCAAAATGCACAATTTCTAAGGAAATTGCAGTAGGTATAAGATCCTTAATCAAAGATTAAAATCAAGAAATAAACTTAGAACTGGTGTGAAAACTTAATCTTGATACATTAAATTCAGTCCATCATTTAAGGTAAAATGGACGTCAAATAAAAAAGAACTTGATACAATAAATTTTTATCGCGCCAAATACACTTCAATGTGTTATTTGCGACACCTAGAGCCCTCAAAAAGGAAAATAACGGTCGCAAGCAAACAACCTTAGACTCATTTGACGTTTAAATTGGCGGGAAAAATGCAAACGTCACTTTGACAGTTAACTTTTTTTATTCCTGCGCGACCGCGTTCCGTTCACCGTGCTAATGCTTAGTGGAAACATTAAGAAGTGACGTAAAAGGAATGCCCACATACAGCCTGTGTCCTGTTGATAACTATCAAACGAGGTGGTTTTTACTAGTGCAAATTTTAAATATTAAGATTTTTTATTAAAGAAATATGTTTCAGCTGTTTCGCTATAAATTTTTAGCAAAAACGGGATATTTTTATTGCGATGTGTCAATGCTTATCCATCATTTTTATCTTTGAACGTTTAGTTTGCAGATGGTTGCTAATAAGAACGCACCTCATATGTTTCAAAGTGTTTGAATTATAAATTGTTATAATTTTAAAGCCATTAGTGACTATACTTATGATGGTTACATAGTTTACTTACCTATGTTTGTGGGTATAATAAAAAGTAATGTTAGTCTGTCTGTTTAACTAAAGACCAAACTAGTTCGAAAGAATGAATATTTCAGGAAATATTCATTCTTTCGAACTACATGAACTTAGAGGGCTATATTGATGATTAAAATGGTTATAATTCTTTAGATAAATACGCGTTACGGTCGCAGATCGCATTTGGTCCACATACAGCTTCACACTGACCGGCAAATTGCAAAAAACATAAAAATATTTGAATTTCGCGGGCTACCCTGGTGCATCCACCTTAATAGATTTAATTGAATAATAGATAGAAAATTTTAACATGGTATGTAACTACCAACATAGTACCTACCATAGATATAAGAACTGTTTTTTGTATTTCTGTGGTACTTACTAAAGTTCGTTTTTTTATCACAGAGATTAATTTGACACGTGCAAATGTCAAACTCCAAACTGAAAAAACCGGCTAAGTGCAAATCGGACTCGCAGACGAAGGGTTTCGTACCATAACCCTTAATTTTTATTATTTGTTGTTATAGCTGCAATAGAAATACACAATCTATGATAATTTACTATCTATTACGGTTCTTGAGTTACAACCCGCTGACAGACAGACGGACGGACGCGGAGGCTTAGTAATCGGGTTCCGTTACTGCTTTGCCGTTAATCTTTGGGTTAGGAACCCTAAAAAGAAAGAACAATCACTTCAAGTTAGTTTCTGGGATTAAATAACGAGCTATACATAGGTACTTATTTAGGACTTTTTTGTCATTTTTTATCAGACATAAAACCGAAAAGAAAATTGATAATTTTCCGAGATGAAATTATACTAGGTACCTTCCTACTTTTTCAGGGTTCCGTACTCAAAGGTCAAAACGGAACACTAGCTTTATATTGTGTTGTTGTTCCGTACCCCCTGATCGATTGTGTAACTAAACCTGAATGTTTGCTATCCTAATCAATATATATATAAAATTCTTCCGTTACTAAGCGACAGACAGACAGCGCACAACCGAAACTGTTGGTCGTAGAATACTGAAATTTGGCATGTAGCCTCCCTACACTCCGTAGAGCACTAAGAGAGGATTTGCCGAGATTCCTACGGGACTAACAAACGGTTTATGCGCGTACGAAGTTGCGGGCAAAAACTAGGAATAATATTATAAAGAGGTAAGATTTTTTGTATTTGTTTGTAACGAATAGGCTCTACTGTACCGATTTTAAGCATTTTTTCATCAATAGAAAGCTAAATTATTATCGGGAAGTAACATAGGCAGCAATTTGAATTAAAAAAGAAATTGGAGGTCCTTAATTAAATTGTAGCGCGGACGAAGTCACGGGCGAAGTGCTTGTGCCAAATAAATGGCCAATTTTATGCATAATGTACCCTAAAACCATTTATAAATTACCCAAATTCTGAATCAATTAATTACCTACATGGTAATCACATAAAAATCGATGGTTTTACAACAAAATTGGACACCATTATATTTTATGGTAGACACTAATAAAAACCATCAAATTATACAATAAAATAATTAAATTCGCTAATTGAATGCCGTAAATGATTTAATTAAGATTTTTTGTGAATCACTAGCCATTTGAGAGTGTGAAAATTGTATTTTAAACTAAGAATTTACATTTTTTTTCTACTGGTTTTCTACCGGTTGCATTTTGGGGAATGTGCGACGGAATCGCATAATTTAATTCCGCCAAGCCCGTTCCATCATCGGACCACAAGACGAACGGCGATGCGCCACCGATACGCGGTGGATATCCCACCCACACGCACAAAACGTTTTGGTAACACATTCATAGTGCGTACAGCTAAGGAGTGAAATTCCCTGCCGGAGTCTGTGTTTCCTGATAGCTACAACCTGGCAGTCTTTAAGTCAAGAGTGAATAGGTTAATTCTAGGCAAGCGTGCTCCATCTTTGACCACATCATCGCTTACCATCAGGCCATCAGGTGAGATAGTGATCAAGCGCGTGCCTATCAATAGTAAAAAAAAAACATAATTGTTTTATTTCAACATTAGTGAAAACT
This sequence comes from Lacanobia oleracea, assembly GCA_950371165.1. Lineage (NCBI taxonomy): Eukaryota > Metazoa > Arthropoda > Insecta > Lepidoptera > Noctuidae > Lacanobia > Lacanobia oleracea. The sequence continues at coordinate 14,400,581 of OX493413.1, forward strand.
GAAGATCCCTTGTCTAACCATCTCATAAGAGGAAACGCGGGCGGATAAACTGTGTAGGTATGTTAAAAGTCATAATTCAAGGTTTGGCTCTCGCCTGTTTCCTCCTCCAAAATTGGACTGATTTAAAAATTATTACAAAAACTGAATAAGTACAAAAAAAAAAAAAAAATCTGTCTGTTTTGTGCGAGTCCCAAATAAACATTTTTCTTTCTTTTTTTTTTTTTCAAAATGTCTTTTGTTCAACATACAGCTTCACACTGATCGGCAAATTTCAAAAAACATAAAAATATTTGAATTTCGCGGGCTACCCTGATGCTTCTACCTTATTATACCGAGGTTCCTCTGTGCTTCGGAAAGCACGTTAAGCTGTTAGTCACGGCTGTCATTTGAAGATCTTTGGCAGTCTTTATAGACAGTCGGGAGCCAGAAAATCTCTCAACAGTCTTGCCAAAGAATACCGTGTTACCCAGTTAATGGATTGTGGAGGTCTGGTAGACAGCCGCTCCATGTAAAATACTGGTATTCAGCTGAATCCGGTTTGACTGTAAGCCGACCCCAATATAGTTGGGAAAAGGCTAGGCAGATGATTCATTCGTGGAATAAAATTGACGACACGACGATTGAAAACCGTTATTTAAAATCTGTAAACAAATGGGATAAAGAAAATTCTGACATTGCATTGGAAAAATAAGCACTGAATTAAATTTTTTCTAAACATGTAACAGACATTTTTATGTAGAACATTATTACCCACCCAACGAACCAAAAGAAAGTATTTTAATAGCCAAACACAAGGCGTTGGACCAAATTGGCGTGACACAAAATATGTGGGGGTGAGCGGTGCTCCCCTACCCTCGTTTTAAAGTGTCATGTAAGGTTTACGTTCGATCTTCTTTTTGTTAACATTGTTTCAGAATGTTTAAAGTTTCGTAGTTACTTTGTGACACACACAGAATTTATTAATAATCAAAACCCGACTGCACAATCTCCATTTAATTTCCTTCATTTTCATAACTACTTTGGTTTTTTTTTTAAATATTAACGACTTACAACAATTTCGCTCCAAAATATCAGCCATATTGTTTTTTTCTAAACGCTTGTCTAAGGACAGTTGGGTTTTTGAAACGAATCTAACGACACTTTAATGGTCGATATTCATCTAGCCGTTTGGACCACGTTTAGCCGTAATAAAGAAATTTAGATATAAACAAACACACAAGATAGGCGCGAAAAACAACCCTGCCTTGGCAGTCGGGTAAAAAACCATTTTATCACCTACTCCAGTTAATATATTTTTATACTCTTCTGATAAAAAATGAAGGAGTAAAATGGTTTCATCTCGACGATTTGGAGGTGATTTGGTGTTTTTTTCTTATTGTGTGATACCGATAGATAAATTCTGGCTAAACCAAATTACGCATCATATCATGTAGATTACTAACAATTTTCAGACGTACGAAAAGCTGCTTCATCTGCACGCTGTTTTTAAGCTTTTTTCGAAAGGAAAGCCATAAGCTTTAAGCTGCTGGCATCATCCCAGCCGTACATCATGAGGTGGTTAATTCTATCCACTTTCACATCACCCACGTTAAAGAATAGAATAGAATGCATATATTTGTCAGAATATTGTACAAAGCTAGTGTTATTTACACTAAAATATATTACGTCCATAATATTCTGCCGTTTCCAGCGTACAAATATAGTTGGTAAAATTATAGGTCATCATTACATTATTAGGTACATACAATTATTAACAATAACAATGAAATAAATTGAATAACAGTTGGGAAAGAGATTCTATAAGTCAGAATTCAATGAAGTCAGAGAGATAAAATATGATTTATGGGCAATAATGACAATTATTATTTAGGTAATTTTTCGTTCATAAAATCTTCAGTCGAATAATAACATTTGCTTAAAAGGAAGTCAAATAGACGTTTAAATATTCTTTGGCTTAGAGTTTTGAAGCCATCAGGTAATTTGTTGAAGACAGTACTGGACATGCAGTATACATTATTAAAAAAACAATTTGGTTCTACGCCTAGCAACATTGAGCATAATGCACTTTCCGGCTGGGTCTGGATTTTCGTTCAAGGAGAAGGCCTGTCTGCTCCAACCGTGTCCTCCTAAACCACAGTATTACGTAGCAGTAATTAACTAAGTCTAATTTCGCCAATAATTTACAGGCCGCTTTCTCTTAGCTCATGTTGCTACTAATAATTTATTAATAGAACTACCATTTCGCGTGGTTAGTAATGCAAAATCGAAATTTTGTTTTGTATAATCTGAAACGCTAAGAAACGCTGGCGTGACGACTGGGCAAAGATGGCGGAAGAATGGGGTATACCTTTGCCCAGCAGTATTGTGTTAAAAAAAACTCAGTAAAGCTGCTCGTCCCAGCTGTCATTAATTTGTAAATTTTTAACCGTCGCGTCGTTACGGCAGTTACCATCATCATAATTTTAGTTGAAAGACGTCTACTGCTGGATATAGGACTCCCCCAAGGTGGGGGGGTTTGCTATAATGGCCACGCTCGGCAGGCGGCCCCCTACGGCACCGGCTGACACCATGCGGCACTCAGCCGCAAAAAATGACTGGATAACACGACACCTCTTGGCAAGTCCATGAAAATTCTAAAACCGTTGTCATTGGAAAAAGTGCAAAAAAAACCCACATTCTTTAACGGAAGAAAAGTCCAACCCTTCCAGAAACCTAGAAAAGTTCACATGAAAAATAAACAAAAAAAATTTCGATCAACATTCGGACCAACCACCGAAATACAAAATTACAAAATAATTATGTAGCTTTGCCCCCGGGCATTCGTGATATATCTTCAATAAAACATGCCCAAACAATAATATATAAATTACAGACACACAAACAAACAGACGTTTATAAGACGTAGTAAAGTTTGTAGGTTTGTTTACAAAACACAAGATTTATGATTTTAAAATCGCTTCTGGGGTTTGTTTTAATTGGTTTTTCAAATGTAAGATGGGCTTAAACTGTTGGTGGAAATTGTCTGAAACGCCTGTAGTTTTTAAATGTGTTCTATAGATGTTCATGTCGTCGTAAACGTGATGTTTACCGACTTGAATAAAATGAGGGCTTCGCGTTTGAATTCACCGCTAGAGGCGCTAGTGTAGCGTGAGGTCGTCGTTATGTCAAATTTCACTGTTGGTTGGCTTTTGACTCAAGTTTTTCACTTATTTGTTTCGATTTTTGTAAATATTTTACTAAAACAGCCTGGCTATAGCAGATTAAGTAACGTATCTACCGACCACCGCATTAAACTTTCTTTTTTTGTTGTAAATATGTAGATATATTATCTTCTATTTTTTTCGGTTGTAATGAGTCGTAGCACTGCGTAACTATTTATGGTGTATTAAATCGCACGTTTACGGCATCATACATATTTCTTCTTCTAACTGATCACATGCGCGTAATAACAACTTTACTCGACAGTGGCGCCAACTGGCGAGTACAAAAACGGTAGTCCTCATTGCCTGGTACATATACAGGGCAAAATCAAATACAAGGTATTCATCTATCCAGGCTGTTTTGTGCGACTGCTAAGCAAAGGCAAACCTCTCCCTGTTCCACATAACTCTGTTCTTTTCTAGAACGAGCCAGTCTTTTGCTAGAAGTCGAGATCGTCCCGCCAGCTTTGCCTTCGGGCACCAATTCGTTGGTCAGTTTAACCCATTTCTCGTTTGATATGCGGCAGCCAAGTCCAGCCCTATTCTTATGGTGCTTTAGCTAAATACAAACAAATATTTAAAAAAAATGTACAAATGCCACATACATACCATGAAATCCCAACATTAATTTATTTATATTTGATGTACAGTAGTGGTACCTATATAGGCGGACTTAATGCAACAAGGCATTCTCTACTCGTCAACCTTTAGGTTAAAAATATTAAACTGTGGAGCGTGCAAAACAAAATACTTTAATTTTGAGATAAAATTTTCTTTCATCAAAAAACAAACTACAGATTAAGAATAAACAAACAATCGATCAAATAACTCCATACAACATAAACTTCGTTGCATCACGATCTCCTTTATCATTGAGTAGATTTGCCATAAACATTGCGCGTGAGTCGCTCCAGGATGTTAGCGCCATCTAGCGGTCGAGGCGAGAATTAGATGACGTTTGAGTATTTTTAACAGGTCGGGTGGGGCGCATTCGAATTTGGAATTTCACGTTTTATTGTTTTTTTATTAGGTAATGATGGGTTTGCTCTTGACTCTAGTCTGTGTCAGAGATGACAGAGACAAAGTCTACGATGATGGAGCGAGTTTAGCCAGAAGGAGTCTACTAGTATGATTAGCTACTCCATTATAAGTTCATCACAAAATGCCTATAAAATAAAATGATACAATGATTGATAAAAACTGTTTTTTTTTTTTTTGACTACTGCTTGAAATACGTACTTACAGCTAACGATTTGCATTGTCTGCCAGTCTTTGTTTTGTCAACAGTTCAAAGGTTATTTCTTAGCAAACGCGCTCCATCATCGTCCACATCATTGATTTCCTCAGATGAGAATGTAGTCAAACACAAACCAATCAAAAATATAAAAAAAAACTAGTTGACCCGCGCAACTTCGCCTGCGTCACAATTTTCATTACTGCTCCGCTCCTATTGGTCTTAGCGTGATGATATTTAGCCTATAGCCTTCCTTGATAAATGGGCTACCAAACACTGAAATAATTTTCCAAATCGGACCAGTCTTTCTTGAGATTAGCGCGTTCAAGCAAACAAACTCTTCAGCTTTATATATTAGTAAAGATTTATGTTCTACGCCTTCGCACTCGACCCGTTTGTCCACGAAATTAAACATAACAATGGCTAAAAACCACTTAATCAATACAAATAAAACCTCATTTAATACAATTAATCATCGAAAAGGTTGAATCACACATGGCAGTCAAAATCGCAACCACTGGAAAAAAAATAAGTTTGTTGATGATACCAACCTAACGGCATAACAAAAGAATATATTGCCAACATAACAAGGTGCTAAAAACATCACATATTACAGTCCGCCATACATATTTGAGACCATAATTTATCTGATTAGCGTACGATATACGATTAGTCACATATTTTAAATGGTAATATTGTCACTTTATGTTAATTCTGGCTTTGTTTTCCATAGTAAGCTCATTTGAAGATGTTAAACAAAAGAATTGCGTCATGGCGGGAAGTCGCTACTGTTTGAATTGATGACTCTGAGTTGGGTTCAAAGAAAAGTGGTTTTCGTGAAAATCAAAATGGCTGCCTGACTATGGTGTAAGCAAATATGTTTGGCGCTTTGAATCTAAATGCTAAGATGGAAATTAAATGATTTTAAGCCAGTTTTTCCATTCAGTAAAATTTTATTTCCAACCAAAATGTGCTTTCGTAGTTACCAAATATTTCGATCTGGTACATTTAAAAAAATAATCATTTGCAGGGTAGGTGTGTTAAATGGGGAAAAGTACCTAATCGGTTAAATTATAATAAAAAAATTGAAATAATCAATTTGGTTGGTTTAGGACTGAGCGTCAAGTCGCAATTTCGTATTAAATTAAAAATATTGTAAAACTAGAGTAGATATTAGTTGATACTTTGTCCTATTTATTGAGGCTAGATAATAACAGCCGCACGGTCAATCTTCAAGGTTAAGCAACGCTTGCCAAGGTTGATCTGTGGATGGGTGACCATCTTAACATACCATGTTTCCTCCGTGCCTCAGAAAGCACGTTAAACCGTTGGTCCCCGTTTTAGATCTTTGGCAGTCGTTACGGATAGTCAGAAGCCAGTAAATCTGACTCCAGTCTAGCCATGAAGTACCGTGATACCCAGTTAAAGGGTTGTGGAGGTCTGGTAGGCAGCCGCTCCTCTTAAAATACTGTATTCAGCTAAATCCGGCTTGACTGGAAGCCGACCCCAATATAGTTGGGAAAAGGCTAGGCAGATATGATGACTTTGTACTATTTATTATAATTAAATCATACTAATAAATTAAAATGCAAAAATATTCCTAATGAGGTTTAATTGTAACAAAAGACAAATTAATTACATTTTAAGCATAATTACAGCATTTGTACAAACAACCTTAAATTAGGGTGAGACTCCCAATTAATGGCTTAGGTAATTATTTATCAGTAAAATGTGGAGAAACCAGAAAATTGTTTTCTTGTAAGTTTTTATTTATTTCTTTTCGTTATGGTTTTCTATCAAATCTTATAAATAGAAAAGGGTGTATTTTGAGTAACAAATTAATTTTATTATTACCTACACTTATGTGTAATTATAAAAATATTGTTGTGGCTGGCAGTTTAAGAATTCGTTTTTTTTTTGTTATTGTCAGTAATTATGCGAGTTCACATTTATTTTTGTCTTTTTTAATTATTTTTAGAATAATATCGCACAGGCAAAACCACTGGGTACACTCCAAAAGCATGAAATGCTCAGGAATTCTTTATTTTAAATATTAATACGTAAACACTAAGGAATTATTTACGAAAAGTCATACCTGACTGTTATTTTTGCCGATGAGAAATGCAATGGAACTGTTAGGCTAGAAATCAATAAACTACGTCATATATTTATCATCATCTGCCTAACCTTTTCCCACACACCTCCCCTTACATCATATATTTATATTAAAATGAAAATTAAATTGCCACTTGATTGAGAACGGCTCCACCATTTGTCAGTTTTTGTTTAACCAAAGGTTAGTATGAAAGAAAATTCATCGGTATTTAAACCCGTTCGAAGCCGGAGCGGAACACTAGTATCAAAATAAAAACCAGCCAAGTGCGAGTCGGAGTCGCACACGAAGGGTTCCTTAACATAAACCTTAGTTTTTTTTATTTGCTGTTATAGCGGCAATTGATATACCTACACAATCTGTGAAAATTTCAACTGTCTACCTGTTACGGTTCTTGAGATACAGCTCACTGGCAGACAGACGGACGGACGGACGGCGGAGGCTTAGTAATAGATTTCCGTTGGTTACCCTTCGGGTACGGAACCCTAATAAAAATAAGAAGAATTGCATTTAAAAGCGTTTCATGCTCGTAAAGCAATATTATTAAAATGAATCGTTGCAAAACAATAATAATAAATTTGTGGCAAACCTCATTTATTCAATTCGCCTTCACGTAACCACAAACGTGTAAACGTTTTGAAAATGTAATGAAAAAGAACTTCGTCTAATTTGTTTATTTTCACTGATTACTTTGGCTGGTATGGTGAAGAGGATGAAACGCATGTAACTAGAAGAGTTATGAATATAAATGTGGATGGACGGACGGACGGACAGCGGAGGCTTAGTAATAGGGTTCCGTTGGTTACCCTTTGGATACGGAACCCTAAAAAACGTGTTGCGCCGACCCCAAGTAACATGGGATAAGGGCAGGAAGATGATGACTTCGGCACATGAAAAGAAAGGGTTATGCTCAGCAGTGGACGAAATCAGGCTGTGGATGATGATGATGACTTTGCCCACAATTCCTTTTGTTCATACCTAACATTTTACTTAGACTCATCATCATCTGCATAGCCATTTCCCAACTACATTGGGGTCGGCTTCCAGTCAAACCGGATTCAGCTGAATACCAGTGTTTTACGTGGAGCGGCTGCCTACCAGACCTCCACAACCCATTAACTGGGTAACACGGTACATCTTGGCAAGACTGGAGTCAGATTTTACTGGCTTCTGACAATCCGTAACAACTGCCAAAGATCTACAAATGACAGCCGGGACCAACGGCTTAACGTGCTTTCCGAGGCACGGAGGAAACTCGTTATGTTAAGACGGTCACCCATCCACAGACCAACCTTGGCAAGCGTTGCTTAACCTTCAAGATCGACCCGTGCGGCTGTTATTATCTAGCCACGAGCTCCCTCACATTTTACTTAGACTGTTTTCTAGTAATTACAACAAAAAGAACTGAGCACAGCACAACAGATAAGAACAAAATCTGAGCAGTAAAAATTATCAATAGGTACCCACAACCACACGCACAAAACGTTTTGGGAACACATTCATAATGCGTACAGCTAAGGAGTGGAATTCCCTGCCGGAGTCTGTGTTTCCCGATAGCTACAACCTGGGAGTCTTTAAGTCAAAAGTGAATAGGTTACTTCTAGGCAAGCGTGCTCCATCTTCGACCACATCATCACTTACCATCAGGTGAGATGGTGGTCAAACGCGTGCCTATTATTAGTAGAAAAAAAAAAAAAAATCTTCCGTTCCTGACTGATTGAGTGATTGAGTCACCGAGTGACAGACAGACAACGCACAGCCGAAACTACTGGTCGTAGAAAACTAGGCAGCAGGTTCCTTGGGGAGTGTAGGGGAGCACTAAGAGAGGATTTCCCGAAATTCCTACGGTTACGGGAAAACACGGGATGTGTGCGTACGAATTCGCGTAATTAACAACTATTTGTCATGTGTGAAGGGCATATTATCCTTCCTGTTCTCTTTAATTTTTCAATGAATTTTTGTTAAAAAATGCTTTAGTCATTTTTTTTTTTATAATTTCCATATTAGCAGTATTATTACGAAATGTGATAATATTATTTGGGAGTTCAGCCATTACCAGTACCTCTTTTTATACACTATTCGAGAACTGCCAACTGCTAGCTGCAAAAGCTCAAACTTAGATCTGAAATTCCAAACTAGGAGCAAGTACTCCAAAATCGTTCAATAATCAAACTTTCAATTCGACCTGACCCATTGTTCAATAATAATTCCGCTAAATAATCACCAACAACTTCTTACATTTCAAAAACATGATTGTTTATGACTTCACAAGTTCACAATGGTTCGTACGAGCGAATACGTACAGTCGTGGACATAAATTATGTGATAATTAGGCTAAGTTACAAAGCGAATTTTATTCTTCATATTGCATCTAACACTATTTGTCTTTGAATCACTCAAAAGCTGACTTGCACTGAATGCCTAAGACATAAAATCCGCCTCTGAACATTTGTGTGCGTAAAGTATTAAATTAATAAATTGATTTTTTTGACGAAATACGCGTAGTATTTTTTAAACCAAACTTTTAAGAAATTGTTTTTTTTCTGCAAGTTATAATCGTTTTTTTCTAAAAACGAAGTTTTTAATTAGCCTATATTGTGCCTTATTCTTCAGAATTGGGAGGTAGAGGTGCAAAATCGTGATCATTGCAAAGAGCCCAACTATGGGACTGTATGTCGTATGAGCTAATAAAAAAAATATTTTGCCACTTCTGCGTTCGAATTTTGCACAAGTTTATGCGCTTTTACGCCGCTGACTGTACATAGGTAGGTACTTTAAGTCTCGATAATTTATCAAATAAGCATCGCAATGAGTCACTTCCTTCCGCTGGGTTCTACAATTTGCGCGGGTTGACAACCATAACGAATAGGTATGCATAAAGCTGGGTGCCGACATGCATTGTATGGTTTTCTCTGTATTAAACCTCATCTTGGCATCTTTTGTCGGACGTTCTCTTAAAGGATCTAGATTTTCGCTCTGTTAACGGCTCTCGAAATGGTGTTAATACATAAAAATAAGAAAACTTAGGTATTTATATTGGTTCAAATAATTGAAAAGTTAACATTAACAAAACCATGTTTTCAGTCCACTAAACCACCCAAATTCATAGCGTTTCATCATTTGTTTCCATATTCTGCAATAGTCCTGCTCCAACCGGGGATTGTACTTGGGTATACTTTCACAGTGCATTCAGGGATAATCGTTGGTTGGTGTCCCATTCCATTTGAAACGTCTAACGGGGCCTCTATAAATGTTACACTTAAAAAGTTGGAAGACCAATCATTACATATTCCCCGAAAAAATACTAAACCAATGCAGTTACAAACACGTTCATTTTCTTAAAGGCATTGTTGTTGTTTATGGATCTGATTAAAACCCATCCGTGTTCCTCCTAGTGCCCTTTACGTTCCAGAGCCGCAATGACTCTTTCGAACAAATTCCCCAACAAAGGCCTTTAGCTTGCTGTTTAATTGCATGACCTGACTGATATGATTAGTCAAAGCTATTTTATCCGACCAATCATAACAGCCAACAAGAGATATGACTGCAGATTTACCAATCAGTGTTTTGATCAGCAGCCTAATTGCGAATAAACAAATGAATGCAATTAACCACAAGTGCTTTCATTTTGACAGTTCTACGATATTCATAGTGTGTTTAACGTTGTTGTGCAGATGAATGTTTAAAAATATAAAGCAATGGATCAGGAATTCTACTCGATTGTGGAAGAATTGGCGAGTTTATGGGTTACGCTATTATCAAATTTAACTTCGAGAAATTCTCGTACATTAAGATTTTTTTTGCAACATTTGTTTTTATCTAGTTTGGTGTCTGATATAAAATAATTAACTGTTTTATATTACATTAAAAACTTTTTTTAATTACACATAATATTATGCTGATAGAATATATATAAGTGTGAAGTGTTTATTATCCAATTCGTTAATTATTTATTAACCACGTAATTAATAATGTATAGTTTACGGTTCCGCACATAAATATATTCATTGTAATTATTTATCACCCTCAGATTAATATATTAAGGTCTAACACAGTTTATGTTATGATTAAATTACATTTTCTATTAAAATATTCTTAAGGCCGGCAACTGTTAGGTGCACTCTATTATATGACACATGTATGTACATACATAGGCAACTGTGTACAATAATACACAGTTGTGTACATAAAGTCGATCGATTTAAATATTAATTATTGCGTTCAAATGATTAATTGGTTAAAAACTTAATGTATTAATGAATGACATGAATTATTGTTGTTAAACAATACAATCATTATTATATTTCATTCTTATTATTTTGCTTGCTCATAATTTTATTTCAATAAAGTTTCTGATCATGAAAAACACCTCGAATGATAACTTAACAGATGAGTAAAAGTATAATTTTTACTCAAAATTCTTCCAGCAGCTTTGCCTGAGTCACATTCAATAATTATCCCTGGGAAACATACTCCCGGGATAAGAAGTAGCTTGTGTGCTTTTCCAGACATCTATCTCTGTTTCAAATTTCATCCAGATCCGTTCAGACATTCTGGCGTGATTGAATAACAAACATCCATCCAAACTTGCGCATATATTATATAAGGACTTGTTTTTGCCCACGACTTCGTACGCGCATAACCCGTTTTTCCCGCTCCCGTAGGAATTTTGGGAAATCCTCTCTTAGTGCTCCCCTACACTCTTCATGAAATCTACATGCCAAATTTCAGCTTTCTGCGGCCAGTAGTTTCAGCTGTGCGTTGTCTGTCAGCCACACAGTAACTAGACTAGAGAGTTTTATATAAATTGATATAGTAAGATTTACTTACCTACTTGATGTATATTAATTCAAACATTTATCTTCGTCTAGACTCAATTAATATGATAATTTACAATACCTATTGTTTTTTTACTAAGTTTATTATATTCTACGTTTATTATATACTAGTTGACGCGCGCAACTTCGTTTGCGTCACAATTTTCATTACTGCTCCACTCCTATTGGTCTTAGCGTGTGGTATGGTATATACCTTCCTCGATAAATGGGCTATCTAACACCGAAATAATTTTTCAAATCGGGCCAGTAGTTCCTGAGATTAGCGCGTTCAAGTAAACAAACAAACAAACTCTTCAGCTTTATATATTAGTATAGATAAATAGTACCTATAGAAAAATGTCGCTGTATACCTACCTACGTTTATTTCTCCGCATAATTATTTTTAAACTATACTAATATATAAAAGCTGAAGAGTTTGTTTGTTTGAACGCGCTAATCTTAGGAACTACTGGTCCGATTTGATAAATTCTTTCAGTGTTAGATAGCCCACTTATCGAGAAGGGCTATAGGCTATATATCATCACGCTAAGACCAATAGGTGCGGAGCAGACGAAGTTGCGCGGGTCAACTAGTGTGTATAATATAGGGAACGAGTATAGCGTTGATTATGCCATCTATTGTTGCATATTCAAAACTTTAACGTTTGAATACTTTACAATGACACTTCTGTGCTGCCACCTATAGGTCCTGCATGTTCCATTTAGGGGAACGTGCAGGAAGTAAACTGTGCCATCTAGCGTTGCAATACCGAAACTAATACGTAAAATATACTTTACAATGACACTTCTGTGCTGCCACCTATAGTTCCCGCACGCTCCGTTTGGGGGAACGTGCATGAAGTAAACTGTGCCATCTAGCGGTGCAATTTCGAAACTAATACGTACAATGTACTTGACAATGACACTTCTTTGCTGCCGCCTATAGTTCCTGTGGTGCTATTCTGTAACAACATTTTCGTGTCTCGACAGCAGAACCCGAGGTGAGTTTCAAATTCGAATTAACATAAGACCTTTATGTTGTGTGTAATAAAGCTCACTTTGTGAGTTCTGTCAATCAGGTGAAGCTCTATATCGAAATGGTTACTTACAGATTAGACTAGCTGCACGTTCCCTATTTATGAAATTTGGAGCTGTGCGAAGTCGGGGCGAGTCGTTACTTTAAAAACAAAGTAATGAAGATCATTACTTTGTTTTTAAAGTAACGACTCGTACATAACACAACTGCCGAATGCTGGGTGACAGAAGCCTAACATCGACATACCATTTTCATCTGCCTTTTCCTGTATATACACTTATAATAAAAAACCTAACTAAAATAAGACGTTAAAAAATTCAGCGATGCGGACCGCTGTCCACTGGAAGTGAGCCCAAAAGACTGGCGGCGTTGCCACGTTGTATGGCAATGCTTATCCTCTGTCCGAGGTAAAAGCCAGCCCTTGGGTCACGCGAAGTGTCAACTAAGCGTATAGAAAGATCTTTAAATAAGGCATGAAAACACGGAAAATTTCAGCTCTACCTATTACGGTTCTTGAGATATAGCCCGCTGGCAGACAGACGTACGGACGGACGTACGGACGGACGAACGGACGGACGGACGGACGGTCAGCGGAGGCTTAATAATAGGGTTCCGTTGGTTACCCTTAAACATAAAAATGAGAGCCTGAGAAAGGACATAGGCTACATTTTATCCCGGGAGTATGCTCCCTAGGGACCACGCTGGCGAAGCCGCTGACAGAAGCCAGTTAGTCTTAACTATGGTAACCGCCAGATAAATGTGCAATAACGGTCATTGACCCACATACTTTTATTTATTTTCTTCATATCAAAAACAGAAATAAAGACAGAAAAGTGTCCTGAATCGACTTCTATACTGATCCCTTAAGTTCTCCAGTATCTAATGAAAAATCCGGCCTAGTGCGAGTCTGTTCCTGAGAAATACAGACGGACGGACGGACGAATAGACGGATGAACTGACGAATGGACGGATAGACGGACGGACAGCGTAGGCTTAGTAATAGGGTTCCGTTGGTTACCCTTCGGTTACGGAACCCTAAAAACGGTTCATAATTTATTGTTCGGGAAAGGTCAATGTACTTTATTGCAAGTTTATCTGGCCCCTACCATAGGTATACTTAATAAGTAATTAGTCGTACCTAGAATCTTCGTTTATGCGAAGATTATACTGTAATATAGAGTTCTGAGATCAAAGAGTCGGGGAAAAATTAAAATTGTTTTTCCATTCCGCTGGTGAATTCTCGATATCAATGTCAAATCTATTCGGTAGAAGGTAGCACATATCCAAACGGCAATCGACACGGAACAGAGCCGTGGCTACCATCAAAATAAATGTATAAAGCGAGCTAAAAAGGTGGAGCTCGTGGCTATATAATAACAGCCGCACCTGTCGATTTTTAAGGTTAAGCTACGCTTGCCAAGGTTGGTCTGTGGATGGGTGACCATCTTAATATACCGAGTTTCCTCCGTGTCTCGGAAAGCACGTTAAGCCGTTGGTCCCGGCTGTCATTTGTAGATCTTTGGCAGTCGTTACGGATTATCAGAAGCCAGTAAATCTGACTCCAGTCTTGCCAAGAAGTACCGTGTTACCCAGTTAATGGGTTATGGAGGTCTGGTAGGCAGCCGCTCCACGTAAAACACTGGTGTTCAGCGGAATCCGGTTTGACTGGAAGCCGACCCCAATATAGTTGGGAAAAAGGCTAGGCAGATGATGAAAGTGAGCTAAAAAGGTATTGCTAATACGGAACCCTACGTGTGGACCAGTCCTACTCGCACATGACTAGTTTTTAGGGTTGCATACCCAAAGATTGACCAACGGAAACCAATTACTAAGCGTCCGCTGTCCGTCCGTCCGTCCGTCTATCTCAGAGTGGGCTATATTCTAAAGAACCGTAATAGGTACACAGTTGAAATTTTCACCGAGTATGCCACTATCATAATCCGGCCAAGTGCGAGTCGGACCCGCACACGAAGGCCGTACCATAAACCTTAATTTTTATTAGGTATTTTTTGTTCTTGCGCCAATAGAAATACAAAATCTGTGAAAATTTCAACTGTCTGTTACGGTTCTTAAGATACAGCCACTTGACAGACACACAGATGGACGGACGGACGGACGGACTGCGGAGGCTTAGTAATTCTGTTCTATTGGTTACCTATTGGGAACGGAACCCTAAAAAACGAACAAACAAATTAATTTTCGAATTTATAATGATAGTGAAGATTTACGTAAATAGGTATGCTAAAACCGGTGCTTTTAATGCACCCACAAAATTAAATGTTACCAAACATAATCTTTATGTATCTAGATATTTATTTCTAGCTTTCGCCCGCGACTTTGTAAGCGCATTTCGCGTTTTCTCGTTCCCATGGGAATTTTGGGAAATTCTTCCTTAGTGCTCCCCTACACTCCCCAAGGAAGGTACATTCCATATTTCAGATCTCTACGACCAGTAGTTTCGGCTGTGCGTTGTCTGTCAGTCACTCGATCAGACAGTAACGAAAGAATTTTTATAATACACTAGTTGACCCGCGCTACTTCGTCTGCGTCACAATTTTCATTACTGCTCCGCTCCTATTGGTCTTAGCGTGATGATATATAGCCTATAGCCTTCCTCGATAAAAGGGCTATCTAACACTGAAAGATTTTTTCGAATCGATCCAGCAGTTCCTGAGATTAGCGCGTTCAAGCAAACAAACAAACTCTTTAGCTTTATATGTATATTAGTTAGTATAGATGTATCGATTTTATGCCAACTAAGAATAGCAAAAAAACATGTTTTGTTCAACATTAAAATCACAACAAATAAAAATACAATCTTTGTTATAAATTCTCACCTTTTTTGTTATTCCGAAAAACCGTTTTGTTATTTAAAAATACGTCTCAATTATTATCTTATTTATTTGTTATAACAAAGCTATTTGATGACAGCCGGAAGATAGTCATCTTTTTATTCTTAAATATGATTCATATATAGTTTAACTATATTACACTAGCTTCTGCTAGCGGCTTCGCCCGCGTGGTCCCTAGGGAGCATACTCCCGGGATAAAAAGTAGCCTATGTCCTTTCTTGGGCTCTAGACTATCTGTGTATAAATTTTCATTTAAATCGGTTCAGTAGTTTTGGCGTGAAAGCGCGACGAACAGACAGAGTTTCTTCCGCATTTATAATATTAATCATCATCTGCCTAGCCTTTTCCCAACTATATTGGGGTCGGCTTCCAGTCAAACCGGATTCAGCTGAATACCAGTGTTTTATGTGGAGCGGCTGCCTAGCAGACCTCCACAACCCATTAAATGGGTAACACGGTATTTCTTGGCAAGACTGCAGTCAGATTTACCTGCTAGCTTCTGAAAATCCGTAACGACTGCCAAAGATCTACAAATGACAGCCGGGACCAACGGCTAAACGTGCTTTCCGAGGCATGGAGAAAACTCGGTATACTAAGATGGTCAGCCATCCACAGACCAACCTTGACAAGCGTTGCTTAACCTTTAAGCTATTCGCATTTATAATATTAGTAAGGATAGCAAATTTGTCTGCGTCACATTTTTAATTATTATCCGCTCCTTTTGGTCGAAGCGTGAATATAGGCCTTTATATTTTTTTTCGTTTAAGTATCAGATTACCAGATCCATTATGGTTAGTAACAGTATGAGCTTATTAACTATGTTAGTAGGTATGTTGGTAAACACTGAATCTAAATACAAATACAAATATCAATATAAAACATATTACCTACAGTATATATACCTAAATGAGCTTTCCAACACTAAAATATTTTTTCAATTCGAACCACTAAATATACTTTTCAGCTTTGTAATATAAGTAGGTAAGTATAGATTTTATTCTTATAAAGTTGAATTACATTATAACTTATTCCCGCGGCTACGGTCCTTTGTCTTTTCCTTTAGGAACCGTTCATTTTACTAGATAAAAAAAAAACAGCCAAGTGCTAGTCGCTCGACTATCACACGAAGGGTTCTGTACAATAAACCGAAAAAAACACGCCTTTAATATATTATTTTTTTTATTATTTGTTATTACAGCGGCAATAGACATACACTCTGTAAAAAATTCAAATGTCTATCTTTAATGGTTCTTGAGATGCAGCCAGCTGACAGGCAGATGGACGGACGGATAGACGGACAGTAGTTTATATACCCTTTTGGTACGGAAACTTAAAAAATAACCTTAGCAATAATGGAGCTTTCTATCGGTGAAATAATTTTATAATCGGCTTACTACAAACTTCCAGAGGTTATCTTTTGAAAGCATATAAACAAACAAACAATTTTACCCATGTACTAGCTTTTGACCGCGACTTCGTGTTCCCGTTCCCGTAGGAATTGGTTGACAATAATTTAAATTTCGTATTTTTTTTTCTTCTACCCGCACTGTTGAAACATAATAATAATATAATATTATTCTCATGTAAGTGACGATTGTCTTAATTAGGAATAAGTTTTTGAAACCGAAAGATATTATATATTAACAAAAATCATAGGTAAACTACACTCACACAAACACACGTTACACCCACACACACATACAAGCACTCACACAAACACGAAACCCTTGAGATAACACGCGTTTGTTTTTGTTTTTATACTTAGTTAATAAGCTATAATTTAACTACCTGCCCATGTTTCTCCTACTGTAATATTATGTAATCGCTCCTTATATCAAAAAGTGCCATTATATCAGTACCACTCAAATAGATACAACTGGTCTTATTCCTTCCGTGGGTCCGACCTGGTGATTTGAAATACAGGCATTCTCATGCCTACCACAGACACCAGTTCTCACATATTTTAGACTATCCACATAGCTCATTAAAATAGAATCTAGCATTAAAATAGATATACTTAAGTAACATTCTAATTAAGACGTAAGGTCTGTTTTTTGTGAGGAGAAATAAATAACATTATTATTACTCACTCAAGCAGTAACGAAATATTTAATTTATTGGGTTGTTGATTATAATAATATTTAATTCATGATCATTATGCAGCCTGACTTCGCCCACTGATGGGCATTAGCTTCTCTTTGCTTGTGCCATCCCTAAGTTCCTGTGCCATCCAGTTTCTACCCGCGATGGTAACAATTCTTTAATTAGTTCAGATTTATTATGAATTAACAATGCAATTTGATGACAGCCGAAAAGATACGTAGTCATCTTTTTCTTAAAAAAATCTCGACCGCTAAAACCGACTAAAAAGTTCGAAACATTTCGCTTTTCAAGCAGTCTGATGCAGTTCATGCAATTCTATATTCTAAAAAATACTTTTAGATTATAAAAATTAGTTCCTTACAAATCGTACCTAGTCTTTTAAATCTAGAATTTAGAGACATTCAACATTTTACCGGTCTAAAATGCGACGCAACATGAAGTAATATTTTACAAATTACAAAAAATACAATAAATCATAATAATCCTAGACATTTGGATGTCATAAATAAAAAATGTCATAAATTAATTTATGAAACGCTAATGCTTCAACCATCATTTATTATTACGGAATTCTAAACGGACGCCGGTGAATCATACTTTGAAGAAAATATTTTGGCAATGGCATTCTAAATATTAGAAACAGATTCATTTAATACTTTTATGTAAATAAAGACTATGGCATTAATTGCTCCATTTATTTTTAACCAGTTTCCGCCGAACAGGCCGACAAAGTCGGTGAAAACATTATCTATGCTTTTAAAAAAAACAAAAATACTTACGTTTTTACAAAATCCCACTTGATACACTAAAACAATCCTTCATATTTACAATAATTTCCTTTTATAGAAAACTACAACAGTCCACTCACTCACTAAACACACTTACACTAAACCGAACGCGCTTAAAAATCTAAAAACAGAATTGTCAAAATCGCGCGGGAACAGTAACATAGACAAAAAGAAATGCAGATTAAAAAAATATTTTGACAGTTAATTGAATTTTCACAAAAGAGGTTTTAACGTTTGGAGCGCTGACTCTATACGCGAATCGCTGGCGACTGGCGAATGAGTCTTCCCACCCCCCTTCTATAGGCGTGGCTTTAACATACCCACAGAGAGGCGGAGCCCTGAGGTTTTTTTTCCTATTTATACTTTCTTGGTTTTATTATTTTCGTCGGCAGTTTATTATATTGTAATGTCCGACTGTTTGTTCATCATTGTATTGACTCCGTGATTTTGCGCGTCTTAATTGAGTAACATTTTTTGTGATAGGACAAACCTGCCGCCATTTTAAGTTTTAAGCACTGGGTGGCATTAATTAGTATCTACTTATACTGTGGCATTCGCTTGTCTGTGGTCTCGATTTTATTTTTGGGTGTTCGTGGAATTGTATGTGGGTCTAGAGATGAAAATATTTCTGAATAAATGATTTTGTACACGTTTGTAATGATTAATTTATTATTTTTGGACTGTTCATACGTTACCTATATCAGAGTGCAATATAATTATTTTGATGAGATTTTTCAGTTTTTACTGACATTATTTTGTATGAACTTTAAAAATAATTAGATAGGTAGATATAGTAAATAAAAAATATTTTTTTAATTATTATTTGGTAGCTGAAAAATAACATCAGGTAGGTACAAAATTAATATAAAATAAAAAATATAGTAAGTAGGCAACTGCTGAGATGCTATATATAGGAAGAGAGGTAGATATAGGTATAATTACGACCAAATTAGTGGCTCAAGCATCATTAAGCCCGCCTAATTAGTGCGACATGTAGCTTGAACTTATTATTATAATAATTATACCAAATAATAATGATAGATGGTCCTAGTCCATGGTCCACCTACCAATAGTGTCAACACTACTTCGCTCTACATTGGTTTTTAGTGATTTCAGTACTTAATAGTTTTTTTTTACTATAGATAGGCACGCGTTTGACCACTATCTCACCTGATGGTAAGCGATGATGTGGTCGAAGATGGAGCACGCTTGCCTAGAAGTAACCTATTCACTCTTGAGTTAAAGACTCCCAGGTTGGTTGGTGGTTTGGTTGTGCCGCCGCCAAGTTTGGGTATTTTTTTATTTGAGACTATATCTTTTGCCCGCGATTTCGTACGCGCTTATCCCGTTTTTTCCCGCTCCCGTAGAAATTTCAGCAAATTCTCTCTACACTTTCTAAGGAAGCTACATGCCAAATTTCAGATCTCTACGAGCAGTAGTTTCGGCTTTGTGTTGTCTGTCAGACACTCTATCAGTCAGTATCGGAAGAATTTTATATGATAAGATGGGTTTGCTCTTGTCTCTGGTCTAATTTTGGTTATGGTAACCGAATTAATTAATTCAGGTTGACAAGAAGGTTATATGTTGTGCTGATTTCAATATTAGATATTTATTTATTTAACAATTTATGTACACATTTAATAAGATAAGAAGAAAGAAACAGAAAAATAAGTACAAAGGTGATGCTTATTTCAAAAGAAATCTCTTCCAGCATACCTGCGAAAGGAGAGTAGAGTAAAAAGAGATGTAGACATAGTGTGTAACAGTAAGAAGCTAAAATGAAAACTATACATATTAAATATAACATACAATACATAATTAACATATTAATAGATACATACTATATGATATAAAAGATAAATAATAATACATACCTATTTGCAACTATGACGAGATGGAAAGATAGTGTTTTTTCACTCTTCTTTTAAAAACTGCAAGAGTTTGGCA
This sequence comes from Lacanobia oleracea, assembly GCA_950371165.1. Lineage (NCBI taxonomy): Eukaryota > Metazoa > Arthropoda > Insecta > Lepidoptera > Noctuidae > Lacanobia > Lacanobia oleracea. The sequence continues at coordinate 14,420,670 of OX493413.1, forward strand.
ATCCCTAATGTCAGGCGGTAGTGAATTCCACAACCGTACCGCATGTGCAGTAAAGGAGTAGGAGTAAAAATCGGTAGAGTGGGGAGGGGATTTAAGGAGATTTCTAAGATGCGACCTGCAAGGCGCGTCTGAAGGACGGGAATAGGAGAAGCGTTCTTGCGTTCGTTCTTCATTAATAAGATTAGGTACAGTTAAATTTAGGTATCTATCCAAAAATTGGAGTTGATTAGTCGATCATTGGTTGATTTGATTGTTGTCGTAAACTTGATTGTTGAATTAAAAAAATAACCTTTTCATTCCTTAATCTATCTTCGATTATGTAGATCACTACCTACGTGGTTACTGCGCATAATTATTAATAGTTATGATACTTAGTTAAAAACTCATAATTATAACCATACATCATAGACTATAGAGCAAAATTAATTCGCATAATTTGACATAATATAACCTGTTTAAGAAATTATATTACACATAATTATACCAAAGCAGCTGAGACATTATTCAAAGGAAATTATAATTTTAATAGCTTAATTATTTTTTTTAGAATGTTTTAACGCTTTTATAAGTAGGTAGGTCTAGGTACCTGCTGAATATAGAAATTAATAACTTTTTATATAAACTTAGGTGTAAGTTCGTATAGTAAGTATATACTTGTTTGTGTCTTCTAAATAGTACCTAAAGCTTAATACAGTTCAAGTATTATTCAAACCTCTTCATAAATTATAATTATTTTTTATGATTATTTAAATAGCAAAACAAAGTCGGGTTTGTTCGAACACTTATAACTCAAGAACGGCTGGACCGATTTTAATAATTTTTGTGTTTTTGGATTAGTCTTTGTCCGGAATAAACATGAAACAGCAATTATTATATGAATGACTGCAATAACTATTTTGTTATGAATTTCATAATAGGCAACTGTTATGAAATCCATCGATTATTGTTATGAAATTCATCGATTATTATTATATTTGAAAACACAATAAAATATAATGCAGAATTAAAAACTTACCACTAAAATGATTTCGGATTAAAGCAACAAAAATACAGCTGTGGCCTTGAAACGTCTAACAAATAATAAAAATTAAAGCGGGCGATATTTTTTATATTTATTTTAAAAGCTGATATAGAAAACCACACACTGAATGTTTCAACCGTCTACCTATTAAATACGGTTCATGAGAAACAGCCCGCCGGCAGACAGACGGACGGACAGCGGACGCTTGATTATAGAGTTCCGTTGGTTACCCTTAAGGTAAACCCTAATAAATAACCAGTCAGCAAAACAAACTGCAACAGTTCAGGATATATCTGTATTTCGTTGCAAAATTTGTTCAAAAGAGTCACCTGGGACCTGGGACCCAAAGGGCAATAAACATTTTTCACATGGATGTAATACAGCGACCCATCCAAGGTGACCTTGCTTGTTGCAATCCAAGTTCATACAAAATTCGCGAATGGAAACCAAGCTCCCACTAATGCCACCTTGGATGGGAGGTCGGATTACATCCGTGTGGAACATGCTTTAGGAGGAACACAGGAGGGTTTTAGTCAATAAGAGTCTGGCGCTCCCTTTCGTTGCACACAGAGCAAAAAGTATCAAGTGACTACCTCCTGTAGTCACTTGATACTTTTTCCATCCTAAAAAAAAGTGAGGTATCTGTACTTAACCTACCCACAAGCTACATTATTTCAAGCTCATGTCCATCATCTGCCTAGCCTTTTCCCAACTATATTGGGGTCGGCTTCCAGTCAAACCTTTAGCCGAACGCCTCGCACGAATATGTTTGACGTATACTAGATATGTAACGTAAAATTTTACCATAGCTACAATAATTTCGCACATAATAGATATTTATTTGAATTAGATACTATTTTCATATTTTAAAATAATATTTAAATTGTGTATGTCGCATAACGTGCATCCTTGTTGTCTCTTGTCACTAGTACGTAAGCAATTAGACATAGTAAAACGGAGTGGAGATCTGGTGACCTGAAACACAGGCCATTGGCCTAGCTTAGGCACCAGTCCCCACAATATTTCCAGTGTTGTACTACTTGGCAATTAATACATGTAAATGTTTCTGTTAATATTGTGGTGAAAGAAACGTATTATTATTAAACGTATTATTATAAAATTAAACCAGAATACTATGAGGTTGTACCTAGTTTGTCACATTCAAAATTCACTTACGTTAACGTTACTTTACGTCAAAATATTCGTGCTAGGCGCAGAATACCAGTATTTAACGTGGAACGTGTTCCGTGATAGCTACAACCTGGGAGTCTTTAAGTCAAGAGTGAATAGGTTATTTCTAGGCAAGCGTGCTCCATCTTCGACCACATCATCACTTACCATCAGGTGAGATAGTGGTCAAACGCGTGCCTATCTATAGTAAAAAAAAAAAAGGCGTCTGCCTATTTCAAGCTCCTGTAATAAGTTGTTTTAAAGTCTTTATAACTTGTAGTTAAAAAGACAGTGTTACCATTGACAGTTCAACACGTACTATTTAAAGACAACTAAATTGCTTCAAGAATACCTAAGGTACCTAGATACTTTTTTAGGGTTCCGTACCCAAAGGGTAACTAAGTCTCCACTGTCCCTCCGTCTGTCCGTCCATCCGTCCTTCCGTCTCTCTGTCGGCGGGTTGTACCTATCTCAAGAACCGTAACAGGTAGACAGCTGAAATTTTCATAGTCTGTATTTCTACTGTCGCTATTATAATAAAATAATAAGTACTAAAAATTAAGTTAAAAATTAAAGATAAAGGCGCAATTCTAGACTAAAGTCTGTTTTTTAATCCCGGAGACTAAATTACAAGTGCAAATGGCAAACTGACATAGATTTCAATAGCATTTATGTCAGTTTTAACATTTGCACTTGTCAATTTAGTATCCGAGATTAAAAAAAACGGACTATAGATATGTGTATTCTTCGGTTTATGGTACGGAACCCTTTGTGCGAGAGTCCGACTCGAACTTGGCCGGTTTTTAAAGACTACTAAATTGCTTCAAGAACAAGGTAGATAGCTACTTATTTCTACAAAATGTCTCATTCGTAAAAAACACATTGTTGGTAGAAACAGTTCCTTTGCAACATAATATCGGCTGTAAGTCTCACCCCCGGCATTCCTATCCACCTGAAGGGGGAGGAGGGGAGGAAAAATAAAAAAACCACCCCTTAGGAAGGGAGTTTTTTAATTAGTCACCTTTTTTAAGTGTTTTTAAGACGGATGCTGCGTTTAGAGACAGCGTTGTAAAGTGGTAGAGTCAGTGCTGTACAGGGCGAGTTGAAAGTTCTCTAAAAAAAATAATCTTTCAAAGCTGAGCAACTTTCTGATCCCGAAACAACTCGAAATAGCGAAACCTTGTTTCAGCTAGGTCAAAATATCGCAGCTTAAATTTTAAATAAATAAATGACACAATTATGCACTATAACAGCAATTTGCAATAGGGTCCAGCCTTTTTTTTTAATGTTAAAAACCTGTAAATACAGTAAAAAGTTTGTGTGTCTGGATGTTTGTAAACCAATAACGCGATCACGCCACAACGGCTGAATGCTTTTGTATGAAATTTATAGCATGGGGATACTTTTTATTCTGAAAGCTCGTTGACCTGGTATAATTCCCGACATAAATAGGTATACCAGGTGTTTTTATCTGGTGAAAGCAAGAAATTAATAAAGGTAGGTACATCTTTTTATTGTTTTTATAGCAGCTTTTTCTATAACACCACAATACCAATCTACTTCTTATATAACGATATAACACCTAAACAAGATACAAATAATTGAAATTGGAACGTGATTGAATAAAATTGAATAAGTTTTTATGAAAACCAATTTTATATTTTAATATGCATCGAATAGTAAGTCGTGAAACTATTTCTTTTTGTTTTTCTATTTTATTTTAGGTACTTATTTCGAAATAGTTTTATTCTTTATGTAATGTAATATATATTTTTACAAGTTTGACTTTTTGTTGTTCGGGTTCAAAAGCATGAAATTGATTGATCCTCGATTAAAGTTGAATAAAAATTCTAATATTTTATTGTTTTTGCGAAATGTCAGCCTTTTTTTCGTAATATTTTATTACGATAGCTATTGAAAATATTTATGTAACTTTAATAAATGAGACAGCCGTAAAAAGACACTCTACCTAAACTACCTGTTGATGTTTTTTGTTACTAAATCACTAGCATTTACCTGCCTACTTGCGCAAGTAACTCGCTCGGTCTAAACAGACCCCAAATATCTTAGCTAGTTGCGAATAAGTCTTATTTTCTCGTAAAACACTGAGAATTTTTTCTTTCGGCGCGTTTTTAACAGATAGTTATGTTCGCTCCCTTTTTAATTAAAAAAGTTAACTTACAAGTTACTTTGGTATATTTGAGACTTTCTTCGTTAAAAAGAAAAACGTTTTGTGATGACTCGGTTTTTTTAAATTATCGTTTTGTTTTCAATACGTAGTATTTTGCCTTTTTAATGTCAATTAAATCTTGGTAAGTCAATTGGCATGGTACCTAGTGGTTAAACTGGGAATTATTACACTCTTTTTTTTTAAATATGGGTAATCATCTAATGACTCCTTCCACTCTGGCCGGAGCGGAAGGGAGTGAGACTCTTACTGACTAAAACCCACCCGTGTTCCTCCTTGAGCCCGACGCGTTCCAGAGCCGCGGTGACTCTTTCGAACAGATTCCGCTACCCTAGCAGGCTTATCTCTCTCTAGGTGTGCCATTTTCATAGTTTTGGTGATTATCATCTAGTACCTATAGGAAAATATGTACCGTTGAAAACCGTGAAAATCTGATTTAATTACGTGTTCACCATACCTACAAGAAACAGGGTTTTTAATACCGCGCGAACACGACCGCTCCCGTAGATAGCTGTATTGGACCAAATTGAGCCGACAGAAAATCGTGCGATCCGTTCCGCTTCCGATCATGATGAAAAATAAATTAGTTCTTCTTGTCTAAGATGTTCTAGCTCTAAAAACCCCAAGATGACTCTAATCCTGAAATTGAAAGATTTTTTTTTGTTTAGCTTTTCACCAAAAAAAACCATCGTGTATTATCCATTGGGAAACACTAGTGTTTTATTTAAGCGTAGCAATTAATAATTTGTTTGTTCTTACGGAAAATCATTTCCCACGACCCAACAACTCTTGACATTTACTAAAGTAGAACACGAGCGGCACCCTAGAACATACTTATAGCAGTTATAGCCAATCTTAAAGCTTCCTACCCAATTTGTAATCTAACAGGAAATCACACCTAACAATTTTGACTACGCAGAGAAACAATAAAATAAATCCCAAAAAAAATAAAAATACTAACTATTTCTCAAGAGTATTGCCTCGAAATTACTGCTTCGAGTCTCATTACGCCTCGTTCTTTCAAGAAACGCCCGCTAATAAATGACAATTAGTCATAATTGCTACTCTTGAACGCAAAGGCCTAATGAGGAAACGAGAATAAAAGAAAATGGTGCAATAAAGAGTGTATTATTGAGTATAATAATACGTTCCGATGTGTATAATGTGATTCAATGAAACGATTCGCCGACTTGCTCAGATATGTATCTTTAGCAGGCAATTTCCTAGATAATAATCTAGCTTTTTGATCGAATTAGGACTGGCAGCGCCATCTAGTATCGAATAGAAGAATCATTTTAGTGGTAATGTGTAACTATAGAAAAGCGACATCTTTCGGTAAGTAGCTATACCAAGTCTAACATTGGTTGATACAAAGGCTATTAGTACATATACAAGAAACTAGGTAGCGCTGTAATCAAATATATTTTTGTTTTTGAAATATATGACAATTTTAGTATGAAATAACGCGAAATGGGAGAATTTTAAAATATGCGTCGATGGAAAAATACGAAACTATGAGGAATATCGAATGAAAAATAAAACTGGAAAGTGCGGCAAGAACTGGTTGATTTTGAGCTCTTTCCTTTAGTTAGCCACTTCCCAATAATATGTTATTGAAATTTTATCCATAATAGGAACACTTTCGGATAGCGTAGGTAATAATAAAGTAGGTGTGATGTTTTTCAACCGGTTCAATTCCTGGCTAAAAATACCGATGTTGCAAAAATTCGTGATGCAGTTTTAAATTTCATAAACATCGGACCCGAGAATTAAAAATATTAAATAAAATAAAAATATTAGCTTAAAATTTCTGATATTTTTAATCATTAATCTCATAGATATTTTTTTCAATTTTACGATAGGTAGGTACAAATGTTACGGGTTGCTCATTGCCATTTTTCAAAAAGTTTTTATGCCATATTTTGACTAATTTCGATAAAGTGGAATATCCGATTGTCGCACCATTATTTCTGCGACTTAATATTGTTCCAATTACACTCGAAACAAAATAAAACTGAAAATGTTGACTTCAGCGCCATCTCGCGGGAAAATGGCAATGAGCAACCCGTAACATTCACCTTGATCAGGAGCGTCGGCTTTAGGGCTGAGTGACCCGGGCGGCCGCCCGTGGCGCCGGCAATGAGAAGTTTCTTTTTTGAGTATTAAAAAAAAAAGTAGTTTCCAAGAACTCTGTAGATGGCGTTGAACTAATGTTGAACTAATGGGAAGCTTGCGAATGTGCAACCGGTGCCCAAAAAGGGAGACCGTGCTGACCCTGCGCATTACCGTCCGATCGCCATTACCTCCATCCTATGCAAGGTTATGGAAAGGGTTCTGAACAGTAAGCTGCTGACCTACCTTGAAGACAACAATCTCCTCAGTGACCGTCAATATGGCTTTCGCCGGGGACGGTCAACTGGCGATCTTCTTGTGTATGTCACGCACTGCTGGGGCGAAGCCATTGAGAGACACGGCGAAGCACTTGCCGTGTCGCTTGATATCTCGAAGGCTTTTGACAGGGTCTGGCACGCAGGTCTACTCAGCAAGCTTCCTGCTTATGGCATCCCAGCTGGTTTTTGCAGCTGGATATCAGACTTCCTGAGTGAACGGTCGATCCGAGTGGTCATTGACGGCTGCTCCTCTGACCTCATGGCTATTGATGCCGGAGTTCCTCAAGGGTCTGTTCTCTCTGCAACTCTTTTCCTGCTGCACATCAATGACCTACTTCAGCCTGGTCTTGTTGGGTACGCAGATGACAGTACGGTTTCAGAGAGATACTTGTCCAACGCAACAACCAGTGGGGCTGAAGTTTGTTCCTTGAGAGAGGCCATGGTAGAGCGGACAAATTTGACCTTAAGCGTTGTCTCCCAATGGGGTGATGACAATTTGGTCACTTTTAACGCCACCAAAACACAGGCGTGTCTTTTTACCGCAAAAAGGAGTCGTTTTGTCCAAGCTCCTACTTTTCGGGGTGCATCTGTTCCTGTGACTGATCGGCTCGAGCTCCTAGGCATGGAGTTGACATCCAGTCTCAACTTCGGCGCCACCATCGAGTACAAAGCCCAAACTGCGGCCAAAAAGCTGGGCATCCTAAATAGGGTGAAGCGATACTTTAGGCCTGGACAGCTTTTAACACTATACAAAGCGCAAGTCCGATCCTGCATGGAGTATTGTAGCCACCTTTGGGATGGCTCAGCTAAGTATCAGCTTGCCGCGCTTGACTCGGTGGAACGCAGAGCTAAGAGGCTCATCGGCGACGTAAAACTGGTGGATGCCAAGCTACATAGCTTGGCTCATCGCCGTAAGGTTGCCTGCTTGTCGATCTTCTACAGATTGTACTTCGGTGAGTGTGCCCAAGAACTCCACGACCTCATCCCACCGGCCCCCTTCTACCATCGGACATCCAGACGCACTGCATCTTACCATCCCTACCTTGTGGCTATTCCACCAATTCGCACTAAGCGTTTTCAAACGTCTTTTATAATGCGCACAGCAAAGGAGTGGAACTCTCTGCCAGCGTCTGTGTTTCCGAAAGCTTACAACCCTAATCTCTTCAAAGTTAGAGTGAACAGGCTCCTTCTGGGTAGTCTCGCTCCATCGTAGACTTTGTCTCTGTCATTTCTGACATAGACTAGAGTCAAGAGCAAACCCATTACAAATAAAAAAAAAAAAAAAAAAAAAAAAGAACTGACTACGTTACTAGGTGCCAAAGCAAAAAAAAAAAAAACATTGTGTTTATAAATGTCGTAGACAGAGAATAGGGTAATAAATGTCAATGCGTTTGCATCACGCTCGTTTACGATTGATGTTGGCTCTGACACTATCTTTATCAAGCCAGAGATCTAAGTTTTTCCACTGAAGTGACATAAATCTTATTCAAGTTATGAAAATATTATACACTTGGTTTATTGTGACAGCAAACATCATTGCTATTTCCTCAAAGGGTTTATGTCTTCTCAGGATTAAAAGAGTTATAAAAAATTGTTCTAAACCATCAACTTTCTTTGGAGGCTTTCCATAAAAATATTTTAATTTATTTACACATTGCCCTAAAGTTTGGAAAACAAACAACAGTTTTTTGAAATTCTCAAGGCCTGTGTAAAAATGAATCGCTTTGTCATTGTTCTTGATATAATGAATGCTCAGCATGCCTTTATCTTCTGTTTGAGTAGAACCTTCATGTGTTTGGGTAATAATGCTAATATTCTGGGTTGGAACATATTTCTCATGGCATTCCCTGTTTTCCAATGAACTTTCTTGACATATTTTTATCTCTTCACTTTGAACAATCTCTAAGTATTCTGCGGTGTTCAACTCTCCCATTTCTATATCAGTATTGCTACCATCTTCTGAATGTGGTTGCTGGTCAGACTCGGCTTCTTCAATATCACTTTTTAATGGATCCTCACTTGACTCATCATAGGGCATGGTATTGAAATAAATTTGCTCTTCTACAAATGATGTTGGAGGAGCTGAAGAAAAGAAGAAATGTTACCTACATATTATTTTATTATTGTTGTGACTTTGGTGCAGTAAGTAAATGTACATATTTAAAAGATGCGTACTGCGTGCATATGTCTTTTGAATTTGAGAGAAGTTGAGGTTCAGTGACTTGATGATCATCAGGTTTAGGAGCAGTGTATGATGATGAATCTTGATCTTTGAATGTTATGGGAGGTTGAGATGCATTTTTCCATGGAAATATGGACGCAATGGCTGTTTTCTTCAATATTTTTGATGCCACATCTTAAAATAGGTAAATTATTAAAATATAATTTGAGATAGAATAAATATAATCTCTGCTTATGTTAGAACATATGAAAGTATCTACAATACTGAACTATGATGAACTTACATGGTTGTAACACTGATAATGGCGTTCTTATAAAATCATTTGGTTTAAAGTGTGCTGAGCATATGTGCGAATGCTTTTTTATGGTACGTCCAGGCTTAAAATGTACGATGGCTTGTACCCATTGCGCTTTACGACTTTCATCTTTAGGAAAAAGATGTATGCCTTCATTTTTGCACAAATCCACGAGGCACAGACTTCTCTTCTTTTTCTCTTGGGACATTTTCTTTCTGGCGTGGAAAACTCATAAATTAAAAAGACTTAAATGAATATTTTTTTCTTTTTCCTTGTTGTTATTTACTTTCAAAATGTCATTGGTGTAATGTGATGTGACTGACATGACATGTACGTTTCGTTTTACGATCTCAAATTACATCCAAGTGAAAAAAATCAAAAAATTACGTGACGTTCCGTTCATTGCAGTAACATACCAAGTTCAGCGCCATCTATCTATCGACTAGGGAAGCGTTTAAAAAAAATAAAAATAATATCCCTCATTGGAGTGCGCCGGGGCAACCAGCGCTAGCCTACCTATTTCTTTTGATATAAAGAAAAACTGAAATTACTATTACCTACTAAATTGACTTTTATAATCTTACTTCGTAGGAGTGAATAAGTATGAGAGCTGGGTCCTAAGCGGTGGCAAGATTTGAATTTTGCGCCCCCGAATTACTAGGTACCTAATATTTTTCGAGAGCATTGTATAGTTCTCGTGCACTGAAAAACTCCAAAAAAGTTACTTTTTCAAGCAGTCTGATTGAACTACACAAAATGCTCCAATCCTACTGATGTTGAACAAAACCTTTAGCTCTGGAAAAGGCGCCCCAGTGTTAAAAATAAAGGAAATCAAGGTTTGTGGTGTGCTACATGAGTAGTACAGTTATTGTTTTAAATGATTTTACCACTAACCAATAAATACAATACAGTATGCAATGAATTTACTGTGGCCCTTGTGCGAGTTTTCTAACGTTCTCGATCGCGTTTGCGTAAACGTCAATTTTTATTGAAACTGAATAAGCGCCATCTGGTGACAATAACAGTATTTTCTATACAATTTGACATAAGCGAACGTTTACGTTATGGTAAATGCGCCAGGGTAGCCCGCGAAATTCAAATATTTTTATGTTTTTTGCAATTTTCCGGTCAGTGTGAAGCTGTATGTGGACCAAATACGATTCGCGACCGTAACGCGTATTTATCTAAAGAATTATAACCATTTTAATCAACAATATAGCCCTCTAAGTTCATGAAGCCCTATTGAATGACTTTTTCATGAAATAACCATTCAATAGAGCTTCATGAACTTAGAGGGCTATATTGATGATTGAAATGGTTATAATTCTTTAGATAAATTCGCGTTACGGTCGCGAATCGTATTTGGTCCACATACAGCTTCACACTGACCGGCAAATTGCAAAACACATAAAAATATTTGAATTTCGCGGGCCACCCTGTACCGATCGAGTGCGTTAAAAAACTAGCACTAAGCCCTCTGGCCTCAGCACGCCTTCTGAGGGAAACGCGAGTCCGACTCGCACTCGGCCCGTTTTTAGGGTTCCGTACCCGAAGGGCAACCAACGGAACCGGAGACTCTGCTGTCCGTCCGTCCGTCCGTCTGTCTGTCAGCAGGCTGTATCTCAAGAACCGTAATAGGTAGAGAGCTGAAATTTTCTCAGATTGTGTATTTCTATTGCGCATATAACAACAAATAACCACTTCGTGCGCGAGTCCGACTCGCACTTGGCTGGTTTTGTTCTTAATTTTAGAGCACTGCGTAAACTGCTTGCGCCTTGCCGTTGCATGTATTACTATAAGTAATAATAAATACCTAAGTACATGTTTGTAGTTTTTAGGGTTCCTTACCATAATGGTAAAAAGGAACCCTTACCTATGGTTTGACTAAGTCACACCTGGATATCTCAAGAACTAGGTACTAAATGCTATCAACTTTGATTATATTATGTCTAGATAGAGCATCAAGTGCTCGCAAACGTGTCAGAAAATATCAGCCAACAGTTGGCTTATAAGTAGTTTCCCGCCGTTTAGTACCGATCGTGCCATCTTGGTGTCACTGCGTTTTACGCGCACTAAGAAATAAAGAAATAACAGCTACACGAAGACGATAATAATGAAGCCCTATAGAATGACTTTTTCATGAAATAACCATTCTATAGGGCTTTATGGACATAAAGGGCTACATTGATGATTAAAATGGTTATAATTCTGTAGATGAATACGCGTTACGGCCGTGAATCGTATTTTGTTCAACATACAGCTTCACACTGACCGGCAAATTGCAAAAATCATAAAAAATATTTGAATTTCGCGGGCCCTGCATAAGATTGATTTGTTACTGCCTATGTAGGTACCCCCCACTGAAATATTTATTACTATTTATTTAGTACCACGACATTACAACTAGGTATGACCGCCAACGAGGAAATTCCGTTAGGCAGAGAATTTGAATTTACGACGCAATGGAAACTGGCCAAGTGCGAGTCGGACCCGCGTGCAAAGGGTTCCGAGTTCCGAACCCATAAAAAAAATTAACATGTTATTTTAACACTGCAGACTTCTTATAGGTTTTCCTGTAATCTGTAGTTATAGAACTATTATCTGCAATTTTTTCAAAATTTTAGGCTCAGTAGTGTCGGAAATATAGGGGGAATGGTCATTTTTGGTCTTATTAATCTTGAATAACTTCAAAACTGTTCATTTAAAATTATGGAAAAATGATAGGTAATTATAACTCTCACAGTAAGCCCTTTCATTTGATACTTATATTTTGGCTATGGCTTGGCTGATTGAACGTAATATACTCGTACCTATGAAAAGACCTTACTTGCCCTTGATTGGCTTGTAGCCCTTAAAGTGGTAAGTCAAAACTTTAAGGGCTACAAGCCAATCAAGAGAAAAAAAAACTCTAGAGCACGTTGTTTGACTTTTTTATTTATTTAAAATTATGTAAATAACACCTTAACAGCCATAACGGCAATTCGATGTTACTATTACAACTGCGATTTAAAAAATACAATAAAAACACAATTTAAATAGAATAAAAGACAATTAAAATGAAATTAAAAATACCTACACTGAAACATTCAACTATTAAAATTACAGTTAAAATAAAAATAAAAATGCAATTAAAATACAATTATAAATTAAATAAAAATCAATTAAATTAAAAATAAAATTCACTTTGTACGAGTACAAGGGTTTAAAATAATATGGTTTACCTATCTACTTCTGAATGATTTTTTTTATCATATTTACGAAAGGAAAAGTTTATAGCTCTAATGTCATCTTGGGCTATTTAAAGCAGCTTACCACAATAATAGGTACTTTTTAATAATAGGCACAAACTTTTTTCATTCTTTATTTAACCTCATTTATTAAACATAATGTACCTACAAAACTAAAGACAAACTAAGAAAACAACACTCAAAAATACAGTTATAAATCATAAGCATAACACTAATAATAACTACAAAATAAAGTATACCTATAACTAAAAGCAATATTAAAAAAAAAGTATTAAAAAGAAAGTGGAATGTCTTTGGGCCCACATTTTTTTGTGCTTATATCGGAAATTTACACTATTTTGTTTCTATAATTGATGTGATAATTAACACATTGTCTATAGTACAAAATATTCCTGTCCAGCTCAATGAGGGCTACTATTTTTGTACTCAACAGTTGGCGCCACTGTCGAGTAAGGTTTTTAATCATAGCATTAGTTGTTATTACGCGCATGTGAACAAAGTTATAAGCAAAATACAAATGCCTAAGTAAATAAACTCGCGTCAATAGCCAACCAACAGTGAAATTTGACATTTAAAACCTCACGCTACACTAGCGCCTCTAGCGGTGAATTCAAACCCGATAGCCCTCATTCTTGAGCGCAGTGAATTACTTACGGTCAAGGAGGTTCTGGTCGCGAGTCTGCTGTTTTTAGCAATTGTTCTCGTTTCATGTTCAATGAGAGTTTTCTGAAATGTCGAGCACCAGGTGGCGGCACTGAGGCGTCAGACCCAAACACCTGTCAAATCGCTGGTTTTCTGACATTTGATAAGTTGACGGCGATGTCATGTTAAAGTCACTTCTTCAATGGAGAGGACCTCTCGTCTATGTCGCGGCCATTGGTGGAGTAAATTTTCCTGTAAACCCTCATTCCAGCGATCGAATTGGCCAACCTCGATAGCGAGGCCAATTAGTATAACAAAAATGATGAAACCTCAAAAGTTATCATTGTGTGCATCTATGCGTAATCTTATCTTCCTCAATCATTTCAATGGTTCGTATAACATATCTTCCAAATACTTTTTCACTATAGGAAACGTGCAGAAACTATAGCTGGCAGCACAGAAGCGTCAATATCAAGTATTCTGAATTTAAAAAAATCGAATAAGTATGCGACACTAGATGGCGTAGTCAACGCCATGTACGCTTCAATATGCCTGAGTTGTGTATTCTCGTTAACGACACAATTATAGGACAATTTTCCTGTAAAACCATCCTCCAGACCCTCGTTTACCTACACGCATTTTCCGGACATTGGGAACAAGTGAATTTCTTTTTGTCTTTAAATCCATCAACAAAGTTGGCACGTACATAAGTTGGAGTAATGTCATTCTCGATGTTCACGCAGAAACAGTCGTGATCGATTCTTTGAATTTTCTGCTCTTGAAAAATTTGCAGTAGTACCTGGAATGAGAATAAGATTTATTGACCATTGTTACTTTTATTGTTATTTTTAGGGTTCTGTACCCAAAGGGTAACCAAGTGAACCCTATTACTAAGCCTCCGCTATCCGTCCGTCCGTCCGTCCGTCTGTGTGTCAGTGGGCTGTACCTATCTCTAGAACCGTAATAGGCTCGCTCCATCGTAGACTTTGTCTCTGTCATCTCTGACATATACTAGAGTCAAGAGCAAACCCATTACAAATAAAAATAATAATAATAATAATAAAAATTATGGTTTATTTTACGGAACCCTTTGAGTGAGAATCCGACTCGCACTTGGCCGGTTTTTCTTAGTAAGCATTAAAGTATTTAACCTCTATTCACCCTACAAAAGAAACTTATTAGTATTCTAGTCAACATCGAAAAAACCGATAGCTGTAAACCACACTTCCTAGAATTTAAAATTTTAAACCGGCAGGGTTAAAATTTTAAATTCTTGGAATTAACTTTAGAAATTTATTATTAGAAATTTATTATAATTGTTTTATTAAATTTTAGCCTCTACATCTTTGGTACGTAAATACCCGGAATTCTACACAAAAAGAGAAGATATACAAACCAAATTTACCTTAAGACATAAAATTAAATTAAATATACCCACATCCCGATTAAAAATTCACTCCTCAAGCTACTACGTTATGTCGATAAAAATATATAATAAGTTAAGTAGTACCAGAAGAAATTAGAAATATAAATAAGTACAATATTTTTATTAATAAAATATTAAAACTATTTCTTTTAAACAAGTGCTATTATGATACAAATGAATACTTAAATGATAAACTATAACTGATATAAATATATACATACATTCTCAAATTATATTATCTACTAGTTGACCCACGCAACTTCGTCTGCATCACAATTTTCATTACTGCTCCGCTCCTATTAATCTTAGCGTGATGATATATAGCCTATAACCTTCCTCGATAAATGGGCTATCTAACACTGAAAGAATTTTTCCTGGGATTAGCGCGTTCAAGTAAACAAACAAACAAATTCTTCAGCTTTATATATTAGTATATAGATAAAGATCGGTAGACTAGGTACCTACACCCTTCGGCCAAAACACTTCCTTGTGATGATTACTAAGTATTACAATTACCTACAATAAAATTCAAGACTGATGAAAATATTCAATAAACTTTTCAAAGGAATGAAAAGCTTCATGTGATTACGTAATTAATTCGTGAAGTAGTGACTAAGAGTTTTATCATTTTCATTCATCATTATAAATAGAATAGTCGAAGCATCGCCAAACTAAAGTGGCAGTGGGCAGGGCATATTGCTCGCAGAACTGATGGTCGGACAAATCGGACCGGTAGTTCCTAAGATTAGCGCGTTCAAGTAAACAAACAAACTCTTCAGCTTTATATATTAGTATAGATGTATTTTGTTTTGGTTAAGTACTTTAATATTTTAACTGTATAGTTATACATTCAGTCAAAAAAGTGTCGGGAATGGATGATTTGTTTATGGTTCCAAATTCAAATTTTTGTTTTTTTTTGTAGTTGTTAGATTGGCACAACTGTTTTCCATTTTGGCGCGGAGTTTGAGTTGCATCTGTTATTTATATTAAATACAGTGCTGGTTTTAGTAATATCATATATAGTGTGTATTGCGAATTTCATAATGGACAAAAATATCGAACAAAGAGTTTGTCTTAAATTTTGCATCGCCAATGGAATTTCGTGTTCGGAGTCACTGAAAATGTTACAGAAGGCTTACGGTGAATCAACTTTATCAAAAACTCGTGCTTATGAGTGGTTCAAAGCGTTCAAAAGCGGTCGAGATGTGATGGAAGATTTGCCTCGCTCTGGTAGGCCGTCAACGTCTGCAACTGAAGTTAACATCGCAAAAGTGAAGGAAATAGTGACTGAAAATCCCCATTCAACTCTGAGAGAGATAGCCGCCGAACTTTCTGTATCTCACGAGTCGATCCGTACCATTTTAACTAATCATTTGGGTATGAAACATGTTGCTGCTCGGCTAGTCCCAAAAGATCTGAATTTTCTCCAAAAACTCAATCGCATGAAAGTCGCTGAGGACATGCTAGAACGAGTCAGTTCGGACCCAACATTCATGAAACGCATTGTTACTGGTGACGAGATGTGGGTTTACGAGTTTGACATGCAAACTAGTCAACAAGACTCAAATTACCACTTCGTGGCACCCGTTTTCAATCGATAGAAGACATAAAGGAGAATTCGCGGCGAGAACTGAACTCAATTCCGGAAGCAGCGTTTAAAAAATGTTTTGATGAATGGATTATTCGTTGGCGCAAGTGTATCGTTTCTAAAGGAGCATACTTTGAAGGTGATAAAATAAATTTGGATGAATAACAGATATTTTGTGTATTATTGATCTTTTCCCGGTACTTTCTTGACAGAGTAGTATGTCAAGAAGATTATTTGACCCTATAGAATACTAGGTACCTATATGCTGAGTTTGTAATTACCTACCTCTAATTGTGATACACGAAAAAATGATCTCGTTAATAAGTTAATATTATTTATTTGTATTTTTAAGTGAACAATAACGGTTCTTAGCTGTAAGCCTTTTTATGACATCT
This sequence comes from Lacanobia oleracea, assembly GCA_950371165.1. NCBI lineage: Eukaryota > Metazoa > Arthropoda > Insecta > Lepidoptera > Noctuidae > Lacanobia > Lacanobia oleracea. The sequence continues at coordinate 14,437,215 of OX493413.1, forward strand.
TTTGTAAATATCTTGTAGAACGCAAATAATTGAATATGAATATGTACCTACAGCGGTCCCCGAACTAGGCAGCGCTTGTGTCTCGGAGTTGCGTAAACATTTATTTTAGCACAATTTGTAATCATTAAACTTTGACGTCATCGCCTATACAGCTGCCATAGAAAACAGCGTTTTCGCGAGAGGGACAGATATATTTGTTTAAAATAATTATATCTCCTTCGTTTTTCGAGTAACTTTCATTTTATTTTGACTGTTATTATAATACTAGCTGACCTGCGCAACTTCGTCTGCGTCACAATGTTCATTACTGCTCCGCTCCAATAGGTCTTAGCCTATAGCCTCCCTCGACAAATGGGCTATCTAACACTGAAAGAATTTTTCAAATCGGGCCAGTAGTTCCTAAGATTATCGCGTTCAAGCAAACAAACAAACAAACAAAAAAACTCTTCAGTTTTATATAACAAGTATAGATATTTGTATATTTTTAGATAAACTGTATAAATAGATGATAAATATGATTTTCATGCATATTCCCTCCGGAAATTCATCCAAACCAAATTAAAAAAAAAAAGTTTTAAAAAATTCGTGACAGAATTTGTCTAGGTACGTTAAAAAAAATTATGTTACGTATCACGTAGTTCAGTTAGAAGTCGTGGAGTAGAAGACTTACATAAAATTACTGGTTAACTGAGAACTTCCTCTGTTTCATCATATGATAGTACCTACATTAGTGTTTTGCTACCCAAGTATTTTACATAAGTTCTAGTTAAGAGCCCTACCACAGAATCGCGTTTTCACTCACAAAACTGCTGACTCATCGCATTATGTAGAAATTAGGCAGTTGCAATTACGTCTATTTTCGGGGTTTATTGTTAATTAGTTGACCCGCGCAACGTCGTCTGCGTCACAATTTTCATAACTGCGCCGCTCCTATTGGTCTTAGCCTATAACCTCCCTCTATAAATGGGTTATCTAACACTGAAATATTTTTTCAAATCGGACCAGCAGTTCCTGAGATTAGCGCGTTCAAGCAAACAAACTCTTTAGCTTTATATTTTATTTATTTATTTTATTTATTTATTGATAGGAAACTCAACAGCTTTTTTTACAACGTTCAAGATATAGTAACAATGTCATATGGGGTTCTGAAGCCTATTATAGAGTTTCACAGCATGCATTGTATAAAACTAGAAAGTAGAAGAAAATTTAGCTTAAATATTGTAGCTGATAAATTGGTGGTTATATATTAGTAAGCTTTATGTATTGGATTAGATATAGATTTATTTAATGAATATTTATTACATTTTCTTTTCTTATGAACTGTGATTTATTTTTGTATGAATTTTACGTAATAATATGGAGAAATTGACATTTAATTATGAGCGTTTTTAGTAGTTTTCATGTATTTGAATGGGATTTTTTTACGGATATTCCATTCTTATTTCGAATTTCTTTTTAGAGTGAACAGGCTCCTTCTGGGTAGGCTCGCTCCATCGTAGACTTTGTCTCTGTCATTTCTGACATATAATAAAAAAATAGAATTTCTGAGGCCGTTATCCACAAAACCATTATAATAAGGAATATTATGATATAATTATTTTTTATTTCAAGTAGTTCAATCCACTTGCTCAAAAAGGGGCTGTCGCGCTATTCATGAGAAACTTACTTCGAAATTTTGACTTTTTACAAATAGATGAGAAAAAAATGCGAAAAGTGAGGCCTCTATGCAATAAACTAATAACTATTCTTAACCACCCAATAAGCCAAAGTTGTCTAAATATTTTAGTTTCTGAGAATAAGAAAGCCAAAATTGGTAATTTTACTCAAACAATACAGTAAAATTGTTGAGGAGCTCGTGGCTAGATAATAACAGCCGCACGGGTCGATCTTCAAGGTTAAGCAACGTTTGCCAAGGTTAGTCTGTGGATGGGTGACCATCTTAACATAACGAGTTTCCCCCGTGCCTCGGAAAGCACGTTAAGCCGTTGATCCCGGCTGTCATTTGTAGATCTTTGGCAGTCGTTACGGATAGTCAGAAGCCAGTTAATCTGACTCCAGGCTTGCCATGAAGTACCGTGTTACCTAGTTACTGGGTTGTTGAGGTCTGGTAGGCAGCCGCTCCGCGTAAGATTCAGCTAAATCCGGTTTGACTGGAAGCCGACCCCAATATAGTTGGGAAAAGGCTAGGCAGATGAATACAGTAAAATTGTAATAGAGCTCTTAAGGCATTTAATATTACAGCATTTTTTTTTTTTTTTTTTTGTAGAAATGGGTGTGAGAGTGTAAGTTACCTTTTTGTTTAACTGCCACAAGTCGCTCGTGCTCATTTTGAGTTTGGAGAAGTCCGGCCATCATGTCATACAACGAGCTAGACAATATAGGATGTGGTTCGGAGACTTGCGTTCGCGAGTATTAGGTTGATATACGCGACCCACGCTGCTGCGATACTCAGATCTGAAAAAATGGACAATATTTTTGTAGTAAACAATGATAGTTAGTAATACTATGACCCTGAGTTCTCCGAACTACTGATAATTATTTAATTATCAGTAGGTACGTTAGTTAATTTTGTTTGCACAATATCTTATTCAATTAAAAAAATTATATCAATTGTCTTTTCCTGTTAAACGTTAAACATAGAAAATCGCGAACGCAATATGGCAGGAAAAATATAAAGTTCGACGGCGTCCAGCTTGAAGAGCTCGTGGCTAGATAGTAACAGTCGCACGGGTCGATCTTTAAGGTTAAGCAACGTTTGCCAAGGTTGGTCTGTGGATGGGTGACCGTCTTAACATACCGAGTTTCCTTCGTGCCTCGAAAAGCACGTTAAGCTGTTGGTCCCGGCTGTCATTTGTACATCTTTGGCAGTCGTTACGGATAGTCAGAAGCAAGTTAATCTGACTCCAGTCTTGCCATGAAGTACCGTGTTACCCAATTAATGGGTTGTTCAGCTAAATCCGGTTTGACTGGAAGTCGACCCCAATATAGTTAGAAAAGGCTAGGCAGATGATGATGACGGCGTCCAGCTATATAACAATCTACCAGCAGATATTAGGAACACATCTTCATTTAATGTATTCAAAGCTAATCTCAAGCAGTACGTCACTAACAACACGAAACTTCTAAGTTAACGATGAACGTGACGTGACGATAAACCTTAAAAGCTTAAACTGATTGCTTCTGTGGTCCTGCCACGAATATTTTTGTCGTGTAGTAAGGTAACGTAAAATTGTACATAGCTACAATACTCGTTTCGTACCTACATAATATTTATTTGAATTATATACTACCTATAATCTCAACGGAACCCTATTACTATTAGGCTTGTGTTTAAACACCGCCCAAAAAAGTACCTATTTTACTACCAAAAAAGTTCTAAACGGTTACCAAAACAGATAAATGGTCACCAAATAATATTCGAGAAGTAGCGCTCGCCGGCCGCTGCCGCGGCACCGCTCGCTTCGCTCGCTCGGCTCGCGCGCGGTTGGTCACAATTCTAACCTAACCTAACCTATTTTATCCAGTTTGTAACCCCAAGCCTACATTTTATGGCAATCACAGTTGAGTTGGATAGAATTTGGTGACCGTTGATCCATTTTGGTGCCTAGGCTTAGAGTCTTAAAAATATTATTTTTGGTGACCGTCTAAATTATACCCTTACTATTAAGCCTCCGCTGTCCGTCCGTCTGTCTGTCTGTCAGCGAGCTGTATCTCAAGAACCGTAATAGGTAGAGAGCTGAAATTTTCAGATTTTACTTATATTTCTATTGCCGCTATAACAACAAATAATTAAGATTAAGGTTTATGGTACGGAACCTTTCGTGTGCGAGTCCGACTCGCACTTGGCCGATTTTTTTTTAATGATATAAATTGTGTATCATCACTACCCGCTACCGCAGTCGCTTCCCGCGTCTGTCTGTCCCCATGTATGCTTAGATCTTTAAAACTACGTAACGGATTTTGATGCGGGTTGTTTTTTATAGATATAATGGTTCCCGAGAAAGGTTTTAGTATATAATTTGTCAAGGTTTTGTGTAAATTGACTGGTATAACTGAATACGTCGGAAAAAAATGATTTAGAAAATTCTTTACACATAGATAGAACAAAACAATGTACCTACTACAGTTTTAGATAATACATCAATACCTAAAAAAGTCCGCGATAGCATATGTCTATCTTATATGGTTGACTTACAATAACCATTTTTATGAAATTTAATATAAAATAAGTAGTTACTGCTTCATTTGCAGAGGTGTTTTCACCACTATCTTACATATCTTAATAAATATGTTAGTTATTTTGAGTGTTTAATTAAGAACAAAATTGCCGTTCACACCATTTAATTTGGATGAATATCTTAGGAGATATCCCAAAATTAAAGAAATTCGCGCAACCAAATAATTATATCGGAGGTAGAGATGTCCCGAACTGGTAGACACCGAGCAGACTATACGTCTTAGAGTGAAAACCTCGTGTAAAAGAAGTTACTTTTCAGGAGGAAGAAAACACTGTGTGCTGTAATACTTTTGTACGTCGACTTTTATGCTTTTTTATTAATTAATATGGTTTAATCCGCAAATTTAACACTAAATTATACAGTTACAGCAGAATAGACTCGAAAACGTTCGTTGCAAGGTATATTCACGCCAAACTGACAAATGCAAGTATTTAAGTGGTTCTCATTTACTGTCATAGATGGCGCTACGAGTATCGAATGAACAAATTAGTCTGATCAGGATTGCGTTGCGAGGCTTTCTTTCTAGAAAAGCAATAAAATAAATTTGAGCAAAAATGCATTCCCGAGGTTTTTACTCTAAGGCGACGATGGGTTCAATATTTCTGCAAATTAAATAATTGTGTGGATAACACAATTTTAAATTTCTAACTACCTATCATTTCGATTTTTGTATAATGATCTGTTAATAACTTACGGTGGTTTTTGTAATACGTAGTCACTCATTATTCTCCATTTAAGTTAGAAACCACTGTTTTTTCGTTTAAATCACTATGTAATTTTTATTGTTTTCTTCACTAATAGGTCTTGTGAACTTTATTCGTAACTCATTCATCTCACTGATATGTAACAGAATGTGCACTGTGCAATAAAAAAAAAGAGACTTGAATGTCTTTGTTTCCGTATATTTTCAGCACAGTCTGCGGTATCCCGACACTGTTCGTGTTGTTTGTGATAACGCATTGTCTATGGTACAAAATGTTCCTGCTCTGCCAGTTCCTGCAGAACCTCCCATTTTAATATTATACTCTTTGTGCTGAGCTGTTGACAATGCTACGTCGGCTGCTCAGTTACAGGAACGATTAAAATAAATACGTGGACTGTAACAATCTGGTGTATTACGTGAATAGGTACAAAAATACAAGATAAACGCGTAGTATCTTCGTCGTGGTAAAATCTGAAGTGACGCAAAACAAAACTCGGAGCGGCGGGAAAGGAAGCGGTGAGCGAAGCCCGCGCCGCCCGTGCGTCCCTCAGCCGTCGCCGACGCCTGATGCTGCTGCCGCCGCCCGCGCGCTCCCTCATCTACCGCACGCTTCCAACCGCTCGTAGGAGACACGACGTGCATATTAATAATAAATACCTATTTTATTATCAGGCAACGCTTTGGGAACACATTCATAGTGCGTACAGCTAAGGAGTGGAATTCCCTGCTGGAGTCTGTGTTTCCTGATAGCTACAACCTGGGAGACTTTAAGTCAAGAGTGAATAGGTTACTTCTAGGCAAGCGTGCTCCATCTTCGACCAGATCATCGCTTACCATCAGGTGAGATGGTGGTCAAACGTAAAAAATAAATAAAAAGTATTCGGGCGTGCTGCTTTTCATTGAGTTTCGCTAACTCCGACCGACTTGTCTTCACCAGAAAGTCATCGATGCTCATGGGCGCCGGGAAGAGGGTGCAATGGGGTGCACTTACACCCCCCTTAATTAGTCGCTAAGTACCGCGCGGCAGCAGCACGACAGCAGCGCGACTGTCGCGCTGCAGCCGCGCGGCACTTTTCGTTTAGTGATTGTATGGATTAACAAAGCATGAAGATACACAGAAAAAATAGACAAGCGGATTGTAATTTCAGAGACCTAGCAAATCCGAGGCGAGGTACTTCGAGCTCCCTCTCGTTCAGTCTTGTATTTGTCTTATTTAGTTCTGGGCCAAAGAATACCATATTTTTTTTTTATTTCTAATGGGTTTGCTCTTGACTCTAGTCTATGTCAGAGATGACAGAGACAAAGTCTACGATGGAGCGAGCCTACCCAGAAGGAGCCTGTCCACTCTAACTTTGAAGAGATTAGGGTTGTAAGCTTTTGGAAACACAGACGCAGGCAGAATTCCACTCCTTTGCTGTGCGCATTATAAAACACGTTTGAAAACGCTGTGTGCGAATTGGTGGAATAGCCACAAGGTAGGGATGGTAAGATGCAGTGCGTCTGAATGTCCGATGGCAGAAGGGGGCCGGTGGGATGAGGTCGTGGAGTTCTTGGGCACACTCACCGAAGTACAATTTGTAGAAGACCGACAAGCAGGCAACCTTACGGCGATGAGCCAAGCTATGTAGCTTGGCATCCACCAGTTTTACGTCGCCGATGAGCCTCTTAGCTCTGCGTTCCACCGAGTCAAGCGCGGGAAGCTGATACTTAGCTGAGCCATCCCAAAGGTGGCTACAATACTCCATGCCGGATCGGACTTGTGCTTTGTAAAGGGTTAAAAGCTGTCCAGGCCTAAGTATCGCTTCACCCTATTTAGGATGCCCAGCTTTTTGGCCGCAGTTTGGGCTTTGTACTCGATGGTGGCGCCGAAGTTGAGACTGGATGTCAACTCCATGCCTAGGAGCTCGAGCCGATCAGTCACAGGAACAGATGCACCCCGAAAAGTAGGAGCTTGGTCGAAACGACTTCTTTTTGCGGTAAAAAGACACGCCTGTGTTTTGGTGGCGTTAAAAGTGACCAGATTGGGACACCCCACTGGGAGACAATGCTTAAGGTCAAATTTGTCCGCTCTACCATGGCCTCTCTCAAGAAACAAACTTCAACCCCACTGGTTGTTGCGCTGGACAAGTATCTCTCTGAAACCGTACTGTCATCTGCGTACCCAGCGTACAAGACCACGCCTTTATGAGGTGGGGTTTTGAAGATACAACCCCCTGAAAATGGTATTGCCGGCGCCCTTCTTATCTTAAAGCACCGATTCCCCATTCTGGTTGCAACGAACTAGTGACTTGCTATGACGTTCAGCTAGTCTATACTATACTTTTACTCGTCGAACACTATTCTATTTCATCATCATCAACATCATTTCAGCAGAAACACGTCCACTGCTGGACATAGGCCTCCCCCAAGCGTCGCCACAACGACCGGTCCTTCGTGTCTCGCATCCATCGGCTACCCGCGACCTTTACCAGGAGGTCATCGGTCCACCTTGTGGGAGGCCTTCCACCTTTACGTCTTCCGGTACGTGGTCGCCACTCCAGAGGGCTTAGTGTTAGTTTTTTAACGCACTTGATTGCGTTAACGTAAACGTTAAATTGTATAGAAAAAAAAAAACGGTTTTCCGTTACTGTCACCAGACAGCGCTTATCCAGTTTCAATACAAATTGACGTTTACGCTAACGCGATCGAGAACGTTAAAAAACTCGCACTAAGGCCACTGAACTTTTCGGCCCCATCGACCATCAGTTCTGCGAGCAATATCCCACTGCCACTTTAGTTTGGCGATGCTTCGACCATAGCTTCGACTATTCTATTTATAATGATGAATGAAAATGATAAAACTCTTAGTCACTACTTCACGAATTAATTACGTAATCACATGAAGCTTTTCATTCCTTTGAAAAGTTTATTGAATATTTTCATCAGTCTTGAATTTTATTGTAGGTAATTGTAATACTTAGTAATCATCACAAGGAAGTGTTTTGGCCGAAGGGTGTAGGTACCTAGTCTACCGATCTTTATCTATATACTAATATATAAAGCTGAAGAATTTGTTTGTTTGTTTACTTGAACGCGCTAATCCCAGGAAAAATTATTTCAGTGTTAGATAGCCCATTTATCGAAGAAGGCTATAGGATATATATCATCACGCTAAGATCAACAGGAGCGGAGCAGTAATGAAAATTATGACGCAGACGAAGTTGCGCGGGTCAATTAGTATTTATATATACAGGGTTATTTGTGAAATACCAGCAACCTCTTAGGCAGTGAAAGTACACATGATTACAAACAACTTTTAATTTGAGACCAACCTCGAAAACTCGAAAAAAATGTCAGCTGTTTCATACAAAATGCAATATTTAGCCAATGAAAATGTATGAAACAGCTGATAATTATGTTTTTCGAGGTATCGAGGTTGGTCAAAGTAAAAGTAATTGTTTGTAATCATGTGTACTTTCACTGCCTAAGAGTTGGTTGGTGTTTTATAAAGAACCCTGTATACACCGTGTAACATAATAAACGCTATACCTCTTAAAGGGTCATCATTATGAACAACTTTTACTATGGGAACAACCGCGAATTCGCGAAAAAAAAAACTCAGCTGTTCAGTACATTTTGACGAGTTATGCGCACGAAATGTATGGGGGAATCGATTATATTTTCCACGATTTTAGTGCAGTAGTGCTATTCTGTACCAACATTTTCGAGTCTCGACAGCGGAATCCTAGGTTAGTATAAACGTAACACCTTTATGTCGTGAGGAATAAAGATCACTTTGTGAGCTTTGTCACTGAGGTGAAGCTCGATGTCGAAATTGTTAGTTTTTTTTTATTTTTTTTTATTTAGGAATGGGCTTGCTCTTGACCGCAATCACAGAATAGACTAGCTGGTCCCATTCTAAAACACAGTCGTGCGCCTTCCACCTTCGAAACAGAAAAGCGGGCCGAAGTCTCAACATCTCAAGGCAGGGAGTGGCATTATCCATAGTCCCTACCCAAAATACCTCGGCATCACCTTGGACAGGTCCCTCAACTATAGAAAAAACAGCGAGAATATTAAACATAATTAAGGAGCACACTAGAAACAATCTGCTTCGCCACCTAACGTCCACCAAATGGGGACGTCTCCTCAACCCCTGCGAACAACTGGAATGGTGCTTTGTTTCTCCGCTGGTGAGTATGCAAGTCCAGTATAGAGCCACTCTGCCCACATCAAGTTAGTGGATACAGCTCTAAATGAGATGTGCTCGATTGCCATTGGTTGCCTTAAACCGACTCCCGAATGCTGTATCCATTAATCGGCATTGCACACCAAGAAATTCGCAGGACGGTAGCGAGCCGTATAGAAAGGGTGAAACTAGAAAGAGACACACGCCACCCCATGCACAATCACAGCCTGGTGCCCCAGAGACTAAAAAGCGGAAGAAGTTTTCTTGGATGCGTGAGTCCATTCACCGGCAACACTACCTCGGAAAGATGCGACCTGTGGTGAGAGCTGCTCAAACATCCTGACTATTTATCGAGCCTTTGGAGAGCCTGTCACCTGGGCACGTGGTCGACATGGAAAACTCTTTATAGACTCCGTACTCGGGTCGGCCGCAGTAAGGATAAAAGCCCAAGAACTCCACGACCTCATCCCACCGGCCCCCTTCTACCAACGGACATCCAGACGCACTGCATCTTACCATCCCTACCTTGTGGCTATTCCACCAATTCGCACTAAGCGTTTTCAAACGTCTTTTATAATGCGCACTGCAAAGGAGTGGAATTCTCTACCTGCGTCTGTGTTTCCAAAAGCTTACAACCCTAATCTCTTCAAAGTTAGAGTGAACAGGCTCCTTCTGGGTAAGCTCGCTCCATCGTAGACTTTGTCTCTGTCATCTCTGACATAGACTAGAGTCAAGAGCAAACCCATTAACTACAAATAAAAAAAAAAAAAAAACCTCCTCAGGTGGGAGTTCTCGGATGGCTTGGATCTTCTTCAGTGTTTGTGTGGCGTCTCTCCGCAGTCCATGACCCATCCTTCGTCTTCCGCCATGGAAGGCAGGTGGAAGGGCATGCGGCGGAAGACGAAAGCGTCTTCCGCCACATGCCCTTCCACCTGTACAAATCAATCTTATGTCTGCGTCACTGAATGCTGTTACCGTTGCTGAATAATGGGCCAAAAACAATTATTTTTTGTCATCGACTTTCTAAGAAGAAGAAGAAGAATAAGTGAAAATTGATCGTAATGACGAGTTCAATGACCCTTTAAGACATACATATGTCAAGAAGATTATTTGACCCTATAGAATACTAGGTATATGCTGAGTTTGTAATTACCTACCTCTAATTGTGATACACGAAAAAATGATCTCGTTAATAAGTTAATAGTATTGCGTTTATTCTGTTACACGTTGTATACAAATTTTTTTTTCTTATTGTATTTTGTATGGTCTACAGTTGCCTAAAGGAATAATAATGTTTAGTATGCATAACAACGCTTTTAGTGCCGCTTCAAACAAAGGATCTATAAATCAAGTACCTATTCCAATAACTATTTCCTGTTAGTCATCAGAAATTCATCAGGAGTAGAGACTAAGGCCACGGGCAGAAGGCTGCGGCGGCGGGCGGCGGCACGAGCAGCGGTGCGATAAAATACTTACATTTATATGGAACTTGGCATGAAGTCAGCGAGCGCGGGGAGCGCGGCGTGGCGGCGGCGTACGAGCGATGCGCGTCATTCGAGCGGTGCCCGCGAGTTTGCAATGACGTAGTGTTGTGCATTTCATTTTTTTGCTTTTTAACGACCGACGTTTCAGAATGCGTTTCAGAATTAGTATCAATAAGATGTTTTCGTATCTGTTTAGACATTTTGTTCGCAAACAAGATACTAATTTCTCATCACATACTCGTAACATAAGACTACGCCACTCTAGCGCCGTGCGATCTGCCCGCTGGCTTCGTGAACGGTTCTACGCCAACACGCCGCTACGCGCGCCGCTCCTTGCCCGCTAACTTCGTGCCCGCAGCTTAATGGCTATCTGGTAGGTTTTATCATCAAATCATGCATATAACAAAAGTTTGTCCTAAAAAAAAACTTGAGTAGAGGGCCCCGGTTGGTATTTTTTTTTATATTGTCCTCTCTCTCTCTCTCTTCAATCGGTCCCTCTGCTGAGGATCGTGACTCCGTTTGATTCCGTCAACCAGTTGTCTCCATCGGTCCCGTAGGTACTGTAGCTTGGTGGAGTGCGTCGCTGACAGGTATTTTCAGCTCCTCCGTTATTTGGTCTGACCATCGGCTGGGACTTCGACTTCGATATTGTCCTAGCTAGTCTTATTTACACTAAGACTTTATTAATTAACATTTTCACTGGTCTTAAATATTAAAATGTTGTTACGTCAGCAATAGAATCACATACTTTTTTAAACAACTGTCTTCCTATTAGGGACACGCTGACAGACAGATAGACAGACGGATGGACGGACAGCGGTCACTGGGTAACCACTACTACTTTACCCAGCTTTGGTTTGGCGAACTGTCTTGGAGTCACCGTCAGGATGGTTGGACCAAATATGAGACGATGTGCACTGTTTAATACCTATTTTCTACTATTTACTACCTGCAATGAAATATTTGCCACCTTTGCGTTAAGAAATATATCAATGAAATAAAGTGGTCAGGTTGGCTGAGCACTTCCAAGTTCTCATAGTTTAAGTGTTGTATTAACCTTGTTGTTAACGTAAAAATTACTACCTGTTTGCTACCTTGCTTGCTGTGTTCGGTTTTAAAATGTCGTTGCAATTACCTATACAAACCCAAGACATTCCAGCTGTCTCTAGGACATAATAACACCTCCGAGAAACCTACCCACACCAGGGCACAAAGTACACCTGCAAACACTTCATAATTTTCTGTATTTTTTTGATTTTGGCTTTTAACTTCTAAGCGGTGCATTATAGGTAAAAATTAATTCAACATGTTTAAGTAAAAAAACAAAACTTGCTTCAGTTTCACCATAAACTGTACCTCTGTAGGTAAAATAGGCTTCGAGATACAACACTTTAATTAAACATCCTGGCCCCAGAATTATGGACAGGCGTGGTCCGAGGAAAATCGTACTGATCAAATTGACAAACCTTCTGAAAATAGACAAACCACGCACATTTAAGTTACAATTAACCGGTTTGGGGTATTGAAAATTTTGAGCTCGCTTCGCTCGCTCTTGAATTCTTAGTTGTACAGACGCCATCACAACAAGTTGATCAAGCTACAAAAATCTATCAAATTTCTTTAATATATTTTCAACTTTATCGCTAAAGCGATTAGGTTCAAGGTTGATTGGAAAAATTTGATAGTTTCAGTTTCAGATTGCTTGATCTGCTGGCATCTGTACATAAATCGAACACTTTACTTTTATGTCTGTTCGAGTTCGATAGTAAACAGAGGATCGTACCTATCCGAGGAACAACCTGTCTGAGAATATTTACAGCTCGCTTTTGCATCCTCAATTATGCAAGTTTTATGTTAAAGCCAAGTAAGTTACTTCGATGATTGTATGGAGGGTAAATAAAAAATGTAACCAATATTCCGAGGCGGGATGCTAAAATTTTCGAGCTCACTTCACTCGTTGTATCATCCATATTGAGCAAAGAAAAATGTTTGTATGATATAAAGAAAATTATAGCGTATCCGAGACAATGAACAAATTTTTTTTTCGATCTACTACGCCCACTCCAATTTATGCTTAAATTGACGAAAAAAAAAAACATCCGTAAAATGTGTGATAAGGAGAAAATCTAGCGTTTCTGAGTCATGGAACTTAATATTTTTCGGGCTCGCTTCGCTTGCCCCAGCACCCTAAGCTGTCCGGTTTTCACTTAAGACGACATACAAACGTATGTAGATGTGAACTAGAATTTTTCGGGCTCGCTAATATCCTTGGCTGCTCGGTTTTCGCTTAAGTTGACATAAAAAAATGTGGATGTAAGGATAAGAAGAAAGTAAACATTTCTGAGTCATGAAACTAAAATTTTTCGGGGCTTGCTTCGCTCGCCCTAGTTCCTTAGCTCTCCGGGTTACGCTTAAGTCGACAAAAAATATACGTATGGGTGATAAAAAGAAATTGTAACCTATCCGAAACAAGACATCGTATTAAAATTTTTCGAGCTCGCTTCGCTCGCTCTAGCATTCGTACTTCTCCGGCTTAGGCTTAAACTTGTATTTGTGTTATGATAGGAATATTATTCGTATCATAACAACAAGGTGCTAATATTTTCGAGCTCGCTACGCTCGCACATTATATGTTCTCTTCGGGCTAATGTTTTCTGCAACAGTAACAAAAGCAACTTTTTTTGGGCCCCAGTCGTCTCCCGTTAGTTTCATGATTTTATGAGTTTATAATTTGATTACTTTTTTTTTGTGCAAAAATCGCTGATTTCTCGACTCAGTTTAGGTATTATTCATGTGACTGACCCCTCCCAAAGTTTATGGCTGCGACCGCGCCTGATTGTGGGAGCTGGGACCTGGGCCTTCTGTCTATGACTGGCCTAAAATTCCATTTTTGATCGTGCACACCGCAACGATTTTTCTTGACTTGTAAAAGTGTTTGATATTTTTCAAAATATGTATAATTTATCATTGGGCGCTGCATCTCAGGTTGGGAGCCAGCCCCCCCTGGAAAAAATCCCTAGATACGCCAATGCTCTAGGCTAGCTGGGTATTGCAGATATCCACACAGAACTTGCAGGAAGTAAAAGTGGCAACACCTTCTGTGTTGCCACTTTTACTTCCTGCAAGTTCTGTCAGTGTCAAATATTTTCCTTATAAGTTTCCAAATTGCAACGCTAGATGGCACAGTCTACTTCGTGTACGTTCCCCTAACTAAACGAAGCTTGGAAATATATGTGGCAGCACAGAAGTGTTATTTTCAAGTATATTTTTTTTAGTACACACAAAAAAACAGTACAAGTTAACATTATAAATATGAGTACAAAGGAACTGCTTATTTCCAACGAAATATCTTCCAGCAGACCTGCGACAGGAGAAATGAATAAGAAATATAGACAATAGTGTGTAAGAACAAGAAATAAAGAAGGGTATGTAAAGCCTTAAGGTGGAATCGCCAGGGTAGCCCGCGAAAGTCAAATATTTTAATGTTTTTGCAATTTGCCGGTCAGTGTGAAGCTGTATGTTGAACAAAATACGATTCGCGACCGTACACGTATCTAAAGAATTATAACCCTTTTTATCATCAATATAACCCTTCTAAGTCCCCCCGTCCCGTTCCGTAAGTCCCGTTCTAGTCTAAGTAGCCCTATTGAATGATTTTTTTATGAAATAACCATTCAGTAGGGCTTTATGAACTTAGAGGGTTTTATTGATGCAATTGCAAAGAAATTGCAACGCTAACAGTTTCTTTTATGCACTTTCTACTAAACGGAGCGTGTAGTAACTTAAGTGGCAGCACAGAAACGTCAATGTGAAATTTCGAATATGCAACGATAGATGGCATTGTCGACGCCGTTCACGTTGATTATGCCGTCTAGTGTCGGCCTGTAGGCATCGGTGACCCCGCGCTATCAGAAGACGGGGTTGCTTTTGGTAGTTGATTTGCCAAAAAATAAACCTCAAACAAGATAAAAACAAAAACAATTTATTAAATATTCTTAAAACAAAATTTTGACTTTTAGTTTTTGCCCGGGTAATGTGTACATTACCCAGCGAAAACTGACGGATTGTTTTTCAACCAACCAAAATATTGATAAATCTTAAGAAGAATATTTATTTAAATTCAAAACGAACACTAAACTTAATACTAATATTTTATCTACATTACTATAAAAGAAAACAGACATTTGTTATGTACAATAACCTCTTAAGATTAATCGATATCCAAGTTGATTCCATTCTTCCAAATACGAAGCGATTCTGGGATCTCCATTTTCTCCGGAATTTTAACGAACGGGTAATTCTGATAATCTTGCCAGAAGAACGGTCTGACTGTGCGGTAACCGTTGTCGAATTTAGCCAGGGTCTCGATATCATCTTTGTCCAGGTTAAAGTCGAAAATGGATGCGTTTTCTAGCACTCGCGAGTTGGTCACCGTTTTCGGTATGCTGACGATTCCACGTTCGTACTGTAAATAGAAATAATGTTTTTTTTTAATATTATTTTCTCAAGACGGCCATGGTAGCAGAGGCAGGCAAAATTAACCACTCAGCATCCATCAAAATCGTTTTCAACTATCAGAATCCGTAAGTCCCTATTGATAGCCAAGTGAAAATAAACGCAAGGCTCCTACAAATAACGTTTAAAATCGCCCGAGCGTCGGCTTGTCCCGAAAGGGACTTACGAATGTTAAGTAAAGAAACGCTGGATTGGCCGGGGAAGTCAAACTACTAAGAAAGTTGGCAAAGCTATCGGCAGTCGATTTTTCTTCTTGATTTTGTTGTTGAAATATTTTTTTTAAATTATCAGTGTTGGCCCTATAGAAAAAAATTTCATAATGTTTTTTTTTTTTATTTAGGAATGGGCTTACTCTTGACCACAATCGCGCCTGATGGAAAGCGATAGATGAGGTCTATGATGGAGCGAGCGTACCCAGAAGATGCCTGTTCACTCTTGATTTGAAGGCAGACGGGTTATATGTGGACGGGAGCACAGATGCTGGCAGAGAGTTCCACACTTTAGCTGTGCGTATAATAAATGTGGAAGAGAAGCGCTGGGTACGACTAGTCGGGATATCGACCAAGTACGGATGGTACCCTGCAGTACGTCTGGTATTCCGGTGGTAAAAGGGCGATGGTGGGATCAGGTCGTGGAGTTCCTGCGCACACTTCCCAAAACGGATGATGATGGGTATAATAAGACCGTTTTCTCTTATTCTGTTATTCTTTTTATGCATACCCAAATCGATTGTAGTAACAATAAGATGTACCTAATTTATATTTATTTTTAGAGGTATGCGGAACAGAGAGTAAAGTCCCGCATACCCCCATTGAAAAGGTAGGATCTTCAGTCCAGACGGTTGTTGTGTCTTGAAATATTCGGGCTGATGGTAAATGTTCAAATCGCACGGTAAACTTTGCTTGCGCGATGCAGGATTTTTTAGTTCGCTGCTAGTTGGATAGATGGCATTGCGGTTCTTTTTGCTGCGATGTAGCTTTACTCCATCGGTTTTTCTTGTGGCGGCTTTTATGTCGCTACATATTTAAAAAAAAATAGTAAAATCTGGCATAATTATTATCAACTTGGTATCTTATAAGGAACCTTTTAAGATCTTCATAAAATACCAAAATCACAAATCCTCTTACCAGATATCTCAAGGTGACTTGCGTGACAGTCTTCCCATGCTTCTTGGCGATGGCCACCATGGTCGGGTTGTTGAGCTTGGGCTCGGGGCTGTTCGGGGCACTTCGGGAGGGCACCATCGTGCCGAACGGCGAGTAGGCTGTGATCAACACGTTGTGGGATTGGCAGAAGTCTACGAGCTCCTTCTGACCGAGGTTTAGATTGATCTGGAAGAGCGGTTTGAGTGTCTTATGATGCCATTCCACCGGATACGTACTATGCAGCTATGCCGCGAGAATGTTAAATAAATAAATAAAGCTAAACTAGGTAACCATGTGACCGTTTTCACTGATGCTAAACTACGAGTAATATAGCACCGTACACAAAATACAAAAAAAAAAATACAAATACAAAAATATTTATTTGATCTCAAAACATTGTGAGCACACATGAATTGTGGCAGTCCCGGTAAGTTACAATAGTACTTGTGTTGGGACTGTCACGCTCTTCCCTTAGTTGGTGGCTGTACAATGTATATGCAAAATTTAAAATTTAAGGAAATAATACAAAACAAACTAAATTAAAATCTTACTTAAGAATCTGGTATGTGTGTGTGCGCGCGTGTGTGTGTGTGTGTGTGTGTGTGTGTGTGTTTGTGCGTGTGTGTGTGCGTGTGCGTGTGCGTGTGTGTGTGTGTGTGTGTGTGTGTGTGTGTGTGTGTGGTGTGTTTATTTTAGCTTATCCTGACCAATATGTTTTCCGTTTCTTCGTATGTTAAGGGTTTTAGCCACTCATTTATTTTATTTTTACAGTCGTGTAGTAGTCAGCAGCAGCTGTTAAATATTCAATTATGAGTTCAATTTATTATAGATGTAGGTGGATTGTGTCATATATTGACGTCTAGCAAAAACTGTTCGAGCCCCCGCGGAGTGAGCCACTATATCTCACCGTATATAGCTGAAATACCTCACCTCAACCTGATTGGTGACGGGCTTGACCTTGCAGTTCTTGAGGAGGCGGTCCATCTGCTGCACGTTGAAGTTGGACACTCCGATGGACCTCACCAGCCCCTTGGCCAGCACCGACTCGAAGCCGCGCCACGTCTCCAGGTAGTCGATCTTCTCGTCTACTCCTTCTTGCTGGAAAGTACAAAAATTCGAGGATTTTAGTGTTTTTTTTTTTTTTTTGTAATGTGTTTGCTCTTGACTCTAGTCTATGCCAGAGATGACAGAGACAAAGTCTACGATGGAGCGAGCCTACCCAGAAGGAGTCTGTTCACTCTAACTTTGAATAGATTAGGGTTGTAAGCTTTCGGAAACATAGACGCAGGCAGAGAGTTCCACTCCTATGCTGTGCGCATTATAAAAGACGTTTGAAAACGCTCAGTGCGAATTGGTGGAATAGCCACAAGGTAGGGATGGTAAGATGCAGTGCGTCTGGATGTCCGATGGTAGAAGGGGGCCGGTGGGATGAGGTCGTGGAGTTCTTGGGCACACTCACCGAAGTACAATCTGTACAAGACCGACAAGCAGTCAACCTATGTAGCTTGGCATCCACCAGTTT
Organism: Lacanobia oleracea; assembly: GCA_950371165.1. NCBI lineage: Eukaryota > Metazoa > Arthropoda > Insecta > Lepidoptera > Noctuidae > Lacanobia > Lacanobia oleracea. Next base: position 14,454,990 of record OX493413.1, read on the forward strand.
TACGTCGCCGATGAGCCTCTTAGCTCTGCGTTCCTCCGAGTCCCAAAGGTGGCTACAATACTCCATGCAGGATCGGACTTGTGCTTTGTAAAGTGTTAAAAACTGTCCTGGCTTAAAGTATCGCTTCACCCTATTTAGGATGCCCAGCTTTTTGGCCGCAGTTTGGGCTTTGTACTCGATGGTGGCGCCGAAGTTGAGACTGGATGTCAACTCCATGCCTAGGAGCTCGAGCCGATCAGTCACAGGAACAGATGCACCCCGAAAAGTAGGAGCTTGGTCAAAACGACTCCTTTTTTCGGTAAAAAGACACGCCTGTGTTTTGGTGGCGTTAAAAGTGACCAAATTGTCATCACCCCACTGGGAGACAACGCTTAAGGTCAAATTTGTCCGCTCTACCATGGCCTCTCTCAAGGAACCAATTTCAACCCCACTGTCTGACCCTGATCCATTGATCTCGTTTGTTAGTTAATAATTGTCTTAGGGTACGATGGGACTGACATACGCTGTGCGTTATAAAAGTCCCTAAACTTTTAAAGAAATAAAAAAAAAAAAAAAAAAACCCCACTGGTTGTTGCGTTGGACAAGTATCTCTCTGAAACCGTACTGTCGTCTGCGTACCCAACAAGACCAGGCTGAAGTAGGTCATTGATGTGCAGCAGGAAAAAAGTTGCAGAAAGAACAGACCCTTGAGGAACTCCGGCATCAATAGCCATGAGGTCAGAGGAGCAGCCGTCAACGACCACTTGGATCGGCCGTTCACTCAGGAAGTCTGATATCCAGCTACAAAAACCAGTTGGGATGCCATAAGCAGGAAGCTTGCTGAGTAGACCTGCGTGCCAGACCCTGTCAAAAGCCTTCGAGATATCAAGCGACACGGCAAGTGCTTCGCCGTGTCTCTCAATGGCTTCGCCCCAGCAGTGCGTGACATACACAAGAAGATCGCCAGTTGACCGTCCCCGGCGAAAGCCATATTGACGGTCACTGAGGAGATTGTTGTCTTCAAGGTAGGTCAGCAGCTTACTGTTCAGAACCCTTTCCATAACCTTGCATAGGATGGAGGTTCAGCACGGTCTCCCTTTTTGGGCACCGGTTGCACATTCGCAAGCTTCCATGATCTCGGCACCGTTCTTTTTACAAGAGAGAGGCGGTATAAGCGTGTCAACACAGGAGACAATTCAGATGCCATTGCCTCAACACTCTTGCTGGAATGCCGTCAGGTCCACTGGTCTTATTCACATCTAAACTGCATAATACTCTACAGACCTCTTTATTATGAACTTTGATCTCCGGCATCGGAGAGCCACAACGAGGTAAAGTTGGTGGTTGCTTGGCGCCAGCATCCAGACGCGAATTGCCTGCAAAGAGAGTTGCAAATAAATTTGCTTTCTCTCTTGCAGAGTGAGCCAGCGAACCATCAGGTTTCAGCATTGGAGGCAAAGTGGGTCGACAGATATTCGTTTAGACCGCTTTCGACAGGGACCAAAACTGCTTACTACCCGGAGGGTGCGATGCTAGTTTGTGCCCTACGAAAAACCCGCTTGCAGAACTTCGCAGCAGAATTAAAGCCTGTTTTCCTCGCGCGAACCCTACGCGCTTTAGCCTTTCGGTCGCGGGCCTTGATCCAGGCTTGGTAGGCAGATTCTTTACGTGCCTCAGCGTGGGCGCATTCTGCATTATACCAAGGCCGGGATTTGTGACCGAGCGGGATGTCGGAGAATGGAATAAAATACTCCATCTCCTGCCGAATCACGTCCACAATCACATCAGCGCAGCACAAAGGGTCATCCGAGGAGAAGCACACTTGCCGCCAAGGATAAGACGCAAAAAAGTATCGCATCTCATCCCACTAGTTACTATTGATAGGCACTGGTTTGACCACTATCTCACCTAATGGTAAACGATTATGTGATCGAAGATGGAGCACGTTTGCCTAGAAGTAATTTATTCACTCTTGACTCAAAGACTCCCAGATTTAACATTCGATCCTTGTCTGTACGCGATAAATCTTATGTCAGAAAAGGTCAAATGCTCTATGCAAGAACCAACACGGGAGCTCTTTAATCTTCATCATCATTTCAGCCAAAAGACTTCACTGCTGGACATCTATCTGTTGAGGTCTGGTTTCTACAGTTACTCCTGTTATTGGACCATTGTGCGTGCAGGACATAAGCCTCCCCTAAAAGTCGCCACATCAACCAGTCCTATGAGTCTCGCATCCAGCGGCTTCTTTTTTAAAACCCTTATAGGATCACTCGGGTGTCTATCTGTCCGTCTGTCACAGCCAGTTTTCTCCGGATCCACTGGACCGATTCTGTTGAAATTTGGTACACATATGTGACCCAAACACGGAAGCGTTACGTAAATTATAAAAAAATTTGTACCTATGGGGTTCACTTTTGGGGGGCGGGTCTAACTAGAAAATAAATAAAAAAGGTTTTTTGAATAATGTTGTGTGACATATCAAACAAAAGGGTTTACTGTGATGGTTTTAATTATATTTTTTTTATAATTATAAAATAAATGGTTTTGAAGTTATTCAAATAAGACGAAAAATGACCATTCCCCCCTTATCTCCACAACTACTGAGCCTAAAATTTTAGAAAAAATTTAGATAATAGTTCTATGCCTATAAGAAGTACCTATGTGATGTTAAAATAATATGTTGAAAAAATAAAATTGGTTCGGAACCCTTAGCACGCGAGTCCGACCCGCACTTGGCCAGTTTTTTAAGGATGGGAAATCATAATATGAGGTGTCACTCTCTTCTGCTCCGCTCAGACCGGGAGGAGTCCCGGACTGAGCGGATCAGAAGGGAGTGACAGACCTTACTACATAAAACCCAATTCGTGTTCCTCCTAGTGCCGTTTGCGTTCCAGGGCCTCGGTGACTCTTTGAACAAATTTCTGTACAACAACCAACGCACGCCGTCCTCAGGACCACACCTACGGTGGTCGGGAATCGTCCTGCGACTTCCGACGCCTGGAGCGTCTTATCCTGTTGCGGCGGCTGGGGCGTGAGGTTTCCCTCACTCTCACGCGGTCGGCCTCCTCCTTGCTACCATTACTGCTTCGCAGAAGAAAGCGGTTACCTCTTACGGATTTACTTTTGTGTTTGACCAGGTTTCCAACTCACCGAGATAGACATGGGCCAGTGCATGAGTATCAGATCGATATAGTCCAGCTTCAAGCGGCGCAGCGATCCTCGCACCGACACCTCCACGTCTGCCTCGCGGTGGAAGTGTTGCCACACCTGGAATGATCACAGATTTCATGATTAATAAATTATTAGAGTGAACAGGCTTCTTCTGGGTAAGCTCGCTCCATCGTCGATTTTGTCTCTGTCATCTCTGACATAGACTAGAGTCAAGAGCAAACCCATCATAAAAAAAAATATTTTGGTGTTTAGTTTTTACGGTTCCGTACCCGAACCAACGGAACCCTATTACCAAGCTTCCGCTGTCCGTCCGTCCGTCCGCCTGTCTGTCAGCGGGCTGTATCTCAAGAACCGTAATAGGTAGACAGTTGAAATTTTGACAGATTATGTATTTCTATCGCCGCTATAACAACAACAAATAATAAAAAAATAAGATTTATGGTACGGAACCCTTCGTGTGCGCATCCGACTCGCTTTTGGATGGTTTTTGTAAATGGTTCCCAACAGAAGTAATCGTTAAGAATACTTTAAATCTAAATAATACGCTTAGACGCGATTCGTAACGGGTAGAAAATCAGTGGATCTACCCTCCAAGCCCAAATTAGCTTCGGCCCTAGTTACTAGGCGTTTCAGTATCTCCGTATCACATAACCACTAAGAATGAATGACAACACAATTTGACAGTTACCGTGAAATCGTGTTGTCATTCATTCTTAGTTCGGGTTAGGGTAGGACTATTCGTAACTCCGGAGGTGATACAGAGTAGAAAACGCCCGATACCGTAACTAAGGCTGAAACTACGGACATCGGGCTTAGAGAGTAGACCCCAGACGCCAGTCTTGCCAAAGGTATCGTGTCACAAGTCCCGACTGTCATTTGAACAACTTTGATAGCAGTTGTGGGTAGTCTGAAGCCAGAAAACCTGATTCCAGAGTAGATTGCCAAAGAGTGTTACCCCTTTACTGGGACGTGGAGCCAGACAGGCAAACATTCCGTGTAAAATACTGGTTCATCGGCAATGATAGGCTCGTCGAGTCGAAGCTCCAAAGTCTTGACATCGATGCCGAGTTGCTATTAGCCTGTCGGTTTTCTACCGGTTGCATTTTGGGGAATGTGCGACGGAATTGCATAATTTAATTCCGCCAAGCCCGTTCCATCAACAAGCACAAAAGACAAACGGCGATGCGCCACCGGTACATGGTGTACATCCCACCCACACGCACAAAACGTATTGGGAACACATTCATAGTACGTACACCTAAGGACTGGAATTCCCTGCCGGAGTCTGTTTCCCGATAGCTACAACCTGGTAGTCTATAAGTCAAGAGTGAATAGGTTACTTCTAGGCAAGCGTGCTACATCTTCGACCACATTGTCATCATCGCTAACCAACAGGTGAGATAGTGGTCAAACGCGTGCCTATCAACAGTAAAAAGAAAAACTATAATATGGCGTCAAAAAATCCGTCCGCATCGCTGTCTACTGGAAGTGAGCCCAAAAGACTGGCGGCATTGTCACGTTGTATGACAATGCTTATCCTCTGTCCGAGGTAAAAGCCAGCAGATTTTTACTAGACTAATAATCGCGAAATAAGTACAGCTAAGGAGTAGAATTCCCTAAATTCATGAACTGATGTACCAACCTTCGTAGTAACAAACAGCTCTTCCCTCTTCACGACGCCATCATTGATCTTCTTCTCTATGACCTGGCCAACTTCCGGCTCCACCCTGTAGAGGTGGGCCGTGTCTATGCTTCTGTATCCGATGTCTATGGCGTAAGAGAGCGCTTCCATCATTTTTGGCATGTCGGTGGTGCTGAATTCGAGCTGGAAATGTTATGAAAGTATTAATTAGTTTTTGTAATGTATTTAGGCTTGTTTCCGATTGGCAACATAGACTAAAACATAGGAGTTCCATTGTCACCATTATCCACACAGTGTAACTTTATTTGACCCTCTGTAGCAACAATGTCGACCTATTTATCAATAAAATAATAATAATGGCCCAAAACCCAAACGTACAACACGAAGCCATACTTGCACGCATAACCAATCATAAAAGGCATTCTAAAACTTCGGATGAAAACTACAAATGTCATGTTCATTCTACGAGAATGTCATGTTTGGGCAACTGTCATCTCACCTTCTCGTCCATTCCCAGCCAGGTTCCGTAGCCCAGCGCTGGGATCTCCCGGCCATCGTTCAGTTTAAATGATGGGATGTTAACCTGGAATTAGAGAACAATAGGTTAATTAGAGAACAATTTATACACCTACCTACTTACAGGGAAAATATCTTGAGGAAACTGATGTCCAAGTCATATACCTAGCCTATTCCCAACTACCTATGGGGGCATGGCGATATTTTACATTCTTACTGTGTTTGCTATTCTCGGTGACATTTAATTATATTGATTATGTATGTTAGGTAAAGATAAAGATAATTTATTTCTGAGCTGCCGGTGTAGAAACATTAAAGTAAGTGACATGCCAAAATAGCTCAGTTCGAGACCACACCAATATAAGTACAGTACAATTTGTCATGAAAAAACAAGCATCAGAAATTATATAATGGGGATATAATTTTTAAAACTTAAAACTGATTTATTATAAAATCAGTTTTTATGAACATAGGTAATTTTTATTACAATGTCAAGTTTTATATGCACAATTATTTATATTTATTATTTATGAATGAAATGTCAAATAATGTCAAATGCTAAAAAATACAACAATACAAATCCATTGGGAGCGTGCAGAAACTATAGGTGGCAGCACAGAAATGTCAATGTCAATTCGAAATAGCTACACTAGATGGCACAGTCTTCGTCGCGCACGTTCCTCTAAACTGAGCGTGCAGGAACCACAGGTGGCAGCACAGAAGTGTCAATGTCAAGTATTCTGACCCTTAAAACTTCGAATATGCGACTCTAGATGGCATAGTCAACGCCGTGCACGATCCCTGTGCGTTAAATACATACACACACAAAGTACATTATTTAAATTGTAATGTCAAAATTTATAATAAAAAAAAATTAACTGAATAAAGGAGTTTTCTAAAAGCCGGGCAAATATTGTTTTCCTGAATTTATGGGTAAATTGTTTAAAGATTTCCTGCTAAACAAATGTAGTCTCTGGCTAGGTGCAAGTAATTTATTTGGACTTCTGCTTTTCACTCTTTTAGAAATATATTTACAATGGGAACATGTGCGGATATCTTTTAACAAACATGCAAATTTCAAAAATATTTAGGCAGGAAGAATTTTTAGTGCTTTAAATAATCTGTCTACCTATTACGGTTCTTGAGATACAGCCCGCTGTCAGACAGACGGACGGACGGACAGCGGAGGCTTAGTAATAGGGTTCCGTTGGTTACCCTTTGGGTACGGAACTCTAAAAATATCTTCCCGTAGAAAATATCAGCTTCTTTCAAAACAGACTCGTCACAGATGTTAATGAATCGGCATTTAGCTACATCTATTACATAACGAATAACTTTATCAATTCAAGTTCAAAGTGTATCTTTGTTGAGAACATTGGTATCAGTCGAACGATCTGTTGTGGTATTATATCTTATGTTTATGGTATTATGAACTGCTAGGTTTATTATTTTTAACCGACTTCTTCAAGAAGGTTCTATGTCCGGCCGTACCTATGTTTTTTTAGGGTTCCGAAAAAAAAACGGAACCCTTATAGGATCACTCTGGTGTCTGTCTGTTTGTCTGTCTGTCTGTCTGTCCGTCTGTTACAGCCAGTTTTCTCCGGATCCACTGAACCGATTCTATTGAAATTTGGTCTATAATATGGACTTCTGTGATCTAAATACGAAAACGTTACGTAATTTATTACATTTTTAGTATTGGGCTCACTTTTGGGGGCAAAGTAGAAACGTAAAAAAAAGATTTTTGAACAATATCGTCTGACATTTCAAATGAAAGGGCTTAAAAGGCTGCGAGGGTTTCAATTATATATTTTTTTTAAATAATTTAAAATAAATAGTTTTGAAGTTATACAAGAAATTTGACGAAAATGAACATTCCCCCCCCCCTTATCTCCAAACCAACTGAGTCTAATATTTTGAAAAAACATGGAGATAATAGATTTTTACCTATAGATAACAGGTATCATAATATTAAGTGATAATCCGAGTAATATTTAGCGTTTATTTCATCAAAATCGACCCACAAAATCAAAAGATATCGAATTTTTAAGTTTAGTAAGAGGCTTCCTAATGTATTCTGTGCCTCATGTATTCTGATTACAGCGCCATCTATTGAAACATATGAAATTCACGAACGCATGTATAAAACACCAAAACAAATTGTAGAGTTATGTGTGAAACTTTTAATACCCACGTGGCAAAATAAAATTTAACATTTTTACACCTTATCGGTATTTATCATAACAACCGATCCACAAATCAAAATATATTGAATTTTTAAGTTTAGTAGGAAACTTCCTAAGGTATTGTGATTAGGCAAAGCACCATCTATTGAGAAAAATAAAATGCATGAAAACACACATACCCCCAAAACACATTGTTGAGTTATTTGTGGAACTTTTATACGTAGCAAAATAAAAGTGAACATTTTAATACCTTAATGTTGTCATACGGGCTCCTTATTTAACGACTTCCAATGCTAAAAATGTTGTCAGTTTACTTACTTGGTCGATAGATGGTGTTGCACTGATGACGCGTTTTTATGAATTGCGGTGTTAAGATTTTTTGCTGGAGAATCACCCTCACACGAGTTTGGGTTCGGTTTCTTTCGTAGGGTCCAAATTACCAATATCGCTGTTCTTTGTGTTGTTTATAATTGGATTCATTTATCTTTATTGTCCGTAAAACCAGTATTTTTATAATAGATACTTATTATTATATAAAAGACTGGCTGTAGAGTTTCTTGCACGTTCTTTTACACAGTGATAAGATAAGATAATATTTATTTATTTGCTAAACATGTGTCATACATAAAAGACATGCATGCTAGGTAATAACAACTTTATTGGTTCCACATGTGTGAAAAATATTTTTTACAATGTTCTTTAATCCAGCGTTTCGAAAGTTTTCTTTAAAAATTATGTACAACTTTACTAAGCATTACTAGGTATATGCCATGACGAGCTCGTGGCTAGATAATAACAGCCGCACGGGTCGATCTTCAAGGTTAAGCAACGCTTGCTAAGGATGGGTGGACGGACAACATACACATCTTAATATACCGAGTTTCCTCCGTGCCTAGGAAAGCACGTTAAGCCGTTGATCCCGGCTGTCATTTGTGGATCTTTGGCAGTCGTTACGGATAGTCAGAAGCCAGTAAATCTGACTCCAGTCTTACCATGAAGTACCGTGTCACCCAGTTAATGGGTTGTGGAGCTCTGGTGGGCAACCGCTCCGCGTAAAATACTGGTATTCAGCTAAATCCGTTTGACTGGAAACCGACCCCAATATAGTTGGAAAAAGGCTAGGCACATGACTAGGTATATAATATGTTATGCACTTAAACAGTAATCTAAAATATTATAGCGTCGAAAAATTTCTCCGCGTCGCTGTCGCTGGCTGGTAATGTGCCCAAAATTCTGGCAACATTGCCACGTTTCAACTAAAGCCATAGCGCTGATTTGTTTAGGTACAGTCACGGACTTTAGGTAATTGATGAGCCACTTCCAAACTTTCAGATTTTGCAGTTATATACATTCACGAGATTACACGATCGCAAATAAAACCGCATGCTCGTAAACAAGATGACAAATTAATTCGGAAATAGACACCACAGAGGTTGAAGAATAACCAATAAGTTGCAATGATAAATCCATACCTTTATTCAATCTATTTGATACTGACTCTTTTGTTTGTTTGTTTACTTGAACGTGCTAATATCTCAGGAACTACTGGTCCGATTTGAAAACTGATGACTAGATAATAATAGCCGCACGGGTCGATCTTCAAGTTTAAGCAACGCTTGCCTAGGTTGGTCTGTGGATGGGTGACCATCTTAACATACCGAGTTTCCTCCGTGCCTCGCAGAGCATGTCCCGGCTGTCATTTTTAAACCTTTGGCAGTCGTTACGGATAGTCAGAAGCCAGTAAATCTGACTCCAGTCTTGCCATGAAGTACCGTGTCACCCAGTTAATGGGTTGTGGAGCTCTGGTAGGCAGCTGCTCCTCGTAAAATACTGGTATTCAGCTGAATCCGGCTTGACTGGAAGCCGACCCCAACAAAGATGGGAAAAGGCTAGGAAGATGACCTATGTAAGTAGTAGGTATAATTACCGTACAAATAAAAACACACCTCCCCGACCTTCCATTATATAAAGTGCGCGGCACAATGACTTGTATACCGAGGTTCGTTCAATTAGAATAAGAGAACACAGACATTATGCAATTACCTCCTTCTGTCCATATTTCTTTTTATCCACTTTGTGTAAGGCGCCCATTACACGGTAATTTTTACTGTCAGTTAAACCACAGTCAACGCCGTGACTGACGGGTTTTCTTTTTAGGGTTCCGTTCCCAAAGGGTACTCTACTAAGCCTCCGCTATCCTTCCGTCCGTCTGTCTGTCAGCGAGCTGTATCTCAAGAACCGTAACAGATAGACACTTGAAATTTTCACAGATTGTGTATTTCTATTGCCGATATAACAACAAATAATAAAAAAAACCGGCCAAGTGCGAGTCGGACTCGTACACGGAGGGTTCCGTACTATAAACCTTAATTTTTATTATGGGTACGGAACCCTTCGTGTGCGAGTCCGACTTGCACTTGGCCGGTTTTTTTAGAGTCGATGATTAACTTCTTAGGTTTTTTGGGCCCAATACATGGCTACGGTAATAGGGAATATGCATGCGATTTTTTATTTGCGAAATGAAATACTTATTAGCTCTAGTAAACAATCATTAAATAATTTTTAAATACCTTCATCAGTGATGAAATTATAAAGCTTCAAAGATTACAATTAGAAAGAGAAGTCCGATGTAGACTTTGACGTCATCGTCTATGACGCCTATACAGCTGCCATAGAAAACAGCGTTTTCGCGACAGGGACAGATATATTTGTTTAAAATAATTATATCTCCTTCGGTTTTCGAGTAATTTTGATTCTATTTTCACTGTTAGTATTATATTTTTGTATATTTTTAGATAAACTGTATAAATGATAAATATGTTTTTCATGCATATTCCCTATTGCAGCGTCGTCGGTGGCTTTCCTTAAATCCCCCAAGGGCGGGTGTATGGGCACTCGGGGTTCTCCAACGTACTGCTCATGTTCTGAAGAGGAGCACAATGAGTATCCGACGGGTTTATGAATCCCCATTTAATTAAACTATCATTATTTAGTCATTGAAAACCATAGTTTTATGTAATGTAGAAGCATATTTTTAAAATATTGTAAATGTGAGTACCATGACGCCATTTACATATTATTCTGTGATTCGTAATAGTTTGACTTGTTGACCATTAACTAGCGTGGTGGTTGAGAGCATGTCATGCTCACTCCATGTCTCGCTGATGGGTTGGATCATTCGGTTCCCTTCAAAATGGTTGAGCTGAATGGTGCCGATACACGCGTCATGTTCGTGAACAGGCGCCGTCAGTGGAGCTTATTTAAATCTTATATTTTAAATTCATGTAATTAGTTATTTTTTCCCTTTGCATTGTCCTCACATGCAGTAGAAACAAAGATCTGTAACTAAGAATTTTGTAAACAACATGATTTAAATGAGTGTCCGTGGAGTTTCTTGCACGTTCTTCTCCATAGAGATCTACTCTTTGGAACGTTCAAATAGCTTCCATGTTTTTGACTGACCGACCTTGACATTCCAAAAGTGCCTGTAAATGGTTTATTTGAAATAAATGCTTCGAATCTTTGAATCCCATTTCCCCAGGTTCTGTTTGCAGCGGCCTACCTGTGTGCGCAACTGGTTCAGTGCCTTTCAAATAGGCCACTGCAGATCACGTCCAGGTGACAGATTTTCCTGGGGTTGCAAGTAGTCGGGTGGTGGGGGATGATAAGTATTGCAGTGACTGATAGTCGCATGAAATTGATTGACGAAAATCTGGTCATTAGTCACGATTTTAATGGGAATGGGTCTGTTTTTATATGTTTTTGGAATGGGTAAGGTCAGTTCTTGTCCTTTTTTGAATCCCGTATATCAGCCAATAATATACCGTCGCCTATTTAAATGAGCGTCAATGTCGATTGAATACCATCACTCACCATCAGTCATTCGACATTCATGACTTTTGGAATTGAGTGACGTTTGCTTAGCCTTTTCCCAACTATATTGGGGTCGCCTTCCCGTCAAACCGGATTCAGCTGAATACCAGTATTTTACGAGAAGCGGCTGCCTACCAGACCTCCACAACCCATTAACCGGGTAACACGGTACTTCGTGGCAAGACTGGAGTCAGATTTACTGGATTCTGACTATCCGTAACGACTGCCAAAGATCTACAAAATAATGACAGCCGGGACCAACGGCTTAACGTGCTTTCCGAGGCACGGAGGTAACTCGGTATGTTAAGATGGTCACCCATCCACAGACCAACCTTGGCAAGCGTTGCTTAACCTTGAAGATCGACCCGTGCGGCTGTTATTATCTAGCCACGAGCTCCTCAATTGAGTGACGTTTGCATGAGCGTTTAATGGACGCCATAAGCCAGCCCGTTTTCACGTAATTGAACCGTGCAGGTAGGTCTAGTTACTTACCAACCTGGGAGGGAAATATTTTACAAAAAATATTTCCCTCTGTATCTTAATTATTTGTTATTAAATCATAAAAAAAATAAGTTTTATTTAAAGTATCTAGGTAATAAATGTACCCACAAATTTGTACGGAACCCAAGGTGAGCGAGTCCGAGTTGGTGGGTTTTTTTTAATTTTAATAACAATAGTTTTTAATAAGTAATCGGGTTGTCCCAGTCGACGGAAGAAAAAACAGTTAAATAATAAAGAAAGATATCCTTACTAATATTATAAATATGCGAAAGTAACTCTTTCTGTCTGTCGCGCTTCTACGCCAAAATTACTGAACCGATTTAAATGAAATTTGGTGCAGAGATAGACTAGAGCTTCAGAAAGGACATAGGCTACTTTTTATCCCGGGAGTATGTTTCCTAGGGACCACGCGACCGAAGCCTCTGGCAGAAGCTAGTCAGAAATAAATGGAAACGCAATACCTCTTAAGGGGTCATAGTACAATGACACTGAAATCGCAAAAAAAAAATCGACTGCTCCATCCATACATTATCGTGCGCATAACTCGACAAAATTAACTGAACAGCTGATTTTTTTTTCGCGATTTCGGTTTGGTCTCATATTAAAAGTAGTACATAATGATGAGTACAATGACCCCTTAGGAGGTATGGCGTTTATTCTGTCACACGTTGTATAAAATAGCTTAATAAAAATTAATAAAAATAATTTCGCAAAAAAAAAAACGTTACTACCTACAGTCCAACTTATCAAACTAAAAATATACCACCATACTACATTCGAAATATTTTGTATACTACAAAATATTTGAAACCATTTCGGTACTGAATAAGTTATGTACCATATTTTAAGCAAAAAAATATAAAGATCGATCCAAACTTACTGCTAGAATATTGACGTAAATAATCCAAAATATATGTAGTACTTACGCGCGCCATTTTGTACGAGTTCTCTCTCACACGATTCACAACACACTGGCTGAATGTAGCCGGTCGGTGGAACGCGGTTTATAAAAACACGACCACATATTATGCAGCGCAGATTTGTCATCTAGAATTTGGTATCTATGCTTCTCAGGCACCCATTACACGCTCATGCAAACCGTCACTCAATTCCAAAAGTCATGATTGATGGTGAGTGATGGTATTCAATCGACGTTAGACGGGATTCGAAAAAGACAAATACTGACCTACCTACCCATTCAATAAACGTATAAAAATTAAATAAAAAATTTAAAAACCCCGACAAAAAAAAAAACTTTAACAAGAATAAAATATTTCTATTGATCCTTTTAGTTTCAAATATGTAGGTACGATTCTATGGGCCAAGCGTCTTCGCCTCGGGAGACCGCAAATCTATTGTATTTACTAAAGTATCGATACTAATCTATTTATATATACTAATATATAAAGCTGAAGAGTTTGTTTACTTGAACGCGCTAATATCAGGAACTACTGGTCCGATTTGAAAAATTCTTTCAGTGTTAGGCTTAATGAAAATTATGACGCAGACGAAGTTGCGCGGGTCAACTAGTAAGTAATATTAGCGGTCTCCCGACGCGATGACGCTTGGCCTAAAGCAAATATCTACTCATTTGTTTTTTTGTTTGAACTAAATAGGCTTTTCCACCAATTCGCATTAAAAGCAATTCTTGGGCACACTTACCATAGTATAAGGCGATGAGCCAAGCTATGTAGCTTGGCATCCACCAGTTTTACGTCGCCGATGAGCCTCTTAGCTCTGCGTTGCGTTGCGTTGCTGTGCTTAGCTGAGCCAGCCCAAAGTTGGCTACATTACTCCATGCAGGATCGGACTTGTGCTTTGTAAAGGGTTAAAAGTTGTCCAGGCCTAAAGTATCGCTTCACCCTATTTAGGATGCCCAGCTTTTTGGCCGCAGTTTGGGCTTTGTACTCGATGGTGGCGCCGAAGTTGAGACTGGATGTCAACTCCATGCCTAGGAGCTCGAGCCGATCAGCCACAGGAACAGATGCACCCCGAAAAGTAGGAGCTTGGTCAAAACGTCTCCTTTTTGCGGTGATTTCTCCGCTCCTCATCTCTCCGCTCCAGTAGACAGACAGCCTTAGGCACCCATTTTTTTAACTAAGTAAGGAGTATCTTCTCTGCGAAGCTTATTCTATGACTGAAAAAATATTCCTACCGTACGACGCGCGCCATGTGATTAAATAGAGTAGTACTCGTACTATTTTAATAGCACTCGACCACTGTTCCAATAGGCACAAGTAAATTATACAAGGTGTATGTAAACTTACAAAAGCAAACTCTTCAGCTTTATGTATTGCTGGCTTCTGCCCGTGACTTCGTCTGCGTAGACTTTAGAGCTCGCACGTAACTTTTTTGTCTCATATTCTCATCCTCGGAAATGCATAATCTCATCATGATTCTAGTATCTTGATCGTTTGTGAGTCTTTGCAGTTCCTACTTTTAGCCCCGGAAATACTTTTTCATGTTTGTGGTTTCCTGATACTCGTGAATCTTTAGCGCACATGATTCCTGCCCAAAAAAAATTTCGACATGTTTCTGTTCTTCTGGTACTTCTTCTTCCACCTGGCGTTAATCCCGGCTATTGCCAGGGTCCGCCTTCCTACTTAGCTTCCTCCACTTTGCCCGATCTTGAACATCCTTCTCAGTCAGGCCATGGGCTCTCATGTCGGATTTGACGACGTCCAGCCAGCGCTTACGAGGGCGACCAGGGGACCTAGCCCCAAGAACAGCCATATTCATGCATCTCCGACCAACGTACTCCGTAGGGCGGCGCATGATGTGGCCATACCATCGCAGACGACACTCTTGCAGTTTTTCCCCCACGTCACGGACACCAAGACTACCTCGGATGTAAGAGTTGCGTATGCGATCGGATCGCGTTACGCCACCCATCCACCTCAGCATCTTCATCTCCGTGACGCGAAGCTCCTGGGTGTGTCTGCTTAGCGCTGGCCAACATTCGCCCCCGTACAGTAGGACAGGCCGTATCTTCTTCTTCCACCTGGCGTTAATCCCGGCTATTGCCAGGGTCCGCCTTCCTACTTAGCTTCCTCCACTTTGCCCGATCTTCAACATCCTTCTCAGTCAGGCCATTGGCTCTCATGTCGGACTTGACGACGTCCAGCCAGCGCTTGCGAGGGCGACCACGGGGCCTAGCCCCAAGAACAGCCATATTCATGCATCTCCGACCAACGTACTCCATAGGGCGGCGCATGATGTGGCCATACCAACGCAGACGACACTCTTGCAGTTTTTCCCCCACGTCACGGACACCAAGACTACCTCGGATGTAAGAGTTGCGTATGCGATCGGATCGCGTTACGCCACTCATCCACCTCAGCATCTTCATCTCCGTGACGCGAAGCTCCTGGGTGTGTCTGCTTAGTGCTGGCCAACACTCGCCCCCGTACAGTAGGACAGGCCGTATGATGCATTTATATATCTGCCCTTTGAGCTTCGGAGGCATTTTGCGGTCGCATATAACGCCCGTTACCTCGCGCCACTTCGCCCAAGCCGCACCTATACGTGCTTGGACATCGTCGTTCACGTTGCCAGACTCGTGCAGCACGGATCCAAGGTACCTGAACGTATCGAACTTTCTGATCAGGTCAAAACCTATTCGGATGGTGTTTGAATCCGTGCTGCCACAGGACATGTACTCAGTCTTCGCCACATTTAGTCTCAGACCACCGTTTTCAAGCGTGTCCTTCCAAATGTTGACTTTGCGCAAGATGGGCTTTGTTCTGATTAACGAAGGCGATGTCATCGGCATACATCATTAGCCATGGAGGCTGATCTTGGATGTTTGCCGTAACTACATCGAGTACTACGTTAAACAAGAACGGGCTAAGAGCCGAGCCTTGGTGAACGCCAACAGATATTGGGAAGACATTCAATTCACCAACAGCGGTCTGGACAGAGGACACGGAATCGCGGTACATGTCTCTGATAATGTCAATATAGGCCTCGGGAACGCCCTTGAAGCGCAGTGCCCACCAGATGGACTGCCGAGGTATACAGTCGAAGGCCTTCTTTCTGCAGGTCTAAAAAGGCCATAATGCAAAGCTCTCCGTCTCTCTCTGTATGCCTCAGCCAGATTCCGTAAGGCGAACACTGCGTCCATGGTGCTGTTACCGGCCCGGAAGCCATATTGACACTCAGAGACAGTACACTCGCTACGGAGCCGTGTGTCAATGATGCGCTCGAAGAGCTTCATGGTGTGGCACTTGATCTTGATACCGCGGTAGCTACTACAATCCTGTACGCTACCTTTGCCTTTGTAAACAGGAATAATCAGGCTAAATCGCCACTGGTTCGGCATTTCCTTGGTGATCAGGATGCGGTTAAAAAGATCCGTCAGAAAGTCCACACCATGTGGGCCCATCGCCTTCCACACTTCATTTGGCACATTGTCAGGCCCGACCGCTTTCCGGTTCTTCATGTGGCGAAGAGCAATGCGGGCTTCGTCGGCGGAAATAGGGGAAATCCAAGGATAGGAGGCGGTTCGGGAGGAAGGCGAAGTATGTACACCATCTCTCCTTAACAGAGGGGCATCGTATAGCAGCTTACCCTGGGCGTCCCTTACACAGAGAAATTTGCTAATGTCCCGTGTAGCTTTCTCCCGGGCACGCGCCAGCTTAAAAATAAGCTTTCTGTTCTTCTGGTACTAATGAATCCTAAACCGCTCACAATTCCAGCCCCGAAAATACTTTGACATGTTTCTGTTCTCTTGGTACTTTTGAATCCCACCCGCTCACAATTCCAGCGCCGGAAATACTTCGATATGTTTCTGGTCTCCTGGTACTTGTGAATCTTTAGCGCTCACAAGTCCAGCGCCGGAAATACTTCGATATGTTTCTGGTCTCCTGGTACTTGTGAATCCTTAGCGCTCATCATTTCACCCAAAGAAATATCGACAAGTTTTTGGAAGTATGCGGAACAGAGAGTAAAGTCCCCACACACCTCAATTGAAAAGGAGGATCCTCCAACCAGGCGGCTGTTGTGCCTGGCGGGCTACTGCCCGATAGTTGATATTCGGGCTGATGTATATGTTCAAATCGCACGGTAAACTCTGCTTGCGCGATGCAGGATTTCAACGTTGCAGTTCGCTGCTAGTCCGATAGATGGCGTCGCGGTTCTTTTTTGTTGCGATGTAGATTTGCTCCGTAGGTTTTTCTTGTAGCGGCCTTGATGCCGCTACATCACTCCCCTCCGAAGACCGGAGGTCGATAGTGGATGAGTCGTCCATGCATCTTGAGATGCTTGCCAAGCCAGTTGAAGGTTGATTCCAGAGAGTCGGAATCGGAAGTCGCAGAGTTCTCGGTGAGTCGGAACTATATGCGGTGCCCCAGTGAGTCGGGGTGATGAGATCCCAGTGAGTCGGGATGATGCTGCAGGCTCCAGTGAGTCGGAACCGGTAGTCGCAGAGTTCACGGTGAGTCGGAACTATATGCGGTGACCCAGTGAGTCGGGGTGATGAGATATCCCAGTGAGTCGGGATGATGCTGCAGGCTCCAGTGAGTCGGAACCGGATGTCGCAGAGTTCACGGTGAGTCGGGCGATGCCCCAGTGAGTCGGGGTGATGGGATCCCAGTGAGTCGGGATGATGCTGCAGGCTCCAGTGAGTCGGAGTGGTGCTGTTGCTGGCTCCAGTGAGTCGAAACCGGTAGTCGAAGAGTTCACAGTGAGTCGGAACTGTATGCGATGCCCCAGTGAGTCGGGGTGATGATTGAGGCTGAGGATGCTGAACAGGAATGCGCGGCTGCTGCTTGCTGGTGGTCAGGATATACATAGAAGCCGTGGGTACTGGCTGGCTGTATGACTCGCTGCTCGAGAGCTTGAGGTCACGATGAGGAGAAGTGATGATGACGTCACGCTGAAGTAGTTGCACGAAGGCTGCGCTGACGTTCAATGTCGAAGGTCACCAGTTTGGAGGTAGCGGTACAGAGAGTAAAGTCCCGCATACCTCAATTGAAAAGGAGGATCCTCCAACCAGGCGGCTGTTGTGCCTGGCGGGCTACTGCCCGATAGTTGATATTCGGGCTGATGTATATGTTCAAATCGCACGGTAAACTCTGCTTGCGCGATGCAGGATTTCAACGTTGCAGTTCGCTGCTAGTCCGATAGATGGCGTCGCGGTTCTTTTTTGTTGCGATGTAGATTTGCTCCGTAGGTTTTTCTTGTAGCGGCCTTGATGCCGCTACAAGTTTCTAGTCTCCTGTTACTTGTGAATCTATAGCGTTCGTTATCCAACCTGGAAAAACTTTGACATACATATTTCTGTTAGATTATTAAAAAAAAAACAAAAAAAAATCTAGCCCAAAAATACTTTTACATCGTTCTGTTCGCCTGCTACATGTTAATCTTTAGCACTCACAATTCCAACTCTGGAAATACTTCGACATGTTTCTAGTCTCCTGGTACATAATAAAATTAATGTTAGCACTTATAATAATTTCTGCCCGGAATAAACTTCGACGTTTCGATGTTCGCCAGAAATATTTCGACACAAAAAAAAGAACAAAAAAAAATTCATAATTCGAGCCCGGAAAAAAACTTTGACATGCTTCTGTTCTCCTGGTACTTGTGAATCTGAAGTACTAAGGTAGCAGCGGCTTTAAGTTTCCACTTCCTCCTCAGTTTAACGCTCATAATTTCACCAAAAGAAATACTTCGACATGTTTCTGGTCTCCTGTTGCTTGTGAATCTATATCGTTCCTTTTCCAGCCAGGAAAAAAATTTCAACATACATATTTCTGTTCGACTATTAAAAAAAAAAACGAAAAAAAATTCTAGCCCAAAAATACTTTTACATCGTTCTATTCTCCTGGTACTTGTGAATCTTAAACGTCCATAATTCCAGACTAAAAAAAAATTGACATGTTTCTGTTCTCCTGATGAATCTGAAGTACTAAGGCAGCAGTGGCTCTAAGTCTCCATTAAGCCATGCCTATTAGGTACTGGGATAAAAAGTAGCCTATGTTTGATCCTAGGATGTGAACTATATGTGTGCCAAATTTCATCTAATCCCTTTAGCCATTTTTGCCTGATTGAGGCACAAACATACAAACAAACATACAAACATACAAACTTTCCCGTTTATAATATTAGTAGGATAAGTTTAAATAAATATTCTTATAACAGAATTTTGACTTTTATTTATTGCCCGGGTAATTTGTACATTGCGCAGAAAGCATTGCAGGATTGTTTTTACCGTCCAAAACTTTGATAAATCACAATAAGAAAATTTAAATAAATTCAAAATGAACAATAATATAAATGGTTTATCTTAATATGATAAAATAAAAAAGATATTTATTTGCACAATAAACACTTAAAATCTAATCAATGTCCAAGTTGAGTCCATTCTTCCAAACAAGAAGCGATTTTGGGATGTCCATTTTCTCCGGAATTTTATCGAACGGGTAATTCTGAAAATCTTGGAAGAAGAACGGTCGTACTGTGCGATAACCGTTGTCGAATTCAACCAGAGCCTCGATATCATCTTTGTCCAGGTTAAAGTCGAAAATGGATGCGTTTTCTACGACTCTTGTGTTGGTCACCGTTTTAGGCACGCTGACGAGTCCACGTTCGTACTGCGAACAGAAATAATGTTTTTTTAAGAATATTATTTTCCCAAGAGGGGGCCGTCGGAGCCGAGGCAGGCGAAAGAAGCGCTGGATTGGCCGGGGAGAGCAAGACACAAATAACGTTGGGCTATGAGTAAGAGCTATGCCTAGCAGTGGAGCAATTTCTATACTATTTCTTTTTTTATAATTTAGTACTAATATATTTTGTTTGTTTGCTTGAACGCGCTAATATCAGGAATTACCGGTCCGATTTGAAAAATTATTTCAGTTTTAGATAGCTTATTTATCGAGAATGGCCTTATATATCATCACGCTACGACCTGCTCTGCATTTTGGCTTGCGTTGTGTGATCTGTAGGGGTTGTCGACATCTCATCTGGCAGACTTTTCCCAACTATATTGGGGTCGGCTTCCAGTCAAGCCGGATTTAGCTGAATTCCAGTATTTTACGAGGAGTGGCTACCAGACCTCCACAACCCATTAACTGGGTAGCACGGTACTTCATGGCAAGACTGGAGACAGATTTACTGGCTTCTGACTATCCGTAACGACTTCCAAAAATCTATAAATGACAGCCGGGACCAACGGCTTAACGTTCTTTCCGAGGCACGGAGGAAACTCGGTATGGTAAGACCCATCCACAGACGAACCTTGGCGTTGCTTAACCTTGAAGATCTTCCCATGTGACTGTTATAATCTAGCCACGAGCTCCTCCTTGTCGAGTAACCTTATGCTCTAGATAAGTCTGTCAGTGGAAGCGTCGCAAAGGTGATTGTAAAAAGTTCAAAAATGTATGGAATTGACAATTGCTGTTGAAATGTCACGTGCTTCATATATTTTGGCATTTCGACAATCGGTTTCGCTGATTGGTCGGTTAAAATAAATAGAGTTAAAGTCGCTAAAATCTAAGAAGACCGATTTGACAGCTGATTAGAGAGGTATAGACGATTACTTTACCACTAAGTGCGAAAGAGATTTATCTGCTGTCAAATTGGACTTCTTAAGATTTTGGTGACTTTATACCTTACTATCAACTTATGCGCAATCACACTGTGTTAAAAACATCTCACTGTGTTAACTTAGGCGAACATTATGGAAGTGGGCTGTGAATCCATACAAACCAGATGTAATAACAGCTTAGTTCACCAGTCCCGGATTAAGACTTCTTGATGCCCTAAGCAATCCACGCCTGTGGTGCCCCCTATCCACTAGTCAACTAGTACCTACCTACCGATCTTTAAAATAAAAGCCCAAACTACGGAAAACTAAAAAACGAAACAAGTCGGCTCGTAGTTTTTGTACCTACATGCACGTCTCTAAGAGTTACTTTTGGGTCTTGTAACTAATACCAAGCTGACTTTTCGGAAGGTTTGCAAAATTTCATCCTATTTGATCAAAATAAGTAGGTACCTATGACCTCTAATTCCTGTAGTTTATCCGTTTATGGTATTCCCCCAGACGTGATGCCCTAAGCAATTGCTTAGTTGGCTTATGGTGTAATCCGGCACTGCAGTTCACTTCATGCTAACTCCACATCCAGCTCTCCAGCTTTTCTCCATACAAACGTATCCGCTGTTTTCTTCGTGGATAATGCTTCTAGAACAATGATATTTTCCCAAAAAATTTAAGTCTAACTAAAATTATCATTCTATTTTATCATTT
Organism: Lacanobia oleracea; assembly: GCA_950371165.1. Classification (NCBI taxonomy): domain Eukaryota; kingdom Metazoa; phylum Arthropoda; class Insecta; order Lepidoptera; family Noctuidae; genus Lacanobia; species Lacanobia oleracea. The sequence goes on from OX493413.1 coordinate 14,476,111, forward strand.
CATTTTTTCCAAAACATGACCATCCAAAAAGCCGAAAATACAGCCCGTTTTTACTTCCATGTTCAGTCGACTATCAGACAATTTTAATAAGTTTTTAAAATACAAAATAATAAAAGCGTAGATACATTTTTTTAGATCTGTCATGAAATAGCGAGATGTCACTGGGACAACTTGCGACCCACGGCTGCCCGGGAAAATCTATAAGTTTGTGATAAGACCTGTCGTAATGGATGGATCAGAATGTTGGGCTGTGAAAATGACGGATGAAAACAGATTGCATGTAGCGGAGATGAGAATGTTGATATGGATATGTGGAGTAACGAGAGTGGATAAAGTGAGAAATTAGTACATTAGAGGTAGTTTAAAAGTGGCGCCAGTGACGGAAAATTGAAAAGGGAGTCGCTTGTCTTGGTGTGGTCTTGTGAAGGGGAGGGATGAAATACATGCAACGAAAAGAGTAATGAATATAAAAATAGATGGATGGAGAGGAAGGCCAAAGAAAAGATGGATGGATTGTGTGAGGAGCGATATGAAAGAAAACCGGCCAAGTGCGAGTCGGACTCGGACACGAAGGGTTCCGTACCATAAACCTTAATATTTATTATTTGTTGTTATAGCGGCAATAGAAATACACAATCTGTGAATATCAAGTGTCTACCTGTTACGGTTCTCAGACAGACGGACGGACGGACGGACTGCGGAGGCTTAGTAATTGGGTTCCGTTCGTTACCCTTTGGGTACGGAACCCTAAAAAGGGACACATTGATAGTTTGACGGTAGATAGGGCAGAGTGGAGGAAAAAAAACGTGTTGCGTCGACCCCAAGTAGTACAGGATAAGGGCAGGAAGATGCTGATGATTAGTCATGTTTTGAACAAGAAAACAGCGAAATACAAAACGTCTTTTGGTCAAGGTTTTTATTGGTAAAACCAGCCTGAGCTGCAGTTGTCGCTTTCGCACTTTACTTGGTATGACGCAATGCGACGGCATCGGCAATAGTTTCTTCACATAACTATTTTTCAAATTCCTCGGGGCCATCAGCTAGCCTATACAGAATAGGCTGGCTGATATGGACCTGTTTAAGGTCATACATGACATAATCACAAATCCTCTTACCAGGTATCTTAAGGTGATTTGCGTGACAGTCTTCCCATGTTTCTTGGCGATGGCCACCATGGTCGGGTTGTTGAGCTTAGGCTCGGGGCTGTTCGAGGCACTTCGGGAGGGCACCATCGTGCCGAACGGAGAGTATGCGGTGATCAACACGTTGTGGGATTGGCAGAAGTCTGCGAGCTCCTTCTGACCGAGGTTTAAGTTAACCTGAAAAAATCAAATAAATTTTAAGATTATTTTCGTTTGGCAACATCTTTTTAGTAGGTCTTGGTCTTTTCCCAACTGTGTTGGGTTGATTTCTATTCTAGCCAGGTGCAACTGAGTACTATTACCGTACAACACACTATCGAGTGTATAGTTTACACTTACTACTTGCTTGCTTGCTTTAATGTCCCGCACCGAGGGCTAACATCTGTTGAGATTGGCCACCATGGCCGAAATCGGACAGGAGGACTACATGAATGAACACACACACACAAAAGACAGAACACAACACACACAGTACAGTCAAAAAAGCTATTCGGTATACAGGCAAAGATATTATTTTTTACACAGCACTGCCAATGTTTATTTCTAATATGTGTATTATATTTTTGACATACTTACGAATTTGTTGTACAATAATAGCGTACTCAGTATACTCACAACATTGTTTAAAAGTAGTTTAAAGCTAGCTGCCTCGGTTTTTTTTTACGACGTTTCCTAAAAATGAAACCTAGCTAGATCGACTTTTCGCTCCCGAAACCTCCTGCTTGCTAAATTTCATGAAAATCGTTGGAGTCGTTTCCGAGATTCAGATTATATATACACATATACAAAAATTGCTCGTGGTGAATGTTACGGGTTGCTCATTGCCATTTTCCCGCGAGATGGCGCTGAAGTCAACATTTTCAGTTTTATTTTGTTTCGAGTGTAATTGGAACAATATTAAGTCGCAGAAATAATGGTGCGACAATCGGATATTCCACTTTATCGAAATTAGTCAAAATACGGCATAAAAACCCTTCTGATTCGCCATACTTCAAATCATACTTTCAATCATGTCTATGTGTGTGTAAACGGTACTATAAGCGAGTTAGATATTATTTTCGTGAAGTATGGCGAATCAGAAGGGTTTTTATGCTGTATTTTGACTAATTTCGATAAAGTGGAATATCCGATTGTCGCACCATTATTTCTGCGACTTAATATTGTTCCAATTACACTCGAAACAAAATAAAACTGAAAATGTTGACTTCAGCGCCATCTCGCGGGAAAATGGCAATGAGCAACCCGTAACATTCACCTTAAAGGGATTAGATAGATATAAAAATAATCCCGTGGTAAAAATATTAGCCATCCCGCTGCTGGTGCAATATTGCACTTGACTTCAACTACGGAGTCCCTGTGGTCCGGCTCTCCTGGCTGAGGAAGCTCAGCAGTGGCAGTTCATTTGAGAGATCTATAAGAACTTGTAGCTTTTAGTAGTTTCGGTTTTTAAGTGATACGCCTGTAATCTTCGAATTACAACTCCGACCAGAATCTTACTAATAATATAAATGGGTTTGTTTAGGTCGATGGATCGATGTGTATTTGTTACTCAACAACGCCAGAACAGCTGAACGAATCTGCATGAAATTTAGCACAGAGATACATTTTAGTCTGGAATAGCACATAGGCTTTTTATCCCGACTAGCTTTTGCCAGCGGCATTAACCGCGTTTTCACGCAAAAAAAAATGATTGAAAAGGAAATTGATTTTCTATCTCACCTCAATCTGGTTGGTGACGGGCTTGACCTTGCAGTTCTTGAGGAGGCGGTCCATCTGCTGCACGTTAAAGTTGGACACTCCGATGGACCTCACCAGCCCCTTGGCCAGCACCGACTCGAAGCCGCGCCACGTCTCCAGGTAGTCGATCTTCTCGTCTACTCCTTCTTGCTGGAAGATTGAATTTGAGGATTAAGTGCATTTGTTTGAGGGTTCTTTAGTTGTTTATGGTTCCCAGGAAGAACCATAGAAAAGTTACTTATTTTTCCTATCCAATTATGATGTACAGAAAAATCGAACAGAGAGCATTTTACACAGTACAAGACATTTTATTATTGTTACTCCTAGCAAAATTTTTTTTCAATATTATTGCTAGGGAAACGTCCGGCCGGCGGTCTATCCATCAAAATAGACAATACCAGAATGGTAAATAATACCCGTCGTCTGTGAGAAACTTTTTTTTACTGTTGATAGGCACGCGTGATGTGGTCGAAGATGTAGCACGCCTGGCTTGAAGTAACCGATTCAGTCTTGACTTAAAGACTCCCAGGTTGTAGCTATCAGGAAACACAAACTCCGGCATGGAATTCCACTCCTTAGCTGTACGCACTATGAATGTGTTCCCAAAACGTTTTGTGCGTGTGACTGGAACAGGCTTGGGGGAATTAAATTATGCAATTCCGTCGCACATTCCCCAAAATGTAACTTTAGTACAAATTATTTCAAAGACAAAGCGATTGTATTTTTCAAACATTTTACTTTTCATATTCTCAGTTACCATTTTGAACCTAACTATCACTTCTAGGACTAGTATACTAGGCTAGGCTGATCCACTGACTATATTAACATACATAGATGGTATGATCACGTGCCCGTAATTTGCGAGGATCTTCACAAACGGGATTGGTTACATAAGCCACATGCGAGCTCACGAGCGACAGCTACAGCGGAGCTGATGCATTCGCCTTGGTCGAAATCTGTCGATCACTTCATCATCATCACTGATCCACACTCGATACGTATAGCCAGAAACGTTCACATGCTCTATGCAAGAACCAACACTGGATCTCCTTTATCTTCCTCATCATTTGAGTCAAAAGATTTCACTGCCGGACATCTATACTGTGCGTCTCGCATCCAGCGGCTACGCCTTTTTTTTTGATGATGAGAAATCATCAAATGACTCTTTTTGCTTTGGGCGGAGCAGAAGGGAGTAGTAAACTCTTACTGACTAAAACCCAACCGTGTTCCTCCCAATGTCCTTTGCGTTCCAGGACCACGGTGACTCTTTGGAACAAATCCGTAACTCTGGCAGAGCGGCTGCCTCTTACGGATTTACTTTTGTATTTCCACCAGGTTTCCGACTCACCGAGATAGACATGGACCAGTGCATGAGTATCAGATCGATATAGTCCAACTTCAGGCGGCGCAGCGAGCCTCGCACCGACACCTCCACGTCTGCCTCGCGGTGAAAGTGTTGCCACACCTGGAACGATCACAGAGTTTCATGATTAATAAATATTATTATTGGTATTTAGTTATTGTGATTGGTTCCATGCCGTTTTAACTAAAAAAAGAGAAATTCATGACATGAACGGTCAGACCCGAATCGTTATAAGTAATCAGAAGATATTTTGCTAAATTATATTGATTGCATTCATATATCAGCCATCCTCCCTACAGATAACTTGTGCCAAAGAGGTATATTTTTTGAGTTTGTGTAGGGGGCAATCTCTGGATTTACTGAACCGATTTTGAAAGCTTTTTTACCAATAGAAAACCACGTTATTTGTGAGTGTTTTAGACTATTAAAACCCGAAAAATACCGCCCAGCGAGGGGGCACGGGTCAGCCAGAATTGAATAATTAAAATAATCCCAACGCTTTACTCGTATCTTTATGTTGTCGTGGTGGTGGGGCCAGACAAAAAGAGATACAATCCGCAAGGCAGTTTCGAGGCGAACAGTACAGCCACACCCACTGCACAGCACTGGCTGGACAGTAGCCACCCCATGGACCTGATCTCCCGGGAAAAGACTTGTTCCTCTCATCTCCGGCTTACCTTTACTGGCTGGCCAGAGTGACCACTGACGAGAACAGAGCTCCCAACTCTTTCTTGCCTTGATTGGTTGGTCTTGGAGTTTGGCAAGAGCAAACGTGATCGACAGAAGGATGTATAACCCAGTAATGCTGGTACTGGATGCTGGAAATACGGTCAAGATGCCTTGACCGTATTTCCGGATTGTCCTGATAGCCGTGTTATACCTCTCCACTCCTCTAGCACTTCAGGATATATTGCCCCGTAATGCCTCGATGCTACGTAACTTTGTGCTGGCGACCGTTTTCGGGGGCCCATTTATTGGGTGTGCAAGTCAACTCTTGACATTTTAAAGCGGTGTATATTGTGAAAGGAATGTGTAACTAACTCATTACTAACAAGTTATGGGCATATTATGTCTGAAATAAAGTTTTTTTTTTTTTTAAACGAATCCCGATATCTCCTATTCGGCCTACCATATCGCCAATTTAAATAATCCTAAATTCATGAACTGATATACCAACCTTAGTAGTAACAAACAGCTCTTCTCTCTTCACGACGCCATCATTGATTTTCTTCTCTATGACCTTGCCAACTTCCGGCTCCACCCTGTAGAAGTGGGCCGTGTCTATGCTTCTGTATCCGATGTCTATGGCGTAAGAGAGCGCTTCCATCAGTTTTGGGATGCCGGTGGTGCTGAATTCGAACTGGAAATGTTATGAAAGTATTTATTAGTTTTTGTAAAATATTTAGGCTTGTTTCCGATTGGCAACATAGACATAAAACATAGGAGTTCCATTGTCACCATTATCCACACAGTGTAACTTTATTTGACCCTCTGTAGCAACAATGTCGACCTATTTATCAATAAAATAATAATAATGACGTTGCCACCTTAAGAAAACGTACTAGCACTGTAAATATCGTGCAAGAACTAGAGAGTAGGCACCAGTAAACTTGATATAAAGTTCATTGACCTTTCTCTAAGAGTGTTTGGACGCACTCGAAATGGACCCGCGGGTATCACTCAATCCAATCACATTATGGTCCACTGGACCCACTGCCCAATTTCATTATTAGTACAGTCACGGAATAAAGCCAAATCTTTACTTTATTTACGTATATACTTTACAATAGATTTTTTTTTTAATAATCGATGTGGGTCCAGTTAACCAATAAAACACATAAAATAAATTATGTGGTCAATTGGACCCGCGGGTTCAGTAGAGAGCGGGTCCAGCTAACGGAAGGCTCATATCTCATATCTCTTCGTAGGTACTCGGAAAATAAATGATGAGTCGTTTTTCATAACAGTTTCATACAGAATACTGTGTCTCTATATTTAATACATTCTGTACGATTGTTAGTTTTTTCCAAATAAAATAAAATAAAATAAAATTACTGTAGTGTACAGGATCTCGATAGATGACGAATAAGGATAGCTTTGTCTTTATTTATTCGGTTTTTGAAATTAAGAATGTCAGTAAATGTAGGTGAGTCTATGACCGTTATTGCAAGTTTGTTTGGCGCCTACCATAGGTAGGCGTAGGTAGTAACACAAAAGCGTAAGGGTGCTTGTCCATTACATTAACCAATCATGTCAGTCTTAATAACTTTTTAACATAAGTTAAACCACCGAAAAAATTGAAAAGCAAAAAATAATAAATCTTTTTACAAAAAAAACTTCGACTTCTAAATAAAGAAAAAACACTACAAAGTATAAAATAGTTCTTTAATTTCGGAAGTCGGTGTTTTCGATGGTTTCTTCGTATTTTAAGACCTTGGTGTTGTAACAGAAACAGCGAAAAAAAAAAATTGGCTACCCCTTACATTTAAATGCGTGTAAATAAAATACTGAACAGCTGATTCTATTTTCGCGATATCGGGATTGGTCCCGTAGTCAGAGTTCTTCATAACTTCATAATGCCTGTTAGGTACAGTCAACAATGCTATTTGGTATACAGGCAAAAATATGTTTTTTTTTTCCACAGCACTGTTATACCTACAATGTTTATTTCCAATGTATGCATACAGTAACTTTTTACGCTTATAATATACTTATGAGTGTGGTGTTCAGTAATTGTCTACTCAGCACACGTACTAAAAGTAGTTGCAAGCTAGCTGCCTGCATACCAAATACCTTTGTTGACTGTACCTACATTTTGTATATAATATGTCTTGTTAGTAAAAAAAAGCGACACACACATCATATCTTCCATACAAAAATTATATCCAAATATGATTGATTACTAACCTCAAAAGGCTTATTCGGGGTCTTATCATCCGTGTCCTGAATTAAAAGAAAATTAAATTAAATACAAAGAAATAAAATAAAGAAATAAGAAGAATAAATAAAAAAATCTTTTCTACTTAAGAAGAGCTGACCGGCTTCTGAGCAATCAAATTCAGGTTGAAAAGTCGAAAGCTATAAATTGAGATGCCGGTCGAGTCACCTTGTCTATTCTGTAAACAACCATTTCGTTATCGAGCTTCACTTGAGTGAAAAAGCTCATAAAGTGAACGAAAATGTTGTTACAGAATAACACTACTGTAACCCTATTCTGTAACAATATTTTTTTGTCTCGACAGCGGAATCCGAGGTGACTATCAAATTATGTTGTGTGCAATAAAGCACACTTTGTGAGGTTTGTCACTCAGGTGAAGCTCGATATCGAAATGGTTACTTACAGAATAGACTAGCTGCTCTGCCTACATCTTAGCGCGTCAACTTAAGATGGATGCGCCAGGGTAGCCCGCGAAATTCAAATATTATTTAGTTTTTTTTTGCAATTTGCCGGTCAGTGTAAAGCTTATGTTGAACAAAATACGATTCGCGGCCGTAACGCGTATTTATCTAAAGAATTATAACCATTTTAATCATCAATATAGCCCTCTAAGTTCATGAAACCCTATAGAATGGTCATTTCATGAAAAAGTCATTGATTAAAACGTTTATAATGCTTTAGAAAAATACGCGTTACGGCCGCAAATCGTATTTTGTCAACATGTATGCTTCACACTGACCGGCAAATTGCAAGAAACATAAAAATATTTGAATTTCGCGGGCTACCCTGATGCATCCACCTTAAGTGGAGTGAGTATGACGTGAACTATCTATCATTCCATCATCAAACATATCGAAGTGAAGACGTGGGTGAAGTGAGCTGTCATTCCATCTTGTTTACATGGATTGACAGCTCACTTCAGCCGAGCCTTCACTTCGACATATTTACAGAACCGACCGGCAGCTCACTTCATGTTCACTTCTCCCACAACGAGATATTTACAGAATCGACCAGCTGCACCTATCTCATCTGCCTAGCCTTTTCCCAACTATATTAGGGTTGGCTTCCAGTCAAACCGAATTTAGCTGAATACCAGTATTTTACGCGCAGGGACCATTTTGGTTACCCATTGAAAGGGTTTTTGATAGGGTTTTGACAAAGTGTTGTTTTAAAACCAATTTCATATTGATTACACTTTTTTACGAAAACCCTCATCAATGGGTAACCTCTTCCAAACCCTTTCGATTTGTTTACTTGTACATTCAAAAACTCATTCTTAGTGGGTTACACTTTTTAATGGTAAGACGTTTCGAACGGGTTACCCCTTCAACGACTGTAACAGAGTTACCCATTCGGACTACAAATATTGTAATTTTATCTCTCGTGCCTTACTTTAAAGTACTAAACTGCATGCATTCGGAAGGTACGCGTCAAGTCGCAACACGCAGTCTAGGACTTAGCGACTCCACAGTCCATATACATACGATTATGGTTATTATTGCAGTGTTTTTAAAGTTAAATGTATTTTTTTTCTGGAATAGTCGGGATTGTTTCAAGTATAATCTTGCCTTTTTTACGGAATCATACAGTTCGCGTCAGCGTGGCTTGCCCCTCGGAAGTTAGGTTTGAGTGTAGTCCGCGCAGGTGCAATTGCGTAAAAAAGAAATCTAGCTGTATTAGAAGTGTTGGAGAGACAAACCGCAGAATATCTTAAGGAAAAACTTTTGGAAGTTTTAAATGAGTTTATGATTTCACATACACAAATTTATTCAATAACCACAGATAATGGCAGTAATTTAAAAAAAATGACAAAGTTGTTGACTGAATTTTGTTACACAACTGCTCAAACTGAAAATAACTCCGATTTCGATAGTGAGGCCAGCGGTGAGTACGAGGAAAATGAGGTAAATGATTATGATGATGATGATGAAGAACAAATATCTGACAGGTATGAAATCAATGAAAACACGGACCTATACAGTTTTATCAACAGTGGGAATAATGACTCATTCAAGCCACGTGCAATGTTTTGCGCTGCACATACTTTACAACTTGCTGTAAAAGACGCCTTTAATGAAAATTTGGATGTAAAAATTACCACACAAACTGGACGAAGAGCTGTTAAAATCTTACGCCGACCAAATTTAAAAAAATATTTTAAGAGCCTCCAATTTAAATAAACCGATAATTGACTGTCCAACGAGGTGGACGTCTACCTACCAAATGTTGGTACGGTTGTATTCATTAAGAGATGTTCAAGACTCTGATCTTACGAGTATTTTTTCTGATAGTTTCTGGATGGAAATCCAAAATTTAATTGCTTGCCTTAAACCTATTTATGAGGCGACAGTAGCATTACAACGCGAACAGCTCACGATTGGTGACTTTTTCACGGAATGGCTTAATTGCAAAATAAAGTTGGAAGCTATTAGAACCTCATTTGCAGAGGACTTAGTTAAAGCCATGAAAGGTAGAGAAACTGATTTATTAAATAATGATTTAGTCATAGAAAATTTATATTTAGATGGTCGCCTCAACGTAATTTTGTGTGATCAAGAATGTGAGAAGGCAAAAACATTAATAGCGCAGACTTTCCAGCAGTTGCAACAGCATCTTGGAAACTATAGCGGACAGGTGGGATAGCCCCATACTGGGACATTGGATACGCCTACATGCCACTGTGGCGTAAAATAAGAAATATATTTTAAAATAAGATTTTTCTGGTAGTTCTAAGTACTAACACTAGTTTTTAAGTTGCGTGTAATGTGTGTACTAACAAATTATGGACTTTGTCTGAAATATAAGATTTTTATTTTATTTATTTATTTATTTATTATCTGAGTCTCCAACCGAAATTTCCGAATTACCAGATGACTCAGCACCAGGCAGCATGGTCAAACAACACTACCATTAGAAAATTATTTAAAAGAAACTGAGGCAACTCGTGGGTTAGCTGGGAGGTCGTCATTGAATACATTTGATGGAATGTTAAGTAAATTAAGATTTGAACCCAGACTACCCTTGAATACCAATATATTAGCCCACTGGGCGAACAAAGGAGAATCAATTGAACCCTCTTTAATGAAAGTAGTTAATGTAGTATTTGCAGCTCCTGCTACGCGGGTATCAGTGGAGCGGTTATTTTCATCGGTAAAATTTATATTAAACCCTCTAAGAAGTAATATGAGTGGAAGTTTGTTACAGGATATAATGTTGATCCGTTCAAATCCTGATTTATTCGAATGAGAGAAATACTTTTAAAACGTGAAAAATAATATGTACCTACTTATTGATTGTCAGTGGACCGTTAGATAATAATTTTCCTTTGTTCTCAGTTTGTTTCAAAAGTAAAAATAAGTAAAAGTACCTATTTTTTTAACGTTGGGAGACCACTAAGTATATTAAAGGTGAAACAGTTAAAAAATATAGTTTGCTCTCACTAATTCAATTCATTAGTTCAACCATCGAAATACAGAGATTTTTTTCAGTTATTCGACCGCAACTTAAGGTGGATGCTCCAGGGTAGCCCGCGAAATTCAAATATTTTTATGTTTTTTGCAATTTGCCGGTCAGTGTGAAGCTGTATGTGGACCAAATGCGATCCGCGACCGTAACGCGTATTTATCTAAATAATTATAACCATTTTAATCATCAATATAGCCCTCTAAGTTCATGTAGTTCGAAAGAATGAATATTTCAGAAATAATCATTCTTTCGAACTACATGAACAAACATTTCGCGGGCTACCCTGGAGCATTCACCTTAAGATGTAAGAGCGGGCGAAACGAGCAAGAAATCATTGTTTGTGCTGTTTCACCTTTATTATACTTAGCGGTCTCCCAACGTTCAATAAATAGGTGCTTACATATCATTTTTACTTTATAAATGCTTTTTGAGGCGATTGTATTTTTTTTAAACCGAGCCATAATATCGTTAATTGTTGATTTCCAATTTTTGTGTAATAATTTGAAATAATAATGTCGTCATTGAATAAATAAAAATCTTTAAAAAAACATGGTATTTATTATTAAAATACATAATTTTTCATTATTACTGCTTTTGTTTTGATTGTTGTTCATGAACACTTTGCATGACCATATGAACTATTTGATGCATACATTTGTTACGTCGTCCTTCTTCTAACTTGCTTAGATATTTTGTTTGCAATTAATAAAGAAAAAGAATAACACTCATGAATATCATCTTCCTTGCTATTGTCTGAGTTATCAGTTTTTGTAGCCTTATCTTCCATTTCTTTAGTCATTTTCAAAAGACAAATCGGGAGTAGACGCATTATCGTCTAATGTCGGTTGCAATGTCGATATTGACACGCATGAAGGATCGGTTGTCCTTAATTCCTGAAAATATATTGATTCACTTTCGTCTGAGCTTCTGTCGCTGTCTGAAATATATATGTGCTCTAAAAAACATAAGAATTCTTATTATAAAACTATTAATAAACAATTTAGTGGCATATTGTCTGTAATCCACGTCGGTATAGATATAACATAATATATAATAGTCTTAATAAGAGTTATAAAAACAAAAAAATTGTTTGGTATTTTTGTCTGTCTGTCTCTATATTTATTAAAAATAGCTATGCCCGCGACGATTTATCGTCGGTATTAGACATTTTCCTGCAGTAAAAGTTACCATAAATGTTCACTAGGATATTCAGCTATCACCACACCAAATTTAATAAAAATCCGTCGCATACTTTTTGCGTGATGCGTGCACAAACTTAGATAAAGACAGACAAAATGTTCAAAAATTGGTGATTTGGTATCTATATTGATTACTTATTACAACCCCACTAGAAGTTTAAATTACGTTCAATGTACAGACACAGGTTATTTACAGTTTTATTATATGTGATACTTAATTAAAATACACTTACTTACCTTTATTCATCTTCAATATTCAGACGTTATTAAAACTTAAAAAAGAAAGCACCGTCCTATCAAACCGAGTAAGAAACACTAATGAACAATTCTATATGATTCCAAACTTTCAAGGTCAAAATCTATTCCTCCACTCCAACGTAATTTAAAATGATTTGATTTAAAACCCTTTGATTACCCCGACAAACCCTTTCTAAGGGTTATCTGCTTCAATTGGAAATCATACAAGAGCCGGTAACATCTTTTACTAGTTAACTTATTAATAGGGTTACCCTAACGTTAGTGTTATGAAAGGGCTAACACTACCAAGAGGTAACATTTTCCGTTACTGTAGGCGAACAATCTGTAACACTTTCGAAAGAATTAACTTATATTCGGGGTTGTACGGTCCCTGTTTACGCGGAGTGGCTGCCAACCAGACCTTTATAACCCATTAACTGGGTAACACGGTACTTCATGGCAAGACTGGAGTCAGATTTACTGGCTTCTATTTATCCGTAATGACTGCCAAAGATCTACAAATGACAGCCGGGACCAACAGCTTTAACGTGCTTTCCAAGGCACGGAGGAAACTCGGTATGTTAAGATGGTCACCCATCCACAGATCAACCTTGGCAAGCGTTACTTAACTTTGAAGATTGACCCGTGCGGCTGTTATTATCTAGCCACGAGCTCCTCTGACCAGCTGTACGTATCTGATAGATCAAAATCTCTCTCAGACCGGATTCAGCTCCACCTCCATTTGTTAAAATTAAGGCTGTTTATTTATTTTTTTATTTAGGAATGCGCTTGCTCTTGACCACAATCACGCCTGATGGAAAGCGATAGATGAGGTCTATGATGGAGCGAGCGTGCCCTGAATATGCATGTTCACTCTTGCTTTGAAGGCAGACGGGATATATAGTATGTGGACGGGAACACAGACGCCGGCAGAGGGAACGCAGGCGCTGGGTACGACTAGTCGGGATATCGACCAAGTATTTTGTCGACTAGTCGGGATATCGACCAAGTATTTTGTCGACTAGTCGGGATATCGACCAAGTATTTTGTCGACTAGTCGGGATATCGACCAAGTATTTTATCGACTAGTCGGGATATCGACCAAGTACTTTATCGACTAGTCGGGATATCGACCAAGTATTTTATCGACTAGTCGGGATATCGACCAAGTACTTTATCGACTAGTCGGGATATCGACCAAGTATTTTATCGACTAGTCGGGATATCGACCAAGTACTTTATTGACTAGTCGGGATATCGACCAAGTACTTTATCGACTAGTCGGGATATCGACCAAGTATTTTATCGACTAGTCGGGATATCGACCAAGTACTTTATCGACTAGTCGGGATATCGACCAAGTACTTTATCGACTAGTCGGGATATCGAACAAGTACTTTATCGACTAGTCGGGATATCGACCAAGTACTTTATCGACTAGTCGGGATATCGACCAAGTATTTTATCGACTAGTCGGGATATCGAACAAGTACTTTATCGACTAGTCGGGATATCGAACAAGTACTTTATCGACTAGTCGGGATATCGAACAAGTACTTTATCGACTAGTCGGGATATCGACCAAGTACTTTATCGACTAGTCGGGATATCGACCAAGTACTTTATCGACTAGTCGGGATATCGACCAAGTACTTTATCGACTAGTCGGGATATCAACCAAGTACTTTATCGACTAGTCGGGATATCGAACAAGTACTTTATCGACTAGTCGGGATATCGAACAAGTACTTTATCGACTAGTCAGGATATCGACCAAGTACTTTATCGACTAGTCGGGATATCGACCAAGTACTTTATGATGGGTAGAGAAGATAATGCCCAGATTTAGTTATTATTAGATTTTGCTCGCGACTTCGTGCGCGCATATCCCGTTTTTCCCCTTTCTCCTATAGCGTTTTACCTAATTTATGGGTTGTGGAGGTCTGGTAGGCAGTCGCTCCGCGTAAAATATTGGTTTCAGCTTAATCCGGTTTGACTGGATGCCGACTACAATATAGTTAGTTAGTTTAGACAAGGCTAGGCAGGTAATGATGATGATATCTTAAAATCGACTACATAGTCACGGCATTATAGTCGATACTTGGATGGGAGTATTCTTGAATCTCATATTACAAATTCAAGTGCAGGGAAAATAAGTTTCAAATCAAGCCTATTTTCCTCAGGCTCCCTGTCCATTGAAGCGGAGTGAGGCAGTGCGGAGCGGAGTTGTGAATTGTGCAGAGCTAGCCCGAGTTCACGCGACGTGTAATTTGTCCGGGAGTTTTTTCCGCTTCGCCACTTCGCTGCCTCGCTCTGCTCCGCTGCCTCGCTCCGGTTTTGTGTGAATTTTAAACTAGGCTGCAAATCCCTGTCCACTGAAGCGGATATTTTATGCAATTCTATTCTTTAATATTGGCACAGCTCCGCTCCTCTCCCTCCGCTTCAGTGAATAGTCAGCCTAACTGTAGGTACAACGCGAAGTCATACACGCATTGCCGATCCCGAACGAAGAACTACGGACGCAAACTACAAATACTACGATACTGCCATGTTTGGGCTACTGAAGATATCTTACCTTCTCGTCTACTCCCAGCCAGGTTCCATAGCCCAGCGCTGGCATCTCCCGGCCATTGTTCAGTTTAAATGATGGGATGTTTATCTGGAATTGGAGAAAAATAGGTTTTTTAGAATTTATTACGATGTCCAATCACCTTTGGGGGCACCGAGGAAATGATGCCTAATTGACGTTCGTTTGATCCCGTGCCATCGTTATTATAATATAACTAGTTGACCCAAGCAACTTCGTCTGCTCTGCTCTTATTGATCTTAGCGTGATGTTATGTAGTGCGTGGTGGTATGTGTCTTTCTTGATAAATGGGCTATCTAAGACTAAAAGAATGTTTCAAATCGGATCTGAGATTAAAACACGTGCTTATGAGTGGTATAAAGCATCGAAAGCGGTCGAGATGTGATGGAAGATATGCCTCATTCTGGTAGGCCATCATCGTCTGCAACTGAACTTAACATCGCAAAAGTGAAGGAAATAGTGACTGAATCCTTATTCAAGTTTTGACATAGCCGCCGATCTTTCAGTGTCTCACGAGTCAGTCCGTACCATTTTAAATAATCACTTGGATATGAAACATGTTGCTGCTCGGTTAGTCAAAAGACTTGAATTTTCTCCATGTTAAATTATTTCTATATAATCTACTAGTTGACCAGCGCAACTTCGTCTGTTCCTGCTCCGCTCATATTGGTTTTAGCGTAATGATATATAACTTATAACCTTCCTCGATAAATGGGCTATCTACCACTGAAAGAATTTTTCAAATCGGACCAGTAGTTCCTGAGATTAGCGCGTTCAAGCAAACAAACTAATTTTTCTGCTTTATATATTAGTATAATAACTAGGTGACCCGCGCAACTTCGTCTGCGTCCCAATTTTCATTACTGCTCCGCTCTTATTGGTCTTAGCGTAATTATATATAGCCTATAGCCTTCCTCGATAAATGGAATATCTAACACTGAAAGTATTTTTTAAATCCAAATCCTTTTGTTACAACACTACAAAAACTCAATCGCATAAGAGTCGCTGTGGACATGCTAGAACGATTCAATTCCGACTCAACATTCATTAAACGCATTTTTACTGATGATGAGACGTGGGTTTGCGATTTTGACATGCAAAATAGTCAACAAGCTTCGGAGTGGTGCTTTCAACGGAACTGAAACCGAAAAAACCACGCCAAAGTCGATCAAAAGTCATGTTGACTGTTTTCTTTGACTATCGCGATGTTCTGGACTTGGAATTCTTGCCGGAAGGTCAAACAGTAAATAAAAAATATTATTTGAGCGTGAAGCAAATTAGACGAATAGGGCCAGATTTGTGGATAGAAAATTCTTGGATTTTGCACCACGATAATGCGCTTTCGCACAAGGCCATCTTTGTGAACGAATTTTTGACCAGAACTAAAAAAAAAACTATAGAGCCTAATTCTCCAGATTTTTTTCTTTCTTAATTCTTATGGTGCCAGCCGACTTCTTTCTTTTTCTTAAACTCAAATTACCACTTCGTGGCACCCGTCATCATTCGGTAGAGAACATAATTTCATTCCCCCCTCGGATCGCAAGAGCGTTAAGACGTGTGCACTCGTTCGATTTTTTAATTAAAAACAACCATTAATAAAATTAATTAAAAGTGAAATATCTAAGCAAGTACTAGGCGCACAGAACACAACGAAAGGTCGCAATTGTACAGTGAGCGGCACGAGCAGGACAGCAACAACCGAGACGGAGGTAGCATCCTGAGCTTCTCTCCAGCGACAAGCGGGTAAATATTAGCGTTTTAGCCCAAGGTGAAAAATATTGTTCATTGTTTATAATACTGCTGCTACAGATTGAACTGAAATAATTAAAAAAAACAATGTCGGTTTCACGTACGCCTACTAAGAGCAATTCTAAGCTCACTTCTCCCACCCATTATGGATCCGATTCAGCGCTTTATGTAGCCGAAAGTCAAGAACATTCAGAAATTAACATTACAAAAAGATGTAAGCGCCGCCTGAATGACCCATCAAGCACTGCTGATATTACCTTATCTGATCTATTGACAAGGATGGACGAAATAAAAAAACAGCAGGACTCAAAGTTCACCTCCTTGGAATCATCAATAGTTGCCCTATCAGCCCAGAATGACGAAATTAAGGACACCGTGATACATCTCTCTGCAAAATATGATGATGTTTTTAGTAACCTGAAAATACTCCAACAGGAAAACAACCTTTTTAAAAGCCACATAAAAAAATTAGAAGCTAAACTGGAGCAGTTTGAGAAAAATGCACGATCTACCACAGTGGAGCTTAGAAATCTCCCTACAACTGAATCTGAAAACAAGGAAAAATTAGTCGAACTTGCGAAAAACATTGGCAAAGTTATAAACGTTCCTATTCAGGACTCAGATATTCGAGATGTTTTCCGGATGAAGCTGAAAGATAAACCAACTGGCCCTATTATCGTGGATTTTACCTCGACTATCAAGAGAGAACAGTTTATAAGATCTACAAGAACTTACAATAAAGTGAACAGTCATCAGCGGCTGAATACTGCTAGTCTCAATATTAATGGTCCTCTTAAACCCATATATGTGGCAGAATCCCTCACTTCATCAGCTAGACGACTTCACTACCTAGCTAGAATGTTTGCTAAAAATCACAACTACGAACACTGCTGGACATCTTTTGCCAAGGTATATTTGAAACGAAGCTCCAGTGCACCCCGTCTGCACCTGAGCTGCGAACAAGATATTGAAAATCTAAAAAAAAGTATTTGACTACTAAATTTTTGCTTTTTTCTATTACTCATCTCTAATTTTACTGCATGCATAGTATTCTACTACCTTTATTTAAATAACGCCCATCTTCTTTTAGTAATTATGAATGTGCCTAGTAAGAATGAATACATAAACAACATACACAAAACGAACACAGTCCCACATACGGAAAAACACTTCACATTCTTCAGCAAATACACAATAAACACATTTCTTAAGAATAAGACATATTATGACTTACCTAGCCCAAGAATTAGTTTCTTTATTATGTTAATAAAACCAACTAAAAAGGAGAGTAACAGTTCTGTTAAACTAAAAGCTACCCCAAAAATTAATCTTTTGGACAAATTGACTTGCGAGTATTATCCTACTAAAAACTTAATCCTAAAAATTTAATGAATTAAATAATATTCATAGCGAAATTGATAACTTTAATGTGGCGGATTCCACTATCTGTAATGCTGAAGATTGCTTGTCTTTTTTACCTAGTTCTAACAAATGCCTAAAAATCTTTCAGCAAAACATTCGCAGTTTAAAATGTAATTTACCTGGGTTATTGCCAATTCTCGTTAGAACGGGGTTAGACTGGGACTGTATTGTCCTGACTGAGAGCTGGTTGCCATCTTCCCACTGTGTACCTCCTTTGGATGGATATAATAGCTTTTCTTCAACTAATAATCGTACGCAAAATGAGGGTGTGGTTGTCTATTACAAGGAAGACTTAGTTGTATCTGTTGAAGAACCTATAATATCGGAAGCAAATTGTCTTGTGATTACTCTGAATAATGATACGGTAGCTCTTGCTATTTATAGACCTCCTGGATACAAGAATATCACTACCTTTCTTCAATCCCTCAACAATGTATTATTAAAATATTCCACTAGACAAAATGTCATATTGTTAGGTGACATTAACATTAATATAGCTGAGCATAGTACAGACCCAAATCTTTCTGCATACTTAGATATGCTTGCATTCCATGGTATGATCTCTGCGTTCACATTTCCGACTCATGACAAGACATGTTTAGATCATGTACTACTAAAGACCAAATTAACGGCTCGTTGCCTTATCCTCCAAACATCCTTGACTGATCATAACAGTGTTGTTTTGTACATTGCTACCTCCCTTAGACAAAAACCTCCAAAAGTAATTAATTACATAGATTATGAACGTTTAAATGCTGAACTAAAAAACACTGACTTTAGTTTTTTGTACACGATTAAAGATGTTAACGAAGCTGCGGCTTTCTTTCAGAAAATACTTCAAAAAGCTATTACGGCCAACTCTAAGGACGTGAAAATTTCCTTTCGAAAGAAAATCTTAAAACCCTGGATAACCCCGGGCATCCTGAAATGTATTAAAAACCGTGATAACCTAATTAAAAAACTTAAAAAAGATCCAGATAATGAGATATTAAAAACTACCTACAAAAGGTACAGAAACTTTTGTTCATCCCTATTAAAAAAAACTTAAGAAGAACTTTGAGAAACTTCAACTCTAAAATGCAGGCAAAGACTGTAAAAAGCTTTGGAAAGCAGTAAAAGAGATCACCTACTCAAATAAACCAAAAGATATCCCATTAGATTTTATATGCACAAATGATCCACAAAAATCAGCAAATAATGTAAATCATTACTTCGAAAATGTAGGCAGAACTTTAGCTGAAAACCTAAGCAAGAATAATTCTTCTACCGAACCCCATACTTCAAATTCATGTTGTCATTCTTTTACTCTCTTGCCTACTGATGAAGATGAGGTTAGAATGCTAATAGCAGGTTTAAAAAGTAACTGCTCAGTTGGCTTAGATATGATATCTGGCGAAATTTTAAAGGCAAATAAGGATGTCCTAACGTCTCCGATATCGTACATCTGTAACTTGTCACTTTCGACTGGACTCCCTACCATCTACAAGAGGTCGAGAATTCATCCCATCCAAAAAATGGAGACAGAGGCTGTGTCAGTAACTATAGACCAATTTCTATTCTCCCTACTCTTTCAAAAATTTTGGAACGTATTATTAATAATAGACTAGTAAAATATTTAGAAAACAGAAATCTTTTATCGCAGGCATAATTTGGATTTAGAGCGAACAAGTCCACATCAGATGCGGTGTTTGAACTTACAAATTACATAGTTAATAACTTTGATAGTAAAAAGAAGACAATAGGAATATTTTTAGATTTAGCAAAGGCATTTGACACAGTCTCTGTCCCAATTTTAATTAAGAAGCTGGAATGCCTTGGTGTTAGGGACCTTCAGTTGAAACTTTTACAAGATTACCTGACTGGCCGGACACAATGTGTTCAAATAGGTAATATCATAAGCGATGAAATCCCAGTGACTTTCGGAGTTCCCCAAGGAAGTATCCTGGGTCCTACACTCTTCCTTGTGTACATAAACGACCTTTGTCAGATGCAAATTCCTAATGCAAAGATCATGCAAAGATCGTCATCACCTTTGCAGATGACACAGCCTTGCTTTTTAGTGGTAACTCCTGGGATGAAGTTTTTTCAAATGCACAGAGAGGAATGAATTCTGTAACTAAGTGGTTGTATAAGAACATCTTAACGCTAAATGTTGCAAAGACAAATTACATAACCATTTCCATGAAAACTAACGATAAGCCTGATCACCCAGCCTGACTGAAATAAGGGATAACACGATATGAAAGTATCGTGTTATCCCTTATTTCGACAGAGAAGGTGATAGTAAACTTATTAAAATTTTATTGTATAACCTAGTTTCCATGGTTTTTCTGGACCTCCAAAAAAAGAAAAAAAAAATCTACCCCCCACCCTTATGGAGAAAAGCGATGTCCGCCACACCGGACATTATCGAATCTTAGTAAAAAAAGTGTTAAAATGACTTGCCCGTCCTAGCGGACTTAATCGAATACGTGAAAGAAGTTGCATAGTATAAAGTAAAAGAATATAATAGTAAAAGAGCCTTTATTTTTTATAAAAGTATAAAGAAACTGTAAGGGCCTGTATTATTTAACATGAAAGCTCAAAAAACAGTTGCGAGGATTTTTGCCCGTCACAAAACAAAGGCGTGTATCACATTTCAGGCAGTAAACCGTAGTTTTTTTATTGCAGTACATACAACGACCTTCCTCCTTCACTGACGGAAAGTGAGAAACTCCATCGTAGCGTGAACTGTCTGCCGGTCTTGTTTTACAAAGGTGCCTGATCGTGCTTTCATCCGTTTTCTTATAGGTAACACTTTTGTTTGTGCTGATCAAACTGCATGCATTTAGTGGCAGGGTTTGCATGTTTGCGATACAGGATCCACGCATTGTCGACGCAAATATCAATAATTTGTGCGAACATCGCCATGTACCGGCGCTTACTCCTGAATGGAGTTCTATACAAGGCGATCAACATGTCGGCCAAGTCTACACCGCCCATATTTTTGTTATACTCTTTCACAATATTGGGATAATCAACATCGATTTTCCTCTTGGCATTCTTGCAATATCTTTTAATCCTACTAACTGGTTCAGCGTCAGTATAGGAACTGATTAGAGTAGCAGCTTTGTTGTCATGCCACCTCACAACTGACAACTTGTTTTTGTTACAGACGGTTTGACTGAAAGATCCCCTTGGTTTCTTTTTCAGTGCCTTTTCGCTACTCAATTTTTCTTCGGCTCCTGTAAGGCGGTTGCTTCTAATGGTACCTACAGAAAAAATACCATAATTTTCACGCAACAGGTAAACAAGTTCAGGCGATGTAAAAAAATTATCGAAACAAACCGTTGCTGGTTTCCTTTTGATGGTCTGGCAGAGTCCAAGCACGACTTGGCTACCAAATCCTAACGTTCGCTCTTCATCGGTGAACTTGTGATACCTGAATGTATCATCCCCACCGTAGGGCAGAAAGTCGTAAATCATGCCCGAAGTTCCAGCTCGAACGTACATCTTGAAACCCCATTTGACCGGTTTGTCTTTCATGTACTGTCGTCTTTTGCCTGCTTTTCGTCCTTTATACGGCACCATCATTTCATCGATACTGAAAGTGTGTTCGCCTGTAACACTCTCCTGAGCCAGACAGTTTTGTCGTATTCCTTCAAGCAAAGAGCGAACTTTGTAATACCGGTCAGAGCTTTCAAAGTTATTGTCCGCAAAGTGTAAATTTTGGCGGATGGCTTCATACCTCTTCAACGACATAACACTAGCAATTTTGTCGTACCGATATTTTTTGGACCAGTAATCTAAATACGATGGTAGCGACACAATGCCCATCAAAATTAGGATAGCAAGAAAGTCGCGAAACTCATCTTCTGTCAAATTTATAGAGCGGCCTGTTTTCAGCACGGAATATGCGTTTGTTTCTTGTACAACATTAGCGATCACATTTTCAGAGAAAAACATCAAAAAGTAATCTAAAGGTGAACGTACTACGGGAGGATCTTCAACTACTGCAGTATCTTCTATCTGGGCTCTATACAAAAAGGTACTCTGTTTCCATTTGTACGAGAGGGAAAACTTTTGAATTCGCTTGGGTCTCTTTTTTGTCACAACTGATGGTTCTCTGAGTCTTCTTTTTCTATGCACAGGTGTTGGCAACGAGGGTAAAGACGATATAGAAGGTAAGCTTGCAAAATTGGGTTCCTGCGACTGGTTCGGGAAAACTTGCTCTATAATTGGAGTCAAAGGCGTCGGGAAGTCGTTGTTGAGTTCAAAACTTGTTTCAGAAGAGTTTTCATCAGGGCTGTCTGCGATATTCAAGCGCTCTAGCGAAGATGCAATAGACGGTGCAGGTGAACTAAAGACAGAAGGTGCATTAGAGAATGGATGAGGCTCATTTTCGGCGCCGGAGCTATCACCTGTTTCAGACGGTGCACGTTCTGCAGGAACGAGTGCCAATATTTTTTTCGAGCGTGCATGCAGGGAAGACTGAAGCAAAATAAAAGAAATACGTGCTAAGCAAAACACCACCACCAATAAAAAAAAAAAAGTTAATACGAAAAAGTAATGGGGTAAGTAAGAGGGCACACAGATACAGAGACTCATGGTGTACATTATAGAGTCAATATTAGTTTTGTAAATTAGACAGTGGGTAACCAGTTCTTACAAAAGTAAGTAGTTCTTTAGGAATAAAAGTTAGTAGGTACTTAATTTTGAGCATGTAAGTGTAACGTAAAGGCTAAGCAGATAAGTAGTAGGTATATAATATACACCAGTGAGTACCTGTTGAGAATAGGTATAGGGTTCTTTTCACGTAAGTAGGTAGGTCAGGTAAGTAGGTAGACTAACTTTTAGTAATTAGTTTTTAGCATTTTAGTTTTATGTAAAGGTTAGGTAGATAAGAAGTATCTAACAAGTTGGTAGGTACTGAGAATAGATGTAATGTTTTGACAATACCGACTTTCTTAGTGCGCAGTTTCGCCGACATTTTTTCGCCAACTGTCAAACTCTAGGTTGTCACACGCAAAATTTATTTTTCTACTAAAATTTGACCGATCTCCCAATAGCTTAGTAGTTTTTTTGTTGCAAAAATAGAAATAGACGGGGCTGTGGGTTTTTTTAAAGTACTTGTCCGGTGGTACGGACAAATTCGAAATAAGGGTTATTTCTCACTCGTGCTCAAATCTGAATGACCAAGACTGTACATGCCCCAATCTTACAAACTCATCATTTACAAAGTATCTAGGTGTCATCATAGATAGCAAACTAAATTTCCATCATCATATAGACCATCTTGCTGCGAGACTACGTAAGCTAATCGTAATTTTTAAAACTCTAAGATATGTTGCACCAAAAAAACGTGATCAAATCAGTATATTTTGCTCTCTACCAATCACAACTCATTTACTGCATTACCTCCTGGGGCGGAGCGTATAAAACACATTTTCTAAAAATTTAAAGAGCGCAAAGAGTCCTTCTTAAAGTCAGTTTATCGTTGCCATTCTATCACCCAACTTGTGATCTTTATAAAAAGTGGGAAGTATTGACGGTCCGACAGCTTTTAATCCTTTACACTGTAACCAAACAACATTCCCTGTTAAAATATGAACCTGATAAATTAAAAAACCAGCGACGTAAGGACAGAGTTTGCACAACCACTGCATTCAATACTAGGTTTGCGCATAATTTTTTCTGTTACCAGGGTCCTAACTTATATAAAGTTAAACCGGATCCTATCAATATATTCAGTACCAAAAACTAAATGTAAATGTTTGGTTACGGAGTGGTTACAAAAGTTAGATTACAACCTTACAGAAAACCTACTTCACCAATACTGAGGTACCAACCTTACAAGTAGTAGTCACCTGGTATTGTTTGGAGTAAAAACTAACTACGGTAAAAATACACTCAACTTATTAAAAACAAATAAATAAATTATTCACTGAAATTTGTAACGACGTTTATTTTTATTTTTTACTTCCATTAAAAAGGCAACAACTTTTACCTTGGACCACCGCCTTATCTTAGGAATGCAGTGAACACGGTAAACTCTCTTCTGATTTTTGTTGACAACATCTAGTTTTTGTAATATTTTTTTTCTTCTACCCGCACTGTTGTAACATAATTAATATAATATAATATTTCATGTAAGTGACGATTATCTGGATGTGGAATAAAGTTCTTTAAACAGAAAGTTATATTAGCAAAAAATCATAGGTAAACTACACTCACACCAACACACGTTACACCCACACACACAGACAAACACTCACACAAACACTAAACCCTAGACACAACACATCACAATTCACAACACACCCTAACATACATACACACACATTCTGAGGCGTTTGTTTTAGTCTTTAAGCTTAGTTAAAAAAAAAAAAATATTAACTACCTACTCATGTTTCTCCTACTGTAATATTATATAATAGCTCCTTATATCAAAAAGTGCCATTATATCAGTACCACTCAAATGCTTCTTGTTCCTTCCGTGGGTGGGGACCTGGTGATTTGAAATACAGGCATTCCCATGCCTACCTCAAACACCAGCTTCTCACATATTCTAGACTATACACGTACCTGTATTAAAATAGATATAATAAGTAACATTGTAATTAAGATGTAAGGTCTGTTTTTTGTGAGGAGAAATAAATAAATATTATTATTTTTATAAAGGAGAATTATTCGCGGCGAGAACTGAATGCGATTCGCGAAATGCGTTTAAAAATGTTTCGATGATTGGAATTGTTGGCGTAAGTGTGCATTTCTGAAGGAACTTACTTTGAAAGTGATAAAATAAAGGATGAATTACTGACATTTTTTGTATTTTATTGATCTTTTCCCGGAAATTTCTTTACAAAGTAGTATTATTAAAAACAGACACTTCAAATCTTATTAATTTATATAGATTAACATAGTGCTTTTGCGTCACATACGGTGTTTTAGGCACTTGTCTCACCGCCGGCGATCAGCGAGTAGCGAGTGAGAAGTTTCGATAGTTTTGACGCTCGGCTTTCAGCGAGTGCTTTAGTGCGACGGGCTTTTACTCGCAATACTCGCTCCGGCCCACACTATAGGTAGAAATTACCACAGTGTGGTTGTTCTGACCGCGAAGCGAGCATCGCCGAGCGAGTTTAGCGACACTCGCTCGGCGATGCTCGATGCTCGCGAGTACAATCTTTAATACCTCTTGTCGCTGCGATCAACTAGAGGTAAGAGCCGCTCGCCGGCAGTGTGAACAGCCAGCTATCGACTATGAACGTATGTGTCTCTTTTACTCACACGAGATCTATATCTTTTGTCCCTTTCGTCAGCGAGAAAATGGACGATAGCTACTCGCTTCCTCACTTGAGACTAGTGCCTTATGTATGATAGCCGTAATTTATCCGGCTCGATAAGTAATCTGTATAGATAGTACTGCGAGCTAATCTCTGACGCTAACAAAGATTGATTTATTTGGTTAAACCAGTCAAAAAACATACCTTGATGCAGATTATGTGAAGAAAAAGCACTTTTTGAAGGTTATCTAATCCTGACAAAGCGAGGATTGAGGAGCTCGTGGCTAGATAATAACAGCCGCACGGGTCGATCTTCAAGGTTAAGCAACGCTTGCCAAGGTTGTTCTGATGGATGGGTGACCATCTTAACATAACGAGTTTCCTTCGTGCCTCGGAAAGCACGTTAAGCCGTTGGTCCCGGCTGTCATTTGTACATCTTTGACAGTCGTTACGGATAGTCAGAAGGCAGTAAATCTGACTCCAGTCTTGCCATGAAGAACCGTGTTACCTAGTTAATGGGTTGTGGAGGTCTGGTAGGCAGCCGCTCCTCGTAAAATACTGGTATTCAGCTAAATCCGGCTTGACTGAAAGTCGACCCCAATATAGTTGGGAAAAGGCTAGGCAGATGATGATCTAATCCTGACAAAACATACTTACCATTCACCAGTCTTTTCTTGTCTTCGTCAGTTAAAACTAGTTTCAAATAAAATACTAGATGATTTTTTATAGTGGGGGTGGGTGGTCCAAACCGAACCTTTTGCTGAAGACCTTAAGAATTATAATGACGATTGCCGCCATATGCAGAATAGGGTGGAGCGAGTGAAGCGAGCTCGCATAATCTGTATCTATACTAATATATAAAGCTGAAGAGTTTGTTTGTTTACTTGAACGCGCTAATCTCAGGAAAAATTCTTTCAGTGTTAGATAGCCCATTTATCGATGAAAGCTATAGGCTATATATCATTACGCTAAGACCAGTAGGAGCGGAGCAGTAATGAAAATTGTGACGCAGACGAAGTCGCGCCGGGGCAACTAGTTAATGATATTTTAACTACTTTAAAACGTGGTTAAACACGGACTATATTCTACAAGTAAACAACTTTCATCTGAATTTTTCAAAATCTAAAGCTCAGTAGTTTCAGAGATGAGGTGGGGTCAAACTTTGAACGAATCTGCACTCAATCGAACGAAATCACTCACATCCACATTTTATAGCATTTTTCATAAATTTATTTATTTATTATGTTTTGATGTTAGTATATATAGTACACCAAAGACCTACAGTACTGTTTCTCCTTTTTATCTTTAGAATCCATCCAAAAGTTGTCTTGAAACGATCGCTTTTAGCGATAAGGCCGCCAATTGTGTTACCCTATGTAATGTTTCTCATCTATCTTTTCGGTAACATATATGGTGTACATAATAAAGAGTATTCTATTCTATTCTATTCTATTCCATACAAAGAAAATACAACCTGTACCAGAATCATCGCAATACCTCTAAAGGGGTCATTGTGATCATTATTATGAACAACTTCTACTACGGGACAAAACACGAAATCGCAAAAAAAACGACTGTCCCATACACTATTTGCGCATAGAAAAAAATGTACTGAACAGCTGTTTTTTTTAGATCACAAATTGCGTGTACAATAGCGTTTAGATTAATTAAAAATCAAGCAGAAAAAAAAAGTTTTCAAAGACTTCCTGCACAATTTTTTGTTAGTTGATCAGTTATTTTTTGTAAGAAAAATAGGAACTAGATAATTACAAACAGTAAACAGTTGTGATAAACATGTCAAACCTGTTTGTTATCAATTATCTCATAATGAAGCACCTTTTGTATCGTAAGTAATTGCTAATTACTGGTTTACCTTATCCATAATTTACAGATAGATACTAAGTAGGTATTTCAAGATAACCATTAAATAACATAATACTGAATGAAGGCTTCCTTTTATTTTAAATAATATTAAATAATCACCTGTCACAACCTAGAATCAAACCCGCTAAATGTGAAAATAACAGCTAAGCGCGAGCTGGACTCGCACACGAAGGGTTCCGTACCACAAACCGAAAAAAAAACGTTTCTTGAATGTACAGTTTCATTTTAATTTAATTAAATTAGTATTAATTTAGTTTTTAGTTTAGTTTAATTTTTAATTTAGTTTCATTTTTATAATTTGTTGTTATAGCAGAAAATACACAATCTGTGAAAATGTCAACTGTCTAACCATTACGGTTATTGAGATACAGCCCGCTGACAGACAGACGCCTTGATGATGGACTGACGGACGGACAGCGGAGGCTTAGGAAGCTTAAAAATGTAGGAAAAAATGTAAATTCTAAAGTATTATTTTCTTCAATTAAATTTTGAAATGTTTTTTTACAGACCAATAAAAGTAAAATATAACGAACTCTCCTGTGTGGAGTTGTTGAAGACTTACACCACTTATTGATGGACTGTGTCCGGTGTGAGTCTAAGAGAAATAATTTGGTTAGGGCCTTGAGGTTGAACAGACTGTCGTAGGCAACTTCAATAACGTAAATAAATAACTACTAATACTAAATAACAAATAGGCGCGGGGGCGCCTCCGCCCGCATTGCACTCCACACCACCTTCGCTGGTCATTCCCAGCCCTCTCCCTTAACGGGGAGGACGTGAGGGGCCCGCCGTTTTAGGCGGGTTGTCGTCGGAGGAGGACTGGACGCCAAGGCTGCGCCGATCTCCCAGTCCTCTTCCACTCGGACGATGCGGGAATGCCGCTGGGTTATTTAAGTGGGTATACCGGGTCTGCCCGGGGAGCCCCACATACCCCTCCCATTCCCCCGATGGGAGGGTATGCGTAATGCATTTTTTCCCAGCGCAAAAAAAAAAAGGCAACTTCAATAACAACCGGACGTCGCTGAAAGAAGAGGGAGCCCGAACGGGCATAGATAGAAGAAGGAGCCCAGAAGTGGGCCAGGCTGGATGGGTCGCGAATGTCATGCGTAGCAGTCCTCGCGACCCACCCATCGAGGCGAAAGTAGGTGCACAGGCGAAGTTTTTAGTGGGTACAAGTCCCACATAACCACGTCGTCTCCCCGGATGATGTGGTATGCGTTAGGCATTTTCATCGCACGGAAAAAAAAGGCACCTTCAATAAAATCTTGGCTCAGCCAAATAGCTATGATGCGAAGAGTCTGTTTAGGTTCATGGCCTAGATATGACTAATTTGTATTTAGGGTATGATGGGACTAACATACGCTTTGCGATTTTAAATGCCCCTATATAAATAAAGAAAAAAAAATATAGCTTGCAAAATATAGTACTTACGCGCACCATTTTGTACTGGTTCTCTCTCACAATTCACACAACACACTGGCTGAATGTTGCCGGCCGGATGATAAAATGATATCTAAATAGAATGTGGTATGAATTATTCTTATCGTGACCTACCCAAAATAAAAAAAAAAACAATAAGAATGGTGCAATGTCACAACTCACATTTTGCGGAATTTGTACGAAAGAGTCACTGCGGTCCTGGAACGCGGCGGGTTAGGAGGAACACGGATGGGTTTTAGTCAGTAAGAGTCTGACACTATCTTATAATACCATCCCATCACTTCCCGTGGTTGTCGTAAGGGACTCACCAGAGAATGGGCAGCAGCGTTCTCTGTAAAACTCAACACACAATATTCAACACTGCGATCGCCAACCCGCCTGCCAAGCGTCGCGATTATGGCAACCCCCCCCCCTTTGGGGGAGGCCTATGTCCAACAGTGGACGTCTTTCGGCTGTTATGATGATGAGTTCCTTCTGTCAGGAGGAGTCATTTGATGATTACATAAAACATAAAAAACTACATGATTTGATTCCAATCTATATTGCTCATATTGAAGTCACCGATAAGAATAGTAGGTACAGTAATCATTTCTTTCTGCTATAGCATTATATTATATTTATACTATTCAAAAAGTGCTCCAAAATTGAATAATGCACAGGCGGCGGCAAGTTAAAGGCACAAATAGCTATTTAGAAGCCTTTAACGACACTCACAGTGACCCATAAGTCTTCGCACTCACTCTCCCAAGAACATTGTCTGCTAGCAGCGTACTTTCTCGATATAGCGATCAAGACACCTCCGCCTTCTTTTTGGGTATAATTTAGACGGTCACCAAAAATGGATCAATGGTCACCAAATGGTTGATGGATCAATGGTCACCAAATTCTATCCAACTCAACTGTGATTGCCATAAAATGTAGGCTTGAGGTTACAAACTGGATAAAATAGGTTAGGTTAGGTTAGGTTAGAATTGTGACCAACCGCGCGCAAGCCGAGCGAGCGAAGCGAGCGGTGCCGCGGTAGCGGCCGGCGAGCGCTACTTCTCGAATATTATTTGGTGACCATTTGTCCGTTTTGGTAACCGTTTAGAACTTTTTTGGTAGTAAAATAGGTACTTTTTTGGGCGGTGTTTAAACACAAGCCCTTCTTTTTTAGCATAAAAACCCGAAGTTTCTCTGTCACGTCTGAAAACTATGTACCTTTTATCAAAAAGTTCGCTGCTATGAATACGGTTGTTGAGCCAGGTTTTTTTTAATACTTATGCATCAAAATTTGAACGTGCTAAGTTACAATAAAATTCTTGAGTTTTAGATCGTAATGCACGAATGTTTTGGTAGTATTCGTTAAATGTAGCGAGGTACCTCTCACGATTCCGCCTCGGATATACTTCGACATGTTTCTGCTCTCCTCGTACTTGTGAATCTTTATCGCTCATGATTCCAGTCCAATACTTCATCGTGTTTTTGCACTCCTGATTCTTGTGAAATGTTATCGGTCTGTGAATTGCAGCACCGGAAATAATTCGATATGTTTCTGATTCCTAAAAATCTTTAGCGCTCGTAATTCCATCCCAAAAAAATACTTTGACATGTTTCTGGTTTCCTGTTACGTGTGAATCTTTAGCGATCACAATTCTAGCCCCAGAAATACCTTGACATGTTTCTGGTCTCCTGGTAGATGTGAATCTTAACCGCTCACAATTCCAGCCCGGAAAATACTCCGACATATTTCTGGTTTCGATTAGTGATTCATCTACACTGCTTCGGGTTGCTGGTTGCCTCCGACTCGCACGGGTGGCTATAATTTGTTACAGCGGGCGGGGGTTGCCCTCCCTTCGCGCCTCCGGATTTTTATATACATTCTAGGGGTAACAACCAAAAGACCACGTAAAGTCGGGTACCCACCCCGAATCGGTTTTGGAACAATTTTGACCTATTTTAGCCATGAAAATCGGTGTCTAGTGTACAAGCGGAGGTCAATCGTGAAGGTATTATTTAGGTTTTTAAATTAAAATATTTTCTCAAGACAAGACAAAATGTAAATATCGCTGCAAAACCGATTCCACGTAGTCTTGTCTGCCCTACCCCTAGAGTGTAATTTACTATCGCGGAGGTGCGGAAGGGCGAGGCGGCCCACGCAAGCCAAAGCTGCGGTGGTAAGCGTTTAAACCATCAGCGACGATAAGCTCACATGGGACTGCCGGAGCAACGCAGCGCCCGAGCAATGACTGAAATCATGCTTGCTGCATGTTGCAGCTCGCTTGTATGGTGCATGCTTCTTATTCGTGATCCAACATGATAATATTCTTTAAACAATACGTCAAACTTTTGCAGTAGACAGACTAATGAAATTACTAAAATAGCATAATATATATAATCTAGCAACATTTTTATGAATACACTCTAACAAATTTTTATATAGTATGGTATTTAAAAAATTGTTAGATATTTTTATTATATTATACTGAGCCCGAAACTACTGACTTCGGGCTTAGAGAGTAGCCCCCTGTAGTGAGTGATTGTTTTTTAGGTTTCCGTACCCAAAGCGTAACCAACGGAACCCTTTTGCTAAGCCTCGGCTGTCCGCCCATCCGACCGTCCTTCCGTTCGTCTGTCTGTCAGCGGGCTGTATCTCAAGAACCATAATAGGTAGACAGTTGAAATTTTCACAGACTGTGTATTCCTATTGCTGCTATAACAACAAATAATAAAAATTTCTTAAGTAAATTAAAATTAAAGAGCCCCTTTAATTTTAATTTACTTAAGAAATTACTATAATGAAATACTTATAGTGGAGGAAGATACCTCAGCATTTTTAGAAGAAATTCATAACAATAGCAATCAATGTTTTTTTTTTATCAAGATAATAGTTGTTTTTTTAATAGGGCCGCCATCCGTCCGGGTTCCCCGGATTTGTCCTAGTTTGGAGGGCGGCGTCTGGGTAGAGTCCGGGGATTTCAAAAGGGAATCTTTTTTGTCCGGGGAAGGTCGATTGGTTGAAAGGCTAAAAGTATAAATTAAAACTACCTACAACTAACCGCATTTTAGCTAACTACGGCTTGTTCGTCCCTCATTCAAAGAGTTTTAGCTTTTTAACACTAGTTGGTAAGCACTAGTAGTCAAAAAGTGTAATCTACCCAAGACTGGGAGTAAAAATTTTCGAGCTCGCTCCGCTCGCTCTTACATCGTTGATATCATTATACGTGTATCTCAGTTTTTTAAGCGATTTGTCAAACATTTTTTTATCGAACAAGACATGAGTAGTTAATAGAAATTTCCAATCTGCTCCGAGCCGGGTTACTAAAATTAGCGAGCTCGCTTCGCTCACCCTCGATGTCGAGTTCGCTTGAATGTTACTGCCTTTCTGCATGAGCGCGTTTCTGTGCAAATGGTACAAAAACCTAAGGTTAAAACCCTACAAGCTCCTAAACTTTTCGCGTTCGCTTCGCTCGATATTAATGTCGATTGTTTAGGTTATTTTTGTAAAAACATCGTGAAAGTGTGTAACACGTTGTGACTTTGAATTTTTCCCCCGCACAGACAAATGTTTGCCCTCTCCTTGAGTGAAATCCTGGATCCGCATCTGAGTCTTATTGAGATTCCATATTAGACTTCGATTTGCTAATTGTCAAAACAAAAAAAAATAATAGGTTTGCTCTTGACTCTAGTCGGCAAATTATGTGATGGGCAGCCCTAGTTAAAACTAGGGCTGCCCATTACATAATTTGCCGACTGAAATAAATCAGTCGTCGTTAGCGTTATCTTTAAACCCTTGGACTATACCTGAATAGCAAATACAATTGTTTAATCTTATCAATACAATGTATTGATTGGTTTACCCACACTGGCGGATACAAGGGGGAGCTAAGCCCTCCCCAAAAGACTCAGATGCACACCCACACGCACAAACGTTTTGAGAACACATTCATTGTGCATACAGCTAAGGAGTGGAATTCCCCGCCGTAGTTACCTGATAGCTACAACCTGCGAGTCTTTGTCAAGAGTAAATAGGTTACTTCTAGGCTTGCGTGTTCCATCTTCGACCTCATCATGGCATCAGGTGAGATAGAGGACGAACGAGTCCCTATTAAATCAATAGTAAAAGAAAGTTGTCTTTGGATGTCTACAATCTTACGAAGTCATTCAGGAATTAATGAAAAGCAAACCAAGGACGCTTGTTTTGCTTTTAAACCAAATAAAATATTTACTTCGCTAAAACCTACCCACAATCCGCCACTGTTAACCCAATTGATTACCTGTTTTTATGTGATTACTTATCAAACCGGATAAATTAATGCGATATATCAATATTCGGATATAATATTGCAAATAATTAATGCGTGATATGTGACGCTAAAACAGCAATCTTGTTTTCTAAATCAATAATCTTTAGCAAGTCATCTAGAGCAGTGGTGGCCCGGTGGTAATGGCTGCGACTTACGAGTTGTAGGTTCGAACCCAGGCAGGTGTTTTACTTTGTGTAAATTATTTCATTACCACTGCTCTCAAAACGGTGAAGGAAAACATCGTGAAGGAAACCGGCATGTCCAAGAACCAAAAATTCGAAGACATGTGACGTCTACCAACCCGCACTGGGCCCGCGTGGTGGATTATGGCCCACTCCCTTTCACCGAGAGGAGGTCTGTGTCCCAGCAGTGGGAACATTATAGGCTGATTATGATTATAAGTCATCTAAGCCGTTATTGGGACTATTAGCGAAAGAGCTGTTGACGTTGTCGTGATAAAATCACGACTGTAATCCCCGCCGGATTGAGGCAGGGCAAAGGTGTAAGCAAGTAAGTTTTTTTATTTGCAAAAAATGTGGTAAA
The DNA here is from genome assembly GCA_950371165.1 of Lacanobia oleracea. Classification (NCBI taxonomy): domain Eukaryota; kingdom Metazoa; phylum Arthropoda; class Insecta; order Lepidoptera; family Noctuidae; genus Lacanobia; species Lacanobia oleracea. Next base: position 14,509,365 of record OX493413.1, read on the forward strand.
GAGATGTTAGGTACATTATATGTTTAGTTCTGGTGCAAGACACATTCCGCCATTCTATGATGGCATGCAAATATTTATAAGTAGCATTATGCTTATCATTAAACTAATTTCGAAATAATATTATCATACATTATCAATAATTATCAAACAAAACAAATAAATAATAGTAGTACTTAATTTTATGAAAATTTAAAGGCAAAACATAAAATAAAAGAAATATTTATAGGCAGGTACATAACATTGTAAACAGCTACAGTATCTTATCATTATACAAACTACGAAATGACGTTGACATACATTTTCAAACCAAGCAGATCAATAATAGTACCTAGTAACCTTTTACGTAATAAAATTCTAAAGGAAAAACATAAAATAAACAAAATTACAACGATATGTATCGAATTTGTAGAAAAAGAAAAGTGTCAGCTCATAATACATTTCTAAAATGGTAGGAATCAGAAGAGTACTTTTTTAGAAATTCATTGACACTGTAAAAATTCTCTTTTATTAGCCATTTTTTTAAGTAAAAACAAAATTTGCGGAAGGGTAGGTCAACTATTCCCTTAGGCAGCGAGTTATAAACTAATGGTGCCATATATAAGCAGCTGTGTCTAAACAATTCAGTTCTGGGTACCGGTAATTCTAAATACGAAAGATTAACTTTGCGTTTGTTTGAGTTATTTTTATGTTGAAAGAGTTTCATATTGCACTTAACAAATTTAGCTATTTCAAAAATGTATAGTATATGCTCGGAGCGGTTAAAAGGTTCGCAGATTTAAAAACAGGTCGGCAAGAATCAGTCCACCGCATGTTGAATATTGCACGTAAGCATTTCTTTTGGGCTATTAGTACTCTCGATAACTCCTCTGCTGTGTATCCCCATACGACTATACCATAACGTATTATAGAAGATACATACGCGTGGTATACCATTAATGCGGTACGTTGAGAAGTGGTTTCTTATACAAACTTATTATTTTTTTTACAAATATTATGAATGTGTTCTTTCCACGTGAGATGTTCGTCAATTATAATGCCTAAAAATTTAGTATTGTTAATCTGCTCTACTGGTTGATTATTAAAAGTTATTTCTAAATTTAAGTGTTTACTTTTTTGCGTTTTGAAGTGAATTACTTTTGATTTTCCCAAATTTATTTTTAACTTATTTTTATTTAACCATGACATAATGTCTTTTATCGTGCTGTTTATTTCAGCATTAAGAAAACTTTTATTTTTGCAGCCTAAAATTATTGTTGTATCATCTGCAAATAAAACGCTGTCATGTTTGCATATTGCTTGTGGGAGATCATTTATATAAATGAGGAATAGAAGAGGGCCCAAAATGCTGCCTTGTGGTACACCAAGATTATTATTTTTAGGTTCAGAATCAAAGTCTTCTATGCTATTTGTGTTATCGTTATATTTGGTAATTCTTGTAATTTGTTTTCTGTTACTTAAATATGATTCGAACCATTTTAGGGCCGTTCCTCTTATACCACTTTTTTCTAATTTGCCGATGAGAATAGAATGGTCGACATAGTCGAACGCTTTACTTAAATCTAAAAAGAGAGCAGTCGAAAGAATTTTATCATTCACTGTATTTAATATTGATTTGATTAGCTTAAATGTCGCTAATGTGGTTGATCTAAATTTTCTAAATCCATGTTGTTCTTCGACTAGTACCTCATACTTGTTAAGAAAATTTAATAGCCTTTTCTTCATAACTCTTTCAAAAACTTTTGATAGGATTGGTGTTAATGCAATCGGTCGATAATTATTTTTGTCAGATCGGGAACCTTTTTTGTGCAAGGGTTTTATTATAGAGAGTTTAAGTTTTTCCGGGAAGCAACCTTGTTCTAGTGATAAATTCATAATGTAAGCTAAGGGTTCTGCTATAAACTGCGATATAAGTTTTACAAGATCGGTAGTAATGTTGTCGTAACCAGATGATTTAGTGTTATTTATAGATTTCATAACATAATAGATTTCGGCTGCATTTGTAGGCTCTAGAAAAATACTGTGGCTGTTTCTCTTAATATTTTGGTTATTATTATCATTATAACCATCGTGATTAGTGATAACATTACTTTTGACTATGTCTATGAAGAATTTGTTAAATTTATTAGCAATATCAGTTCCAGATGTTACTGTTACGTTGTTGTCAGTGATCTTGTTGATATATTTACGTACTGTTGGGTTGCCTGTATTACGTTTAACCACCTCCCATGTAGCTTTACATTTATTTTTAGAATACGCAATGTGCTTTAGGTTACATGACGATTGTAAGTTATTAATGCATTTTCTTAGTAGTTTAGAATATGCCTTGTACGTAGATTTATTTTCATTGTTTTTGTTACTATAATATTTGTATCTTAAGTTTCTTTTCATTTTACAACTTTCTTTAAGCCCTTTTGTGATCCATTTAAGTTTGTTAGTTTTATAGTAACATTTCACTCTAATGACAGGAAAGCATAATCTGTAAAATATTCTAAGTAAGTCATGAAAAACATCAAAGGCTTCATTTGCTTCAGTAATATTATAAATTTCAGAAAAAGTCAGTTGGCTTATGTAGTAAACAAATGTATTAATATTCTCTTTACTCATGTCATTTTTTGTCATAAAATAGTGCCTAGTAATATTAACATTTAGGGGCTTAAATTCTACGACTTGAGCAGTATTATGGTCTGACAAACATAAATTATATGTTTTTCCAACGGCATTAGGGATATTACTCACAATATTGTCAATGCATGTATTTAGGTGTGAAAGTACGGTCAGTGGCAAACGTCGATGTTCAAGAGTCAAACACCTAACTCCTCCCGCTGAAACAAGGTGGCCCACGGAGGTGGGCTGGCACCAGCCGGAGATAACGGAAGTCGGTCTTCGATGTTTGACTACCCGAAACGACTTTTGTTTTATTTCTTATGGGTTTGCTCTTGACTCTAGTCTAGGTCAGAGATGACAGAGATAAATTCTACGATGGAGTCAGCTTACCCAGAAGAAGTCTGTTCACTCTAACTTTGAAGAGATTAGGGTTGTAAGCGATTGGAAACACAGACGCAGGCAGCGAGTTCCACTCCTTTGCTGTGCGTATTATAAAAGACGTTTGGAAACGCTTAGTGCGAATTGGTGGAATAGCAACAAGGAATGGATGGTAAGATGCAGTTCGTCTGGATGTCTGATGTTAGAAGGAGGTTATGGAGTTCTTGTACACTCACCGAAGTACAATCTGTAGAAGACCGACAAGCAGGCAACCTTAAGGCGATGAGCCAAGCTAAGGCAGTGGGAATGAATGATGTCAGCACGGAAGATGGGCCCCCCTAGGGCCAGTGCCTGCTGGGGCTGCAGACTTCGTTCGTCGAATGAGGCATCGTACCCTGGAACGCAAAGGGCACTAGGAGGAACACGGGTGGGTTTTAGTCAGTAAGAGTCTGATACTCCCTCCTGCTGTACCCAGAGCAGGAGGAGTCATTTGATGATTTCCCATTGATGATTCCAAACCAGTTGGAATGCCATAAACAGGAAGCTTACTAAGTAGACCTGCGTGCCATACCCTGTCCAAGCCATCGAGAAATCGAGCGACACGGCAAGTGCTTTGCCGCGTCTCTTGATGGCTTCGCCCCAGCAGTGAGTGACATACACAAGAAGATCGTCAGATGACCGTTCCAGGCGAAAGCCATATTGACGGTCACTAAGGAGATCATTGTCTTCAAGGTAGGTCAGCAGCTTACAATTCAGAACGCTTTCCATAACCTTGCATAGGATGTAGGTAATGGCGATCGGATGGTAATGTGCAGGGACAGCACGGTCTCCCTTTTTAGGCACCGGTTGCACATTCGCAAGCTTCCATGATTTAGGCACCGTTCTTCAAGAGAGCGGTACAGGCGTGTAACACAGGAGACAGTTCAGGTGCACATTGCCTCAACACTCTCACTGGAATGCCATCAAGTCCGCTGGCCTTTTTCACGTCTAGACTGCACAATACTCTTTGGACCTCTTTAACCTCTCGGCTGGCTTGTGGATCCCCTCGGATCCACTACACAATACCGTCAACAGTCAGGTGGGTCCCTGTGGCTCCACCCGACCTACGGATTTAAAACTAAATTTTAGTAATTTTTACGGTTAATTTTCTTTTCTCAACGATTGAACTCTATGGTATATAATATTTTTCATATGGGAACACTGTCGGAAAAAAAAAATACGCTTGACAAGAGAAGAAATGTCACAAAATACATTTGTCAAATCAAACAAACATTCGTTCAACTTGTGCGCGAGAATTTTCGATTTTTACGTGTTTTTCTGTGGAAAGTAAGCCAAGTATTGATAGAAATTCATAATTTACTTTATTTTCGTTAAATTTCAACTAATATTCAACGTCAAAAGTGTAAATTATCTGGTGAAAATTACGAAACAAAACTAAGTTACCGGATTTCTTCCCGATTTCTTCCCGTACGTAAGTAATTTGATATTTCAGAATTATAGTGGCATATTGTAACGATATACAATTAAAAATGAGTTCGTGAATACATGGCTAGTAATCTAGAAACATTTCTTATTGGAATCTTATTGGAATATTCTTGATGTTTGTTTACAAAAATACAAATTACGTAAATCAAAATGTCTGCTCCGCGTACTATGAAGTTTGAGCTTAAATATTGCGGCAGTCGATTTTTATCTCGTAAAATAACATCATCACTAGATTACTTGTCTTTTTATGACCTTAATTCCAAAATTTTGTGTAAATTGATCCAACATTTGTGTCAGAAATCAACATAATAATACAACAAAATAGCTTTCAGCAAGTACTCTCGTATCTATCCAAAATGTTTATATTTCGGTTTGTTATAAGAATATTGTTTATATTCTAATACATAGTGACATAATTAAAGAACCCATAACAGTTTCAAGTGTGTGAATAGCTGCTTTGTGAGCGGAGAGATAAGGTTTTTTGTGCTGCGGGTCATATTACGCTTGCGATAAGCGGGCGCCCGCGATACGCAACGGAGTATGACGAAAACATGACATTTGAAATTTGCCAGCCGTGCCAGCCGAGAGGTTAATATGAACTGCGATTTCCGGCATCGAAGAGTCACAACGAGTTAAAGTTGGTGGTTGCTTGGAGCCAGCGTCCAGATGCGAATTGCTTGCAAAGAAAGTTGCAAATAAATTTGCTTTCTCTCTTGCAGAGTCGAGCCAGTGAGCCACCAGCTTTCAACCTTGGAGGCTAAGTGGATCGATAGAAATTCGTTTCAACCGCTTTTGACAGGGTCCAAAACTGCTTACTACCCGGTGGGTGCGATGCTAGTTTGTCCCGAAACGTCCGACATGGTCAAAACGTGCCCTACGTAAAACCCGCTTGCAGAACTTAGCGGCAGAATTAAAAGCTCTTTTCCTCGCGCGAACCTTACGTGCTTTAGCTTTTCGGTCGCGGGCCTTGACCCAGGCTTGATAAGCAGACTCTTTACGGGCCTCAGCTTTGGTGCATTCTGCATTATACCAAGGCCGAGATTTGTGACCGAGCGGAATGTCAGAGAATGGAATAAAATACTCCATCCCCTGCCGAATCACGTCCTAAATCATGTCAGCATAGTTCGAGGGGTCACCCGAGGAGAAGCAGACTTGGCGCCATGGATAAGACGTAACAAAGTGCCGCATCTAATTCCAATCTGCTGACTCGTATCGCCATACTCGTCTCGTGCCTCTAGGACTCTTATCTGGAGGAGAGCAGGTCAACACGGATTTCACCAGGCAATGGTAAGATGTTCCCAGCGGGGCTGAGACCGATACGGAATGACTGCCCGGATCAGTTGTCAGCAAAAGGTCCAAGCAATTGGGTGTATGGGCGTCAACATCCGGTACCCGCGTTACCACATTCACCAGCTGGCAAGCGACGATGTAGTCGAAGATGTAGCACGCCTGCCTAGAAGTAGTAATTTTAGTTTTGAGTAGTTGGGGAAAATGTCGAACTGTCAAGGCGCTGCTCAGTGAACCAAGTACAACACTAGAGCTTAATAGAAGCTCCCATCTAATCGCCGGCTGGCACGGTGGAGCATACCGGTATTTTTCGCTAGCTGGCGGGGCAGCCTTTCCCACGTGGCTAGAGTGCTACTTGGGCCCCCTACTAACTGTGGTCGGCCACCGGCTGGCACCGTGCTTTGGATCCCGCTACCCTCCAAAATGAGTAACCCGGAAAGCCTAGCCCAGCGACCAAGACTGGTTTTGAGCAGAGCTGAGAAAAACTGATAATCTTCTTCTCCCCTAAAGGCACTGGCACTCCTGTACACCGACGGAACACAGTAAGCTGCTTGGCGCCGAACTTCGGCGGGACGGTGGTCGCGAGCCAGACGGCTCCTTGCGGAGCCTACCACCGCTTTAAGTGGAATCGTTCTCCTGTACCACAGGCAAGCCTGTGGTGCCGTTGCCCGGGGTGGACCGCGAGGAGATAGATCCCAAACCACCCCAAAAACTGACCCACTGTCAACTGTCAAATCTATAAATGTAAACCGGAACGTGCTTTCCGGGAAGAAATCTTAAGATGTTAAGATGGTCACCCATCCAAGGTCATCCACCTTGAAGATCGACGCGTACGGCTTTTATTATTTAGTCACGAGTTCACGAGTCACTTTAGGTTATAAGTTCAAAATAGCAGGTACGGAAAGCGGATACGGTCCGCAACAATTGTCTATTGAACATCGAAGTTTGCTGCTGACCGTACCTACACAGCTCTGCATTGGCAGATCCACGGCTTAGCTTCCATGGATCTGCCAATGCTGTAAGAATGCAAAATATCGAGATATTTTTGGCAGACGTTCATAACGTTGTCTTTGTGGATTTTACGAAAAGTACCTAATCTAATGATCTATATTTTTTGTGTTTTATATTTTGCTACTTTGTTAGAACCTACCCTCAGCGGGGTCAAGCCCCCCTCCAAGCGACAATCCTGGATCCGCCCCTGCACCTGCCTTGCCCGTATCCAGCGCGGATTACAGTCGTGATATTATGTCGATAGCGTCAATAAATGTTACATTAATAGTCTAAATAGAGGCTTAGATGACTGGTCAAAGATTAGGGATTTAAGAAAAAACATAACTAATGTTTAGCGTCACATATCACGCTTTAATGATTTGCAATATTCATATCAAGATTAATTCGGTTTGATAAGTAATATGTACTGAGAACAGTTAATCAATTGGGTAAACAGGGGCGGATCCAGGATTGTCGTATGGCTTTATCCTGCTTAGGTTTTAGCAAAGCAAACACGCGCACGCGCAATGTAGGGTTCCATTGTTGCATGTCACAATTGTAACGTTTTATAGGTTGGTCGACAAATTACTCGTTAACTGGTAAAACCTACTATGCTGTGACAGTTTTCGTTTTAGATTCATTATAATACAGATATCAAAGAAAAGTTTGCGATCACTAGCATAAACTGTTACATTTTTTTAATTTAACTTTATCAAGAAAACATCTTTGTTGTGTGTTTTCTTTAAATAGAAAAACCCTGTTTGAAATTAAAAAATAAAACTGTTTTTTATTAACATAAATTGAGTAATTAATCAGAATGTAATTGTAACAGGAATTTGATAGAAAGAAAAATACTGTTTAACCAAACAATTTATTAATAAAAGGTTTATATTCAATATAATATAACTCCTCCCCTGGCTTTAACACATGCGGGGATCCTCTTGGGCATGCTGAGGATCAAGTTATCCAGTCGGTCGATGCTGTAAACTGTCGAAGTGAAGGCTTGGGTGAAGTGATCACGAAGTGAGCTGTCAAGCCAAGTAATCAAGTTAGAATGACAGTTCACTTTGTGATCACTTCACCCAAGACTCCACTTCGATATGTTAACAGAATCGACCGGCTGTATTACTTGGGGGTAACCTGTCCCATTCTTGAATAGCGGCTTCCCTGAGCTCTGGCACTGTCTGGGGACGTGGCTAACGGTTCCAAATAGCTCGCTTAAGAGTACCCCACTGTTAGCTAAAAAAAAAAACATTAAAATAAAAACAGAAATTCGGGCCGCCTGACTACCAAAATCTCTGGGATTTTTTGAGCTCCTTAGCCCTCCCTGGATCCGCCAGTGTGGGTAAACCAACTATAAGATAAGATTAAATAATGCTATTCAGATACATTCCAAAACAGATACAGATGACGCTAACACGGAAAGATAATAACCTTTTATCATGATAAAAAATTCATTGATCCAGATTGCACAAAGAATCAGCACTTTTTGAAGGTAGGTATTGTAATGAAATTCTGCCAAAAATATCCTTACTAATATTATAAATGCGAAAGTAACTGTCTGTCTCTGTCTAAAACTACTGCACCAATTTAAATGAAATTTGGTACAGAGATAACCTAGAGACTGAGAAAGGACATAGGCTACTTTTTATCCCGGGAGTATGTTCCCTAGGGAACACGCGGGCGAATTTCTTTCAATGGAGTGTCAGTGGTTGACCATTGGAAAGTCATAATGACGCTTTTATATTAGTAGATTACCAAACTTGTCAAAATCAACAATTATGAAATCAATGATGGACCATTCTGACACTATTGTAATAGCAGACTTGAGGCCCAGGTCTGCGGTGACTTATTTGTGCGAATAAATTCCACAACATGTGACGCTACACCATTCTTATTGATTTTTAGGGTTCCGTACCCAAAGGAAAACCAATGGAACCCTATTACTAAGCCTCCGCTGTCCGTCCGTCCGTCTGTCAGCGGGCTATATCTCATGAACCGTAATAGGTCGACAGTCGAAATTTTCACCGAGTGTGTATTTCTGTTGAAACTATAACAACAAATAATAAAAATAAAGTGGTACGTAACCCTTCATGCGCGAGTCCGACTCGCTCTTGGCCGGATTTAATTTTATTTTTGGACAGTCACGATAAGAACCATACAAACCAAATTCTAGATAACATAATCTGCGTTGCATATAATCTGTGGTGATGTGTTTATAAACCGCGTTCCACCGGCCGGCTACATTCAACCAGTGTTGTGAATCGTGTGAGAGAGAAGTCATATAAAATGGTGCGCGTAAGTACTATATTTTGTTTTAATTAAATAAAACCACACAAATAAGTTATTGGTCTGTAAAAAAATAACATAAAACATGGAAATGTTATAAAAATATAATAATATAAGCTTTTTATTTATATCATAAAAATTTTAATGATTAGTGCAGGAAAATTAAGGAAACCAAAGTTAATAATTCGTGTAGTTTTTAAAATTGGTACAGTTGTTCTTTGAGGTGTCCAGGTGAACATACCTACTAAAAGTCCCCGAGGGTGGGAGAGGGGGGGAAAGGTAACTCTTTTCAGTTTTTTTGCTTATATCTCCAAAACCATTAGAAATATCTTCTTGATTACTTCTACATTATTTAATTTTCTTTACTTCCTTTCTTAATTTTCTATGCTTTATAAAATTTACAATTAACTACAGGATCTACGAGTATACTTGAGAAGATAGAGGGTATCTAAAATTGATCAAATAAAATGTTTAATAAATTTAATTAATCAATTTTAGATACTCTCTATCTCCCAAAGTATTGATCCTACAGTGAAATGTAAATGACACTATGTATAGAAAATTTTATGTAGATAATTTATGTGGAAGTGAGCAAGAAGATATTTTTAATGGTTTAGGAGAAACAAGCAAAAAACTGGAAAAAGTACCTTTCCCCCTCCCTCACCGCCGACTCACCTTCCACCCTCGGGGATTTTTAGGGTTCCCTACCCAAAGGGTAACCAACGGAACCCTATTACTAAGCCTCCGCTGTCCGTCCGTCCGTCTGTCTGTCTGTCAGCGGACTGTATCTCAAGAACCGTAACAGGTAGACACTTGAAATTTTTACAGATTGTGTATTGCTATTGCCGCTATAATAACAAATAATAAAAGTTAAGGTTTATACTTCGTGTGCGCGTCTGACTCGAACTTGGCCGGTTTTCTTAAGTTTTTTCATCTGGACACCTCAAAGAACAACTATACCAATTTGGTATAGTTGTTCTTTATAATTGGTTAATTGATCTAATTTTCCTGCACTAAATATTATTTTGTATTATTTACGTGAATATTTTAGAAGTAGGTTTCTATCTCTGTTTTGCATATGGTAAATACATACATACAGTTGAGTTAATCCCAAAAGAACACCGCAACTATACCGCTATTGGTTTATATACCAATTTTGATATATTTTCCTTTATATTATGATTGAGCCTTTCGAGCCTCCGCTGTCCGTCCGTCTGTCTGTCAGCGGGCTGTATCTCAGTAACCGATTACGGATCAACTGTGTATTTCAACTGTCTACCTATTAAGGTAGACGGTTGAAATTTTTGCACATAGTGTATTTCTATTGCTGTAACAACAAATATTAAAAATTAAAGTTAATAAAAAATTTAAAGGGGGCGCTAATTGAAGAAACGTGTTTTTTTCGGTATGTGGTACGGAACCCTTCGTGTGCGATTCCGACTCGCACTTAGCCGGTATTTTCACATTAAGCTGGTTTGATTCTAGGTTCAGAAAGACGATTATTTTTTATTTTTTTAATGCAGTTCTTATTGTTTTTTTTTTAATAATACGAAGCCTTCATTCAATATTATTAATATATTTTATTATATACTAGCGACCGGCCCCGGTTTCGCACGGGTGCAAATTATATACTAAAACCTTCCTCTAGAATCACTATCTATTAAAAAAACCCGCAACAAAATCCGTTGCGTAGTTTTAAAGACCTAACCATACATAGGGACAGACAGACAGCAAAAGCGACTGTTTTATACTATGTAGTGATATCGATTGAGTGATCTGCACTCAATTGAACGAAATCACTCACATTTTAGAGCGTATCGAATCTCAAATATAAGAATAAATATATTCAAATAAAATACAATGTTTAAAGCGTCAAAGTCTGAACCACCTTATCTCTAAAACTATTGAGCTTAACATTTAGAAAAAATACAAATGAAAATTATATATAGAACCACGTTTTAAAGTAGCATGATAGTCAATTATCATTAGTTCGGAACCCTATGCGTGCGAGGCCGACTCGCACATGGTTGATTTCGAACGTTTAAAACTTGAAAGAAATCTATGCTTCCCAGTGCATTGGGGTATAGTAACCGGCACTTACTGAGGGAAGTTCGCGCATGTAAAATATATGAAATTGTGCATGCGCGAACTTGCCCCACTAACAAAATCTTTGCCAACTTACGCGCCGGTAAATTATAACAAATAATGCGAGCTCGCTTCGCTCGCTAGCTCTCTTACTTCGCTCGCTTGCTGCTTTACACCCTCTGCTGCATCTGACGGCAATTGTCATTATAATTCCTAAGGTCTTCAGCAAAAGGTTCGATTTTAACCATTCACCCCCACTTGAAAAATTCACCTAGTATTATATTTGAAACTAGCTATAACTAAAGAATGGTGAATGGTAAGTAGGTACTTACGTTTTGTCAGAATTAGGTACATAACCTTCAAAAAGCGCAGTTTCTTTTCAAATCTGCATCAAGTTTTTTTAGACTGGTTTTACCAAATATACAATCTGTCTGCGTTAGCGTCAGCTGTCTACCTTTTGGACGTACCTGAGTAGCATTATTTAATCTTATCGATACAATGTATTGATTGCAATGGGTACCCAATTGATCAGCTGTTCTCGGTACAATCTGTACAGATTAGTTATCGAACCGGATAAATTACGGATATCATAAAACACCATATGTGACGCTAAAACACTATCTTAATTAAACAAATAAATAACATTTGAAGGGACTGTGTTTAATAATATAACAGCTTTTTACTAATTACTTATATAAATATACTAGCTAATCCGGGCAACTTCGCCTGCGTCACATTTTTCATTAAGGCTGCTCTCTCGAAAAAAGCTTAAAATAGAGCGAAGATGAAGCAGTTTTTCGTCGGCATTAATAGAGAAACTAAATCTGAAAAAAATAGTCAGTAATCTACATGATATGGTTCGTTATTTGGTAAAGTAAAGTAGATTTTTTTTTTCTATGATTGCAGGTACTTAAAATAAGGTGTTACAGAAAGATGTGTGAGCCGTGTACAATCTACCTTACATTAGGCATTTGCCATAATTTGTTTATCGCTAAAAAAAAATATATATTTACTGCTTTTCAATACAAACGAAAATAATTTGGTTTTGTTACTTTCTGAAAACGTGTATTATTTTTATTATAAAAAAATTAAAATGGGGGTAGCGGAGTGGCGCGTAGACGCGTAGTTAGCTCCGTTTGTATGCACAAGGTCATTGGCGTGAATACAAGCCTTAATGCTCCGCTCCTATTGGTCGTAGCGTGATTTTATACACAGTGCCTTCGTAGTCCAAGTCAAGACATACTTATATATATCTTAACTTTGATTTGGGATTGACAATATACTTAACAATATACCACTTTAGTAGATTTTATTGATTTTAAGTTGAGGAAGTTTATCTTCGAAGTTCAACGTCCAATGCAAATGCAATTTAACTACGATCCGTGTATGAGTGCAAAAGTGCAAGCGAAAACCGCACGTAAGTGCAAGCGTCACAGAGTTCAACGTCCGTCTGCTAAAGCGGGACTTAAGGCTGCTCTTTCGAAAAAAGCTTTAAAATATCGTGCATATGAAGCAGTTTTTTGTCGGCATTTACTGAGAAATTACATTTGAAAAAAATAGGTAGTAATCTACATGATATGACACGTAATTTGGTTTAGCTAGAATTTATGTCTCGGTATCACATAATAAGAAAAAAAATCACCAAATCACCTCCAAATCGTTGAGATGAAAACATTTCACTCCTTCATTTTTATCAAAAGAGTTTTAAAAATGTATTTACTTACTGCTTTGCAATACAAACGAAAATAATTTGGTTTTTTTACTTTTTAAGGTTCAGTACCCAAAGGAAACCTTTTTACTACACCTCCGCTGTCCGTCCGTCCGTCTGTCTGTCAGTGGGCTGTATCTTAAGAACCATAATAGGCAGACAGTTGAAATTTTCACAGATTGTGTATTTCTATTGCCGCTATAACAACAAATAATAAAAATTAAGGTTTATGGTACGAAACCCTTCGTGTGCGAGTCCGACTCGCACTTGGCAAGTTTTTTGAAAATATGTACTATTTATATTATAAAAAAATAAAAACACGTTTAGCGGAGTGGCGTGTAGAGGCGTAGTTAGCTCCGTTTGTATGCACAAGGTCATTGGCATGTATACAATAAGTACATATTTCGAAAATATCATCTATCTTGCCCTCTGTGCCCCAAAACATGCACCCAAGAAGACTTTTGTGGCAGCACAGTGATGCCGTGGAGGTGGCAACGTTTTGGGCCACCAAAATCTAAAAAAAAACCTGTCGGGCCATCGACACGAAGAAGATATCTAAAGTTGCAGCACGGGATCAAACGAACACCAATTACCTACGTACCATTTCCTCGGAACCCCCAAATGTGTTTGGACATCGGTTTCCTCAAGAAATTTTCCCTGTCATCATCTGCCTAGCCTTTTCCCAACTATAGTGGGGTCGGCTTCCAGTCAAACCAGATTCAGCTGAATACCAGTGTTTTACGTGGAACGGCTGCCTACCAGACCTCCACAACCCATTAACTGGGTAACACGGTACTTCTTGGCAAGACTGGAGTCAGATTTACTGGCTTCTGACAACCCGTAACGACTGCCAAAGATCTACAAAGGACAGCCGACACCAACGGCTTAACGTGCTTTCCGAGGCACGGAGGAAACTCGTTATGCTAAGATGGTCACCCATCCACAGACCAACCTTGGCAAGCGTTGCTTAACCTTAAAGATCGATCCGTGCGGCTGTTATTATTTAGCCACGAGCTCCTCCCTGAAATGTTCCCTGTAAATAGGTATAAATTCTAAAAAAACAATTTTTCTCTTATTTCAGGTAAACATCCCATCATTTAAACTGAACAATGGCCGAGAGATGCCAGCGCTGGGCTTCGGAACCTGGCTGGGAATGGACGAGAAGGTAATATATCTTCAGTTGCCCCCAAATGGCTGTATCGCAGTATTTGTAGTTTGCATCCGTAGTTTTAAAATGCCCACTGGGATCGGTAATGCGTGCAGTATGGCTTAGCGTACAGTTAGGCTGACTGTTCACTGAAGCGGAGGGGAAAGGAGCGGAGCGGAGCTGTGGCAATATTAATCAATAGAATTGCATAAAATATCCGCTCCGGTGCCTCGCCCCCCCCCCCCCCGGTTTTGTTTAAATTTTAGTGTTTTAGTTTCTTCGTATTTCTTTATTTTATTGCTTTTTATTTATTGATATTATGTGTGTTATATTTAATTTGCATGTTCTTTTAATTCAGGATACGGATGATAAGACTCCGAGTAAGCCTTTTGAGGTTAGTAATCATATTTGAATATAATTTTTCTATGGAATATGTGATGTGTGTGTTACGCTTTTTAGGGTTCCGTACTTCCAAAGGGTAACCAAAGGAACTCTATTACTAAGCGTCCACTGTCCGTCCGTCCGTCTATCTGTCTGTCTGTCAGCGGGCTATAACTCAAGAACCATAATAGGTAGACAGTTGAAATTGGTACGGAACCCTTCGTGTGATAGTTTGACTCGCACTTGGCCGGTTTTTTTACTAACACGACATATTACATAACGTGTAACAAACATAATAAACAACTCTTACTATGGGACCAACAAAGAAATCGCGAAAAAAAAATTAGCAGCACAGTCCATTTTGTCTAGTTATGCGCACATAAATGTATCGGGCAGGTGATATTTTTTTCCCGATTTCTGTTTCACGTTGTATAATAGATAAAAAAACGGGCCAAGTACCAGTCGGACTCGCACACGAAGGGTTCCGTACCATAAACCTTAATTTTTGTTATTTATTGTTATAGCGGCAATAGAAATACACAATCTGTGAAAATTTAAGCTCTCTACCTATTACGGTACTCGAGACGGACGGACGGACAAAGAAGGCTTAGTAATAGGGTTCCGTTGGCTACCCTTCGGGTAGGGAATCCTGAAGAAATGGTTATTAGGAATGTGTTCGGCATAGACTGTGCCATCTAGTTTTGTTTTGCTCTAAGAATGGGCTTCCTTAATCTCAAGTATCTGTCCATTGCGAGCGAGCAAGGCAGCGGAGCGCAGAATCGGAGAGTAAAATTTAACTAATGGAATTGCATAATCCCCTCACCCCTCACATCTTTAAAGTGAGAGTGAACCGGCTCCTACTGGGTAAGCTCGCTCCATCGTAGACTTTGTCTCTGTCATCTCTGACATAGACTAGAGTCAAGAGCAAACCCATTACAAATAAAAATATAGATCTCAGTACTACGTAAGTCCCACGTGAGTCATTGATATTTTGACTGACATGATGGTTAATATTTGAACTCCGTTTCTCCGCTCCGCTCGCAATGGACAGGCACCCTTACGCTTCTGTGTTACCACCTACGCCTTCCTATAGTAGGCGCCACATACACTTACAATAACGGTCATTGACTCACCTACATATACTGACATTCTTAATTTGAAAAACCGGAAAAATACCCATCTATCGAGATCCTTTACACTTTACAGTAATTTTATTTTATTTTACTTTATTTGGGAAAACTAACAATCGTACAGTATGTATTAAGTCTAGATACACAGTATTCTATATGAAACTGTAATGAAAAACGACTCATCATTTATTTTTCTAGAACTTATAAAGAAATACGAGTCTTCCGTTCGCTGGACCCGCTCTTTACTACACCTGCGGATCCACTTGACCCCATAATTTATTTTATGTATTTTTATTGGCTAACTAGACCTACATCGATTATTAAAAAAAAATCTGTTGTAAAATACATAATTCATGAAAGTAAAAAGTTCGGCTTTATTCCGTGACTGTACTATGAAATTGGGATGTGGGTCCAGTCGAGCTGTTCATAATGGTCCATTTAGAGTGCGTCCAAAGACACTTTGAGAAAGGTCAATGTGCTTTATTGCAAGTGTATCTGGCGGCTACTCTATAGGTCCTGTACGTTACCTATTTACGGTACATGGTACGTTTTATAATAGTTCGTAATTAAGCCTCTTAAAGATTTTGCCAACGTCATTAATATTATTTTATTGATAAAAAGGTCTGCAAAATTGACGACATTATTATAAATTGACGACATTATTATAAATTGACTACAGAGGGTCAAAGAAAGTTATAATATTTGTATAGTGGTGACAATGGAATTACTATGCTTGTTGTTACATCACAAAAATCTAATAAACATTTTCATAACATTTCCAGTTCGAATTCAGCCCCAACGGCATGCCAAAACTGATGGAAGCGCTCTCTTACGCCATAGACATCGGATACAGGAGCATAGACACGGCTCACCTCTACAGGGTTGAGCCGGAAGTTGGCAAAATCATAGAGAAGAAGATCAAAGATGGCGTCGTGAAGAGGGAAGAGCTGTTTGTTACTACTAAGGTTTGCATAATTATCATTTCTTGAAGTTAGGGTTGCAGGAGACGTACCAAAACTATATTGACCGCAATTCCGCGATTCAAATTGCAACAGAAAATAGTAAGGTAGAAGAGATAGAAGGTAAACCCTTTTTTTTTTTTATAACGGGGGAAGTCCTTATGGATGTCCTCCGCCCTGGGGCGGGCGGAGGGGTCTGTCAGACTCTTACTGCCTAAAACCACCCCGGTGCTCCATCTCTCACCAACCGGGGATCGCGAGAACTAATGCGACTTCCGTAATCCCCGGCTGGTGCCGGCCCGCCTCTGCAGGCCACCTCGGGTCAGCGGGGGAAGTGAGGTGTTTGACTCCCCCCGCAACGTCAAAGAGGGGCGCACGGGAACACCACGCGCCGCCACCTCGGGTCCGAATGAATGGGGGGCGACGGATATCCCCAAGTCCGACGTCTCAGGACCCAGTTAGGGGGGCCGGAAGAGGGCAGCGTATGCCCTCCTCCGACGCCCGGTGCGCCTACTGCGGGCCGGGAGAGAGGTGGAGATCTCCCTCTCCCTTTCCGCAGCCTCCTTCTGCGCGACAACTGCTTCACAGAAGGAGACCACCGCGTCCCAGGACTCCTCGCCGTCGACCATAGCACAACTACGGCTGCCAGCGAGAGATCACTGCCTACCACAGAGATGAGGGCACGGCGTGGCCCCTCCCAAGCGGCACACTCTGCCAGTGTATGCCGCGCCGTGTCCTCCCGACAGTCGACGCAGTGGTAACACCGAGCGTCCGGCTCCCTGCCTATGCGATACAGGAACCTCCCGAAGCAGCCATGCCCCGAGAGGACCTGCGTCACACGAAATGTCAAGGAGCCGTGCCTTCTCCCGAGCCACAGGTCGAGCACCGGCCGGATGGCCTCGATAGTGACGAGGCCAGCGGAAGGGCGTGAGAGCCTGTTCCGCCATTCCGCCACCAGAACCTCGCGCAACTGCGACTGTCGCAGCTCAATGTGCCGCTGCATCAGTTGCTCGCCGCGCGCCCGCGCGTCCTCACGCCACCGGTGCAGTGACGCGAGGACTTTTGCCTCCAGGTCCCAGGGCGGAGATCCGGCCAGTACGCAAGCCGCCTCGTAGGAGATCGTGCGATAACCCCTGATGACTCTGACGGCCATCACCCTCTGCGGCTTCCTCAGAACAGTGATGGTGCCGGCTCTGGTGGTGGATCTGGGCGGCTGACCTGACGGTCAGCCGCCCAGATCGGGGCCCCATACAGGGCCATCGATCGCACGATCCCCACGTACAACCGCCTGCAAGCGGTGCTCGGGTCCCCCAGATTAGGAAGCAGCGTTGACAGCGCCTCAGCCGCGCCCAACAACTTGGGTGCCAGCCGCCGGAAATGGGGGCCGAAATCCCACCGGCTGTCGAGCACCAAAAAGAAGTCGAGAAGGTAAACCCTGCTGCAGGATCGTTCACCAGTAGGTCGGCTGGTTGGTCTATCAGCGTAAGTTCCTAGGTTTGACAAGTGTTTTAACTTTTGATAGGAACACGTTTGACCACTATCTCACCTGATGATAAGCGATGATGCGATCGAAGATGGAGCACGCTTGCCTAGAAGTAACCTATTCACTCTTGACTTAAAGACTCCCAGGTTGTAGCTATCAGGAATCACAGACTCTGGCTAG
Organism: Lacanobia oleracea; assembly: GCA_950371165.1. Taxonomy (NCBI): domain Eukaryota; kingdom Metazoa; phylum Arthropoda; class Insecta; order Lepidoptera; family Noctuidae; genus Lacanobia; species Lacanobia oleracea. Next base: position 14,527,471 of record OX493413.1, read on the forward strand.
GAATCCAACTCCTTAGCTGTATGCACTATGCACAATGAATGAGTCCCCAAATCGTGAGTGGGATGTTTACCATGTACCAGTAGCGCATCGCCGTTCGTCTTGTGGGTCAATGATGGAACGGGGTTGGCGGAATTAAATTATGCAATTCCGTCGCAAACTGTCCAAAATGCAACCAATAGAAAACCGACAGGCTAGCAACTCGGTGTCGCTACTCAAGACTTTGGAGCTTCCACTCGACGAGCGTATCATTGCCGATGATCCTATTGGCTCGTTTTTTGATTGATTCAAGCTGGTATCTTCCAACCATCACGAAGATGAGAGCAGTTCTCCATACACGATCCAACTTACGTTTGTTGGGCAAAGTTTTTTTGGGTTTCCCTGCACAAGTAGCACTCTAGCTCAAATTTATGAATATATATTCTAGAAGAGGTATATATATCCAACCTAACTTCAAATGTGAGTTTGTTTTTAAGCTTTAACGCCTAAATCGTTGAAGCGAATTTGATGTATTTTAGGTAGGAGATAGATATAGGCGTTAGAGACTTTTTTTACCATTGATTGACTGTTTTAATTCTAGTTTTTTTTTCTGATAATGTCTCTATTTACTCTAGCGAAGCCGTGATCTGCATCTGCTTCTCTATGAGGAAGACACTAGGTTCTAGAGACAATCCATCTGAAGACATGCTTTCAGGTTATTTGTCTTCGCTTTTTATCACCATGGCAACTGTTGCGTTAAATTTTGTGCCCCCTTTATTCACCCCATATCCTCTTATTAATGCAGCTTATCATCTGCCTAGCCTTTTCCCAACTAAACTGGGGTCGGCTTCCAGTCAAACCGGATTCAGCTGAATACCAGTATTTTACGAGGAGCGGCTGCCTACCAGACCTCCACAACCCATTAACTGGGTAACACGGTACATCTTGGCAAGACTGGAGTCAGATTTACTGGCTTCTGACAATCCGTAACGACTGCCAAAGATCTACAAATGACAGCCGGAACCAATGGCTTAACGTGCTTTCCGAGGCACGGAGGAAACTTGGTATGTTGAGATGGTGACCCATTCACAGACCAACCTTGGCAAGCGTTGCTTAACCTTGAAGATCTACCTCTTATTAATGCAGCTATCTTCTGGTATTTCCAGGTGTGGCAACACTTCCACCGCGAGGCAGACGTGGAGGTGTCGGTGCGAGGCTCGCTGCGCCGCTTGAAGCTGGACTATATCGACCTGGTGCTCATGCACTGGCCCATGGCTATCTCGGTGAGTTGACATATTATGCATAGAAAAATAATAGGGATGATACCTGAGTAAAAAATATGATTCTAGTTAATCCGTCATTAAGATTATTGAAAAACTAGCTCACCCGGCAAACGTTGTTTTGCCATATAAAATTAACACAAAAATAAAATGTAAATCGGCCAAGCCATTTCGGAGGAATTCGATAACAAACACTGTGATCCGAGATTTTTATACATTAGAAGATTAGAAAAAGATAGCTGTTGCACGCAAGTTCGTTTGCATGTACCTATATCATATACTTTGACGTCGCTATATAGGTAAGATCGCTAAGATAAGATATCATCATATCAGCCGAAAGACCTCTACTGCTGGACATAGCGTCGCCATAGCCCTAAGCGTTGACACAACGACCGGTTCTGCGCGTCTCGCATCCATCGGCTACCCGCGATCTTCATCGGTCCACCTTGTGGGAGGCTTTTCAACGTTGCGTCTCTGGTACGCAGTCGTCACTCCAGAATTTTTCGCTTCATCGACCGTCTGTTCTGCGAGAAATATGCCTTGCCCACTGCCACTTTAGTTTGGCGATACTTCAGGCTACGTCGGTAACAACTAAGGTTACTCTACGAATATTATCGTTCCTGATTCGATCAAGTAAGGAAACTCCAAGCATTGCCCTCTCCATTGCCCTTTGAGTGACTTTAAGCCTTCTGATGTGGCCCATTGTGAGCGACCAGCAACCATTGTGGCATAAAATATACGAATAGTCAACTTCTAGCATTGCTTGACCCCCCTTTGAATGCAAGGGAAATGCAGTATCACCTCTTCTATTCAAAACGCCGACCAATCTTAGTAATTTTTTGTAATGAGAAACGTTTTAATTTGAAAAAAGTTGCTAGGGTAGAGCTACATAAAGTTGAAATGGAAAACTGTATCCAAACGGAAAGACTACCCGCAACGGAGAGAGTACAGTTGAGATTCCGTTATCCGCACTTAGACTCCCATTCGCGCCATTGTGCTTAGGAGTCCTGGCAAGGTTTCGCTGAGTGTCCTCATCTCACGTCGGGTAGCAAAGGCCTCATTTCCAGAATGAAGTGTGCTGTGCTACTGATTTCTCGGTATCAAAGCAACCTCTTAAATTGGGCTGCCTATGGCGACTATCATCATCATCATTTCAGCCAATTGCCGTCCACAGTTAAATGTAAGCTTCCCACAAAGCGCCAACCATTCCGGTCTTGTGCAGTCCACGTCCATCCACTGCCAACCTTTTTTAAATCATCGATCTATCGTGCCGCAGTGCCTATGTTGAAAAGATATTTTTTTACCGGGAAATGACCCGTAATTACCTGTTATTATTCGGAGGGTATTTCTGCTTGGGTTGAGAAGTCGCTTAGTTAGTCGCATGTATAAGCTGCACTGTAATTTGTAGACGCTGACCATCCGTTGTCTTGTAGTTCAGCTAATCTCTGGCAAATTAATGTACGAATCAGTGAGAAAGGTAAGAAGAGAAGTGGGTACAGGTCCAGCAGTACCGTCTCGGAAACTCTCTTTGCAAAGTTCGTCTCTGGCGTCATTGCTTGGGTATCTACAATTTCCCATGATCTACTGGAGGGTGAAACCCGCAACGGATAGTTTTTGGCCCTGAGCTGTTGCTTTACTGGGACTTGAACAGTTAAGACTGTTCAATTCCCAGTGAAGCCATGCCGGAGCAATCAGCCGAAATCTTATTTCAGCTACTATGACAGTTAGTTGTATACGTGTGACTTTCAGCCAAGTGCCTTTGCAAAGTTTCAAATCAAATCAAGTTTGCCGATAAAATTTTATGATTTCTATTTAAATATGATATTTAAATAGCAATCATAAAATGTGATCGGATGGTAATATCATTTTCTTCCTTTGCGTTTTCATGGAAATATTTTTCTTATTTTTCCCAAAAACATTTGTCAATATTATCCGTATTAATAGTCTGCTTGATCGGTGGACACTCCGTTTATAGAAGTAATGAATTAATGCTGAAGCAACGGACAACATAGGCTATCTTCTAAAATAACCTAACCATCCTTTGATTGTGGTGTATACCATCGGCAATTTTTAACAGTATTCGTAAAATAATGCGCATTTGAATGGCCTCCTTATATCACGTACGCATTTTTTTTCTGGAATGGATGAATTTTGCGCTATATGAATGGTGCTATTCTTCAAACTACTAAGTTAAGAAACTACTTGAAGAATCAAGTTAATTCTCAATAATTTAAGTTTTTAAAATCCAGTTAGACATCCGATTAACCAATCTAATTCAACTCTTTTCGCGACTCTTCTACCATGGGACTTCGCCAGCTGCTCACGGGTGGTATGACGTGATCCCAGGCCCTAGACCCGTAAAGATTCATTTTTGAGCAAGTCAAGTTAAGCTTAGCAAATGTAAGCGGTCGCCTGTTGACGATTTAAAAAAATGAGATCAAATACATAACGCCACCTATGGAATCTGAAGATGAACTGTCGAAATATTAGTTCTGACTTTGTTTTATTTTTATGAATAGGAATTCATTCAGAACGATGTTTTTAAGGTATTAAAAGAATCCCTTTTTTCTGACGTCTTAAAAGTACCACTAATAACTAAAAAAATATGTTTTGACGTAATTCTCATGCTGTCTTGAGGTCAATAAAAGGCATTATGGGTATCTGCATATTATGTAATTTTGATTTCATGTAAATTGCCACAATTCCTATCCGGTTTATGTGTAAAAGTTATCTACAATGGTTTTGTACTTTTGAACGTGATGCGTTCTGTTAATTATCATTTAACATGTGGGCCATTATATTTAAAACATAGATAAATGCCAAAATAATAATACAATAATAACATGTTATAAATATATAAAAATATTAGCAAAAATAAAAAAGAAAGGAAATGAATAATTTAAAAATATGTACAAAATTCAAAAATAATCATAACTGTTTGGATTCGGACCCACACCAAGTCGTTAGAAAGGCATTCTCTAAACTGGCCTATGGGTACTTTTGACGATTGGGTGAAATAGCCGATCTTATTTATGTCATAGTTTTTCGCTGCTCAGCTCCTTGAAAGTATAGCGTGATGATAAATATTGCTAAGGTTAGACGCATAAGTATCTGCAAAGTTACATTAAGTTGTGGTTTTTATAACAATTCCCTACTTTACCGTTTGGCAAAATGTGAAATATTAATTTAAATTTTATTTTAAGTGTAAAAAAAACCTTTTTATTATTTTTTTGACAATACCTTGGTGCAAAAATAAAGTTCAAAAGATAAAATAAATACAAAAATAGTAGGGATCGAACCTTGTGCTTGTCGTTAAAACAGACATTTTTGAATATTGCTCATCCTCCAAAGTACATAGCGTGATAAAATATAGCCTAAAACCTCGTGACCAGAACGCACACAACAAAAAAAGAATTATCGAAATCGGTCCAGCCGTTCAAGCTTGATGCGATGACCAATTGAAATAGGGATTCATTTTTATATATATATAAGATAAGATAAGATAGATAGTTGACCCGCGGACCCGCGCATCTTCGTCTGCGTCACAATTTTCATTACTGCTCCGCTCCTATTGGTCTAAGCGTGATGATATATAGCCTATAGCCTTCCTTGATAAACGGGCTATCTAACACTGAAAGAATTTTTCAAATCGGACCAGTAAATCCTGAGATTAGTGCGTTCAAGTAAACAAACAAACAAACTCTTCAGCTTTATTTATTAGTATAGATATAGAACACGTATTTTTTGTTTTATCAAATCACTAGTTGACTCGCGCAACTTTGTTTGCGTCACAATTTTCTTACTGCTCCGCTCCTATTGATTTTAGCGTGATGATATATAGCCTATAGCCTTCCTCGATAAATGAGCTATCTAACACTGAAAGAAATTTTCAAATCGGACCAGTAGTTCCTGAGATTAGCGCGTTCAAGTAAACAAACAAACAAACAAACTCTTCACGCTTTATATATTAGTATGGAGTATAGATTAAAAATTGATGAAGATGAAACGCATCAAAGATTAGGAGTGGGGCTCGTGACGTCATTATTCTGTAAAAAGTGTACTTACAAGTGACGTCACACGAGTTTTCCATAAGTAAAAATACGTGTCTAATATTTTTTGGAAATCTTTCTGAAAGACTAATTATTATTTTTTAGTCATCTACTTTATTGTTGGAGAAACTAAAAGGCCAGTTACTTATTTGACAATTAATTCAAGTACCATGCGAAATCCAATAGGGAAGATGCAAATACAGAATTTATGAGAATTTTGTCAGTAAAATGATAAAAAAGTATAAAATAAAGGCCATTGCAACGTTTTTATTTTGGTTAATATCAATTTTTAACAAAAATAATGAATTAAAGTAACGTGAAACGGAACGTATATAAAAACAACAATCAGCGTTTAGTGACGTATCTGATGTTATGCCAACGAAAAGGCACCCTTATGTCTTTGAGTTAGGACAGTTCTTGAACAGTGATAGACACGAGTGACGTCATCGTCCGTTTTCGCGCGAACCTTAAAACTGTCGGTTTAAAAACGCAATTTTAGCAATAAATTAAAGCGTTTTCATTTCTTATTTATGTGATGGTCTAGTCTAGATGGAGTTCTTTAAAATTAAAGCAAAAATGGAAATATTGCATGTTCCCTATTCTCAAGATCCACGCTCCGTACCACAACCACACCACATCGCAGCAACAAAAAGTGGTCAAGAAGTGATTACGCGTGAAAATGTTGCTACAGCTTAGAAGTAGTTGCCTTTTGATCTTATGAATATAAGAAACTTTAATGTGGTTATGTGGTCACTCATCATCATCATCAGTGGTGAATAACATACACTAGCATCAAACAATAGTGTTAGCATCGACTTCAGCGTGAGTTATGCTGTGGTTGTGGTACGTACCTACAACGACGAACCACACCACTGCGCCCGGACGGACTAAAGGCCGTGGTCTATGCTAGTACAGGAGCTCGAATTTTGAAATGGAATAAAACTCTCGGTGGCCAGTTGATATCACCACCACGAATGATCGCCACATGAGATGACGAATTCCTCGAACTTCTCATCCAAAAAATGTATTGTTTGTTAATTTAAAAAGAAATTAGGCGTTATTGCTTCAACTACTCTCTCTGTCACAACTCTTCGTGTAGTGTTCCATGGTGAAAAGTCTCGAATAAATATGTATTTCCGCCTATAGCTACAGCTAACAATAGCTTTTCCAAGATTGCCGCTATAAATTGTCAAAGTTCGGCGAGAGTCCCTTTTGAAAAATCCTTTATTAGCAATCATTTAAATAATATTGACGGAAAATTAAGTACCTCAAATATTATTAAATGACAATTATTATTAGAGAGAGGAGCTAAACAAATTATTTCTAAATCAATATCAATCAGCCCAAATTTTGTACCTTACAGCAAGAAGGAGTAGACGAGAAGATCGACTACCTGGAGACGTGGCGCGGCTTCGAGTCGGTGCTGGCCAAGGGGCTGGTGAGGTCCATCGGAGTGTCCAACTTCAACGTGAAGCAGATGGACCGCCTCCTCAAGAACTGCAAGGTCAAACCCGTTACCAACCAGGTTGAGGTGAGGTTCAGCTAAAATGCCTTTTTAGTTTGGTCGGATCTAAGTTACTGAAATGTAAGAACTAAAACTTTAAACACTTTAATCGCTACGCTCCATCGTTCGTAGTATATTCTGACTTCTTGGACTGAACCATCCTTTAGTTTGTCTGAACATCAGTCATGTTAATACTAAACTACTAATGATCCGTAAGTCCCTTTCGGGACAAAATCGCCCCAACCGTCAGAATCCGTAAGTCCATAGTTCCGTAAGTTTAAACGTTATTTGTAGGCGTCTTGTGTTTATTACTTTATTTACACTTGGCCCCTCGGGGGCTGACGGTTGTTGAGTGGTTAAGTAGATTCTGCAGTTCTATTCTGTAAACATGTCGAAGTGAAGGCTTGGGTGAAGTGAACACGAAGACAATCCATGCAAACACGATGGAATGACAGTTCACTTCATGCTCAACCTTAGTTCACACGGTCAGACGTAGATAGAATAAACCGGCAGATCTATCTTCAGTCGATCGTCAAAATGAAGACTCATTTACAAAAACATACGGGATGTTTTCTCTTCCAGATCAATCTAAACCTCGGACAGAAGGAGCTCGTAGACTTCTGCCAATCCCACAACGTGTTGATCACCGCCTACTCGCCGTTCGGCACGATGATACCCTCCCGAAGTGCCCCGAACAGCCCCGAGCCCAAGCTCAACAACCCGACTATGGTGGCCATCGCAAAGAAGCATGGGAAGACTGTCACGCAAGTCACCTTAAGATATCTGGTAAGTTTATTGGCATTTTCAAAGACCTAAAATGGAATCAAAGAAGTTATTTTCCCGAGAAAAGGTCTTCTCCAAAATTTTTTGTGTCTTGCCTTCCCCGGCCAATCCAGCGTTTCTTTTGCCATTTTGTTTATTTTTTAACGAGGGGAAATCCTCATGGATGTCCTCCGCCCTGGGGCGGGCGGAGGGGTCTGTCAGACTCTTACTGACTAAAACCACCCCGGTGTTCCATCTCTCGCCAACGTTTCTTTTGCTTGCCTCGACTACGATGGCCGTCTTGAGAAAATAATATTCAAAAAAACACATTTCTATTTACAGTACCAACGTGGAATCGCCAGTATACCAAAAACGGTGACAAACTCAAGAGTTCTAGAAAACGCATCCATTTTCGACTTTAACCTGGACAAAGATGATATCGAGACCCTGGCTAAATTCGACAATGGGTTCCGCACACTCAGACCATTCTTCTTTCAAGATTATCAGAATTACCCGTTCGATAAAATTCCGGAGAAAATGGAGATTCCACAATCGCTTCTTGTTTGGAAGAATGGACTCAACTTGGACATTGATTAAATTTTAAGTAGTTATTGTACATACAAATGTCTGTTTTCTTTTATAATATTAAGAAAAAAAAAATTGTATTATTTTTTGTAAGTAGTTAATTTGGACTTAAATTAAATTTTCTTTGTAAGATTTACAAAAAATGAAAGTCAAAAATTTTGTTTTAAGAATATTTGCATAAAATAAAATGTTTTTGTTTTAACCTTGTTTGAGTTTTATTTTCGAGTCAATCTTTGGTATATCAAAAGCCAACAATCAGAATAAAGGGGGGGGAGAGGGCTTTATTCTGATGGCGCGTGAATCAGAATGCGAAGTCATTTATTAGGGTTCCGTACCCAAAAGGTATCCAACGGAACCCTATCACAAAGCCTCCGCTGTCAGTCCGTCCGTCCGTCTGTCTGTCAGCGGGCTGTATCTCAAGAACTGTAATTGGTAGACAGTTGAAATTTTCACAGATTATGTATATCTATTGCCGCTATGACAACAAATAATAAAAACTAAGATTTATGGTACGGAACCCTTCGTGTGCGAGTCCGACTCGCACTTGGCCGGTTTTTCAAGTTAGGCTGGCTGCCAGCACATTTTGAACGATAAACTTCTACATAAAGACAGTTCCCAAAAACGCTCGTCCGTCACCACTTCCCCGTGTTTTAGCTGGGAAGAAGAAGTGGCACAACAAATTCCTCAGCTAATGGTCACCGATGCCTATGGATATCTGCAATACCAGAGGCAGTATATTGATACAAAGCTGTCTATTCTGACAACGTCTCACCGTCTCAGCTTCAGAGTAGTGAGCGTGAAGTGAACCTACTCGATATAAAAAAAACTGGCCAAGTGCGACAGACTTGCGTGCAAAGGGTTCCGAATGAATTTCTTTTTTTAAACATGTTATTTTAACACTATAGAATTCTTATAGATTTTCCTGCAATCGAGAGGTAAAGATCTATTAACCCCATTTAAAAAAAAAAATTCTTCAATTTCTTCAAAACCATTTATTTTAAAATTATTAAAACCTTCCCAGTAAGCCCTTTCATTTGATATGTCACACGATATTGTTCAAATAACTTTCTTTTTTTTAATTTTCTGGTTTGACAACCCAAATGTCACCCCATACTAAAAAAAAATATAATATCGTGTTTGGGTCACAGAAGTCCATATATGTGTTAAATTTCAACAGAATCGGTCCAGTGGATCTGGAGAAAACTGGCTGTGGCAGACGGACAGACAGACAAACACCCGAGTGATACTATAAGGATTCCGTTGTTTATTCAGAGCCCTATAAAGTAGCCCACTAGTATCGACAACAGGGTCCAAGCTGCCGACGGTCAGGGCTCCAGAGAGAGGAATCTCCGAAGAATAGGAGCCGTGTCCAGAAGTACCGCTTTCTGAATCAAGCCCTTGATCCAGCTGTCTCATGAGAGCCTCCTAAGATGTTGGTCGAGGCTCGTGGCTATAATTTATTTTATTTTATTTTATTTTTTTCACCTTTTAAGTTGCCAGTGTACAAGTACATAACAAATTAAAATGTGTAATTTTGTAAAAGAGTGGAGACCTGGTGTCCTGAAATACAGGCCTAGAGCTTAGTTTAGGCACCAGTCTCCCACAATATTAAAGTTGTCTGACTCTGATACCCTGTAATATGTATATTGTAATATTGTGGTGAGAAATAAATATTTTATTATTATTATTATTATAAAACCATTTGCTGACACAACTATCGGTGCGATGATTGCAGAATCCCACATATCGACAACCTCGCCAGAAAGTCAAGATTATCTATTTGTTTATCTGTCTCGGCTTTCAAGAGATACTCGTCATGCGGGACGATTATGTCTACAATCATTGCAAGACTCTTGATTCGATTCACCACCACTGTATCAGGCTTATTGACAACAATAGGACCTAGTCTTGTCAGTAATGATGGACCGATCTCAGTACAATGTGATATTGTCACTATCTAGATTGCTGATGGATAATCCTGGCTTCAAAGTTGTTCATATACAAGTACGCTCCGTTAGCTAGACGAGAACAACCATTGATAATGTGGCGAACTGATTCTCCGAGACGTTGACATGGATGTTATTGTTATTGTTATCATTCTAGGTCCACATTTTGTTAGTAACAAACATACCTACTAAAAGGCTAATGTTAGTATTGAAAACACTATTAAACTACGACATGACACCGCACTCATCTTTACAGCGTGAGGAACTTTCACTTACCACCACGCTGCCACGAACACGAGTGAGTAGTGAGGCGCATCTTTTCCTGATTATGGCGGCAAGCCATCAATCCGCGCCTCAGCAAACATTCCTGGCCCTTTGCATCGCCACGGCAGCCCCAACCGTATCCTGAGTGCATTGGCATATTGGACACGCAGGTCGCTGTATTCCCGCTGCGAATAACTGACCCACAGGCAGGTGTAGAAAGATTAACATTTAAAAAGCGTAATCTTTACTGAATTTGTACACATTGCAAACTTACAGGTCAGCATTTTACAACGGACAGCCAGCGACCTGCGTTCCCTTTCAATATCCACATTATCATTAAATCATCGGGGACCCAGTGACCCAAATACTTAATCTTAGAGACCCGACGCAGTGGAGAATTCTTCTTCTCGTGTGGGCAGTAAGGTCCAACGACCCCACACACCCTATAGTTTCAGGGTTTCTAAACTGCCCCAAGGGCCTCTGAGATGGTTTATTAATTAACGACCACCATTTGGCGGCCGGGACCACCGGCTTATGCCTTAAGCACGGAATTACCTTTTTTATTAGAAAATCAGGTGATTCAAGCATGCAGTATCCTAGCCAAACTGGAAAACAAATTTACAAAGTATGCTTCCCATGGGAATCGAACCCGCGACCACCGGGTCACAAGGCAAACGCCTAAACCACTCGATCACGGAGGTAATTGAGTGCCACAATGTGGCACATTCGGAAATGCTGGATAAGAGAAACCACTTGCTTTAAAGATTACTTGGTTCACTCTTTGAAACATTAATTTAAGACGACTGATGCTTTTATAGTTTGCTATTTTGGATGGATTGTGTGAGGAGCGATATGAAGGAAAAGGAAGTTAGTGACAACGTGACGGCTGATAGGACAGAATGGAAGAAAACGACGTGTTGCGCCGACCCCAAGTAGCATGGGTTATGGGCAGGAAGATGATGATGATAGTTTGCTACTTTGATAATGTTAGAGGTTGCGGATCGGTATGCGTTACGTGAAGATTATGTCTAGTCCATCCGCGTGGTTTGATTTGCAACTGAAATAATAGGTGTGTGCGGAGATAACAAGAAAACACAGCAGTGGCGTCAAATACGCTCTTTTTTAATACTCAGATAAACACAGATACAATTTATGGTACTTATATCCAAGAATATAGATAACAGTTTAGAGAACATTACCAGACAGGTTGATGATCTCAGAGAAAGAGGAAGACATCGAAGACATCGAAGACCGGAAACTTTAAATTGGAAATATAGACAAAGTCGTGGTAAATTTGCTAGGTCATACATAATAAAGTGATGTAATACATATTATATATATTAGACAATTTCCAACAGATAAAACTCACCCTCAGCGGGGTCAAGCCCCCCTAGCGACAAGCCTGGATCCGCCCCTGCACCTCTGCCCTGCCCCTATAACAGTGCGGATAACAGTCGTGATATTGTCACGATAACGTAAGAGCTGTTACGTTAATAGTCCAAACAGAGACTTAAATGACTTGCCAAAGATTACGGATTTAGGAAAACACAAAGCTAAAGTTTTAGCGTCACATATGATTTGCAATATATCCAAATCATATATCAAGATTTATCCAGTTTGATAAGTTATCTATACTAACTGTACTGATTGTACTGAGACAAACAAAACTATTGGGTATACAGTGGCGGATCTAGGATTGTCGTATGGTTTAAACCTTTTTTTTTTTTCTTAAGGATGGGAAATCATCAAATGACTCCTCCGCTCTGGGTAAAGCAAGAGGAAGTGTCAGACTCTTACTGACTAAATCCCATCCGTGTTCCTCCTGGTGCCCTTTGTGTTCCAAGGCTACGGCACCCCTTTCGAACAGATTCCGCAGCCCCAGCAGGCCCCTGCCCTAGCGGGCCCCGTCATCCACACTGACATCTCTTTGAGGCGCGCTGGGATCGCAGCGCGCCGCCGACCCGGGCCTAGTTCTGATCAGACGGCGAGCCACCTACTGCTCGCCGACCGCAGGCCCGCGCCTACGGCGGCCGGAAATCGCCCTGCGACTCCCGACGCCCGGGGCGTCTCCTTCTGTTGCGGCGACTGGGACGTGAGGTTTCCCTCTCTCTCACACGTTCGGCCTCCTCCTTTGCTAGCATTACTGCTTCGCAGAAGGAGGTGACCGCTTCCCATGCCTCTTCGCTCCGGACCATAGATTGAACCAAGGCCGGTCGCGAGAGGTCGCCGCCGCCGATTGTCTCGACGAGGACCCGGCGGTGCTCCGCCCAAGTAGGACAGACCTCCACCGCATGTTCCACCGTGTCCTCCGGGTGATCCTTGCAGTGATGACACCCGGGCGTGTCCTCAAGGAGGCTCGCCGCCTCGCCAGAGACCGTACGGTATCCCCGGGCCAGCCGGATAGCCATGACCCTCTGAGACGCGTTGAGGTAACGGGCAGGTCGCTTCCTCAAAGTAGGCGCCCACACTGGCGCCCCATAAAGGGCCATGGACCGCACGACCCCCGCGTAAAGCCTCCGGCAGGAGGTATTTGGACCCCCTAGATTGGGCAGAAGCCTCTTGAAGGCAGCCCCGGCTCGCCCAAGTCTGGGAGCCAAACGTCGGAAATGTTCGACGAAGTTCCACCGGCTGTCAAGGACGAGACCCAGGTACGTCATCGTCGACCCGACATTGATGTGAACCCCTCCTACCGTTATTTGAGATCCCGATGGTGGCCTGTTCCGAGAACCATGGAAGCACATGGCTTCGGATTTGTGAAGGGCCACCTCGAGACCCAACTGCCGGATCCTCTCAACGACTATCGCAACCCCGCGTGTCATAGCGTCAGCCGCCGCCTGGTGCGACCGTCCCTGCGCCAGGACTAGCGTATCGTCAGCATAGCAGACAACACTGACGCCGCAAGGGAGGTCGGCGCGCAGCACCCAGTCGTAGCCGATGTCCCACAGGAGCGGCCCCACAACGGAACCCTGTGGAATACCACACGACATCTCTCGCCGGTTCCACTCTCCCAGGTGACCGGGGTAGATGACGGCTCTGTCCGTCAAGTAAGCCTCGACTACGCGACGGAGGTAGGTCGGCACCCGGTGATACCGAAGTGCCTCCCTAATGCAACTCCAGGGCAGGGTGTTAAAGGCATTGGCAATGTCCAGAGAATCCGCCAAGACGACCCCGCCCCGGGAAACCGCGTCCCCCGTTGAAAGAGCTCTCACGCGCATGATGGCGTCCACCGTCGAGCGGCTCGTGCGGAAACCGAACTGGTTCTCCGCTAGATCCGGCCCCACCCTCACTAGGTGCTCGACGAGGCGGTTTGCAATTACTCTTTCAAAGAGCTTGCCCACCTCATCGAGCAGCACGATGGGCCGGTATGCGGACGGAGAGTCCGCAGGGCACCCCGGTTTCTTAATGAGGACCAGTTTCCCCGTCTTCCAACGAAGTGGGAACTAGCCCCTCTCCAAGCATGCGCTTAGGAACCCTCTTAGTCGAGGCCCGAGAGCCTCCAAGGCCAGGAACCAGGCTTTTCCAGGTAAGCCGTCGGGTCCTGGGGCGGTATTTTTGGCCTTCAGCCTATTAACCGCCACTCTCAGGTCTACCTCAGTCACCTCCGGAGCATCGTCATCGTCGTCATCGGTGTAGTCCGCATAGGGCACCGCAGGTGGCGGAGCCATAGGCGGGGGAGTATGCTCCCTTCGCGAGGAGAACAGAACGCTCACCACGTCCTCCACCAGCTGGGGCCGGAGACTCTGCGTCAACGGGTGCGGAGCTTATTCCGCACCATTTTGAAGGGTCTTCCCCACGGGTCCCCGTTCAGAGACTCTAGTATCTCCTTGCGAGCCAGATCTTTGGCCTGCAGGATTCCCGCTCGGAGATGGTTTAACCCTGCTTCGGGTGAGTTTTAGCGAAGTAAATACTAAAAAAAAAACTGTTTTACAAAAAATTTAAACCGACTTCCAAGTCGGTGGTTTTGGTTATTTTGTTTTTGAACGCCGACTTCAGAAATTAAAGTTATTTTTTATTTTGTTTCACTTTTTAGTGGTAACCACAAACACAGCATGCCGGCGTGATGTTATGTTATGAACTGGTGTAAACTGATAAACAGATATGCGTTTTCAGAAATTGCGATCCATTTGTTATCATTTATTGAAGAGTTCCGTTGCCTACCTCCGAAGTTCTTCATCAGATTTTCACCAAATTTAAATAGAACCAGTTCGAGAAAATACTCTTCCAAACCATAAAAAGAATCATCAAAATCGGTTAACGATTGGCGAAAATATCGCTAAACAAACATTTTTCATGGGATCCCATCATCAGATCCTGACTTATACCTTCCATCATCAGCTCAGCAACATGAGATGATGACTACCAGGCACAAATAATATCTGAATTGCGTTAGAAATGTCATGAAAAACATTGTATGTGCTTACAAAATTTGAAGGTTTCCCTTGATTTTCATGGGATCCCATCATCAGATTCTAACTTGGTGACACTGGGACCACCTCGGGAGTATAGGTTTTCGCTTAAAAAATTTATTTTTAAAATCGGTCCAGAATTTGAGGAGAAATCGGTGAATATAAATAAAAAAAATACATGCAGCCGAACATAGAACCTCCCCCTTTTTGAAGAAGTCGGTTAAAAAGCACATAACATTTTGTTATAATATTTTATTTTTCGTAACGCATAACAAGCCTTCTTGGATTGCTTTTCATAAATTGCAGATAACTTCGTTAGATTCTCGTCGTTCCAACACTGCCGAGGATCACGACCACATAGGATGCAAGTAGTAAGTAGGCCAAGTCATGTGGTCTTCTGCAGTTTGGACCGCTCTGCACATGCTGCCTCAATCAGCCTTCTTTATGGCGTCGGACCATCTTGCCGCTGTTCTGTATTTTATGGGAAAAGCCCGCCACACATTCCCAACCACTGCAACTCCTAAAAGCCAGAATCAACAGTGGCGACCACCAGAAAAACGCCGAGCCAATGAAACCCGACGAGTCCCGGATGAACGATTCAACTGTCTTGGATCCCGCTACGAAAATAATCAGATAAGTACAGCGGAAGTAGGAAAAAAGGCACGTTTTCTTTCGACCTGGCCCAGTATCATGAGCCTTTCCAGGCTATGCTTGAGTAAAAGCCAAACATGTCCTGACAGTTTTTCTAATTTAATTCTCATCTGATTTTTCTTGACATATATAATTTCTGTTTTGATTATATATTTTTTAGGTATATTTATTTTAAACTACCCTACCTACCCTACCTACCCTACCTACTTTTTTTTTTTTGTTTTTAAACCTTCCCTGTATTCTGGCGAAACTAACAAAAAAAGAATTATTTAAATCGGCCCCGCCGTTCTCGAGTTTTAGCGAGACTAACGAACAGCAATTGATTTTTATATATATAGATTGTATTTCAATTTGTTTTGTACTCACCAATAGCTTGTTTGTGTGTGTTTTTTTTTTACTGTTAATTCAAGTTGGTTATGATATTAAAAAAAAAAGTCTGAAGGCACGCTCCTCGCATATTAAAGAAAGTTTGGTGATGATAAGTTCTACTAGTCGATCTTTTTGCTCTTGTGACTTTTGATGCACCATGTTTCTGCTCCATACAAAAAGATTGATACCAGAGCATGGACGAATCATATTTCGGTGTTCCTTCGGATACCATGTCATCAGATTGTAGACTATCAAAATTTTTTCAATTTTTTTGGAGGGCTTGAGCCCCTTAGCCCGCCTCAGTGGATCCGCCAGTGTGAGTAAAACAACTACCTATACAAGATAAGATTAAATAATGCTATTCAGGTACATTCCAAGAGTTTACAGATGACGCTAACACTGAGAGATAACCACCTGTTATCATACTTAATAATAAAAACAACATTGATCCAGATTGCGCAAAGAATCAGCACTTTTTGAAGGTCTATTGTTATGAATTTCTTCTAAAAATGCTGAGTGAGGTGCCATTCACCACTATAAGTGTTTCTGCTGGGGCGAACAAATTGCGCAACAAATAGAAATATTAGGAAATTTTAATTTACTAGTCATTTCATGACATCTAATAAAAACTGGCCAAGTGATCAGCTATTGTATCTCAGTATGGGGTGGGGCCGCCAAGACGATGGTTCTTGCCCTGGAGAGAGCCCAAAGAGCTGTTCTCAAGGTCAGCTTATAAAACCCATATCGGTACCCTACTGGGCAACTGTATATGGACTGTCAGGTGCTTACTGTTCGTAAGCTCTTTTTGCTAGTATGCACTTATGATACAAAAGTTGCGGTTAGGAGGTGGTTATTGGAATTAGATAGATTACTGGGAAACTGAAGATCTCATTATCTTTATTTCATAACCTTAACAATCATCACAAACCTACACAAACTTCATACTCACTCACACATATGCACCACACTCTTCAAATACACTTCACACCACATGGCACTTTTTCATGCACCACATCCTCAGATATTCTCACACTTTCACTACCATCATCATCATCAGCCTAGCCTTTTCCCAACTACATTGGGGTCGGCTTCCAGTCAAACCGGATTCAGCTGAACACCAGTGTTTTACGTGGAGCGGCTGCCTACCAGACCTCCACAACCCATTAACTGGGTAACACGGTACATCTTGGCAAGACTGGAGTCAGATTTACTGGCTTCTGACAATCCGTAACGACTGCCAAAGATCTACAAATGACAGCCGGGACCAACGGCTTAACGTACTTTCCGAGGCACGGATGAAACTCGTTATGTTAAGACGGTCATCCATGCACAGAACAACCTTGGCAAGCGTTGCTTAACCTTCAAGATCGACCCGTGCGGCTGTTATTATTTAGCCACGAGCTCCTTTTTACTTTCACTACCGAATCATATAAATAGTAGTGGCACTCGGTAAATATTGTACAATTAATGGCTGAACATTTACCCTGTGAGATACAGGTTACCACCTAGTTCAGGAGATAGGGTCAAATCTTGGCAACTATCACAGCCGCCAAAAAAGAAAAGTTTGAAAAAGTTTTTTTTACATTTTCTATTTTGGGGGATAAATAAAAAAACTGTACCTGTAACTTAAAGGGTTAACTGAGAGGGTATAGTTTTTTATTTTCAAAATTAAATGTGGAGTATATTTATTTTCTACTGATTACAGATTTTTTTTCTCTTTTCAGCTGATAAGCCGTTCAAATCAGCTCAAAATAGTTATTTTGCCCCCGAAACCTTGGGGTCCATATTGTGTTGTTATCGCGTTACCGATTTTTTATTTTCCTGCCTCAAAACTAAACATTGCAAATGGTGAAAAATCTATACCGTTCTGGATAGTCAACTGATATTTCCCGGATAGCTCAGGAACGAATGAACGCCTCGAATAACAATTTGTGAAAGACATACTATATCTTTAGAAATAGAGCGTACCTATGATTTCTAGAAACAAGTTTTTACTCGAAATTATTACAACGTGGAACAGAATAAACGCAGCCGCGGGCCTTTTTTATGAAACCAACACTAATATTGCGAAAAAAATAATCGACTGCCCCATATCACGTGCAACAAATTGTACAAGACTGAACAGCTGATTTTATTTCGCGTTCCAGGGTTGATCCCATGGGTTGGCGGCGCGCTGTGTTCCACGCGCGCCTCAAGGAGCTGTCAGCATGGGAGACGGGGCCCGCTAGGGCCAGTACCTGCCGGGGTGCGGAATCCGTTCGAAAGAGACGCCGCAGCCCTGGAACGCAAAGGGCACTGGGAGGAACACGGATGGGTTTTAGTCAGTAAGAGTCTGACACTCCCTTCCGCTCCGCCCAGAGCGGAAAGAGTATCAAATGACTCCTTCCGCTAAAAAAAAAAAAAAAAAATGGTTGGTTCTATAGTAACAGTTGTTCATAATTATGAGAACAATTAATTTAATTGCCTCCGTGGTCGAGTGGTTTGGGCGTTCGCCTTGTGACCCGGTGGTCATGGGTTCGATTCCCACGGGAAACATACTTTGTAAAGTGGTTTTCCAGTTTGGCTAGGTCACTGCAGGCTTGAATCTCCTGATTGTGTGATAAAAAGATGATTCGTGCTTCGAAAAGCACGTAAAGGCCGGTGGTCCCGGCCACCAAATGGCGGTCGTCAAATAAACCATGTCAGAGGTCCTTGAGGCGGTTTAAAAACTCTGACACTAGGGTGTGTGGGGTCGTTAGAGCTTACTGCCCACACGATAAGAAGAAGAATATGAGTACAATGACCCCTTTATGACGCGTTTATTCTCTTACACGTTGTATATGGCACTTGATGTACAAATAAGAGACACTTCCTAGTTTAATCAGCTTTCTAAAATGGTATAATATGTAGTTTCCACTTTTGGCACGTGTTGGAAACTCAACTGTTTCCGATAAGGAGTACTTTGATGATACTTGGTAGTACTCATTTCTCGATGTAGGTCATCATCATCTGCCTAGCCTTTTCCCAACTATATTGGGGTCGACTTACAGTCAAACTGGATTTAGCTGAATACCAGTATTTTACGTGGAGCGGCTGCCTACCAGACCTCCACAACCTATTAACTGGGTAACACGGTACTTTATGGCAAGACTGGAGTCAGATTTACTGGCTTCTATCTATCCGTAATGACTGCCAAAGATCTACAAATGACAGCCGGGACCAACGGCTTAACGTGCTTTCCGAGGCACGAAGGAAACACGGTATGTTAAGATGGTCACCCATCCACAGACCAACCTTGGCAAGCGTTGCTCAACCTTGAAGGTCGACTTGTGCGGCTGTTATTCTTTAGCCACGAGCTCCTCAAGCCACGAGTTCCCCCATTTCTCGATGTAGGTACGTCTTGTTTATTGCGGATTTTCTTAACATCGGTGTGTGAAGATCAAAGCAGGCAAGATCTATCACCACCAGAAGTTTTTAAGGTTCCGTACCAAAATGGTGAACAGGAACCCTTATGGTGCTTCTCCCTCCTGTCCGTCCGTCTGTCTGTCAGCGAGCTGTGTCTCAAGAACTGTAATAGGTAATAGACTGCTGAAATTTTCACAGAGTGTGTATTTCTATTACCGCTTTACAAGATACGTTTTTTGGGCTAATAGTACGGTACCCTTCGTGTGAGAGTCCGACTCGCACTTGGTCGGGTTTCTTCGCCTGCCCCTCTCCCCTTAGCCAAATGCTGGCCACGCCCTCACTTATTTATTAGTTATTACTCAACAAATAAATCGTGACAAACATTATTATCTTCAGCCGAACGCCGATTTTACATGATTTGAGTATTTTGGGCTATTTATGTGACGCCAAACCATTATTATTGATTTTAATTTTATTTTTGGGCGGTCACGATAAGAAGCATAGATACCAGATTCTAGATAACATAATTATCTGCGTTGCATAATCTGTGGTGTTGTGTTTATAAACCGCGTTCCACCGGCCGGCTACATTCAGCCAGTGTTGTGAATCGTGAGAAAGAACACATATAAAATGGTGCGCGTAAGTACCTTCAACATTTTGTTTATTTATTTATTTATTAAAATCAACTTGAATTTACAGATAAAAACCACACAAGCAAGTGGTCTGTAAAAAAGTAAAAATAAATAAACATAAAATTTTTGTTTATTTCTAAAATTGAAATCTTAAGAAAGTTATGAATAAAACAAAAGTTTTTATATAAATTATTTTTTAGTGAGATTGTCAAATTTGTACAATGTGAAATAGAAATTATCAGTATCATTAGAATTATAATGTTTTTTTTTATTATTTTGTAATTGTACGTCATTATTTTAAAAGTAGGTGGGAAAACATCTACTTTCTTCTTCTCTTTTTAATCAGTAAATGGTTTCGCGTGTTTTGTTTGCTTACTTCCGTGCAGTTACAAATTACATGCAAAAATAAAATTCGACTGTGGTACATAGATATTCCAGTAATTTACTAATAACAGTTAGTACTACGTACCTTATTATTTTAAATTACAGATTGAACATGATCATCATAATTTAGAAGAAATAAATGTAATAATAATTTAATTTTGATTATTTGTTTATTATAGCGGCAATAGAAATACACAATCACAATAGAAAATAAAAATGAAAATTTCAACTTTCTATTATATATTACGGTTTTGAGATACAGCCCGCTGACAGACAAACGGATGGACGGACGAAACGGATGGAGGGTTCCGTAGGTTACTTTCGAAACACGATTGATTGTAGTTTCCTCAGTAGAAAAATCTCTAAAAAACAAAATACGGCGTAAATATTTTACGGAAGGTAATCAGTTTTTGAAAAATAATAAATTTATATGTTTTCTATAACGTATACATTTCTCATATTGCGTTGGTTAGCCTTATTACTTGTAAATGATATTTCCTAGCTCATGATATATACTAGGTATATGTGTTAGTATTCATTTACATACTAGTAATAGCATATATTTAAAGTCTAAGCATACAATTGCGGTCATCGTTAGAGTCGTCCTTCGCACAATGCATCTTTGAGCTAGCGGAAAAGTCAGTGTTATTTATAAGAATGACGAACTCATTCTTATAAATAAAAATACATAAAATCAAATAAAAAAAGCCTATATTTCCTTATCCTTAATTTCCATTTCAATTTTATGTGTTTGTAAGTGTTTGGTTAGTCTATAGTAATATTATAGAGAGGAAAGATATGTTTGTTTTAATTGAATAGGCTCCGAAACTAATAAACCGATTTGAAAAATTCTTTCACCATTAGAATCCTACATTATCCTTAATGAACATGGGCTATAGAATATTTTCAAAAAGTTAGGGATCCGTAAGAAAATTTCTAAAATGTAACCCAAGGTGTGACAAAAATACTAAAAAAGTTCCTTTTATCGCGTACGCTGGGATAACTATGGTCAATAGAGCAAAGTGATGTACTACAGATTTATAGAGGACATCAATATCCACAAAAAAAGTCCGTGAGGGTATATATCGAACTATCATGGTTAAGTCACAAAAACCGCTTTCTGTTCAAATTATTCGATCAAAAGCCGGGTGGAATGGAAATGTGGTGATTCTGGTATCACGGAAAAAAAATATATTTAAAAATATTATTTCTTTTTAAATATTTTTCTATTCTATTTTATTTAAACGATTTGATGATTTAGGTTGGTTATGTGTACGTAAATAACAATTTAAATTATGCAAATCGAACCTTTCGTTTAAAAGTTATGACGGGTATAAAAATACTCGATTGAGGCGATTTCGAAACTCTGACACTAGGGTGTGTGGTCGTTAGACCTTACTGCCCACCCGATAAAAAGAAAGGGAGTCTATAAATAAGTAATTTACACGTTACCCTTTATAGAGGGAGGACTTATGGAGATGAAGTTCGTGGATTACCTACTAAATCCGCACGAACAAAGTCGCGGGCGAAGTGCTAGTTATTAATGTTTTGCTTCTTGTCTCTTAGCATCAAACGATGTTATTACGAGAATGTGAACAAAGTTAGAAGGAAAATATTTTATAATACCGTAAACGCGCGATTGAATACAGCATAGATCGTGCGACAGTGTTACACAGACTCATTATAAAAAGATAAACATGATACATGTTTCAGACAGAAAAAAACTCAAAGCAGTGGTCAGTCTTGTTCTTTTCGTGTTGATTAACGCATGTTTTTTGTCCGACCAGTATTAACAGTGTACAGTTCTATCATTGGCCTCGTTTAAGTCTTGGCTAGTGCAGGTAGTTGTGCACGACGACGGGCAAATAAGGATGCTCTCTCGAAAAACGCTTTAAATAGCGTTCAGATGAAGCAGTTTTTCGTCCGCACTAACAGAGAAATTACATCTGAAAAAAATAGTCAGTAATCTGCATCATAATTATGATTCGTAATTAGGTTTAGCCAGAATTTGTCTATCGCCATCACATAAGTAATAAGAAAAAAAATCCACCACATCAACTCCAAATCGTTGAGATGAAACCATCTTACTCCTTCATTTTTTATCAAAAGAGTATAAAAAAATTATTTATTGCTTTTCAATACAAACGAAAATAATTTGGTTGTGTTACTTTTTAAAAACATGTATTATTTTTACTATTAAAATATGAAAATGGAGCGGAGTGGCGCGTAGAGACGTAGTTAGTTCCTTTTGTATGCACAAGTTCCTTAATAACTCTTTTAGTTCCATGCGTTTCATTCCTCCTCTTTACATACCCATACCAAGACAAGCGATTCCCTTTTACTAAAATATTCACAAAAATTAAAACAAATACGTAAATAAACTCGCGCCAAAGACAACCAACAGTGACATTTGACATTTCGAAGACCTCAAGGTATACTAGCGCCCAGGATTGCGAGATTTGTCGCAAGAGTGACCGCGGCCCTGGAACGCGACGGGCATTAGCCATCCATGTTCCTATGGATGGGTTGTGGTCAGTGAGTCTGACACTGCTGCGCCCAGAGCGGGAGGATTTATTTGATCATTTCCTAGCGCCTCTAGCGGCGATTCTAAACGCAATAGCCCATTGCATAATGTCTGTATTCTCTTATTCTAATTGAACAAGTGTCTGTAAACAATCATTGTGCCAGCACTTAATAAAATGGAAGGTCGGGGAGGTGTGTTTGTATTTGTACGCTAATTATACCAATTACTTAGTTTTAAAGCTAATAGCAGTATTGTTATACATTCAGTCAAAAAAGTATCGGGAATGGATGATTTGTTTATGGTTCCAAATTCAAATTCTTGTTTTTTTGTACTTGTTAGATTGGCACAACTATTTTCCATTTTGGCGCGGAGTTTGAGTTGCATCTGTTATTTATATTAAATACAGTGCTGGTTTTAGTAATATCATGTATAGTGTGTATAGCGAATTTCATAATGGACAAAAATATCGAACAAAGAGTTTGTCTTAAATTTTGCATCGCCAATGGAATTTCGTGTTCGGAGTCACTGAAAATGTTACAGAAAGCTTACGGTGAATCGACTTTATCAAAAACTCGTGCTTATGAGTGGTTCAAAGCGTTCAAAAGCGGTCGAGATGTGATGGAAGATTTGCCTCGCTCTGGTAGGCCGTCAACGTCTGCAACTGAAGTTAACATCGCAAAAGTGAAGGAAATAGTGACTGAAAATCCCCATTCAACTCTGAGAGAGATAGCCGCCGAACTTTCTGTATCTAACGAGTCGATCCGTACCATTTTAACTAATCATTTGGGTATGAAACATGTTGCTGCTCGGCTAGTCCCAAAAGATCTGAATTTTCTCCAAAAACACAATCGCATGAAAGTCGCTGAGGACATGCTAGAACGAGTCAGTTCGGACCCAACATTCATGAAACGCATTGTTACTGGTGACGAGACGTGGGTTTACGAGTTTAACATGCAAACTAGTCAACAAGCTTTGGAGTGGCGCCTTCCAACTGAACCGAAACCGAAAAAACCACGCCAAAGTCGATCAAAAGTCAAAGTCATGTTGACTGTTTTCTTTGACTATCGCGGTGTTGTGCACTGTGAATTCTTACCGGAAGGTCTAACGGTAAATAAAGAATATTATTTGAGCGTTATGCGGCGTTTAAGAGATCAAATTCGACGAAAATGGCCAGATTTGTGGAAAGAAAATTCTTGGATTTTGCACCACGACAATGCGCCTTCGCACAAGGCTATCATTGTGAACGAATTTTTAACCAAACACTCAACAAATACCATCCAGCAATCACCATATTCACCAGATATGGCTCCTGCTGACTTTTTTCTTTTTCCTAAACTCATATTACCACTTCGTGGCACCCGTTTTCAATCGATAGAAGACATAAAGGAGAATTCGCGGCGAGAACTGAACTCAATTCCGGAAGCAGCGTTTAAAAAATGTTTTGATGAATGGATTATTCGTTGGCGCAAGTGTATCGTTTCTAAAGGAGCATACTTTGAAGGTGATAAAATAAATTTGGATGAATAACAGACATTTTTTGTATTATTGATCTTTTCCCGGTACTTTCTTGACAGAGTAGTATTACTGGACACGCCCGTTGAGTTGACTGTTTCGTTAGTATAGTGGATTTGTGTTATCTCACTAATCACTACATAGTATAAAACAAAGTCGCTTCCCGCATCCGTATGTCCCTTTGTATGCTTAGATCTTTAAAAGTATTCATTAGATTTATGCGGGTTTTTAATAGATAGAGTAGTTCTCGAGAGAGGTTTTATTATATAATTTGTTAAGGTTTTGTGTAAAGTGGCTGATATATATGAAGATTATTACTGAAGAGGTCGGAAAAAAGTGATCTAAAAAATTCTTTAGATCGCGTGCGCTTCGAAAACTATTGATGATAGAACAAAATAATGTACTACAGTTTTAGATACCACATCAATATCTACGAAAAAGTTCGCTATAGCATATGTCGAATCTTTTATGGTTGACTCACAATAACCATTTTTATGATACCTTCTCCATTTTTCCGCTCCGCTGCCTTGCTCGCTCTTACCCTAAGAGTCTGACACTTTCTCTCGCTCCGCCCAGAACTCGAGAAGTCATTTGATGATTTCCTATTCACACAGTTTCCCAACGATATCTTCTTGAACATTTTTTAAATATGCGGTGATAAAATGAATTACACAAACTGTATTTTTTTCGCTCAATCATGTATCCATCAGGCATTTGTTTGTGGTAACTATTACACACTTACACCCTGTATACCTTAATCAAAATCATATAGGTACCGAATCTGAAGTAAGTAAATGAACACAAACCGGTGAAGAACAAGTAGCGCCATCTAGTTCCATCAAGAATTACTAGCCTTGACGTTTCCTTTCTTCCGCTCTGCTATGTGCCCGCGCGACATTCACTTGTTAGGTACCAAATTGTTAACTATCAATATAATTATTAACTTTTAATTAAACTATAGCTCCGCTGTTTCATTCCCACAGAATCCTTGGTATCCGTTTGTGGTACCTATGTGTTTTACACCCTGTATACCTAAATCAAAGTCATGTAGGTACCGAATCCATGGTATCCGTTTGTGGTAACATGTGTCTTACACCCTTTATAAAGTCTTACCATTCTTTGTTCTCTCTAATTCCAGGTAAACATCCCAACATTTAAACTGAACAACGGCCGGGAGATCCCAGCGCTGGGCTTCGGAACCTGGCTTGGAATGGACGAGAAGGTGAGATATCTTCAGTTGCCCAAACATGGCAGTATCGTAGGATGCGTTGTAGTTTACACCCGTAGTTTCGGAATGCGCTTTAAGATTGGTTATGCGTGCAGTATGGGTTCTAATTGTAGATACAGTTGAGGAAACCAATCTATAAGACTTTTTGCAACTTCAGGGGCTAAAACGGCTACTTTAGGAGAACCATATTAGTATCATTATATTAATTACAGGAAAATTCATCAAATTTAATTTTCATCTTTATCGCAAACGCATTATGGCTCAAAGTTAATTGGGAAAATTTGACAGTGACTGGTAGCATGATTTGCTTTCTGATTCTGCTAAAGTGGCCTTTTTAGACCCACAAGAGTACATCAAAGGACTTTTCAGTAGTCATGATTAACCCCCATCCCCCTTGTCAGCGATTGTAAACAAAGATCTTACCTCTTCTTCGTTTAATTTCTTACTTAATCAAAGAATAATAAACTATCTCGACGAACCATTTAAAAGATTGTCATTCAATTCTACAAAAAAAAAAGAAATTGAAAGTTTTAAAGCAAGAATGAAGTGGAAGACGCCTGCAATCGTTGTGATTGTGACGCTGCATAAATACTGCTCGCCAACAGTAACCCCTTATTGGTGATAAGCTTTCGACTTTCAAACTGAATATGGTTGCTAACCTCCCCTTCTCTAAGTAGAACGAGCCTTTTCATTTTAAATTTTTGGTAACCAACGAAACCCTAAGCCTCGGCTGTCCGGTCATCCGTCCGTCCGTCATTCTGTCAGGGGATGTAACTCAAGAACCGTTACAGGTAGCCAGTCAAAATTTTGGCAGAGTGTGTATTTCTGTTGCCGCTATAAAAATAAATAATAAAAATACGATGGTGCCCTTCATGCGCGAGTTCGACTCGCACTTGACCGGTTTTTTACTTTCTTTAACATTATTTTATTTTTACATCGTATTTCTTTTTAATTTATTTCTTTGTTTTTATTTGTATTATTTTTAATTTGCATATTCTTTTAATTTAGGAAACGAATGATATGGACCCGAATCAGCCTTTCGAGGTTAGTAAAATTTTATTTTTATTTTTATGTGATGTGGATGTCTTACGCTTTTTTTTACTAACAAGAAAAATAAACAACAACACACATTGGATGGACCAAACATTTTCACAAAACTTTGTCCCCTGTATTCACAAAATTATATAAATAAATATGTATATTAGACACATTTAAATACACGGTTATTAAAGCCCTAACAACCTCTTAGGGAGCGAATCACACATGATCGTAAACAACTTAGTTTGAGACCAAGCCTGAAAACTCGAGAAAAACATCAATTGTTTCATACAAAATACAAAATTTAGCTGATACAAATGTGTGGATAAAGATCACAGCACACATATCAAGACTGAAAGGGATCGTCAGACAGTGTGGAAAACTAGAATTCCTTTATTTTATGTCAATAAAAAACTAATAAATACTTCCATAATATTTCCAGTTCAACTTCAGCCCCGCCGGCATACCAAAAATGATCGAGGCGCTCTCTTACGCCATAGACATCGGATACAGAAGCATAGACACGGCCCACCTCTACAGGGTGGAGCCAGAAGTTGGCAAGGTCATAGAGAAGAAGATCAAAGATGGCGCCGTGAAGAGAGAAGAGCTGTTTGTTACTACTAAGGTTGGTATTTAGGATACGATAGGCCGAGTAGGAGATGTCGGGATTCATTTGACTCATTCCTTTCACAATATACACGGCTTTAAAATGACAGGAGTTGACTTGCACACTCAATAAATGGGCCCCCGAAAACGGTCGCTAGCATAAAGTGACGTAGCGTCAAGGGGGCAACATATCCTGAGGTGATGAAGTGGAGAAGTATACCACGGCTATCAGGAAAATTCGGAAGTACGGTAAAGAATACCAGCATCTCACTGGATTATACTCGTACTCCTTCTGCCGAGCACGTTTGCTCTTGCCATTCTCCGGTAAGACGAGTCAATTAAGAAGAAGAGTTGGGAGCTCTGTTCTTGTCAGTGGTCACTATGTCCAGCCAGTAAAATCAAGCCGGAGATGAAGAACAAGACTTTTCCCGGGAGATCAGGTCCGTGGGGTTGCTACTGCTCAGCAGTTCGCCTTAAAACTGCTCTGCGGATGATTGTCCGGCCCCACCACGACGTCAACGTAAAGATGCGCTGGGATTATTGTAATTATACAATGCTAGCTTTTGCCCGCGGCTTCATACGCACATATCCCGTTTTTTTCCCATTCCCGAGAGAATGACAAGAAAATGAAAAAGGAAATGAAATGATTTATTATAATATGAATAGATAACAATAAATAAATAAATTTAGAAGCCGCGAATTATCTATCGGCGTATGGTGGAATGTCAAGAAATTCTCTCTTGGTGCTCCCCTACACTTCTCAAGGAACGTCCGGACATGCCAAATTTCTACGACCAGTATTTTCAGCCGTGCGTTGTCTGTCAGTCACTCACTCACTCGCTCAGTAAAGAAAACAAATTACATATTAGGATTAATTTACTTGTCACAAGTCATCTGTAGGGAAAACTGATATATGAATGCTATCAAGATAATTAATAAGCAATATGTCTTCCGATTACCCATAACGATTCTATTACTCATGAAAATCTGTGATAATTCCAGGTGTGGCAACACTTCCACCGCGAGGCAGACGTGGAGGTGTCGGTGCGTGGCTCGCTGCGCCGCTTGAAGCTGGACTACATCGATCTGATACTCATGCACTGGCCCATGTCTATCTCGGTGAGTTGGAAACCTGGTCAAACACAAAAGTAAATCCGTAAGGGGAGCAGCTCTGCCAGGGTTGCGGATTTGTCCGAAAGAGTCACCGTGGTCCTGCAACGCAAAGGGCATTAGGAGGACAACGGGTGGGTTTTTGCCAGTAAGAATCTGACACTCCCTTCCGCTTCGCCCAGATCGGAGTCATTTGATGATTTCCCATCCTTAAAAAAAGAGGTAGCCTCTGGAAGCGAGACGCACAGGACCAGTCTATGTGGCGACTCTTAGGGGAGGCGTATGTCCTGCAGCACACGCACAATGGTCCAATATCAGGGCTAAGCGCAGACACCAAACCTCAATAGAGACATTTCCAGCAGTGAAGTCTTTTGGCTGAGATGGTGATATTCTTTTGTTATTTGAGATGAGTTTGCTCTTGACTCTACGCTAGGTCAGAAATGACAGAGACAAAGTATACGATGGAGCGAGCTTAGCCAGAAGCAGCCTGTTCATTCTAACTTTAAAAAGATTAGGATTGTAAGTGCCATCATCTGCCTAACCCTTTTCTAACTATATTGGTGTCGGCTTCCAGTCAAAATCGGATTCAGCTGAACACCAGTATTTTACGTAAAGCGGCTGCCTACCAGACTTCCACAACCCATTAAATGGGTAACACGGTATTTCTTGGCAAGACTAGAGTCAGATTTACTGGTTTCTGACCATCCGTAACGACTGCCTATGTTTTACAAATGACAGCCGGGCCCAACAGCTTAATGTGCTTTCCGCGACACGGAGGAAACTCGGTATGTTAAGGTGGTCACCCATCCACAGACCAACCTTGGCAAGCGTTGTTTAAGCTTGAAGATCGACCTGTGCGGCTGTTATTCTTTAGCCACGAGCTCCTCACGATTGTGACTTACCATTCTGGTATTATCTATCTTGGTTGGTAGATCGCCGGCCGGACGTCTCCCCAGCAATAATATTGAAAAAAATTGCTATCTCCAACTTTGAAGAAAAAGCAATAAAAAAATGTCTTGTACTGCGGAAAATGCTCCCTCCGTCTTGGTGTTCCTTTTTTTCCTACCTCATAATTGAAAAGGAAAAATAAGTGCCTTTTATATTTTTTCCTGGGAAACATAAACAACTAAAGAACTCTCAAACAAATGCACTTAAATCCTTATTTTCAACCTTCCAGCAAGAAGGAGTGGACGAAAAGATCGACTACCTGGAGACGTGGCGCGGCTTCGAGTCGGTGCTGGCCAAGGGGCTGGTGAGGTCCATCGGAGTGTCCAACTTCAATGTGCAGCAGATGGACCGCCTTCTCAAGAATTGCAAGGTCAAGCCCGTCACCAACCAGATTGAGGTGAGATAGAAAATTAATTACTTTTTCTTTACAAGCCACCAGCTGCTGTGCCCGCGTGAATGTCGGGATAAAAAGTAGCCTATGTGCTATTTCAGACTGAAATGATAGATTTTAGTCTGAAATAGCACATAGGCTACTTTTTGTGTCAAATTGAATGAGCTCTTACTATGAGGATTTTGCCAAAAGAAAATAAGCTCGCATGATCTCAGTTTTATTTGATTTTTTCAGGTTAACTTAAACCTCGGTCAGAAAGAGCTCGCAGACTTCTGCCAATTCCACAACGTGTTGATCACCGCCTATTCTCCGTTCGGCACGATGGTGCCCTCCCGAAGTGCCCCGAACAGCCCCGAGCCCAAGCTCAACAACCCGACCATGGTGGCCATCGCCAAGAAGCATGGGAAGACTGTCACGCAAGTCACCTTGAGATATTTGGTAAGAGGATTTGTGATTTTGGTATTTTATGAAAATGAACAGGGTGAAAAGTCCCGCACTCCTTCGGTGAATAGGGGGGATCCTCCGACTGGACGGTTGTTGTGTCCAGTGGGCACTACCCAATAGTTATATCCGGACTGTTGTATATGTTCATATCGATGAAAAACTCAGATACCGCATGCAGGATGGTGGGATTGATGGCGTTACGGTTATTTTTGTTGCGATGTATATTTTACTTAGTAATTTTTTTGTGGCGGCATTGATGCCACTACAAAGACCTTAAATGGAATCAAATAACTTAATAGTGAAGTATAACTAAATTAAGTCACAGTTACTTACTAACGGTTAGGTATAACCATAGGAATAGTCTTTGAGTACAACGTATAGAACGTGGATGAGTCTGAAACAGGAACATGGGAATTGGCACAAGACAAGAAGCACTGTGCTCAGATGTGGGCGAAATTGGTGGATGACGATTATAAAAGTATAAAACCTCTGATTCACCACAACCACAACGGCTACCTACCTTTGCATAAGGTGTATTAACTGAAATAACCGAGAACCCGAAAAGTCTCCACTCTATAGTTCAGTTCGGCCTTCTGTGAGCTCAAACCCTTTTAGGCAAAACTTTTTGATTGTTTTCACTCATTAATACCTGCTTACGTATTCAGCAGCGAGGTCCAGCAGTGGACGGTATCCGGCTGTTTTGATGATGATAATGATGATTAATACCTGCTTAATAGCAATAGGCTCACCTACTATAACATAATGTACTGTGGCCTACTGGACTATCTGTAGACTACTGCCACCCAATTGTAACTTACTCTGCAGCTTACGTTTTTAGAACACAGACGCATTTTTATATCAGACTAGCTTCTGCCAGCGGCTTCGCCCGCGCAGTCTCTAGGGAGCATACTCTCGGGATAAAAAGTAGCCTATGTCCTTTCTCAGGCTCTAGACTATGTATCAAATGTCATTTAAATCGGTTCTGTAGTTATGGCGTGAAAGTGCGATAGACAGACAGACAGACAGACAGAGTTACCTACTTTCGTATTTATAATATTAGTAAGGATAGTAAGGATTAATAATTACAAAATTAAAACTATATACGATAGTGGATTCAAAGGCATGTTAAACCAATTACTATGAACTTTCATCTCAAGCCTTTTAAGTTTTTGTTTAATTAACCTATATTGCTCCACTGCCAGGCAAAGCTCTCTCCCATAGCTTTTCAACGGTATTTGTGTTTGGCCCTCCCCGGCCTATCCAGCGTTTCTTTTGCCTGCCTCGGCTACGACGGCCATCTTGAGAAAATAATATTCTAAAAAATCATTATTTCTGTTCGCAGTACGAACGTGGAATCGTCAGCGTGCCTAAAACGGTGACCAACACAAGAGTCGTAGAAAACGCATCCATTTTCGACTTTAACCTGGACAAAGATGATATCGAGGCCCTGGCTAAATTCGACAATGGTTACCGCACAGTCAGACCGTTCTTCTTTCAAGATTTTCAGAATTACCCGTTCGATAAAATTCCGGAGAAAATGGATATCCCAAAATCGCTTCTTGTTTGGAAGAATGGATTCAACTTGGATATTGATTAAATTTTAAGTAGTTTCTGTACATACAAACGTCTGTTTTCTTTTTTATATAGAAAAAAATAGTATTATTTTTTGTAAGTAGTTAATTTGGACTTAAGTTAAATTTCCTTTGTAAGATTTATAAAAATGAAAGTCATAATTTTGTTTTAAGAATATTTACATTAAATAAAATGTTTTTGTTTTTACTTTGTTTGAGTTTTATTTTCAGTTCTACTTTGATAAATCAAAATCCAAACACCCCTCCCCTTCTTCTGATGGCGCGTGAATCAGAAGTCATTTATTCAAATAGGCTGGCTGCCAGCACTTTTTGAACGTCAAATTCTCAGCTGAAAGGATTCGGTTTGTGTCTTTGTTGGATATTTATTATTATTGAAAAGTGACGCCCACCTTCTTTCTTTCTTTCTGTCAATTTCCAGAATTATTTGCTTCTTGTTTCAATTGTTTTCTATTCTTTGTTTTTTTTTGTGTATTATTTATCACTGGACACTAAATTATATTTATGTATCGTTAACTACACTTTAGCATATTATATCTATATTAATCTGTACACTATTTAAAACCCTACAAAACTGGTTTACATCCGTACACTTCAACATAAGGTGCAGTTGAAAACCAGCGTCAGGCAGCGCCTAGTTGTCTGGCATTTTGCTGAACTGGACCAATTTGGCGCAGCCGCGGGGCACACGATGTTATTGTTTTTATAATCAATTTGCATTTCCTTTTGTTGTTACAAACATTGTGTGATTCCGTGTGTGCCAAATAAATTAGTTTTCTTTCTTTCTTTCTTTAAATTTCTACATAAAAATAGTCCCCACGTACGCCCGCCCGACACCACTTCCCCGAAGTCGCACAACAAACTCCTCAGCTAACGGTCACCGATGCCTACGGATATCTGCAACACCAGAGGCATTGCATATGCGTGGATATTGAAACAAAGCTGTCTATTCTGACGTCTCACCCTGTGAGTCTCACTCTGAAGAGTAGTGAGCGTGAAGTGAACTGTCATTCTATTTTGTTTGTGTCGATTGACAGCTCACTTCACCTAACTCTACACGGTGAGATTCAGTGTAACTGAATAAGTGTGCTGCGTAAGTTTAAATAACTAATTGAATAATAATAGTATATATATTTTAAGTCATAAAACTAAAAGATTCGGCTTTACTCCGTGACTGTACTAATAATGAAGTTGGGCTGTGGGTCCAGTCGACCTATTCATAATGTGATTGGGTTGAATGATCCCGCGGGTACATTTCGAGTGGGTCCAGTGGACAGTTATTGCGACTACGCTGTATAAAAAACACTTATAAATATTAAAAACTGGCCAAGTGCGAGTCGGACTCGCGTGCAAAGGGTTCCGAACGATTTTTTTTTTTAGCATTTTAATACTATAGAATTCTTATATCTAAATTTTTTCAAAATTTTAGGCTCAGTAGTTTCGGAGATAAGGGGGCAATGGTCATTTTTCGTCTAATTTCTTGAATAACTTCGAAACCATTTATTCTAAAATTATGAAACAAATATAATTAAAATCCTCCCAGTAAGCCCTTTCATTTGCAAAAAAAAATGTTTTTTTTTTTGTGATGATTTCTTGACTCTAGTCTAGGTCAGAGATAACAGAGACAAAGTCTACGATAGAGCGAGCTTACCCAGAAGCCTGTTCACTCTAACTGTGAATAGTGAGTAATCGTTTGGAAACAGATGCAGGCAGAGAGTTTCATTCCTTTGCAGTGCGCATTATAAAATACATTTGGAAACACTTAGTGCGAATTGGTGGAGTACCAATAAGGAAGGAATGGTAAGATGCAGTGCGTCTGGATTTCCAATGGTAGAAGGGCGCCGGTAGGATGAGGTCGTGGAGTTCTTGGGCACACTCACTGAAGTACAATCTGTAGAAGACCGATAAGCAGGCAACCTCATACGTTTGTATTTAACACTATTAAACTATGACATGAAGCCGCACCCATTTTTGCAGCATGGGTGACTTCCATCTATCTGCGAAAACACTCAGTATAGTGTTGGTGCTGCCACGAACGCGAGTGAGTAGGGAGGCGCATCATTTCCTGATTATGGCGGCAAAACCATCAACCCGCGCCTCAGCAAACATCCCTGATGCACTGCATCGCCACGGCAGCCCCAACAGTACCCTGAGTGCATTATTATATTGGACACGCAGGTCGCTGTATGTCCGCTGCAAATAAATGACCCATAGGCTGCAGGTGTAGAAAGATTGTCAAAATTCTTTAAAAAGCGTACGAGTAATCTTTACTTAATTCGTACACCGTGCATACCTATGGACAATCATGTTACAACGGACAGCCAGCGACTGTCCTTACAATATCCACATTATCATTTAAATCATTGGTGACCCAGTGACCCAAATATTCAAGTGATAGACCAGACGCAGTGGAGTGCCACAAAGTGACACAATGAGTTAGGAGGACCACTTGATTTATAGAGCACTAGTTGACCCGCGCTATTTCGTCTGCTTGGCTCCTTTTGGTCTTAGCGTGATGATCTAGCTGTACCAGTAGTTTCTGAGATTAGCGCGTTCAAGCAAACAAACAAACTCTTCAGCTTTATACATTAGTGTAAGAAAGCTTTCTCAGGGTTCAATTAATGGGCTATTGAATGAGTTCAGCACGTTGTCAGGGGGTATATAAATATAATGAAAATAAAGTTAAACAGTATATGGCACAAACAGGATAAAAGTTCACAACAGTTGTAAAAACATAAACAAAATTCTCGCGAGAAGCCGTTCACTTAACGCGTTCACTCTGGCTGTTACGAGCCTACTGAGGTTGGCGGGGGTCGCTGGCGGGGGCGCATATCGCATATTCTCGCTATCGCCGCGCGTAAGGAACTTTCGAGTGCGGAGTTAATAAAGCCATGCTACATTAGTATATAGGTTAGTTCACTCTTTGAAACAATATTTTGAACCCATGGGCCACCATGGGCATTGGATTCACAAACTAAAACTAGTCTCCTCTTCTCACTGATTGATGGATTCAGCAACACCATGTCGTCTGCGTAACTAAGATTATTGGTACCTACATACACTGTCAATCTGACACCCGACCTTGGTGCTGCTGAGCTCAAAAATCAGCAGGTTCATATACAAGTTGAACAGGCGAGGCGAGCTTAGACCCATAATTGCGTTGATTGATATAAAAACAAACAAAACAAACCAAACAAACAAATATAGATATAACTTGAACCGGTAATGAAGATTCAGATGGCAACTTATTCTACAGCGGATTCGTCGGCAGTGGGAGGATGCGGCGCAGTGGGAGATCCCCCGCGCATCGTACCAAGACGACACAAGCGTCATTTTACTGTGAGCGCCTATCAAATCCGTCAGTTTACCGCCTCATTAATTTTGTGCTTTTATAGTTTGCTGACTTTGGATGGATTGTGTGAGAAGTGATATGAAAGAAAAGGGAGTAAGTGATAGCGTGACGGCAAAAAAACGTGTTGCGCCGACCCCAAGTAGTATGGGATAAGGGCAGGAAGATGACGATGATGGTTTGCTACTTTGATAAAATTTTAATCTCAGCGGGGTCAAGCCCCTTTAGCGACAATCCTGGATCCGCCCCTGCACCTCTGCCCGGCCCCTATTCAGCGCGGATAACAGTCATGATATTGTCATGATAACGTAAGAGCTGTTACGTTAATAGTCCAAACAGAGGCTTAAATGACTTGCCAAAGATTACGGATTTAGGAAAACACATAGCTAATGTTTTAGCGTCACATATGATTTGCAATATATCACAATCATATACCAAGATTTATCCAGTTTGATAAGTTATCTATACTAACTGTACCACAGAAATATAAAAAACAGTATATCTATGAACTGTACTGATTGTACTGAGAACAACAAAACTATTGGGTATACAGTGGCGGATCTAGGATTGTCGAATGGTTTAACAATGCCATCCTTAGCATTGTTTTAGCGAAGTAAACAGAATTGGAGGAGAAATCGATGAATATAAATAAAAAAATACATACAGCCGAACATAGAACCTCCTCCTTTTTGAAGAAGTCGGTTAAAAAGCACATAACATTTTGTTATAACATTTTATTTTTCGTAACGCATAACAAGCCTTCTTGGATTGCTTTTCATAAATTGCAGATAACTTCGTTAGATTCTCGTCGTTCCAACACCGCCGAGGATCACGACCACATAGGACGCGTCTCCAAGTCATGTGGTCTTCTGCAGTTTGAACCGCTCTGCACATGCTGCCTCAATCAGCCTTCTTTATGGCGTCGGACCACCTTGCCGCTGTTCTGTATTGAGCACGTTTTTTTTTATGGGACAAGCCCGCCACACATTCCCAACCACTGCAACTCCTAAAAGCCAGAATCAACAGTGGCGACCACGAGAAAAACGCCGAGTCAATGAAACCCGACGAGTCCCGGATGAACGATTCAACTGTCTTGGATCCCGCTGCGAAATTAATCAGATAAATACAGCGGAGGAGTAGGAAAAAAAGGCGCGTTTTCTTTCGACCTGGCCTAGTATCATGAGCCTTTCTAGACTATGCTTCGATGAACGCAAAACATGTCCGAGAAGGCTGAGGGCACGCTCTTGGCATATTACAGAAAGCCGTTTGGTGATGTTGAGTTCAAACAGTCGACCTTTCTGCTCTAGCGACTTTTGATGCACCATGTGGACGAATCGTATTTCGGTATTCCTTCAGATGCCATGTCGTTAGATTGTAGACTATCAAAAATATTTTTTGGAGGGCTTGAGCCCCTTAGCCCGCCCTCAGTGGATCCGCCAGTGTGAGCAAAACAACTATACAAGATAAGAAATAATGGTATTCAGGTACATTCCAAGAGTTTACAGATGACGCTGACAGATAACCACCTGTTATCATAATAAAAAATTCATTGATCCAGATTGCGCAAAGAATCAGCACTTTTTGAAGGTCTATTGTTATGAATTTCTGCCAGAAATGCTGAGTGAGGTGCCATTCACCACTATAAGTGTTTCTGCTGGGGCGACCAAATTGCGCAACAAATAGAAATATTAGGAAATTTTAATTTACTAGTCATTTCATGACATCTAATAAAAACTGGCCAAGTGATCAGCTATTGTATCTCAGTATGGGGTGGGGCAGCAAAGACGATGTTTCTTGCCCTGGAAAGAGCCCGAAGAGCAGTTCTCAAGGTCAGCTTATAAAAGCCATATCGGTAACCTACTGGGCAACTGTACATGGACTGTCAGGTGCTTACTGTTCGTAAGCTCTTTGTGCTTGTTATACTATGCACTTATGATACAAAAGTTGCGGTTAGGAGGTGGTTATTGGAATTAAATAGATTACTGGGAAACTGAAGATCTCATTACCTTTATTTCATAACCTTAACAATAATTACCACTTACCCACACAAACTTCATACTCACTCACACATATGCACCACACTCTTCAAATACACTTCACACCACATAGCACTTTTTCATGCACCACTTCCTCACATATTCTCACACTCTCACTACCGAATCATGTAAATAGTAATGGCACTCGGTAAATATTGTACAATTAATGGCTGAACACTTACCCTGTGAGATACAGGTTACCACCTTCAGGAGATAGGGTCAAATCTTCTTGGCAACTATCACAGCCGCCAAAAAAAAAAGTTTGAAAAAGTTTTTACATTTTCTATTTTGGGGGACAAATAAAAAAACTTAAAAAGAAACTGTACCGTGTGATATATAAACTTAAAGGGTTAACTGAGAGGCTTTAGTTTATTTTTTCAAAATTAAATGTAGAGTATAGTTATTTTCTACTGATTACAGATATTTTTTCTCTTTTCGGCTGGTAATCCGTTCAAATCAGCTCAAAATAGTTATTTTGCCCCCGAAACCTTGGGGTCCATAATAATATTGTGTTGTTAAAGATTTTTAATTTTCTTGCCTCAAAACTAAACATTGCAAATGGTGAAAAATCTGTACCGTTCTGGATAGGCAACTGATATTTTTCGGATAGCTCGAATCATGAATGAATGAACGCCTCGAATAAAAATTTGTGAAAATCATACAACGTAGATCTTTAGAAATAGAGCGTGCCTATGATTTCCAGAAACATGTCTTTACTCGAAATTATTACAACGTGGAACAGAATAAACGCAACCGCGGGCCTTTTTTGTGAAACCAACACTAAAATTGCGAGAAAAAAATCGACTGCCCCATATCACGTGCGACAAATTGTACACAACTGAACAGCTGATTTTTTTTCGCATTTCAGGGTTGGTCCCACAGTAACAGTTGTTCATTATTATGAGTACAATTAATTTAACTGCCTCCGTGGTCGAGTGGTTTGGGCGTTCGCCTTGTGACCCGGTGGTCGTGGGTTCGATTCCCACGGGAAACATACTTTGTAAAGTGGTTTTCCAGTTTGGCTAGGTCACTGCAGGCTTGAATCTCCTGATTGTGTGATAAAAAGATGATTCGTGCTTCGAAAAGCACGTAAAGGCCGGTGGTCCCGGCCACCAAATGGCGGTCGTCAAATAAACCATGTCAGAGGTCCTTGAGGCGGTTTAAAAACTCTGACACTAGGGTGTGTGGGGTCGTTAGAGCTTACTGCCCACACGATAAGAAGAAGAATATGAGTACAATGACCCCTTTATGACGCGTTTATTCTCTTACACGTTGTATATGGCACTTGATGTACAAATAAGAGACACTTCCTTGTTTAATCAGCTTTCTAAAATGGTATAATATGTAGTTTCCACTTTTGGCACGTGTTGGAAACTCAACTGTTTCCGATAAGGAGTACTTTGATGATACTTGGTAGTACTCATTTCTCGATGTAGGTCATCATCATCTGCCTAGCCTTTTCCCAACTATATTGGGGTCGACTTACAGTCAAACTGGATTTAGCTGAATATCAGTATTTTACGTGGTGCGGCTGCCTACCAGACCTCCGCAACCTATTTACTGGGTAACACGGTACTCATTGATAGGACTGGTGTCAGATTTTCTGGCTTCTGACTATCCGTAACGACTGCCAAAGTTCTACAGATGACAGCCGGGACCAACGGTTGAAGTGAGCTGTCATTCTATCTTGATTACATGGATTGACAGTTCACTTCATGTTCACTTCTCCCATAACGAGATATTTATAGAATCGACCAGCTGTACCTATCTCATCTGCCTAGCCTTTTCCCAACTATATTGGGGTCGGCCAAACCGGATTTAGCTGAATACCAGTATTTTACGCGGCGTGGCTGCCTACCAGACCTCCACAACCCACTAACTGGGTAACACGGTACTTCATGGCAAGACTGGAGTCAGATTTACTGTCTTCTGACGATCCTTAACGACTGCCAAAGGTTTACAAATGACAGCCGGGACCAACGGCTTAACGTGCTTTCCGAGGCACGAAGGAAACACGGTATGTTAAGATGGTCACCCATCCACAGACCAACCTTGGCAAGCGTTGCTTAACCTTGAAGGTCGACTTGTGCGGCTGTTATTCTTTAGCCACGAGCTCCTCAAGCCACGAGCTCTTCCATTTCTCGATGTAGGTACGTCTTGTTTATTGCGGATTTTCTTAACATCGGTGTGTGAAGATCAAAGCAGGCAAGATCTATCACCACCAGAAGTTTATAAGTTTCCCTACCAAAATGGTAAACAGGAACCCTTATGGTGCTACTCCCTCCTGTCCGTCCGTCTGTCTGTCAGCGGGCTGTGTCTCAAGAACTGTAATAGGTAATAGACTGCTGAAATTTTCACAGAGTGTGAATTTTTGTTACCGCTTTACAAGATACGTTTTTTGGGCTAATAGTACGGTACCCTTCGTGTGAGAGTCCGACTCGCACTTGGTCGGGTTTCTTCGCCTGCCCCTCTCCCCTTGACCAAATCCTGGCCACGCCCTCACTTACTTATTACTCAACAAATAAATCGCGACAAACATTATTATCTTCAGCCGAACGCCGATTTTACATGATTTGAGTATTTTGGGCTATTTATGTGACGCTAAACCATTATTATTGATTTTTATTTTATTTTTGGGCGGTCACGATAAGAAGCATAGATACCAGATTCTAGATAACATATCTGCGTTGCATAATCTGTGGTGTTGTGTTTATAAACCGCGTTCCACCGGCCGGCTACATTCAGCCAGTGTTGTGAATCGTGTGAGGGAACTCATATAAAATGGTGCGCGTAAGTACCTACAACATTTAGCTTATTTATTTATTTATTAAAATCAACTTGAATTTACAGATAAAAACCACACAAGCATTATTATTATTTTAAATAAACATAAAATTTTTTGTTTACTTATATTTATCTTAAAATTGAAATCTTATTAAGAAAGTTATGAATACCTATTAACAAAAAGTTTTTATATAAATTATTTTAGTGAGATTGTCAAATTTGTACAATGTGAAATAGAAATTATCAGTAGCATTAGAATTATAATGTTTTTTTTTTATTATTTTGTAATTGTACGTCATTATTTTAAAAGTAGGTGGGAAAACATCTACTTTCTTCTTCTCTTCTTAATCAGTAAATGGTTTCGCGTGTTTTGTTTGCTTACTTTCGTGCAGTTACAAATTACATGCAAAAATAAAATTCGACTGTGGTACATAGATATTCCAGTAATTTACTAATAACAGTTAGTACTACGTACCTTATTATTTTAAATTACAGATTGAACATGATCATCATAATTTAGAAGAAATAAATGTAATAATAATTTAATTTTGATTATTTGTTTATTATAGCGGCAATAGAAATACACAATCACAATAGAAAATAAAAATGAAAATTTCAACTTTCTATTATATATTACGGTTTTGAGATACAGCCCGCTGACAGACAAACGGATGGACGGACGAAACGGATGGAGGGTTCCGTAGGTTACTTTCGAAACACGATTGATTGTAGTTTCCTCAGTAGAAAAATCTCTAAAAAACAAAATACGGCGTAAATATTTTACGGAAGGTAATCAGTTTTTGAAAAATAATAAATTTATATGTTTTCTATAACGTATACATTTCTCATATTGCGTTGGTTAGCCTTATTACTTGTAAATGATATTTCCTAGCTCATGATATATACTAGGTATATGTGTTAGTATTCATTTACATACTAGTAATAGCATATATTTAAAGTCTAAGCATACAATTGCGGTCATCGTTAGAGTCGTCCTTCGCACAATGCATCTTTGAGCTAGCGGAAAAGTCAGTGTTATTTATAAGAATGACGAACTCATTCTTATAAATAAAAATACATAAAATCAAATAAAAAAAGCCTATATTTCCTTATCCTTAATTTCCATTTCAATTTTATGTGTTTGTAAGTGTTTGGTTAGTCTATAGTAATATTATAGAGAGGAAAGATATGTTTGTTTTAATTGAATAGGCTCCGAAACTAATAAACCGATTTGAAAAATTCTTTCACCATTAGAATCCTACATTATCCTTAATGAACATGGGCTATAGAATATTTTCAAAAAGTTAGGGATCCGTAAGAAAATTTCTAAAATGTAACCCAAGGTGTGACAAAAATACTAAAAAAGTTCCTTTTATCGCGTACGCTGGGATAACTATGGTCAATAGAGCAAAGTGATGTACTACAGATTTATAGAGGACATCAATATCCACAAAAAAAGTCCGTGAGGGTATATATCGAACTATCATGGTTAAGTCACAAAAACCGCTTTCTGTTCAAATTATTCGATCAAAAGCCGGGTGGAATGGAAATGTGGTGATTCTGGTATCACGGAAAAAAAATATATTTAAAAATATTATTTCTTTTTAAATATTTTTCTATTCTATTTTATTTAAACGATTTGATGATTTAGGTTGGTTATGTGTACGTAAATAACAATTTAAATTATGCAAATCGAACCTTTCGTTTAAAAGTTATGACGGGTATAAAAATACTCGATTGAGGCGATTTCGTAACTCTGACACTAGGGTGTGTGGTCGTTAGACCTTACCCCACCCGATAAAAAGAAAGGGAGTCTATAAATAAGTAATTTACACGTTACCCTTTATAGAGGGAGTACTTATGGAGAGGAAGTTCGTGGATTACCTACTAAATCCGCACGAACAAATTCGCGGGTGAAGTGCTAGTTATTAATGTTTTGCTTCTTGTCTCTTAGCATCAAACGATGTTATTACGAGAATGTGAACAAAGTTAGAAGGAAAATATTTTATAATACCGTAAACGCGCGATTGAATACAGCATAGATCGTGCGACAGTGTTACACAGACTCATTATAAAAAGATAAACATGATACATGTTTCAGACAGAAAAAAACTCAAAGCAGTGGTCAGTCTTGTTCTTTTCGTGTTGATTAACTCATGTTTTTTGTCCGACCAGTATTAACAGTGTACAGTTCTATCATTGGCCTCGTTTAAGTCTTGGCTAGTGCAGGTAGTTGTGCACGACGACGGGCAAATAAGGATGCTCTCTCGAAAAACGCTTTAAATAGCGTTCAGATGAAGCAGTTTTTCGTCCGCACTAACAGAGAAATTACATCTGAAAAAAATAGTCAGTAATCTGCATCATATGATTCGTAATTTGGTTTAGCCAGAATTTGTCTATCGCCATCACATAAGTAATAAGAAAAAAAAATCCACCACATCAACTCCAAATCGTTGAGATGAAACCATCTTACTCCTTAATTTTTTATCAAAAGAGTATAAAAAAATTATTTATTGCTTTTCAATACAAACGAAAATAATTTGGTTGTGTTACTTTTTAAAAACATGTATTATTTTTACTATAAAAATATGAAAATGGAGCGGAGTGGCGCGTAGAGACGTAGTTAGTTCCTTTTGTATGCACAAGTTCCTTAATAACTCTTTTAGTTCCATGCGTTTCATTCCTCCTCTTTACATACCCATACTAAGACAAGCGATTCCCTTTTACTAAAATATTCACAAAAATTAAAACAAATACGTAAATAAACTCGCGCCAAAGACAACCAACAGTGACATTTGACATTTCGAAGACCTCAAGGTATACTAGCGCCCAGGATTGCGAGATTTGTCGCAAGAGTGACCGCGGCCCTGGAACGCGACGGGCATTAGCCATCCATGTTCCTATGGATGGGTTGTGGTCAGTGAGTCTGACACTGCTGCGCCCAGAGCGGGAGGATTTATTTGATCATTTCCTAGCGCCTCTAGCGGCGATTCTAAACGCAATAGCCCATTGCATAATGTCTGTATTCTCTTATTCTAATTGAACAAGTGTCTGTAAACAATCATTGTGCCAGCACTTAATAAAATGGAAGGTCGGGGAGGTGTGTTTGTATTTGTACGCTAATTATACCAATTACTTAGTTTTAAAGCTAATAGCAGTATTGTTATATTACTGGACACGCCCGTTGAGTTGACTGTTTCGTTAGTATAGTGGATTTGTGTTATCTCACTAATCACTACATAGTATAAAACAAAGTCGCTTCCCGCATCCGTATGTCCCTTTGTATGCTTAGATCTTTAAAAGTATTCATTAGATTTATGCGGGTTTTTAATAGATAGAGTAGTTCTCGAGAGAGGTTTTATTATATAATTTGTTAAGGTTTTGTGTAAAGTGGCTGATATATATGAAGATTATTACTGAAGAGGTCGGAAAAAAGTGATCTAAAAAATTCTTTAGATCGCGTGCGCTTCGAAAACTATTGATGATAGAACAAAATAATGTACTACAGTTTTAGATACCACATCAATATCTACGAAAAAGTTCGCTATAGCATATGTCGAATCTTTTATGGTTGACTCACAATAACCATTTTTATGATACCTTCTCCATTTTTCCGCTCCGCTGCCTTGCTCGCTCTTACCCTAAGAGTCTGACACTTTCTCTCGCTCCGCCCAGAACTCGAGAAGTCATTTGATGATTTCCTATTCACACAGTTTCCCAACGATATCTTCTTGAACATTTTTTAAATATGCGGTGATAAAATGAATTACACAAACTGTATTTTTTTCGCTCAATCATGTATCCATCAGGCATTTGTTTGTGGTAACTATTACACACTTACACCCTGTATACCTTAATCAAAATCATATAGGTACCGAATCTGAAGTAAGTAAATGAACACAAACCGGTGAAGAACAAGTAGCGCCATCTAGTTCCATCAAGAATTACTAGCCTTGACGTTTCCTTTCTTCCGCTCTGCTATGTGCCCGCGCGACATTCACTTGTTAGGTACCAAATTGTTAACTATCAATATAATTATTAACTTTTAATTAAACTATAGCTCCGCTGTTTCATTCCCACAGAATCCTTGGTATCCGTTTGTGGTACCTATGTGTTTTACACCCTTTATAAAGTCTTACCATTCTTTGTTCTCTCTAATTCCAGGTAAACATCCCAACATTTAAACTGAACAACGGCCGGGAGATCCCAGCGCTGGGCTTCGGAACCTGGCTTGGAATGGACGAGAAGGTGAGATATCTTCAGTTGCCCAAACATGGCAGTATCGTAGGATGCGTTGTAGTTTACACCCGTAGTTTCGGAATGCGCTTTAAGATTGGTTATGCGTGCAGTATGGGTTCTAATTGTAGATACAGTTGAGGAAACCAATCTATAAGACTTTTTGCAACTTCAGGGGCTAAAACGGCTACTTTAGGAGAACCATATTAGTATCATTATATTAATTACAGGAAAATTCATCAAATTTAATTTTCATCTTTATCGCAAACGCATTATGGCTCAAAGTTAATTGGGAAAATTTGACAGTGACTGGTAGCATGATTTGCTTTCTGATTCTGCTAAAGTGGCCTTTTTAGACCCACAAGAGTACATCAAAGGACTTTTCAGTAGTCATGATTAACCCCCATCCCCCTTGTCAGCGATTGTAAACAAAGATCTTACCTCTTCTTCGTTTAATTTCTTACTTAATCAAAGAATAATAAACTATCTCGACGAACCATTTAAAAGATTGTCATTCAATTCTACAAAAAAAAAAAGAAATTGAAAGTTTTAAAGCAAGAATGAAGTGGAAGACGCCTGCAAACGTTGTGATTGTGACGCTGCATAAATACTGCTCGCCAACAGTAACCCCTTATTGGTGATAAGCTTTCGACTTT
This sequence comes from Lacanobia oleracea, assembly GCA_950371165.1. Lineage (NCBI taxonomy): Eukaryota > Metazoa > Arthropoda > Insecta > Lepidoptera > Noctuidae > Lacanobia > Lacanobia oleracea. Next base: position 14,572,114 of record OX493413.1, read on the forward strand.
CAAACTGAATATGGTTGCTAACCTCCCCTTCTCTAAGTAGAACGAGCCTTTTCATTTTAAATTTTTGGTAACCAACGAAACCCTAAGCCTCGGCTGTCCGGTCATCCGTCCGTCCGTCATTCTGTCAGGGGATGTAACTCAAGAACCGTTACAGGTAGCCAGTCAAAATTTTGGCAGAGTGTGTATTTCTGTTGCCGCTATAAAAATAAATAATAAAAATACGATGGTGCCCTTCATGCGCGAGTTCGACTCGCACTTGACCGGTTTTTTACTTTCTTTAACATTATTTTATTTTTACATCGTATTTCTTTTTAATTTATTTCTTTGTTTTTATTTGTATTATTTTTAATTTGCATATTCTTTTAATTTAGGAAACGAATGATATGGACCCGAATCAGCCTTTCGAGGTTAGTAAAATTTTATTTTTATTTTTATGTGATGTGGATGTCTTACGCTTTTTTTTACTAACAAGAAAAATAAACAACAACACACATTGGATGGACCAAACATTTTCACAAAACTTTGTCCCCTGTATTCACAAAATTATATAAATAAATATGTATATTAGACACATTTAAATACACGGTTATTAAAGCCCTAACAACCTCTTAGGGAGCGAATCACACATGATCGTAAACAACTTAGTTTGAGACCAAGCCTGAAAACTCGAGAAAAACATCAATTGTTTCATACAAAATACAAAATTTAGCTGATACAAATGTGTGGATAAAGATCACAGCACACATATCAAGACTGAAAGGGATCGTCAGACAGTGTGGAAAACTAGAATTCCTTTATTTTATGTCAATAAAAAACTAATAAATACTTCCATAATATTTCCAGTTCAACTTCAGCCCCGCCGGCATACCAAAAATGATCGAGGCGCTCTCTTACGCCATAGACATCGGATACAGAAGCATAGACACGGCCCACCTCTACAGGGTGGAGCCAGAAGTTGGCAAGGTCATAGAGAAGAAGATCAAAGATGGCGCCGTGAAGAGAGAAGAGCTGTTTGTTACTACTAAGGTTGGTATTTAGGATACGATAGGCCGAGTAGGAGATGTCGGGATTCATTTGACTCATTCCTTTCACAATATACACGGCTTTAAAATGACAGGAGTTGACTTGCACACTCAATAAATGGGCCCCCGAAAACGGTCGCTAGCATAAAGTGACGTAGCGTCAAGGGGGCAACATATCCTGAGGTGATGGAGTGGAGAAGTATACCACGGCTATCAGGAAAATTCGGAAGTACGGTAAAGAATACCAGCATCTCACTGGATTATACTCGTACTCCTTCTGCCGAGCACGTTTGCTCTTGCCATTCTCCGGTAAGACGAGTCAATTAAGAAGAAGAGTTGGGAGCTCTGTTCTTGTCAGTGGTCACTATGTCCAGCCAGTAAAATCAAGCCGGAGATGAAGAACAAGACTTTTCCCGGGAGATCTGGTCCGTGGGGTTGCTACTGCTCAGCAGTTCGCCTTAAAACTGCTCTGCGGATGATTGTCCGGCCCCACCACGACGTCAACGTAAAGATGCGCTGGGATTATTGTAATTATACAATGCTAGCTTTTGCCCGCGGCTTCATACGCACATATCCCGTTTTTTTCCCATTCCCGAGAGAATGACAAGAAAATGAAAAAGGAAATGAAATGATTTATTATAATATGAATAGATAACAATAAATAAATAAATTTAGAAGCCACGAATTATCTATCGGCGTATGGTGGAATGTCAAGAAATTCTCTCTTGGTGCTCCCCTACACTTCTCAAGGAACGTCCGGACATGCCAAATTTCTACGACCAGTATTTTCAGCCGTGCGTTGTCTGTCAGTCACTCACTCACTCGCTCAGTAAAGAAAACAAATTACATATTAGGATTAATTTACTTGTCACAAGTCATCTGTAGGGAAAACTGATATATGAATGCTATCAAGATAATTAATAAGCAATATGTCTTCCGATTACCCATAACGATTCTATTACTCATGAAAATCTGTGATAATTCCAGGTGTGGCAACACTTCCACCGCGAGGCAGACGTGGAGGTGTCGGTGCGAGGCTCGCTGCGCCGCTTGAAGCTGGACTACATCGATCTGATACTCATGCACTGGCCCATGTCTATCTCGGTGAGTTGGAAACCTGTTCAAACACAAAAGTAAATCCGTAAGGGGAGCAGCTCTGCCAGGGTTGCGGATTTGTCCGAAAGAGTCACCGTGGTCCTGCAACGCAAAGGGCATTAGGAGGACAACGGGTGGGTTTTTATCAGTAAGAGTCATACACTCCCTTCCGCTTCGCCCAGATCGGAGTCAAATGATGATTTCCCATCCTTAAAAAATGAGGTAGCCTCTGGATGCGAGACGCACAGGACCAGTCTATGTGGCGACTCTTAGGGGAGGCGTATGTCCTGCAGCACACGCACAATGGTCCAATATCAGGGCTAAGCGCAGAAACCAAACCTCAATAGAGACATTTCCAGCAGTGAAGTCTTTTAGCTGAGATGGTGATATTCTTTTGTTATTTGAGATGAGTTTGCTCTTGACTCTACGCTAGGTCAGAAATGACAGAGACAAAGTCTACGATGGAGCGAGCTTAGCCAGAAGTAGCCTGTTCATTCTAACTTTTAAAATATTAGGGTTGTAAGTGCCATCATCTGCCATCATCTGCCTAACCCTTTTCCAACTATATTGGTGTCGGCTTCCAGTCAAAATCGGATTCAGCTGAACACCAGTATTTTACGTAAAGCGGCTGCCTACCAGACTTCCACAACCCATTAAATAGGTAACACGGTATTTCTTGGCAAGACTGGAGTCAGATTTACTGGTTTCTGACAATCCGTAACGACTGCCTATGTTCTACAAATGACAACCGGGCCCAACAGCTTAATGTGCTTTCCACGACACGGAGGAAACTCGGTATGTTAAGGTGGTCACCCATCCACAGACCAACCTTGGCAAGCGTTGTTTAAGCTTGAAGATCGACCTGTGCGGCGGTTATTCTTTAGCCACGAGCTCCTCACGATTGTGATTTATCATTCTGGTATTATCTATATAATATAAATATATAATATAAATAAATAAATAAATAAATAAATAAATAAATAAATAAATAAATAAATAAATAAATCTATCTTGGTTGGTAGACCGCCGGCCGGACGTCTCCCCAGCAATAATATTTTTTTTTTTTTTTTTTTTTTTTTTTTTATTTAAGGAACTTTTAACAAAATGTTACATCAGTTCCATCGTAACCTTACCCAAAGACATCACAATTACAAATTAACCAATGAATAAACTAACATAGCTGCTGGCGACATTGGTTTGGTAAGAATAACATTATAGCTACCTAAATCTAGCTTATTAATATTCAGTTCCCTAATTACTCTACTTCTTTCAGACTCATTCCTGAAACACTCCAACAAAAGGTGATGGACATCTTCTACTTTATTGTCACAAACTAAGCAATTCGGATTATCCACCTTTCCCATTCGAAATGCAAAGGCTCTTAATGGTAAATGTCCGGAACGAATTCTGAAAGAAGTTACCAATATCTTTCGACTAACTTTAAAACTACTAAACCAGGGGGCTCGAGGAGGCTGACATTGGATTGTTTTGTACCATATCCCTATATCTTTTGATTTTTTACTGAAATATTCTTTCCACTCTTCATAACAGTAGCTTCTGAATTTTGATAAAATTTCCGAATGAACTGGTAAAACATAAATCTCTATACCTGACGATACTGCTATCTTAGCCAGTCTATCAGCCTCCTCGTTTCCCTGTAGACCAATATGTGACGGGATCCATTGCAATACTAAATTAACACTACTCGAAAGAAATGCCTGTATTTTACGCAAAACAGCAAAGGCTATCGATACACCTCTGTATCCAGAGGCGCATCGAGCCAAATGCTGGAGCGCGCTCTTGCTATCCGTGAATATTACTATATTAGTGTGTTGTAATGTGGTGCTGTAAGATAACGCTTCGGAGATAGCTAACAACTCTGCTGTCATGATAGAAACATCAGAGACAATGTTGAAACATCCACTTGTTTTGGTAACTGGATCATAGAAAGCCGCCCCAATCTTAGAACTCTTAGAACCATCGGTAAATAATTTGTACCACCCATGATATGTACAGCTTAATTCTTGTAAGACGTCATTTCTCAAACAATTACTTTCGTACGAACCTTTAGGCCTATTAACACTATGTAAATGAGATTTAATTAGCAATAATATTGAAAAAAATTGCTATATCCAACTTTGAAGAAAAAGCAATCAAAAAATGTCTTGTACTGCGGAAAATTCTCCCTCCGTCTTGGTGTTCCTTTTTTTCCTGGGAAACATAAACAACTAAAGAACTCTCAAACAAATGCACTTAAATCCTTATTTTCAACCTTCCAGCAAGAAGGAGTGGACGAAAAGATCGACTACCTGGAGACGTGGCGCGGCTTCGAGTCGGTGCTGGCCAAGGGGCTGGTGAGGTCCATCGGAGTGTCCAACTTCAATGTGCAGCAGATGGACCGCCTTCTCAAGAATTGCAAGGTCAAGCCCGTCACCAACCAGATCGAGGTGAGATAGAAAATTAATTACTTTTTCTTTACAAGCCACCAGCTGCTGTGCCCGCGTGAATGTCGGGATAAAAAGTAGCCTATGTGCTATTTCAGACTGAAATGATAGATTTTAGTCTGAAATAGCACATAGGCTACTTTTTGTGTCAAATTGAATGAGCTCTTACTATGAGGATTTTGCCAAAAGAAAATAAGCTCGCATGATCTCAGTTTTATTTGATTTTTTCAGGTTAACTTAAACCTCGGTCAGAAAGAGCTCGCAGACTTCTGCCAATTCCACAACGTGTTGATCACCGCCTATTCTCCGTTCGGCACGATGGTGCCCTCCCGAAGTGCCCCGAACAGCCCCGAGCCCAAGCTCAACAACCCGACCATGGTGGCCATCGCCAAGAAGCATGGGAAGACTGTCACGCAAGTCACCTTGAGATATTTGGTAAGAAGATTTGTGATTTTGGTATTTTATGAAGATGAACAGAGTGAAAAGTCCCGCACACCTTCGGTGAATAGGGGGGATCCTCCGACTGGAAGGTTCTTGTGTCCAGTGGGCACTACCCAATAGTTATATCCGGACTGTTGTATATGTTCATATCGCATGAAAAACTCAGATACCGCATGCAGGATGGTGGGATTGATGGCGTTACGGTTATTTTTGTTGCGATGTATATTTTACTTAGTAATTTTTTTGTGGCGGCATTGATGCCACTACAAAGACCTTAAATGGAATCAAATAACTTAATAGTGAAGTATAACTAAATTAAGTCACAGTTACTTAATACTAACGGTTAGGTATAACCATAGGAATAGTCTTTGAGTACAACGTATAGAACGTGGATGAGTCTGAAACAGGAACATGGGAATTGGCACAAGACAAGAAGCACTGTGCTCAGAAGTGGGCGAAATTGGTGGATGATGATTATAAAGGAGTATAAAACCACTGATTCACCACAACCACAACGGCTACCTACCTTTGCATAAGGTGTATTAACTGAAATAACTGAGAACCCGAAAAGTCTCCACTCTATAGTTCAGTGCGGCCTTCTGTGAGCTCAAACCCTTTTAGGCAAAACTTTTTGATTGTTTTCACTCATTAATACCTGCTTACGTATTCAGCAGCGATCTCTGTAAAACGCAACACCAAACACTGTGATCGCCAATCCGCCTACCAAGCGTGGCGATTATGGCAAACCCACCCCTTTGGGGGGCCTATGTCCAGCAGTGGACGGTATCCGGCTGTTTTGATGATGATAATGATGATTAATACCTGCTTAATAGCAATAGGCTCACCTACTATAACATAATGTACTGTGGCCTACTGGACTATCTGTAGACTACTGCCACCCAATTGTAACTTACTCTGCAGCTTACGTTTTTAGAACACAGACGCATTTTTATACCAGACTAGCTTCTGCCAGCGGCTTCGCCCGCGCAGTCTCTAGGGAGCATACTCTCGGGATAAAAAGTAGCCTATGTCCTTTCTCAGGCTCTAGACTATGTATCAAATGTCATTTAAATCGGTTCTGTATTTATGGCGTGAAAGTGCGATAGACAGACAGACAGAGTTACCTACTTTCGTATTTATAATATTAGTAAGGATAGTAAGGATTAAACATTACAAAATTAAAACTATATACGATTGTGGATTCAAAGGCATGTTAAACCAATTACTATGAACTTTCATCTCAAGCCTTTTAAGTTTTTGTTTAATTAACCTATATTGCTCCACTGCCAGGCAAAGCTCACCCCCATAGCTTTTCAACGGTATTTGTGTTTGGCCCTCCCCGGCCTATCCAGCGTTTCTTTTGCCTGCCTCGGCTACGACGGCCATCTTGAGAAAATAATATTCTAAAAAATCATTATTACTGTTCGCAGTACGAACGTGGAATCGTCAGCGTGCCAAAAACGGTTACGAACACAAGAGTCGTAGAAAACGCATCCATTTTTGACTTTAACCTGGACAAAGATGATATCGAGGCCCTGGCTAAATTCGACAATGGTTACCGCACAGTCAGACCGTTCTTCTTTCAAGATTTTCAGAATTACCCGTTCGATAAAATTCCGGAGAAAATGGATATCCCAAAATCGCTTCTTGTTTGGAAGAATGGATTCAACTTGGACATTGATTAAATTTTAAATAGTTTCTGTACATATAAACGTCTGTTTTTTTTTTTAGAATATTTAGATAAAATTAGTATTATTTTTTATTGTTCATTTGGACTTAAATTAAATTATCTTTTTAAGATTTATCAAAATTTTGGATGGATAAAACCAATCCGTCAGTTTTCGCTGGGTAATGTAGACATTACCCGGGCATATTATAAGTCAAAATTTCGCTTTAAGAATATTTATTTTAAATAAAAAAAAAATATCTTTACCTTGTTTGAGTGTTATTTTCGAGTTACTCTTTGGCAAACCAACAGCGTCCCTGATGACGCAGGGTCACCGATGATTGACATCTGCAATACCACGGACTTCGAGGAGCTCGTGGCTAAATAATAACAGCCGCACGGGTCGATCTTCAAGGTTACGCAACGCTTGCCAAGGTTGGTCTGTGGATGAGTGACCATCTTAACATAGACACGAGATAAACATAGAGTTTCCTCCGTGCCTCGGAAAGCACGTTAAGCCGTTGGTCCCGGCTGTCATTTGTAGATCTTTGGCAGTCGTTACGGATTGTCAGAAGCCAGTAAATCTGACTTCAGTCTTGCCATGAAGTACCGTGTTACCCAGTTACTGGGTTGTGGAGGTCTGGTAGACAGCCGCTCCGCCTAAAATACTTCTATTCAGCTAAATCCGGTTTGACTGGAAGCCGACCCCAATATATACGGGAAAAGGCTAGGCAGATGATGAATACCACGGACTTCGCAATATACGTTGCCATCAAAAATACAAATACAAAATCCTTTATCTCAAACTAGTTGACCCGCACAACTTCGTCTGCTCCGCTCCTGTTGGTCATAGCGTGATGATATAATAGCCCATAGGCTTCTTCGATAAATTGACTATCTAACACTGAAAGAATTTTTCAAATCGGACCAGTAATTCCTGAGATTAGCGCGTTCAAGCAAACAAACAAACAAACTCTTTAGCTTTATATATTAGTATAGATAGCCCAGTTATAGGCACTTTTGAATAGTCAAGGTCTGTTAGCCAAATAGATGAAGTTGATTCTGCCGCGGTAGCGACAAGAGCAGCAAGTTGCTCTGCAGCAAAACACACTCACCGACCTTATCCTCCAGCGCGGCAGTTGCACATTCTAAAGAGTAGAACATGCAAGAAACTTCACTTTTAAATCAGTGTTTACAATATCGATCCAAGAGACAAAGCTGTAATGCCTTATGTTTGGTACCTATCACATACGCATACCCTTCAAATCGGAACACGGCAAGGCTGCTTGTTTGGCGGTAGACAAGAGAGACTGCCAAATCAAGGTTTGTTTGTTAATTTCAACTCGATACCTCTAAGCGTTCCCGAGATAAAGGGTCTTGAGAGACGGACGGACGGATGTTCCGTTTTTTTCCTTTTTAACCGACTTCAAAAAAAGGAGGAGGTCCTCAATTCAGTTGTATTTTTTTTTGTTTGTTGCCTCATAAACTCATAACTCCGTCATTTATGAACCGATTCGAAAAATTATTGTTTCTTCTGAAAGGGTATACTTTTCGATTGGTCCCATTGTAAATGTTTTTCATTAACTTTCTAACGCAATTCAGATATTTGTGCCTGGTAATCATCATCTCATGTTGCTGAGCTGATAATGGAAGGTATACATTATGATCAGATCCCATGAAATTCCCTTGCCTTTGTGGCTCCCTCCCTCCCCTTCCTCCTTTCCCTTCAGCCAAGTACTGAGACAGGTACATGCTTTACCGCTCGCTGGTTTCGTCGAGAAATAAACGAGTTTAACGAACTACACATAATAGTTGTTGAAGCAAGTAGAACAGGACTATATGGTCAAGATTTTTTTTAAACCAATCAACGACAGAATCCCCTTAACTATAGGCTATTAAGCTCAGTAAGTACTACGTAAAAATAATAAAAAAGTTCGATGATGGAAATATCACATTGTACTGGTGTCGGACCATCATCACTGACAGGATGATACTCGGGTCGATCTTAAAGGTTTAGCAACGCTTGCCGAGGTTGGTCTGTGGATTGGTGACCATCTTAACATACCGAGACTCCTCCGTGCTTCGGAAAGCACGTTAAGCCGTTGGTCCCGGCTGTCATTTGTAGATCTTTGGCAGTCGTTACGGATTGTCAGAAGCCCGAAAATCTGACACTAGTCTTATCAATAAGTACCGTGTTACCCAGTTAATGGGTTGTGGAGGTCTGGTAGGCAGCCGCTCCACGTAAAACACTGGTATTCAGCTGAATCCGGTTTGACTGGAAGCCGACCCAATTCATTGATTTATAAAAACAAAAACTACGTGTACATTATTTTTCAATATTCTAAGTGGCAGACTAAATTAATTTGCAATTTATTGATAGTGGAAACTAGCCTATTGCCTATTATGTTTCCATCCGGAAAAAAAAACATATTATTCTAAGTTAACCAAAAGTAATATTTATGTAAGTATAACAATCGATACCGACAAAACATGGCTATGTTTTTATATCAAGTGAATAACTTCATCACGCAATGAACTCGTTTACCTTGGATCTATTGTTGCTTCGGAATTGATATAGCACGACGACTTTAATCGAAGCGCTCGCTCGAGAGAAACTACTAAGTTAAATTGTATCGACCTTACAGCTACTAATGTAAATTTCGACGGGCCACTCACCGCGCTGGCAAAATGCCGAGAGGAAAAATATACATATTATGTAATTCAGCTTATGTGTTGTTGGAGAGTTTGTTGTGTCACTTCTTCTTCTTCTCAGCTTAAATAGGAGTTGGTGACGGGCGGCGTTTTTGTAACGTTTTGATGTCCAAAATTGCTGACTCTCAGCAAAATTTGAATAAATGTATTTCGAGTTCAGCCTATATTTTGCCACGAGTATGAATATGGATAAGAGTATGGGAAGACAAAATAAACGTTGTACTATTGAAATGACGACTCATATAGAAGTATGAAAGGAGAAGACATGCTGCACTGTTCTGTTCTTTTTGTGTTTGTATTTTTCTGTTAACTCACACACTAAAATAAAAATAAAACACACTAATTAGTGTTAATTAGTGATTCCAATATTTGTAAATGTGTGAGTATCATGTACCTACTTATTTGGAAATTTGATAAGTCTACCTCTGCATACCCTAGGTGCATGGTGCTCACATATTACTAAATTTTTGTATGATTACCAAATATTATAAAAGATTTATTTGAAAAGAGTAACTATGGAGTTTCTTGTCCATTCTTCTTCATAAGAATCTACCTTTCCGAATGGACAGTAGAGTCACTTCAGATTTTTTATATATTTGAAATGTGAATGACGTTCAAAAGTGCCGTTTAATGGCCCAATTGGAATAAACGTTTTGACTTTGACTGTTCTAAAATTAATTGATTTAAGGACAACAGAATGATGATTTTGCGACGCTCTTACACGGCTGATCCAACACATCGTAATGTCTTGGAGATGAAACGAATGTTTTGTTCATCAAGCTTTTCTAATGATTATAGCAATTTATCTCTGACAAAATAGCACTGCACGTTGATACTTACTTGAAAAAATAGCAGTGCAAGTTGGGGCTTCGAAATAATAAATATGTACTAAGTAGTGAAATTTTATACTTAGGCACATTTTTTTGGAAAGTATACTAGAAAAGAAAGAAAAAACGTTTATTTGCGCCAAGCATGACGCATACCAAAAAAATAAAAATTAAATAAAAAAAAGTATAAAAGGTGGGAAGACATGCGTCACATTCGCGCAAAACGGCCATCGCTCAGCATAATGCTGGGACTCGTGTGCGAGACAGATCCACAGCGCTGGTTTTCAGCAACAGCCGGCGTTGAGTATGAAATCGATCGGAGTGGCATAAAAAGTAATTAAACGGAATAAGTAAACTACTTGTTTATTTTTCCTAAAATTTGTTTGCCTACAAATGAGTAGAGTGCTGAAATAATGAAGTTAAAAAACTATTCACCTGTCTTGACACTCTGGCCCTCTAAACCCCAACCAATAAACGCAAAATTGCTCGTTTTGATATGCTTCCTAATGACAAAATGAAGAGGTACCTAATTACATATTTAATGATATTTTAAGGTAAAAAAATTTAATTATCGTGTGCTGGCGTGCTCAAACTAATGTTGTACAGTTACAGCAAACAAATCCTTTGTAGCCACCACATATTTGAATTCCACCTTTAAGCTCTCAGACGCTAAGTTCAAAACCGAACAACACTAGAGCTTTAAACTAAAAAGTTCCACTATCCTTCCACTTCATTAATTTTAAATCATATGTCTTGCAAATTAAGATTCAAAATGGGGGTTTAAGTAAATGTAAGTTCATTTGACTGGTCAGTACGTAGCTAGAGAATGGGTCAGTGTAAGTTAGTTCGAGCTTAGAAGATGACGTTTGTTTTGATTTTACTTACTGTGGTTGCTGGGGTGGTAAGTTTCTTTTATTATTTTTTCATTTGGTAATGGGCTCTGGATGGCTCTTGACCACAACCACGTCTGATGGAAAGCTATAAATAAAGTCTATGATGGAGCGAGCGTGCCCTGAAGATGCCTGCTCACTCTTGCTTTGAAAGCAGATGGGTTATATGTGGACGGGAACACAGAAGCCGGCAGAGAGTTCCACAACTTATAACTTAATTTCTTTAAATATACTAATATTATCACCAACGCGCCTGCCAAGCGAGGCGATTATGGGAAACCCCGCCTTTTGGGGGAGGCCTATGTCCAGCAGTGGACGTCTTTCGGCTGATGAAATGATGATACTAATATTATAAAGAGGTAAAGTTTGTGTGTTTGTGAGGTTGAAGGGGGTAATCTCTGGATCTACTAAACCGATTTTGAAATTTCTTTTACCAATAGAAAATCACGTTATTTGTGAGTGGCTTTATTAGCCCGAATAATACCACCCAATGAAGTGGGCACGGGTGAGCTAGGCGGACTAAACAAATAATTTCTAATAATAAAAAATAAAAAAAACTTTATTTCAGACATAAAAATAATAATTTTAACTTTAAAAAGTGTTAATTATTCGGTTTATTCATTTATATATAAGTAGATAAATATAAGATGTTTTAGAAGTGCGGTTTCATATTTAAGGATGATTTTCTGTATTTATAATATAGAAATTAAATAATTGCAAAAAAAAAAATACTTTTATCAAAAAACCCGAAGACTCAGTTTAATAGTTCTAAACGTGCATTTATTACGTAAGACGATGTAAGATGGGAGGGGGAGGGTCGACCTGGGCGGATTATCCTTAAGGCAAAATAGGCACGTGCCTAGTTCCGAGATGCACTCGTATGTGTATACAAGGTGTAGGTAACAGAATAAAGGCAAAACCTCTTAAGGGGTCATAGTATACATCATTATGAACGACTTTCACTATGTGACCCATGAAACCGACTGCCCCATACAATGATGTGAGCATAACTTGACAAAATGTACTGAACAGCTGATTTTTAGGGTTCCGTACCCAAAGGGTAACCAACAGAACCCTATTACTAGCCTCCGCTGTCTGTCCGTTCATCCGTCTGTCAGCGGACTGTATCACAAGAATCCTGATAGGTAAGACGACCGTGTACACAGATTGTATATTTCTATTGCCGACATAACAACAAATGATAAAAAAAACCCGCCAAGTGCGAGTCGGACTCGCACACGAAGGGTTCCGTACCATAAACCTTAATTTTTATTATTGTTTGTAATAGCGGCAATAGAAATACACAATCTGTGAAAATTTCAGCTCTCTACTTATTACGGTTCTTGAGATACAGCCCGCTGACAGACAGACGGACAACGGAAGCTTAGTAATAGGGTTCTGTTGGATACCCTTTGGGTACGGAACACTAAAAGCTATAAGGGTATGCGGTACAGTGCAGGGATGTTATGGATAATTATGATATTTCGGATCTGGATACTTATATAGATATAGGAATAAAATTTATTCATAATGATGAGTACAATGATCCTTTAAGAGGTATGCGTTTATTCTTTTACACACTGTATAAGTATGAAACGATTTCCATGACAACGGACCTGCGCCACCCGCGCTGCGCCTCTCGGGAACTCCCCGCTTAGGAGCTAGTCATCACTTCTTTTTTCTTTCTATATGGCTGAGCCGGATTCGACTATTCTGCCAATGTCATGTGTAAGTTATTTGCGTAGACAACACTCGTTATACCGACCTTGACAATTCAAAAGTGTCTGTAAATTGAAGTATGTGCCTAAAGTTTTGAGTTTTAAAGTGAAATTAACTTCTTTAGGCGCGTTGAGTACTACGACAAAACAACACGAACAAAAATCATGGATCTCGCCTCATCATCACCGAAGGCTTTCCATCAGCTATTTATTTATTTATGTATTAGGTCTACCAACAATAATTGTTTACAGTAATCGACAAATCAAAATAAAACATGCGTTAAAACTCTACACAGTGCAACAATTACTAATAGGTAAACACCACATGAACAAAGGAAATGAGGAGCTCGTGGCTAAATAATAACAGCCGCACGGGTCGATCTTAAAAAAGGTTAAGCAACGCTTGCCAAGGTTGGTCTGTGGATGGGTGACCATCTTGACATACCGAGTTTCCTCCGTGCCTCGGAAAGCACGTTAAGCCGTTGGTCCCGGCTGTCATTTGTAGATCTTTGGCAGTCGTTACGGATTGTCAGAAGCCAGTAAATCTGACTCCAGTCTTGCCAAGAAGTACCGTGTTACCCAGTTAATGGGTTGTGGAGGTCTGGTAGGCAGCCGCTCCACGTAAAACACTGGTATTCAGCTGAATCCGGTTTGACTGGAAGCCGACCCCAATGTAGTTGGGAAAAGGCTAGGCAGATGAAACACCACATGAACAAAAAGAAGACCATGATAAGTAATTACATAAGTTGTAAGCCACATGTTGTACAAGTTAACTTAGTTAAATAACTAAACTCTATATACAGTAACATGCGAAATATTGAAAGCATATTTTTCTCACACAACAATCCTAAAACTTTTACGTCACCTCTGGTAAACATTTTAGAAATTTAAATTTTTGCTTGTTGAGAGAATCAAAGTGAAAATCAAGCACATTCAATCATTTAATTCCGCCAAGTCCGTTCCATCATCGGACCACAAGACGAACGGCGATGCGCCACCGGTACATGGTGGACATCCCACCCACACGCACAAAACGTTTTGGGAACACATTCATAATGCGTACAGCTAAGGAGTGGAATTCCCTGCCGGAGTCTGTGTTTCCCGATAGCTACAACCTGGGAGTCTTTAAGTCAAGAGTGAATAGGTTGCTTCTAGGCAGGCGTGCTCCATCTACGACCACATCATCGCTTACCATCAGGTGAGATGGTGGTCAAGCGCGTGCCTATAATTAGTAAAAAAAAAAAATAAAAAAAATGTGTGTACTTTTTCTTCATCATCATCATATCATATCAGCCGAAAAACGTCCACTGCTGGACATAGGCTTCCCCCAAAGGGCCGGGTTGCCATAATCGCCACGCTTGGCAGGCGGGTTGGCGACCGCAGTGTGTTTTACAGAGAACGCTTCAGCCCATTCTCTGGTGAGTCCCTAAGTTGCCTCGTACGACACCGATGGGAAGTGATGGGATGGTATTAATCTTTACTAGTGTACTTTTTGAACAAAAACCGTGAAACTCGCGTCATCGTCACCGCACGCTTCCCATGAGCTTTATATTGCACAATTCACTAGTTACTTAATTAGTTTTCACTTCTATCGGCAGTCCCCAAGGGCTGCCCCGCATTTTTTTTTCTGAGCTTAGATCAGTTTTATTTTTTATCCGATGGGGAGGCAACTCGACACGACCGGAGAGAGATCTGGTGCAGAACCAACGGCTTAACGTGCTTTCCGAGACACGGGAGTATCACACCACCAACTTGATAACAAATACTTTTCTCCTTTATATAGTTAAAAACAATATCTTCTTATATATAAAGTTTCCATGTCACAGTTTTAGTTACCGTACTCCTCCGAAACGGCTTGACCGATTCTTATGAAATTTTGTGTGCATATTCAGTAGGTCTGAGAATCGGCTACTATCTATTTATTTTTCTTTTGTAGGGTAGGGTAGGGTAGGTAGGGTAGGGTAGGGTAGGGTAAGTAGGGTAGGGTGACCCCCCACAGAGTTTGCGTCCACGTCGCGTCCCCTGGAAACGGCCCAGTTTGTCACCGTAACGGAGTGGCATACTGGGTACGGCCAAATTACTCTGTGCTCGTAGCTACATTTTTATCTTGCGGTTTTGACTACGATATTGCGGAAGGCTATGTCCAAGACCCCGCGGGACGCCTGCGGGCGTTTCTTAAAAGGCCCTTCTCAGGGCCAACCCAAAGGCCCTTCTCAGGGCCAACCAAAAGGCCCTTCTCAGGGCCACTCCGACGCTTCGGCGTCAGAGGCTAGCCGCGCGCCGTCTGCGGCTAGCTTCTTTGGAAGAGCGGACGACGTTTCGGACTCCGAATATGAGTCCATTATAAGCGTCTCAGATGCGGGCGATTCCCGGTCGCGGAAGCGTGCGTATCGGAAGGGAGGTTCAGAAGGCTCCTCGGGCTCTGGTTCGGCGAGGAAGTCGAAGGCCAAAAAGCCGACGACAGCCGCAGACACACACGATGTGGGTCTCGCGACCGCACAACGCCAGTTGGACCTGGCTCGGCGGGCACAGAAACAGCAGGACCTTGAAGAGCAGGTTGCTGCTAAGGAGCAGCGGGCGCGCACCGCCCGAGCAAAGTCCGGTTACGGCGCGTCCCGCGTCCTGTACGCGGACTACACCGTAGCCGACCTGGAACGGATGGCGGAGGAGGACGAGGAGGAGATCGCGGAGGTCGCCTCCAAGTCCTCCAACCTTAAAGGGACCTTCCAGAAGGCCCTTAAGAGTCGGGCCGCGAGCATGCGCGGAATAGTGTTGGAGCTGGTCCAACGCAAGACCTCCGACGAAACGCGGCAACTGCAGGCGACAGTCAATCGCTTGCAGGCGGAGGTCAGCCAGCTTCACAAGAAGCTAGCTGAAGCCACGGCCCGGCCACAGCAGGCCGAACCGAGCCCTGCGGCGGAGGCCCCCACCCCCACTGACCTTGAGGACATTATCCGCAAGGTGGTTTTGGAGGAGAGGACCTTCACCAGAGCCTGCCTTGCGGGTATAAAGGACCGGCTCCTGCCGGAGAAGCGCCTCCGACCGCCGCTTGCGGCGGACAGGAGGCGTGGCGAGCCGGAGCCGTCCTCACAAGGGGAGGACGCCCTTCTCCCTTCCACTACTCCGTCCAACCAGCCGGGTTGGACTGAAGTGGTCCGGAAGGGAAAGGGCCGAGGTAAGAAGACGGTGACAGCCGTCCCTGCCGTCCCTGCCACCACGACTCCCAGCCGGTCGCAGGGGACTGGAAAGGGAAAGGGGAAGGGGAAGGGCGGAAAGACGGCAACGGCCGCACCTGCCGTCCCCGCCACCACGCCTCTCAAACATCTCCCACTCAGTCGCGGACGGCTGGCAGGAGTAAAGGGAAAAGGAGGGGAAAGGGGAAACTAGTTCCCCCGAAGACCGCAGCCGTCGTGGTGACGCTCACCGCGGAGGCTGCGGAGTGGGGTGAGACCTACGCCTCAATCCTGGTGCGGGCACGTTCTAATGCCGATCCCACCCAATTGGGGATCGGCAAGGTTTCATGCAGGCGAACCGAAACCGGGGCTCGTATTTTCGAGTTCCCGGGGGCGGAGGGCAGCGCCAACGCTGACCTCTTTGCAGCCAAGCTGCAAGAGGTCATCGCGGACGCTGCCAAGGTGGCCCGACCAGTCAAGTTGGCGGCCATCGAGGTGACCGATCTTGACGATTCGGTCACCAAGGAGGAGGTGGTGGCGGCGGTCGCAGCAATTGGTGGCTGAGCCGTCCTTGAAAAAGGACGGCTCGCCGTCGGCTTCAGCTCGGGTGCAGTCCGAGCACTTGGAGAGCAGCCTTTGCGCTGCTTCAGGTGCTGCGGCATCGGACACACCCGAGCCCTCTGTCCGTCCACCGTCGACAGGTCCGACGCCTGCTACCGCTGCAGCAAGGAGGGCCACAAAGCCGCAGCCTGCACGGTCGCCAAGCCACACTGCGTGGTGTGTGCTGCCAGTGGCCGCCCAGCAGGCCACATAATGAGGGGGAGGTTGTGCAACCCCCCCCCTTAAGAAGGACAAAGCGCAGGTGCCGGCCGGGCCTGCTGCTAGCACTGCCGTTCCCGAGGTCGGAACGGCGGTGGCTGCGGAGGAGGGGGGTGCGATGTCCGATTGATGGATACAATCGAACATCGCATCCTCCAGGCGAACATCAACCACTGCCGGGCTGCACAGGATCTCCTGATGCAGACCATGGCTGAGTGGTTGGTGGACTTGGCGGTGGTCGCCGAGCCTTACTCGGTCCCTGGTCATTGGCTGGGCGACCGAGACGGCCTGGTGGCGCTGGTGTCGCGGTCTTCCACAGACACCCCTCCCACAGACTCCTCTCGCTCTTAGAGAGGGGACCGGGATACATGGCCGCCGCGTGGAGAGATTTAGCCCTTATTGGGGTCTATTTCTCCCCAAACCGCCCTCTCTCGGACTTTGAGGATTTCTTGGAGATCCTCACTGCAGCCGTAGGGAGGGCGGCGCCACGCCAGGTCGTGGTGTTGGGCGACCTAAACGCCAAGTCAGTGGCCTGGGGCAATCCAGCTGCCTCTTGCAACGTCCGGGGACGCGCTGTCGAATTTTGGGCGGCGTAATGCGGTGTGTCCCTCCTCAACAGGGGGGCGGTCCACACGTGTGTGCGGCAACGGGGAGGGTCGGTGGTAGACGTTTCGTTCGCCACCCCCGTGCTAGCCGCACGCATTGTGAACTGGCGGGTGGAGTTGGTGGAGACCTTGTCGGACCACCGTTATGTGCGGTTCGACATCTCCACCCAGAGCCCCCGTGGGGAGATGGCCCGCTCTGGCAGGTCTCCCTTCCCACGGTGGGCTCTCACTCGCCTGGACCGGGAGGCAGCCAAGGAGGCGGCCTTCCTCCAAGACTGGCTGTCGCCCCCTGTTGGGGCCCCGGACGTTGACGCCGCAGTGGTCCGGCTGAGGGAATCCCTGACCGAGGTGTTCAACTCCAGCATGCCTCGGTCTCGCCGTCCGCCTCCCCGCCGGGCCGTTTATTGGTGGTCGGAACTTCGGAAGAGCTGGCAGGCCTCCGGGCCACTTGCGTGGCGGCCAGAAGGGCCTACACGCGGAGCCGTCGGCGCAGCGCCCGTAGTCAGGCAGAGGAGGACCGCCTCTACGCCTCTTACCGAGAGGCAAAGGCGGTCCTCAAGTCAGCTATGAGCGCTGCCAAGGACTCGGCGAGGGCCGAGATGCTGGAGGGTCTCGACAGGGATCCGTATGGGAGACCATACAGGGCGGCGCGGAACCAACTGCGGCCCCATGTTGGCAGTGTCGTTCGACATAGCCAACGCCTTCAACTCCGTTCCCCACTCCACTATATTGGAGGCACTCCGGTATCACGGAGTGCCCCAATACTTGAGGAGGCTCCTGGCCAGCTACTTGGAGGATCGAGAGGTCCTCCTTGTGGACGAACTGGCCAGGATGCGGAGATACAGCGCGGAGTCCGGTGTTCCGCAGGGGTCTGTCTTAGGGCCCCCCCTGTGGAACATCGGATTCGACTGGCTGTTGCGGGGAGCTCTTCTCCCGGGCACGAGTGTCATCTGCTACGCGGGTGGCGAGGGCCTACCGCTCGGTGGGCTTTTCGGCGGCGTGCGCTCTGGCGGGCACCCCTCCTTGGGAGTTGGAGGCATGGGTGCTCGCCAGAGTGTACGGGTGGACGGCGCGGCGAAAGGCCCTGGGCGAGCGCCCCGTCGCGGAGGAGCGGGAGGCCGTGCGGCGGGAGGCGAGGGACGCTATCGTCGTCCACTGGACGGAGGACCTCGCCTCCGCCACCTTTGGCCGCCGTACGTTGGACGCGCTCGGTCCGGTCCTGCGAGACTAGCTCGAGCGCTCCCACGGTTTCCTCTCATTCCGTCTGGTGCAGGTGTTGTCAGGCCACGGCTGTTTCGGCAAGCACCTGCACCGGATCGGGAGGGAGGAGACCCCGGCGTGCCACGACTGCGGCGCGGCAGAGAACACGGCTCAGCACACCCTCGAGGTGTGCCCGGCTTGGTCTGAGCCGCGCCGCAGTCTAACAGCGGAGATCGGACAGGACCTCTCACTTCCCGGCGTGGTCAACGCCATGCTAGAGAGTGAGGGGTCCTGGGCAGCTGTCGCCTCTTTTTGCGAGGATGTCATCTCGCAAAAGGAGGCGGCGGAGCGCGCGCGGGAGGACGACCCTCTCGATGCGCCGCTCCGCAGGCGCAGAAGAGGTCGGAGAAGACGCCGTCTTCTCCCTCCTCATGGTGGTGATGGGCGGGCGATAGGCGCGGGGGCGCTTCCGCCCGCATTGCACTCCACACCACCCTCGCCGGTCATTCCCAGCCCTCCCCCTGAACGGGGAGGACTTGAGGGGCCCGCCGCTTTAGGCGGGTTGTCGTCGGAGGAGGACTGGACGCTAAGGCTGCGCCGATCTCCCAGTCCTCTTCCACTCGGACGATGCAGGAATGCCGCTGGGTCGTTTTAGTGGGTATACCGGGTCAGCCCGGGGAGTCCCACATACCCCTCCCGTTCCCCCGATGGGCGGGTATGCGTAATGCATTTTATCCCAGCTTAAAAAAAAAAAAAAAAAAAAAAAGGGTAAGTAGGGTAGGGTAAGGTAGGGTAGGTAGGGTAGGCAGGGTAGGCAGGGTAGGTAGGGTAGCCAGTTGACGGGAGCGAAGCCGCGCGGGTCAGCTAGTAATATATAAAATTCCTACATTACTGAGTGAGTGACTAACAGACAACGCACAGCCGAAACTCCTGGTCGAAGAAAGCTGAAATTTGGCATGTAGGTTCCTTGAGGAGTGTAGGATTTCCTTAAATTCCCGTACGAAGTCGCGAGCAAAAGCTAGTATAACATAAAGCTGAAGAGTTAGTTTGTTTGGTTGAACGGGCTAATCTCAAGAACTCGGTGTCGGTACTGGTTCGAATTGAAAAGTCCTTTAATGTCGGATAGCCCATTTATCGAGGACGGCAATATAGGAACACGCTTAAGGTCCTACGCAGACCGGGACGGCATGGCAAGGGATTTTAATTTTTACTAATGGACATTCAACCGTACTGTTACAGAAATACGACATAAATTGCTATGCTTTAAAATGATGCCGTGGCATTGAAAGGGATTTTATCGCACGGCATTAAAAGACGCGCCACAGGCTCCCGTGGCGGGACGCCGTGGCATACTGCGGTAGGCAACGGCATGCCACGGACTCCGGCGCTCGTAGTGATATACTGCGGGGTGCGGCGGCGGCGGCGGCATGCCGTGGCAAAGTGCTGGAATGCCGCGGTATCTAAGCGGCCAGTGTGCGCTGACTCACGGCAAAATCCCTTGCCATGCCGTCCCGGTCTGCGTAGGCCTTAAGTTTTTTTTTAGGATGGGAAATCAACAAATGACTCCCGCACTGGGCGGAGCAGAAGGGAGTGTCAGACTTTTACTGACTGAAACCCATCCGTGTTCCTCCTGCCGCCCTTTGCGTTCCAGGGCCACGGTGACTCTTTTGAACAAATTCCGCAACCCTGGCTGGATATAGTATCCATCACGCTACAACCAATAGAAGCGGAGCATTAATGAAAATTGTGACGCAGACGAAGTTGCGCGGCTCAACTAGTCATAAAATATTTTAATATTTCAGTTGTGCGACAACAAAGATGGCGGCATAGCGTACAGAATACCTCTGAACGATGGCAACGCTATACCAGCAATGGGACTTGGAACCTTTCTGGGTTTTGACGAGGTAAGCCTGAATATTTAAAAAACCGCCCAAGTGCGAGTCCGACTCGCACACGAAGGGTTCCGTACCATAAACCTTAGTTTTTATTATTTTTTGTTATAGCGTCAATAGACATAAACAATCTGTGAAATTTTCAACTATCTACCTATTACGGCTCTTGAGATACAGCCCGCTGTCAGACAGACGGACGCACGGACAGCGGAGGCTTAGTAATAGGGTTCCGTTGGATACCCTTTCGGTACGGAACCCTAAAAACTATAAGGGTATGCGGTACAGGGCAGAGATATTATGGATAATTATGATATTTCGGATCTGAATACTTATTTGGATATAGGAATAAAATTATATCGGATAAGTAATTATTTCGGATTATCCGTTAGTTTCGGTAACGAATATTAATTAGATTAAAGTAAAAATAAACACAAATAGTATGTACCTAATAATTTGGTTTTATTTATAGGTTGTACTAGTCTAGGTTATCATTTGGTATTATTATCAGTCATAATTATAGGTAAGTAATGAAACATGTCGTTTTATTTAGACTCCGCCCATATACGAAACTTGTGAAACGTACCTATGCAGTTATGGTAACGGTTATATTTTCATTTCGGATATCCGATAGTTTCGGTTACTCTTACGGAGCTCCATAATATCCCTGTTACAAGATATTAATTCCCGTAAACCTGCATTGAATTGGGAGGATCCTCCGACCAGACGGTTTTTGTGTCGGTGGGTATGAGTTCAGTGACCCTTTTTAAGGTATTGCGTTTATTAGGGTTCCGTACCCGAAGGGTTACTAACGGAACCCTATTGCTAAGCCTCCGCTGTTCGTCCGTCCGTCCGTCTGTCTCTCAGAGGGCTGTATCTCAAGAACCGTAACAGGTACACAGTTAAATTTTCACAAATTGTGTATTTCTAATGCCGCTATAACAACAAATAATAAAAATTAAGGTTAATGGTACGGGACCCTTCATGTGCGATTCCGACTCGCACTTGGCTGGTTTTTTTTCTGTTACACGTCGTTGCATATTTACCATACCATTCATACTTTGGAACGCCTACAGAAATAAAGAAGCAACGATATTTAATTCGTAGTTACATTTGAATTTACTTATTTACCGATTTTTTTTAGAACGGTCAGAAGCCTGTTGAAGAACATGAGGTGGAATATCCGGTCACCTGGGCGTTAAAGGCTGGATACAGGTGAGAAAATTTTGTAATCCATTTGCTCGTTAAGGAAAGGGACCAAAGATACAGATCTCGTGTGAGTAAAAGAGATACGTCATTCATAGTCGATGGCTGGCTGATCAGACTGCCGGCAAGCGGTTCAAGACAAGTGCCTAGCTACCCACTATAGGCACTTGTCTTACCACCGGCGATCAGCGAGTAGCGAGTAAAACTTCGAACTCGAAACGAGTTTACGACCAGCAAGTAGCGAGTGAAAAGTTTCGATAATTTTGACGCTCGGCTTTCAGCTTGTGCTTTTGCGCAATACTCGCTCCGGCCCGCACTATCTGTAGATTACTGCTGTTTGGTGAGTACTAACCGCCAAGCGAGCATTGCCGAGCGAGTGTCGCTTAGCGAGTACAATCTTTGATCGACAGGTAAGAGCCGCTCGCCGGCAGTGTGAACAGTCAGCTATCGTCTATGAATGTATGTGTCTCTTTTACTCACACGAGATCTAAATCTTTTGTCATTTTCCTCAGCGAGCAAATAGTCGATAGCCACTCGCTTCCTCGCCAGCGGTGAGGCAAGTGCCTTACCGCCTGACCAGTAGCGTAGCGAGGGGGGAGCGGAGGGGGCGGCGCGCACCGGGTGACACCCGTTTAGGGGTGACACCCGACCGATCGTTGACTGGTTTTTATCACCGCTGGGTGTCACCCCTAGACTGATGTCGCAATGAGAGCCGTCCGAGGTGGGGTGTAAAAAATTCGAGCTCGCTTCGCTCGCTCTTACATTCTGCACTCTCTTTGTTCTCAGGAATTTCTCTGTGAAACTCAACAAATTACTATTTTTATGTGTGAACGATCAAAGGAAAAAAAAACCTTTCCGGGGTGCTTGAATTTTCGCGCTTGCTTCACTTGCTCTTATATTCTACCCTCAGTTTTCTTGCATCAGTCCATAAAGTTTTATTTAAGTATGAATGATCGGATTTTGACTACACGGTTGCTGGCGCAGTGGTTGAGCGATTGGCTACCGCGCTCCATGTCACGGGTTCGAACCCCGCACGAAACAAATATTTGTGTGGCCTACAGATAGTTGTTCCAGGTTGTTTGTGTATGTGAATTTATATGTTTGTGAATGCACCTACGATACTGGAGTAATTCGTAGTATGAATGAAAAAAATTTAATAGAATTTATCTTTATTGAGTATCCATGACTCAAATTTGATCCAAAGAAAATAAAACCTACCCGAGGTGGATTGCAAACATTTTTGACCCTCTCTTGTTTCTTGAAGTTGCTTGCGCCAGTCAACAATTTTGAGTTTAGACAATGATGAAATGAAAATCCAAATAACCTGAGATGATGAAAGAATATTCCTGAAAATAAACAGCTGCAGGAGCACCCTTCCAAAAAATGGCTTGCGACTGCCGAAACTATAACGAAAGGCGTAAGCCTAACTCATAATTTTTGGGGTGAAACCAAAGTATCCGCCCCGGGTGTCACCCATGCTAGCTACGCCACTGCGGCTGACTATCCTGTTTGGCTCGCAGGCTCGACTTAAACGGCCACTGGTGGCTGTCGCACGCTACTGCCACATTTTATAAGGCCTGTGAAACTCGCAAAACTCGAGGCAGAGGCCTTACACGCTCTCCCGCTGACCCGCGCAGCTTCGTCTGCATCACCGCTCCTCTTAGCCGAAGCGTAATGTTACATAGCCTATCTATAGCCTTCCACGATAAATGGGTTATCCAACACTAATTTTTTGTTTTTTTTTCGAACCATTAGTTCGTGAGATTAGCGCGTTCAACCAAACAAACAAACTCTTCTGCTTTATTATTATTAGTATAGAGTCAATAGGTTTGAGGAGCTCGTGGCTAGATAATAACAGTCCCACGGGTCGATCTTCAAGGTTAAGCAACGCTTGCCAAGGTTGGTCTGTGGATGGGTGACCATCACATACCGAGTTTCCTTCGTGCCTCGGAAAGCACGTTAAGCCGTTGGTCCCGGCTGTCATTTGTAGATCTTTGGCAGTCGTTACGGTTAGTCAGAAGCCCGTAAATCTGACTACAGTCTTGCCATGAAGAACCGTGTTACCCAATTAACGGGTTATGGAGGTCGGGTAGGCAGCCGCTCCTCGTAAAATACTGGTATTCAGCTAAATCCGGCTTGACTGGAAGCCGACCCCAATATAGTTGGGAAAAGGCTAGGCAGATGATGATCATCTGCCTAGCCACTTTTATAAACAGGCGTGATGTCATGTTGACAGGATGATCGACACTGCAGCTGCCTACCTCAATGAGGATCAAGTGGGGGCTGGAGTCAGGGCGTCTGGAGTACCCCGGGAGAATGTCTTCGTTGTCACTAAGGTAAGAACCACGAACCATTGCTCTTTGACTTTCAATCTGCCGAGTCTTTTCCCAACAATGTCGGGGTTGACTTCCAGTCCAGCCAGATGGAGCTAAGCACCAGCCAGGGGCGTAGCTCCCGCCGTGTCAGAGATCCCGTATCTCTGACACGGCGGGAGCTACGCCCCTGGC
Source organism: Lacanobia oleracea (assembly GCA_950371165.1). Classification (NCBI taxonomy): domain Eukaryota; kingdom Metazoa; phylum Arthropoda; class Insecta; order Lepidoptera; family Noctuidae; genus Lacanobia; species Lacanobia oleracea. The sequence continues at coordinate 14,596,328 of OX493413.1, forward strand.
TGGGCCCCTGGACTACAAAATCCACGAGGCGTGGACGCAACGCTAAATATTTAGTCCAACCGTCTCCTTCGTGGCCTGCTAGAACAATTCTGAGCTAGTAGGGCCTATTAACTTAAAAAAAAACAACACTCTTAAAAACGGGTCCCCAAAACACACACACAGGGCTCCCTTTGAGAATAAATAGTTACGCCACTAGTATCCGTTTCGTACATGGAACGAATGTCTATAGAGAAAGTGCAGAAACTATAGGTGGAGAAATGTCATTGTTAAGTATATTTTACGTCTAAATTTCGAAACGGCAACGCTATATGGCACAGTCTACTCTACTTCGCGCACGTTCCCCTAAACTGAGTGTGCAGGAACCGCAGGTGGCAGCACAGAAGCGTCAATGTCAAGTATTGACACCACTGAACCGTAAAGTTTCGAATATGCGACACTAGATGGCATAGTCAACGCCGTGCATGTTCCCATCCAACCATAAAAGGACTGGTGTCGGATGATCAGGGCCCCAAGTCTGCTATTTTTTATAAATTCGTCATTCCAACACGACCCCATTGTCATTTTTCTAAAAAAAAAAAAAAAGAAGATGACGATAAAAGTTCGTAATCTGCTAATTCATAATGGTCGATCACTGGTCGGTCAAATGGTCTCGTAATAGAATCGTGGTAGAAAGACCTTTTCGTATTGCCATTATTATAAAACCCGTTAGCATATTTACGAAAAACTACTAGGTACTAAATTTGAACATTAAGTTATGCCAGATTTATTATATATATATTTTTACAAATTATTTATTCATTTGTCATAATGTACGAGATTACCATTCTATGCCATTTCTTTCAATGGAGTGTCAGTGGTTGACCATTGGAAAGTCATAATGACGCTTTTAGATTGGTAGATTACCAAACTTGTCAAAATCAAAAATTATGAAATCAATGATAGACCATTCTGACACTATTGTAATAGCAGACTTGAGGCCCTGGTTATTCGTGGACGGTTCGTGGTAGCGCCATCTATCCATGCATAATAATATGCCTTGCATAGTAACAAAGTGTTTCCAGTGACGGATCAACTGCAGGGTGTGGATGTGGAGCTGAGTCACAAACCATGCTCCACCTCCTATCTAGCCCTCTGTGCCCCAAAACATGCATCCGAAGTGATATATGTGCTACCACCAACGATACGTGGAAATGGCAATATTTTAGGCCACCCAAAGTTTAACAACTGTCGTGCAAGCGAAACGAAGAAGAAGAATATACGAGTAGGTACCGTGTCTCCTCCGTACTTCGAAAAACATGTTATGCCATGGACTGTTAGGATGGTACCCCATCTTCAGAGCGACCTCAGCAAGCTTTGCTTAACCTTGAAGATCGACCCTTGCGACTGTTATTATGTTTAGAACGAGCTTCAGAAAAATTATAACACATAACAATTGTATCAATATTTTTGCAGCTCCCTCCCAACGAATCTCGAGATGTGGTCTCTTCACTCAAGAACTCTCTGGCTCGCCTCAACATGTCTTATGTAGATCTGTACCTCATTCATAGCACGGTCGCATTCAAGGTAAGTAGTTCATATTGTTTTATTAACCGATTTCAAAAAAAGAGAAGGTTCTCAATTCGGTTGTATTTTTTGTGCTTGTTACCTCATATCTCCGTCATCTATGAAGCGATTTGAAAAAAAAAAACATGTTTTATCTGAAAGGATAAAATGCCCGATTGGTCCCATAGAAATTTTGAAAAAATCGATCAGGAAGTTTGAGTTATCAAAATAGCTGGAATTCGTTTACTTGGATGAAGGTTTTTTGTCATCCAAATAATTAAAATAGCGTATTAAGATTTTCTGCCGTCGCTCGCTGGGTCGCTATTATTTACTAGCCACCCTCCCGACACTAGAAATTACTATCACAGTCCGATGGGAAGGCAATTCGAATTGGGACCAATCAGGTGCAGGACCGAAACTCTTGCCACACTCTGAGCTGCTTCTACGAAAGTCCTAATGGTAAATCTGAGTAACACTTTTTGCCCGATTTGGGAATCGAATCTGTAGGTGCAGCGGTGAGGTTTGTGAAAACTTAGGTTTAATATTTATTCATCCGACATGAGTTGAATAGACTCTGTGTCTATTAAATTCATGTCGGATAAATATAACGAAATCTTATGTCAACTTCGCCAAACTAAATCGGAAAATACTGCTTTTAAGACTCAAATCAAAACACTGGAACAAAAAGTTGAGATTCTGGAACGTAATTCAAAGGCGTCAACCCTGGAACTTAGAAATAGGAAACCCAATTAGAGGATAAATACGCATTAATTAGCTTAGTAAAAAGTTTTGGTGATATATTGAATGTTGAGGCACTCGACACAGACGTAAGAAACATATACAGGTAAAAGAAATATCCAAACAAGACTGCTCCTATTATAGTGAAATCTTGTTCTACCTCACTTAAAGAAAATTTAGTTAAGTCTTCTAAAAAGTACAACAAGGACCAAACTAAAGAAAAACTTAACTCGACCCACCTAAAGCTGAACGGCGCGGCGTAGCTATCTTCATATCTGAATCGCTCACCACCTGCGCAAGCAAGTTGTTTTATCTAGCTCGACAGTACGTGAAAAATCATAAGAACGCAAGTTGCTGGACTGCATTTGAAAGGGTATATATTCGCCAGAATGAAGATGACTCGTCTACGCTGCTAGTCTAATCTGTAAGTAACCATTCCGATATCGAGTTTCACCTGAGTGAGATAACTCACAAAGTGAACTTTATTGCACACAACATAAAAGTCTTATGTTTGGACTCACCTCGGATTCCGCTGTCGAGACATGAAAATGTTGTTACAGAATAGCACTACTGATCTCTCAAGAGGAGGACTTATCTATGCTAAAACCAGAATGGCTAATATTTCCGTCGTGGCTTGCATTATTAAATAATAAACTTTAATATTTAATTTATGTGTGGACCAAGGAGTCTTTTCGGATATAATGAAATATAGTAAGGTTATACCACTATTTAAATCGGGCGACAGCAAAGACACCAATAAATAGACCTGTATCTGTTTTGCCGGTTTTTAGCAAAGTGTTTGAAAAAGTAATGCTCAATCAGATGCTCAATCATTTTAACATCAATAAAATCTTACACGATCAACAGTATGGTTTTGCCAGGGGTCGTTGTACGACTGACGCTGGTGCCACGTTGTTAAAACACGTATATTCAGCGTGGGAAGAGGCACAAGATGCCATAGGAATCTTTTGTGACCTCTCCAAGGCATTTGATTGTGTAAATCACGAAACCTTGCTCCTAAAGCTAGGACATTACGGACTAGGTAAACTTGCACTCAGTCTAATAAAATCTTACTTAAATGATAGACAGCAGCAAGTTCAAGTAAATGGTGTCAATTCACGGGGTTTAAAAGTCAAAATGGGGGTACCACAAGGCTCGATTTTGGGTCCTTTCCTCTTTCTAGTATATATTAATGATCTACCCCATCTTTTAAAAAATCAACCTCATATGGTATTATTTGCTGATGATACGTCCTTAATTTTTAAGATAGATAGACGTTCCATAAATCTTGACGACGGAATTAACGCCCTACAGCAGGTCCGAAATTGGTTTACTGCTAATAATTTAGTATTAAATGGGAAAAAAACTAAATGCATCAGATTTGCCTTACCGAACGTTAAAATAAATGATTGCGACATAGTACTGAACAAGGAGAAACTTGAATTCGTCGAAAACACGGTTTCCTGGGGATTACGCTTGACTCAAGGCTACAATGGGGTCCTCATTTAACATCTCTTGCGGGACAGCTCAGTTCAACAGCATACGCTATCAGAAAAATCCGTCAATTTACTGATATAGATACCGCGAGGCTGGTCTATTTTAGTTACTTTCATAGTATCATGTCTTACGGTATCTTATTATGGGGACGTGCTGCAGACATCGAGTCTATATTTATCCTGCAAAAAAGAGCCATCAGAGCCATTTACAATCTCCGTCGGCGTGATTCCCTAAGAGAAAATCAATACATTTACGAAAATATTATGTATGTTCGGAAAAATCTTCATCGTTTTAGCAAGATTAGTGACAGGCATAATTTTAATACTAGAAATAGGAACAAATTAGATCAACCCCGATTCAGATTGGCCAAAGTACACACTTCTTTTATGGGGTACTGTGTTAAATTTTATAATAAAATACCAGTTGATATTCTCGAACTGAATGAGAGAAAATTTAAAGCATGCATAAAACGCACACTATGTAGACAAGCGTATTATAAACTGGAAGATTATATCCTCGATAGAAGCGCTTGGCTAAATGCTGGTCCTTCTCCACAGTCACAGCTGCTTAGGTCCACTTTTTAGGTTTTTGTGTTTGGGAGAGATGCTCGCTCTCTTTTTTTTTTGGAGGTACTTACATTATTTCGTTTACTTATTGTTGTGTACATACAAATTATATTATTATTATAATTGCTTGTTTATTCTTTTTGATGTAAGAACTTAATCGTTGTCTTTATTAATTTGTTTTTCATTATTTGGTCATTGACAACCATAGTTTTGTGTAAAGTAGAAGCATATTTTTCAAATTTTGGAAATGTGAGTACCATGAAGCCATTTGCATTTTATGTGATTAGTTATAGTTTTACTTGTTGGACATGAACGAGCATGGTGGTTGAGAGCATGTCATGCTCACTCAATATCTCGCTGATGGCGGCGCGTGGGTTGGATCATTCGGTTCCCTTCGAAATGGTTGAGCTGAAAGGTGCCGATACACGCGTCATGTTCATGAACGGGCGCCGTCGGTTGAGACTGGTCATTTCTTAACTGTCATTGGCTCAATTTAATCTTTATATTTTAAATTCTTATAATAAGCCCTTTTTTTCCTTTGCATTGTCCTCACATGCAGAAGCAACAAGTATACTACTCTGTCAAGAAAGTACCGGGAAAAGATCAATAATACACAAAATGTCTGTTATTCATCCAAATTTATTTTATCACCTTCAAAGTATGCTCCTTTAGAAACGATACACTTGCGCCAACGAATAATCCATTCATCAAAACATTTTTTAAACGCTGCTTCCGGAATTGAGTTCAGTTCTCGCCGCGAATTCTCCTTTATGTCTTCTATCGATTGAAAACGGGTGCCACGAAGTGGTAATTTGAGTTTAGGAAAAAGAAAAAAGTCAGCAGGAGCCATATCTGGTGAATATGGTGGTTGCTGGATGGTATTTGTTGAGTGTTTGGTTAAAAATTCGTTCACAATGATAGCCTTGTGCGAAGGCGCATTGTCGTGGTGCAAAATCCAAGAATTTTCTTTCCACAAATCTGGCCTTTTTACGCCGCATAACGCTCAAATAATATTCTTTATTTACCGTTAGACCTTCCGGTAAGAATTCAGAGTGCACAACACCGCGATAGTCAAAGAAAACAGTCAACATGACTTTGACTTTTAATCGACTTTGGCGTGGTTTTTTCGGTTTCGGTTCAGTTGGAAGGCGCCACTCCGAAGCTTGTTGACTAGTTTGCATGTCAAACTCGTAAACCCACGTCTCGTCACCAGTAACAATGCGTTTCATGAATGTTGGGTCCGAACTGACTCGTTCTAGCATGTCCTCAGCGACTTTCATGCGATTGAGTTTTTGGAGAAAATTCAGATCTTTTGGGACTAGCCGAGCAGCAACATGTTTCATACCCAAATGATTATTTAAAATGATACGGATCGACTCGTGAGATACAGAAAGTTCGGCGGCTATCTCTTTCAGAGTTGAATGGGGATTTTCAATCACTATTTCCTTCACTTTTGCGATGTTAACTTCAGTTGCAGACGTGACGGCCTACCAGAGCGAGGCAAATCATCCATCACATCTCGACCGCTTTTGAACGCTTTGAACCACTCATAAGCACGAGTTTTTGATAAAGTCGATTCACCGTAAGCCTTCTGTAACATTTTCAGTGACTCCGAACACGAAATTCCATTGGCGATGCAAAATTTAAAACAAACTCTTTGTTCGATATTTTTGTCCATTATGAAATTCGCAATACACACTATATATGATATTACTAAAACCAGCACTGTATTTAATATAAATAACAGATGCAACTCAAACTTTAAGCGGAGTTTGAGTTGCATATCATAATCACCAAAAACTCAATCGCATGAAAGTCGCTGAGGACATGCTAGAACGAGTCAGTACGGACCCAAAATTCATGAAACGCATTGTTACTGGTGACGAGACGTGGGTTTACGAGTTTGACATGCAAACTAGTCAACAAGCTTCGGAGTGGCGCCTTCTAACTGAACCGAAACCGAAAAAACCACGCCAAAGTCGATCAAAAGTCAAAGTCATGTTGACTGTTTTCTTTGACTATCGCGGTGTTGTGCACTCTGAATTCTTACCGGAAGGTCTAACGGTAAATAAAGAATATTATTTGAGCGTTATGCGGCGTTTAAGAGAGCAAATTCGACGAAAAAGGCCAGATTTGTGGAAAGAGCATACTTTGAAGGTGATAAAATAAATTTGGATGAATAACAGACATTTTGTGTATTATTGATCTTTTCCCGGTACTTTCTTGACAGAGTAGTATGTAACTTGGAATTTTGTAAAACAGAACATGATTTAAAAGAGTGTCCGTGGAGTTTCTTGCGCGTTCTTCTCCATAGAGATCTACGCTTTGGAACGTGCAAATAGCTTCCATGTTTTTTACTGACCGACCTTGACGTTTCAAAAGAGCCTGTGAATGGTTTATTTGAAATAAAATGCTTTGAATTTGAATTTGAATTAAATTTATCCTGTCTTAATGAACCTGGTTTTAAATACTGCAGCAAAAACGGATTTGTAACACATTATTCTATCATTCTAAAATACATGGAAGTGTTTATGACTCTGTATATAACTCTGAGTTTGCAACAATTTTAACATACCATTAGATTTAAAATGTTATTACTCACAAAGCTACACTTCTATTCATCATCATCTGCCTAGCCTTTTCCCAACTATATTGGGGTCGGCTTCCAGTCAAACCTGATTCAGCTGAATACCAGTGTTTTACGTGGAGCGGCTGCCTACCAGACCTCCACAACCCATTAACTATGTAACACGGTACTTCTTGGCAAGACTGGAGTCAGATTTACTGGCTTCTGACAATCCGTAACGACTGCCAAAGATCTACAAATGACAGCCGGGACCAACGGTTTAACGTGCTTTCCGAGGCACGAAGGAAACTTGGTACATTAAGATGTTTACCCATCCATAGACCAACCTTGGCAAGCGTTGCTTAACCCTAAAGATCGACCCGTGCGGCTGTTATTATTTAACCACGAGCTCCTTCTATTACACACACTTATAATTCTAAATTATACAATAAAATACATATCTATATAACAAATACATATATCATCTAATACACATTACTAAAGTGTTTTGTTTGTTTTAATTTGCATACCCACATTTTTAGCAAACATTTTCTGTACTAAAGTATACAATAAAACACAACTTATACAACAAATACAAATATTATCCTATACACATTAATAAAAAAATCTTTTTTACAAAAAGTCGGTGTTTTTGGTTATTTTTTCGTTTTTGACACCGACTTCCGAAATTTATGTTTTTTTCTTTCTTCCGAAGTTATTTTGTTCCTTTTAATGTTTTGTTTTTGGAAGTCGGTTGTATTTTTGTAAAAAAGTTTTTTATTTTTCACTTTTTCGTGGTACCTAGGTACCTGCGTACCCATTAACAGCGTACCAGCGCAATGTTATGTTAAGAACTGGTGTAAACACTAAAAAAAACATGCGATTTCAGCAAACCCGATCCCTTTGCTATCATTTATTGAAGAGTTCCGTTGCCTATCTCCGAAGTTCTTCGTCAGATCTTCACCAAATAGAATCCGGACCAATCCAGGAAAATACTCTTTCAAACAAAAAAAGAATCATCCAAATCGGCTGACAATTGGCGAAAGTATCGCTGAACAAACGTTTTTCATGGGATCTTATCATCAGATCCTAATTTAAACCTTTCATCATCAGCTCAGCAACATGAAATGAAGATTACTAGGCACAAATATCTGATTTGCGTTAGAAAGTTCATGAAAAACATTGTAAGTATGTGCCTATAAAATTTGAGGGTTGCCTTCGATTTTCGTGAGATCCCATCATCAGATTCTTCAGACCAATTGAGAAGTATACCCTTTTAGATGAAACAAAAATTTTTCAAATCGGTTCATAAATGACGGAGTTATGAGGTAACAAACATAAAAAAAAGATACAACCGAATTGAGAACTTCCTCCTTTTTTTGAAGTCGGTTAAAAAGTGTTTTAAGCATATCCACATTTCAATTTTATTTACTATAGCAAACATCTACTATTCTAAATTATACAATAAAATATATACCAGGAAAATAAATACATTTAATATTCTATGCACATTAATCAAATATAATATCTCACGACAAAGATCTATATTACCAATCACTGTCATATCGTATTGCTCCTTATTTTGCGGAATAGGCTGTACTTGTCTTGTTTAATTTCATTGGCACCAAAATTATTTTCACTGTCATTGCAAACCCCAACATTCGATACCACAAGTAACCTAATGAGGGATGTTGACCAATTTGATATATCTGTCCAAATTTCATGTGACCCCGAACAATACAACTCGTATCTGAAAAATTCTTTAAAGGTTCTAGAGCAGAATATTCGTAGCCTAAACTGTAACTTTCAAGAATTACACGTTCTGCGCAGTAGGCTGCGACTATCCTGTGATTTATTGTGCTCTCAGAATACTGATTATCGCACGTTGTAAACTTATCACTACTCCAGGGATATGGTTCATACAAAACAAGTGACAATTACAACCAAAGCGACGGTGTAGTTGTCTACACAAAAGAAAGTCTGGAATGCAATGTAGAGGAATCAGCAATATGGGAAGCAAATTATTTGACGATGAAAATAAAAACTGAAACCATATTAATTGCAATTTATAGGCCCCCCTAGTTTTAAATCACCTGACTTATTTCTGAATTCATTACATAATTATTTTCTGCAAGCGTATCTTCATTTAAATTTTTTATCACCGTTGGTGATATAAATATTGACCTTGTGGAAATTGGTCCCGCAACCACAGCGTATCTGGATACCGTTGCCTTCCATGGACTTCTCCCAGCTATTAATACTTCCACCAGAGGTAAGACTTGCCTGGACCATGTAATACTGAAAACAAAGCTAGACGCGTTCACATTTTCCTTAGGTACTAGCATTACCGATCACGAAGCAGTCTTATTCTGTTTAAAAATCAATGTCACCAAGAAAAAACCTATAAAGATGAAAATAAATTCTAAATTCAACGCAAAAAAAACAGATGTAATAAAGTAAACTTTGACGAAACATATCAGGAATCAAATTTTAATACCGCTACGTATAATTTTATTAACATAATGCAACTTTTAATAGCAAACAACTCAATCAAACGACAAATCCCTAGAAATTATAATTAAACCCTGGATAACTCCTGGTATGTTACGCTGCATCCACACCAGAGACAGAATGCACAAGAAGATAAAAACAAATAAGAACGACGTCATATGGAAATTATCGTACTTGAGATACCGGAACTACTGCAACAACCTCTTAAAAAACAATATGAGAGAGATCAATTGCTAATGTTAAAAAACAATTCGAAAAAACTTTGATCTGCTATTAAAAGAATAACCAACAACAATAGTACAAAACAGTTACCACTCCAACTATTACAAATCAATAAAACCCCGGAAGAATCAATAAACAAAGCTAATGAATATTTCTCGGATATTGGTAAACTTTTCTCCAGCATGATACCCCCACATACACATATTCCTCCATTTAATAAAGTCACTTACCCACCACTAAATTCTTTTGTTCTCCTTCCCCCTGATATCGAAGAAGTTGAAAGAACAATTCAACTATTAAAAAGTGACTGCTCGCCTCGTTGGGATCAGATTAGTGCTGAGGTCACCCAATTCCATAACACCTGTTATCACTAACTTAATAAATCGCTGTTTTCTTTCTGGAGAATTTCCCCTCGCGTTAAAAAAAGCTGTAGAGTTGCTGGTGGAATAAAAGGTCCCGTTGACGTTTAGTCATACATTTATTAATACTGGCAACTATGGTACAGTTACAGATAATTAATTAAATGGCAACCCTAAGTGAGGAGTGAAAGGGACTACGTGGCTAACGCCCTTCAAACCTCCCTAGCTGATTAATTCCTGAAGACCGCTAGGCTATCGAACAGGAATTAGTCTTACTTAGGCTCAGAATTGGCTGCGTGGCTACCGAACTCTGTTCCTCTATCTAGTCGAATGATCAAATGTTCCAAGGCGTCGCTCCTTATTAAGTTAGCCAAGGCTTGTATGTGTGCACAATATCTACACATATTCGTGTGGTTGTGATGCGAAGATTCACGAGCGGCGCCGCGCCGATCCACACTGTTGTGCTCGTTCTCACCGACGACGGGTAGTGTTACACGCATGCAACACTAGATGGCGATGGTAGTCCGTTACAAAGCTATAATACACCCAATACATAAGGCGGGCGATAGAGACAACGACAACAACTATAGGCCAATTGCGATCTTAACTGCGTTATCAAAGATATTTGAACGCATTATAAACATCAGGCTTACCAAATACTTCGAAAAGCATAACTTGTTCTCCAATACGCAGTACGGTTTTAAAGCTGGTCGTTCAACTGACAATGCAGTAGTTGACCTTGTTAACTATTCAGTCAAAAACTTTATAACAAAAGTAAGTGTTTGACTATATTCCTCGACCTAGCAAAAGCCTTTGATACTGTCTCTGTCCCTCGCCTTGTGCAAAAGTTGGAAGACCATGGCATTAGAGGCGTACCATTGGCGTTACTTACAGATTATCTGACAAGTAGGACCCAATCAATAAAAATAGGCGAATACATCAGCAGCGAACTATCAGTTGAATTTGGAGTGCCACAAGGCAGTATATTGGGTCCTACTTTTTTCTGTGCTACATTAATGAGCTCTGTACTCTAAAAATTTAAAAGTGTCGCATCTTCACACATGCAAATGATACTGCCCTTACTTTTTCTGCAGACTCATGGAATGGCCTTTTTTAAGTCGCACAGGATTTTTCAACACCGTGTGTCATTGGCTGTCATAAAATTTTCTTACTTTGAATGAAAACAAAACCAAATACTTTGTATATTCAATTCGCAATGAATTTAAAGTATCTAACCTTAACCGTAATATTTTTGCGCACAAATTTAACTTTCCTCCAACTTTAAACTGTAACTGTCCTAATATTAATTGTACTAAATGTCTCAAGTATCTTGGAATTGAAATTGATGCTAATTTAACTTTTGAAAACCACACAGAATATCTGTCTAAAAGAATAAGAAAGCTCACATATATTTTTAAATAACTCCGTAATATAGCAGACAAACAGACGATGAGGATGATATACGAAGCTCTGGTCCAATCGATTATTGGCTACTGCATCACCACATGGGGTGGAGCATATAAAAGAAAACTCATTGCTGTTGAAAGAGCCCAAAGGCTGATCCTAAAAGTAAGCTTATTCAAGCCTCGTATTTCCTCCACCAAAATGCTTTATGAGGAAGCGCAGGTAGTAACCGTACGGCAGCTTTACATATTGCATACTGTTCTTCTTCAACACTCCAACTTATCGATAGAAAGGAGAACACAGGTAACCCTCACCAGAAGAAACTACGCAATATGTCGGACCACTGCGGTTAATACTTCTTTCGCGCAAAGATTTTTTTTCATTCCGAGCATGCATATTTTATAATAAACTAAATAAAATTATTATAATAGCAAACTGTCGCAAAATGGAATGTAAGAATAAAATGGTTACTAAACCTAAACTATGTAGAAACTGAAAAACTACTTGTTGTAGCTAAATAGCAATGTGCATATTATACCATGAGAAGTATTAATATTTTCTTAATAATAGGTCTTTACCCATGAAATTGCCGTTTTGTATGAAAAAATTTAAGCGAATTTTTTTCATGTATTTTTTATTTGTATTAATCGAAGTAATCACCCATGCAATCGATGCCCTTCTTAAAGAAATCAGCTGGACGGGAGGCAACAAATTCTTCAAAGGCATTTTGTACTGCCTCTCGGGTATTGAATTTTTTTCCCGCCAAGAAGTTATCCAAATTCTGGAAAAAGTAGTAGTCTGTAGGCGCAAGGTCTGGTGAATAGGGCGGATGACGGAGAGCTTCCAACCCCAGTTCTTGCAACTTGGAGACCGTCTGCTGTGCAGTATGAGGTCACGCGTTGTCGTGCAGGAGCAGCGGAGACGAGCGATTGACCAATGCTGGTTGGAAATGTGCCCGCTTCTCCATCATTGTATTCAGTTCTTCACAGTACACATCTGCAGTAATGCTCACCCCGTTTGGTAATAAGCTGTAATGAATCACACAGGCGCTAGACCACCAAACAGTGACCATCACTTTTCTAGGGGTAAGTTTTCGTTTAGGGCATTGTTTTGGTGCTGAACCAGGATCCAACCAACTTGCTGAGCGCTTGCGGTTATCAAACAGAATCCATTTTTCATCGCAGGTAACAATGCGGTTCAAAATTCCTTCATTTGTGTGTCTGTTGAGCAGTGCAAGGCACGTCTCGACGCGTACTTCGCGCTGGCGATCATTGAGTTCGTGGGGCACTCATTTGTCAAGCTTTTTTACCTTGCCAATTTGACGCAAATGGACCAATATTGTTTTGACGCTAACGTCGAAAGCTGCTGCTAATTCAGCCGTAGATTGTGTATCATCAGCTTCCACAATCGCCTTTAATTCGTCATTGTCGACCAAAGTCTTCGGACGACCGCGAGGTTTTTTCAGGTCGAAATTTCCAGAACGGAAGCGAGCAAACCAATAACAGGTGGTGCGTTGGTTTGTAGTGTTAGCTCCGTAAACGTCGTTGATGTTGCGTGCCGCTTGTGCCGCGTTGCTGCCACGACGGTATTCATATTCCATAATTACTCGAATTTTTAACGTATCCATGATGACGAAACAGATTGAAATGCGATGAAAATGTAACACTAATCAATAAACAAATGACTACTTTTGGAAAAAAAACACCATGTTATTAAAATAAAATTAATTTAAAATTATAATTCTTAGCCAAACAAAAATTATTTTGATTTGAAATGGCCAGTACTGCAGAACGGCAATTTCATAGGTAAAGACCTAATAATTTGTTTATTAATTTATGATATTTGGCGCATGTTTCATGCTATCTGGGTGGCCAACTGAATGGAAAGTTACCCGGTGATGGTGGGTAGGTATATGAACATTATAATATTTTCTTTTTCTTCTTTTTTATTTATAAACACTTATATAAAAACGTATTATACACACACACACACACACACACCATCGCACTGATTACACGTTGATAATCTTTTCTGTTCAGGATGTGATGGAGCTCTGAAATACAGGCCTTGGCTTAGTTCAGACTCCAGATCTCCACAAATTACAATTGTTTTGCCATACTTCCTAAAATAAACATTTATTATTAATTTCATCATTATTAAAAAAAAATGATTTAAAGTTGAGGATTATCTATACTAACTAGTAGTTGCGAACCACGCGACTTCGTCTGCTCCGCTCCTATTGGTCTTAGCGTGATGATATCGCTATAGCCTTCCTCTATAAATGGGCTATCTAACACTGAAAGATTTTTTCAAATCGGTCAGTAGTTCCTGAGATTAGCGCGTTCAAGCAAACAACCAAAAAAACTCTTCAGCTTTACATATTAGTATAGCTGAATATATAAAGCTAAAGAGTTTGTTTGTCACTTTTGATGATATATCAGTGAGAAAAGAAATATCTATCGATCAGTGTTTGAATTCGCAAACACTGATCGATAGATATTTTCAAAATCGATAGAAAAGTTCAAAATCAATCAGATGTCGGATAACGGCATTTTAGATATACAACGGCAGTAATGCACTTTGCGTTTCAGTGCCGTGGTGACTCTTTCGAAGTAATTTTGCCATAGGGTGCATAGGCACTTGCAACATGCTACATCTGCCAGCTTTTTCCCAACTATGTTGGGGTCGGCTTCCAGTCAAACCGAATTACGCTGAATAGCAGTATTATACGCGGAGCGGCTGCCTACCAGACCTCCACAACCCATTAACTGGGTAACACTGTACTTCTTGGCAAGACTGGAGTCAGATTGCTGGCTTTTGACTATCCGTTACGACTGCCAAAGATCTACAAATGACAGCCGGGACCAAGCCGGGCGTCGTCGCTTAACCTTGAAGATCGACCCGTGCGGCTGTTATTATCTAGCCACGAACTCCTCGCCCTTGCAACATGCTTACTACGTGCTAACTCACGTTGACTCGTCACATCTGTAAAGACGTCACGTTATGCCTATTTCTCGATATTACCCGATCTACATGCCTAAAACAATTTAAAAAATATTCAAGATCGCTTTTCGAGATTCTCGATTTGCCGATAAGAGTATACAGGTGGATTTTTAAGACGGGGCTGGTACCTCAACGATTGTAGAGGTATTGTAACTACAGGAAAACGTTTTTGGGAAAATGGCCTCAGGGTCGAAGGTCTTGAAAAAGAGTAATTCTTTTAGAAAGAAAGAAAAAGTATTTATTGCCACAGAACAGACAGACATACAAATTTTAAACGTTAACTAAAATTCCTGAACATAGTTCAGAAAGTACCGAGCCCTAAATTTTGAATAAAATAAAGATAAATCTTTACCTTATATTCAAAGCTTTACCTATAGATTAGAGAAAACTTGTAAGAAGTCTTTGATCTTAAATATGTATTACTTGTCCCTTTTGTATGCGAGCCCATGGACTCGCACCACTTAAGACTGTTTTTTTCAAAATCTTTCAATTCAGTTTCTATGATACAATAATATCGTAGTTTTCTGGGCGTCACTTTAGGTACGAAATGTTCAAAGCCTGACAATCTCCATTATGGACAATCGCGATTCTCTTTTATTCCTGTACCTAAAACACAAAGGTCAAGATTAAAAATAAATCCATCCTGTTTATTAATTGCATGAGAAAAGGTACCGAAGAAGAAATTGATACGCAAATTCAACAATGTCTTGAATTTTCCAATCATTGAACTTCAAAAACCCCGATGTAGATAAGATCATATTTAAACGATATTTAATTAAAAAGATAACAATCAATTTTATTAATTTCTTATCTATTGCATCTACCTGTTTTGTTTTTTTAAATATTTATCTGCAATAATATCCTTAGGTATTCAATGTTTCATAGATTTAAATATAGAAAATGATTCGAACTTTTTTGAACTTTGAAATTGTAAAATGGCGTTGCATTGCATGATTTGAATGATTTTATCACATTTTCAATTTTAATTGCACAATATTTTACGAGGGTTACCTTTGAGTAAAATTGGCTAGATATGTAAATACCTATAGTACACCTATCTAGGTTATATCTACGTTACGAGAGATATTGGGGTCAGTCAGTCTTTGATCTCACTCTTAGTAAAGTTTCTCCATCTTCTGCCAGGCTTTTTCCCAACTATATTGGGGTCAGCATCCAGTCAAACCAGATTCAGCTGAATACCAGTATTTTACGTAGAGCAACTGCCTCCTCAACCGTTTAACTGGGTAACACGGTAGTTCTTGGCAAGACTGAGAGTCAGATTTACTGGCTTCTGACAATCCGTAACGAATGCCAAAGATCTACAAATGACAGCTTTTCTGAGGCACGGAAAAAACTCGGTATGTTTGGATGGTCAGCCATCCACAGATCAACCTTGGCAAGCGTTGTTTAACCTTGAAGATCGACCCGTGCGTGCCGTGTGCCGTGTCGTTTGGTTTATCCATATTCCATAGAAATACCTTTCAAGGTTCCTGCTGACTTTTGCATTTGAATTTACGTCTTCCAAAATGTGAGCGAACGATCAAAGTGGTCATAGATGACCGCTCATTGGTTCATATGGATGCCGGTGTTCCTCAGGGGTCTGTTCTTTCTGCGACTCTATTTCTGCTGCACATCAACGACTTGCTGCAATCGGATACGCAGACGACAGCACAGTCTCAGAAAGATACATATCCAGTGCAAGAGCCAGCAGAGATGAAACAGGTACTCTTAGAGAAGCTATGGTGAAGCGAATGAATGTGATCTTAAATCTCGTTTCCCAAAGGGGCTACGATTATCTGGTCAAATTCACTGCTCTTACAAGTACAACACAAGCGTGTCTCTTCACTGCCAAAAGGAGTCCATTTCAGTTATCTCCAACTTTTGAGGTGCTCCTGTACCTGCTACCGACCGCCTAGAGCTTTTGGGTCTGGAGTTGACCTTGACGTCTAATCTCAACCTCGGCTCAAACATTAAATCAGAAGGGCAGACTGCAGCCAAGTAGCTGAGCATCCCTACATCCTAAGACCAAAATAGAGTGCGGCTTTATTTCACATCTAGACAGCTTCTGAGTCTTCACAATGCACAAGTCCGTTCCTGTAAGGAGTGTTGCAGCCACTTATGGGGTGGCTCAGCACATTACCAGCTTTCATTACTTCGGAGAGTGTGTAATTACGATAATTGATTTGGTAGTTATGAGGGAACAGATGAACATACAAACACACATACCGATCAACCACATAACCCTCCTCCGTAGTCGGGTAAAAAATACTACACTGTGGTACGTTTTTTTTTACTATTAATAGGCACGCGCTTGACCACTATCTCACCTGATGGTAAGCGATGATGTGGTCGAAGATGGAGCACGCTTGCCTAGAAGTAACCTATTCACTCTTGACTTAAAGACTCCCAGGTTGTAGCTATCGGGAAACACAGACTCCGGCAGGGAATTCCACTCCTTAGCTGTACGCATTATGAATGTGTTCCCAAAACGTTTTGTGCGTGTGGGTGGGATGTCCACCATGTACCGGTGGCGCATCGCCGTTCGTCTTGTGGTCCGATGATGGAAAGGGCTTGGCGGAATTAAATTATGCAATTCCGTCGCACATTCCCCAAAATGCAACCGGTAAAAAACCGACAAGCTAGCAACTCGTCGTCGATGCTCAAGACTTTGGAGCTTCGTAGCAACGAGCCTCTAATTGCCAATGATCCTCTTGGCTCGTTTCTCAATTGACTCAAGGGCATCAAGCTGGTATCTGGCAGATCCGTCCCAAAGATAAGAGCAGTATTCCATACACGATCGAACTTGCGCTTGATAGAGTTTGAGCAGCTGTTCCGGCGTGAAGTACCGTCTAACCTTTGCTAGGATCCCCAACTTTCTTGCAGCCACTTGAGCTTTTGCCTCTATGAAAGGGCCAAAATTGAGAGTAGATGTTAATGTAACCCCAAGAAGTTCAAGTTGGTCGGTTATCGGCACTGTTGCACCTCGGAAAGATGGAGCTGGGTGGAATTGGCTCCTTTTGGCGGAAAATTACAGTACCTCCAACAAATAAATATTTAAAATAAACTGTTGTTATAACCTTCTTTTTCTTCTCCAGCCAGATGACAGCGGTTTCGATATCGTAGACTACCTCGACACCTGGAAGGGCATGGAGGAAACCAAGAAGCTGGGCCTGGCCAAGTCCATCGGCATCTCCAACTTTAACGTCAGCATGATTGAGCGGCTACTAGCCAACTGTGAGGTCAAGCCTGCTGTGCTGCAGGTTGAGGTGAGGAAGTTGAGACTGGTAGCGTCAGGCAGCATCTAGTTGTCTGGCATTTTGCTGAACTGGACCTATTTGGTGCAGCCACACAGCACACGATGTTTTTGTTTTTGAAATCAATTTGCATTTCCTTTTGTTGTTACAAACATTGTGTGATTCCGTGTGTGCCAAATAAATTAGTTTTCTTTCTTTCTTTCTTTGGTATCAAAATATTTTTCTTTTTTCCGCAAATGCAACGACCCACCCAAGCTTTGCCCAGGTCGCATTACTTACGCAAACATTCATCATCATCAGATTAGCCAGCACTGTTGAACGTAAGCCTCCCCCAAAGAGCGCCAACCATCTCTGTCCTCATTTTTTCCACAAAAGAGGTAAACTTCACGTGATGTATTCAATCACATGCGAGACAGTCAGTTACGAAAGCAGGGCGCATTATGACTTTCGCACCCAGGTACTGAATATGCATAAGGTGACCCGTGGCTTCGCGACAAATCACCATCCCGAACATTTCTATTCATCATCATCATCTTCCTGCCTTTATCCCATGTTATTTGGGGTCGGCGCAACACGTTTTTTCTTCCATTCTGATCTACCAGTCGTCACTCTATCACTAACTCTCTTTTCTTTCATATCGCTCCTAACACAATCCATCCATCTTTTTTTGCCTTCCTCTCCCTCTCTATTTCTCTTCTCCTCAACATTTCTATTAAGTGCATAATTTTCCAATCTATGTCCAACCCCCAGGTAAACCTGAACCTAGCTCAGAACAAGCTACTGGACTACTGCAAGAGCCAGAACATAGTGGTGATGGCTTACACCCCCTTCGGTTCCCTCTTCAGCAAGGAGTCTAAGCCCCCCGCCCCCAGAGTCGATGACCCCACGCTGGTGGAGCTCGCCAAGAAGTATGGAAAGAGTACGACGCAAATTGTGTTGAGATATTTGGTGAGTATTATTTTGGTTTGACAAATACATTGATCTCA
Source organism: Lacanobia oleracea (assembly GCA_950371165.1). Taxonomy (NCBI): domain Eukaryota; kingdom Metazoa; phylum Arthropoda; class Insecta; order Lepidoptera; family Noctuidae; genus Lacanobia; species Lacanobia oleracea. Next base: position 14,614,976 of record OX493413.1, read on the forward strand.
TCAAAAGCCTTCGCAAAGTCAAAAGTAATTTTTCCAATTAGGCTTAGAGCAGTCAATATATTACATAAAAATCCGATCACTTCCTAGTGTACATAGAAAGAAAATACTGGCCAAGTGCGTATCGGACTCGCGTGCAAAGGGTTCCGAAACAATTTAATTATTTAAAAAAAAAAATTTTAACACTACAGACTGCTCTTAGGGTATCCTGAATCCTAAAGGATTGACCTGCATGTTTTTTTCAAAATTCTAGCCTCAGTAGTTTAGCAGATAAGGGTCCGGGCCTTTTAGGTCTAATTTCTTGATGAACTTCAGAAGTGTTTATTTTAAAATTACGAAATAAATATTATTAAAACCCTCACAGTGATTCCTTTCATTTTAATACAACACACTATACAGTTTGAAAAACTTTTTGATGTGAAAACTTCTCTCGCGTCAGGACACGTGACCCTGATGAAAATAAGACGGAAGGAGAGCAAAGCACGTATTCATGTTTTCGCTTCTGTTTTTTTTTTAATTTTCTAGTTTGACCCCCTAAAGTGACCCCTAAAGTTAAAATTTCTTTATTTCCGTGTTTGGGTCACAGAAATCCACATATGTACCAAATTTCAACAGAATCAGTACCGTAAAACGGGGTGACATTGATTAATTTTAAATTTTAAATGGATGCCACGCTTGCAATTTCAACGATAAAAATGTAACAAAAAAACTGTAGTATAGACTCATTACGTAAATTAATTATTAGAACAAAAAAATAATAAAAAATAAATATTTTTTTAGAAAAAAAAATAATATCTGTTTATCAAAGTTATATTGATAATGGGGCTACTTTGTAACCCACTCTTTTATTTATTCCATTGAAAAGACACCCCGATACACGATAAAACCCAAAAAAATTTTTTTTTTTTTAATTTATCCTTTATGTAATATTGCGATTTGAATAGTTTTGGGGTTACTTTGAGTCAAGGGGCGAATTTGATGGCGGATACTACAATATTAACAAACGAGATAAACCAATTATTTTTATTAATATTTAATAAAACAAATTAACATTTACTTTCGAGATCAATTATATTTTCATCACTAATTATTACAACAGTCTCATAATTATATATTGGCTTTATAAAATCAACAAGTAAATTACAATTTTATCACTTATAACTATTATAACAGTCTTTTTATCACTTATAATTATATAAATTGGTTTTAAAATCCAAAAAATCAACAAGTTTAAAATGTTATCAAAAAGTTAGGTACCTATATAATAAAAAACTACAATTCTTTGATCATCACGTCATTTGGGAATGAGTAGCATTCATTTTATACTGAAGTGAAGCAGCATAGACAATTCGCTATTTGTGATTTCTTCTAATGCTTCTCATTCATTCTTCTCCGAAACTATCATTCCATTGTTTCCTCTGTGTAATTTTTATAATTGCGGGTACCCGCGGTCTTTTTGTAGGTGCGAACCATGAGGCAACTGAAACACAAACAACAAATGAGGTTACATTGATAATTTGTATATTACTCCTATAAGACTGGGTACCACAACCATGGGGGTGAAATTGATAACTATCAAAGTCGCCTCGTCTATCCTATCAATGTAGCCCCGATGAACTTACAGTGTTCATGCAAAATAAAATGGCGACCGTCACCAAAAATGCAAACATGCTCTAAATCTTAAAGAAATGTTTAATTAAATTAGTGAAAAACTACAAATCAAACAATAATACTTACGCCTGTGCCACTGAAGTTATTCAGACAATTTTTTAAACCCCTTTTCACACTAAACTTTAGCAAATAATTTTATATAGTTCCGACAGCTACTACTCGTCGACACTTCGGCAAAATATGGCCGATCTGTCAGTTTGGCCAACAGAACAAACAAAATTTTGGCTGCGTTCAGTGTCACGTAATAAATCCGAAAAAACATACTAAGTTTAGCTATCATCAAAGTTACCCCAGCTCTCAAAGTAACCCCGTTTTACGGTACTGTTGATCCGGGAAAACTGGCTGTGACCGACAGACAGACTGACACCCGAGTGATGCTACAAGGGTTTCTTTTTTTACGGATTTTCGGAACCCTAAAAAGTGGCGCAACCAACTTTCCAGCACCAGGCTGTTAACTTAAATTTAAACAATACTATTGTATGTAATGTATAAACAGGGGATCTCGTGGCTAAATAATAACAGCCGTATTGATCGATGTTCAAGGTTGAGCAACGCTTGCCAAGGTCAGCCAGTGGATGGGTGACCACCTTAACATATCGAGACTACTCCGTGCTTTGGAAAGCATGTTAAGCTGTCATTAGTACTAGTACAAATCAACATCGCAACAAAAAGAACCGCAACGCCATCTATCCAATTAGCAGCGAACTAATACGTCGAAATCCTGCATCGCACAATCAGAATTTACCGTTAGATTTGACATATACATAAGCCCGAATATCAACTATCGGGCAGTTGCCCGCCAGACACAACAACCGCCTGGTCTTTACTTTCTGTACCGCCTATCTCTAAAGTACCATACTTTTGACATTCGTTACGGGTATAATCTGATACCAATCTTGCCAAAGTGTATCGTCATATCGTGTTATTCAGTTTCAGGGTTGTGTGGGCAGTCGCTCCATATAAAATACTGAAATTCGACTGCATCTGGTTAGACTGTTTTCAGCTTTCCGCAGCCAGTCCGTATCAGCCGCATTCCTTACAATGTAATCATATTTATTAAGATATTTTTTTTTTACTCTTTATAGGCACGCGCTTGACCACCATCTCACCTGACGGTAAGCGATGATGTGGTCGAAGATGGAGCACACTTGCCTAGAAGTAACCTATTCACTCTTGACTTGAAAGACTCCCAGGTTGTAGTTAAATTATGCAATTCCGTCGCACATTCCCCAAATTGGAACCGGTAGAAAACCGACAAGCTAGCAACTCGTCGTCAATGCTCAAGACTTTGGAGCTTCGTCGCGACGAGCCTCTCATTGCCAATTATCCTCTTGGCTCGTTTCTCAATTGACTCAAGGGCATCAAGCTGGTATCTGGCAGATTCGTCCCAAAGATGAGAGCGGTATTCCATACACGATCGAACTTGCGCTTGATAGAGTTTGAGCAGCTGTTCCGGCGTGAAGTACCGTCTCACCTTTGCTAGGATCCCCAACTTCCATGCAGCCACTTGAGCTTTTGCCTCTATGAAAGGGCCAAAATTGAGAGTAGATGTTAATGTAGCCCCAAGAAGCCCAAGTTGGTCGGTTATCGGCACGGTTGCACCTCGGAAAGATGGAGCTGGGTGGAATTGGCTCCTTTTGGAAAAAAATATATTTAGTGATTGCCTAGAGTTCGGACTTCCTTAACAAATGCTTGCTTATGATAATGCTTCTCTCCTATTCAACCTGTTGTGTATTTCCAGGTGCAAAGAGGAGTAGTTCCTATCCCCAAGTCGGTGAGGAAGAGCCGAGTGGAGGAGAACATCAACGTGTTTGACTTCGAGCTGACTAAGGAAGAAATGGAGACTTTGAGTAAGTACCGTGTTCGAATAGAAAAGAATACTCTTTATTATGTACACCATTTAAGTTACAGAAAAGAAGCTCGTGGCTAAATAATAGCAGCCGCACGGGTCGATTTTGAAGGTTAAGCAATGCTTTCCAAGGTTGATCTGTGAATGGGTGACCGTCTTATCATAACGAGTTTCCTCCGTGCCTCGGATAGCATGTTAAGCCGTTGGTACCGGCTGTCATTTGTAGATCTTTGGCAGTCGTTACGGATTGTCAGAAGTCAGTCGTTAAATCTGACTCCAGTCTTGCCAAGATGTACCGTGTTACCCAGTTAGTGGGTTGTGGAGGTTAGTAAGCAGCCGCTCCACGTAAAACACTGGTATTCAGCTGAATCCGGTTTGACTGGAAGCCGATCTCAACTTAGTTGGGAAAAGGTTAAGCAGATGATGATATAACGATGACACAATGGGCGGCCTTATCGCTAAAAGCGATCTTTTCAAGACAACCTGTGGATAGATTCTAAAGATAAAAAGGAGAAACAGTACTGTAGGTAGTCTTTGGTGTAATATTATACAAACATCAATAAATACTAAATAGACAAATTTATACAATGATAATTATGAAACAATAGCAGAGAACTCCAGTAAAAACGCTTTAATGAGACAGATTCTTGAACAAAGTTTTAAAAATGAACAAAGATTGAGCACGCCTTGTCAACACGGGCAAGGCATTCCATAACTCACCGCTTGAATCGTGAAAGATTTGTCGTAAAAGCTGGTGGAATGCATTGGCATTTCTAGTCTCAATTTTTCGTGTTCAAGTCTGAAGATTCACATTTATTTCTTTCTGCAGACTTTTAACGAGGAAATTCTGCAACCTGACTAGTTTTTATAATTTTCATATTTTGTAGACTTTTTTTACTATTGATAGGCACGCGTTTGACCACTATCTCGCCTGTTCGTAAGCGATGATGTGGTCGAAGATGTAGCACGCCTGCCTAGAAATAACATATTCACTCTTGACTTAAAGGCTCCCAGGTTGTAGCTATCAGGAAACACAGACTCTGGCAGGGAATTCCACGTTTTGGGAACACAAAGACATGTGTTCTCAAAACGTTTTGTGCGTGTGGATGGGATTTCCACCATGTACCAGTGGCGCATCGCCGTTCGTCTTGTGGTCCGATGATGGAACGGGCTTAGTGGACTTTTTTCTGTTACCTTACCAGTAACGAGTCTCTTCTACCTGGCGTTAATCCCGGCTATTGCCAGGGTCCGCCTTCCTACTTAGCTTCCTCCACTTTGCCCGATCTTGAACATCCTTCTCAGTTAGGCCATTGGCTCTCATGTCTGACTTAACGACGTCCAACCAGCGCTTGCGAGGGCGACCACGGGACCTAGCCCCAAGAACAGCCATATTCATGCATCCCCGACCAACGTACTCCATAGGGCGGCGCATGATGTGGCCATACCATCGCAGACGACACTCTTGCAGTTTTTCCCCCACGTCACGGACACCAAGACTACCTCTGATGAAAGAGTTGCGTATGCGATCGGATCGCGTTACGCCACTCATCCACCTCAGCATCTTCATCTCCGTGACGCGAAGCTCCTGGGTGTGTCTGCTTAGTGCTGGCCAACATTCACCGCCGTACAGTAGGACAGGCCGTATGATGCATTTATATATCTGCCCCTTGAGCTTCAGAGGCATTTTGCGGTCGCATACAACGCCCGTTACCTCGCGCCACTTCGCCCAAGCCGCGCCTATACGTGCTTGGACATCGTCGTCCACGTTGCCAGACTCGTGCAGCACGGATCCAAGGTACCTGAACGTATCGGACTTTCTGATCAGGTCCGAACCTATTCGGATGAACCTATTTGAATCCGTGCCGCCACAGGACATGTACTCAGTCTTCGCCACATTTAGTCTCAGACCACCGTTTTCAAGCGTGTCCTTCCAAATGTTGACTTTGCGCTCAAGATGGGCTTTGTTCTGATTAACGAGGGCGATGTCATCGGCATACATCATTAGCCATGGGGGCTTATCTTGGATGTTTGCCGTAACTACATCGAGCACTACGTTAAACAAGAACGGGCTAAGAGCCGAGCCTTGGTGAACGCCAACAAATATTGGGAAGCCATTCGATTCGCCAACAGCGGTCTGGACAGAGGACACGGAATCGCGGTACATGTCTCTGATAATGTCAATATAGGCCTCGGGAACGCCCTTGAAGCGCAGTGCCCACCAGATGGACTGCCGAGGTATACAGTCGAAGGCCTTCTGCAGGTCTAAAAAGGCCATATGCAAAGCTCTCCTTCTCTCTCTGTAAGCCTCAGCCAGATTCCGTAAGGCGAATACTGCGTCCATGGTGCTGTTACCCGCCCGGAAGCCATATTGACACTCAGAGACAGTACACTCGCTACGGAGCCGTGTGTCAATGATGTGCTCGAAGAGCTTCATGGTGTGGCACATGATCTTGATACCGCGGTAGCTACTACAATCCTGTACGCTACCTTTGCCTTTGTATACAGGGATAATCAGGCTAAATCGCCACTGGTTCGGCATTTCCTTGGTGATCAGGATGCGGTTAAAAAGATCCGTCAGAAGGTCCACGCCATGTGGGCCCATCGCCTTCCACACTTCAATTGGCACATTGTCAGGCTCGACCGCTTTCCAGTTCTTCATGTGGCGAAGAGCAATGCGGGTTTCGTCGAGGGAAATAGGGGAAATAAGTCCGAGGTTAGGAGGCGGTTCGGGAGGAAGGTTATGGGGATGCTGTTTGTTAGACAGCTCCGCGAAGTATGTACACCATCTCTCCTTAACAGAGGAGGCATCGTAGAGCAGCTTACCCTGGGCGTCCCTTACACAGAGACATTTGCTAATGTCCCGTGTAGCTTTCTCCCGGGCACGCGCCAGCTTAAAAATAAGCTTTTGCCCCTCCGCAGTTTCCAGCTTGTCGTACAAGGGCGCCAGACTTTTGCTGCGGGCTCTGGCTACAGCTTTTTACACCCAGACCAGACCTTCCATACGTGCAGTTTGTGGACTAAATACACGCAGAGGACATACGACGCCCTGCGTGTCCAATATAATAATGCGTTCAGGATGTTGATGGGGCTGCCGCGGTACTGTAGCGCGAGTACCATGTTCGCGGAGGCGCGCGTGGACGGCTTCCACGCGATTATGCGTAAGCGATGTGCGTCGACGATGGCGCGGGTGCGCGGCAGCCCCAGCGCCATCCTGGCCGCGTGCGCCGGCCGGTGGGACTCGGTACTGATGGCGCATTGGATAGGCCTACACGCGAGAGTAAGCGCCTAACTATTTGTACTTACTAACACTAGGCTAAGAATATTGTTACTAACAAACGTATGGACAAAGTCTGAAATAAATTTATTATTATTATTATTATATGCCTCTCTGTCATCCGGAGAGTTGGACCCTTGCCACTGTTTAAATAAAACCTTCTTCTTCCGAGTCGCCTCCTGCACCCCGTCATCCCACCACCACGTCTCCTTTTCTATGGTGCGGCCACCACGAGAAGTGCCAAGGACGCGCTTACCCGCATCGGTGATTGCTGAATGGATCCTACTCCAGATCTCTTGAGAGGACTCATGCGGAGCACTGATCTCGAGATGCTCGACCTCCGCGATGAAGTCCGACTGCCTAGGACCATCAAGCAACCACCACTTTGTGCGGGGTTTGCGTTTTTCGGTCACTTTCTTTTTCGGTACAACCGTAAAGTCCAGGACAAGGAGGCGGTGTTGAGCTGTTAGACTTTCACCTGGGATGACTTTGCAGTTGGTAACCTTGCCAATGTGGCACCGTCGCACCAGCAGGTAATCTATTTGGGTTGAGTAGGCACCACTATGGTACGTAATAAAATGCTGGGGCTTCTTCTGAAAGAACGTGTTCGCGATGGCTAGGTCAGACAAAGCGCAGGTGCTGAGTATACTGACTCTCTCTGCATTTAGCTGGCCATATCCAAAACCACCGTGAACACGTCCGTACTCTCCAGCAAACTGACCTACGTGACCGTTGAGATCCCCCCAACCAAAACACCTTCGGAATTCGGAATAGCGCGTAGTACGTCCTTACCAGTAACGAGTGTACAGTGTAAACACGTACAAATTTGACATTATTGTGTCAGCACTTTACTATAAATCGCGCGCACTCATTATTCAATTCAACTTCATTATCAATCAATAAATCTTATTATTACGCATTCTTGCGTATCATTAAAGACTATCATCCATCATTGAATGGTGTAAAGACCTTACATTTTTTTGGTCCTTCGAGCTGGATAACGCACTCTAGTTAGACAGTTTTATTCAGCAATTAGATGCAAAAGCCTAATATATTATACTAGTTGACCCGCGCAACTTCGTCTGCTCCGCTCCTGTTGGTCTTAGCGTGATGTTATATAGACTATCGCTTTTCTCGATAAATGGGCTATCTAACACTGAAAGAATTTATCAAATCGGACCAGTAGTTCCTGAGGTTGGCGCTTGCCAACAAACTCTTCAGCTTTATGTATTAGTATAGATTGTGAAATTTAGGTGAATTTGAGCAGATTTTTCTTTTGTGTTTAATAGACTTTGTATAACACTTATTTGTGATGTTGACACCCTGCCACGTCAGTTCTATTTGTTCGTATAGACAAAATTACAGTTCGCGTCAGCGTGGTTTGCCCCTCGAAAGTTAGGTTTGAGTGAAGTCCGCGCAGGTGCAATCGCGTAAAAAAGTGTTACATTCCATATTTTTTTATTATATTACAATTTTTTTTTTTTTTTGTTTATACGTATTATACTATAAACAAGTATAAAAATATCAAAAGTAACACAAAAAACACATACACCACAAGAACACATATAAAACTGTAAGAAATAACTAAAATAAATAATTAAAAACAATAACAACGTGTAACACTTTCGCATCCACAGTCGTATTGCATTGAGCAAGTGAGACAAACTTATGCATCGAACGTATAAGAGCGAGTGAGATGCCATTACACCCGTGCGTTGTATGTTTGTTATTAAATTGACATCCTGCGCAGCCGATTGCGACGTACTTTGCGGAGGCAAACTTGCGTGATGGGAACTGTACATAGCTTTCTCTCATTTCATTATCTTTGTTACAGGCAAATTCAACAAGGACTATAGGGTAGTGTTCCCCAGTTTTTGGCAGGACCATCCCTATTATCCCTATGAGAGGGTGGACGTGCCGGCAGCTGATCTGTTCAACAAGAAAGAGTGAACGAATGAATATGTAGCAGTTTTTCAAAATTAAAAGTACTGTTTGTAAACGGTGTTTATTTTTCTTTACGCTTGCACTGAGGTACCCCCCCCCCATCTAGGGGGAGGCCTATGTCCAGCAGTGGATGTCTTTCGGCTGATATGATGATGACGATGATGAGGTACAGTCAACAAAGCTATTTGGTATGTAGGCAGCTAACTTGCAACTACTTTTAAACAATGTTGTGAGTGTGCCTTTACTGTACACCACACTCATAAGTATGTCATAAGCTTAAAAAGTTATATGGCACACATTACAAATGAATGCAGTGCAGTGGAAAAATTAATATTTTTGCCTGTATACCAAATAGATTTGTTGACCGTACTTGTAAAATTCGCCATAAGGGTTGCAGTGAAGTAAGTAGGCTCAAATTATATTGAAACTTCGTAGTACTCTAGCCAAACTCAATATTAAAGTATTGTATCTACTTGGGTTCCGTTAGAATAAAATAAAAATCTTTTAAATTGCATTTTATTTTTATTTTTCGTTATAAAACATAATCTTTATATACATTAAATTAAATATCATACTGTACAATCAGGGAAAGAAAATACTTAAATATACGATAAAGTACTTAAACTTAACACGATGGTATAAAAATCAGTATTTTCATTTACAGAATTATTATAAATATAAGATCTACAGACACATTATAAAAATTAACACCCAATTTCTGGACGACAAATAAGCGTCAAAATTGACAGCTGTCAATCTCACGCCAAAAACTGTAATTGACAAATAGAAATAAACTCATCAAGCTTGTCGAAACCGGGTGTTTGTCCATATAACGAAAAAACTCTGCACTCTGCAAAATTACTTACACCTTATTTTATCAGTAATAATACTCATTGCAGAGTTGCACAGATAATCATTTAATTAGAGTATAATGCAACTAGTTATTGAAATAAAATCCAGCAAAAAAATTGAATGCTTGAAACCAGCAAGCATTATTTTATTAATGATGAAAATGAAGTCATAACATTACTTTGATACCCCTCATAAAATAAAATAAAACAGCCAACAAATCAAATAACAAAACTATATTTTGGACGCCAATTTTAATGATCAATTTATAAATTAAATAAATATTTAAACAAAACAATGTCTAAAATCAAATGCTGAAAGATATCAAAATCATGTTAACACACTCAAAGTCTGCATTACACTCAAAAAGTCGTTAGAAGTCTGCAGATTTATATTATTTCTCGTATTTTATGAATTCGCTCTGTAGTTCGTCTTCTTGCGACAGCACGCACTTTGAATTCGCTTCGAAGTCGCACTGTTGAGTGTGTTCGTTGAAGAATAGTCCGTCGGAACAGAAGGCTACCTGTGGTACTCCTGCAACACATCTCCAGTACCTTTGGCAGTCACCCCTGAGGGGAAAAAAGGAATTTATTTAGTTTCAGATGTAAAAGTGCCATAATTTTAACTATGATTTCAAACTTCAGGCGATCACAAGAAGTGTTAAGCGAGGTGGAAACACGACTGGAGTTCAGCAAAAAAGTGTTCAGATAACTTTAAATCTGACTTAGGACCCGGTTACTGGTATTAGTGCTTGTCTCAAGAACATACGGCCTGACTGAGACCATGGCATTCATTGCCTAAAGGCAAATCCGCTACTGCTAACTGTCTATTGCCCGAAATTTGTATCCAATCAGAGGACCACAGGAGCGCTGTATACTCATTTCTAGCCTGAATAGAGAAATCACAGTCCATTATCCACATCTAACTAATAACAGTTCCAGTACCTACTGGGACCATACAATCTAAGGAGTTAACCGTATGCTTGAAAAGAAGAAGGAGGTCCAGCCAAGACGACAGAAGAAGAAGTATCAAACATTTACCACCGGAATATCAGACATATTGCAGGGTACCATCCGTACTTGGTCGATATCCCAACTAGTCGTACTCAGCGCTTCTCCTCCACATTTATTATGCGCACAGCCAAAGTGTGGAACTCTCTGCCAGCGCCTGTGTTCTCTTCCACATAACCCGTCTGCCTTCAAAGCAAGAGTAAACAGGCATTGTATGGGCAAGCTCGCCCCATCATAGACCTCATCCATTGCTTTCCATCAGGCGTGATTTGGCGTGATAAAGAGGAAGCCCATTCCTCAATTTTAATAAAAGAAACTGTGATGGAACTGCCACTCACATGTAAGGCTCCTGTCTCGCTGCAGCGTCAGCTCTGGCGCAGTTGATGATGCCGTTGTGCCTGCCCTGCATTGGAGAGATGGGCCTCACGCTGGCTACGGTGTCTACAAAGAAATTAAAGCCTTATTACGAGTATGGAAAGTCCAGAATACTGTGGTGGCTAGAAATATTAGTGCAGTGAATAATAGGCCAGTAAGTGTTTGGTATCTCCTCAGGAGTTGGAACTTTAGGTCAAAAACCACCAAACTTAACCTGCGGCCTGCGGGCAGTATATGGCCCGCAAAGCTTTTTTGTTTGGACCTGCAGGTTGTCGCAGGATATACTAGTACAACAAGTATTCCTTGGCAATGTGCTGAAACTATTCAACCGCAAAAAAAACCATAAAGTTGGCGTCAAGTGGCAATTTTATCTAAAACTGATCATAATATAATATTAAAAGAAGCCCTATGAGGCCCAGGAAACAATTTGAAGAAAGTCGTTTTAAGCAGACTCAATTGACACTAACTAGCGCAATATGTACTACTCTGTCAAGAAAGTACCGGGAAAAGATCAATAATACACAAAATGTCTGTTATTCATCCAAATTTATTTTATCACCTTCAAAGTATGCTCCTTTAGAAACGATACACTTGCGCCAACGAATAATCCATTCATCAAAACATTTTTTAAACGCTGCTTCCGGAATTGAGTTCAGTTCTCGCCGCGAATTCTCCTTTATGTCTTCTATCGATTGAAAACGGGTGCCACGAAGTGGTAATTTGAGTTTAGGAAAAAGAAAAAAGTCAGCAGGAGCCATATCTGGTGAATATGGTGGTTGCTGGATAGCATTTGTTGAGTGTTTGGTTAAAAATTCGTTCACAATGATAGCCTTGTGCGAAGGCGCATTGTCGTGGTGCAAAATCCAAAAAATTTCTTTCCACAAATCTGGCCTTTTTCGTCGAATTTGCTCTCTTAAACGCCGCATAACGCTCAAATAATATTGTTTATTTACCGTTAGACCTTCCGGTAAGAATTCAGAGTGCACAACACCGTGATAGTCAAAGAAAACAGTCAACATGACTTTGACTTTTGATCGACTTTGGCGTGGTTTTTTCGGTTTCGGTTCAGTTGGAAGGCGCCACTCCGAAGCTTGTTGACTAGTTTGCATGTCAAACTCGTAAACCCACGTCTCGTCACCAGTAACAATGGGATTCATGAATGTTGGGTCCGAACTGACTCGTTCTAGCATGTCCTCAGCGACTTTCATGCGATTGAGTTTTTGGAGAAAATTCAGATCTTTTGGGACTAGCCGAGCAGCAACATGTTTTATACCCAAATGATTAGTTAAAATGGTACGGATCGACTCGTGAGATACAGAAAGTTCGGCGGCTATCTCTCTCAGAGTTGAATGGGCATTTTCAGTCACTATTTCCATCACTTTTGCGATGTTAACTTCAGTTGCAGACGTTGACGGCCTACCAGAGCGAGGCAAATCTTCCATCACATCTCGACCGCTTTTGAACGCTTTGAACCACTCATAAGCACGAGTTTTTGATAAAATCGATTCACCGTAAGCTTTCTGTAACATTTTCAGTGACTCCGAACACGAAATTCCATTGGCGATGCAAAATTTAAGACAAACTCTTTGTTCGATATTTTTGTCCATTATGAAATTCGCAATACACACTATATATGATATTACTAAAACCAGCACTGTATTTAATATAAATAACAGATGCAACTCAAACTCCGCGCCAAAATCGAAAACAGTTGTGCCAATCTAACAACTACAAAAAAACAAAAATTTGAATTTGGAACCATAAACAAATCATCCATTCCCGATACTTTTTTGACTGAATGTATATCGATGGCCCACGGTATTTCTTGCATCCTGAATTATGAATCGCCTGATTGGCCATTTTTTTTTCTATCTGCGGGCCAAACTTTACCCGTTACTCATGTTCCTACTAAATAAATGGTTAGGAAGGTGTCCTTACCAACGGGTTGATGTTCCAGTTCATCAGTGAAGATGCCGATGAGGCTGTCAGCCTCGTCTCCGGAGCCTTCGTCTTCGTCCTTAGGTGTCCTCAGCTGGCAGGTGGTAGCCCACGCCCAGTTGCAAGTCTAGATAAGAAAAAAATGTATAACATAATGCCAGCTCTAAAGCTCCAGGGTTACGGTATTGTTTAAAAGAGTACCGCGGCCCGGAACGATAAGGACATTAGGAGGAACACGGGTGGGTTTTAGGCAGTAACAGTAAGAGTCTGACACTCTTTCCCGCTCCGCTCAGAGCAGGAGGAGTCATTTGATAAATAACATCTCCAAAAATTAAAGGTCTATGAAAGTTATTCAAGAGTGTGCAAAAGACAGTTCTTTTGTTAAAAGCGGCAATAGAAATACACACTTTGTGAAAATTTAAATAGTCTACCTATTATAATTCAAATAAGAACAGCTCGCTGATAGACAGAAGAACGTACAGAAGGTTACAACAGGACTCCATTGGTTACCCATCAGAAAAATAAACCCTTAAAAGTAGAAAAGGCAAAGTTAAAAGGCTGTTCAATTTACCTGCAGTTGGAAGTCGAAGATCAGTCCTCCAGGACATAAGAACTCGACCTCCTCGCCGTGAGCGCACATGTAGAACTTGGAACAGTCAGTGAAGTGAGGCAGGAGGAGGAAGATCTGTTGGTGAAGAGAAAATTGTAGTGAAACTTGTAAATCCTTGAAGCATCTCCTTTAAAGGTGTAGTCAGAAAATATCTGCACTCGCGTTATAACAGCGTAACGTTTTCTTGGTCCTGCCAGGGTTGCGGAATTTGTCCGGGGTTGCGGAATTTGTCCGGGGTTGCGGAATTTGTCCGGGGTTGCGGAATTTGTCCGGGGTTGCGGAATTTGTCCGGGGTTGCGGAATTTGTCCGGGGTTGCGGAATTTGTTCGAAAGATTCATCGCGGCCCTGGAACGCAAAGGGCATTAGGAGAAACAGGAGAGAGGGTTTTAGTCAGTAAGAGTCTGACACTCCCTTCTGCTCCGCCCAGAGCGGGAGGAGTCATACTTATGTATTACTACTACGGTACATTACGTTATAGTTATTACTATACATGGCTTCATGTGGTTACAACAGTATTCAATATGGCGGTTGGTACCAAAGCTTCTAGGGTTTTTCACATTGCGTAAGGTTTTTATCAGAAATAATGCAGAAGATAGCATAATTCACGATTTTCATTTAAATATTTTTTGTGCGTTTGTAAAATTAAATTGTAAGTGTAACTTTAGTAGTGAAAGAAGATAACTTTTCACAATATTTTTAAAGTATTGTTGATTAAAAAGTAAAATAACAAGGTTTTACCAAAATAATAAACATTTTCATATTTTAAGTAAATTGTAATTTTCATAACTTTAATTTGAGTGAAATAAGACAATGTTTATTAGTATTCGGTTACTTTCCTAGATAGAAAAATAATAATTCTACTTAGACACGAAATATTCGACTAATTCGTCACGTATTTTTTGCCATTTCAAAACGATAAAAATTGAAAAAGATAAAGCGCGTCAAAGTTCAAGACTGGTGACGTCACATTTCAATAAAAAGTGTACCAAAATGAGAAATCGCGCGAGTTTTCAACCCACTGTTTCGTCTTCATTTTTTTAAACAGGTACGTGAAAAAATAAAAAAATATTTTTTGGTAATCTATCTAACGGACTAATAACATTTTTTCTTTGATGATTTCCCATCATCATCTGCCTAGCCTTTTTCCCATACTATATTGGGGTCGGTTTCCAGTCAAACCAGATTTAGCTGAATGTCAGTATTTTAAGCGGAGCGGCTGCCTACCAGACCTCCACAACCCATTAACTGGGTAACACGGTACTTCATGGCAAGACTGGAGTCAGATTTACTGGCTTCTGACTATCCATAACGACTGCCAAAGGTCTACAAATGACAGCCGGGACAACGGCTTAACGTGCTTTCCAAGGCACGGAGGAAACTCGGTATGTTCAGATGGTCACCCATCCACAGACCAACCTTGGCCAGCGTTGCTTAACCTTGAAGATCGACCCGTGCGGCTGTTATAATCTAGACACGAGCTCTTCTTTTTGATGATTTCCCATCGTTAAAAAAAATGTTTCCTAGTAACGTAGGTCACTTCCCTTTCAGTTTTGGGACTCAATCAGCCAATCATCAAGATTCAGCCAATCCCACCTAGCCTTTTCCCAACTGTATTGGTGTTGGTTTGTTGTCAAATCTCATGCAGCTGTGTACCAGTAGAGTGGAGCTAAAGCTAAACTATACAACCCAGTATCTGGGTAACACTGAACGGCTTGGCTAGACTGGTATAAGATTTCGTAGCGTCTGAATATCCGTCAAAGATCTACAGATTACAGCCGAGAAAAACAGCTTAACGTGCTTTCCGAGGCACGGACTAATGGGTATGTTAGAGTGGATGTGATGGGTCCTTCCACGGACAATTCTCCGCAGGCGTTTCTTTACCGCGAAGATCGACCCATGTGGCTATTGTTTTTTAGTTTTACGGTCAAGTGTGAATATACACTATAACAAAGAGAAAAGTTTTGCGTGTTTGTAACGAATAAACTCAAAAACTACTGGATTGATTTCAAAAAGTCTTTCACCATTGGAATGGTACATTATCCCTGAGTATTATAGGCTATATTTATTACTGAAAAATATGAGAAATCTTTAAAATAATTGCAGACGAAGTTGCGTGTGAAGTGCTAGTGAGTCATAAAGTACAAGAAACCATGGAGTTCCACTCACATGTCCTTCAGGATCACAGCTCAAGTCGTTGGGGTCGACATTGGGGTCGAAGGTTCGGAAGTTGGCTGGCTCGGTGGCGTTCTTCTGGGGAATCTCCGCCGTCAGGGCCACATTCAGTAGAAGAACGGTGGTCAGGAACTTGGCTGTGGACAAGCAGGGGTCGAGAATTAAAGGAAGTATTTTTGAGAATGAGAAGAGTCTTAGAACTGGTTAATGTATTGAGAATTAGGAGTTATGGACTCGCCGCAACGTATTATTTTATTTATATCTATACTAATATGTAAAGCTGAAGAGTTTGTTTGCTTGAACTCGCTAATCTCAGGAACTACTGGTCGGATTTGAAAAATTATTTCAGTGTTAGGTAGCCTCTCTCATGAATCACTATCTATATGTTGGTGAAAACCGCATGAAAATCCGTTCAGGAGTTTTTGAGTTCATCGCGAACAGACAGGCGGAGGACTTTGTTTTATAATAGGTAGTGATTATTCGCACCTTTGGTAGAGCAACACATCTGTAGTTTGAAATCTTTGACAAATTAGCCCTAGGCGCGAATTGGTAAGTTACGTTTTTTTTTCATCCAAGGATATGGATTCTTGTCGTCACCTATTCTTTATCAAATCATAGAAAACCCAACATCCGGCTTGTCTAATGTTTTATTGTACAATCAATAATATTCGTTGATCTATTAAGATAACGCTAGATATTTAGATTTTTGCTATAGTACGCTGATTGATCGACCGAAGTTAATCGAATGTTTTAGCGCCATTTTTGATGTATTAAATATGATTTTAATCGATTGACGTAATTAGATCCGTATCCGTTTTGGGGAAACTGAGAAATAGCTCTGTTGGGCTGCTAACTTATTTATCATCAAACGTGTTTGCAAAATTTGAGTTCAATCGAGAGAGGCATATAAAATACTAGTTGAATTACGCAACTTCGTCTGCTCCGCACCTATTGGTCTTAGCGTGATGATAATTATATAGCCTTCCTAGATAAACGGGCTATCTAACACTGCAAGAATTTTTCAAATCAGACCAGTAGTTCCAGAGATTAGCGCGTTCAAGCAAACAAACAAACAAACAAACTCTTCAGCTTAATATATTAAGTCTATAGATTGGGAGATCAGATGTTTTGCATTCCCTTATCACGGTCTTGTCTATAGATAGATATATCTAGCAACTTGCCAGCAGGAAGTAGTAGGCAAGATAGAAACTATTTACTGTAATGCACCTTTTTGGTTGTATTGACCAGTCGATAGAGCTTTGGGGGACTTAGTAAAAAAGATTAAAATAGAATGATGTAGAAGAATTGGTCTTGTTTTAGAATGACAGAACTGTAAAAGCTTTGATCTGGGCAAGTGCTCAATATTTTTTTTGGACTGATCTGAAATTAAGCTTCTAAATTGTGAATAATTAATCATTGTTTTGGTTATATTTTTTTTTTACTTTCTCGGGTCTCTAGAGACCCGGTCCTTTGGTAGGCGTATGAGGGGCCGAAGCCAACTCGCAGAGGCCTCTTTAGATATTTCAAATGGAATGGGACACCAACCGACGATTATCCCTGTATGCACTGTGAAAGTATAGCCAAGGACAATCCCCGGTTGGAGCAGGACTATTGCAGAATATGGAAACAAAAGATGAAACGCTATGGGTTTGGCTGGTTTAATGGACTAATAATCGTTGACTATGGAAGAACTATTGGCCCCTGCCTGTCCATTGACAATTAAAACGGCTTTAAAATAGCAGGGGGTGACTTGCACACTCAATAAATGGGCCCCCCGAAAAGGGTCACTAGCACAAAGTAACGTAGCGCCAAGGGGGCAACATATCCTGAGGTGTTAGAGGAGTGGAGAGGTATACCACGGCTATCAGGACAATCCCGGAAGTACGGTCAAGATCCCTACCAGCACCTTACTGGATTATACGTCCTTCTCCCG
The DNA here is from genome assembly GCA_950371165.1 of Lacanobia oleracea. Lineage (NCBI taxonomy): Eukaryota > Metazoa > Arthropoda > Insecta > Lepidoptera > Noctuidae > Lacanobia > Lacanobia oleracea. The sequence continues at coordinate 14,632,599 of OX493413.1, forward strand.
AGCATGTTTAATAATAATATTATTAAATTCAAATCCAATATTTTTTCATGCCGTAAGGTAAAATGTATCGGGACAATTTACAAATATTCTAACGTACCTATATGTATACCTACATTATCAGCAAATAAATGATTTCGTTATTTTTCTTTCTTTCAATCCTTGTTTAATTTCTGGTAGTTTCCAGCGGTACTGCTGCTGGTAGAGATCTGCAGTACCACAGTACCTATCTCGAACTTTGAGGAATTAATGACTGCAACAGCGGATGGCGTGGCTATACCTCAATAATGGGCATAAAAATCTAAGTGCTTCGAGGAAAATGTAGGAAAAACCCGCTAAAAATTTACACGTAGTAAAAGTACTCGCTCCTATGACGTCGATAGATCCTAATCTTTTAATGTAACTCTATTAAAATAGATGTATCGATATAATATAAAACATCGATGGTTATCAATAAATTGGTTTACTCGCTCGATCACTTTCAGAGATTTCGTAAACAGATTGCGAATCGCGTGCAAACAGCAAGAAATACGCGTGATTTATATTGACCTAAGTAAATAAGGAAAAAATAAATAAATAATATTTTATTCATTTCTGATATATTAATTAGGTACTAGCTTTTGACTGGAAGCCGACCCCGATATAGTTGGGAAAAGGCTAGGGAGATGACGATTAATTACTAGCTTTAGAAAACGGCTTCACTCGTGTTTAAGCAGCCTATACCTTAGAGATAGATGGGACCTTGTCCAGGGTCCCATCTATCTCTATACCAAAATTCACCAAAATTGGTTCAGCAATTACGGTGTGAAAGTGGAGCAAACAAACTCAATTTCGCAGGGGACCCAAATTTTTTTCACATGCATCCTCGGATTACTTTTGCCAACTTTTGCTTTCGCTTAGACGTTTAGCAAATCAAAATGTTATGTCTTTTAACTGTCTACAGTGGGTCCAGCCCCCCCCCCCCCCTTCCTTAAGTCCTTAAGTGTGTTAGGAACAACACACTTGCCTAAAGCACGCATGCCTTGTAGGTACTACTCTTTTACTTTTGACTTTAAGACTTCAGTGTTGTAGCTGTTAGGAAACAGCAATAAAGTCCTCTCCTTAGCTTTTTTTTACTATTTATAGGCACACATTTGACCACTATCTCACCTGATGGTAAGCGATGATGTGGTCGAAGATGGAGCACGGTTGCCTAGAAGTAACCTATTCACTCTTGACTTAAAGACTCCCAGCTGTTCGCACCACAGCCAATGGCAATGAGCACGCCCTTTACTACTTTGAACTTAAACATTGGCGAATAGGTATTGGGTGAACACCTCTGCCGAATCCTTCGTTGATACACGCATGATGTATTGTCAACTATTTTACCTTTAAGGAATTCATAAAAAAACCTAAAAAGAAAATACTACCTCTTTGGTGGTCCTAGCCTCGTAGGCATGAGTGTTTATGTATCTTTGGTTTGATATGCGGGTCGGCCAAACTATTATTTGGTTTTTATGGGAAGTGTCTTTGATAGGATTACCTTCCTGGGCTGGGTGACAAAGAAGTAGGTACCTAACCAATTTTCCTAACCAGAATTAAGACTCCAGCTCCAAAGTCATGATTGTCTATAACAAAAAACTTTGGGCCTACGTGAAGATAAGCACATTTTTACAATATACAAAAGCAGTATCTATATTAATCGTTAACTATTTGATTTAGCAGAAATAGACGTAAAACTTTACAGCTATAATGAAACAATAAAATTAATGGTTTGATTTCATTTTATTTAGGTACCTACCTGTCCTGTCGATACCTATTTAGGTAGGTATCTACTATAATGAAATTTAATTTCGCGGGTAAGAAATATTAGTGGGCCTAATAGGTAGGTACTTAGGTAAGTATTTGTGTTTTTATTTGATAGCTAATAAATTGAAAAGGGCTTATCAATCGAAAAGGCTTTTGTAGTGAGCAGACGATACCGATAATATGGGATCATGTCATCTTATTCTCGAAAACATATCGTAGGCTTCTCAAAGAACAACTTTCTAGGTCCGAATTCCCGACTAAGAATATTATTATGGGTAGGCAATCACGCAGACGAGGCAACAAAACCTTTAGACGCTGATTTCATATACCTATCACTGTGAATCTTATCGTTCTTATAAAATAGGTACCAATTTACCACTATAATCTGTATGATAAGAACTTAGATATTTACATACCTAACATGGAAAACAAATTTTATTTATGAACACATCCTTATTCGACGTTTAGTTATTGCAAAATTGGACTAAAAAACAGGACATTTCACTCTTCTTCACATTGAAAACTTTTGCAATTAGAGAATTGATAAATTATTTATTTATGACTAGTGATCCATCGAATGACTCTTTTGCCATTACATTTAATGCAATCACTGAATTAACAAAACGCATCTTTGACGTTTTCGGATGCTAGTGACTTCCCCTTGCTCGAGGACTTTTGGTATCGAAAAATCTATTTCAACAAAAAAAATAGTATGTAGTGTCAATAATCTGAATTTTTTTTTTTCATATTTATGAAGAACATGCCATTTGAGTAAAATCCTTTATCAAATAACTAAATCATACACCGAAATAAAATAGTTTATATCGGTCTGTGAATCATTTCGTTTGCCTTATCAAAATAACGTACCTAAACCCGCCGTCGTAATAACCGTCGCTAAAACATGTTTTATAATTTTTCCAATCACTGTGATAGCTAGCTGATACAACTACATACATATACAATAAACTCTCGATAATTCGATAATTTTGACAACAAAGGATGCTTCAACAAATGTCAGTACATCACTACATACTTCAAATGTTTTGAATTTGCCATTGAGTGTTTTCATGGTGTTTTCCGTGTAAGTCTAATATTTTTGTGATAAAACTTGCAATAATGTCTTCTTCGGACTCCGAGGATGATTGTTACGGTAATATTGCTCTGAAACTAAAACAGATCAAAAGTACAATCGTAAAAGAAAATGTTGATCCCGTTGTTTTGAGTGACAGTACCAAAGTTGCAAAAACTAGTAAAACATTGTCAAGTAACGTTGAAAATACTCCAGAAATCATCGCAGAAGATTTAAATACAACTGTAAATAGCACTGATAATGATGAATTCTCCCTGGACGCCATAATAGCTAACAATACTAAAGCCAAAGGCCGCGGCCGTGGACGTGGTAGCAAAAGGAAGGCCGCAAGTGAGACATTTGAGCCCGCTGAGCGGGAAATGAGGCCTACAAGACGGAGAACGTCAAATTCTACTAGAGGTAGGTCCAGTTCTGCAGACCCTGAGCCTAGTACAGCACCTGTGATACCCAATATTGCACCAGTACCAGCAATTAATGATTCTATCGAAGAAATTGTTTCCATAGTTGCCTCTAGAGGTTCTGCTAGAGGCAGAAGACGTGCAACAAGAGGTGGACGATCTCGAGGCAGAGGTCGCGGACGCACTCGGAGAGAGCTGTGGGCTCTTTTCGACCAAATGTTTGACCGCCAACTATTGAATTCCAATCCATTATTAAGCTCTTCAACATCAAATTCTTCACAAAACTATCCTACGTACAGTGTTGGCAATACTGATGAGTATCCGGACCAGTCTGATAACCAACAGTTGTTTTCAACAAGACCCGTAACAAATGACGTTGAGGTTATTGAAGATGAGGACCCACTAGAAGAAGATAATGAAGAAATGTCCGTCAAAGTCTATTGGCAGAGCTTAGAAATATTCAAGTTTAAGATTAGAAAGTATCAAAAACTCACACAGATATTTGATTATTTTACGGAGAAAGAAGGAGTGAGTAACGATAAGCTATTGTTTACATATAATGATAGAATACTGAAAATTGACGATACCCCAGACTCAATAAACTATAGCATTGCAAAATTTATAGACGGAGGTATTGTTAAACAAAACGTAACACAGTTAGCTCAGGATCGCAGTAAAGGGGATGAAAATAACGGCCTTAAAATCAAGTTCCAATGCCAGAATAAGAAGAAACCATTTGAGACCACACTGAGGCCTGAAGATAAACTTGCTTTTGCTATGATGAAATGTGCCGAGCACTTAGAAACTCCAATAGAAAGACTGAAATTCTATTTTGATGGTGATTTGATATCAAGTAAGTTATTTTTTTAAATGTATTTTAATTTTTTGAAACCACTACTGCAGTGCAATTCTGTTACCATCTCACTGTGGGGTTTAAGTGAACATGAAGTGAGCTTTCAATCAATACAAACAAGACAAATCATATTTCATTTCACACTCACTCCACCTATTTCAAGGTGAGACGTTGACAGAATAGATTTGTGCTCTACATTCTTCAACATTAAGTCCTGAATTCCTGGGCCCAGATGTAACACTTTGGTATACTGTTGGTTTTCCTCTGAGACAAATATAGAAGACAAAGCTTAAGGAATCGAATTTTAATCTTATTGATTTTTCTGATAATAATTATCAGAAAAATCAATAAGATTATTACAACCTGCACTGGGAAATGTTTGTTTTATAGATAACAGATTTGTAGCAATAAAAACGTAAAAGCTTATTGTTAATTCCTGTATTGTTAGTGAAAATGCACTTTCGCCAGTTTTGGCATAGAAATGACCTACTACTATATCCCACAGCGTAGTTGTTCTAGAATGACAACCCACTGAGACGTTTTGGCCACTGAGATAGTTCATGCACTTCCTGAGTTGGTATGACTACTCCTTTAGTTGGTTTAACCACTACCTGAGTGGGCTTAAGCTATGGGTGGTCAATTTCCCAAGACTCCCAGGTTGTAGCTATCAGGAAAAACAGACTCCGGCAGGGAATTCCACTCCTTAGCTGTACGCACTATGAATGTGTTCCCAAAACGTTTTGTGCGTGTAGGTGGGATGTCCACGCTGTACCGGTGGTGCATCGCCGTTCATCTTATGGTCCGATGATGGAACGGGCTTGGTGGAATTAATAAAATGACAGGTTTGACAAAACGTTTCTTGTGCCCATTGGCATAACTCTGTCTCCTGCTTTATAATGAAGGAAACATTAATTATGAGGTTTTTACTTTTCCTCTGTTTTTTCTGATTAATTTAATTGCGAGAACCAAGACACTCGAATCGTTTCTCCGGGACTCGTCGAGCGATTGACTCGGCGCTTTTCTGGTGGTCGCCATTGTTGATTCTGGCTCTCAGGAGTTGCAGTGGTAGGCAATAGGGAGGTTTGTCTTTCTAAAGCTCATTTTCTTCTCTTTTCAGGTAAGAACACACCACAGGACCTTGAGCTCGAAGGCGGGGAATGCATCGATGTAAAGATTATAAGTAGTTGATAATAAAAGCATTTCCTATTTCCATACGTTGTTTGATTTAATCGGTTTAGCACCGATTTTAATTGTTTCCTATCGTTTTGTCGTGTTTGATAATATCGTTTTGGGTATAAAAGTTTATAGCTGGACATTGGGCGTTCTTAGTAGGGCGTTCGACGAGATTTCCCATCGGTAAAAGTCAGCCGCCGTATGATGCCGTAAAAGAATAATACCATCCCATCACTTCCCGTGGGTGTCGTAAGAGGCGACTAAGAGACTCGCCAAAGAATGGGCAGCAGCGATCTCTGTAAAACTCAACACCATCATCTCACACTGCGATCGCCAACCCCAGGCGGGTTGTTGAACCCCAAGCGTGGCGACTGTGGCAAACCCCCCATCTTGGGGGAGGCCTATGTCTAGTAGTGGACGGCTTTCGACTGATATGATGATGAGAAGTAGGGAAATTCTATAGAAACTGATTTCCATAGAAGAATGGTATAAAGACAAGACGTACGGCGATGCGCCACCGGTGGAAAAACCCACTCATACACAAAGTTTGGGAATACTTTCATTGAGCGTCAGCTAAGGAGTGGAATTCACTGCTAGTTCCAACGTACAGTTTAAACACCAATTAATTAACTTTTCGACGACATGGTTGGTGCAGTGGTTGAGGTTGGTTGTTGCGCTGCGTGTTGCGGGTTTGAATCCCAAATAAATATTTGTATGGCCTACAGATAGTTTCTGGTCTAGCTGTGTGTGTATATGAGTTAGAATGTCTGTAAACGCACCCACGATACAGGAGAAATTCCTAGTATGTAAACAAAAATAAAAAAATAAGTTAAATACCTATAGAGAATTTGAATTGGAAACTACTTGTTATTCGTATTTAAGCCAATCGTATGGTTAGAATTTTTCATATATATGTATAGGGCCCTAATTTGTTTTTTTTTTTATCGGCCCCCATTTTACCGCTATCTCACCTGATGGTAAGATGGAGCACGTTTGCCTAGAAGTAACCTATACACTCTAGACTTAAAGACTCCCAGGTTGTAGCTATCAGGAAACAGACTCTGGCAGGGACTCCTTAGCTGTACGCACAATGAATGTGTTCCCAAAGCGTTTTGTGTTAAGGTGCATAACAATAGTAAAAAAAAAAGGCCAATAAACTTGTCAATGTCTGTATAATCTCCAGCAGACAGATTAGCGCAGATACCAGATGATTAGCTAAATACTCTTCACTGATCTAGTTTTATTTTATAGCTGTTGTTATTATTTATTATTTTGATTGAATGTGACTAATCGCATGATCAGGGAATTAGGTCAACCGTCATGTTTTCTTGTAAAATTGTAAGAAATATATTTTATATCGGATTTTAAAACGAGAATCACGTCTAAACGGCTAGTCGTATTTTTTTGGAAAAAATAATTGTATCATCATCATGAAAAATTTGAGTTTATTCGTTCAACATAGTGTTATTAAGGTGAATGCTCCAGGGTAGCCCGCGAAATTCAAATATTTTTATGTTTTTTGCAATTTGCCGGTCAGTGTAAAGCTGGATGTGGACCAAATGCGATCCGCGACCGTAACGCGTATTTATCTAAAGAATTATAACCATTTTAATCATCAATAATAGCCCTCTAAGTTCACACTGACCGGCAAATTGCAAAAAACATAAAAATATTTGAATTTCGCGGGCTACCCTGGAGCATCCACCTTAATTTGTAAAGTTATGTCTAACACGGACACCATCGGACCAAAGGTGCCAGGCATTTGTAATGGAATTTACACTCTTTCATAGACAATATAGGTGCCTGCATTTTGATATACCTATGGCTATTTTTTTAGCCTTAGAATAATGAGGTACCTAAGTAGGTACAAAAAACTATTGAATTTTGGGTCGCGTGGGTGTTAAACGAACCTACGCGTTTTATTCCCTCAAGGTCGCTGGCGTATGTCATCCTTAAGAAAACTCTAGAAACGATAGTGCTTCTTATCGCAGAACAGAAGTATGTTCTTAGGTACTGTTAACATACTAGATAGATAGGTACAGTCAGCGGAAAAAGTCGATTAACAGTCCAGTTTTGTAAATCTCGATTAGGTACTAAGCATAATATTTAAGTAGGTACTTATACAAAATATGAATACTGTCCTTTCCTATTTCATTTGCGAGAATTAATGTTACTCTTTCGCGCAAAGACTACTGAATAGATTTAGATGTTTGTCACACAGATAGTCTAAAACCTGGATTCAAACTCAAGAATACATTTTTTCACGATCTGAATTTCATGCAGGCAAAGTCACGGGCAGGGGCTACTTGATTGCAAGTAACAATTAGGGTATTCTGAAATGTCGAGCACCAGGTGGCAGCACTGAGGCGTCAGTCCCAAACACCTATCTAATCGCTTGTTTTGTGACATTTGTTAAGTTGACATGTTAATGTCAGTCTCTTTTTCAATGAAGAGGACCTCTCGCCTATGTTGCGCCATCTGGTGGAGTAAATTTTCCCGAAAACCCGCATTGAACTCGAAACTCATAGCTCTACATAAAAGTCAGTACTTTTAATTGTTACTGTTTTAATTTCTGATCAATAGTCAAAGTAATTTATTTTATTTTATTTAAGTCTAATGTATAGGTAATAAATAATTAATGTATTAATTTAATTTCCACATTTTTATTCACCTGTAATTTTATGAATTTGTTTTTGTATTTGAAAATTATTATTTTATTTTTTTTACCAATGTTTCTTGAGCTACCGGTGTTAACCTGTAATTAGTTGCTGCACCCGCAGTTGTATCCTATTATAAATTATAAGCTGTTTATGTAGTGGTTGGTGTAAACAGTTGTTGGGTAACCTGAATAAAATAAATAAATAAACGGCTGAAATGCAATGAATAGCTTGTATCAATTAAGATGATATTCTTCTTCTAAGATGATATTGAATGTAAATTATAATTAATGTTTATTATGCACATTGCCTACTTATAAAAAACATTCTATCACATCAATTTGAACAAACAAAAACGTAAAAAAAACAAACTCTTTTTTTACAACTAACATTATGGTGTTAATCATCTTTCGTTGCTGACCGTACCTACACGTATGTAACTAATATCTATGTTTCCACTTGAGACTACCAATGGCATTAGATTTTCATATCATACACAAATCTAATGTAATCGTCCTAATCTCTAATTATTGGAAACGATTAGTAATTAACGTCATAGTTCACGTTTGATTAGACTTGGCAACATCTTAATTTTATAGAGGTACCTATCTGTCGGTAGATTAGGTTTTTCAGTTTATGCCAATATTCCCCGCTCAACTGCCTCCGTGGTCGAGTGGTTTAGGCGTTTGCCTTGTGACCCGGTGGTCGTGGTGTCGATGTTCGAAGCATATACCTACTTTGTAAAGTTGTTCCCAGTTTGGCTAGAACATTGCACCTGATTGTCTGATAAAAAAGATGATTCTGTGCTTCGGAGGGCACGTATAAGCCGGTGGTCCCGTACGTCAAATGGTGGTTGTCAAATAAACCATGTCAGAGGCCCTTGAGGCGGTTTAGAAACTCTGACACTAGGGTGTGTGGGGTCGTTAGACCTTAAGTACTGCCCAGTGTAAGGCATTAAAGGTAAACCTAATTTGTGTACCTACAAACATTTTGGTAGTTATTTTTAATCTTTAAGTACCTACCTACTTAGTTTAAATCAAATTCGCTTTTTCCGTCTTTATGCTTATATCTGTTAAACTACGCAACGGATTTTAATACAGTTTTCATCAATATACAGAGTGGTTCAAGAGGAAGGATTATAATTATGTATAATTTGTCCCGAAACTCCTACGGGAATAGTAAAAATGGGAAATGCGCGGACCTATGTGGATGTACTATGACCCAATTTAAATCTTTGCTAAGATTATAATTAAGTATTAAAATAAGGTTAATTTAAAACTAAGTAGATATTACCTGAATAAAGAAGTAGAATCTAAAAATTAGGTAGGCTACTTCTTACCTAAAGTAAAAAAAAAGTTTCATCTATAAAAGTAGGTACCTAAATAAATAATTTTGCTAGTTCAAAAATAAAAATTCCGTAAAATTAAAGTATATACGTAGTTAGTCAAATTACAAAAAAAAACTCACCAATCATTTTGAAATATTTGATGTCGTTACACAAAAATAATATTTAAAAATAAACACTTTTCTTTCACGATGTCGCACTGTGTGAATGGGACAGACTCCTAAACAGTCTAATGCTGTGTATTACTGTCTAATTATCAAAAAGCAATCAACTACTTTTATAGAAACACGCTAACAAATTAATCAGCAAAGATATTACTATCAATAAACTAAAAAAACGTAAAAAATAAGCCTTATTTTATCTATGGTAAGGGTTTTAATTTTTTAATCGAGCTGTCAATAAGTTTGCTCAGATAATAATCGAAAAAGGAAGAATATAGTCGGAAAAAGATTAATAAATACAATCTAAAGATACGAATATATTGTTTTGATAAAATGTCATCGGCATTTGGTTTGTCCTTAAGATCGAGAACTCATGTTTATTTGTTTATTTACTGCTAAAAATAGGCCAATTCATTGATTGGTGCGAAATTAATTGCAATTCAGATTAATTTCAAGCGTATGCATGCAGTGTATGCCTGCTAAAGATCGAATCAACGATAAAAATAACAATTGATGCCGTGCCAATGTTTATTTTTCAAAATAATTAAAAAAAAACAATGTTTTCAGAAGACAAACCATGCACAATGATGAAATCTTCATCCAATCATTCCTAAGTTGCAAATCTTCTCCAGTGTCGATCAAGACATTTAAGTAGGTTGAAGTGAAGTGGTTTTCCACCCCGTTCACTTGCCTTGCCTTTAACATAGGCACCATAGACAGCCCACTATGCAGGGGCTTCTTTTGAATCAGCCGCCGACGTCACGCGTCATCCTGTAATGCAAGGCCGTGGCGATTCAACGTGAACCAATCCTCGGAACGATGAGGACGCTCTGTGAAGCCTGTGAAGCCCCCAGGAATCTTCTTTGCTTCTGGCTGGAGCTAGGCTAGCTAGCCTAGCTAGGACACTTACGCACAACGGACCGAATGGGAGTCTAAGGCTGCCCGTCCGCGAGGCAGCGGAGCTGAGAAACGGAGAAATATTAACCAACTAGTTGTCCCGCGCAACTTCGTCTGCGTCACAATTTTCATTACTGCTCCGCTCCTATTGTGAGGATATTTTAGCCTATAGCCTTTCTCGATAAATGGGCTATCTAACACTGAAAGAATTATTCAAATCGGACCAGGAGTTTCTGAGATTAGAGCGTTCAAGTAAACAAACATACAAACAAACTCTTCAGCTTTATATATTAGTATAGATGGAACTGCACAAAATGTCAGTGACGTATCAATAGTAAAAAAAATACTCACGTGGTGCGGAGAGGCCGCTATGTTCATAATATTAGCTATTCTCAACTACCCAAATAGCCAAAGTTGTCTAAATATTTCAGTTTCTGAGAATAAGAAAGTCAAGATTGGCCAAAAAAAAAACAGTCAAATTGTAATAGGCCCCTTAAGTACGAATACCTGTTACTTATTAGTGTTTGGTCGAATAACTACACGTTTCATCATCTGCCTAGCCTTTTCCCAACTATTTTGGGGTCGGCTTCCAGTCAAACCGGAATTAGCTGAATACCAGTATTTTACGTGGAGCGGCTGCCTACCAGACATCCACAACCCAGTAAATAGGTAACCGGGTAACACGGTACTTCTTGGCAAGACTGGTATCGAGGAGTCTGTATGTTAAGATGGTCACCCATCCACAGACTGACAAAGCATTCGGCAAGCGTTGCTTAACCTTTAATATCGGCCAGTACGACTGTCATTATTTAGCGACGAGCTTTATAAAGTAATTTAATGCTTACAACTAAATAAGCTTCTTAAAGCTTACAATGGAATATCGCAGCTTCGATATAAAGCTTTTTAGTCAAAGAGACCGAAGCCCATGTCGTCGTCGGACTCCTTAGGTTCTTCCTCCTTTTTCTCCTTGGTCTCAGCTGCAGGTGCTGCGGCGGCGGCGGCGGGCGCAGCGCCACCGGACGGCGGAGCTCCCACACCACATCCGATGTTCGTGATCAGGTCGCGCACGTTGATGCCAGCCAGCGCCTTGGCGAACAGACCAGGCCAGTATGGCTCGATCAGGATGGTCGTCAAGATCTTCTCACCAGTTACGGCGACGTCATCATCAACGAGGATGAGAGCGGAGTAAACGCAAGCTAATTCAGCCTTTGATGGCATTATTTTAATTATAAGACGAGCAAGTCGCCAACAGGCCTTAGCTCTCAGAGAATAAGCACGTTTGACTTCTTGATTTGTTAGAGCTCCTATAACCACACGCTACATCTTCCACCTGGCGTTAATCCCTGCCATTGCCAGGGTCCGCCTTCTATATATATCTGCCCCTTGAGCTTCGGAGACATTTTGCGGTCGCATACAACGCCCGTTACCTCGCGCCACTTCGCCCAAGCCGCGCCTATACGTGCTTGGACATCGTCGTCCACGTTGCCAGACTCGAGCAGCACGGATCCAAGGTACCTGAACGTATCGGACTTTGTGATCAGGTCCGAACCTATTCGAATGGTGTTTGAATCCGTGCTGCCACAGGGCATGTACTCAATCTTCGCCACATTTAGTCTCAGACCACCGTTTGCAAGCGTGTCCTTCCAAATGTTGACTTTGCGCTCAAGATGGGCTTTGTTCTGATTAACGAGGGCGATGTCATCGGCATACATCATTAGCCGTGGAGGTAACCACACGTTACAACGCCTTCTAAATTCTTGACATACTAGCAAAGCAAATGAGGTCTAAATGAAAAACGGATACCATATTTTATGGATTAAAATCGAATCAACGTAGTCACAGTTGGCTTAGACCAGATTAAGTATAGAGAATAGATAGATGATAACATGTTTTTTTAATGGACTAATAAATTAGGAACGTGGTATATTCAAACTAATAAAAGATAAGTAAGTAATACAATGTACATTAAGCGGGGCAACAAGAAGAAGAACAGAAGTATGCTTTCCCGTGGGAATCGAACCCAAGACCACCGGATCACAAGGCATCGACCACGGCGGCAGTTGACAAGAGGAGGCGATCAAAAATTTCGTCCACAGCTGATGAAGGGGAAAGGGCCTAGATATACTCGTAGTACATTACTGCAGCAGCCAGCAAAAGAGGCATTGATGGACGGACGTGTAAATGAGGGCCGAGGTGAAGCCGATGCACAGTACCTATGCGTGCATATTGTACCTAGGTATGTGTGCACACATCAACACAACCTACGTAAGTCCATCAATGCCTAGTTGTGACCAAGGCTTGTATAGTACTTTTCTCAAATAATGCGCGGAAATTAAAATACAATTAGGTACTTTTCAAAATCAATGACGAACAACAATATTTTTTCCCGCGTAAAAAGTGTTCATGTTTTTTTTTCAATAAAGCTTTCTATTTTTAAGCCAGTTCGAAATCCTTTGATAAGTTACCTCCTTGGTTGACATGTTTCGGAGTAAGAGATCGTTCTATTTTTAACCGACTTCTTCAAAAAGGAGGAGGTTCTGTTCTGCTGTATGTATTTTTTTTTAAGTATGTTCACCGATTTTTCAGCCGCACGGGTCGATCTTCAAGGTTAAGCAACGCTTGCCTAGGTGGTCTGTGGATGGGTGACCATCTTAACATACCGAGTTTCCTCCGTGCCTCGGAAAGCACGTCAAGCCGTTGGTCCCGGCTGTCATTTGTAGATCTTTGGCAGTCGTTACGTTAGTACCGTGTTACCCAGTTAATGGGTTGTGGAGGTCTGGTAGGCAGGCGGCTTGCTCTTAACTCTAGTCTAGATCAGAGATGACAAAGACAGATTCTACGATGTGGAGTAAGCTAACCCAGAAGGAGCCTGTTCACTCTAACTTTGAAGAGATTAGAGTTGTAAGCGTTCGGAAACACAGACGCAGGCAGAGAATTCCACTCCTTTGCTGTACGCATTATAAAAGACGTTCGGAAATACTGAACGTGCGAATTCAATGAATAGCAACAAGGTAGGGATGGTCTTGCAGTGCTTCTGGATATCCGATGGTAGAATGTAATTTAGTTGGACGCTAAACCTCGCCGGATATGAACTTTCATACAACTTTTGCCAGCCGCTGCTCGCGTGTATTTGGCCAGTACAGCAAAATTTCCAAGCATGTTAAAAAGTACTTAGTACCATTGAATTTTATTCGTGATAGCGATTTTCACAAAGCCACGCGCGTACCGTCAGCGTAGCTTTGTGCGCATTCATAGACTTGCATAGATATAGCTACGCCGACCGATGGTCAGCGCTGACCGTCGGTCAAGCACTGTTTCCAGCCTTAGTGTTTACTTTGCTACTGACTATAGTGACTATTATCACTGGGTCAAGCCCCCTTGAATCGACAATCCTGGAACCAAAGAAATCTTGGTATTTTGGAGGGTCTTGGGTGCCTTAGTTCCCCCCCCTGGACTCGCCCAAATTCCAACGTATTACGGTCACCCCGTCTGGCCTCTTCTCATCGGTCTGTGCTAAGAGTTTGAAAATTATTTAATCCTGTGTAGTTTAGGTAAGTGTTGTGCTTTTCAGGCAAGAGTGCTCTAATAATAAAACTAAGTACCTAAGCACCCACTAATGGAGATTTGTTTGCTAATGCCAGATTTTCATCCCCCAAATCTATCTATCTACTAATCTAAGGAACGCCAACGACAGATAGTCGATAGGGCCGAAAAGTTCTGGAGTGCCGATCGCGTACCTACAGGAAGGCGCTACGTTGGAAAGCGTCCCACAAGGTGACCCGATGACCTGGTGAGGGTCGCGGGTAGCCAATGGATGCGAGACGCACAGGACCGGTTGTTGTGGCGACACTTGGGGAGGCCTATATCCAACATTTTCGGCTGGTATGATGATGATGCGAATTAGGCGAGATGGACAGACGTTACTTGTATTGTTGCCATCGCGGGTAGAACCTGGATGAGGCTGGCACAACGAGGGGATTAGAACAAGAAAAGAGACGCCTATGCTCAGCAGTGAGCAAAGTCGAGCTATAGATGATGATGATGATGATGATGATTGGAAAGTCTGAACAACTATCCAAACTAGGAAAAATACAAGTTAACAAATTAAAACGCTCTTCGTCTTTCCTATTTATTTAAATCTAGCTTTTGCCTGCGATTTCGTACGCGTATATCCCGTTTTTTCCCGTTCCCGTAGGAATTTCAGGAATTCGAATTTCAGCTTTCTACGACCAGTACTTCCGGCTGTACGTTGTCTGTCAGTCACTCGATCAGTCAGTAACGGAAGAATTTTATATATTAGGATTTTGTTGTGCCCGACGGGGTCCATATTTTTTTTTACCACCTGTGGGCCTCAAGTCTGCTATTACAATAGTGTCAGAATGGTCTATCATTGACTTCATAATTGTTGATTTTGACAAGTTTGGTAATCTACTAATATAAAAGCGTCATTATGACTTTCCAATGGTCAACCACTGACACTCCATTGAAAGAAATGGCATAGAATGGTAATCTCGTACATAATGACAAATGAATAAATAAGATGTAAAAATATATATAAAAGAAATCTGACATAAATTAATGTTCAAATTTAGTAGTCATTTTTCGAAAATCATTTCTACTAACGGTTTTTATAATAATGGCAATACGAAAATGTCATTCTACCACCATTCTATTACGAGACCATTGGTCGACCAATGATCAACCATTATGAATTAGCAGATTACGAACTTTTAGCAAAATGACAATGGGATCGTGTTGGAATGACGAATTTATAAAAAATAGCAGACTTGGGGCCCTGTACGGCTGTCATTTGTAGATCTTTGGCAGTCGTTACGGATTTTCAAAAGCCTGACTCCAGTCTTGCCAAGATGTACCGTGTTACCCAGTTAATGGGTTGTGGAGGTCTGGTAGGCAGCCGCTCCACGTAAAACACTGGTATTCAGCTGAATCCGGTTTGACTGGAAGCCGACCCCAATGTAGTTGGGAAAAGGCTAGGCAGATGATGATGAGAACATTATGGATTGCTATAAACAATTTGAGATTTGAATCAAACGCGAACACTAACTAGACCAAAAATAGCAACGAAAACCACAAATTATTTCTTTATCAATTATCATAGTTGTCGCAACGGATTATCAGATTTATCAGGCATTAGCTGTTTAGTTTATGAACGGAACAAGGCAATAAATAGGAATTACCTAATTGTTATTGTACGTTGTAAATATTTTCATTCTATCGACTTGTTCGATGATTACATTCAAATGGGAATAGTATACTGACGCCAATATGGCGTCGTATTCATGACGTCATGAGCACTGGCCAGTACTTACTAACACACGCGGGATAATTTATCCGTGCTTGTCAATGTCAGATGACTGTCAGGGAGTTCCCGCCATGGAACATGTCTCATAGCAATGGATGTCCACCAATCCGGGCTTGCAAATGACGACAAATTAGCGACAGATTACCTACATCGACTTAAAAGGTCTCCGCCAGTGAAGTTAAGCTCGTGCCTGTCCATTACGGCAGAGCGAGGTAGCGGAGCGGAGAAACGGAGAAATGTTAACCAATGGAATTTTATAAAATCTCACGTGAGTCACAAACATGACATTTCTCCGGTTCTCCGCTTCGCTGTAATGGCGGGCACCCTAAACTTGCTTGCCGAGGCACGGAGAAGTCATCCCAAGTCCGGCCTCGGCAAATGCTGCTTAACCTTGGAGATCGTCCCATGCGTCTGTTATTATTTAGCCAATCACCCTAAAATATCTAAAAATCACAGACGATACGCACATTGATTGCCTGATGTTGTTATTGTTTTCCATTTACTGCATCAAAATAAACAATTAGTAATAGTGTATTGTTCATAGTTTCGGTGAATTTTCAATGTTATCGTAGGTAGATTCTAAATCTATACTGCAACTGACCTTTCCTGTAAACAAGTTACCTATTTTTAAAGAAAAACAAAACGACATGTTTTCTCTTCTTATCACGTGTTGTTTGGGATTTCCCCATTCGTTGCCCTTATTTTTAATTACTGGCTCTGTTCAGTGGCGTAGCTAGCATGAGTAAAAACCGGGACACCCATATCGAAAGGGTTGTATTGTCTTTTGATCATTCATACTTAAACAGAAGTATTTTGTTCATTTAACCAATTTCAACAGAAAGGCCGAAGAAGCTAGAGAGTGAAGAATGCAAGAGCGAGCGAAGCGACCACAATAAATAACTTTTAGGGGCGAAGGGTCGGGTGTCACCCCTATAAACGGGTGTCACTCGGTGCGGGCCTCATGAAGGCAAAGTTGCTGGCATGCGCATCATTTTTAACTTACTTCTTCAAAAAGGAGGAGATTCTATGTTCGGCTGTACCTATGTATGTTTTTTTTATGTATGTTCACCGATTTCTCCGCCAATTGAGGACCGATTTTTTTATTCGAAAGCCTCTTGAAATGATCCCATTGTCACCAAATCAGAATCTGATGATGGGATCCATGAAAATCGAGGCATACCCTCAAATTTTATAGGCTCATACAAAGTTTTTCATAAACTTTCCAACGCAATTCAGATATTTGTGCCTGATTATCATCATCTCATGTTGCTGAGTCTCTTGAAATGGTCCCATTGTCACCAAGTCAGAATCTGATGATGGAATCCCATGAAAATGTTTGTAAAGCGATATTTTCGCCAATTGTAAACCAATTCGGATGATTTTTTTTTTTTGGGAATTTCCCGGACTGGTCCCATTTCAATTTGGTGAAGATCTGATGAAGAACTGCGGAGGTAGGCAACGGAACTCTTCAATCATTGATAGCAATGGAAATCTGAAATCGTATGTCTGTTGATTGTTTATACCAGTTCATAACATAACATCACACCGGTACGCTGCGTTTGCGGTTTCACTTTTTAGCGGTACGCAGGTACCACTAAAAAGTGAAAATAAAAACACTACAAATTATAAAATAACTTTAGTTTTGGAAGTCGGTGTCAAAAAAAGAAAAGACCAAAAACACCGACTTCTGAAATTAAAGTTATTTTATATTTTGTAGTGGTTTTGTTTTTGGAAGTCGGTTGTATTTTTTGTAAAAAGTTTTCAGTTTTCAGGAAATATAAATGCTCTTTTCAATGCCAGCACTTAACAAGGTTGAATCCTTGGCTGTGAAAATAATTATGAAAAATTACGTCAATACAAAGATATTATAACACCGATTACAATCTCCAAATAGGAAAACCATGTAATTTGAATTTATTGCAAATTAGAGTCAGTCGGGGGAAAAGGACGCACTTTTGTTTATAATCGTAGTTACTGAATTACTTACTACCTATAGGAAGGTACATTAATTTTCTTCTAATTGGAATATGGATAATTTATTGATTCATAATTTATTATGATAACTACAAATCCATCTATCTACATTACTATGATAATAAAGCTGAAGAGTTTAATTCGTTTGAACACGGTAATCTTTGTTATTATTCTATGCTTTAGAACTACCAGTCGGAATTTCGTTTTTTTTTATTTTTTTATTTGGTAATGGGCTTGCTCTTGATCACAATCACGCCTGATGGAAAGCGATAGATGAGGTCTATGATGGAGCGAACGTGCCCAGAAAATGCCTGTTCACTTTTGCTTTGAAGGCAGACGGGTTAATATGTGGACGGGAACACAGACGCCGGCAGAGAGTTCCACAACTTAGCTGTGCGCATAATAAATGTGGAAGAGAAGCGCTGGGTACGACTAGATGGGATATCGACCAAATACGGCCGTACGTCTGGTATTTTCTATACATATATGTCTGTATATGAAAGCCTCATTCATGAGCAAGACTATAGGCTATACGGGAACGGGAAAAGGGGGGCGTAGGAAGTTGCGGTAGGTACTTAATTTAAAAAATATATCTTAATTAATAATGCTCATAATAATGCTTAAAAGTACTAGTTTAAAATTAAACCCCAAACTAATGAGATATATTTTGGTGGGGAGCTTTTTGCGTTAACTCTAAAATACCTACATACTTCAAGATACATACCTACTTAATTGAAAACTTATAGAGCGAGATACCTAAGAAAATAATACTTCTAGGCAGGCGTGCTCCATCTTCGACCACATCATCGCTTACCATCGGGTGAGATAGTGGTCAAACGCGTGCCTATCAATAGTCAAAATATATATACATATATATTATATTATGACGGATGGTGGCTAAATAATAACAGCGGCACGGGTCGATCTTGAAGGTTAAACAACGCTTGCCAAGGTTGGTCTGTGGATGGGTGACCATCTTAACATACCGAGTTTCCTCCGTGCCTCGGAAAGCACGTTAAGCCGTTGGTCCCGGCTGTCATTTATAGATCTTTGGCAGTCTTTACGGATTGTCAGAAGCCAGTAAATCTGACTCCAGTCTTGCCAAGATGTGTACCGTGTTACCCAGTTAATGGGTTGTGGAGGTCTGGTAGGCAGCCGCTCCACGTAAACACTGGTATTCAGCTGAGTCCGGTTTGACTGGAAGCCGACCCCAATGTAGTTGGGAAAAGGCTAGGCAGATGATGATTATGACGGATGGTCCCACTCTACGTCCGTCTTACCCCAAATCACTCTGGTCTACATGCACGTTTTCAGTAAAGTTATCAAGCAACAAATCATTGCGAATTTGAAAATTAATTGTGTAATTCAATTAGTCACAAGAATTTCGATGTTATCAATTTATAAAATGTAGATACAATCGCACTACATACATTTTTAAATTTTATTAAACAATTTAAAGATCTCTGATTCTTATCTGCTGTATTTAATTGCACGGATGTCGGATTGTTATAATGTTTCTGGTGTATAAGTAAATGACCATTACTCTTTGTATGATGAAATTACTGGAATGATGAAAATGTTATGCGACCAACGACCAACACAAACCACACCGTAACGACTTCCACACCACACAACAATTTAGTTTTTAAGATTTTTTTATTTTATACTTGTCCCTTTTTAACCCGACTGATTCGGGAGGGTATTATTATGTATTTCTTTTTTACTTGTTTTGTTTTTCAAAGGAAATATTTTTTTGTAACAAGAACACTGTTTGCGGGGGGGGGGCTGGTAATCTGTGTGACAGGATTTCCTGGTGCAGATACCAGTATCCCATTACATCAAAGGAGTATTGTATCAATTTATTAAGATTATGTTTGTTTGTAAGGCACCAATTTAGAAGTAAAATAATTTTTTATGTTATGTATGGTGTCGGCCAGTGCTATAAAATAATAATACCATCCCATCACTTCCCGTGGGTGTCGTAAGGAATAACGGACTCACCAGAGAATGGACATCAGCGTTCTCTGTAAAACTCTTATGTTCTTTGTCTCTGTCATCTCTGACATAGACTAGAGTCAAGAGCAAACCCATTTCAAATAAAAAAAAAAGTAACACCAGACACTGCACTGTGATCGCCAACCCGCCGCACAAGCGTGGCGATTATGGCAAACCCTTTGGGGAGCCCTATGTCCAGCAGTGGACGTCTTTCGGCTGATATGATGGTGATCATGATGAAAATGTAACAATAATCGGTTATTTTTTTTTTGCTCGGCGCCTATGGCCCTAGCGTGATATTACTTAGCCTATAGCCTTCCTCAAGAATTGGGCTATTGAATGCACAAAGATTTTTTTCAAATCCGACTAGCAGTTCCAGAGATTAGCACGTTCAAACATACAAAAAACTTTTCAGCTTTATTTTTAATACCTACCTAGGTACCTGTAGAAAATATAAGCCGATCATCATTACTTTTGTATCAGCTTGATATAGTCCTATCAAATTTGAAAAATGTTCTCCCGTCCGTTTTTCGATCGTGGTGGCCAGTTTTATCTCAGAGAAGCCATTTACAAAGGAAATGAAAAATCCAGGAGAGATAACGCAGTAGGTACTACTACTTACCATACTATGGTACTAACGCGAAAGGCATAACGTTATTTTACAGGCAAGCGGTAGGCGTTTTGAACCGACATAATATTCATCTGCCTAGCCTTTTCCCAACTATATTGGGGTCGGCTTCCAGTCAAACCGGATTTAGCTGAAAAGCAGTATTTTACGCGGAGCGGCTGCCTACCATACCTCCACAACCCATTAACTGGGTAATCCGGAACTTCATGGCAAGACTGGAGTCAGATTAACTGGCTTCTGACTATCCGTAACGACTGCCAAAGATCTACAAATGACAGCCGGGACCAACGGCTTAACGTGCTTTCCGACGCACGGAGGAAACTCGCTATGTGAAAGAAGAACGGTCGGCTCAGAACAATGCATACCGCGGTCTGGCAGTACTGGTAAAGCGAAGGATCGTCCACCAGGAACTCCCCCTGCCGTCACTGCAGAGCATGTACGCGCTGGGTGTGCAGCTGCACGTAGCCGGCGAGGACCTGAACATATACGCCGGGTACAAGGCGCCCCAAACAAAGTTAATTCCGACTGAGCTGCGGGCGCTTATGTACCAATCGCAGAACGCGACCATCCTCGCCGGTGACTTAAATTGTAAGCACCCAGCGTGGAATGCGCATATCACGAATACCGGGGGGAGACAACTCTTTGCCGAGGCCGAAGCCTTCGGCTTGACGGTGTCCGGCCCTGAAACTCCAACCCACTACCCGGATAACGGCTGCCACATGCCCGACGTGCTGGACATCGTCGTCCATCGAGGGCTAAACTGCCAGATCACGCAGGAAGTGATCGACGACGAGTTACAATCCGACCATCAGCCTGTACTCGTCGTCTTATCGGGGATGCCGACCCGACTGAAACCGTTAGCGCCACGCCGACGAACGGACTGGACAAAGTTCACAGGAAAGATTGAGGCCACTACACCGACTCGGCCCATCAATACCGCCGCGGACGTTGACCTACTTGCCAATGACGTCACTGCTTGCGTGCAAAGCGCCTTAGAGGAGGCGACTACCACCACGCCTACGGAGGGGAGAGGGCTACAGCCGCCCCTACCGCCCAGGCTGCGCGCAATGGTCGCCGAGAAGAGGCGCCTGCGCAAGCAGTGGCAGCAATCTCGCTGCCCCACACAAAAAGCGTCACTCAACCGTCTCGCGGAGAGGGTAAAGGCCGAGTTGCGAGCTCAGGCCGCCGCGAGCTGGGAGGAGCGCATTGACGCCGCAGTGGGCGACTGGCCGTCCGTGCACCAGCTGTTCCGCCAAATTACACATTCCCCAGCTCCGGTGCGCCCTCTACAAGACAGCGACGGGGCGCTCAAATACGTTGCAGAGGAAAGGGCGGAGGTCTTCGCCGCCCACCTGGAGCGTCAGTTCTGCCCGAACCCGACCGCCGAGCACGCACATGTCGCGACAGTCGAGCAACACCTTGGGGACTACTTTGCCACGCCGATAGCTCCCGATGAGGACGCCATCTTCTTCTCGCCGGGCGCAGTTAGACGCGCCCTACAACGCACGAAGCCACGAAAGGCCCCAGGTGCCGACGGTATCACCAACACAGCGATGCGCCACCTGCCGCACCGTATGGTCGCGGCCTTGGCGCGCCTGTTTACGGGGATACTGCGCACCGGGGCCTTCCCTACACAATGGAAGGAAGGGCGCGTCATCATGATGCCCAAGGCCGGGAAGAACATCCTGAAGCCGGCGAGCTATCGGCCCATTACTCTGCTGCCCACAATCTCCAAGGTGTTCGAGTCACTCCTGCTGCGACATCTCCAGCAGCACATCATACCACGACCCGAACAATTCGGATTTCGGGCAGACCACAGCATGACGCTCCAACTGTCGAGGGTACTGCACCTGCTGTCTTCGACGATGAACAAGAAGGAATACGCGGTAGCAGTATTCCTCGACATGGAGAAGGCCTTCGACCGAGTTTGGCATGAGGGGCTAGTCTACAAACTAGCCACCTCCCTCGCGCCCCGTCGCATTGTCAAAGTGGTCCAATCTTTCCTCTCAAACAGGAGTTTCCGAGTGGTGGTCGACGGCGCGCTGTCCACCCCCCGCCCCGTCCGGGCGGGCGTGCCGCAGGGCAGCTGCGTGTCGCCGGCGTGTTACTCACGTTACACCGACGACATCCCCGCCACCTCTCTCGCTACGCTCGCGCTGTTCGCTAACGACGCCGCGTACATTGCAACATCACTGAACACTAGCCACGCGGCGTCTAAGATACAGCGCGCGCTAGATGAACTTCCCGCCTGGCTCGCCAAGTGGCGACTGTCGGTTAACGTGGGTAAGACGCAAGCGATAGCCACAGGCTCAGCGCGCCTCCCACCGCCCCTGAAGCTGCAAGGAGTCGACGTCGAGTGGTCCCCCCAGGCGAAGTACCTCGGCGTGACCATCGACCGTCGGCTCACGATGGGGCCGCACGTCCGCCGGGTCGCCGCCCAGGCGAAGGTCGCCCGCGCACAACTCCGTCCGGTGCTCTCGTCCCAGCTGCCGGCGCGCGTCAAGTTGGGTGTGTACAAGACGTACATACGCCCGATTCTGACGTACGCCGCCCCCGCTTGGTTCGCCCTCACATGTGAGGGGAATCGCGCGAAGCTCCGCGCGCAACAAAACCTTGCGCTGCGGACCATAGTGCATGCCCCTTACATGGTGAGGAATGATGTCATCCAGCGGGACCTCGGGATTGAGGGCCTGGATGAGTTTGTGCAGCGCCTCGCGAAAGGCATGTTCGCGCGCGCCGACGCATCCGCTTGGCCCCACGTCAAGCAAATTGCGCCCTGGCGCGCAGCGCCTACCCCGCGACCTGGTCGGGGACGTTGACGGCCCCGTCGCACCTCACCGGACTGACGCCGAGTAGGCCGCTTCCCGCTACACGCGGCCTACTCAAACAGCGACACTCGACACACAACTCGCATCCCGGCGCGCGACCTGTGCTAAGTTAATATAGGCAGGCCGCGTTCCGAAATCCACACAATCACCACTAGACAAGCGCTAGTACTCACGCACCGAATATGTTTCCTAGGTTAATATAGGCTTATTCGGTGCATTAGCATTGGGCGGCAGTACTCACAACACACGGCCGCCCACACACACACTCGGCTCTACAGTCCGGGCCGCAATCGGCTAGATCTGAGAACCGGTGCGGACGAGAGCCACTCACTCCTTGCTGCAGGTGCGTCACCAAAGTCGACACCTTCGTCGCTGGTCGTTCTCGCTGGGCCTCCCCCAGGTCACTGGGGGTCTCACTCGGCGGGGACTGACCGCCGAAGGTGCCGTGAAGAAGCGACAAACAGTCGCGACGCGCCTGTAGCAAAACACTTCAGCGACCCAACCACAGGCGTGCGACTGTAGGCTATGAAAATAGTGGCAGGCGCACGCCAAATTTTCATGGCATGTTTGTTGCCAACAAGATGACCGGCCCGTATTGACGGGCCGAGGTGTGGCAACTGCGGTCAGGGGGCTTCGCCCCGACACCGCCTGCCGCGCCCCCTTGCGGGGGCGCAGCGACATCTACCAGTGGACTCGCTATGTTAAGATGGTCACCCATCCACAGACCAACCTTGGCAAGCGTTGCTTAACCTTGAAGATCGACCCGTGCGGCTGTTATTATCTAGCCACGAGCTCCTCGAACCGACATAATATTGAACTAATAAATTACTGAACTAATGAGCAATCGCTGTAGGGTTTTTCGCAACAGGATGTATCGCACAAATGTTACAATGCACCTAGCGTTGCCAGGCGTCCGGATAATAGGCTTTATGGTTATGAGCCCGGCCAAATTAGAGCTTTTTTAAATTTGTTATTGTGTTGATTTCCGCTCCACTTAGCTCACCTTGTATCGCTAGCTACTAACTACTACTGTGGCAATTATAGAAATTACTATAGTAATGAGTACTGAATGATTATTACAAGAAGTCGGTTAAATAGGACTGCTATGTTCAATTTTATTTTTATTTCATTAGAGTTTAAGGTAAATTTTATAGTAAATGATAAAAAGACTTGTTTCACTTTAAGAAAAATATTTATCTTTTTACCCAAATGTCCGGCTAAACTGGCTCGTCTGTCCGGCTTTTCGGTTCGAAGACCTGGCAACCCTAATCGCACCAATAAAGCATCGATGGAATTAAACACCGTATAACTGAATTATTATCGACACACGGTCTTCGATATAATACAAATCGAATCATCAACTTTCGAAAACAAGTATGGGAACCCATCTCACCACCCACTGGTACTAAACAAATCTATATCTATACTAATATATAAAGCTGGAGAGTTTGTTTGTTTACTTGAACGCGCTAATCTCAGGAACTACTGGTCCGATTTGAAAAATTCTTTCAGCGTTAGATAGCCCATTTATTCAATTCAATTTATTCATAAAAAAAAACTTTAATTTATTGAGGAATGCTATATATCATCACGCTTATACCAATAGGAGCGGAGCAGTAATGAAAATTGTGACGCAGACGAAGTTGCGCGGGTCAACTAGTACTAATATAATTATAAAGCTGAAGAGTTTGTTTGTTTGCTTGAACACGCTAATCTCAGGAAATAGGTACTGGTCCGATTTGAAAAATTATTTCAGTGTTAGATAGCCCATTTATCGAGGAAGGCTATAGGCTACCATCACGCTAAGATCAATAGGAGCGAAGCAGACGAAGTTGCGCGGGTCAACTAGTCCTTATATAAAAACCTAAGTATAACACAATAACACTGGTAACCAAATCTTCTGTCACACTTCAACTGTCTGTCTTGTAACCACGAAACCGGCTAAAAAAAAAACCAAAACAATACAAGGTACAAAATAACTTCGGAAGAAAGAAAAAACTTTAATTTCTGAAGTCGGTGTTTTTGGTTATTTTTTCGATTTTGACACCGACTTCCGAAATTAAAGTTTTTTCTTTCCTCCGAACTTATTTTGTACCTTGTAGTGTTTTGTTTTTGGAAGTCGGTTGTATTTTTTATAAAAAAGTTTTTTATTTTTCACTTTTTAGTGGTACCTAGGTACCTGCGTACCCATTAACAGCGTACTGGCGCAATGTCATGTTAAGAACTGGTGTAAACACTAAAAAAACATGACATGCGATTTCAGCATTCCCGATCCCTTTGCTATCATTTATTGAAGAATTCCGTTGCCTACTTCCGAAGTTCTCCGTCAGATCTTCACCAAATTGAAACGGGACCAGTCCAGGAAAATTCTCTTTCAAACAAAAAAAGAATCATCCAAATCGACTGACAATTGGCTAAAGTATCGCTGAACAAACATTTTTCATGGGATCTCATCATCAGATCTTAATTTATACCTTTCATCATCAGCTCAGAAACATGAGATGATGATTACCAGGCACAAATATCTGAATTGCGTTAGAAAGTTCATGAAAAACATTGTATATGCCTATAAAATTTGAGGGTTGCGCTCGATTTTCGTGGGATCCTATCATCAGATTCTGACATGGTGACAATGGGACCAATCGAGAAGTACTACTCTGTCAAGAAAGTACCGGGAAAAGATCAATAATACACAAAATGTCTGTTATTCATCCAAATTTATTTTATCACCTTCAAAGTATGCTCCTTTAGAAACGATACACTTGCGCCAACGAATAATCCATTCATCAAAACATTTTTTAAACGCTGCTTCCGGAATTGAGTTCAGTTCTCGCCACGAATTCTCCTTTATGTCTTCTATCGATTGAAAACGGGTGCCACGAAGTGGTAATTTGAGTTTAGGAAAAAGAAAAAAGTCAGCAGGAGCCATATCTGGTGAATATGGTGGTTGCTGGATGGTATTTGTTGAGTGTTTGGTTAAAAATTCGTTCACAATGATAGCCTTGTGCGAAGGCGCATTGTCGTGGTGCAAAATCCAAGAATATTCTTTCCACAAATCTGGCCTTTTCGTCGAATTTGCTCTCTTAAACGCCGCATAACGCTCAAATAATATTCTTTATTTACCGTTAGACCTTCCGGTAAGAATTCAGAGTGCACAACACCGCGATAGTCAAAGAAAACAGTCAACATGACTTTGACTTTTGATCGACTTTGGCGTGGTTTTTTCGGTTTCGGTTCAGTTGGAAGGCGCCACTCCGAAGCTTGTTGACTAGTTTGCATGTCAAACTCGTAAACCCACGTCTCGTCACCAGTAACAATGCGTTTCATGAATGTTGGGTCCGAACTGACTCGTTCTAGCATGTCCTCAGCGACTTTCATGCGATGGAGTTTTTGGAGAAAATTCAGATCTTTTGGGACTAGCCGAGCAGCAACATGTTTCATACCCAAATGATTAGTTAAAATGGTACGGATCGACTCGTGAGATACAGAAAGTTCGGCGGCTATCTCTCGCAGAGTTGAATGGGGATTTTCAGTCACTATTTCCTTCACTTTTGCGATGTTAACTTCAGTTGCAGACGTTGACGACCTACCAGAGCGAGGCAAATCTTCCATCACATCTCGACCGCTTTTGAACGCTTTGAACCACTCATAAGCACGAGTTTTTGATAAAGTCGATTCACCGTAAGCCTTCTGTAACATTTTCAGTGACTCCGAACACGAAATTCCATTGGCGATGCAAAATTTAAGACAAACTCTTTGTTCGATATTTTTGTCCATTATGAAATTCGCAATACACACTATATATGATATTACTAAAACCAGCACTGTATTTAATATAAATAACAGATGCAACTCAAACTCCGCGCCAAAATGGAAAACAGTTGTGCCAATCTAACAACTACAAAAAAACAAAAATTTGAATTTGGAACCATAAACAAATCATCCATTCGCGATACTTTTTTGACTGAATGTATACCCTTTCAGATGAAACAAATTTTTTTCACATCGGTTCATAAATGACGGAGTTATGAGGTAACAAACATAAAAAAAGAAAAAAAAATACAACCGAATTGAGAACCTCCTCCTTTTTTTGAAGTCGGTTAAAAACAAAAAGTACCTACTGTAACTTCGGTAATTTGGCCCAAGCAAGTCTAAAATCATACACGTTCAAGTTTTGATCAAAGTGGCTGGTTCAAACTGTTTGATCAAATGGAAATACGAAATTTCGTATTACATATATGTATTCTGCTATTTATGGATTAATCAAAATTTCGTACTACCTAAAAAAGTAATCCGTTTGACAACTGATTTTTAACAGACATTCATGCCAATTTGATCAAACAGCTAGTCTATTCTGTAAATAACCTTTTACATATCGAGCTTCACCTGACAAACTTCACAAAATCAGCTTTATAACACACAACATAAGTTCTTATGTTTGACTTAATTTGATACTCACCTCGGATTCCGCTGTTGAGATACGAAAATTTTGTTACAGAATAGGAGTACAGGTTGTTTGATCAAATTGGCGTGAATGTATGCCCCGCATTAAAAATACAATTATTCCATACGTTGGCATCGAGCTGATAGAGTAATTTTTGGATAGCTGTTCCAAATTCAATTCAATCCATTCAGGAATTGAACAAGGTAACTGACTGACTTGGATACCGTGTGACCCAGCTACTGAGTTGAGGTCTAATTGTTAATGAATAAATAAATGAATGAATGAATGAATGGTTTTTTTCCATTTGAGATGGGTTTGCTCTTGACTTTAGTGTAGGTCAGAGATGACAGAGACAAAGTGTGTTCCGAAATATAACCCTGTTAACTAGTCAGTGCTCATGACGTCATGAATCCAAACGCCATATTGTACTGGTGTGCCAAAATAGTGTACTGGTGAGACAAATATCAAATTTGAGGTATTAGTAGTATATCAAATGTCAAACGGGCGTGGTGCATCAGACTGAGGATTTTTTCAATATCGCCATATTGTATAATATAATATTATCGTCAATTTATGACGTCAACGCACTGGCCAGTACATTTCGGACCGACTCAACAGTATGGCGTCGATTTATGACGTCATGACCAGTATACTGTATAGTATACACAAAGTCTACGATGAATGTCCGACGAAAATTTACATCACGCGACCTGTCATGGCGTCAAAGACTACAATTATTGTCTACGATGGGGAGAGCTTACCCAGAAGGAGCCTGTTCACTCTAACTCTGAAGAGATTTAGGGTTGTAAGCGTTCGGAAACACAGACGCAGGCAGAAAAGGTGTTGTTATTATTATGTTGGTGTTGGTTGGCTGGTGTTATTATATAGGTATGTATGTTCCTAAAAAAATAAAACAAATAAGTAAATGTTTCTTTAAATACTTTTAATAGACTAAACATTTGATTACGTCTTAAACTACTAAAAGATTGAAAACAATTTGATCGCTACATCCTTACATCTACTTACAGCTAGGTATGTATATTAAAAATTTAAAATTTCCCCATATCTACACTAGTACCTAGATTTTTTATTTCTGGCAACCCCATTTATGATTCGCGAAATTTACAAAAATAATAATAAATAAAGAATTTACAATATTTAGCGTGAATTATTTATATTTTTGCGATTGCAGTCATTCTTAGTTATATTAGAGGATTGGTGTTTTATATCTAACAGTTTTGGATCAAATTGGACTGATAGATGGAGTAACGTCAATTTGACTGTATATTGAAGACCTCTGCCTACACAATCTGCCCATATAGAAGTGAGTTCAGACCCGTAACAGCTATACATAAAACATCAATATTTGCATTTCAACAAAAAGCTGGTTATAACATATGAATTAGGTGCCATCATAATAATATACTTAGTTAGTGTTTTAATTTTTAAACCGCATTTCTTGTAAGGTAGGCAGATTTCCAGTCACTAGTTAACTTGGAATATTTTCTAGCCAGTGTTTCTCCATAAGAATCTATGCTTTATAAAATGGGCTTCTCGCTAATACTGCCTGATTCTTTACTATATCAAAATATGTTGGTATTATGCTACGGCTAGACTACCGTAATATGGCCATGATTAAAACAAAATCAACTGAAACAATACCAATTATGGCCATAATTCTTGCCATATTATGGTAGCGTGGCCGTAGCACTACTGATATTGCTTGGACAACAATGCGTGTAAAGCCAGTCTTTCTTGTTATCATTTTAAAAGTTTCATTCTAGAAAATATTAAGCAGAATATCATCGTTTAGCTCCTCAAAGTTCTGAGTTGAGCTCAGTATTTCTTTTCAAGGAATCAGATATGAAACACCGGTCTCATCTAGTGAAATTTGACAGAAAAATAACATTACAAATGCAGGCTTGCTACGCACCCTCAAGAGATGTGGTTTAAAGATACATAAAAACACAGTCAGTATCATATCTTATCAAACACAGAATCATAAACAGACGGTCATACAATGCTGAGACATAATTAAATCATTTAAAACAAGTACAAGACAAATAACTTTTATTAACTTACAAATGTATTTGATAATGGAGAAATCATGTTTTTAGTTAATCGTTAAATTTCAATGTATCGTACATAATGTTTTATTTGTTTACTAATTTATTGATACTCTCGCGTTTGACCACTATCTCACCTGAAGGTGAGCGATTGTCGAAGGTAGAGCACGCATTGCAGGCGGATAGACTTTGTATGGAAAAAGTCATAATTCGAGGATTCGCTCTCGCCTGTGTCCTCCTCCAATATTGGACCGATTTAAAAGATATTTCACAAACTGAATAAGAAGGATGTATACTGTGTCCGTATGTTTTTCTTTTTTAATTAAAAGTGGCCAAAGTACACTTGGGCTCTGTTGACAGCGGTTTACCGGACAATTTTGAGCAATTCTTGAAAGTACTAGTGCTTATACGGTTAATATATCATCAAAAAGGCAAAAGGACACAGTATACATCCTTGTTATTCAGTTCGTGAAATATCTTTTAAATCGGTCCAATATTGGAGGAGGAAACAGGCGAGAGCCAAACCTCGAATTATTACGATTTCCATACAAAGTCCATCCGCCCGCATTTCCTCTTAAGGGTGCTCTCTCGATAAGGCTTAAAAATTGCGTGCAGATGAAGCAGTTTTTCGTCGGCATTTACTGAGAAATTACACCTAGAAAAATAGGTAGTAATCTACATGATATTGCACGTAATTTGGTTTAGCTAGAATTTATGTATTTGTATCACATAATAGGAAAAAAAATCACCAAATCAAGTCCAAATCGTTGAGATGAAACCATTTTACTCCTTCATTTTTTAACAAAAGACTAAAAAAATAATATCTACTGCTGTGCAATACAAACGAAAAGAACTTGGTTTTGTTACTTTTTTAAAATATGTATTTGTTTTATTATAAAAAAATAAAAACATGGGTAGCGGAGTGGCGCGCCGAGGTGTAGTTAGCTCCGTTTGTATGCACAAGGTCATTGGCAAATATACAAGCCTTAAAGCGTTACTCAATGACGTCGCTAGGCGATTGGGTATCTTGGACAACTTTATATGTTCTTGCTCTGTAG
Organism: Lacanobia oleracea; assembly: GCA_950371165.1. Lineage (NCBI taxonomy): Eukaryota > Metazoa > Arthropoda > Insecta > Lepidoptera > Noctuidae > Lacanobia > Lacanobia oleracea. The sequence continues at coordinate 14,663,274 of OX493413.1, forward strand.
CAGAATACCAAAAGGTGATCCGTTTCAGTGAGATTGGTTATTTGTAACTACTTTTGTTTGCTCGAGTCCCTAACCGACTCGGAAATAAGATATTTTTCGTAATATCAAATACATTTGGAAGTTAATATTAAAACAAATAACATTTAATAGGCGTTAAGTAGTATTAGTTGATGAATATTTATTTTTACTTTAGTTCATTTATTAATATATTACAATGTATTTTAAATTGTGATTTTATCCTTAGGGATTGGGTGTGATTTTGGTTGACATTTCTGTTGTTGAAAAGTTATTTATTTGAAGTGCAAAATGTACAAAGATTAAAGGAGACGATACGGCTTGTTTGACCTTTGCGGTTGGTAGCGAAAACCGAATGTGTATGCAATATTCCTTATTTTTAGGGAAATCATCAAATGACTCCTCCCGCTGTGGGCGGAGCGTGCGGGAGTGTCAGACTCTTGGTGACTAAAACCCATACGTGTTCCTTGAAATGCTTTTTGCGTTCCAGGGGTCACTCTTTCGAAAGATTCCTCATCCTTAGCATGCGGTTAACTTACTGGTCAAGCTTAAGCCAATATTAGCAATATTGGCTTAAGCTTGACCAGTAAGTACGGCATACGGCTCTGGATACCATTATTTAACGCTTCGATGCCGAGACTGAATCTGGGGGCTACTCTCAGCCCGAAGTCCGTAGTTTTGGGCTTAATTCGCAAAGCAAGCGAAAACGTACCTTCAAACTAGTCATGGCATTACTAGTTTCGCCACAGCCTGCACCAATAGGGCCGATAACTGTCAAAGTGGCGCTAGTAGCGCACAGACCAATAACAAAGCAGTTTTTGATGAAAAGATGGGTAAGTACTTAGGTAAATTATTACTTTCAGTTTGATTAGATCGTCGAAAACTATTTCCTCTTATTTGTACGATCCCAAACCTACCTGCATCTGCATCACATAACCTTTAATGTAAGATAATGCGAATTCGATTTTATAAACATTAAAAAAATCAGACTGCCTATAAACAAACGAACAAATGAATTTTAGAGACTAGAATCACAGACTAATAGAGTTTATCTCAATTTGACAAAGGTTCGTGTAGTGGTGGCGCCATCTGAAATCAGCTTTCACTTGCCAGCCCCATTTATCACTACCGCTCTGGGCAGCGAATACTGCGTAAATCTGAACAAGCTTTTTCGAAGAAATTAAAGATAATATAGGACGAATTTTCCTGAGGAGCTAGATAATAACAGCCGCACGGGTCGATCTTCAAGGTTAAGCAACGCTTGCCAAGGTTGGTCTGTGACGTGTGTGTATGGGTGACTATCTTAACATACCGAGATTAATCCGTGCCTCGGAAAGCACGTTAATTCACGTCTGTGCTGCATTTCTAGATCTTTGGCAGTTGTTACGGATTGTCAAAAGCCAGTAAATCTGACTGTCTTGCCAAGAAGTACCGTGTTACCCAGTTAATGGATTGTGAAGGTCTGGTAGGCAACCGCTCCGCGTAAAATACTGGTATTCAGCTAAATCCGGTTTGACTGGAAGCCGACCGCAATATAGTTGAGAAAAGGCTAGGCAGATGATGATGATAGGACGAATTTCTATACAAAATGGTCATATAAGATATTTCACACAGAAATATTAACCAAAACCACAAAACATTACTAGTCTAATTACTGTATAATATACGTTATAAAAATAAATCAAATATTTGATAATAATAATACTCGTTCCAGAATTTTAGTTAACTTTTTATACCAAAAATTACACCATTTTAATTATGGCGAACAAAGATAGGTAATTTGGCTTCGTCTACCTAAAACTTTAGGTATTCGTTCAGATCAAACACATCAGACTTATAATAAACTGAACTTCCTTTTTGGAATAAAATAAATAATATTCGTTTCTATCGTTCTAGTCAAATAATTGCTTTGGTTTTTTTTTTTTGCAAGAATAGGGAAGATGCAAAAATAGAATTTCCCTATTCAACAAACAAAAATGTTAGCAACATTTTCCCTAAAGTGTCACGTTGCCGAGAAATTTGAAGGTAAAGTCGCCATGTGAGAAGAACGAAAATTACTAAAATCCTGTTTGAAGCTTATTTTTATGCATTCCAGAAATAATAATGTTGGCAGAATACATACAACTACAATTTAATTAAACAAAATATTTGACAAGACTGATAGATTTCAAGACTTTACAATAAAACATTTTCGTATATTTAAATAAATAATAATAAAATTTGATTTCTGAATAATATTGTACAATTTAGGAAATATTCTTTATTTAGTAAATCATTGGTATGTTAACTGCTTTCAAGGTAAAATCGATAGAAAAAAAAAATATATATATATTCTGATTTTTATGTGTTTTAAAATATACAAATCACATACAGTTTATGTAATTAATATGTGTATGTAACAACAATCCGAATATATAAAATTCTTCCGTTACTAACTGATTGAGTGACAGACAGACAACACACAGCCGAAACTACTGCTCGTAGAAAGCTGAAATTAGGCATGTGGCACGCACAGAGGATTTCCCGAAATTCGAACGGATAAAACGGGATCTAAGCGTACAAAGTTGCGGGCAACAACTAGTCATAGGATTAACGATGTAAAGGAAAGGGAGTATATTGATAGCTTACTTGTAAAACACCAGAACTTCTTATGCAGAGAAAGTTGCAGCTTATAATCATGTGTACTTTCACTGCCTAAGGGTCAATTCATACCGAAAGCGGCGAGCAGTTTCCGTGTCATATAATTTTAAACTTTATCTTCATTACTATAACACATATTATCGCGGGAGTCATCGGAATGCTCGCGGCGCCGCGGGCGGCCGCACGACCTCTTCAAGTTTCTCAAGCGATCAAGCGATACTATGTGTTACTGTGATGAGGATTAAGTTTAAAATTATATGACACTGAACCTGCTCGCCGCTTCGCTGCCATTTCGGTATGAATTGACCCTAAGAGGTTGCTGGTGTTTTACAAATAACCCTGTATATAAAATGTTCCGTTACTGAGTGACGGACAGACAACGCACAGCCGAAACTACATTACGAAGGAGTGCACTAAGAGAGGATCTCCCGGAATACCTACGAGAACAGAAAAAAACGAGATACGCGCGTACGAAGTCGCGGGCAATGGCCACTATAGCCACAAAACAATCTGTCAAATTTTGAACGCGCGTACAAAGTCGCGGGCAATGGCCACTATAGCCACAAAACAATCTGTCAAATTTTGAACGCGCGTACAAAGTCGCGGGCAATGGCCACTATAGCTACAAAACAATCTGTCAAATTTTGAACGCGCGTACAAAGTCGCGGGCAATGGCCACTATAGCCACAAAACAATCTGTCAAATTTTGAACGCGCGTACAAAGTCGCGGGCAATGGCCACTATAGCCACAAAACAATCTGTCAAATTTTGAACGCGCGTACAAAGTCGCGGGCAATGGCCACTATAGCCACAAAACAATCTGTCAAATTTTGAACGCGCGTACAAAGTCGCGGGCAATGGCCACTATAGCCACAAAACAATCTGTCAAATTTTGAACGCGCGTACAAAGTCGCGGGCAATGGCCACTATAGCCACAAAACAATCTGTCAAATTTTGAACGCGCGTACAAAGTCGCGGGCAATGGCCACTATAGCCACAAAACAATCTGTCAAATTTTGAACGCGCGTACAAAGTCGCGGGCAATGGCCACTATAGCCACAAAACAATCCGTCAAATTTTGAACGCGCGTACAAAGTCGCGGGCAATGGCCACTATAGCCACAAAACAATCTGTCAAATTTTGAAACAAAAAGGTTCAAGGTTGATTGGGAAAATTTTACAGTGACGGGTAACGTGATGTGCTTTCTGATTCTGCTAAAGTGGCCTTTTTAGACCCGCAGTACTGGGTTGTGGAGGTCAGGTAGGCAGTCGCTCCATGTAAAATACTGGTATTCAGCTGTAGCCAGTTAGACTGGAAGTCGATCCCATTAGGAAAAGGCACGAGAGCATGAGATCACGATGAGGAAGTGATGATGACGTCACGCTGAAGTAGTTGCACGAAGGCTGCGCTGACGTTCAAAGTCGAGGATCAGTTTAGAGGGTGTGCGGTACAGAGAGTAAAGTCCCGCAAACCTAAATTGAAAAGGGAGAATCCTCCGACCGGACGGTGGTTGTGTCCGGTGGGCAACTACAAGATAGTTTATATTTGGCCTGATGTATATGTTCAAATCGCACGGTAAACTCTACTTGCGCGATGCAGGATTTCGACGAATTAGTTCGCTGCTAGTTGGATAGATGGCGTTGCGGTTCTTTTTGTTGCGATGTTGATTTGCTCCGTTGGTTTTTTTTGTGTAGGCATTGATGCCGCTGTAGTTATGTTAGTCACAAATATGCATCTAAATTTAATATCGAATCCCGATACGGGAATCGAAATGTTTTATTTTTAAGAAAAAAAATACAAAATAGCAGTGAACATACCAACGTTTTATCTACTATTATAGCCATAGACAATATCAGTTTTATATTATTCTTACATTATTAAAAACATGGTGATGACATGAAATTTATACAGCCTATAAATAGGTTTTATCGTAATAGCTAAACTACAGAAACACATAATTATAAAAAAATGGACGTACATTAATTAATTAATTAATTAATAATAATAATTGTAAAAAAAAATTAAATGGTATTGTAAAACACAAATTATTTGATTTTTATTTGAGAATGTGTAGAATAAATTAATTTCTCTTGGGTCTATATTTAGTTACCGAGTCCATTTCAGCGGGTTTTTCCATTAGGGAATTATATACGTAAGTTTTTTACATACTGTTTATAAGTGACAAATTCTGTAAGATACTTTACCCCGGTCTCTGGAAAGAAATGATTGATGCGACTGAAAATTAAAACAATTGATTAACAACCAACTGAAATACTGAACTTAGTGTTGCAATAGGCTACCGATGATTCATTGAACCAATCACAGAAGGTTTTTTCAATTTGTCAAATTAATTTAGCGGCATTTTCTCTTCAGAAACTGGAGCCAAGCTGTTTACAAAAAAAAACGATCACTAAATCATAATGCCCAAAAGTCTATTCCACACACCCTCAAAAAACATAGACACACACAAAAAAAGAAATACAAAAAATATAGCCTTATTGTTTACAAAAAGCAAAATAAAAATAATAGTAAAAAATGTTTAGCACCTCATTCGAGTTCGCTTATATATTAAATAATATATATAAAAACACTTACTGCTTAAATTATAAACAATCATTATTATAATCATATGCGCAAATATGGGAAGAATGGGGTATTTTACTGACGCGTGACGTCATCTGGCTTGGTAAAAATGTACCAAATTTACCAAGCTAGATGACGTCACGCGTATCTTCAACTCGCTGTATCTCCTTTATTTTTTGTTTACGTGAAAAAAGAAAAAACACGTGTCGAATATTTTTTGAAAATCTATCAGACGGACTAATTAGATGTTTTTTAGTAAAATACCCTATTATCGTTGTACCGTTCGTACCTATGGATAGTCAGCCCGAAAATCTGACCTTGACTGGATTGTGGTGTATGGATAGGCAAGTACCTCCAAGTAAAATACTGGTTTAGAAAGCCACTTTTTCTACCATATTTGCGTATATGAATACTTATTTTAAAAGTAATCTGTGTGTAGACACAACTTAGATAAAAAAAAAATTAAATGTTAAACTTAATATTAATGTATGCAATGTCAATGTAATGAGATTTTATTGTTCTATATTCAGAAAATTACTATTTCATCGTAATTTTTAGGGCGTGGATGCGAGTCGCGCAGGACCGGTCGTTGTGGCGACGCTTGGAAGAGGCCTATTTAAAGCAGTGGACGTCTGTCGGCTGATATGATGATGACTTTTTGGGCACTGAACCCCGCTATCAAAGTTTCTTTTCAGCTAATATTTTTTGCCATACCACGAACAAGCTGTACTGCCAAACGTGGGGTGCGATTTCAAGGTTGGGCAAAAAGTGATACTGAGTTTTTCCTATAGGAATATAACAGTATCAGCCCAGATTTAAGAAGCTGGTGTTGTTAGTGCCCTGCCCACTGCCACTTCAGTTTGGCGATACTTCGAGCTATGTTGGTCGGTAACCTTGGTACCCTATAGTATCCTATAGCCTTCTGCCTAAATCTTCTAAGAATACAAGAATAGTAATTTTCTTATATTAAACCCAGTAATGATTAAAAATACATGCGCATATCAACTTTAACTGCAAAAATCACAATCAGTCATTATCAACAATATCCAGTCGCAACTCTTACCAAATATCGGCTATTTCACACAATAACTACTTATTTTACAACTAAAGCTATGTCTACACAAGATTCGGGGTGCATATTTAAACAAATTGAGACACACAATTGAAAAACGTAATCACAGATTTGTCAACCCAATTCGATAGCATTTGATTATTTTTTTATAATTTTTCCATCAAATGCTTTTATTAAGATTATTATTATTTGGCTGTAGGGATAGAAATATTTTAGTTGGTTTTAGTTATATTAATGATAAATAATTAATAGCAGCCCGTTATAGTCCCATTGTTGGGCAAGAACAGCTAGTCTATTCTGTAAATAACCATTTCGATATCGAGCTTCACCTGAGTGACAAACCTCACAAAGTCGCACACGTCACACGACATAAAGGTCTTACGTTTGACGTAATTTGATACTCACCTCGGATTCCGCTGTCGAGTCACGAAAATGTTGTTACAGAATAGCACTACTGTTCTGAGAGCCCTATTATGCCACACGCCAATACGCCAACTCGATTCCTTGGAATTGTTCTAGAATTTCTCTACTTATAGACCAGTTCCTATTTTACCGCGTTGTCGAATTGTCGCGCTGTGCCTGCGGCTGGAATCTTCATGCAGATAAGGTAAAGGCCTCTTTCAAGTATAACATTCAGACTTTTGCAAGGGCAATGTTAAAAATATCCAGCTTAACTATGGAACCCAGTCTCTAACGAAAAGTAACGTGACAAATTGTCAAGCACATAAACTGACTGAGTGACTGACTGGTTGGTTGAATTAATTGAACAGCCAACCAGACGATGCTGATTCTTGTTAAAAAAAAAACTGGATTTAAAGATGGAACTCTAAAATAATTCTTATTCCAACAGCCAAGACTCAATACTAAAACTAAATCAATAAATCTATTAGTATGCCGATTTCATTTTTCCATTTAATAATAAATTAATCTAAACTTTAGAATATCTTCTCCTAAACTTTAGAAATAATTATGAATTTTACCGAAATTTTAGGTATCACTAATTTTATAACTGTAAGTACATTTTGGAGAATTTCTTGCTTAGAGATCGTCTTTACTTATTTTAAAAGGATTTGATAAAGAAATAAAATATTTAGCATAGGTATACATTCTGGGTTTTGAATGATTTATTCGTATACAAGATGTTCCAGATATGCGTAGTCACATAAAAAAAAATATATATATTTATTTCAGTATTTCAAACCCATAGAAAAAATATGTAAGTATGATGTTGGGTTATAATACACATTACCGAAAAAATAGAAAAATAACAAGTGACATTTAAAAAATAAATCCACTGGAACACCCTGTATAGTTGTCAGGAAAATTAATTGGTAATAAAAAATAAGATAATTTTCTGAAATTCCGTGCTTCAGATGGCTGCACTGAGCCATTATGTCCCGTGACCAATCATGAATGCACGTGACAGAGATTCTGAACCATAACGCAGTTCTAATTTGCTGGGAATAATAGGAAATAATGGTACATAATTAATTTCCTTGACTTTACATCATGAATTTCATGTATATTGTAATAATAAATGTCACTAAGTTATTGCAAACAGCGTAAGGCGTCGTTCTAAAGCACATCGTTTGCACTCAACGCAAACAGACGTGCTCATCAATGTATATTAATTAAATATAATAAATTAACAATTGCATAAATAGTGACCTACTTTTTTTTAGTGTACTCACTAGCGTGTTTGACTAATACAATTCATAAGTGCTGTTTAGTCAAATATGGACTGATTTGATTATATAAGTATCATAATCTGAAATATGGAAGGCAGCCCCTTTAACCGGAGTGGGTTGACGCGTCGCAGCCCTCCCCCAACACCTACACCAACACAGCCCCAACCAGCTAGACGTGACCAAGCCGTAGGAAACGAAGAAATGGAGACAGTTTCGACTCCCGAGATTCAGAACTGGATGACCTCTATTGAGCAGTGTTTGAATGAGGTATGTGCAATTGCTTCTGATGGGAAGTTAAATTCTGAGCAGAAGCTAAAAATAAGCACTCTTTGCCGTAAAGTTGGACATGGAGTATCGCAAATGGCGGTTCAATACCAGTCCCTTAAGCAATACGCCTATAAGACCCACAACTCCCTGAACAAAATGAATGAAGACCGCAACCTTAAGGACTACGTAATGGAGATGAACCGGACCATTAAGGAGTCCTGTGCAAGGCAAGAAACAAGTACAACATCGTTTGCAGATATGGTGAAGAAGGGGACCAACAGCTTTGTTCGACCAAATTCCTTTAGCTCCGTGGCGATTTTTCCTAGCGACAATTCTAAGACCTGTGACGAAACCAAGAACTTAGTCCAACAAATTATTTGCCCTGGCGACATGAAACTGAAAGTCAGAAGTGTGCGCAAAATAGGAAAAGGAGGACTCATAATCAGCACGGAGACTAAGGAAGACCTAGAAAAGCTCAAACAAACTGTCCAATCAGCTTCGTCAGCTCTCACCGTCGATGAACCTAGAAAGCGCAAACCACGCATAATAGTTATAGGAATCCCTGCATCTATGGCTGAAAATGAGGTCTTTAAATGTATTTATGAACAAAACTTGGCCGACAAACTGCCCACTATCTCTAGAGAAACATTTTTGACCTCAATCAAGTTAAGCCACAAATCCGGCAGAAAAGATGCAGAGAACTGTAACTATATCATAGAAGTTCCAGCAACTATTCGTAAGGCTCTCATCACACAGGACAGATTATTCATAAATTGGACTTCCTGCCCGGTTCGAGATTTCACACTGGTAACGAGATGTTACAAATGCCAGCAGTACGGTCATGCAGCTAAGACGTGCAAAGTAGCTTCCCCTACATGTGGACACTGCGGTGAAGAAGGCCACACCATTCAAGATTGCCCCAAAAAAGCCGTTGCGCCAAGATGTGCAACGTGCATCCGCTTCAAAAAACCAGCCAACCACAAGACGGGAGACCTAGAGTGCCCTGCTAAAAAAGCTGCCGAAAACAGGTACCTAAACTCGGTTGACTATGAAGGCGCCTAAGAGCGCCACATATTTGTTTATATTTTAGACTTAACTCACTGTTCACATTCTTTTTTTTTACTATTATGGATAATAATTTAATTACTGATATAGATAACACATTTGTGCCTGATGCAAAGACATGCCAGGTTGAGGACTGCATACAATATATTTCCGATTATAAAAAGTCACTAACCATACTAACACAAAACATTCGCAGTATTTTTAAGAATATCGATAGCTTCAACATTTTTCTTAGTAGACTTAATTTTAATTGTGATGTGATGGTTCTAACCGAGTGCTGGCTATCTGATCGCCAGGATAACCTCCCAGTAATGCCAGGGTACAACTTATTGTATACCAAGCTAAATAGCAACCAAAATGCTGGTGTGGTGGTCTATTCAAAGGAATCATTTATGGTCACAGTGGAAGAACCTACTCTTCAAGACTGTATGAGTAATTGTTTGATCATCAAAATTGGTACAACTACAGCAATAATTGCTATTTATAGATCCCCTTCTGCTAGAAACTTGGATTCTTTTAACGCTGCCTTAAACCAAATTTTTCTAGACCTAAGCTCATTCAATAATGTCATACTAACAGGTGACATAAATATAAACATAAACTCTGATAACTGCGATGCAGGGACCCAAGAGTATCTTAACATCTGTTCATTTCATGGTTTTCTACCTGCGCACACCTTGCCCACACATGATAGCGGTTCCTGCCTCGATCACATGATTATTAAATCTAGTTTATCGTATGTTACGCTTGTTACTAACTCAACAATTACTGACCATCACGCTGTTCTACTAACCCTAAACTTAATGCTGCCTAAGCTGAATCGTCCCCAGACCAAAACACAATTAAATACAAACAAACTCGAATATGATTTATGCAAACTTGACTTTAGCCCAGTTTACAATACTGCTGACGCAAATTTTGCTTTATCGTACTTAATAAAACATGTACAATTAGCAATATTACGTAACACTACTGTTATTACAACAAACAAGAAACTTAATAATATTAAACCTTGGATCACTCCTGGCCTGATTCGGTGTATAAGACACAGAGACAAACTTCATCAATCATCTAGGAGAAACCCAGGTAATAGTATTATTCAAACCACTTACAAAAGATACAGAAATTTTTGTAACAATCTCATAAAGAATTTAAAAAGGAATTACAATAAAAATGAATTAAACAAAGCAGGAAACAATAGCAAGCAACTTTGGAAACATATAAAAAACGTCACTTATATGTCAAAACAGCGTGAATCAAATTCGAGTTTATTGTTAACAAATAGTTCACCTCTTTCATCAGCCAACCATGTCAATAACTTTTTCGTGAATGTTGGGAAAACTCTTGCCGAGCAGATTCCTCAGCATTACGGTCATCAACCACCTTCCCATGAATTGAATAATAACCGCGCACTACAATCTTTCGGATTGCTGGACACTGACGAAGACGAAATAACACGAGTTATTAGTGGACTAAAAGATGACTGTGCTGTTGGATGGGATAATATTAGCAGTAAGATCCTTAAACAATTCAAGCATATCCTGGTACCTCCCTTAACCCATATATTTCGTATCTGTTTTTCTGAAGGCATTTTTCCTAAATGCCTAAAAAAGGCAGTTATAGTACCTATATTTAAATCTGGGAACAAACACTTAGTTAATAATTATAGGCCAATATCGTTACTCTCATCAATCTCCAAAATACTTGAGAAAATTGTGAATAGCAGGCTAGTTAACTATTTAGAAAAAAATAATTTACTATCATCTAGGCAATTTGGTTTTAGAGCCAAATTATCCACAGCTGATGCGGTGCACCTCCTGACCGATTATGTCTCAGAGGAACTTGGCAAAGGAAATCAGACTTTGGGGGTCTTCCTTGATCTAGCGAAAGCTTTTGACACAGTGTCTGTTTCTATGCTCCTAAACAAATTAGAGACCATGGGAATAAGGGGAACCCCGCTGAAACTCTTTGCTGACTACCTAGATGACAGATATCAATGTGTTACAATAGACAATATCACGAGCGATGAGCAAAAAAATACTAGTTTTGGTGTTCCCCAGGGCAGCATTTTGGCCCCAACCCTTTTTCTCGTTTATATAAATGATTTGTGCAATTTGAACCTACAACATGGCAAAATTATTTCATATGCTGACGACACGGCCTTAGTATTTACCGCTAAAACTAGTAAAGAATTGTACAAATACGCTCAATTAGGTTTCAATACTGTGACTAACTGGCTTCATAGTAATTTACTAACGTTAAATGCTGACAAGACAAAATATATTCAGTTCTTCATGCGCAAGCCTCAAATTAACATTTCTCATCCTTATCTGTTTGCGCATAAATGTGCACCCCACACTATCAGTACATGTGACTGTCCTTTTATCCTCCAAACATCCAACATTAAATATCTCGGAGTAATAATAGACGATACTCTCTCTTTTAGACTACATATTGAGAGTCTGGTTAAAAGAGTGCGCAAATTAATCTATGTCTTTAAAAAACTGCGAGCTATTGCGGACCCAAAAGTAATTACACAAGTTTATTTGGCCCTAGGGCAATCTGTAATCCAGTACTGTATCGTTTCATGGGGTGGAGCAGCCAAAACTCACTTACTCCCTCTTGAAAGAGCTCAGAGAGCTATTTTAAAAGTAGCCAATTTCCATCCCTTTCTCTATCCCACAGACCTTCTGTACAAATCCTGCAACGTACTGACTGTTCGCCAGCTTTTCATTATGCAACTGGTATTAAAACAGCACACCATGCTCACTTACAACACCGAAAAAACTAATAAGAGACGGAATGATATTGTCTGCGAGTCTACTTCATTTTCAAAATATGCTTTTGTAAAAAGATTTTTTAAATTTTTAGGTCCATTTCTGTACAATAGACTAAATAAGGAACTAAGTATCTATAAGTTAAATTACTATAGCTGTAAAAAGACAATTGTGCAATATTTATTAAGCATCTCGTACGTAGAGACAGAAGACCTTCTTTTTGTGTGTAAATAAAATGTGATGTGTCCCTTAATTTTAAGTTTTTATTTTAGGTTATTGATAAATTGTTATTTTATTATGATGTTTACATAAGCACTATCTAGCCTGAGACACAGGTTTCAACCTAGTTCAGGCAAATCAGCAACTGTGTTCTGTAAAAAATGTTGTAATATATTTTATTGTAAATGTGCCCTGTTTTATAAATAAACGATATAAACGATATCTAATTGGCTAACGATCGCACGGGTTCACGATGCGATATCGTCGCACGACGAGATTGCCGTGGTATATCTAAAATGCCGACATCTGGTCGATTTTTAACTTATGAGTATATGCGGGAGGGACCTTAGCAATAGAGTATTTTACAAAAAAAATCTAATTAGTCCGTCTGATAGATTTAAAAAAAATATTCGCCACGTATTTTTTCTTTTTTCACGTAAACAAAAAATAAAGGAGATACAGCGAGCTGAAGAAACGCGTGACGTCATTTATTTTGGTTTTGGTACATTTTTACCAAGCCAGATGACGTCACGCGTGTCTTTAACTCGCTGTATCCTCTTTATTATTTGTTTACGTGAAAAAATACATGTCCAATATTTTTTCTAAATCTATCAGACGGACTAATTAGATTTTTTTTTTAAATACTTACCCCATTAGGTTAATTCTAAGAAAAACGAAAATTTTATCAGCCTAGGGTAAGTTAGGAACATTCTTCACATTTTGAGAAAAAAATATCTATCGATCTGTGTTTGCGGATTTTCAATACTTTGAATAAGAAATTTACAAATGCTGATTGATAAACATTTTTGCTCATTAATATAGCAAAACGTTACGAATCGACCAAATGTCGGATAACGGCATTTTAGATATACCACGGCAGCACATTTCTTTAGTGTCCCAAGTTGAAGCTTGCAAATCATCGCGCGAGAACAGGAATCATTTTCATCGCTCGACAAAATCGCATCGTTAACTCGTAAGATCGTTAGTTACGTCGAAGCCTAAAGTTATAATAAATCGCGTGAGATTGTGAACTCTTCTCAATAAGATTCAGTGTTTGCAATAATTCGATGTTATTTAATTTCCATTGGTGTACATTTCATGAAACAAAATCAAATTCTAGTAGCTGGAACGAGTCGTGAGCACAGAATACAGCAGGGTGATCTCGCCAATGTACGGTGGGCGAACGAAACATGCAAGCGCAATAGTCGGTAAACATTCACTGACGAACCAATCACGTGAAACGTCAGAGCTGTTGTCGTGAAACCGACCAATGAAGTGTGGTCGCGACTCGTGCCGTTTATTATAGAAATTATGTATAGTAAACATGTCAAATATTAAAAAGTAGACGTCACGGGATGCCCTACAGATGTGGAACATCTATGTTAATATTAACTGTTTTCGCACATTTAAGTTCCAAAATTCCCTGTCCGTAACAGTTGTCGTAGTGGGGACATCACGACATGACAGCGTCGTTTCCGTCACGGCATACCAGTTGGTTTTACTGCTAAAGCGTTCCAATAGATATTTCACATTTAAAAAAAAAACACATTGTTACAACCTACATTCGACAATCCACTCTAACCAGTCATTCTCAAAAATGACATTTACAAAAAAAAACATACATAGTACAAAATAATTGCTTACAGAATACAGTCCATACCTCGCTGGTTGTGTGGGCGGCGATTCTCCGAAATGTCCGTACAGTCGGTTATAGTACAAATAGATGAGGGGTTCTTAGTCGGGGGGAAGGTAGCTGAATAGTTTGTATTTGTCTCTTATGTAGGGACGTACGTCGTCTTTCTGTGGAGTAAGGAGAGATTAGGATTAGTTGCTAGACATAATAGGGAATATGCATGAAAAAAATATTATCAATACAGTTTATCTAAAAATATAATACCTACTAACAGTGATATAGAATCAAAATTGCTCGAAAAACAAACGAGATATAATTATTTTAAACAAATATATCTGTCTGTCTCGCGAAAACGCTGTTTTCTATGCCAGCTGTATATAGGGGTCATAAATTCTGACATCAAAATTCATATTGGTCTTCTTTTTATAATTGCAATCTTTGAAGCTTTATAAGTTCATCGCTGATGAAGCCACTGAGCCTAAAATTGAAAATAAAATACAGGTTCTTGACTTATGGATACTTGAAAACCTATATTCGTTCGTAACCCTTTGCGCGTAAGTTTGACTCGCACTTGTCCTATTTTTGCTATAGTGGCAATAGCCCGCTGGCAGACATACGGATGGAGGCTTATTAATAAGCTTCCGTTGGTTAACATTCGAGTGCGGAACCCTAAAAAAACCGAAAAAGTGCGAGTTGGAGTCGGAACAAAGGGTTCCTTAACACAGACCGAAAAAAAATAAAGTTTCTTGTAAGTATGAGAGCCCTCTTTAATTTTCATTTAGTTTAATTTTTATTATTTCTTGTAACAGCAATGGAAATATGCAATTTGTGAAAATTTCAACTGTCTACCTGTAACGGTTCTTGAGATACAGCCCGTTGACTGACAGACGGACGGACGGACTTAGTTACAGGGTTCTGTTGGTTCTTCGGAACCCGAAGTCTTTGGGTAGGAACCTTAAGAAAGGGCGTTACAGAAAGCGTGCAAGGCGAAGACAGTGCCATCTAGTGTTAAGAATTCAGAACTTTTTCTTTTTAAGGTGGTTGCGCCAGGGTAGCCCACGAAATTCAAATATTCTTACGTTTTTTGCAATTTGCAAGTCAGTATTAGGTTTTATGTTGATTAAAGTATGATTCGCGGACGTAAGAATTATGTATTTTCAGAATTATAACCATTTAAGTCAGCAATAAAACTCCATAGGGCCAGGTAACCCGAAAGAATGACTATTTCATGAAATCTTGACATTTTAGGATTATACCGACTCATGGAGTTATTTACTGATTTTAATGGTTATAATTCTGAAAATACGTAATTCTTACGCCCGCGAAACATACTTTAATCAACATTAAACCTAAGACTAGACTTGCAAATTGCAAAAAAAGAAAATATGAATTTCGCGGGCTACCGTGGAGGTTCCACCTTAAATACTTGACACTAACACTTCTGTGTTGCCACCTATAGTTTCTGCGCGCTACCTATGGTGATGACTAGAGTACTGGTAGTGGAGTTATTCTTACAGTAGCCAGATGCTCCAAGAAAGGCAGCAGCTTCAGCAGCTCGTTATCGCTGCGGTCCACGAACCAGCTGTCGATAGGGATACCGTTCTCCAGCTGGTAACCGAATGCCTGGAAACAATCAAATTTATCAGTAAATCAACATCTACACTAATATTATAAAGAAGAAAGATTTGTTTGTATGTTTGTTTGAAATGAATAGGTTCCGAAACTACTAAACCGATTTAAAAAAATCGAAATCCTACATTATCCCTGATGAACATAGGCTATAGCATATTTTCAAATTATTATGAAAGCTTCGATAAGTAATGTAACCCAGTATGAAAAAAAAATCGGAAAAAAAACCTTATAACGCACACGCTGCGGGAACCATTAACAATGGAACTATTATGGTTAAGTCACATCCATCTGCCTAGCCTTTTCCCAACTATATTGGGGTCGGCTTCCAGTCAAACCAGATTCAGCTGAATACCAGTGTTTTACGTGGAGCGGCTGCCTACCAGACCTCCACAACCCATTAACTGGGTAACACGGTACTTCTTGGCAAGACTGGAGTCAGATTTTACTGGGTTCTGACAACCCGTAACGACTGCCCAACTGATCTACAAATGACAGCCGGGACCAACGGCTTAACGTGCTTTCCGAGGCACGGAGGAGACTCGTTATGTTAATATGGTCACCCATCCACAGACCAACCTTGGCAAGCGTTGCTTAACCTTAAAGATCGACCCGTGCGGCTGTTATTATTTAGCCACGATCTCCTCATCCTCTCCTATTATGGTTAAGTCACAATGACCGCTTTTTTGGTCAAATTATTCATCAAAACCCGGGTGGAATGGAATAGTGGTGATTTTGGTATCATGATATAAATCCTTATACATTTCAATGGTTTGATAATTAAGGTTGGTTATGTACATGTAAATTACACTTCAAATTATTCAAATTGGACCTTGCGTTTAAATTAAAAGTTATGATGAGTATAAAAATACTCTGAAGTAAAATGTTGCAGTTTGCGCGAACTGCCGTCGTCGAACGTTTAGTATATTAATAAGTAGCTTACACGGAGAGGTGAAGTTCGTGGGGTAGGTACGAACTAAACCCTTGCGGTCGAAGTCTTGGGCGAAGTGCTAGACAGATAGATTTCTAAAAAATATTGGACAGGTATTTTTTCTTTTTTCACGTAGACAAAAAATTAAGACGCTGCAGTGCGTTGAAAACTCGAGTGACGTCACTAGCCCCCCCCTCCTGATCTTTATGCGTTTTATCTTCGTCATTTTTTTAATTGATATGATAAAGCAAAAAATTCAACTAAAAACCAATGTAAATACAACAATAACGATTACTAAAATTGAACAATTACTTTCAAGCAGTAGTTTATTCGTTTAATATGTGTTTGTGTAAAAAGTCACATCAAGATTGTATAACTTTAACTACCTAAACCTTTCTAATGTAGCATTGATGGTCCACTTACTGTAGGTTTATCTAAGGTACTTTATAGCTTACCTGTGGACTATTATCCACGATGACGGTCCTGCGCAGGTCTCGTCCCAGGATGGAGAGGTCCTTCACGTAGTTACCGTTCACCAGCAGGCAGTGCTCACGGAACAATCTATTGGACAAACAAATTAGAATTACTTTTTAATAATATTGCTCGAAACGTGGCACTTACTCCACAGCTTTGAGGCACGCAATGGAATGTATTTTATACTATACTAGTTGACCCGCGCAAATTCGTTTGCGTCACAATTTTCATTACTGCTCCGCTCCTACTGGTCTAAGCGTGATGATATATAGCCTATAGCCTTCCTCGATAAATGGGCTATCTAACACTAAAATAATTTTTCAAATCGGACCAGTAGTTCCTGAGAATACTAATTGTTTGTTTACTTGATTGTGCGTTCAAGTAAACAAACAATCAAACTCTTCTGCTTTATATATTAGTATAGACTAGCTGATCCACGCGGCTTCGCTCCCGTCAACTGGCTACTCTACCTACCTACCCTACCCTGCTGATTTGTGAATCTAAACCATCCAGGGCACCACCCAAACGCATACCAAAAAATTCAATCAAATCATTCCAGCCGTTTAGGAGAAGTTCAGTGTCATACACGTACAGTAGAATTATATATAAGTATATATATATACATATATATATATATCGCTTCTTTGCTTCAATAACGTAATTAGTCGAACGATTCATTATTTTTTATGACGTTTTTTGGAAACATTAAATCGGACACAGCGGTTTTGCTTCAATAATGTGATAAGTCCTACAATTTTCTTTTTTACGGTTTTTAAAAATAAAATCGGTCGCGGCGGTTTCTATTATTATAAAATGAAAAAATAAATATGTGTGTTGTCGGACTTACCACGTTATTGAAGCAAAGAGACTAAATGCAAAATATATTCTACTAGTTGACGCGCGCAACTTCGTCTGCTCCGCTCCTGTTGGTCTTAGCGTGATGATATATAGCTTATAGCCTTCCTCGATAAATGGGCTTTCTAACACTGAAATATTTTTTCAGCAAAAGTTCCTGAGATCAAGCAAACAAACAAACTACAGCTTTATATATTAGTATAGATTGCATGCTCCAATGAAAGCTAGATGTTACTTTTAAACCTGTGCCAAAAAATAAATTAATTTGATTTGATTTGCTAACCGCTCAGTCCTCAAGAACATAGAAAAACAACTGATAGCTATTTCTTACAATATTCACGCTCACGATAGCCAACCAAATTAGGAGATATAATAGTGAAGATGCATATACAGAATATATGAGAATTTTGTTAGCAAAATGATAAAAAAGTTTAAAATTAAAGCCATTGAAACGTTTTTATTTTACTTAATATCGATATTTTTTTTAAATAAAGAATTAAAGTAACGTGAAACGGAACGTATTTAAAAACAACAATCAGCATCTTTTGACGAAACTGCTGTTATGACAACGAAAAGATAACCTTATGTCTTTGAGTTAGGACAGTTCTTGACCAGTAGCAGACAGGAGTGACGTCATCGTCCGTTTTCGCGCGAATATTTAAACTGTCGGTTTAAAAACTCAATTTTGGCAATAACTTAAGAGCGTGTAATCGATTCGCGACGAAAACTTCATGTTTTTTAATTTATCGAGATCAAAATCGTAATGATGTGAGCAGATTATTTCACAGAATATAACAGTTCAAGAAAGATTAAATCTTAATTTTCTACGCTACTCTGTAAAACAAATATTTTTAGTTAACACTTTTTTAAAAAGAAGGCAATCCTGATAGCGTTTTACGAAAATAGACATCAAAAATATTTTTTATTATAAGTTTGTCCAACAGAATATGTAGTCTAAAAGCGCACTAATGGCTAATAAGTATTTTAAAAAGATAATTAAAAAACAAAATCGGTTAATTTTTAAATTTTTTTTAGGTGTTTTACTATAAACATAAATATTAAAATTATTTTAAGATAAGAAAATAAAGGTATTGCTTAATATCCTGGTTTTGTTCTCAATCTTTTTATGTACTCATTTATTTTACACGATTATTTTCAAAAACACTATAAATCGTGAAAAAAAGTGTCAATGAAAAATTATATTTTTACAGAGTAAATTGAGATCTAATCTTTCTGAAACCGTAATATTCTGTGAAATAATCTGCTTACATCATTACGATTTTGATCTCGAAAAATTCGAAAACAAAGTTTTCGTCGCGAATCGAATACACGCTCTTAAAGCGTTTTCATTTCTTATTTATGTGGTGCTCTATTCTAGGTGAAATTCTTTCAAATTAAAGCAAAAATGGAAATATCGCATGTTCCCTATTGTGCAGCAGTGTGCGTAAGTACAGGCCCAATTTTTGTAGCTTCACAAATCACAATATACTTTTTTTTATAGTTCTTTTACATTTATCGTCATGGCAGAGCATCGAGACTCGCGGGGAAATCAGGTAGCCACCAGCGCAAGTTACTAGAAACGGATTGGAGGAAGTGAAGGTCAGGTAGCCCCTCGCACCACATACTGCTGTTTAGCTTCATCAGGTACCTCTTGGCAAGACTAGTGTCACATTTCCTGGCTTCTGGCTACCCGTCAAGATCTAAAAATTACCGACAGATGGAGGAACATTACCTACATTTGATTGGATACACGTCAAGATCTACAAATGACCGTCAGATGGAGGAACTGTACCTGTACTTGATCCACTGCCGCTGCGGGTCCAGCAGGTTGAGCAGCCTGTCGGCGTACACGCGCTTGTTACTATAGATAGATAGGTACCTGTACTTGATCCACTGCCGCTGCGGGTCCAGCAGGTTGAGCAGCCTGTCGGCGTACACGCGCTTGTTACTATAGATAGATAGGTACCTGTACTTGATCCACTGCCGCTGCGGGTCCAGCAGGTTGAGCAGCCTGTCGGCGTACACGCGCTTGTTACTATAGATAGATAGGTACCTGTACTTGATCCACTGCCGCTGCGGGTCCAGCAGGTTGAGCAGCCTGTCGGCGTACACGCGCTTGTTACTATAGATAGATAGGTACCTGTACTTGATCCACTGCCGCTGCGGGTCCAGCAGGTTGAGCAGCCTGTCGGCGTACACGCGCTTGTTACTATAGATAGATAGGTACCTGTACTTGATCCACTGCCGCTGCGGGTCCAGCAGGTTGAGCAGCCTGTCGGCGTACACGCGCTTGTTACTATAGATAGATAGGTACCTGTACTTGATCCACTGCCGCTGCGGGTCCAGCAGGTTGAGCAGCCTGTCGGCGTACACGCGCTTGTTACTATAGATAGATAGGTACCTGTACTTGATCCACTGCCGCTGCGGGTCCAGCAGGTTGAGCAGCCTGTCGGCGTACACGCGCTTGTTACTATAGATAGATAGGTACCTGTACTTGATCCACTGCCGCTGCGGGTCCAGCAGGTTGAGCAGCCTGTCGGCGTACACGCGCTTGTTACTATAGATAGATAGGTACCTGTACTTGATCCACTGCCGCTGCGGGTCCAGCAGGTTGAGCAGCCTGTCGGCGTACACGCGCTTGTTACTATAGATAGATAGGTACCTGTACTTGATCCACT
Organism: Lacanobia oleracea; assembly: GCA_950371165.1. Classification (NCBI taxonomy): domain Eukaryota; kingdom Metazoa; phylum Arthropoda; class Insecta; order Lepidoptera; family Noctuidae; genus Lacanobia; species Lacanobia oleracea. The sequence continues at coordinate 14,683,800 of OX493413.1, forward strand.
GCCGCTGCGGGTCCAGCAGGTTGAGCAGCCTGTCGGCGTACACGCGCTTGTTACTATAGATAGATAGGTACCTGTACTTGATCCACTGCCGCTGCGGGTCCAGCAGGTTGAGCAGCCTGTCGGCGTACACGCGCTTGTTACTATAGATAGATAGGTACCTGTACTTGATCCACTGCCGCTGCGGGTCCAGCAGGTTGAGCAGCCTGTCGGCGTACACGCGCTTGTTACTATAGATAGATAGGTACCTGTACTTGATCCACTGCCGCTGCGGGTCCAGCAGGTTGAGCAGCCTGTCGGCGTACACGCGCTTGTTACTATAGATAGATAGGTACCTGTACTTGATCCACTGCCGCTGCGGGTCCAGCAGGTTGAGCAGCCTGTCGGCGTACACGCGCTTGTTACTATAGATAGATAGGTACCTGTACTTGATCCACTGCCGCTGCGGGTCCAGCAGGTTGAGCAGCCTGTCGGCGTACACGCGCTTGTTACTATAGATAGATAGGTACCTGTACTTGATCCACTGCCGCTGCGGGTCCAGCAGGTTGAGCAGCCTGTCGGCGTACACGCGCTTGTTACTATAGATAGATAGGTACCTGTACTTGATCCACTGCCGCTGCGGGTCCAGCAGGTTGAGCAGCCTGTCGGCGTACACGCGCTTGTTACTATAGATAGATAGGTACCTGTACTTGATCCACTGCCGCTGCGGGTCCAGCAGGTTGAGCAGCCTGTCGGCGTACACGCGCTTGTTACTATAGATAGATAGGTACCTGTACTTGATCCACTGCCGCTGCGGGTCCAGCAGGTTGAGCAGCCTGTCGGCGTACACGCGCTTGTTACTATAGATAGATAGGTACCTGTACTTGATCCACTGCCGCTGCGGGTCCAGCAGGTTGAGCAGCCTGTCGGCGTACACGCGCTTGTTACTATAGATAGATAGGTACCTGTACTTGATCCACTGCCGCTGCGGGTCCAGCAGGTTGAGCAGCCTGTCGGCGTACACGCGCTTGTTACTATAGATAGATAGGTACCTGTACTTGATCCACTGCCGCTGCGGGTCCAGCAGGTTGAGCAGCCTGTCGGCGTACACGCGCTTGTTACTATAGATAGATAGGTACCTGTACTTGATCCACTGCCGCTGCGGGTCCAGCAGGTTGAGCAGCCTGTCGGCGTACACGCGCTTGTTACTATAGATAGATAGGTACCTGTACTTGATCCACTGCCGCTGCGGGTCCAGCAGGTTGAGCAGCCTGTCGGCGTACACGCGCTTGTTACTATAGATAGATAGGTACCTGTACTTGATCCACTGCCGTTGCGGGTCCAGCAGGTTGAGCAGCCTGTCGGCGTACACGCGCTTGTTACTATAGATAGATAGGTACCTGTACTTGATCCACTGCCGCTGCGGGTCCAGCAGGTTGAGCAGCCTGTCGGCGTACACGCGCTTGTTACTATAGATAGATAGGTACCTGTACTTGATCCACTGCCGCTGCGGGTCCAGCAGGTTGAGCAGCCTGTCGGCGTACACGCGCTTGTTACTATAGATAGATAGGTACCTGTACTTGATCCACTGCCGCTGCGGGTCCAGCAGGTTGAGCAGCCTGTCGGCGTACACGCGCTTGTTACTATAGATAGATAGGTACCTGTACTTGATCCACTGCCGCTGCGGGTCCAGCAGGTTGAGCAGCCTGTCGGCGTACACGCGCTTGTTACTATAGATAGATAGGTACCTGTACTTGATCCACTGCCGCTGCGGGTCCAGCAGGTTGAGCAGCCTGTCGGCGTACACGCGCTTGTTACTATAGATAGATAGGTACCTGTACTTGATCCACTGCCGCTGCGGGTCCAGCAGGTTGAGCAGCCTGTCGGCGTACACGCGCTTGTTACTATAGATAGATAGGTACCTGTACTTGATCCACTGCCGCTGCGGGTCCAGCAGGTTGAGCAGCCTGTCGGCGTACACGCGCTTGTTACTATAGATAGATAGGTACCTGTACTTGATCCACTGCCGCTGCGGGTCCAGCAGGTTGAGCAGCCTGTCGGCGTACACGCGCTTGTTACTATAGATAGATAGGTACCTGTACTTGATCCACTGCCGCTGCGGGTCCAGCAGGTTGAGCAGCCTGTCGGCGTACACGCGCTTGTTACTATAGATAGATAGGTACCTGTACTTGATCCACTGCCGCTGCGGGTCCAGCAGGTTGAGCAGCCTGTCGGCGTACACGCGCTTGTTACTATAGATAGATAGGTACCTGTACTTGATCCACTGCCGCTGCGGGTCCAGCAGGTTGAGCAGCCTGTCGGCGTACACGCGCTTGTTACTATAGATAGATAGGTACCTGTACTTGATCCACTGCCGCTGCGGGTCCAGCAGGTTGAGCAGCCTGTCGGCGTACACGCGCTTGTTACTATAGATAGATAGGTACCTGTACTTGATCCACTGCCGCTGCGGGTCCAGCAGGTTGAGCAGCCTGTCGGCGTACACGCGCTTGTTACTATAGATAGATAGGTACCTGTACTTGATCCACTGCCGCTGCGGGTCCAGCAGGTTGAGCAGCCTGTCGGCGTACACGCGCTTGTTACTATAGATAGATAGGTACCTGTACTTGATCCACTGCCGCTGCGGGTCCAGCAGGTTGAGCAGCCTGTCGGCGTACACGCGCTTGTTACTATAGATAGATAGGTACCTGTACTTGATCCACTGCCGCTGCGGGTCCAGCAGGTTGAGCAGCCTGTCGGCGTACACGCGCTTGTTACTATAGATAGATAGGTACCTGTACTTGATCCACTGCCGCTGCGGGTCCAGCAGGTTGAGCAGCCTGTCGGCGTACACGCGCTTGTTACTATAGATAGATAGGTACCTGTACTTGATCCACTGCCGCTGCGGGTCCAGCAGGTTGAGCAGCCTGTCGGCGTACACGCGCTTGTTACTATAGATAGATAGGTACCTGTACTTGATCCACTGCCGCTGCGGGTCCAGCAGGTTGAGCAGCCTGTCGGCGTACACGCGCTTGTTACTATAGATAGATAGGTACCTGTACTTGATCCACTGCCGCTGCGGGTCCAGCAGGTTGAGCAGCCTGTCGGCGTACACGCGCTTGTTACTATAGATAGATAGGTACCTGTACTTGATCCACTGCCGCTGCGGGTCCAGCAGGTTGAGCAGCCTGTCGGCGTACACGCGCTTGTTACTATAGATAGATAGGTACCTGTACTTGATCCACTGCCGCTGCGGGTCCAGCAGGTTGAGCAGCCTGTCGGCGTACACGCGCTTGTTACTATAGATAGATAGGTACCTGTACTTGATCCACTGCCGCTGCGGGTCCAGCAGGTTGAGCAGCCTGTCGGCGTACACGCGCTTGTTACTATAGATAGATAGGTACCTGTACTTGATCCACTGCCGCTGCGGGTCCAGCAGGTTGAGCAGCCTGTCGGCGTACACGCGCTTGTTACTATAGATAGATAGGTACCTGTACTTGATCCACTGCCGCTGCGGGTCCAGCAGGTTGAGCAGCCTGTCGGCGTACACGCGCTTGTTACTATAGATAGATAGGTACCTGTACTTGATCCACTGCCGCTGCGGGTCCAGCAGGTTGAGCAGCCTGTCGGCGTACACGCGCTTGTTACTATAGATAGATAGGTACCTGTACTTGATCCACTGCCGCTGCGGGTCCAGCAGGTTGAGCAGCCTGTCGGCGTACACGCGCTTGTTACTATAGATAGATAGGTACCTGTACTTGATCCACTGCCGCTGCGGGTCCAGCAGGTTGAGCAGCCTGTCGGCGTACACGCGCTTGTTACTATAGATAGATAGGTACCTGTACTTGATCCACTGCCGCTGCGGGTCCAGCAGGTTGAGCAGCCTGTCGGCGTACACGCGCTTGTTACTATAGATAGATAGGTACCTGTACTTGATCCACTGCCGCTGCGGGTCCAGCAGGTTGAGCAGCCTGTCGGCGTACACGCGCTTGTTACTATAGATAGATAGGTACCTGTACTTGATCCACTGCCGCTGCGGGTCCAGCAGGTTGAGCAGCCTGTCGGCGTACACGCGCTTGTTACTATAGATAGATAGGTACCTGTACTTGATCCACTGCCGCTGCGGGTCCAGCAGGTTGAGCAGCCTGTCGGCGTACACGCGCTTGTTACTATAGATAGATAGGTACCTGTACTTGATCCACTGCCGCTGCGGGTCCAGCAGGTTGAGCAGCCTGTCGGCGTACACGCGCTTGTTACTATAGATAGATAGGTACCTGTACTTGATCCACTGCCGCTGCGGGTCCAGCAGGTTGAGCAGCCTGTCGGCGTACACGCGCTTGTTACTATAGATAGATAGGTACCTGTACTTGATCCACTGCCGCTGCGGGTCCAGCAGGTTGAGCAGCCTGTCGGCGTACACGCGCTTGTTACTATAGATAGATAGGTACCTGTACTTGATCCACTGCCGCTGCGGGTCCAGCAGGTTGAGCAGCCTGTCGGCGTACACGCGCTTGTTACTATAGATAGATAGGTACCTGTACTTGATCCACTGCCGCTGCGGGTCCAGCAGGTTGAGCAGCCTGTCGGCGTACACGCGCTTGTTACTATAGATAGATAGGTACCTGTACTTGATCCACTGCCGCTGCGGGTCCAGCAGGTTGAGCAGCCTGTCGGCGTACACGCGCTTGTTACTATAGATAGATAGGTACCTGTACTTGATCCACTGCCGCTGCGGGTCCAGCAGGTTGAGCAGCCTGTCGGCGTACACGCGCTTGTTACTATAGATAGATAGGTACCTGTACTTGATCCACTGCCGCTGCGGGTCCAGCAGGTTGAGCAGCCTGTCGGCGTACACGCGCTTGTTACTATAGATAGATAGGTACCTGTACTTGATCCACTGCCGCTGCGGGTCCAGCAGGTTGAGCAGCCTGTCGGCGTACACGCGCTTGTTACTATAGATAGATAGGTACCTGTACTTGATCCACTGCCGCTGCGGGTCCAGCAGGTTGAGCAGCCTGTCGGCGTACACGCGCTTGTTACTATAGATAGATAGGTACCTGTACTTGATCCACTGCCGCTGCGGGTCCAGCAGGTTGAGCAGCCTGTCGGCGTACACGCGCTTGTTACTATAGATAGATAGGTACCTGTACTTGATCCACTGCCGCTGCGGGTCCAGCAGGTTGAGCAGCCTGTCGGCGTACACGCGCTTGTTACTATAGATAGATAGGTACCTGTACTTGATCCACTGCCGCTGCGGGTCCAGCAGGTTGAGCAGCCTGTCGGCGTACACGCGCTTGTTACTATAGATAGATAGGTACCTGTACTTGATCCACTGCCGCTGCGGGTCCAGCAGGTTGAGCAGCCTGTCGGCGTACACGCGCTTGTTACTATAGATAGATAGGTACCTGTACTTGATCCACTGCCGCTGCGGGTCCAGCAGGTTGAGCAGCCTGTCGGCGTACACGCGCTTGTTACTATAGATAGATAGGTACCTGTACTTGATCCACTGCCGCTGCGGGTCCAGCAGGTTGAGCAGCCTGTCGGCGTACACGCGCTTGTTACTATAGATAGATAGGTACCTGTACTTGATCCACTGCCGCTGCGGGTCCAGCAGGTTGAGCAGCCTGTCGGCGTACACGCGCTTGTTACTATAGATAGATAGGTACCTGTACTTGATCCACTGCCGCTGCGGGTCCAGCAGGTTGAGCAGCCTGTCGGCGTACACGCGCTTGCTGGCCGTGAACAGGATCACCTCGTACACACGCGACACGCGCGACAGGAACTCTGCGAAGTGCGGCCGCGTGCGAACGAATACCTACAGAGAAAATTGATGACATTAGTTGTTAAAAAATTAATCAAGGTTTCAACATCATCATATCAGCCGAAAGACGTCCACTGCTGGACATAGGCCTCCTTCAAGCGTCGCCACAACGCCCGGTCCTGCGCGTCTCGCACCCACCGGCTACCCGCGACCTCACCAGGTCCACGCTCCACGTAGTGTCTCGGCCGCACCAACGTCACATCTTCCGGTACGCGGTCGCCACTCCACAACTTTTCTGCCCCATCGACCATCTGTTCTGCGAGCAATGTTCCTGCCCACTGACACTTTAGTTTGGCTCTCGTTCGGGCTATGTTGGTAACCTTAGTTCTCTTGCAGATATCATCAAGGTCAGATATCATCAAGGTTTACCAATAACCTAATAACGAAGTGTTGTGGCTAAGTAATAACCTACAAAAGGTCGATCTTCCAGGTTCAGCAACGGTGCTGAGGTCTGTCTAAGTAACCATCCAGAAATAAAGTTTCACTTAACCTATAGGATTCAACTCAAGCTCAAACCATTTATTTCAACTAGACCATTTACAGGCACTTTTTTAAAGTCCAGAATGGTCGGTCAAAAAGATGAAGCACGTTCCAAAGCGTAGATCTCTATGGAGAAGAATGTGCAAGGAACTCGACGGACACTCTTTGAAAATTATAAATCGTTACAAAGTTTTCAAGACCTTTGACAGTCTGTCTATTGTAATAATCAGGCTGTTCTTATTCAGGCAGGAGCTCCTCCAACGAGACCCACGAATAAGTAGAGGAGGGACTCCATTGTCCGCACTTAGACTCCCATTCGCTCCTGGTCCAAGGAGCTCGTGGCTCGATAATAACAGCCGCACGGGCAACGCAACGCTTGCCAAGGTTGGTCTGTGGATGGGTGACCATCTTAACATACCGTGCCTCGGAAAGCACGTTAAACCGTTGGTCCCAGCTGACATTTGTAGATCTTTGGCACTCGTTACGGATAGTCAGAAGCCATTAAATCTGACTCCAGTCTTGCCATTAAGTACCGTGTTACCCAGTTAATGGGTTGTGGAGGTCTGGTAGGCAACCGCTCCATGCAAAATACTGGTATTCAGCTAAATCCGGCTTGACTGGAAGCCGACCCCAATATAGTTGGGAAAAGGCTAAGCAGATGATAAGACTCCCATTCAGTCTGTTATGCGTAGGTGTCCTGGCTTAGTTAGCCAGCCTAGCTCCGCCCAGAAGCACAGAAGTTTCCTGGGAGCTTCACAGGCTTGCCTCACCGTTCAGAGGATATGTTCACGTTGGGTTATAGCCACGGCCTTGCATTCCAGGATGACGTGGGCGGCTGAATGGGAAATCATCAAATGACTCCTCCTGCCCTGGGTGAAGCAGTGTCAGACTCTTAATACTCGACCAGTGCCCTTTGCATTCCAGGGTACGGTGCCTCTTTCGAATTAAGTCCGCAGCCCCAGCAGGCACTGGCCCTAGCGGGCTGTCTGTGGCGCCTAGATGTTTGTTTAGGGGGACAATGGCCCGTGATTGTCCCTATAATTATTCTGAGGTTATTTCTACTCAGACTGAGTAGTCGTTTTGTTAGTCGCGGATTTAGACTTGGCACCTACAACCACGAACCACTTTACTACAACCACGAATTCGTAAGTAACGATAAATACTCACAGTGTATCTGCAGTCTTGGAACAGTACGGGGAAGTGGAAACTGGCGTCCGGCAGCTCTTGAAGCGAGCAGTGCACCAGCGTCTCGTCTAGATCCAACACCTGTACCGACAGACAATAGAATAGGTATTAGTTAAATACTTGTATGCAGGGGTCCGTTTCATAGTATTTTGCAGCTTTCCTGTAAGTAAAGAATTATTTACTGTTATCTGATTTGTTTTTTCATTTTAGACCCAGTTGTTTTCGAAAAAAGAGCGGGCAAAGGATATTTTAAACATTTAAAAAAACATAAGAACTACAGAATAGTTAATTTATGAAAAATTAAATATTTAGACTCTCACAAGCCTTTTAATTTCATTCCTCCTCCAATACACAATTTCGAAATTAAATCTAAATTTTTCGTCTCATGAAAAGATAAAACGAGGCTGTCATTGCCAATAGTATATTTTTTTTTAAAACCATTTTAAAGAAAACAAGTTGGCCATATTATTCCACGTCGCATCGATAATTCCATGGGCATACCCTCAGGGGAGAGCAGCCCTTGGAAATATCACAGGATACGTCATAAACCGTTTTAAACAGGATCATTTGTGGCTGTTTGCCCTGCAGCAGCGGAGACATGCACCCCCCCCCCCCCCCCCAAGCCAGAAGCTGGGTACGCCCATGGATAATTCCAAATGAATATGAATCTTGATCGAAATTCAATTTAGGTCGATATTCTTACTATGTTCTGAGGGAAGAAAATAACAACTGAAGCTAATAAAACTAGTACTCACAAGACTGAAATCCGGACTGGTCCTAGTTTTGAGCGGTAGCGCCGGGTAGCGAGCACGCAGCGCGCCCGTAGCCACTGTTTCCAATGGCGGTAGCTGTAAAAACAACAATAAGTACTATTAAGACTAGCTATGCACGGTCCCTGTGCACGGCGTTGACTATGCCATCTAGTGTCGCATATTCGAAGTTCTCAGGGTCAGAATACTTGACATTGACGCTTCTGTGCTGCCACCTGTGGTTCCTGCACGCTCAGTTTAGGGGAAAGTGCGCGAAGAAGACTGTGCCATCTAACGTAGCTATTTCGAATTTTTTACTTGAAACATACTTGACAGTGACATTTCTGTGCTGCCACCTATAGTTTCTGCACGCTCCCTATAGATTGTCTATAGCCACTTTCACGAAGGAAGATGGGAAAATGCAATATTTCTATTTTTGGTTAATTAATTTGAAAGAACTCCATCTAGAATAGACCATCACATAAATAAGAAATGAAAACGCTTAAATTTATTGCCGAAATTGCGTTTTAAAATTGATAGCTTAAATTTTCGCGTGAAAACGGACGACGACGTCACTCCTGTCTGCGACTGGTCAAGAACTGTTCTAACTCAAAGACATAAGGTTGCCTTTTTACTGTCATAACAGCAGTGACGTCACTAAACGTCGATTGGTGTTTTTAAATACGTTCCGTTTCACGTTACTTTAATTCATTATTTTAGTTAAAAATCGATATGAACTAAAATAAAAACGTTGCACTGGCCTTTATTTTATACTTTCTTATTATTTTACTAAATTGTCGGACAGAGTCCGTCACAGGCAATAAGAAAGCAGACTGGCGTGATGGATGCCTTGTCCTTCGCACAAGGTCTGAAATGGAGGTGGGCAGGTCACGTGGCACGCTACACTGACAACAGGTGGATGAAGACCGTGACTATGTGGAGAGGACCTCATAGCTACAGAAGCATAGGCAGACCAAAGGCAAGGTGGAAGGACGAGATAGAGACCGTGGGTACACATAATTGGTCCAACCTCGCAACCTCTTAGTATAATTTGAATACTACTATTGTATAAATTCAAGTTCTTAAAACGTAACAGACAGATGTTGCTGGGTAACTTGTTGGGCACTTCTTCTCCACAGCTTATACACTAGAAAGTGGTGACGGGCGGGCGTTTTGGGCACTATCTTTTGTAAAACTTGACGTTCAAAAAGTGCTAGATCTCAGCCTAATTTGAACAAACGACTTTTGATTTCATGATTACAGCTGAAAGACGTCCACTGCTGGACAGACTTCTTCGCGCGAGTCGCTACATTGACCAGTCTTGTGCGTCTCGCATCCAGCAGAAATCTTTCCTTTGCTCTTTGAATGGCTTTAAGCCTTCTGATGATCAGGTCTTTAGTTAAAAAGGGTTTATTTACCTGTTTGATAAAGAGATAAGGATCGAAAGCGTCCACCCAGGACGATATCTGTTCGCAGTCGACGCGGTTGCTGCACGAAGAGATCACGTCGCCAGCCTCCTCCTGGCACAACACACAATACGGAACCCTGATGACATGACAATCTACGTACAACTCTTGAATAAGCTAGTTTCCACCATCAATAAATTGCAAATCTATTTAGTCCGTCAGTTGAGTATTTAAAATAATGGACACTTATTTTTTATTTTTGTAAATCAATAAATATTTACAAAGATAAAACGCATCAAAACTCGGGAGTGGGGGCTCGTGACGTCAGAACGCACTAAAAATTTACCACGGCGTGACGTATTGAGAATTTTAAAAGCGTCGTATCTTCGTCAATTTTGGTTTACGTAACACAACAAAAAAAACTAACTAATCTAACTGACGCACTAATTCGTTTTTTTTAGTGGACAAGCCTATTCTCTCCTCGAGCCCTTTATTTTGATACGTAACACTACGTGACTATATCACGAAAAATACCACTTACGTAATCAACAGACCTCTATTACTAAGCATCCGCTGTCTGTCCATCTGTGTGTCACCAAGTTGTATCTCATGAACTGTAATGCTTTGACCATGGACGCCAGGAGAGGGGTGCAAGGGGGTGCACTTGCACTCCATGCTTGTTTAAACCTATCACTCACAGACAGCGGAGACAAACAAAAAAATCAAAATTTCAGTATATGCTCTAATATTTCAGTAAAAAATGTTCATATCTCTCCTTTACAAACGGGGACCCATGTGAAATGCACAGTATGTTCATTTCTCTATGGAAAGGGACTGTATCGCCGTGTGGAGACACGTTCATGAGTTGTTATAGAAATACGTGGCACGACGATAATATCGGCGTGATTTTCTCGCACGTGGAGTCAGCCCCTTACGGTTATAGTAGTGGTTACAATACTGACCTCTATGTCTGTCGGTGATTGCTCGTCGTGGTAAGCAAGAGCCGCGTCGTCAACGGTGAGGTCGCTCCCATTCTGTTGACAATACAATCATTATTAAAAACAGGTTCTTGAAATCAGAATTGCTGACATTCCTCATTTTAATAGATAAAAAAAAAAAAAAAATATTAAGATTGCTTTTTTTTACAGCTTTCACGGGCCAAATAGATGAAATAAGTAATTCTGTTAATTAAATTAAATTTACATCTGTCTGTTTTGTGCGAGTCACAAAAGAAAATTTTTCCTTTCTTTCTTTCTTTAAATATGTGTAATTCTTAACATGGCCCCAGATTATTCAATACTAGCTTCTGTACACGGCTTCATCTGCATGGAAAGTGTTTTAGTATCCCAAGAGTGTACTACTGGGACAAAAAGTGCTAATCCAAGAGGTCCAACCCGCCCGTGTACCAAGTGTATGAATCGGTTCAGTTGTTAAGATGTGAAATGGAGTGTTTCAAAATATTTCAATATAACTGCAAAATTTTCATCTTAAAATAGACCATACCAATCTTCATAAATAAAGCGCTTTAATTTCTTTTCAAAATTGCGGTTTTAAACTGACAGTTTGACATTTCCCTCGAAAGACTCCTGTCTGGCACTTGTCATGAACTGAGTAGTCCACTTGCCAAGTCCGCTATGTTGAAACAATAATTCATTCATCTGCCTAGCCTTTTTCTCAACTATATTGGGGTCAGCTTCCAGTCAAGCCCGATTCAACTGAATACCAGTATTTTACGAGGAGCGGCTGCTTACCAGACCTCCACAACCTATTAACTGGGTAACACGGTACTTCATGGTACGACTGGAGTCATATTAACTGGCTTCTGACTATTCGTAACAACTGCCAAAGATCTACAAATGACAGCCGGGACCAACGGCTTGAAACAATAATAATAATAAGGTAGCCTTTTCGTTGTCATAACAGTGACGTCACTAAAAGCTGATTGTTGTTTTTAAATATGTTCCGTTTCACTTTACTTTAATTCATTATTTTTGTTAAAATCTTCCCTATTAAATCATTATGACTCCTTGATCATAATGACCAGTAAATCAGTCTGACTGACTGATTACTACTGACTCATTAGTAACTTTTACTTACTGACTCATTACTTACTGACTTACTGACTCATTTACTGATCATAATGTTCAGTAAATGAGACAGTAAATCGGAAAAACAAGCCAAGAAGGGTTCCGTACCATAAACCTTAATTTTTATTATTTGTTGTTATAGCAGCAATAGAAATATACAATCTGTGAAAATTTCAAGTTTCTACCTGTTACGGTTCCTGAGATACAGCCTGCTGACAGACAGACGGACGGACGGATAAACGGAAAGCGGAGGCTTAGTAATAGAGTTCCGTTGGTTACCCTTTGGGTACGGAACCCTAAAAATGAAATTATTGCAATGTATACAACTCTTAGAGGACGGAGCTTAAGAACTTTAACAAAAAATACTCACCGTTCCATGGGCCTCTGCAGCCAAACTCTGGCTGATCTCCGCCAGGAAGCCGGAGCTAGGGCTGCGCGCTGATAGGGCCTCGAGACTCTCTATGGCGGTCCCTTGGGTATCACAGGTGGACGAAATTTCGCATTCCGAGTCGCGGACATAGCCGTCCTGCTCTAGCATCGTTACAAAGTCGGGCTGAGAGAAAGAGATGGGGCATTGTTAGTAACCAGAGAATTAAGCAAAACTGTTAAAATATAATGCGTCATTTTTTTTACTGTCCAATTATTTGTGCAATTTGGCTGATGCAAAACACACTCCAATAAATAATTAAAAAACAACATGAATATTTGTGCACATGCTTTATAGGTACCGCTTGTTATTGATTTTTCTTGTCGGTTGAAGGCGTTTCTTGTTGGGTTTTTTTTTTAATGTTTAAGCTAGCAAATAATTTAATTTATTACTCTTTACAACTTTTATTAAGCATAAATTCATTGCTGTTTTTGGAAATCTTTGCCTAAAATAAAATTTTTAGTTACTTAATAATTAAAAAATCTCACCTGAACATATTTCTCCCCGTTAGTCAAGAAATCAGTACAATTATCCAAATCATCTGTAGTAGACGTTGGCTGATACATCTCCAGATCATTGCTTGACTTCCTACGTTTCATCACTCGCTTGTCCACTGAATTAGTCCGTGAAGTCTTTTCCTCTGCCTTCTCTGTAGTCATGACCCTTGCTGCCTTGTCCGCTAAGAAGTTAATATCCTCCTCTGTAGCTGGCAGATCTTCATTGATCAGCCGAGCACACTCTGCTATAGCCATAAAGTCATTCAAGCAGTCATTTGGAAGACAGAGCTCAGATGATTCCACATGACCATCCGAATCAGATTCCTCAGACTTCTGAGTTGGAAAGTCAACAAACGTAGTTGTATGAGCTTCATACATAGTGACATCGTTATCTTCTTGATAACAGTTAGTTTCTGGCACAACTGGAGCTTTCTTTGTTCTCTTTTTAGGACTCTCATTAGTTGAACTCACTGAGGATTTCGTTATTTTAGGAGTTATTATACCAATTTGACGGACTTTACGTATTGGTGAGCTGTTTAGGGACGCAGACTTGTCAGTCTTATCCATACGTCTTGTCTTGCGAGGCGAACTAATTGCTGAAGATATCACTTCAGTCTTCTTCAGCTCTCGGTTTAACGAGCTGTGTCTAAGTTGAACACTCTTCGTTGTACGGACCTCCTTAGTTTTTGATGTAGTAGTAATCTTATCATTCTGGGGTTTCTTCACCACAGTGCTTGAAGACACCGGGTCTTTAGTAGAACTACTCCGTACAACGGTTTGAAAGATTGGTTTCTTTGTGCGGTTATCATCTTTGTGCTTTGCCTTCTTGTGCATTGTCTCCAAAGGTTTCTCCATGCTTAGTTTAGTTCTTACTGGACGAGTTTTTAAATTCTTCTGTGACCGAGTGATGCAAATTTGCGGTGTGTCAGACACCACATTTTTCACTTCGTGCTTGAGAATATTCTTCCAAGCGTTTGGGGGCTTATTAAGAGTCTTAATGGGCGTCTTCTTTAGTTTCGTTACCTTTGAACTCCTTTTACTTGAGAGCGGTCGCTCCCTCTTCCTACTTCTTAACCGCATCGCAAGATTAGAGGACAACTGAACCTGGAAAAGTTACCCATGATGAATTTTGTGTTTTATTTTTTGTAGTCAAATGATAATGAATGAATGAAATGGTAGGATGATTCAAGATTCAAAGCATTTATTCCAAATAAACCTTTTACAGGCACTTTTGAACTATCTAGATCGGTCAGACAAAAACATGAAGCTATTTGCACATTCCATGTCATACAAGTACATAAACTATAATGTATACGAAAATTTCTCCATGGTACTCACATTAAAAGACTGGCCTGCCCTTGCAGAATACAGAATTTTGTAGAAAAGAGAGACAGATAAATAAAAACAGTTGCAGGGGTGCCATGGTTTACAGATTTTTTTCTGTAACTCTCCACAGGCTCTGGGCATTTGGAGTAACATGGGTGGGTTTTAGTCAGCAATGACTGACACTATCCTGTGCTCTATCCAGAATGGGAGGAGTCATTTGATGACTTCAAGAAATCCATGTCAGACTGGATTTTTTCCTTGATTGTGTTCATTTTAAAGTCTTCAATGAACCAAATGTAATTGCTCATAGTAAACTTACAAATGAGATAATTACAAGATCCTCATAAAGCTTAAAAATATTTGAGCACTACAAGAGAAATTGTACAAAACACTAAATAAAGCTAAATGAATGTTGGCTTTTTTTCTTTCAGAAAAATATTATGAAGCCACGAATTTCATTGGGCCCAAGAATATGTGAAATGGCATTGGGTGTACAACACAGTCTGCAAAGGCCGTATAAGAATCTAGACTAATATTATAAAGCTGATGAGTTTTGGTTGAGAGCGCAAAACTCAGGAACTACTGGTTAAAATTAAAAAATCTTTTAGTGTTGGATAGCCCATTTATCGAGGAAGGCTATAGGTTAAATAATATCAATTACAGCCAAAAGGAGCGGAGTGATGTAAAATTGAATCTCTTTTGCTAGGAAATAAAAAGAACATAATTAAGAACAGGTATGTTCTTAAGGTGGATGCTCCAGGGTAGCCCGTGAAATTCAAATATTTTTATGTTTTTTGCAATTTGCCGGTCAGTGTGAAGCTGTATGTGGACCAAATGCGATCCGCGACCGTAACGCGTATTTATCTAAAGAATTCTAACCATTTTAATCATCAATATAGCCCCTAAGTTCATGTAGTTCGAAAGAATGAATATTTCAGAAATAATCATTCTTTCGAACTACATGAACTTAGCTTCACACTGACTGGCAAATTGCAAAAAACATTAAAATATTTGAATTTCACGGGCTACCCTGGAGCATTCACCTTAAATATGTTTTTTTTATTTCCATTAATTTGCAATGAACAAGTGTTAAAATAAAGCTTTTCTAATAGATATTAGCAGAAAAAGTTATTGACCTTCCTAGATGTATGATAATGGGTAGATGAGGAAAAGCTATATAGGAACAGTAAAAATATGATCTTCAAGAATTCACTTGATAATATAGGAACATGGAAATCTATACCACTTGACATTGAACACCCAGCCCACTAAGTTTTTGCACTGAGCAAAATTAGAAGCTCTATGAAAATAGCAAAATGTAAAAAAAAAGTGTAAATAAAGCAAAACATGTCAACAAATGATTTGTTTACATTTTTCTGTCAAAATAATATTGACAATGTTATCTTCTGGTGTCATTGACATGGACACTTTCAATCTCTCAATTCAATTTTTATAGGTTTAGCAAAAGTACTACCAAGGTGAATCATAAAATAAACAGTGTATCGAAACCGTATGTAAATCTAGCATTATGAAATTACCCAATTCAGGAAATATGTACTTACATGAACTTAATTTTTAGAAAGTATCATTCATTCGATTTGTTGTACGTAATACATAATCAGAAAATTATTAAAACAGTAATCCGATGTGGTACACATTACGCGTTGGAAGAATCTCTTTGTTTTAATTTAGATATTATTTTTTTATTTCCGTGGAAGGTATCGGCAACTGGCACTTCGCGCCTTTTTCCAAATCCACTTTTCACCACATATCACTGTCAGTTTTCAGTCAAAACACAAATAAAACACTTCATGACGAATACAAGATGTATTTTAGATAAGTTTAGCAGATATATTAGTAAAATAACACGAACATTTGTAACGCGAAAGTAAAATAGCGGCACTGGTACATTATCGATTTTTTCGCTGCTCGACGCATGCGATTCCCACTGATGCGTTGAATTTTCCAAATTACCAGCGAAATAGTTCGATTGCGGAAATATATTGAATAATAACTCGTAACGGGTAATTACATGATAACTTTTATTGTAGAACACAAAAGCCAAACAAATGTCAAAATGGCGGCGTTTCTTTTTTTAACTACGACGTTTTTCTGCAGATGGCGCCGTGGCTGGCTGTGCGCATGCGTTTTGTGACTGCTTTGAAGGTCGATACTCGGGGGTGGGATGAGCTTCGAGGCTTCGAGAGGGTTGAGAATCCAAATGCTTCTCGTCGGGGGTGAAACATGGGTGGTATATTTACTTTTCGCGGAATTTCCGGTTTAGTTAATTAGTAACCGCATGATAGGATCACAGCAGAAGTGTTGAAAGGATTGGGCCCGAATAGAAAAAGCTGCTTGCATAATTTATGTAACAGAATATGGCAGACTGGAGACTGGCCATCTGATTGGGTATACTCCTCAATTCTTCCTCTTCACAAAAAAGGCTCGGTACGAAACTGTAATAACTACAGAACCATCGCATTGATATCCCACGCCAGTAAAATTTTACTCTACATCATCAACGCGAGACTACGATCTTATCTGGACTGACAAATACCTCAAGAGCAATCCTACCGAGACAGGGGTAGCAGCCCACCTCGTAATGCTTATCCGCAAGCTGTATGAGTCAGGATACGGCACTGTGACTGTAGGAGATTTAACATTAAGCCGTTTCAAATTCACAAGGGTGTTCGCCAAGGATGTGTGATCTCTCTCATCCTTTTTAATATCTATGGAGAACACGTAATGCGACAAACCCTAGATGGCTGGGAAGGTGGTATTAAGATAGGTGGGGTAAAAATATCTAACCTCAGATACGCGGACGATACAACCCTTTTCGCATCATCGGTAAACGAAATGGCGGATTCGCTTCATAAACTTGAAACCAAAACGGAAATGGGTCTTGCTATTAATAAATCCAATAGTCCAACGCACCAATCTCCTACATGACTACGAAACCGTATGCAGCCAATACCTTGGCTCACTGATCACCAACAAAGGAAGCAGCGAACCTGAAATTCGGAGACGGATTGGCATGGCAAAATCTGCAATTACTCATTTGAGCAAAATTTGGAGAGACCGTAACATCACTCACCGAACCAAAATACACCTGGTCCGCACGCTCGTCTTCTCTATTGCTCTATACGGTGCAGAGACGCGGACATTCAAAGCTGCAGATAGACAGAGAATTGATGCTTTTGAGATGTGGTGCTGGCGACGCATGCTAAGAATACCATGGACGACACACCGTACCAACATATCTATTATCTGCAGTTAGAACAGCTGAAGATAGAAAAGACTCATTGGCTATCCATAATCTGCCTACAACGAATACTGCGGTATTTTGGCCATGTTGCCCGCAGGGATACCGACAATTTGGAACGCCTTATAGTGACCGGCAAAATCGAGGGAAAAAGGCCTAGAAGTCGAAGTCTCAGGTGATGGTTAGACCAAATAACGGAGGAGTTGAAAATACCTGTCAGCGACGCACTCCACCAAGCTACAGAACGGAACCGATGGAATCAACTGGTTGACGGAATCAAACGGAGTCGCGATCCTCAGCAGTGAGGGACCGATTGAAGAGAGAAAACCGCATGCATAATAAATGAATAGATTGAGATATTTTACAAGTCTCACCCCTGGCATATTTTGTTGAAGCCTGCAAAGTGTTTATTTTTATCAGGCTGCGCATCGTCAGCACGATGTTAAATTCTGCAACTCGTAGGTTATAAAAAAGTTTATGTTAACACAGATACACGATATGGATACAGGATTGGAACCCTGAAACAGCGAGCCGAGGCCGCGGCAGACTGCGAAGTAGATGGCGGAACGACATGGATGTCTTCCTTACGAATTGGAAGGAAGAGGCACAACACCGTAAGCATTGGAAGGAATGGAGCCTTTGCCCAGCTGTGGGACAGTACGAGCTAGTAATTGTAAATACGGAATATAATGCCATAAAAATTGTACATTTTGACGAAAATTTCTCATAAAATGCCTAAATTGTACTCGTAGTTTAATAAATATCGCTTTCTATCAGGCATGATTGTGGTCAAGAGCAAGCCCATTCCTAAATAATAATAATAAAAGTATATATTAAAGAATCGTAGAAGGCATTACATTTACGTTCCCTAACGATTCCCAGTAGAAAGTAAGTAAGTAGGTAAAGTAGAAAAAAAAAAAGATAGGAATGGCTGACTCTTTCGCTTTACGCCATTACTACCACGCACACAGAGTTTTTGAGAAAAAATACCATCTAGAGACGGACAGAAGGACTCAATAAATGTAGGATTTAGAATCTAAATCCTACGCCAGCACATCAAGCTACCCGAAACTGTCAAATTGCCCCAATCAACCTTGAACCTAATTGTTTCAGACATAGAGAAAAAGTTGAACATCTATTAAAGATTTTTGACAGATTGTTGCAGCTTCATGTGCGCGTCTGTACCTACTGGTATTCAAGTTACTATCTACACTTTTTTTTGTTACACATTTTCTGGTGTAGGTACTTCTGTTATCTAATCTTTTAATATAAGTAGGTATATAAAAATCTCGTGTCATGGTGTTTGTTATCGAACTCCTCCGAAACGGCTTGACCGATTTTTGTATTTTTTTTGTGGTTATTGGATAGGTCTATGAAAAGATCGTAGGCTATTTTGTTTATGGCAAAATATCGTTTGCCAGATTAGCTAGTCTTCTCACTTCAAAACCTCGTGTCACAGTGTTTGCTATAGCTATCGAACTCCTCTGAAACAGCTTGACCGATTACTATGAAATTTTTAGTGTAAGTATATTTGGTAGGTCTGAGAATAGGTCGTAGCCTTTTTTATATGGCAAAACAACGGTTGCCCGGTCAGCTAACTAGTAATAGTATAGGGAGCGTGTAGAAACTATAGGTAGCAGCAGAGAAATGCCACTGTCAAGTATGTTTCAAGTATAAAATTCGAAATAGCTACGCTAGATGGCACAGTCTTCTTCGCGCACGTTCCCCTAAACTGAGCGCACAGGAACCACCTGTGGCAGCACAGAAGCGTTAATGTCAAGTTTTCTGACCCTGAAAAATTCGAATATGCGACACTAGATGGCATAGTCAACGCCGTGCACGTTCCCTATACCAACAAATCGCGTGTCACAGTGTTTGTTATCGAACTCCTCGGGCTTCTCGGTCGGTATGAGAATAGGTCGTAGACAATTTTTTATTATTTATGTTGCAAAACAACGTTTGCCAAGTCAGCTAGTTATATATTTTTATTTATAAGGTTGAAAAAATGTAGGTTTTATAAATCTTCACTCTCTTGTGCTAGAGTAATTCTTCGTGAAATGAACCGTAACTAGCTTTAAATGTTATGTCACGTCCAGTGACAGTTTGAGTGCTGCCACTTTAGCCGATTTTCCAATAATTATTGTAAAATGATAGTCTTGAATCGATTTTTGTTTAATTGGTTTCACTTATGATAGCACTATCTAATACAAAAACACAACTACTTAGCATCTTAACTATTTTTTTTTTGCTGTTGGACATCTACTGCTGGATATATGCCTAACTCAAGCATCGTCACATCGACTGATTCTGTATTCCTCCCATATGTTGAAAGTCACCGATCATCAACGTCAATTTGATCCAAACTCCAAACTCATTACGCATTTAAACACAAAAAAAATAAACTGTAATTCAATTAATTTAAAAACTTGTAGTTTTGAATTCCATATATAGCAACACACGACCAACCGCCAACTTATAAAGTTATTTTGTTTGATAGTTTGTTTGGAAATCTATCTGTAATATAAAAATATACGATAATTAGCTGCTATCAAAATGTCTAGTGCATCTGTGACTTCGTCAAAGCGTGAGGTAAAATAGCTTTCTTTCTGATTAATAATAAAGAACAACTTGTCTCAAAGGTCTGAATATTATTTCCACCTATCGTTTTTTATGCTAATTATAATCGCAAGCACATCATTCCTCTGGCCATTTGGTTGTGTTGAGTTAAGAGTAGACTAAGTCTTTTTAAAAAGATGTGAGATCAGGAATTCCATGGTTTGTTGTTTCGTCTTAGTCAAACATGTTCCTAGTGGCAATACTTGAATGAACGTAGGACGCGCCCTGAGAAAACTTTCCAGTAGTCTACCAACTTGATGGTTAGCTAAAAATGTATATAGAAGTGGGTAGCTTCTAACAGCAGCTTTGCTCACGTGAAATTCAGAAATGAACTTGCATAAGTAGGTCCTAATAAATTTATATTTGAAAAGAGTGACTATGCAGTTTCTTGTCCGTTCTTCTTCTTAAAAATCTACATTTTTGTGAGTGGACAGCTAGTTACTTTAAAATCTCTAAAATACTCTTCAAATATTAGAGTGAACAGGCTCTTTCTGGGTGGGCTCGCTCCATCGTAGACTTTGTCTCTGTTATCTCTGACATAGACTGGAGTCAAGAGCAAACCCAATAAAAGTAAAAAAAAAAAATGTTTGACGTTCAAGTGTTTTTAATGGTCATAGTTAAAATAAATTAATTGACTTTTAATTTGAGTTTCATGGGATTAAAATCCTAGGTCCTATCCTAATTTAAGACATAACCTGGTCAGTAGGTCATGTTTCATCTAAACCATTTAAATGTTGATATATGATTAATTTAAAAAAAATCAAGGCATAGGTATTATAGATTTTAAAACATTTATTATGAAGTACCAACTTTCAATTTAAATATAGAACCTGAGTGTGATATTTTCTTTTTCAGAAACAAGCCACAGAGCTAATGCAAGAAATAGAGTCCATTCGGGCAATGAACAGTAGTCTTAGAGCCTACTTAGAATATTTGAGAGGCTTTAAGAAAAACCTAGGAGATATGTACGAGAATTATACAGAATTGAACAAAGTAAACCAACAGTGGGTTGAGACGTTGAGGAGTATAAAATAAATAATTATTTATTGTAAGATTAATTTTATGTTAGGAATAAATAATTTTAAAAGTCTATAGTTGTCTCTGGTTTTAATTAATTTTACTGCTGGGTATAATGTATCCATACCCATGGAGTTTCTAGTTTTAAATACCAACAACCAATAGAAATCATTAGTTATCAACTGAATAAGTTCAGTTGATGCTTCAAGCACTTTTCTTACGAACCTAGCTGTATGGCATGCAACACAAAAGACAAGGCGGCTATAAAGGAAGCTCTGACACTCGATGGTAGTATGTCTTTCTATTCTACTTTTTCATCACTAGACCTAATTCTGCAGATAACTTTTACGATCAGACTAATAAACAATTATTATATCCTTAAAGTAACATCTCCCCATTCTAGGGTAGGTATATGTCAAAGCCAATATACCTGAATTACTTGGGAAAAAAAAATTAAACATCAATTACAATAAAGTTATTATTTATTTTAATTGTTGTTATTATTCTAACACATTTTATGTAGTCATACTAAAAATAGGTTTTCTTGAACTTCTTCCTAAAACATGACAGCATTACAATAAAATTGAGAGAGAGATAGAAGATTAAACATGTATGACTATGAATCATGTGAGGAAATTAAAGAAAAGGGAGTAAGTTAAAGCGGAAGGAGCGGCGACCGAGTACCGGAAGACGCAACGTTGGTAGGCCTCTCATAAGGTGGACCGATGACCCTGGTGAAGGTCGCGGGTAGCCGATGGATGCGAGACGTGCAAGACCGGTCGTTGTGGTGACGCTTGGGAGTGGCCTTTGTCCAGCAGTGGACGTCTTTCGGCTAATAATGATAGCGTGACGATTGGCAGGAGAAAACAGAAGAACAAAAACGGGCTGTCCCGACCCTTGCTAAAGCCCCAAATACATGCCTGCATGAACGTTGCACCTTGCATACAAATATAATAGCCGACTCGAGTCGTGAGCACACTCTCCTTCGGTGATTGGTTCGTCAGTGCTCTTCGACTATTGCGCTTGCAAGTTTCGTTCGCCCACCGTACATTGCCGAGATCACCCCGCTGCTACTCACAACTCGTGCAGGGTACTATTTCTTGCATACCATTGTGTCATAGCAAGTTTTGATACATGCATGTCACTATGGCATGCAAGTTACGCGCATACTTTTGTGCAAATTACAAGCATAATTATTGAGGCCATAACATGGACCAAGGAAAGGATTATAATGATGGCATGCATGTTTTATTGGAAGATGTTCAGCCTCGCGATTCAGCTGCTCTCGTAGCCATCTACATTAGTTGTACTAGCTGGTGCTAATGTCGTTACCACCGTGGCTGGTAGTGCTAGCGGTCGCGGTGGAGGTGTCGGCACGACGACAGGCTGGATTTTTCGAGATTTTTCTAGAAAAATAAAGAAATAAATTCAGATTAAAAAGAAAAACATTTATGACATTGGGATCGAACCCAGGATCTTACGTTTCTCTTTGGAAGTCGCGATGCCTCCGTTAGGCCTCCCCCTGCTCGCTGGTGCTATACCCCGGTCCGATAATAGAGAATGTTTTGCTTAATAAAGGCTTAGAGAAAATCGGCGCACGCCTGCTAAAAAATTAATAGCAAAGCTGCGCCCATGTGAAAAATGATTGATGCTAGGCGCACGCAGCGCGGTAATTTTCACGACACCTCAGCGCCCAGCCGTTAGTCACCTCAAGTTGACTGGCGGAGGCCCGGGGGAGGACCAATAGGCTTAGACGAATCTACGGTAAGAATTTTACATTCAGCACTCGCACTTGCGACCACAAATTCAGCGTATATAAGTTGTTTACCTATCATACAAACTGAGTACTGCGCCGTGTCACACGGCAATCCATATACCAAGCCGATGAGGTGATCCTGCCTATCCAAGTTCAAGCAGGAGTTATCCATCGTAAACTCTTCATCAACCCACCATGGCGGCATCTGGCGGAAATTAAGAGAACTAATTATGAGACATTCATCTTGGAATACAAAATTTAGAATAGAGACATCTAGCGGTGAAAGTAACAACTAAATAAATGTGTGAAATCTAGCGGGTAGTAGTGGAACTACTTAACAAAGACGCTAGCTTACGTATGGCGCATACATTTTGCCATCTAACGGGAAGTAAAAGAACTGTCATGAAAGATAATTTTCCAGAAAGTGCCATCTAGCTTCAAAATCTAGAACTATGTGGGGAGTGAGCTGCCTAAAGCCTGACGAAGACGCAATGTTATCTCTCGGGAAATTGTAAAACTGTTCAAAGAATTTTTCATTTTTTGGTTATTTTTCTAGTCATTTTTCATTCATAATCAACGATTATTTTCACAAATATTTTTTTTTAAGATTAAACTAAAATTCGCAACTATCTAACATAATAAAATTACACATTCAAATTAAATATAAAGTATTGTCAAAAGCTCAAAAAATATATAGGCACTCACATATAACCCGGGGGTGTTAGTTCCCTCGGCCTTGGGGCTAGGGATTGTCTTCCCATTGTTGGGGTTGTGCCAGCTGAAGCGGACGGTGTCGGTCGAGATGTCCTTCGTCATGTTCAGACGACCGGAGATCCAGATGTGTTCAATAGCTGGAAAAAGCTGACACGTAAATCACACCGGTGCGACTGTTACAAAATTATTCTAGGCTGATAAATTACATAATTATAATTTTCATGCCTTCATCCGCCCAGTCTCTTTGAGCTTTTCACCAAAAGATTTATCTAACCCTTTTGCATTGTATTTAAAACAAAACTTGTAATATACTTCATCAAAAAAATTAACCTAACTTAAGTTTATTGTCTAGACTTTGTCTCTGTCATCTCTGACCCAGACTAGAGTCAAGAGCAAACCCATGACAAATAAAATAAAAAAGTTATTTGCAGACTCCGGATTGCAGTACATCTTTATTAAATTATGATTTCTCGATATGTGTATTACGTATGAAAAAAACAAGCCTCGGCTAGGGGCCTTAAATTCATTTGAGGCCCACACAGGCAAGTCCGGTTTAGTAGTTGACAACCCTCTAAAAAAAAAAAAAAGTTTAGTATCCCACCCAAATTCAATAGTTTTACAATTAAATTCTGCGACGTTTGCAACTTTCCGGTGACATAAAAATTGATCATGAAAGAACAGCTAGTAGTGCCATTAGTTTTCACTCGCTTGCTCGCACTCGCAATTGCAAAATCGACCCTTTTCCGGTACGCTCTTACTTACCTGGTAAAACATTAATCAAAACATCATTCTGTGAAGTTTCCTCAAATAATCGAAAGGGTCCGATATATTTTTTATTACTCACGTTCATCCTTATTCTCCCCCATAACCAGCAGCAGCTGTATCAGAACATCGTTGCTGTCCAGGCTAGCCAGGGTGCCGTTCATCTTCAAGCAGTTCTGGTTGGCGTGCTGCCAATAGAACAGCTGGCGGACCAACACATAGTAGAACTGATCGTCATTGGGCATCTCTGTTGGGAACTTTTGGGATCCTGGAATGATATAATATCGATTTAATATAGAAATACGCTTGAATTTGAAAACCCAAAGCTAAAGGAAACGCTTAGATGGTCGGAAGGTGTTTTAACCCGACAAGGCATGATAAATTAAATAGATTTAAAGGCGTTAGACATGTCAAAGACCTAAGGACGGTTTCCGAGTCTATTTGTCATAACGCCATTGGTTGGTTAGTGGTTAACGGAGAAACAAACGACCGATAAAGTAATAGCAATGCTACAAATCGCTTTTAACCTACCAGAACAGAAAAGAGAAGACGCCAGTCACCTTTGAATTGGTGTTGTAGGTAAGAAAGGACCTCAGATAAACTCAATTGCAAGAACTGACAACACAAGCCCGAGGGGGACCCAAAAAAGGGACTTGCACCAAGTTGTCGCCAAGTTGCCCATTTTTCCACCTGTGCAAGGAAGGAGAAGTAGGTAGGTATAGACAAAGTAACTTTCTATAAGTCATAACGTTTGTGAAAATGGACATGGGATTGTCATACGCTAACGCTTAGTCTCCTGCGTGATAAAGAGGAAATGGAATTAATAATTTTATTTATTTATTAAAACTTTATGCTCAAGCAGAAAACAATATTTAAAGGCGGACTTAATGCCTTAGGCATTTTCTACCAGTCGACCTTAAAGGCGGTGCAGAGACAATATGGCAGGTGCAAATTGAAGGAAAGACAAAGGAGGGAAAGAGAAAAAAACAAATCATAAATACATAGATACAAACCATATCTATACTAATATATAAAGCTGAAGAGTTTGTTTGTTTGATTGTTTGTTTGTTTACTTGATTGCGCTAATCTCAGGAACTACTGGTCCGATTTGAAAAATTATTTCAGTGTTAGTAAGCCCATTTATCGAGGAAGGCTATATATCATTACGCTAAGACCAATAGGAGCGGAACAGTAATGAAAATTGTGACGCAAACGAAGTTGCGCGGGTCAACTAGTATGTAAAAATATAGAAAATAAACCTGGTTATTTATAAATATTTAAAAATGAAACGTCAGAAAAATCTATGCTAATAGAATAAGTCGTTCGATTATTAACAGGTGTGATAAGTCCATGAAAACAGTGTTATAGATTCACCCAACTACCTAGAGATACAATCATCGAGGAAAAATACCTAAGAAAGACTGGTTTCATAGCGTCAAACTTTCGAGATACATTCTGTATTAAAGGCACGGAAGGTATAAAACCCAATCACTAGTGTATATTACTAACCCGAGCGGCGTATTCCCCTTTCTAATTCGCTGCCAAGTTCTGAAACCGAGCAACCAACATTTAGGAATATCTCCATTGCTCGACACATCGTTTTCTCACAGTAGAAAACGTGCATGGGGTTTACTATGCCATCTAGCGTTGCATATTTGAAGTTTTAAGGGACAGAATCCTAGACATTGGCGCTTCTGTGCTGCCACCAGTAGGTAGTTGAAGAAGACTGCCATCTAGCGTTGTTATTTTGAAACTTTAAGAAAAATATCCTTGACAGTGACATTTCTGTGCTGCCTTTATTCCTGTACGTTCCTTACCTAACCACTTTTGTACTAACTCTGTTAAGAACGCTACAAATTGATTAAAAACACTAACAAAGAACTTAGTGGCGTTCTTAACTCTGTGAGTACAAAAATTGTAACATAGAACCTTTTAAAATGAGACAACGACCCTTTTTTGGTATTTTGGAACGTGTCGGTATGGAACACCTACTGCTATGGCTAAGACCTATATAACAGAGGGTTAGGCCTATATCCCTTCACTGGGCGCAAATCCAGGGTCCAGGCAGTCACTTACCTACTAGGTATTGAGAATTCCTGATGGAAAATCCGAATAACACTAGCTCGCGGATCCATTATTGGCTTTTACTAATGCTTGTCTAAAAGCAGTGGGGTTGGTTGGAGTGTGTTTGAAAAAATACCTAAAGACACGTGTTTTTCATTGCAGTATCTCAGCCACACCACAGTCTATTTAGCCTCGGATGCAATACCCACTTGCATCATAATGTTCTATATCAATATTACGGGGCCTGTGTTTCCTGATAGCTACAACCTGGGATTCAAGACAAGAGTACAGGTTACTTCTAGGCAAGCGTGCGTAGGAGGTCTGATCTACCAGTCAACCTTTGAGTTTAAAAGACTACACTGTATTGGGTATACAAGAAAAGCGAATACCTTACCTTCATAACAGATGAACTGCATTTTCCTCTCGCACCTGGCTTCTAGGAACACTGGGGGATGGGAAGCGTGCCTGTCCAGTTGAAGGCAACCGTTCTGCTTTACGTTACTTCTGTCCCTAAAAAGATTTGTGTAAAGAGTCTGCTTCAGTAACTTAGCTATGGTTTTCCAAGTTCATCCCTGGCACGTTCAAACTCTACACAAGTCAGTAAAAGAAATAGATGAGGATATTTAGGAAGTCGTTCCAAAGCAAAGTTCGTTTTGGTGAAAGAGGGCCAACAATCAAAACTTCTGAAGGCCAATTATTGTACTTTATGATCGTTCAAATCCAAGTCGTAATGTTCCAACTTCTAACTAACACAGCAGGCTATACTGGGGCGGCTGCTGCAGCTGTAAAAAACCTTAAACGGCGCAAATAAAACAACCTAATTGGGAGTTATATATTTGAGCCTTTTGGTATTGAAACTCTTGGCCCATGGGGTCCGAATATGCATCGAGTCTGACATCAGGAAACAACTTGTCGACTGTTCACGTGACCAGAGGGCTGGGCTTTTCTTCTGCCAAAGAATCAGCATTCAACGCGGCAATGTTGCCAGTGTAATGTAATCGACATCACTGTTAATGCTTTCTTACAATCGTTATCAGATTAGCAGGTACTTATGGAATCTCACTTTTCAGCGTTGTAGCTTAATTTTAAATTCCTACAATTAAGAAACATAAATACACGAGACACGATTTTCAACAGTAAGACCATCCAAGAAATAGGCTACTTGCTATAGGTATCAGGAGACGCCTCATTTCAGCCACTTACCTCATAGGGGGCCAGGCGTCCGGCGAGGCGTCAGTCAGCGCAGGAGTCTGGAACACGCTCACCCCCGTGTCGATCCACTTCCAGGAACCAAGCGTACCCTTGGCGCCCACCCAGGCGTTCTCGATACCTGTCCGTTATGGCAAAGATTAGCAAACATATAACTAAAAAGTGTAATAAAGAGAAGGAATG
The DNA here is from genome assembly GCA_950371165.1 of Lacanobia oleracea. Classification (NCBI taxonomy): domain Eukaryota; kingdom Metazoa; phylum Arthropoda; class Insecta; order Lepidoptera; family Noctuidae; genus Lacanobia; species Lacanobia oleracea. The sequence goes on from OX493413.1 coordinate 14,711,334, forward strand.
GCGGGAGGTTTTTGCCCGCGAGTGGGACAGTTCAGACTGAATATTTGTTTTTATTAATTTTATTACAAATTCATTCTTACGTTTTAGAAATCAACTCATGTTGGTAATCAAACGACTCGTACCTATTATAAAAAGTACCTTGGGTCATATTTGGCCACTAAGGTTTGGTACTGCAAGGAGGTTTTTATCATCATCATTTCAGCCAAAAGACGTCAACTGCTTGGCATAAGCCTCCCCATGTGTCACCACATCGACCGGTCCTATGTGTCTCGCATGCAGTGGATTCCCTGGCCTTCAGGACACTACACAAATTGTGGGAGGACGCTAATGCTGCGTCTTCCGATACACGTTCGCCACTCCAGAACCTTCCGGCCCCTTTAACTTGTTCTGCGAGCAATGTGCCCTGCCCACTGCCACTTAAATTTGGCGATTTTTGGGCTATGTGTGTCGATGCCCTTGGTTTTCGTACGGATACCTTCATTTCTGATTTTATCAACCAGGGTAACCCTTTCCATTGCTCTCTGGGCGACTTGAAGCCTTCTGATGAGGCCCATACGCAGTAATGAAACTATCCTTCAGCTAAGCCGCTTTTCGAAGCGTAGCGTACGCCGTGTGTCGTAACGTATGCTACGAGACTGCTACGAAGCGTTTCGTAGCCGCTGCTACGAGTCTGCTACGCCGCGTTTTGAAGCGTCTGCTACGAGTCTACCAGTACGTCTACCACGAGTTTTATCAATACCGGGTGTATCTGACATCGACGCACAAACGATTTCCAGGGGTCCAGGACATGATTCTGGACACCCTGGAGTTGGAATTTTTCGTCGGCTTTTTCCTCATTTTTTCATATTTTTTAGGAGTTTTTTTTACTTTAGACTGCTCATAATCGTTATTCTGACCTAACCCAATAAGATTTTTAATTAAAAAGTCATTAATTCACTTTTTTCACAAAAAAAAGCAATGTAAATAAAACTTCAAATTAGGTAGCTATCAGCTGTGCAAAGTTCAAACGAAAGGTCAACGCATGCCAAGTAGGTACCTGCGAGTGAGCATGTCAAAGGCACCGCTCAAAAATACCGTCTAAAGACTGCCGTCATTAGAAAATAATACGTATCACAACAAAATAAAGTAAGCGATTTCCAACATTAAAATAATTGCTTAAAGACGCAAATCGGTTATTTTGTTGTGTGTCGCCAAATCGTATTTTCTTATAGCGGCAATACGTAGCGCGCTCTTTGACATGCCGACAATCGAGCCGATCTAGGTACCTATTCTGTTGAACAGAGTGTAAGGGGCGGTTCAGTGTCTCGCTTAGTGGTGATGGTGACACCTGACCGAGATTTTTTTTTTTAAGTGAAAGCTTCTTTAGCGACGTTGTGCACTTTTTTTGTGATGGGTAAAAAAATGTTAAGCTCGCGTCAAGACACGTGACCCTGGTGAAAATGCGTGAGATGGTGACCTGATCGAAAATTCGTAACACGGAGGGAGAGAAGCACGTATTCAAGTTTTCACTTCTGCCGGCACTCCCGGAGTTTTTACTATTAATAGGCACACGTTTCACAAATCATAATAAGGCTTAAGTTAATAAAATAAGTAATGTTACGCTTATCTCAATTGGTTCGGTTTCTTGCAGCTTGGGTTCTCTTAGATCTTAATCTTTTTTTAAGGCGACCAAGTAACTACATGGTTAAGTATTTCAACAAAAAAAAAACATTCAATAAATAAATAACCACCCATGATAGTTCCGCCACTGCACTGCACGTAGGTGTGTCGGCGAAATCAAAAGAGAGTTCGAAAAGAACATTTCGTGATGGATTTTTGCCAGTTTCTTGTTGACGTTGATCGCGAACGAGTGTGCTTTTTGTGAAAGTCTGTTTTCGGAACGTTAGAGAAGATAAGTTTTAGTTTGATCCCAAAACTAATTTTCTCTCTGTGTTTGTGTGTCTGATTTGAAAATGTCATCTGGACTTGTGGAATCGGTGGATCGGTAGATTCGGCCCGCCCGGAGCCATTGCCAGCTCACTCACCAGACTCGACCCCATTCGATTTTTTCTTTGGGGTTACGTCAAGGACAAGTGTTTGTGTCCGAGTGCGCTTCCGCAGCCGAGATGAGGAATCGCGTCGTGCATACTTGCGACGTTGCGTGAGGAGTGTGCTCAGGACCCAAAGTTTCTGCTCCGTGTCCACGTTGAAACTCTGGGCCGTGCTCAGATATGCGAGCGTGCTGGCGGCGGCCACTTCGAACCCAGGGGTGAGCGACCTTAAGGTGAGTTAGTAGTAGGTACTTACATTATCGGATCTCAATGTAGGTAGGTCAACCAACGAACCAACGAAACTAAGCCTAAGCCTAACTATTACTAAGCCTCCGCTGTCCGTCCGTCCATAGGACTAGGTAATTTACGGGGGCTCGCATACAAGAAGCGTGTTTTTTGAGTTATGGTACTTACAGAACCCTTTGTTTGAGAGTCCGACTCGAACATGGCCGGCTTTGTTATCAATTCTTATCAGAATCGCGTTCGTGATTTTAAGAGAGCATGTTCCACAAGGATGTATTCCAGCGACCCATCCAAGGTGACCTTGTTTGGGTGAATTCATAGGTACAAAATTCGCGGATGGAAACCAAGGTCACCTTGGATTGGACATTGGATTCGGTAAGTACATCATTGTGGAACATGCTTAAGCTTATGACTCCTTAACTTCTGCGTAAACATGTCAGTTGTTGTCGGCTACGGGTGTTATTCGTCGGTACTTAGGTACTTTCTAAGTGAGTGAGGCGGTTACGTAGTTACCTACGATACCGGATCTCAATGTAGGTACTTCAAGCTTATTTCTTATAATCAATCCTTATCTGAATCATTATTTTAAGAGATTAATCTTATGGCTCCTTCTCTTATTTCTTCAAAAACAAGTTCTTACCATCAGCAGGTTAGTATTTTTGAGTGATAAAAATGATTAATTTTATGAGATAGGTATTATTGTTGTGTCAAAGTGACTTAGATAGTTCATTAGTTTATACCTACGTGACCGGATCTCAATGAAGGTACCTACTTACAAGTTTTGTTTTTCGTTATCTTATCAATCCTTATCGGAATCGTGATTTTAAGAGACTAAAGACTAAGCTTGTGGATGCTTTTCTTCTCTTGAATTCTGCATAAACATGTTCCTACCATCATTAGGTACCGTAGGTATTTCTGAGTGATTAAAAAATGATTTTATGTGATATTGTGGTCGCCGATAGGTAGGCGATATTCGTAGGTAAGTACATTTAACGACATAGGTCGCGCGGCGTCGCAGCTTTGAGTGTGTTCAAGAAGTGTAGGTACGTACTCCGTACAACGCTCTCGCGCGTTTGGATCGCGTTGTTCACAATACATTGCGCGCTCGAAAATGACAATTTCTGTAACCGATCATTAGCGAGATTAATGACTTCCACAATTTGATTAGTGGCATCAGGTGTAGCCTTTTCGCGAAGTTTGCGTTACGATGTCCCGGACACCCTGTATATACTCGCTAGCGACTGTAGATAAAAAAATGTATGAAAAATTTGAAAAAATAAGTTTCTAATTTATTTGTTTAAGTTGTTAACTAACAAGCAAGCAAGTTGTTAGTAAAGTTAACAACGAAACATATAAATGCGAAACTTGTTTTTTTAATGTTTTCATTCATTTTTTTAACTACAGCCGCTAGCGAGTATAGATTGATAAAAGTCATGGTAGACGTACAGGCCATGTCTAGTAGCGTGTGCTATGACTGCTACGCCGCGCTTCGTAGCAGCTGCTACTAGACTGCTACGCCGCGCTTCGTAGCAGCTGCTACTAGACTGCGACGCTGCGTTTCGTAGCGTCTGCTACGAAACTACTACTCCGCGTTTCGTATCGACTTTCTACGGTTTTTTTACGACTAGTGTGCATAGCGTGAACGCCATGCCTTACAATACTTACTTCATCATTAAGATGACGTGATAGGTACGTAACTTACTTGGGCGATTTTTCAGCATCGTCATGCCCAGCTTTTTTAAGCATTTCAAAGTGCCAATATTTGCCAATCTGTGGACAGTAAAATATTAATTATGTCAAGAGCGGCGGCACACGAGAGTCATAAAACATGCATGGGAAAAAATATTTCAACATGTCGTTGAAATATGTATTACTATCCTCGGTGCTTTTGAATCTTAACATAAAGTTTGGAAGCACGTTCGTTTTTCGCACGAGTGCAAAATACACGCCCTTTGGTGTCATCATCATCATCATATGCTGGTCATAGGCCTCCCCAAGTGTCGCCACAACGACCGATCCTGCCGTCTCGCATCCTTCACCCGCGATCTTCACTAGGTCATCGGTCCATTTTGTGGGAGTATTGAAAAGTAATTCTGGTATCTTACGCCATTCCCCTCAGCACACAGAACGCAGCTGCTTGATGCCAGTCCATCTTTCCATCGTAGAGGTGGTACAGACCACTCCTGCACCGGACGGTGTTCACTTCTTTGACGATGTTCGATTCTTTTGCATCTGTGGAGGTTTAGATTCTATAGGATAAAGATTGGAGCTAGGGATTCTTTTGAAGGAACATGTGCGTGTGTTTTAGAAAGATGACTACCATCAGTTTTATACGTCGTGAAAGTAAAGGCGTAACTCGTTTCAGATCATATTATCTAAATAAAAATAACAAAAAAAAAAATAAATGAAATGTCTTTCTTAATCCTGCATTTTCCATCCGAATCCAAGTTTTGATCTTTACCAATCCGCGAGTTTTTGTTATTTATACTTCGATTACTACGGTATATAGGACGTATTATTTGATGCTTTAATGTCTGGTTCTACAATTTTATATCTCTTGTAATTCTTTAACAACACAAATCATTGTGATAATTTTGCATCAATTTCTTCAGAAATAATTAAGAAAATTGGATCATTCTACTTGATATTTAGTTTATGTAATTGTACGTTTTATTTGTCGAACCGTTCGTTTTTTTTATTGATATAAATTTGTGGTTTTCATGCCTTTACATCTATAGTTTTTTAACTATTGAAGCTAAAGATGAAAAGTTGTGATATGACAGTTTTCATACAGCCATAGAATTTTTTGTTATATTTTTTCCACATAAACCTGCATGGACAGTTATAGTGCCACCTTCTAAAATTCTGCCCAACCGTAGAGAGACGTTATTGAGTATCTTTACCGCCCGACGCACCGGTGCAAACTGAAATAAGTTCTAACGTGTTACCAGGATTTTAAACAACCTCTCCCCTGGTCCTGACCTAGCTCAATAGGTCACATTTATTGCATCACTCTTGTGACTAGCCGCAGAAAACATAAAATAAGGAGCTTACCTCTTTCACAAGCAAAGGCTCTTTCCAAGTAACAGGGCAAGTCAAGAAACACAGGATGGTCGTGTTTGACTCGCTCCAGAGCCACGCAGTCGGCGCCCATGTCTGGAACCGGGACGTGGGTCCTGTTCAGCCACTGTGTTGAGAAGACAGTAGGTTAGATACAAGTAAAAGGGCAGGTGAGAACTCCAAATCACCAAACGGCTTTCTGTAATATGCCAGGAGTGTGCTCTCAGCCTTATCGGACATACTAATATATACAGCTGAAGAGTTTGTTTGTTTGCTTGAACGCGCTAACCTCAGGAACTATTGGTTCGATTTGATAAGTCCTTTCCGTGTATCGAGGAAAGCTATGTCATCACTGCACGGAGCAGACGAAGTGGGTAAGTAATATATGATATAATTACAAAATCTCTAATATTTACAAGATAAAACAACTGACCCAATAATTTTGTTTGATATAATGATCAATTACTTACTATAATAAATGATTGATATAATTTTTCAAGCATAACATACATTGAATATAAAATCGTTGGACATACCACTCAAATAACATAGAACTCATTTAGCCTAATATGATAAAAACGCCTAGTTAAAAACACAAAGCAGAATTGCATATTATATACACATTATAACTTAGTCTGGTCTAATTATATTGATAAGTGGTAGCTTAACAAATATCATTAAAATTGCATGAGTAGATTACCTAGTTTTAGTAACTGATTATCACCTGCCAAGCATGCAGCATGCAAGAGAGCATTCAACATGCAGCAGGCATGGTTTCTGTCACGGCTCCGGCGCGGCAGGGCTCTCCGGCAGCCCCACGCGAGCTTAAATTACACTCTAGGGGTAGGGCAGACAATACTACGTGGAGTCGGTTTTGTAGCGATTCGTTTCTGTTAATAACTTTTGTAGCACGAGATAATTATTGACTTTTTAAGACAATATTATAAATTATTTTTTATTTATTTATTTATTCATTTATTATTATTATAACACCCTTACAGACACATCCAAGGCGATGTTACAACATACACATAACATATAAAACATTATAAAACAATACATCAAACGTCACAAAAACATTCCATTCCCAACAATCATTATTTAAACGGGCAGACCTCTTTCCATTAAACTTTGCGCTACTTTAATGAATCTCGGCAGGTTTTGACAAATTTTAAACGTTATATATAATTATGTAAACAGTTGGTATATCTCACGTTTATTGAAATGAAAATATACCAAATAATTTTACATGAAATGAGACGCACCCAGCCGAAGTTGCGCGGGTCCACAAGTTGCACATATTTTGCGTTCATCCAAGCACAGTCTCTATAGGCTCATCATATTGGGCTAGGTGGAAAGAAAACGCGCTTAAGGTTGAACACCACCAAGATGGTTCGACGCCATAAAGAAGGCTGTTCGAGGCAGCAATTACAGAGTCCACATTACAGAAGACCGCATGGCTTGGAGACGCGTCGTATGTGGTCACGATCCTCAACAGCGAGGGAACGATCCTCAGCAGTGAGGGAACGACCCTCAGCAGTGTGGGAATGATGTAGAAGAAGAAGATCAGTGCAGGTCTAGAAACACAGGGTGGTCTGGCTGACTCTCTCTAAAGCCACGCAGTCAGCGCCCATGTCTGGTACCGGGACGTGGTTCCTGTTCCGTCAAAATTTTGTTTAGATATCACTCAGTTCTTGTATTTGAATAGCGGATGGTTTTTCCTGCTAGAACTGGATTAAGCCAGCGCGGGGCAAGATAGACACCCAAGCCAAAGAAGAGGCCGTTATGGAGTAACCTCCACTTTCTGGCTGACGTAACACGCCTAATTCCATTTTAGCCTAGTAGCCTTTTTTTCTACGTATACGATCCTCGCTTTCGAGAGAGACTTACCATAAGAAAGTGCCCGGACACAATATTGTCGTCTTCCTCCTCATTGGTCAGCACATCGAGCGCGGTTCTCCGGAGCTCCATGCCGCGTCCCCAGTGGTAGCCGGCCGCGTCCTCGGCGGAGTCACCCATACTGGTAAACACTTACCATAGGAAAGTACCGGGACACATTGTCGTCTTCTTCCTCATTGGTCATCACATCGAGCGCGGTCCTCCAGAGCTCCATGCCGGGTCCCCAGTGGTAGCCGGCCGCGTCCTCGGCGGAGTCTCCCATACTGATAAACACTTACCATAGGAAAGTGCCGGGACACATTGTCGTCTTCTTCCTCATTGGTCAACACGTCGAGCGCGGTCCTCCGGAGCTCCATGCCGGGTCCCCAGCGGTAGCCGGCCGCGTCTTCGGCGGAGTCTCGCCTTGCGCCTACCCATACTGATAGCAGCGCTGTACAAAAATGTATTGATTAAGGCCTAGTGACCTAGCCTAGTTTTGTATGGCAGCATATTATATACACAAACCAAATTCTCTTCGTCTTAGTCCAAAGTGTATCAGAATCCGTTACGGAGTGTAGAAGAAACGGAGAAACCGACAGACGCATTCACACTTTCATTTAAATAATTTAGAACTATTTAGATGGAAATTAGAAGATTAAGATGGCAACCCACCAAATGGTACATACGGTAAAATAGTTTAGTATGCATGCGACTATCGACATCTTCAGATCTGCATGTTATTTATTGATCTACACCAAAATAGTTCAGGGACTAAAAGGGTGATGTGTTTTACGTGCAGACTTACAAAACTGTGATTCCGATAGTGCTTCAGCCAAGAATTCTGCTTTGTCTTTTGTGTCTAGAACTGCTAGAGTCCCATTGTGGTAGCCTCTGAAAAAATTTATATTTTCAGTAGTATTTTTTTGTTTGGTAATGGAATTTCACAGAAATGCGGTGTTAGCTGCGCATTGGCTTATAAACGGATAATAATACTAGAGCGTTAATTCCTCACGACACTATCACCCGTATTCACAAATAATAGTTTTCTCAGTAAAGTAGCAACGCTATGCGAAGTAAGGCATTTCTCACTGCGTTGCATACGGCAAGCCTTTCAATTCATAAACAATATTCAAACGACCCGTGACTTAGCAAACGCACAGCGTTGACAGAGCTTTGTGATTGGTTCGTTTGTGTTGCGTAGTTCACTTTGCTGCTTGACGTTCATTTCTAGGTCTTGATTTATCACTGGCAAGAGTATAAAAAGTACCACATCTTTGGAAAACCTGTAGCGTCGTCTAAATTCATCCGAACTGTAATAATCAAAAGGATTTTGGAAATCCCGTATCACTTTTCTGATATTTATTGTGTGCTTCTCTCATTGATATAATTATCAAATTCTTCTTCACTCCTATAATCTCTTGTAAAAGGATGCTATTAAAATGGAAAATTATTACAAACAGTAAAATCCAACCCCGAAAAATATTTCTCGTAACACATAATAGACCACAGAGAATCGAGAGACACTAGCTATCATCATCTGCCTAGCCTTTTCCCAACTATATTGGGGTCGGCTTCCGGTCAAGCCGGATTTAGCTGAATACCAGTATTTTACGAGGAGCGGCTGCCTACCAGACCTCCACAACCCATTAACTGGGTAACACGGTACTTCATGGCAAGACTGGAGTCAGGTTTACTGGCTTCTGACTATCCGTAACGACTGCCAAAGATCTAAAAATGACACTCGGGACCAACGGCTTAACGTGCTTTCCGAGGCACGAAGGAAACTCGGTATGTTAAGATGGTCACCCATCCACAGATCAACCTTGGCAAGCGTTGCTTAACCTTGAAGATCGACCCGTGTGGCTGTTATTATCTAGCCACGAGCTCCTTTCCGAGAGACACTAGCTATGCGTTGCTTGAAACAGCTAGCAGGCTAACTTAGCTGTGCGTTCATTCTAAGGGACGCATAGTGCTAGCCGTCACTCAAGTATTGTCTATGAATAAGTTTTATAGACTCATAGTAAACTTTTGTGAATACGGGTGTATTTCATTCAAACTCGAAAATTCTTGATTTTGGAAATGTATGAACCGATTTCAATAAATGCAAGATACGTAGGTAAAAAAAAATGCTGTGACGGGACGTCTTGCAGATGTGAAACATCTGAGGTATCTTAAAATTTGTTGAGAACGTTTTCGAAAAACGCACCCGACCATTCTGAAGATAGCTAAGATGCATTCCAATAGTCCAATAGATAGCCTTTTCCCTAGTTCATTGGCTGGTCGACTTCCAGTCAAACCGGATTCTATTTTTTAGTATTTATAGGCACGCGTTTGACCACTATCTCACCTGATGGTAAGCGATGATGTGGTCGAAGATGTAGCACGCTTGCCTAGAAGTAACCTATTCACTCTTGGATTAAAGACTCCCAAGCTGTTGCTTTCAGGAAACACAGACTCCGGGAATTTCATTCCTAAGCAGTACGCACTATGAATGTGTTCCCAAAGCGTTTTGCTTTTTTTTTTTTTACTATAGATAGGCACGCGTTTGACCACTATCTCACCTGATGGTAAGTGATGATGTGGTCGAAGATGGAGCACGCTTGCCTAGAAGTAACCTATTCACTCTTGACTTAAAGACTCCCAGGTTATAGCTATCAGGAAACACAGACTCCGGGGAATTCCACTCCTTAGCTGTACGCATTATGAATGTGTTCCCAAAGCGTTTTGTGCGTGTGAGTGGGATGTCCACCGTGTACCGTTGGGGCATCGCCATTCGTTTTGTGGTCTGATGATGGAACGGGCTTGGCGGAATTAAATTATGCAATTCCGTCACACATTCTCTAAAATGCAACCGGTAGAAGACCGACAGGCTAGCAACTCGGCTTCAATGCTCAAGAGTGTTTGGAGCTTCGACTCGACGAGCCTATCATTGCCGATGATCCACTTGACTCGGTTTCTCAACTGACTCAAGGGCATCAAGCTGGTATCTTTCAGCTGAATACCAGTATTTTACGAGGACTGAGTGCCCATCTGACCTCCACAACCTAGTAACTGGGAAACACGGTACTTCTTCGCAATAGTTCAATTATGTAATTAGCAGTGTTATTGACTTGTCAAAAAAAAGGATGTGTTCATAAGTGTTTTGAAGGCTGTACATACCGGCAGATGATCTTGGCATCCTCCCAACTGACAGGCAACACCTGCACGATGTACTCTTTCTCGTTGAAAATATAAGATTCCCACTTCTGAGTGCTTTGCTGAGGTACTGAAACAAAGTAATGGTCGTTGAATCGAGGCCAGACAATGAGGTTCAAGATAAAGATTAGCCTTGAACGACTTTTTCCCATTTTTTTCTACTTGCGGACACTTATGGTACTTGACTACATATATTTCACAATCATATTCGTTTATTTGCGTTCCACAAGGTAAAACAAGATGTTAACAAAGGTCTTAGAGCTAGAGTAGAGAGCGAGTCGTTGAGGACCCTATGAGGGCACAGTAAAACAAAACCCCAACTATTTTAGGATTTTATTGACACCTAATTTCCTACAATTAGCTCAACGTAATTACTGTACGTGGCAAAGAAATTAACCAATGAACAGATGAGCAAATACAATGAACTAAGTGCGCTTGTGGAGAAAAAATAAATTATCCTAGAAGACTAACAAAAGAATAATAGGGTTTATTGGGATCTTGTACTCCTATTGGAAAATATGATAGAACTGGGGTGAACTAAAAAACAGAGGAGCAAATACAATGAACTAAGTCATCTTGTGGAGACACAAATGAACCATTCTAGAAGACTAACAAAAGAATAATAGGTTTGGCTGGGTTCTTGTACTCCTATAGGAAAACTATGATAGAACTGGGGTGAACTAACAAACAGAGGAGCAAATACAATGAACTAAGTCATCTTGTGGAGACACAAATGAACCATTCTAGAAGACTAACAAAAGAATAATAGGTTTGGCTGGGTTCTTGTACTTCTATAGGAAAATATGATAGAACTGGGGTGAACTAACAAACAGAGGAGCAAATACAATGAACTAAGTCATCTTGTGGAGACACAAGTGAACCATTCTAGAAGACTAACACAAAAATAACATGGTTGACTGGGTTCTTGTACTCCTATAGAAAAATATGATAGAACTGGGGTGAACTAACAAACAGAGGAGCAAATACAATGAACTAAGTCATCTTGTGGAGACACAAATCAACCACTCTAGAAGTCTAACACAAAAATAACATGGTTGACTGGGATCTTGTACTTCTATAGGGAAACATGCTAGAACTAGAGTGAACTAACAAACAAAGGGGCAAAAATAGTGAACTAACTAAGTGAGCTTGTGGAGAAACAAACGAACCATTTTAGAAGACTAACAAAAGAATAATAGAGTTAACTGGGATCTTGCACTCCTATAGAAAAACATACTTCAACTGGTTACAGTATCTAGGAAAATGCAATCAACGGTGAACTAAAAAACAAACAATCATAAAAAACGAACTAAGTGAACTTGTGGAGAAACAAATGAACCGTTCTAGAAGACTAACAAAGATTTAAGCGGATGACCTAAATACTTCGACTTCTATAATAAGAGATGCCAAAATTGGTTACTGTACGAGAAAAACAAACAGAAGACCTAACGAACAGAAGACCAAATTAAAGTGAACTGAGTGAGCTAGCACAGAAACAAATGAACAAAACGCTAGAAGATTTAGAGCGGATTTCACCAATGACACTGAACGCGATCATTACATCTAAACTGCGTTCAAAAGGTGCCAGTGTCAATATTCCACAGAAAATAATGACACTGACAGCTCGTAAACGTGGTTTTTATGCTGATCGCGTTCAGTTTCATTGATGAAATCCGCCCTAAGAAGACGACATAGAAATTTAATCTTTAGGAGACCAAAACTAAGAACTAAAATACAACAACTTCACTAACTAACAAAGAAGATAGAGCACAAATTGAACTAAAACTCTACCTTGAGAATCATTATCAGCTCGATCAATAGAATTCGTGGTAAAATGGAACGTCGCTCCAGTCGGTTTGCAAGAAATCTTGGAGCCGATGATATCACACAAGACAATGCGACCAGGGGCACGGTTTGCGAAGTTACGTCTTTGCATCTCTCGGGAGCAATTGAAACATCTGTGTGTTTTGCTGCAACTGCTATCTGATGAATTATGCACACGATGCGACTGATGAGCGTTCTTTGCGAATCGTTGTGTTTTGGTTTCTAATTCCCCGTTAATATCTGAAGCAGTGATGTTCGTATCTTTACTTACAAGTTCAGTTTATTAACCAATTGGACTCGTACGAAAAGGATTTGGGTAAAATATACTTATTTCAGCCGTTTGGGGTTGAAACATCGAGCCTTTCGGGACATCAGCAAACAACGTCGACGGTTCACGTGACCAGAGGGCTGGTCTTTGCGTGCCATTCAACGCGGCAATACTGCCAGTTTTCTGGGCAGTTTTGCCATTGACAGCGATGAGGCTGAATTCTTTGGTGCCGTATGATTTATTTTGTTTTTATACGCGTTTGTACATTATTTTGCGATTACTAGTATAGTATTTCATAAGTATTTAGTAGTACTTTAGGTTACCTGTACGTAATATCACATTAATTGGAAATAAAAATCCAGTACTAAAAGGATTGGACTCAGATTGGGAAAGACAGAAATATGAAAAAAAGAAAGAAGTGCACTGCTGTGGGGTACATCAGGGATCCGATTATGAAGTCTTAAAAACTATGACGAGAGAGTGAGAGAGAGAGAGATATACAGGACGAATGGCACTATTCCTTTCTCACATCGGTATTGACGTTAACAGCATTGGAACTTTGTAGTAGGCCCTAGATGGAAAAACTTAAGAGAGCATTGTCGGAAATGAGAGTTTTATAAATAACACGGTCTAACAAATAATGTGCTAGAATAGGACGTTACTGAGCTGTGCATTGGAAATACAGTGCGATTTTTTAAACCACATGTGTGTTCTGAAATATGAAACAGTATCTATACTGGCCAGTGCTCATGACGTCATGACATAATAGGGGGAACCCTATTATGTCATGACGTCATGAATCAATGGAAATTGATTAACCCTATAAAAGAAGTGAGGAAATAAAATGAAATAGAAGCCTAAGAGGAAGTTTGGTGCCATCTGAAAGTTTTTGTGAAAGTTGAGAAGTTAGTGTAACAGGGATTTAGAGTGAGAGCAAGGAGGAGTTATATCTTTCCTCTCTCTCATATGTAACGTAATGTTCCTAAACATAACGAATCCTTCAAATTTTACTCAATACACGTAGTTGTGAGCGCTTTAAAATCTATGATAATTGTGTGTGACGTCACTTTCACAAGCTACCTTTGTTACCAAGTTGAATTTGAGCCATTCAGTAGCATTAGTACGAACGACGAATGTATGGTTTAACAGCTCAATTGTCGTTAACTTCGCCCAAGTTTTCACTTCGATATGTTAACAGAATCGAAGGCTTGGGCCTTGTCTGAAGTGAACTGACAATCCAAGATGGAATGACAGCACACTTCGTAATGACTTCAGGCAAGTCTTCACTTCGACATTTTTGCAAAATCGCACTGCTGAAGCGTGTGATTTGTCTAATTTACAACCGAGTTTCACAAATCAAATCAAATTATAAAACATCAAATCAAAATCTAATCAATTCTATTTTTTCAGATAATCTGAAGAGGAAAAAGGGGGGAAAGGATTGGGAAAAGGCTAGGCTGATGATGATGAAGATGACTACCACAGTAAGTCATCATCATCATCAGCTTAGCCTTTGCTCAACTACATTGGGGTCGGCTTCCAGTCAAGCCGAATGTAGCTGAATACCAGTATTTTACGTGAAGCGGCTGCCTGCCAGACCTCCACAACCCATTAATTGGGTAACACGGTACTTCATGGCAAGACTGGAGTCAGATTTACTGGCTTCTGACTATCCCTAACGACTGCCAAAGATCTACAAATGACAGCCGGGACCAACGGCTTAACGTGCTTTGCTTTGAAACTCGGTATGTTAAGATGGTCACCCATCCACAGACCAACCTTAGCAAGCGTTGCTTATCCTTAAAGATCGACCCGTGCGGCTGTTTATTATACCTATGAACATTTTTGACAGCAGTAAAATTCTAAAATCGAAGATTCACTTAAAAATTATAAAAAACAAAACTGACACCAACCTCTATACTGCTCATGGTAACTGGCGGAACACGGAACCAAAAATACTACGAACAAAACTAAGAATTTTAAAATGGCCGCCATAACGCCAGCACAACTTTCCAGGAACGAACTACTAACAATACTGAGCTTAAGTAATTTTAGAAAAAAAGTAATATAGCAAACGTTTATTATTATAACTTAGCGTTATTCAATGGATTGTTGATGTTTCCAATGGCTGTATTTTGAAAATATAAGTTTTGGTATGTGAGTCCTCCATAATAGAATCTTGGAGCGAGCTGAAATCTAGACAATAGGATTTCCTACCTATAATAATTTTATGATTATGAAATATAAGAATAAAAACTGACAAGTGTGTGACGATTTTGCATTTGAGTTCTGTAGCTATATCTTTTAGCGTCGATATTTCAATAGTTAGACAACTTTTACCAAATTAATAAAAATGCTGGCATTCTTCAGCTAAAAAACCGACCAAGTGCGAGTTGGACTCGCACACGAAGGGCTCCACAACAAAAACCTTATTTTTTGTTGTTATATACAGCAACAGAAATACACAATCTGTGAAAATGTCAACTGTCTACCTACGGTTCTTGAGATACAGCCCGCTGACAGACAGACGGACTTACGGACGGACGGACAGCGGAGGCTTAGTAATAGGGTGGCGTTGGAAGTCTTTGGGTAACCAACTAAAAATTGACCGACTGTTAAAAAAATTGCCTTTCATTTAATAGGTAGATAGTATTCTTATAAGAATCTATTTTTTGTAGATCTAAGTCATATCGGGTAGCCAGTAGGCCTAAAGTCTTATCAATGGGTATTGTGTGTTACCCAGTACTGTAACTGGGTTTTAGTGGCCCACTTAAAATACTGATATTCAGCTGAATCCGGTTTGACTGGAAGAAGACCCAATCATCTGCTTAGCCTACCCCAATATAGTTGGGAAAAGGTTAGGCTATTGGGGTCGGCTTCCAGTCAAACCGGATTTAGCGGTACTTCATGGCAAGACTGGAGTCAGATATACTGGCTTCCGACTATCCGTAACACAATTGTTACGGATAGTCAGAAGCCAGTTAAGCCGTTGGTCCCGGCTGTCATTTGAAGATCTTTGACAGTTGTTACGGAATGTCAGAAGCCGGTAAATCGGACTCCACTCTTGCCAAGTATTACCGTGTTACCCAGTTAATGGGTTGTGGAAGTCTGGTAGGCAGCCGCTCCACGTAAAATTCTAGTATTCAGGTAAATCCGGTTTGACTGGAAGCCGACCCCAATATAGTTGGGAAAAGGCTAGGCTGATGATGACCATAGATAAACTTGCATATAATTTGTGAGTCTGATGGGTCGGAATTTTTTGATAAATAATTAACGTGCAATAACGGTCATTGACCCACGTACATTTATTGACTTTTTAAATATCAAAAACAAAAATAATTACCTATAGCTTTCCTGAATCGACTTCTAACGTGATTCTATACGCTTTCTAGTAGGTAATGAAAAAAAACGGTTCATAATTTATTGTTCGAGTATCTACGAAAATATATATAATAGGGAAAGGTCAATGTACTTTATGGCACGTTTATCTGCGCCGACCATAGTTATGCGATTGACTGTTGCAACCTCCTTCACTCAAAACAACACCTAAAAAACGCGTGTTTGACATTATGTCGAAATACTTTTGTGAAATGTATTTTCTAGAAGTGAAGGTTTTCTGAAATGTCGAACACTAGGTATCAGCACTGAGGCGTCAGTCCCAAACACCTATCAAATCGCTTGTTTTCTGATATTTGTTAAATTGACGTCGACGTCATGTTAAGGTAAAGTCACTTTTAGGGTTCCGAACAAAAACGGAACCCTTTATAGGATCACTCGGGTGTCTGTGTGTCTGTCCGTCTGTCACGGCCAGTTATCTCCGAATCCACTGGACCGATTCTGTTGAAATTTTGTACACATGGTAGTCCGATCAAAATAGACATTCACCCTTGCATAAATTCACATGCATACAAAATTGAAAATTGCATACATACTGAAAATTGACATGAACGTTAAGGATACAATTAAAATATAAGTGAAAGTTCCCCATCTATCCCATGTGTGCAAAAAAAATAGTCAAGGTTTGTAAGTTTGCAAAAATGGGTTTTTTGGATTTATTTGCGAAATGGATAGTTTTATGAACCCAAAATATTTTTGTCTGTAATTAAGACATAATTATTTTTGATGGTTTTAACACAACTATTACTCAACCCTGGTAATGAAGCTGATTCGTGCACACGTGCATGGAAAAAGTGCAAGCTACGCAATGTATCAAAATACATAATTTTGCGGGGTTCTACCAATATAATGTAAGTAATACTAATAGTTATTATTCCGTTTCTTTTTTTCTTTACATATAAATTATATTTTTAAATATTTCAATAAAAGCAAATAAAAAACATTTATAAATTAAAAATAGTAGCCCACCGGTATCGGGAACAGGGTCCAAGCTACCGGCGGTTAGGGCTCCAGCGAGAGGAACTTTCTAACAATACGAGCCGTGTCCAGAAGTACCGCTTTATGAATCAAGCCCTTGATCCAGCAGCCTAACGAAAGCCTCTTGAGGTGTTGTTCGAGGCTCGTGGCTATTAAGCCATTGGCTGATACGACTATCGGTACAATGATTGTGGAATCCACATCCCACATGTCGACAACCTCGCGAGCCAAGTCAGTATACTTTATTTGTTTATCTTTTTCGGCTTTCACGAGGTTCCCGTCATGTGGGACGGTAATGTCTACAATCATGCCTCTCGATTCGGTCCACCACCACAATATCAGGCTTATTGGCAAGAATAGTCCTGTCAGTGATGATGGACCGATCCCAGTACAATGTGATATTGCCATTATCGAGAACTGGGTCGGGCGCATACCTGTAGTACGGCACCTCCGCTCCACAAGTATTTTTTTTATTTTTTTTAGTAAAAGTGGGATAGTTGCCCTAGGAGGATTGATGCCCCAAAATTCAAATTATGACTTGCAAACGTTCTATGATCGCAGTTAATACTTATAAGCAAAGAACACCCCCCACCCCGCTAGTGTGCGAGCGGCAACCGCTGTGATCGGACGTGTTGTGTTGCGTGTTCATGAAGAAAGATCGACGGGCTCGCTCACAAAGATCGCGGATTACGAACGTTGATATTTTAGAAACGCGTGGAACTTTTCATTTCCAAAGGTAAGTTATATTATTTTATTATTATTTGCAAGTGTATAGTTTAAATATTACCGTCAGTGTAACATTTTGTCATTTTTTAAAAGGGATTTTTTTATTTTAATTAGGGCAACTATCCCTATTGAAAAGGATAGACGCCTCGTATTTTGTGAGTATAGATAATTAGGGGCATCTATCCCCTATGGATTAAGTTGATGTTTGCATATCATGTTCCCATTTTTTCTTTCCAGGCATACAAGGATTGGGAATGCCAAGAATGCTTTGAAGAATATAAAAAGACCAAATCAACTGCAGATTGGATACAATGTGTAATGTGTAAAAAATGGCTACATGAGGATTGTACCATGTATGGCGACTATTGCAATGAATGCGGTAGGATTAAACGAATGAATACGAAAAAAACACCGTAGACTGAACTGTAGAAATACTTTTTTTTTATCTGAAGCTGATTAATATAAGAACTAATAATAATTATATACCAAAGTGAAGAAGTGAAATATACCTAAGTGAAGAAGTAGAATAAACCAAAGTGAAGAATATTTTTTTTTCTGAAGCTGATTAGTGAAAGAATATGAAAATTAAAACCAAAGTGTAATGTGCCATAACTAAATATTAAAATAAAACTTGTTAATTATAAATATGCTTTGATTTATACCTAAGGGCAACTATCCTCATAATGACAACAGCATCGGGGCATCTAACCCATATAAGAGGCATCTATACTCAGAACTAGTACTGTAACTTTTGTTTTTTTCTATATGTATAAGCAATAGCTGCATTGAATTTCTTTTTTAAATATAATAAATAATAGACCAATGTACGATTACATTGAAAAATTGGTTTAAATATAATTTATTTGTAGGAAAAAAAAAATCAATTTCAAAATGTGGGGCAACTATCCCACTTTTACTAGTTAAGGAATTTTATTTGCTGTAGCAGCATTTTAGCATGAAGTGAACTGTCATTCCATTTCGTTTGTATGAATTGACCGCTCACTGCAGAATTGCATAATTTAATTCTGCAAATTAAACGGCAACGGCGATGCGCCACCGGTATATGGTGGACATCCCACCCACGCGCACAAAACGTTTTGGGAACACGTTCATTGTACGTACAGCTAAGGAGTGGAATTCCCTGCCGGAGTCTATGTTTCCTGATAGCTACAACCTGGGAGTCTTTAAGCCAAAAGTGAATAGGTTACTTCTAGGTAAGCGTGCTTCATCTTCGACCACATCATCGCTTACCATCAGGTGAGATAGTGGTCAAACGTGTGCCTATCAATAGTAAAAAAACACTTCATGTTCACTTCATCAAATGTACATGGTGAGATATTGACAGAATAGACCAGTTGGCTTATTTCACAAACCTAGCCACAAATATATATATCGCTTTATAATCATTGCTAAAGCGATGGAGCGGCTTCAAGCAAAGCAAAATAAAGCGCTGGACGGATATTGAAATAAATAGCTGTAAAACATTATTTTCCTGTGCCTGCCGGGATGGCGTTATGCGAGATAAAATTCGACCAAGAGAATTTAATTTTTGGCAGTAAATTTTATTATTTTTGTTTTAGAAATTATTTTATATTTGTACGGAATAATCGTGTGAATTTTTAATTTCTGTAATTCAGTTAAAATCAAAACCGTCCAAGTGGCCAGTGTTAGGTAACGTACAATATAGGGTTTTTTTTTTAAATCGAAAAATCTTTTTGAAAATAAAATTAAAATTGTGTTAGTATCGACTTAAAAAACTATGTTGGTATATTAACAATTATGTAACTGTTCTAAACAATATTTAAAATCTTAAAATAATACCCCTTTTTACAAAAAATACAACAGACTTCTAAACAAAAAAAAAAAAACTACAAAGTATAAAATAACTTTAATTTCGGATGTCGATGTTTTTGATTGTTTCTTCGTATTTTAACACTGACTTCCGAAGTTAAAGTTATTTTATCTCCGTTTTCTCGTCGGATAAAAATAGTTTTGATCAACCCTAATGATATTTTTGAAAGACTTATCCAGCGATACCCCACACCATGAAATATGCTCAATACACCCTTACTGGTAACCGGGTGATGAATTTATTCCCATTTTCTAATGGGTAACTTAAGAATTAAACTCAATTATGCAAGTTATAATTTTGTAGGCGTGAATAATATCATAACCATGCTAAATAACAGCTTCACAGCATTAATAGTCTGTGAGTTTAACCGCAGAAAGACAGACTTGGCGAAACTATAAGGGTTCCTTGTTATTTTACTACGGAACCCTAAGAGGGTTTTTCTTTGGGCTTCCCAGCACACGCACGTGGATCTACGTAATTTCCTAGTATTTTCTGAGTCATTTGGTATGATAATTATTGTTTTATCTCTCCACCATACTACTGTGTCTGTCTCTGCTGTCCGTCCGACGGCCAGCGGTTTATTATCTCTTCATCTGCCTAGCCTTTTCCCAACTATATTGGGGTCGGCTTCCAGTCAAGCCGGATTTATTTATTTAATTTAATTTAATTCGGGACAACCATTGATCCATTACATTTATATTGTTAGTATGAACTTAAAAAACTATGTTAGTACCTTATAACTAAGAGAGACTTAGTCCTCTGGGTGAGGCTCCACATCAGAGGGCTGTTTGTCTTATCGCCTATTACCTTCAGGATGCTGTTACTACTCCCACGCAATCTGCTTAACAATGAGGCTGTCTTTTTGCGCCAGATGGCATCAAAGCCGTCAGTGCGCGACTCAGCGAACATTGTTGACGCACTGCAGAAACGCGGCAGACGTAACAGCGCCCTGTAGGCATTGTTAAACTGGATGCGCAGAGAATTGTAAAGAATTGAATTGAATTGAATTGTATTGTTGTTGTTGATTTAGCTGAATACCAGTATTTTACGCGGAGCGGCTGCCTACCAGACCTCCACAACCCATTAACTGGGTAACACGGTACTTCAAGGCAAGACTGGAGTTAGATTAACTGGCTTCTGACTATCCGTAACGACTGCCAAAGATCTACAAATGACAGCCGGGACCAACGGCTTAACGTGCTTTCCGAAGCACGGAGGAAACTCGGTATGTTAAGATGGTCACCCATCCACAGACCAATCTTGTCAAGCGTTGCTTAACCTTAAAGATCGACCCGTGCGGCTGTTATTATCTAGCCACGAGCTCCTCGTTTTCGCGGGTCTCTTAAACCGTAATAATTATAATTGTTTACCCCAATTATAATTTCCATTGAATGTGTGTGATGGTGTGTGTGGCTTCCGCTATTACAAAATCTTCGAAAAGCCCGTTCCATCATCGGACCACAAGACGAACGGCGATGCGCCGCCGGTACATGGTGGACATCCCACCCACACGCACTAAACGTTTTGGGAACACATTCATAATGCGTACAGCTAAGGAGTGGAATTCCCTGCCGGAGTCTGTGTTTCCTGATAGCTACAACCTGGGAGTCTTTAAGTCAAGAGTGAATAGGTTACTTTTAGGCAAGAGTGCTCCATCTTTGACCACATCATCGCTTACCATCAGGTGAGATGGTGGTCAAGCGCGTGCCTATCAATATTAAAAAAAAACTTACTAATATTTTAAATGCGATAGTTCCAAAAGGTTCCCGAAGGATCGCCAAACTAAAGTGGCACAGGGCAGGGCACATTCCTCGCAGAACAGATGCTACATTGACGTAGCTGAAAAGTTCTGAAGTGTCAACCGCGTACCAGAAGATGCAACGTTGGCACGGCCTCCCACAAGGTGGACCGATGACCTGGTGAAGGTCGCGGGTAGCCGATGGATGCGAGACGCGCAGGACCGGTTGTTGTGGCGACGCTTGGGGCAGGCCTATGTTCAGCAGTGGACGTCTTTCGGCTGACGATGATAGTTCCAACCACGCACGCGTTTATACGTGTGCGTTTATAGGTGGATGAATGTTTGTTACTAAATAACGCCAGAACGGTGAACGGATCTGGATGTTTGACGTAGATATTTATTATAGCTGGAATCGAGCGCATAGGCTTTTTTTGCTCTTGAGCCTATTGCTGACATTCTAGCGGGCTCTATTCTGTCTCCTGTTTAATAAGGAGGTAAGTGATAATTGTTTATATGTTTTTCCTGCTCCTCCGCTGTACTTTTCTGATTAATTTCGTTGCGGAATCTAAGACAAATCAATCCTTTCCCCGGGACTCGTAGGGCTTCATTCGCTCGGCGTTTTTCTGGTGGTCGCTACTGTTCTGGCTTTCAGTAGTTGCAGTGGTTGGAAATGTGTGACGGGCTTGCCCGAAAAGAATAGCGGGCAAAACAGCTGGCAGAAGCTAGTAAATAATACAATCAAAAGGTTCCGTACATTCGCTCACGTCCGCTTTTTTAGGGTTCCGTACCCGATGGGTAACCAACGGAACCCTATTACCAAGGCTCCGAAATTTTAACAGAGTGTGTATTTCTATTGCCGCTAAAACAACAAATAATTAAAATTAAAGGGGCTCCAATACAAGAAACGTGTTCTTTTTTCAGTTTATGGTAAGAAACTCTTCATGTGAGAGACTAACTCGCACTTGACCGGTTTTTTTTTATTATATATAGCAAATAACGAAAGATTACTATTTTCCAAACAGTATGTTTATCTGGTTGTAATTGAATTTGGACTAACAAGAACGTTATTCACTATGCAGTGAATAACAACAAAACCTGCTTGCTTCTTTACAGCATGAAACAAACCAGTTTCGTCTGACAGTGTATTTGCAATAATATTGAAAAATGAAACCTTGTTGCTACTTACTAAAAATGTACCAAAATAGGTGAGAATAACAAACTGTTTAGCCATATAGGCGCATTGGCTAAATGATTTACTTCGTGCTGGGTTTGATTCACGCTCGAAACAAAAATATGGCATATATTTCTGAGGAAAAAGTACCATTTTGCAATAGACTTAAGTCATCACTATCGCTACTTTAGGTACAATATTCTAATATATAAAACTAGTTGACTCGCGCAACTTCGTCTGCGTCATAATTTTCATTACTGTTCTGCTCCTATTCGTCTTAGCGTGATGACATATAGCCTATAGCCTTCCTCGATAAATGAGGAGCTCGTGGCTAAATAATAACAGCTGCACGGGTCGATCTTTAAGGTTAAGCAACGCTTGCCAAGGTTGGTCTGTGGATGGGTGACCGACTTAATATACCGAGTTTCCTCCGTGCCTCGGAAAGCACGTTAAGCCGTTGGTCCCGGCTGTCATTTGTAGATCTTTGGCAGTCGTTACGGATTGTCAGAAGCCAGTAAATCTGACTCCAGTCTTGCCAAGAAGTACCGTGTTACCCAGTTAATGGGTTGTGGAGGTCTGGTAGGCAGCCGCTCCACGTAAAACACTGGTATTCAGCTGAATCCGGTTTGACTGGAAGCCGACCCCAATATAGTTGGGAAAAGGCTAGGCAGATGATGAGCCTTCCTCGATAAATGGGCTATCTAACACTGAAAGAATTTTTCAAATCGGACCAGTAGTTCCTGAGATTAGCGCGTTCAAGTAAACAAACTCTTCAGCTTTATATATCTATTAGTATAGATTCTTCCGTTACTGACTGATTGAGTGATGTAGTGACACTCTTAGAAATCTTCTTCTCATCAAACTCAAAGTCAAAGTCAAAAACGTTTATTTCAATTAGGCCATTAAACTGCACTTTTGAACGTCATTATTAAATTTAAAATAACATGAATATTTCAGAAATAATCATTCTTTCGAACTACATGAACTTAGAGGGCTATATTGATGATTAAAATGGTTATAATTCTTTAGATAAATACGCGTTACGGTCGCAGATCGCATTTGGTCCACATACAGCTTCACCCTGACCGGCAAATTGCAAAAAACATAAAAATATTTGAATTTCGCGGGCTACCCTGGAGCATCCACCTTAAAGGACAAATTGCATTTCTTCGGAATTCAATATTATTCTTGGTTTAAAAAAAATAATACTACTTAAAAAATCCGGCCAAGTGCGTCTAGGCCACGCGCAGTGTAGGGTTCCGTAGTTGAACGTCACAATTGTCGACTGTTGACTTATTAAGGCTACTTAGCTGTGATAAATTTCCTTTTAAATTCGTTATAATATACTCATCATCTGCCTAGCCTTATCCCAAATATATTGGAGTCGGCTCCCAGTCCAACCGGATTCAGCTGAATACCAGTATTTTACGTGAGGCGGCTACCTACCAGACCTCCACAACCCATTAAATTGGGTAACACGGTATTTGTCGGCAAGACTGGAGTCAAGATTTACTGGCTTCTGACAATCCGTAACGACTGCCAAAGTTCCACAAATGACAGCCAGGACCAACGGCTTAACGTGCTTTCCGAGGCACGGAGGAAACTCGGTATGGTTAAGATGGTCACCCATCCACAGACCAACCTTGGCAAGCGTTTCTAAACCTTGAAGATCGATCTGTGCGGCTGTTATTCTTTAGCCACGAGCTCCTCGTTAAATATACTATAATTCGTTATAAACTACTACCATGAATACCACAACCTGCCGGGAAGCTGATATCGACATTTTCTATATTAGTGTTGCTAAATTAAATAAACAATTATCTGATATCTTTTTCAAGAGCAAATATTCTTTTTTCTGTTTTATGTTACACCTACTCGTATATGTGTTGTCTACTATCTATTTCACTACCTATATTATCTATATATTGCATGTGAAAACTTGTAATTGGCCTTATTTTATTCAAATGTTTATTAGTGTTATGTTTAGCTGTAAGTTTTCCAAAAATTAATAAAATAAAATAAATAAATATTTTCACATCTCCAAAACATCCTAAATAGGGTAAGACGATACTTCACACATCTGGACAGCTTCTGAGTCTGTACAAAGCACAAGTCCGATCCTGTATGGAGTATTGCAGCCACTTATGGGATGGCTCAGCAAAGTACCAGCTTGCTGCATTGGACTCGGTTGAACGCAGAGCAAAAAGGCTTATAGGTGACGAGACGTTGGTGGCTCAGCTTCACAGCCTAGGTCATCGGCGAAATTTTGCCTGCCTGTCGGTCTTCTACAGACTGTATTTTGGGGAGTGTGCGCAGGAACTCCACGACCAGTTCCCACCATCGCCATTTTATCACCGGAATACCAGACGTACTGCAGGGTACCATCCATACTTGGTTGATATCCCGACTAGTCGTACCCAGCGCTTCTCTTCCACATTTATTATACGCACAGCTAAAGTGTGGAACTCTCTGCCGGCGTCTGTGTTCCCGTCCACATATAACCCGTCTGCCTTTAAATCAAGAGTGAACAGGCATCTTCTGGGCACGCTCGCTCCATCATAGACCTCATCTATCGCTTTCCATCAGGCGTGATTGTGGTCAAGAGCAAGCCCATTCCTAAATAAAAAAATTATAATAAAAAACAACTGTTTAGCTGGCAGAGGGGAGCACTTGACTCTAACAAAAGCTTAATATTCGGCAAACAAATTCGTCCTTGGATGGAAAAATGGTTTTCGCAACCCTCAATATTTATCGACCTATCCCACGACACTCTTTATGATATGATAGCTGATGCTTGGCTCTAAGTTCATGTAGTTCGAAAGAATTAATATTTCAGAAATAATCATTCTTTCGAACTACATGAACTTAGAGGGCTATATTGATGATTAAAATGGTTATAATTCTTTAGATAAATACGCGTTACGGTCGCGGATCGCATTTGGTCCACATACAGCTTCACACTGACCGGCAAATTGCAAAAAACATAAAAATAGTTGAATTTCGCGGGCTACCCTGGAGCATTCACCTTAACTATCAGTATTTGGTCATTGACAACCATAGTTTTGTGTAATGTAGAAGCATGTTTTTCAAACTTTGTAAATGTGAAGCCATTTACATATTATTCTGTAATTAGTTATAGTTTTACTTGTTGGACATGCACGAGCATGCTCTCAACCACCATGGTTGAGAGCATGTCATGATCACTCAATATCTCGCTGATGGCGGCGACTGGGTTGGATCATTTGGTTCCCTTCGAAATGGTTGAGCTGAAAGGTGCCGGACACACGCGTCATGTTCGTGAACGGGCGCCGTCGGTTGAGACTGGTCATCTCTTAACTGCCATTAGCTTATAATTCATGTTATTAGTTTTTTTTCCCTTTGCATTGTCCTCACATGCAGAAGCAACAAGTAACTAAGAATTTTGTAAACATAACACGATTTAAAAGAGTGTCCGAGGAGTTTCTTGCACGTTCTTCTCCATAGAGATCTACGCTTTGGAATGAGCAAATATAGCTTCCATGTTTTTTTTTTCCAGATGTTGTTTTACCACTTGGTTGGCGTGATTAATATGGTATACGCATGCCAAATTCCAACTTTCTAGGGCGAAGCATCTCCGAGCTAAACCGCGGACAGACAGGCATGGCGAAACTGTAAAAGTTCCTTTTTGACTACGGGACCCTAAAAAGTATTCATGCATGTACATTCTGTTAGGATTTAAGAGTGCATAGGTTACTTTTAGGCAAGCGTGCTCCATCTTCGACCACATCATCGCTTACCATCAGGTGAGATAGTGGTCAAACGCGTGCCTATCAATAGTAAAAAAAAATTGGTTGTCTGTAAAGTCGGTTTACGAACGATAATTTTACGTGATAATGTCATAAGAAAACAATTGAATTGTTAACAAACAAGCCGAACGCTGAGGTATATCGTGCCTCTCTATCGCTTTTTCCGCGCTCTCGCTTGCACGCTCGGCTCGGGCGGAACGCGGCACTTTTTCGTGCGTGCAGCCGGCGTTATCACTTCAAAAAATCCTATTTTCTCGCCATGCGGCAGACACATCCTTCCCACTACAACGTGTAGGTACCTACCTATCTTCACACATCTCAGGATTTAGAACACGTATGGACTAGCTTCAAAGTAAGGGGTTGCGTCTGTATTAAGATTTTCGACGCACGACTTCGCTTAAGAAACTGTCCATGCGAGTTTGAATCTGCAAAGAGATTCTACCTTTTTGACCTTAGTATTTCTTTGAAAATTTTACATTTTGAAGAAGTATCTCTTACGTAGCAGCCAGCTGAATTATAATAGAAGCAACATGAGGGAATAGGTTACTTATAGGCAAGCGTGTTCCGACGTGGACCACATCATCGCTTACCAACGTGAGATTGTTTTTACCCGACTGCGAAAGAAAGAGGGTTATGTTTTTCGTGTGTATGTATGTATATTTATTTAGCACGCCCTAGAGCCTAAACGGCTCGATGGATTTTAACTTGAAAGGTGTCGTTAGATTCGTATTTACTGTGAGAGTGACACTGGTTATATCAAAATGAAAAAGAAACGAAATGGCGTATTTTTGGCGCCAAACCTACAAAAAGCTTTTTTTTTTTTTCGAACCCTATCTAGTGGGGTATCAAGATAAAGGGCTCGAGAAAACGATTCCAAAAAAGTAACTTACTAAAATTTAAGGGATAAAAAAATTACCGCTAAAAACGCCTAAAAAGTTCGAAACAAGTCGCTTTTCAAGCAGTCTGATGCAGTACAATCACTGATCCAATGCCACCAACTGCATCAGACTGCTTGAAAAGCGACGTGTTTCGAACTTTTTAGTCGTTTTTAGCGGTCGGGTTTTTTGACAAAGTAATTTTTTTATTTAAAATCAATAAAAATCAAAAGGAATAATAATATAAAATATTCAAACTAGGCTGAAAATCAGCACTTTTTGAACGTCAAAATTTACAGGAAGACAATCCCCCAAATCGCCCGCCCGTTACCACTTCCTAGTGTTTTTGCTGGGCAACACAATTTACAATCTTTTAAGGTGGAAGCGCCAGGGTAGCCCGCGAAATTCAAATATTTTGTTTTTTTTTTCAATTTGCCGGTCAGTGTGAAGTGTTTGTTGAACAAAATACGATTCCCGACCGTAACGCGTATTTGTGACTATTAATGACTTTTTCATGAAATAACCATTCAATAGGGTTTCATGAACTTAGAGGGCTATATTGATGATTAAAATGGTTATAATTCTTTAGACAAATACGCGTTACGGTCGCGAATCGTATTTTGTTCAACAAACACTTCACACTGACCGGCAAATTGCAAAAGAACATAAAATAATTTAATTTTGCGGGCTACCCTGGCGCTTCCACCTTAAGTTCTAGGAACTTGAATTTATATGTATATTGTAAAGCTCCCGCTTGTAGCAATTGCGAGAGGAGTTGTTGAATCAGTTAAAAACAGATTATTTCAGAGAAGAATTATATATTTTACGTGCTTTCAACCTCAGGGCAAACAATCGAATCTCCTATAAAAAAACTCACACTTCTTTATGACATCACATTCGAATTCTAACTTTATTATTCTTAATTCTTTCAAGGCTTATGTCATTGAGGTTGCACCTCCCAAAGAGGATCTCTGCATGAGCTACCCCCCGAAGAATGGAGGATAGTAAGAATGATTTTCTTGCAATCATACATTCCCAGCCTTGGAAGAGTCAAGCACCTACCTATTCCTAACCCGAAGTCCCTGCCTAAGTGGCGACTCTTCGTAGACACTTTGACACCTACTTCAATAGAAGCAGTTTCAGTCATACCCTGCGCTGGGCAATATTCTTTATATTATTATGCGCCATTTGCGCAATAACTTAAAGCAGTTATGCTGAAACCCTGCTGCAGTAAAACGCCACAAAAACCTGCAACACATTGTCGGACGTAAACAAAATCGATGCGACAATTCACATCTATCCAGAAGGGATTGAACTAATTAGATTTACCCTAACTAATCTATGTGGTTGCTCGTCGGATGATCCTAATCTGCTAAAGTTTTTTAAATTTTAACTTTGAACTTACTCCAGTGATTCTAATACATAAGAATTGTAATCAATTGCCTCCATAATCAGTTTAACCAATGGTGACAACTAGCCACCCTTCGCGAAGGTTATACCTCGTATGCAAAGTTAGTTTAACCGCCCATGGAGTTCTTTACTGGCGTAAAATTAATCGCGAAAACTCTACCTTCAACACCACTGGAATGAGTTCACCCTAGCTAATACTATTTAAACGCGCTCTTCACAAATCTGGGAGCGCCCTCGAAGTCGTCGATCACGTGCACGTCCTTTTTCGAATGTACATGGAAAAAAGACTTCATTCAACAACTTATTCATCCTACCAAGCTAAAATAATGCTTATTTACATGGAATTATAACTAACATCTGCTAACCGCGATCTAACATAAAATGGTTTCAACCTATTTACATGAACAATATCTATAAATCTCCCATTACCAGGTTTACTTATTACATAGTTTACTTCCGAAATTCGCCTAACTATTTTGTACGGTCCTTTATACAACCTACAAAGTTTCGTGCTTATACCCATTTGCCGCCTAGGAGTATAAACCATCACCAGTTGGTTCGCTACGAAATGCCTAACTTTCGCTTTACTATCATAGATAATTTTCTGTCTAACTTGCGCCTTTCTTATGTTATATATAGCACTTCGTGACAGTTGGGCTTTCATATTGAGTCGTCGTACGAAATCTACCGATTGACTCTGTTCCCCAGTGTTGGCCGTTAAGTCTGTTAGGAACGATGGTTCCGCAGCATATAATAAGACGTACGGTGACATTCTGGTGCTAGACTGTTTACTGGTATTATATGCGAAACACACTAGTGGGACATAACTACACCAATTTCTTTGATCTGCGGCTACATACATGGATAACATCTGGGTCAGCGTCCGGTTAAAACGTTCTACCAGACCGTTCGAAGCTGGGTGAAATGCTGTAGTGAAACGTGACTTCGCCTCGAAATATTTAACTGTATCTCTCACTAAATGAGACGTAAAGACCGACCCTCTATCCGACACTATCTCTTTGACACCACCATATCTACAGAAAATCTCATCAATTAGGAACTCGCTAATACTTTGTGCTGTTACCCTGGGAACCGCTTTGCAGACTGCATATCTCGTTGCATACTCTACACTAACTATAATATACCGATTACCTTTCAACGATTTCCTAAAAGGTCCTAAAACGTCGACCCCTACTTTCTCCATCAACTGGCTTACCGCAATGGGTTGTAATTGGGCCACTTGCTTACAACCCTTCCGCTCCTGACACAACCGACAACTCCTTATATAACTATCTATCTCCTTCTCGGCATCCTTTATATAATATCTCTCTCTAAATTTACCTAATGTCTTAGCTAGCCCTAAGTGTCCACCTGACCACGGATCATCATGCAACTCCTTCAATACTTCCCCTAGCAAACATCTTGGGATCACTGCTAACTTCCGAATCTTATTTAATCTTCTTGCTTCCTTACATAACACACCATCTATGATACTAAAACCCTTGAGTGTGCTTACCCTGTTCATCATCAGTCTATCAAACCAGCATCTGCAGAACTCATCTCGCAGCTGCTCTTCCCTAAATCTTACAACCTCTATTTTATACAATTGCATGCCATCCTCTAAGTGTTTCTCGGACATCTTCGGCTCCTCCTCTTCTTCAGCTAACGGATTCCTACTTAAAAAATCTGCTATGACATTGTCCTTCCCTGCACAATGAACTATATTGAAATCATACGCTTGGATACACAGCGACCACCTAGCCAACCTTCCATTCATATCCTTTCTGTTCCTTAACCAGCAAAGAGTCTTATGATCAGTCATCACCTGAAAAGTTAAACCCCATAGAAAATGTTTGAAGTAATTTAACGCCCACACTAACGCAAGACACTCTTTCTCCGTGGTTGAATACTTCTTTTCCCCGTCACTTAATTTCCTCGACGCATATGATACCGGAAACATCACTTCCTTACCCTGCATTAGACAACAGCCGACTGCTTCATCGCTGGCATCCACATATAATCTAGTGATAACATCTCTATCAGTCGAATAAAAATGCAAAATGGGTGGAGACTCCAAAATCTTTAATATCCTCCGAAATGCTTCTTCCTCCATATTACCCCAACTAAATGTTTTGTTTTTCTTTAGGAGTTTTGTTAGTGGTAATACAATCTGTGCAAAATTATCAATAAACTTTCTATAATAAGAAAACAACCCTAGGACCGATTTAACTTGCTTTGTATTATTAGGTGATTTCAAGGTTTTTAAAGTCTGTAATTTTTTATTGTCAGGTCTAACTCCTTCGCCCGAGATACTTGTAGAGCTCCCGCTTGTAGCAATTGCGAGAGGAGTTGTTGAATCAGTTAAAAACAGATTATTTCAGAGAAGAATTATATATTTTACGTGCTTTCAACCTCAGGGCAAACAATCGAATCTCCTATAAAAAAACTCACACTTCTTTATGACATCACATTCGAATTCTAACTTTATTATTCTTAATTCTTTCAAGGCTTATGTCATTGAGGTTGCACCTCCCAAAGAGGATCTCTGCAATATGTATAGAATAGTATTATTCAACATTTTATGATAGATATCGAACATTAAGTTAAATTAAATAACACATGTCAGCTAGCGCACTATATTATCCCAACAACTAAATAGGAACAATGATAAAACTAATTAAGTATAGGTAGATAAATAAGTAAACTCAAGCTTACAATACAAATCAAAATGAGCCTTTTTTTTATTTGTAATGGGTTTGCTCTTGACTCTAGTCTATGTCAGAGATGACAGAGACAAAGTCTACGATGGAGCGAGTCTACTCAAAAGGAGCCTGTTCACTCTAAATTTGAAGAGATTAGGGTTGTAAGCTTTTGGAAACACAGACGCAAGCAGAGAGTTCCACTCCTTTGCTGTGCGCATTATAAAAGAAGTTTGAAAACGCTTAGTGCGAATTGATGGAATAGCTACAAGGTAGGGATGGTAAGATGCAGTGCGTCTGGATGTCCGATGGTAGAAGGGGGCCGGTGGGATGAGGTCGTGGAGTTCTTGGGCACACTCACCGAAGTACAATCTGTAGAAGACCGACAAGCAGGCATCATTCCGGCGATGAGCCAAGCTATGTAGCTTGGCATCCACCAGCCTCCAGGGATAAATGGCGTGCCCGCTGACACGTACAACAATCGTATTTAACAACACAAGTGATAAACAAGGTTCCAAATATCTGTAAAAACGGAACCCTTATAGGATTACTCGGGTGTCAGTCCGTCTGTCACAGTCAATTTTCTCCGAATGTACTGAACCGATTCTATCGAATTTTGGTACCCGATGAACTTCTGTGCATCAGTTTTGGGGGACAAACTGGAATATTTTCAAGCTGTACCGTATGACATATCAAATAAAAAGGCTTATTGTGAGGGTTTCGTCTATACTTTTTCATAATTTTGAAAATAAATAGTTATTAAATTTTCTTAAAACATGTTCCCCTTACCGCATAGCTACCCAAATGTGGGTACTTATTTTCAAACGTTCAGAAATAAAAAATGATGTTATTTTACCCTTAACGGCATATTAGGACGGATCAGGCAACTACTAAGCTTCAATAAACATACATGTGCTGCCATCTAGTGTACCGCGTAACGAAACTATAACCTGTCAAAGTCAGTCGGTGGCAGTTGAAATTTGTCGTTGGTATTTGCAAGTTTTTAAAATTCATTTTATGATCGTGTGTTGAGTTTTCGTTCGAGCTTCATATCGTGGTGCTAAGAAGACCTATCAAAGGACTAAAAACACGGAAAACATGTAAGTAAAAAGTTATAGTTTAGCGAAAATCATGCCAAACCTTAGCATGACAAATGTGGAATACTATGAAGTAACGTGAAAGTAAGTTTTCCATATTTGGCATTGTATGCATTAGTAGCTATTTTTGCATTCGGCCAGATTTGGGAATGTATGCAGTGAAGCATTATTTGATATTTTTTCAGAAAAATGGATCCAATACGATTCTACGGTCTTGATATACCAAATGAAAGCGAAGATGATGATGATGAACTAGCGGGGGACGAGCCAACTCTGTAAGATGTATGGTTGCTCAGGTAAATCCTACATAAAATGTGAGAAATGTAACATACACCTTTGTCTAAATAAAGATAGGAATTGCTTTAAATCGTTTCATCTTACGGAATGAAGAGACGAGACGAGGCGAATCTACGCTGCGGCACGGATAGTTAGCCTGTAAGTCGCTATAATTATTTACTAAGTTTTGTGTAAAATGTGAAGTTCCTAAGTGCAACAGATCTCATTAAATTTATCTTATATTTTCATTAAATAATGACTTTTATTTTTTAAACCTTCTAATTTACGAACTGAGGATTGACTTAAAAAAACCTTTATATCATGCGATGCCAAATATGGTAATTAGTTTCAGATGCCTTTACTTCAATGCATACTATGCCATTTATGTCCGATTGGTTTTAGTTGCCTTTACTGCATAATATGCCATATATGGGAAAAATAAGTCTTTTATCATATTTCGAAAAGTAATCGGATTTTGGAAAACTGCTTGAACTAACTTAATAGTACATGTCAAGAACTATCAAATATATTTTGTCCAGAAAACAATAAAAACTCATGCGGTAAGGGGTTAAAGTTGTTAGATGAAAGATGACCCTTTCTCCGAAACTACTGAGCTCTATCTAAAGATTACAGGAAAACTTATAGGAAGTCTATCGTGACAAAGTATCACGGTACAAAATTGGTATTGTGCTTCGGAAGGCACGTATAAGCCGGTGGTCCAGGCCACCAAATGGTGGTCGTCATGTGAACCATGTCAGAAGCCCTTGAGGCTGTTAAGAAACTAACATTAGGGTGTGTGGGGTCGTTAGACCTCACTGCCCACACGATAAGAAGAAGGTGGTACAAAAGTGAGATTCGTTTGGAACCGTTTGCACGCGAGTTCGACTCGCACTTGACTATTTTTTTTTTTAATCGTTGGTGGTGCTTTTTACTTAAGTCACTATTTTTAGTCATGATGTAAAAATATTTTTTATCATCATTCATTTCTTCTTCTGTTACAGGTATCTCTTTACTTAAAAGTAGGCCTCCACAAATTACTTGTAATACCTGTTGTTCACGAAATAAAATCATTATTCCATTTATTATTCATTATACATACATAAAATTTAAATTTTTAAATATTTCTATAAAAAACAATAAACATTTAAAAATAAAAAAAAATAGTAGTCCGCCGGTATCGGGAATAGGGTCCAAGCTACCGGTAGTAAGGGCTCCCGAGAGGGGAACCTCCCCACTATACGCGCCGTGTCCAGGAGAACTGCTTTCTGGATCAAGCCCTTGATCCAGCTGCCCAACGAGAGATTTAAAAATATAAAAAAATAGTAGTCCGCCGGTATCGGGAATAGGGTCCAAGCTACCGGTAGTAAGGGCTCCCGAGAGGGGAACCTCCCCACTATACGCGCCGTGTCCAGGAGAACTGCTTTCTTGATCAAGCCCTTGATCCAGCTGCCCAACGAGAGCCTCTTGAGATGTTGGTCGAGGCTCTTGGCAATTATGCCATTATTATTATTATTCCTGATTCGATTCTAAAATGAGACCTAGATCATGCGCTATTCTTTTCAATGCGATTCTTCAAGAAGGCATAAGGCATAGTGGACGTTATCGGCTGAAATGATGATGATGATGAGGTAGAACTTGGAAATCCAGAAAAGCCAGAAAAACTATCACCCATCCCCACACTAATCTCAACATGAATGGTCACCCATCCCTAATCAGCATAACTTAACTTTATAACTCTTTTGTTTACGAACGCGCGCTGTTTACATAAAAAAAACGTTCCGTATCCAACGGAACCCTTAGTTTTTTTTTTTTTTTTTTACTATTGATAGGCACGCCACACACACACACAGTTTAATTTATTAAAGAATGTGAACGCTAACAACGTTTAAAAAATTGGTGAAGGAACATTACCTCTCACTATAACGTTTTTGTCTCCTTTCCCTGTTATATATTTGATATTTATTAGTATAATACTTAATATTGTATGTATTTGTTTTATATTATTATGTATGTCTCTCTATTTATATTATTTATGATGTTTGTACACTGACCTTAATCTAACTTCTTTAGTTCAGTCCATCCAAAGGTTGTCTGTAAGAGATTGCCCTGTGCGATAAGACCGCCCATTGTACACTAGTTTTATAAGTGTTTTTACTGTGCTTGTTATGAGGTGTACAATAAAGTATATAATAATAATAATAATGTGTATTTGTATTGCCGCTATAACAACAAATTATTACAATTAAATTAAAGAGGGCTCCTATAAAAGAAACACGTTTCTTTTTCGGTTTATGGTCCGTCACGCGCTTAACCGGTTTTCACTAGAGTCACGATCTATTTTTAGTCATGATGTACAAAATATATTTTTTATCATAATTAATAAGTCCAGATTTGATCCTGCAACGAGAGCTAGATCATGCGCTAGTCATTTCCAACGAATACTAAAGTGCTCCGCGAAATACTGTAATTACTGAGTACACTGGTGCGTTTGTGATTCGCGGACAGGGGATGGAGTGGAGTTGAATTTTGTAGTTAATTTTGGTACTTTGGGGTCTTTGTATTTAGCCTATTTTACCCCAATGCAGGGCAAAGGCTTCCCTCTCCTTTTTCCACACAACTCTTTCTTTTGCTATGTCGGATTGATAATTGTAAATGTGTTACAAATGTTTAATCAATGAATTGACATACAGTAGATATTGCACTACCATCATATTCTTAATCTTATCCTGATTTTTTTTGGGGTTGCGCGTCTTCCCAGTTTCTCAAAAGAAAATTATCAAAAAATATAATTGTCACAAATTTTTAAACGGGGTTTATTTAGCTGTGATTAATTGAATGAGTTTTTACTCGGCTTGCATTTAAATTGTGAAGAGTCGATAATTTTTGTCCAGAAACCGGGAAATAGTACCTATGATACATCGATTTTTCGGTAATTAAAAAATTAAAATTAAATTAAATAATCATTTATTTCAATCCATTCAGATCATAATCAAGATTTTGAACCACAGTAATTATAATGGCTAGCTAGAATAACGAAGATGTAAGAACTGTGTGCGCTTTTGCGCCTGATAATAACTAACTAGTTAATAAGTTCTTATTAGTCACATTTTATCAAATAATCGTCTGTAAAAGTTTATGTCGTCGTTGAAAATCATAGGCAACTAGGTTCCTATCTATCATTTGTTCGATACACACTACACAGATATTTAAATATTATTTTTAACTGTATTAGTTTTTATACTTATTTATTACTGTATTTAATTGCGATTTATTTTTATTTTGGAATATTTAATTAAGTATTATGTTTATTGTATTTACCTTCGTCTGTGTGTCACTGCGGGGTGCCAACTGAAAACCAGCGCTGGGTGTCTGACGCCCAGCAAATGCTGAGATGGTACCGCCCTTTCGGCATGGGCACGCTCAGCTTGTGTACCTGCTAACCATTACTTTTGTTTTTCTTTCTCGCTGTGCGTTTGTGTCTGTGCTGAATAATATTCTATTCTATTCTATCTGTTCTTGGGCTTGCTAACTATTACTTTTAATAGCGTATCTAGGTTTTTTCCAGAGGGGGCTGGCCCCAGATGCAACGCCAAAAATAGGTTCAGTCGGTGAGTATGATCACAAATGGAATATTAGACCTGTCGCAACCAGGCGGGGTAGCAAAAAGCCATGTTAATAGTAGAGTACAAATCCTTACTAATATTATAAATGCGAAAGTAACTCTGCTTGTCTGTCTGTCTCGCTTTCACGCCAAAACTACTGAACCGATTTAAATGAAATTTGGTAACTTTCATCCCGGGAATATGTTCCCTGGGGATAACGCGGGCGAAGCCGCTGGCAGAAGCTACTTATAAAATAAGTCGAGAAAATCAGACTACGGACTAGTTTACGACCATTGCATTCCTACAAAGGCGACTTTTACAAAAATTGTGTCACTCCGGCCAATAATACCTTTGAGTTCTCGCGACAAAAACTGCGGGGTGAAATTTGAAGCATTTCGGATGGTTTATGATAGTAAGTTTAAGCTTAAAGACAGTCGTAAAATTTTTTAGAACCTTGTCTCGTATAATTTAGATTTCCTTTCTTCCAAGAATGCAAGAGCGAGCAGAGCGAGCTCAAAAATTTTAGCACATCACCTGGATATTTTGGTTAGATTACTTCTTTTTCACAAACTATAGATGTAAAAGTTACTTTGTCGACTTAAACGGAAGTTCGTGATGCAAAAACAAGGCCTACAATGTTCTCGGATAGAATGTGCCACGACTAGGTAAGACTTTTTTAACTATTAATTCAACCATAAAAGATTTTTAAAGCGAAGCGAGCTTGAAAAATCTTTGTAGTTCAGGACGGGTTAGAGCCGCTTTTACTATCTTCTTTTTCACCTTGTCTACGTCCTGGAATAATTGGGTTGACGAGACAAAAATAATCACGGCCCGAATACTTAAAAAAAATATACGGATTAAAGCAAATAAATGTAATCGTAGAAAATAATTCAGAAATAAAATTTTAATTGACTAAAAATAAAAAATATAACTTACGACATACGTAGGCTGCCTAAGTACAACTGTAATATTATTGAAAGCTTTATGCTTGATCTTTATTTTTAAGTAACTATTAAAAAAGACATTTCACGCCTAAGACTCAAAAAAGTAACACTTCAAAAAAAATCTCTACTCCCAACATCCTCTCCACAGCCTTTCCCGCCCACTGTCTCCGCCCACCTGTGGCGGCTCATATTAAACGTAGCGCGCTGACTCCGGCTCCATTGACAGCCTGAACACCAAGGAGAGCGGCCCCTGATACTACTGGCTCCTGGCAACACTGCTTCGAACAGGTTAGTGGATTTTAAAAAGTTTTTATTCCTTAATAATAGTAGGTACCTGCATTAAGTTTGCTACCTAAAAAAACTTTAAATACAAAAAAAAAGACGTTCAGTTGTTAGAGATAGGAACTTTTTGGTTATTTTTTTTTTGGTCTGTGTGAACATTAACATTTTTTCTATTAATTACGTGTTCTTTAAAAAAAATAATTTGAAAATTCGATTTTTATAATATTAGAAAGCAAACTTTACTGGAGAAAAAATATTATTTCTAGGTACCTAATAACGCGAAATCTTATTTCCAAAAAAAGGATAGGTACATAATCACGTATCTTGTTTGGAAATAAGAATTAATTTAATTTTAAATTAAAAACGAATTCAGAAAAAAGAATATGTGGCACTTTAACATGAAATGTATAATGATTTAATAGTTATAAGCTGGCTATTAATTTCTTGCCATAATTCAAACCATAGGTACACCGTATGTTTGCAATTTATCAAACTTAGGTAGATATATAATTTTGCGATATCATGATTTTAATAAATCTTCATCTAAATTTCTGAAACTATTAAATAACTCTTTAAATTACGCACTATTTAACTCAATGCTAAAGTGTCACCATTTCGAGATTATTTGGTTGGCAATAACAATTAAACTTGAAAACGTAAAAACCAGAGAGATGTTAATTTTTTTTTAATCAAAATAACATCAAAAAGTTATTTAATACTAATTAACTAACTATTTATACGCTTGAAAGAACACCTAACAAAAAAAACATAAACAATATGGCGTCAAAAATTCCAACGCAAAAATAAACTAATTCACCTCTTTGCCTCGAAATTCAAACGAAGACGCGCAAAGACTTCCATTTTCAAATCGATTTAAAATGGCAGGTTTACCTACCTTTGTCGCTCCCACGCCGGCCACGGCAGAATATAAAATTATTTCGGCAATTAAACGATATTTACGACTAGTTGATTGCCCTAACCTGGCTTTAGTCCAGATTTTTTGTATTTTCTTTTCTGTTCTGTTCCCTTTTCTTGCATAATTTAAAATTATTAGAACGATAAATCATGTTTCATGGCTGAATAATAAGCATCTTGAATAAACGTGGCCGCATCTTTGTGGTTCTTTCCTCTAAAGACCATTTCAGATGCTGATCTGCATGGTCCTAATATAACGTATTGTGAATGTGAGGACCATGTAGATTGCTATGTTAGGGGTTAATTTCATGTTAGTCTGGTGGTTTGAGTTCTTTTTGCGGTCTACACGAATGTCATTACTTTGATAGTGTTCGTCAAATCGTCGAGCTCCTTAAAATTCTTAGTTTGAGCTACACGATAACTGACGAATTCTTGCGGTCTGGTCAGGTCCACTCTCATCTGTGTGGTGCTTTCCTCAAAAGACCTCCTCAGACATGAACCTACATGGTTCTCATTTATGATTTGACCAGTACGGACTTCATAAGAGACTTCGACCTCTTGTTCTTTGTTAGTTAGCTAGGAAACACCGGCCTCATCTAGGTTGTTTAAAACGACTAAAAACAGGTGGACGTATAAAAGTTTTATTTATAACCTAGGTACTTAATAATAAATAATAATAATAATAAATTTATTCAGTTCAATAACACATTGTACAATAGATAGACAATATTGCAATACATAAAAGCCTTAAGTGCTAGGTTTCTTCAGATTCCCTGGATTCCACACTAGGATGCCCTGTGTCGTGGGGTCCAGTCCCTTCCCAAGTAAGGCAACAATATTTTATTTATTGATGAAACTAGGTAATAATTGAACAACAAAAAGAAAACGGGGTAGTGGTAATAAAATACTTAATTACATGAAAGTAAAAGTTATAACTACGAGTATGTAATTATTTATTAAAATTAAAAGAATGGGTGGTCGAAAAGGGGTGTTTCTGTGTGAATATGTGTATTTGTGGAGTGTGTAGTATATAGGGGTGTGTGTAGAGTAAGTGATTAGTTTTTCACTTACAAAATAAATATCATTCCCTGCCAGCGTCTGTGTTTACTTATAGCTACGACCTGGGAGTCTTTAAATCAAAAGTGAATAGGTTACTTCTAGACAAGCGTCTAGAAGTCTCCATCTTCGACCACATCATCGCTTACCATCAGGTGAGATATTGGTCAAACGCGTGCCTATCAATAGTAAAAAAAAACTGATCTGTTTCTCTGCCAAATTTCATACATAACCGCGTGATTGAGTAACAAACATACATCCTTCCAAAGCATCGTATTTGTAAATAGTAGTAAGAAGTTAGATTAGGTAACTATTTCTGACAGCATAATTCGTGGATTTAATGAATAATTTGATTGATGTTGTTAAAAAAAACAGGTTGAATTTACCCGAGTACCTAAAGTCAGTGTCTATCTGACCCACGCAACTTCATCTGCGTCACCTTTTACATGATTAGTTTTTTTAGGGTTCCGTGCCGAAAAAGAAAAAACGGAACCCTTATAGGATCACTTTGTTGTCCGTCCGTCTGTCTGTCATGAATTTTTATCTCGGGAACGTGTTGAGTTATCGAGTTGGAATTTAAAACATATACTCAAGTGTACAGTCCCTTGAAGTTGTAAAAAAATCATTTTTATAAGTTTACATAAAATAAAGATATCGCCGTTTATGCTGAAAAAAAAAACGAATATTTCGACACTCTGATGGGAATCAAAATTCATAGGGTATTTCCCGTTGACCTAGAACTATGAAATTTGGCAAGTAATACCGTCTTATACTACAGGTATAGGAAAACGTCTAAAAACTATACATTTGAGTTTAAATCATGAAAAATATAGCCTTTTTTTTAAATACGTAATCAATCATCGAACTTAATAAACCACTGAGTGGATTCAAAATTCGGGTACTTAAAAAGTTTAGTGTTATCCCGAGAAACATTTAACGTTTATTTCATCAAAATCAACCCACAAAATCAAAAGATATTGAATTTTTAAGTTGAAGAAACTTACTGATGAACTGATGCATTCTAATACCTAAGTCAGAGCGCCATCTATAGAGAAAAAATAAAATACACGAAAGCATGAAAATAACACCATAACAAATTGTTATTTGTTAAACTTTTAATAAGTACCAAAATAATTAATACGTTCTTTAACGTCTTCCGCTGCCAAATACTTTGTCTTGTCAGTTTACGAAATGGTCGATAGACAACCGTCTATCGACCATTTCGCGCACTGATGACGCGTTTTTCTGAATCACGGTGTTAATATTTTCCATTGGAAAATGACCTTCACACGATGTGTAACAGCGTAGCGTTGTAGGTCTTGCTTGAAAAGTATTTGCTATGGTCCAAAACCGTTAAATCCTCTGATTCGTTCTCGTTCTTAGCTCGGAAAAAACTGCGAGACTTGATTCCTGAACTATTTATAGTACGTACCAACAATTTTGTATGGAACTCGGTGCGCGAGTCCGACTCGCTCTTGACCGGTTTTTTTCTTTATGTCACGGTAAACTTAATTTGATAGCTTAAACATAAAATAACCTACGGAAAGAACGTTACAAAACTTTTAAAGAACTTTACAAAATAAATATAATTTTGGGTTTCGAGAGCTCACAATCCGAAAAATAATGATACCGGTTTAAAATTACGTGGCAATTCTCGAATCCTTTGCGATTTCCCTTGGGAACACACCACTTGAGGGTCTTAAACTATTTTTTAATTGTAAATATTGACGCCTTTAAGTGCCTTTTAATGGTTTATTTATTAGGATCGTCAACATTACATATACACCGTACTTAAATCTAATAACATAATTAAAATCTCTTCAAAGTTAGACTGAACAGGCTCCTTCTGGGTAGGCTCGCTCCATCGTAGACTTTGTCTCTGTCATCTCTGACGACTAGAGTAAAGAGCAAACCCACTACAAATAAAAAAAAATGTTCTAGTGCTGCAACACTTACAGACGACCACAACATTACTAAACACTATTGCAGGAAAAGGTGTAAACTAAAGATATGAAAAGGTTAAAATACATGAGAGTGCAATTTAACATATGATTAAACATAGAATAAATTACAATGTCAGATTGAAAATGAATCAAAAATGTCGGAAATAGTGAACAAAAAACAAAGTACCATCAACACACAGTCAAAGCATTAAGTTAAATAAAAGTCATACAATAAAATAAAATTAAATAAATAATAATTAGACATTATACAAACAAATAGACATTAAATTAAATTATATTAAAATAAAAAAATAACAATTATTAAAAATTATTACTCAACGAAAAAAAAAAAGTTAAAACATTCAGTTTTGGCCACCTTTTTGGGAATGATAAGTTAAGATAGCTTTCTTGAAATTCTGTTTTTTATCATGGAGAATGTCGATGGAGCAGACCTTAGCAAGAGTGGTGTACTCGGCCGGTATTCTGTTCAGTGGTCACTCACGCAATCACACACTCGCACGTTCGCTTTGCTCCTCTTTATTGTTTTATTTTCTGTTTCAATACCTATTAGTTTTAGCTACTCTTGGTATTTTATTACATAAAAATTGAAATGTGTTTTGATATATGGCGGAGAACACTGATTCCTGTAACACAGGTTCGCCAAGCACGGGAGTCAGGGGCTTCACATGTCTGTTGTAATATTTTTGTGTCAATAAAGTTATTATTATTATTTTATTTTATTTATTTATTATTAGTGGTGAGTATTTCTCCAGGTTAGTTTTGCTCTGTCGCGAGCGGAAAAGGTTGTATTTACTTGGCCTAGGGTATTTTGTATTTACTTGGCCGAGGGTATTTTGTATTTACTTGGCCGAGGGTATTTTGTATTTCTGACACTAACTCTGAACAGTCTACCCCTCCATTAATAAGTTTGCGTAAAAACATTTGGTCAAGAAGTTGCCGCCTATCGCTTAAAAAGACCAGTTTAAAGTGTCTCAGGCGATCCGTATATCTGAGGACTGCTTTGGCTAAGTTGCAGCTGTACGATAAGTGCCAGAGAAAAGGCTTGATATTTTTTCTATATTTTTTTTTGTAAATGTCATAACTGGGGTTCCATATTGAGCTACAGTATTCTAAGCCACTCCGGACAAGGGATTGGAACAGCATTATTTCTGTTGAGGACTTTTTAAATCCCTTGAAATTCCTCAGGATGAAACCAAGCGTTTTGAATTGTTTGGTTATCATTCTGTCAATATGCAGGTTAAATTTAAACCCCTGGTCGAAAACAACTCCAACTCCATTTAGATATTAAATGATTCGGTAAGTTCCAAGACAAGATAATAAGCCAGGGCAGTACAGTATAGCTTGCTTGAACTCGTGGCTACAGAATAACAGCCGCACAGATCGATCTTCAAGGTTAAGCAACGCTTACCAAGGTTGGTCCGTGGATGGGTGACCATCTTAACATACCGAGTTTCCTCCGTGCCTCGGAAAGCATGTTAAGCTGTTGGTCCCGGCTGTCATTTGTAGAACTTTGGCAGTCGTTACGGATTGTCAGAAGCCAGTAAATCTGACTCCAGTCTTGCCAAGAAATACCATGTTACCCATTTAATGGGTTGTGGAGGTCTGGTAGGCAGTCGCTTCACGTAAAATACT
This sequence comes from Lacanobia oleracea, assembly GCA_950371165.1. Taxonomy (NCBI): domain Eukaryota; kingdom Metazoa; phylum Arthropoda; class Insecta; order Lepidoptera; family Noctuidae; genus Lacanobia; species Lacanobia oleracea. The sequence goes on from OX493413.1 coordinate 14,754,230, forward strand.
GGTATTCAGCTGAATCCGGTTTGACTGGAAGCCGACCCCAATATAGTTGGGATAAGGCTAGGCAGATGATGATGATGAGTACAGTATAGCTAATTGCTTCCTAGCTTGAAGATCTAGCCTCGTGAATTCCGGGGATACCTAATGATGGATAAGTAGCGAAATTTTTAACCCCAGAGGCTACTATGTCGTCTTAAAACCACCACGCTTCTGGTAGGGAAACGGAGCTATGATACAAGACGCATAGCACCATCCCAGTTTCACAACGGAAGCATAATGGCATTTGCACGTTACGCACTGGTACTTTAGTCTTTTGCTTTCCCTATTTTGGAGTGCAGTCGTGAATGTCGTGATGTTATATTATAATCCTGCGTATTTTGAGGCCCTTTCACGGCTGAAAGCACATTAAAATGCCAGTTCCGGTAGCCAAACGAATATTTACGACCGACAGGAAGGCAAAAACCTGAAAGAGGAACTTTCAGGTTATTGGTAGGTATTGCACAGTAAACCATAGTAAATATTGTACCTAGTGATGTCAGGTCACTATATACTTTCGTAAATATTACGTACCTCGCTACTATACTATCGATAAAATTGATTCCTGGCTCTCAGGAGTTGCAATAGTTGGGAATAGTGTGGCGTGCTCGACAGACATTTAATTCCATAAGTTTTCTAAGCAAAAAAACAATGTAGTTATCGATTATTTTTGTATTTAACAAGACAATGACTATGACCTGGCGAGGGTCGCGGGTAGCCGATGGATGCGAGATACACAGGACCGGTTGTTGTGGCGATACGCGCGGGGAGACCTATGTCCAGCAGTGGATGTCTTTCGGCTGATGTGATGATGATGATGAATACAGTGCCAATTAGAGCCAGCTTCTTGAACAAAAACGACCACAAAAACCATTTGCTACACTTGAACATTTTTGTCCCCATCCCCATGGACATCCTTTATCAGCATCATCGTTTCAGCCGAAACACAACTACTGCCGGACATACTACGGTGGTATTGGTGGATGTCCCCAGGCACATACCACAATTAGTGTGCAGTGCGAGTTGTCGGCGCCCTGCGGGTCCAATACAACAACGTTTTCATGTTGCTGATGGGACTGCCTCGAATTGTAGCTCTTCAGTGATGTTTAAAGACGCGCAAGTGGACGGCTTCCATGCCGTAATCTGTAGAAGGGCAGCATCGCTGATGCGCAGGGTGAGGGACAGTTACCTGAAGGTAGTCGCTGATCATGTAGATAGTCCTCTATGGGAGCATTGGATACGCATCCATGTGAAATAGTTTTAAGTTGTACTCGCCGTGTTTGTACTAACATAGTTTTTTATGTTTGTTGTGTTACTAACAATATGGACAATGGGGTATTTTACTAAAAAAATCTAATTAGTCCGTTTGATAGATTTTCTAAAAATATCCGACACGTATTTTTTCTTTTTTCACGTAAACTAAAAATAAAGGAGATACAGCGAGTTGAAGACACGCGTGACGTCATTTCGCTTGCTAAAAATGTACCTATTATTAGGTAAAATGTAAATTATTATTTGTTTACGTGAAAAAAGAAAAGATACGTGTTGAATATTTTTTGAAAATCTATCAGACGGACTAATTAGATTTTTTTAGTAAAATAAATTAATAAAATTAAATTATATTAGGGTCCGGAACCTCTGTGGGGAAAAACGGAACCCTCATAGGATCACTCGGATATCTGTCTATCCGTCTGTCACAGCCAATTTTCTGCGAATCTTCTAGACCTATTCACGTAACAAAAATAAATATTTTTTGAAAATGGGGTCACTATTTGGGGGAAAACTAGATAATTTGAAAAAAGTTTTTCCAGCTGTACCGTGTGCCATATCAAATCAAAGGGCTTACCGTCAGAGTCCCAGAAGTTACTTTTTTATAATTTTAAAATATTCCGTTTTGAAGTTATTGAAGAAAATTGACCTTATCTCCGAAACTAATGCGCCTAAAATTATGAAAAAAAAATACAGATTACAGGAAAAATATAAGAAGTAAAAAGAAAAAAGAAAAAAAAAAGAAAAAAAAGAAAGAAAAAAACGAAAAAAAAGAAAGAAAAAAAAGAGAAAAAAAAGAGAGAAGAAAAGTAAGTATACGATTTTTAATAAACGTTAAAAAACGTCATTCTTTGCACGAGTTCGACTCTCTCTTGGCTAGAGTCAAGAGCAAACCCATAACAAATAAAAAGAAATATAAGGAGTCTATAACTTTAAGAAACGTTAAAAAAATATTACTCGTTCGGAACCCTTTGCACGAGGCCGACTTGCTCTTGGCCAGTTATTTATAATTCCCCCATTGATACGGTGGGCTTGGGGAAGTCTGTTATTACATGAGTTTTAAACACAACATGAGAAACGTAGGCTTAACGAACACCTCTCTTGCCTCAACAAAAACCCAAAAATGTTTTTACTAGACACAATTCAAGCATGAATGAATGCTCAATGAAACATCAGGAAATCGGGAAATTTCACACATTTTTTTTTGTTATGTCGGCATCAATTGTATTTTATAATCTGTGACAAACAATGGCCGCTGTATTTTCGTTATTTCGTATCAGGGCGCAATCAAATTAATTTAGCTTCACAATAGGGATTGATTTGTGTGGTAAAATGGCAACAGTAAAAAAGGATTTTTATATTTTTTCAGTAGGTAACGTTTAAAAATTTCATGATACGAAAGAAAAATATAGCAAATATGTGCAGGCCCAGTTTTTGGCATAATTTTCGTGCTCTAATATTTTCGCGAAATGATTGTGATACATAATACGGATAGCCGCATGGTGTCGGCCGGTGCCATATGGTGCCGTAAAAGAATAATACTACCACATCACTTACCGTGGGTGTCGTAAGAGGCGACTGACTCCCCAGAGAATGGGCAGCAGCGTTCTCTGCAAAGCTCAACACTATGCACTGCGATCGCCAACCCGCCTGCTAAGCGTGGCGATTATGCCAAACCCGTCATGGGGAAGGCCTATGTCCAGTAGTTGCCGTCTTTCGGCTGAAATAATGATTGTGACAAAGCGTGTGTAAAGTGAGTTTAAGTGAGTGTGCTGTAATTGGTTGAAAACATGCATCAGCCAATTATTATAATAAGTGACACGTTAATAATTTATTTCCGAAAAGATTGTTAGGTTTATCAGTGAAAAATCGTAGTTTAGTTACAATCAATGAATTACCTGATAGGTAGGTATTTAACCAACTTCTTAGTCATCTCGGTATTACATACAAGCTCGTAAGTTCGAAAAAGATTAAAACAAGACAGTGAGAGAAATTTTAAGTTTACTATGGAATGTGAACAATCACGTAAACCCAAAAAGTAAATCTACACACTTCATACCGATGACGCAGCAAAATCCGTCTAATTCCATTACAAAAAAAAATATACGCAATCCACTACCGGCAAGATTTTATCATTTAAATTGCATAATAAACCACTAGGAAGGAAATCCCACGCCATTTGCCAAATCTATTTATAACCACAGAATAAAAATAAATTCCTAAATGCCACTATTTATTTTTACCCGCCAAAAACTTAACCTATTGACAAGTGCGTCTTTTAACAAACCATAGCCAATAAAAGTCAACAACTTAAGGAGGCTCCACTTTAAGCATAGACTAAAGAATCTTATATGTCAAATAAATAAAAAGGGACAGGGAACAGATCTATTGTTGGGCATATTTTTAGATTGATTTGATCAGGTCAGATTTTATTATTTGATTGCGAACACAATCGAGGTTCAAGAGGGCTTTTGAGTAGGTGAACTCCTATTTATGTTTCGGGTTTAAGGGAACGATATAGGTATTATGATAGCAGTAAAGAGGGCCTAGCACGAATGTTTTGACGCATAGTAACGTTAACTTATGTGAATTTTGAATATAAAAATCTACAACCCCGTAGTATTTTGGTAGAATTTTATGAGACCCTCTGTACTAGATACTCACCTTTTTAAATCTAGTTACGATATTTTAATGACATCATCATGGGAAGCTCGTAGCTAAATAACTAAAACTTTGAGGTTAAGTCGGTCTTTTGAAGGGTAGGGTATCCATTGCATAGCAAGTTTCCTCCATGCTTCGGCAATCCGTTGGTCACGGCTGTCATTTGGACGTCTTTGACAGTTACGGATAGTCAGAGGCCAGGGGGGCTAAAAGACCCGCTTTAGGATAATCATGATTTTAATCACACAACAATCAGTCAAAAATTTGACAGTAACGGGTAGCGGGATTTGCTTTCTGATTCTGCTAAAGTGGCCTTTCTAGACCCACGGATAATCTGAACCCAGTCTTGCCAATGATATCGCTAGCATCATCAATCATGATGAATTGACAATACTGACTCTTTGATCGAAAAAAAGGCCAGCCCTCTGGTCAACATCAAACTGTTCAAATATAAAATGTCGATAACGACACATGTTTTTTGCGCCTTTTGAGATTTTCTGCAACTGCTTGGAATTTATTTAGGTATTTATTGATTTAAACTTTATGAGGAGCTCGTGGCTAGATAATAACAGCCGCACGGGTCGACCTCAAGGTTAAGCAACGCTTGCCAAGGTTGGTCTGTGGATGGGTGACCATCTTTACATAACGAGTTTCCTCCGTGCCTCGGAAAGCATGTTAAGCCGTTGGTCTCGTCTGTCATTTGTAGATCTTGGCAGTCGTTACGGATAGTCAGAAGCCAGTTAATCTGACTCCAGTCTTGCCAAGAAGCACCGTATTAGGTAACCAGTTAATGGGTTGTGGAGGTCTGGTAGGCAGCCGCTACGCGTAAAATACTTGTGTTCAGCTAAAATCCGGTTTGACTGGAAGCCGACCCCAATATAGTTGGGAATAGGCTAGGCAGATCATGATGATGATTGATTTAAACTTCATGTAAAATAGTGGTTAATGGGCGGAGTTAATGCAACGAGGCGTTCTTTACCAGCTAATGACTGCTTGATGATTTTATTTCTCCAACTGATTTAAGGAACAAGTTTGTAGTCGACTGCTGGCTGCAGCAGTCCTACACTACATCTGCCATGTCTGCCTCCGCCACACTTGGTTGACTGGTAGAGAATTCCTAAGGCAATACCACCTTTGGGCAAAAAGTCTTAATAAATCCATAGATACTAATATTTTAAACAGGACCGATTTTTTGTTTATTTGTAATCAATAGTCTTAAAAATTATTTCGCCTTAGAATGCTACATTATCCCTAAGTAACATAGGCTATTTTTATAAAGGATTAGAAAAAAATTGGGATCGTTAAGAAAATAGCAGTGCGGGTGAAGTCGCAGGCAAAGTGCTATAAACAATAATTCAAAACACAAAGTCGAACACACGAACGTAAAACAAAGCCTTTTAGTCCCCAATCGAATGGCTGGCAACTCGTTTTCGAAACGTAATTAAACAGAATTAAACAATTAATTCTAAATTAAGACTCTCAAGGTGTAATGGAGGGGCTGTTAAAGATTTTACTGGCGTGACTAAGACCCTTATGTGGGCGAATGTATTTTAAACTGTTGCGCGTATGAGGAACGTATCTTCGACTTGTATAGGGGAGTGTTTGGTAAATTAAAAAAGTAAAAATTCATTTATTTTCCACACTAATGAAAAACACAGTACAGACATTAATAAAATAAATAGAGTGGATTGGAGCCTAAACTAGGGTAGCCCTGTACTTCAGGACTCCTGGGACCCAAGTATGCTATTTTTTATAAATTCGTCATTCAACACGATCCCATTGTCATTTTGCTAAAAGTTCGTAATTTGCTAATTCATAATGGTCGATCATTGGTCGGTCAATGGTCTCGTGGTAGAAAGATATTTTCGTATTGCCATTATTATAAAACCCGTTAGTAGAAATGATTTTCAAAAAACTTCTACTAAATTTGAACATTAAATTATGCCAGATTTCTTTTATATATATTTTTACATATTATTTTTTCATTTATCATTATGTACGAGATTACCATTCTATGCCATTTCTTTCCATAGAGTGTCAGTGGTTGACCATTGGAAAGTCATAATGACGCTTTTATATTAGTAGATTACCAAACTTGTCAAAATCAACAATTATGAAAAGGCCCAGGTCTACCTCCCGCGGCCAGTAAGTTGTTTCAATTTATTAATGAATAGGAACTTCTTCGCATTTTATTTAATAATTTCGAACACTTTTTACTGGCAAAGCACTATACAGGAAAAAGTACATGCTCGCGTGCATTTTAGATATTGCATATCTATGTAGCTAGTCGACCAGCGCAACTTCGTTTGCTCCGCTCCTATAGGTCTTAGCGTGGTGATATATAGCCTATAGCCTTCCTCAATTAATGGGCTATCTAACACTGAAATAATTTTTCTAATCGGACTCTGAGATTAGCGCGTTCAAGCAAACAAACAATCTCTTCAGCTTTATATACATATTAGATTATGGGTAAGATCATAATTTATTTATCCTTCTTCCAAATCTACTCCTTGTATAATACTCTGCCTAGCCTTTCTAGGGTTCCGTACCCGAAGGGTGAGCAACGGGACCCTATTACTAAGCCTCCGCTGTCCGTCCGTTTATCTGCCCATCAGGCCATCATCGTTTATTTGTCAGCGGGATGTATCTCAAGTAATAGGTAGACAGTTGAGATTTTCACAGAGTGTTTTTTATTGTCGCTATTACACTAAATAAAAATTTAAAAAAGCGGCTCCCACACATGAAACGTGTTTTTTTAGGTTTATGGTACGGAATCCTTCTTATGAGAGTCCGACTCGCACTTGGCCGGTTTTCTCCAATAATGTTGGGATGCAACTGAATTCCAGTATAAAGCTGCAGCTGTTTCTAGGCAAGTTGCTCGAATTTCTTCAAAAGACAAAATTGTGCCTTCCAAGAAGTCAATTTTGACTCCCTGAATTCACCTGTAAAACCCTCACAGAAAGATTGAAATATGTAAAACATATTCCTTCTAATTTCCTCTGATTAAACCGAGAACTAGTGTTACCCTAGAGACAACTTCAGGCGCCTTGCTCGCAGCTATGAGGCATCTTGACTTTATTTGAGTTTTTCGCCCAAGAATAGATTGACAGATCTCGAGGGTATCGTCAAAATGTGGCTGCTTAAGGCGAAGATACCTGACAGTAGGTAGCTAATTTTAAAATGAGAATCACGTCTAAATGGCTAGTCGTATTTTTTTGGAAAAAATATATATTACTTTAGACAATTTTTTTCATAATTTGATATGTGTTGTTTGATAATTAGATTTGTTAATGTAATTGTATTAATATTAATTTTTTTTTTTTTTCATCATTTATATATTTTATCTGTATCTATTATATTTAGTATGTGTTACGTAACTGCATCCGTGGCATCACAGGCCCTATCATAAAACCATCGCTGTGTTATTTATTTTTAAATTTCGCAGCCTATGCTGAGGTAGGGACCTTTTTGGCCTCGCACAGACTAAAATGTTCATAGACTAAGTAATTCTGTTAATTTAATTAAATTTACTTCTGTCTGTTTTGTGCGGGTCCCAAATAAACAGTTTTTCTTTCTTACGTGTAAATTTTGAGTTCTTTTCGTTCAACATAGTGTAATTAATTTATTAAGTTACGTCTAACACGGATATAAAAACGACAATCTGATCATATTGTACTGGAATTAACACTATCTCAAAGACAATTTAATTATCTTCATTTTTATATACGGCTATTTTTGTTAAAGTCTCAGAATAATAAGGCAAGTTCTAAAAACTATTGAACTTTGGGTCGCGCGGGTGTTAAACGAGTGCGTGTTTTGTTCCCTCAAGGTCGCTGGCGTTTGTCGTCGCCTTAAACGGAATAATTTCGTCAGTTATAAATTGGATAGTCTTATTTATTTATAAATGCTTTGTTGTACACAAAAAAAAAAACAAAGAATGCATTAAACTAAAACGATATACAATTGGCACCCTTATCGCATTCCGCGATCTCTTCCAGGCAAGCTGTAATGGAAAGAGATAGCCTGGAACATGGGGCTACAATTGGTGTAAGCATAATAAACAATTTTAACAGAGAAATATACGTAGGCAATAGGAACTGAAACGTTATACAAATCATACAATATACAGAAATATATACACAAATACATACATACTTAATATGTAAGGAAGAGGATATACTAATAATTCAAAGATCATAGTGACAAGTACTGTTCCTTAACTAGTTAGTTGGTATAAGATTTCGTTCAACATTCCTTGTGTGGTTCACATCTTGAAACTGAATTTTAACACAGTTTTCCCCACAATCATTCAGTGAAATCATTCTTAATCCAATATGGCGTACTCCCAAATAATGTTGGAGCAATTATTAGGTTTCGTACCCTAAGGGTAACCAACGTAATCTTATTACTAAGCGTCCGCTGTCCGTCCGTCCGTCCGTCTGTCTGTCTGTCAACGAGCTGTATCTTAAGAACCGTGAAAGGTAGCCAGTTGAAATTTTGGCAGAGTGTGAATGTCTATTGCCACTACAACAGTATGTAAAAAAAATACGACGGTACGAAACCCTTCATGCGAAAGTCCGACTTGCACTTGGCCGGTTTCTTTATGCACCCGCATGATATGAGTCACAGAGATTTTTTTTATATTACATTTATAACTCTGCTTTTAAAACATGAGACTAAAGTTTCCTGCGGTTATGTGGGTGTCTTTTGAGGGGGCAGAAGACTGCTGGAGCATATGCGTCACTTATTCTTCCCCATAACAGTAATATGTGGTCGGGGGACTTTGTGAACGTCAAAAAGAAGAATGGTTAAGGCCCTTTCAAAATTTACCTAATTCCAACTGTAATCAGACATAACTTAGTTTCTTTGTTAACCGACTTCATCAAAAAGGAGGAGGAACATAGAAATGTTCGGCTGTATGTAAGTTTTTTTTAGTTTAAGGGCCCCTTATCTGAAATTTACGTTTCTAGATCGAGTTGTTTTCAGAGAAATCACCATATATAAATTCGTAAAAAAATATATAGTATAGAAACATGTGAGATCTAGTGACTTTTTTGGTTAAAAACACGATATTTAACATTTTGATCGATAAAAAAAAATCAGGAAGTAAAGTCGATTTTGAAAGTATTTTAAGTTGTATGAGACTTGTGGAAACGCAATTTTTATGAAAATTTTACATTTCATTTACTAATCGGGTTTGACAGGGATATTATTGGATAGATTTATAATATGGCACTTATTTTTTTTTATATTAAATAAATACGTGAAAAACGGCTCGCGCGCACCGCGCTAGTGTCCTGCCGGGAAAAGGGAAAAGGTGCTTTCGGGAAAAGGGGCCCTTAACAAAACATGTTTTCTTTTTCCGATTTCGATGACTAACACGTAAAAACTTTTTGAGTTATAGTCCTTCAAGCAATGCATTGCAACAAGTGGCTCACCTTTGTAAACGTTGTAGTGTTAAACGTTGTAGAGTTAGGTACTGTGTTTTTGAGGGATTAAGATGTCAAATAAAAATCTTGTTTTATTCGTTTTAAAAGTATATTTCAACAATACATTGATCATCAAAGCTAAATTGGGATGGTCCAACATCATGGACCACTGGACCCCTGGATCATTGGTCATGGTCGCATCTACATAATTATAACTTTCAATCAAACTTCAAAATTGTCACACAACATATTCTTGAGAAGCCATGTAGATTATTTAAAACTGGCTTATTCTTGATAAATGTACTGGTTTATTTCCATTTCATGTTTTTCGATGTGTTTAACAAAATATGTACCTAAATAGATGAAGAACAAATACATTTTTTGACGCCATATTTTAGATAGGAGTTTTAGTGTATATAGTTTGTTTTTTAATACATTTAGGTGGGTGTTACGATGACACAGAATTAAGATTATAAGCAAACGCTGACATTAAAAACCATTTATTTATAGCCACAAAGATGAAATATGCAAAGTTTTATGAACGTAATTAACACTTACTTGTAAAACTAGAACTCAGTAAACTGTTTCACGAAGTTGGCGCGAATTCATACCACGCCCGCCATCTTGCACGTTCCGTTTCTAGTTACAATGTTGCCAAGCGTGAAAATAATATCCGCCGTGGTGTGAATACAGCCTTTGACGCTGGCAACACCGTTGGCTGTTTATTATTCAAATATTTTTGTTCGTGCGTAAGTTTTTCAGATAAATTAAAGTTAAAACGGTAAGATGTTAGATGTATATGCTATGCTTGTACTTTGGTAAAGATTTTGATATGCAAATGGTGTAGGTGTGATTCTAATGCTTACGTGTTTAATTTATTGGTATAGATCTAAACATTTCATACTGTCTCTATTCTTTTTTTATATTATATCTCCGCTGTTAGTTTTTTCCTTATTTTGTTGCACGATCGGACAAAAGGAACGTTTTTCCGTAACTTGTCAACCTCTATTGCCTGATTGATGGTCGGCAGTTTTTTCTGGCTTGCAGGAGTTGCAGTAGTCAGGGGTTTTTTAATATTTCGTGGTTGTTAAGAATGCCAAAATACTTTAAAAAGCAGGCAAGTGCATGATATTATTCGAACAACCTAATAATAATACTGATTTATAACTATTTTATGTTGACCCAATCTCAAATAATATACAGTACTTACTTACTCTTGTCCACGACTTCGTACGCATATATCCCATTTTTCCCGTTCCCGTAGAAAGTACGGGAAATCCTCTCTTAGTGTTCCTCTACATAACTCAAGGAACCCACATGACAATTTTTCATCTATGAACAGTAGTTTCGGCTGTGTTTTGTCTGTCAGTCGCTCAGTACCGGAGGAGTCTTTATTATATTGATGCTACCACCTAATCAGCTGGTGATACTTTTCGATACTAACTTATTTTGAATATTTATTCCAAAAAAATAAATATGTATTTATATAGGTATATATTGCGGGCAATATCCCGCGCATTGCCTAACGAGTTATCGTGTTAAATTACATCCCTCAAATCTGCAAGTAGTTATCTAAAGATCAGCACTAAATACTTTGTAAGATGGTATTAAAAATAAACATATAAATAGGTAAGTTTGTTTATTTTTTAACAACAACACAGTACAATTTTATACCCACAAAGTTTTCCGTAACTGCAGCAAGTCACAGTACTATAGCTAACCAGAGACAAAAATTATTGTTCACCATAACTTGAAAAACAACGGAACGTTAGAAAATTGGCATCTACCCGCATCCAGCCAGTACCTACGCATGATGAAAATTGTGGAGTCCTCTATTGTTCTGAGGGCGGCAAATCAACTGCGTAGTGGTGCGGTGGATTGGTAGTGGGGATATCGATAAAAAGTATTGCTTTAGTAACTCAGTCAAGTTTAAGATACTTACTTGATTTCATTTTAACAATAGCTGTTCTGTCTGTTTTTATCGGTATTAAAAATGTTTTCAGACATAGGTACGGTATAATTTTTATCCTTTTTTAAATTAATATATTGTAAACAGATGTAGACACGATTACAGACAACGTTTAATGAATACTTAATAAGGCGCGGGCGTAGCAATTAACTTCTTCTTCTTAGTATTCTGTTCACTTTGTACATAGTTATCAAAACGCGTCTGGTCTGACAGTCGTCCTGCTTCGTCCATCTAAAATTCGAATTATGTAGTGTTTGTCTTTTTATTCATAATGTGCCTAAGCCACCATTAAGTTACTAAACGTTTAAAGAGGTGCTGATGAAAGAGGATCTCTATAGCAGGTCACGACTATTGCCATCAAACGGGCACAAATTCACCCATGCCACTTCTTCGTCTCAACTAAAACATTAGGAAATGGTGGTCGTTTTGGGGACTGTCTCATCTCGTCTAAGCTTAATTTGAATATAGACTTTTGATTTTAGACTCAGGATTGTTATAGAGAAATTCCAATTCGAAATTACCATGAAATTTTGAAGAAGAGTTTCTTCATAAATTTTAATTCCCTGCCGGAGTCTGTGTCGTTTTGGTAACACATTCATAATGCGTACAGCTAAGGAGTGGAATTCCCTGCCGGAGTCTGTGTTTCCTGATAGCTACAACCTGGGAGTCTTTAAATCAAGAGTGAATAGGTTATTTCTGGGCAAGCGTGCTCCATCTTCGACCACATCATCACTTACCATCAGGTGAGATAGTGGTCAAACGCGTGCCTATGTTTAGTAAAAAAAAAAAAAAAAATATCGATAACTTTCCCCAACGAGTCCCATCCCTAAACCACTTGTTGTACGTTGGCGGGTAATTTTCCCGCGCAGAGGTACTGAATGGCGCGGTAAACGCTACCAAGTTCACCGGTAAACACCGCCATTTTGTTAACGGGGTATTTTTATAAAAATAGCAGTTAAATTGTTTGGTAAATAAGGGGTTTAAGAGTTCTTTTTGGGTTCCGTTTTTGGGAGATTATATTTTCTTTTATTTTAAATTTGTATGGACTATTTTCGTGTTTTAGGGAGCATTCGCATCGCAGTCGAAAACTGATATACCTAAACACTTCTATAGAGTGTAAACTTTTCTAAAATAATATAACCTGCTTACGTCATCAGAAAACAAGATGGCGTTACAAAACGACTTTGAAGTTTATAATTAGTTTTGAAAAGACATTTAAAGTACCTTGTACCTTGCCTTGTAAACTGCTCCCTGTTTGATCGTTTTGATGAAAGATTTTAAGTTTAAAGCAACTGCAGTTTACAGTTGTTTGGAGTGTAAGGGTGTTTAAGAAAAACTGACCAAGTGCGAGTCGGACTCGCGTGAAAAGGGTTCCGAATCAATTTAATTTTTTAACATGTTGTTTTAACACTACAGACTTCTTATACATTTTTCTGTAATATTTAGGTATAGAACTATTACCTGCATTTTTTTTTTAATTTTAGGTTTAGTAATTTCGGAGGGGGAATGGTCATTTTTAGTCTAATTTCTTGAATACTTCAAAACTGTTTATTTTAAAATTATGAAAAAAATATACTTAAAATCCTCACAATAAGCCCTTTCATTTGATATGTCACACAATAGGTAGTTTGAAAAACTTTTTTTTAAATTTTCTTGTTTCGCCCTCAGAAGTGACCCCCATATTGAAAAGGTATTTATCTACGTAACGCGTCCGTGTTTGGGTGATAGAAGTCCTTATGTACTACTCTGTCAAGAAAGTACCGGGAAAAGATCAATAATACACAAAATGTCTGTTATTCATCCAAATTTATTTTATCACCTTCAAAGTATGCTCCTTTAGAAACGATACACTTGCGCCAACGAATAATCCATTCATCAAAACATTTTTTAAACGCTGCTTCCGGAATTGAGTTCAGTTCTCGCCGCGAATTCTCCTTTATGTCTTCTATCGATTGAAAACGGGTGCCACGAAGTGGTAATTTGAGTTTAGGAAAAAGAAAAAAGTCAGCAGGAGCCATATCTGGTGAATATGGTGGTTGCTGGATGGTATTTGTTGAGTGTTTGGTTAAAAATTCGTTTACAATGATAGCCTTGTGCGAAGGCGCATTGTCGTGTTGCAAAATCCAAGAATTTTCTTTCCACAAATATGGCCTTTTTCGTCGAATTTGCTCTCTTAAACGCCGCATAACGCTCAAATAATATTCTTTATTTACCGTTAGACCTTCCGGTAAGAATTCAGAGTGCACAACACAGCAATAGTCAAAGAAAACAGTCAACATGACTTTGACTTTTGATCGACTTTGGCGTGGTTTTTTCGGTTTCGGTTCAGTTGGAAGGCGCCACTCCGAAGCTTGTTGATTAGTTTGCATGTCAAACTCGTAAACCCACGTCTCGTCACCAGTAACAATGCGTTTCATGAATGTTGGGTCCGAACTGACTCGTTCTAGCATGTCCTCAGCGACTTTCATGCGATTGAGTTTTTGGAGAAAATTCAGATCTTTTGGGACTAGCCGAGCAGCAACATGTTTCATACCCAAATGATTAGTTAAAATGGTACGGATCGACTCGTGAGATACAAAAAGTTCGGCGGCTATCTCTCTCAGAGTTGAATGGGGATTTTCAGTCACTATTTCCTTCACTTTTGCGATGTTAACTTCAGTTGCAGACGTTGACGGCCTACCAGAGCGAGGCAAATCTTCCATCACATCTCGACCGCTTTTGAACGCTTTGAACCACTCATAAGCACGAGTTTTTGATAAAGTCGATTCACCGTAAAGCCTTCTGTAACATTTTCAGTGACTCCGAACACGAAATTCCATTGGCGATGCAAAATTTAAGACAAACTCTTTGTTCGATATTTTTGTCCATTATGAAATTCGCAATACACACTATATATGATATTACTAAAACCAGCACTGTATTTAATATAAATAACAGATGCAACTCAAACTCCGCGCCAAAATGGAAAACAGTTGTGCCAATCTAACAAAAACAAAAATTTGAATTTGGAACCATAAACAAATCATCCATTCCCGATACTTTTCTGACTAAATGTATACCAAATTTCAACAGAATCGGTCCAGTATATCCGGAGAAAACTGGCTGTGACAGACGGACAGACAGACAGACACCCGAGTGATCCTATAAGTGTTCCGTTTTTTACGGATATTTGGAACCCTAAAAATCAGGTAGATGTAAAAACTGGTCAAGTGCGAGACTAGCATACGAAGGGTCCGTACTTACTAGGAACCGAAAAAATCACGTTTCTTCTTTATATTTTTTTTTCTTTTTTTCTATAGCAGCAATATAAATAGGTACTCGTAGAACGTCTGACAAAATTTGAACTGTCTAACCGTTGCGGTTCATGCGATACAGACGGATTGATAAAAATGGGGGTATAGTTTAGGTAATCGGGTTTGTGAGTTACCTACCCTTCGAGTGCGGAACCCCAAAACTGTTTTGGATGCTGATAAATTATTACCTATCTGAGCAGTCATTTAGCTATTACTAAATCGTAAGGTGGAGTTTTGCAATAGTTTTAAATGTAAAAAGTTATAAAATTGTTTGTTTGTAATTGCTAATAAACAATTAAAAAACAAAATAATTTTCTTAATAAGATCAGCGTTCTTAGAATTATCTAAAAACGCAGATCTTATTAAGAAAACTATTTCACCGCCTATGCCATATGACAAAGGCTCAGGTACCGCGGGAAAAACTAGTACAACCGAATTCAAATAAAAATGGAGGAGGATCTCAAAAATACAATTTTTGTAGACGGTACACATTCATTTTGTTTAGCAACATCTTCGCCATTTGACAACCGCTTTAGTCGAATATAATAAAAGAAAAACTAAAGTTAGCTTTCTCTATTGAAACTGATTATCCTGCTCTCTTGAATAGTCGAAATCATGTCATATTCAGCAAAACTCTCTACCTCACTATGACATATGATTTTACAACTCTTCAACTTCAGAAAACATTATAACACTCAAATTTTTACAAGCGACACTAACACTCCACACCCTAATTGATATATCAAAGCCCACACGAGACTTAAAAGATTAAAGATTAAAAACTAATCAAGTTAATCACATAAAGCTGGGACTATCGATAACTTAATTTTATCGATAAGAGGATCGTTTCATGTGACATTTCTTATCGATGAGGACAGCACTAGTTTACAACCCACGATAGTGGTAATTAGTGTTGCGAATCTATTGTTTGTTGTAAAAGTTAATCTTTACAGTCTTCTATAAAACTTATCTTAACTTATTTCTAAGCGTAGATTATTATTTTTGAGCGCTGATTTTGATAACACTCATTTCCGACCAGGGAGGAGCTTCTGGCTAAACAATAACAGCCGTTCGGGTCAATCTTCTAGGTGAAGCAGTGCGTGCCGAGGTCGGTCTGTGGATAGGTTTTTTTTTTGCACGATAAGCACGCGTTTGACCACTATCTCACCTGATGGTAAGCGATGATGTGGTCGAAGATGGAGCACGCTTGCCTAGAAGTAACCTATTCACTCTTGACTTGGGTGACCATATGTTGTATATCGAGACTCCTCCGTGCCTAGAAAGCACATTACCTAATACTCATTAATGCGCCGATGGTCCCGGTTGTCTTTTGTAAATCTTTGACAGCCGTTTCGGTAGTCATAGTCAGGAAATCTTACTGTCCTGCCAAGGTTGGTGGTATTGTGTTACTCAGTTTTTGAGCGGTCAGCGGGTTTAAAAAGGCCACTTAGTAGAATCATAATATTAAGCACACAACAAGCTGTCAAAATATTTCTGTGGATGGGTGACCGTCTTAACATACCGAGTTTCCTCCGTGCCTCGGAAAGCACATTAAGCCGTTGATCCCGGCTGTCATTTGTAGATCTTTGGCAGTCGTTACAGATAGTCAGAAGCAAGTAAATCTGACTCCAGTCTTGCCATGAAGTACCGTGTTGCCCAGTTAATGGGTTGTGGAGGTCTAGTAGGCAGCCCCTTCACGTAAAATACTGGTATTCAGCTAAATCCGGCTTTACTGGAAGCCGACCCCAATATACTCGTAGTTGGGAAAAGGCTAGCTCATGCATTAGGTTCAAGATTGATTGGGAAAATTTGACAGGTAACGTGATGTGCTTTCTGATTCTGCTTAAGTGGCCTTTTTAGACCCGCTGATAGGCAGTAGCTTTACGTAAGATACTGGTATTTAGTTCGATTGGAAGCCCAACCGGAGAAAAAGCTAGGCAGATTTAGGTCGGATGACCTGACGAACGTCTGTCACACTTTTTGATGTCAGAGGCTGAAAGCGTCAGATCCTGGTTATTACAAAAAGTCCGACATCGGACTTTCCCTTCTTATCTACCAACTTAAAATTTTTATATAAGTAAGTCGCTGATGAAGATATTTTTATAAAATCTTACATGATTATTTACCACAGCTAATAACTATTTTCACATGACATTCCAAAACACTAGGGTATTTTACTGAAAAAAATCTAATTTAAAGAACTTGCTAAACGCTTAGTTGACATACACGTGATCCAAGGGCTGCCAGTCTTTTGGGCTCACTTTCAGTCGACGGCGATGCGGACAAAATTATTTAAGTTAGGAGTTTTTATTTTCATTATATGTGTACATAGAGATAATAGAGAGAGTTGTTTTTATTTAAAATTAGCCCGTCAGACAGATTTTCAACAAATATTTGACATATATGTTTTTTTCTTTATGAAAAAAAATGAAGGCGAAACAGTGCATTCAAACGCGCGTAACGTCACTATGATGGTAAAATTTTTAACACGGACGTGACGTCACGCGAATAATATTTTTTGGGAATCTGTCTGACGGACTAATTAAATTGTTTCAGTAAAATACCCAATTCTCTCGAGTTTTTAGTGTTGGTTTTTCGGTCACACTAAGAGGTGGAGCCCGCTAGCAATGGCGGGCTGATACCAGTCGGGGGTGCGCGTGAATTTTATAGTAGGTATCCCGTAGGTAACGGTAGGAACTGTGGTGTTTTATTCCGCAGGAGTCCGACATAACACTCCGTCTCTCCAGCCGAAGTGTATCCATGAGGATTTCCCCACAAAAAAATGGTAGGTACCTATTCCATTCCCAGGAAGATCCTTTCAGCATTTTGTTCTCTTCCATTAATTTAATGGAACACCACATTCCAATCATAATAGCTCCCACGTTGCATAACGTGCATTGTTAAAATTACCACTAACGCGTGGCTCGATCGAGAGCTGGACAAACATGGCGGCGTTGTGTGCCGAACTCTTGACAGTTGTAGCCATGCTGCTAATTTAATTGAGGGTATTTTTGTTTCCGTTGTATTTAAAATGGATGGGTTGTGGGTAGTTTATCGATTAGGTATTGGAGGTTATAGAGAGATTTTCGTTATAATATAGTTTTTTTTACTGATTTACTCATTTCCGATGAGCTCGTGGCTAGATAATAACAGCCGCACGGGTCGATCTTCAAGGTTAAGCAACGCTTGCCAAGGTTGGTCTGTGGATGGGTGACCATCTTAACATACCGAGTTTCCTCTGTGTCTCGGAAAGCACGTTAAGCCGTTGGTCCCGGCTGTCATTTTTAGATCTTTGGCAGTCTTTACGGATAATCAGAAGCCAGTTAATCTGATTCCAGTCTTGCCATGAAGTACCGTGCGTGTTACCCCGTTAATGGGTTGTGGAGGTCTGGTAGGCAGCCGCTCCACGTGAAACACAGGTATTCAGGTAAATCCGGCTTGTCTGGAAGCCGACCCCAATATAGTTGGGAAAAGGCTAGACAGATGATGAATCATTTCCGATTTGCTTAGTAAATTAACGTGAAAAAAATGATTCCTTTTCTTAAGTTCCCAATCAGATTCAGATTAAGTTCCTAATCTAGAGCTAGTAGAAGGTCAATAATATATTAGGCTTTAGCATGGTTTGCCTAAAGTTATAAATGACATTTATTTTGGAAATGGGTTAATATAACTCTTGCATACATAAATTTTTTTGTCAAAATAAAAAGTAAACGACTTAAATTGTTTTTTTTTATCAAAGACAAAAAAGTTCCATACAATTCATATATAGGTCAGCCTGTAAGGGATACGTACACTAGCCCATAAGTTTATATGATATATATGTTATCCATGTATACGTATATTTTTTTTTTATTACTATTGATAGGCACGCGTTAGACCACTATCTCACCTGATGGTAAGCGAGGATGTGGTCGAAGATGGAGCACGCTTGCCTAGAAATAACCTATTCACTCTTGATTTAAAGACTCCCAGGTTGTAGCTATCAGGAAACACAGACTCCGGCAGGGAATTCCACTCCTTAGTTGTACGCACTATTCAATTGTTGGTGAGCCAAATAAATAAAATAAAATAAAATAAACATATGACAACCATCTAGGATAATGTCAGATTTGAAGGAACCGGCCGACACAAGCGCCTGCTCGAGCATTTGTTAGTAAGGCATCGTGTAGCTCCACTAAGAACTTTATGAAACTCGACGAAACGACGAACGATACCGTAAGAAGAACATGTAGGTAGGCCGCACTAAGAGGAAATGCTGGCGGCGAGACTTTGTATGTAAAAAGTTATAATTCGTGGTTTGGCTCTCGACTGTTTCCTCCTCCAATGTTGGACCAATTTAAGAGATATTTCACAAACTGAATAAGAAGGATATATACTGTGTCCCTATGTTTTACTTTTTGATGACTTTTAAACCGTATAAGCACTAGAACTCTGACAAAATGCAAAAAATTGTCCGATAAATCGCTGTCAACAGAGCCCTAGTGTACGAATGTGGCTACTTTTAATAAAAAAAGAAAACATTGAGATAGTATGCATCCTTCTTATTCAGTTTGTAAAATATCTCGAATATCGGTTCAATATTGGAGGTGAAAACAGTCGAGAACCAAACCTCGAATTATGACTTTTACGTACAGTCTTGCCGCCGGCATTTCCTCTTATGTACTCAAACCACCAGATATAATGAAATCAACCTTAAATATAAAGACCTAGGGTACATAGTGAAGAACAACTATCTGTAGGCCATACAAAAATCTGTTCCGTGCGGGAACCGAACCCGCGAAACAGCAGTCACTGAGCCAAGTTGCCGTGCAGTTGTTTAACACGATGCATTTTAAAGCACCCTTCCTGTGAAACTGTTCAGTTTATAACAATAAAAATCAGTTGCGAAACTTATCGAAAGACTTAATCTGATTGTCTGGTATTAGAGTTTGCCAGTGGACCAGAACCATTGATACAGGAGGATTATTTCCCAACTTTGACGTGATTACGATAGCTGACACGCGTCATCACGCATTTATGTCGCGAGTTTTACGAACACGTGATGGGCCCAAATGTTATAAGTTTCTGGCGGTGGTTTGGTAGCTCTAAGGGTGCCACAACCTCGATCGATCCTAGACTGATAGTCGATAAAATAAAATAAAAAAACGTTCAGCTACACCGTACAACAAAATAAACAAAATGAATGAAAACAAAACAAGTTTTGAATGTAAAAAAATCTTAACCAATTGGCTTACACACTTAAATTACCTATGATGATACGGAGGCACTTCTATAGCATACACACTAGCAAATGTTTCTACCACACGCACTTTCACACACACTCACATCCACCCTCACACACCCTACTGTTCAATTTCTCACATGTACACATACTCTCAATATTTTCTTTTCTGTGTTTTGTATTATTTTTTGTTATTTTTAGACATATAGTTATTATGGGAAGAGCGGAGTCTCCTAACACAGGCATTATTTGCTTAAAAGGAGGCTCCAGACACTAACCACTGTATAAAAAAAAAAAAAATTATAACGTATTCTTGTGGTAGCTTTTGAACGTCGACTAAACCTTTCTACCGTCGTCCCTCGAAGACCGATCGGTAAGTGTAGTATCACCCTTGGATTGCTTTTTTGGCCAGAGTTGTCTTAAGTAACTGGAAGGGTATATAGATTACTAGTTGACCCGCTTAACTTCGTCTGCTCCGCTCCTATTGGTCTTAGCATATTGAAATATAGCCTATAGCCTTCCTCGATGAATGGTCTATCTAACACTGAAATAATTTTTCAAATCGGACCAGTAGTTCCTGAGATTAGCGCGTTCAAGCAAAGAAACAAACAAGGTCTTCAGATTTATAAATTAGTCATCTTCATCATCATCTGCCTAGCCTTTTCCCAACTATATTGGGGTCGGCTTCTAGTCAAACCGGATTCAGCTGAATACCAGTGTTTTACGTGGAGCGGCTGCCTACCAGACCTCCACAACCCATTAACTGGGTAATTTCCACGGTACTTCATGGCAACACTGTAGTCAGATTAACTGGCTTCTGATTATCCGTAAATACTGCCAAAGATCTAAAAATGACAGCCGGGACCAACGGCTTAACGTGCTTTCCGAGGCACAGAGGAAACTCGGTATGTTAAGATGGTCACCCATCCACAGACCAACCTTGACAAGCGTTGCTTAACCTTCAAGATCGACCCGTGTGGCTGTTATTATTTAGCCACGAGCTCCTCAGTTTTATAAATTAGTATAGAGTATAAATAGACCATAGATATTCTTGTGGTAGCTTTTGAACATCGACTAATCCATTCTACCGCTGTCGCTCGAGGACCGATCGGTTGGTGTGGTAGCACCCATGGATTACTTTTATGGCCAGAGCTGTCTTAAGTATCCATCGTAGACTGTCTCTGTCATCTCTGATCTAGACTACAGTCAAGAGCAAACCCTTCACATTTAAAATTATAAAAAAGTAACTGTAGAATATTTTTTATTCTTCGTCCTATATCCATGTTTTTTTACTTTATTGACCAACTGGTTTTGCTCGATCCCTCATACCTATTAACATTGCACTATGGAAGAGCAGAGCTATTCCCAGCCAAGTACTTGCCAATCCAGAAACTAGGTATTCGATCAAAATGATTAATTTTATCCTGCTGTTTATTAATTTGATAACTTTTTAAAGCTCTTTCCAGCTTTAATTTTTACTCCCGGATTTCCACCCTGTAAAAACATACCAGTCAATAACAATAAGAATGATCAAGAAACTCTAACACACACCAACATCTTATTAAACCAAATTCCTCATCTTTTCCAGTCAAAATGCGTTTCTTGCTGTCGGCCATCTTGCTACTTTCCGCCATATTATCGTGCGCGACGCAGGCGCAGTATCCGCGTCCGCGCCGTCCCGAGCGCTTCGATACCGCTGAGCAGATTTCCAACTATCTGAAAGAGCTACAGGAGTATTACTCTGTGCATGGGAGAGGAAGGTAAGCAAGAATTCTTGATTTGTTTTATATGGTGGCCTCTATACAGCCACCGATACAGTGGCGGAGTAAGACTAAAATTTGATGTGGGCAATATTGGCATTTTGCGAGGCCCTTTAGGTCCTATGTAAGAATAATGATTTTTTAGGTTTTCAGAGGTTGGTTTCTACGATTGAGGGTGAGATGTGGCGAACTCAATCGCACCCCGCCGTGAGTAGTATTAATTTTCTTTCGGTTTTTTTTTTTTTGCAAAAATAGTAAATATTGGGTGAGTGTGGGAAAATTCAAGAAAGGACTAAAAGAAGCTATGTACTGAGCTTGTACGAGTAAATCATAGCGCTTATCCTGCCACAGCTAATATTTTGACAAAACTTACTGAAGTAAACCTGACAGTTAATGAATTCAAATAGCAAGAATAAGCAAAGCGAGCTCAAAAATATTTAGAAATAGACACGAAAAAGTTGGAATTTTTTGGCTTTAGCTATGGTTTTTCTGAGTTGAAAAAACCAAAGCTGCGAGGCCCTTGGGACCGCGAAGCCGTAGGCGGTGGCCCACGTTGCCCACGCCTTGCGCCGCCTCTGCACCTATAAACTACAAAAACACCTGACATCGCACAAATCCTACATCCAAATCATCACCCGATTACAACCATAGGGCAGTTCCCCACCAGACGCAAAACTTGTCTCGTCGGAGGATTCTCCCTTTTCAATGGAGGTTTGCGGGACTATATGAACCCTTGAATATCCCAAGCTGGGCGCCATGTTTTAGTTGATATTATTTTTTACTTCACTTCTCATTTCGTTTTGTAACTCCTAACTGTTTTGAGAACAAACGAGAGTTATACTATGTGGGTAGAAAAGGAACATAGGGAGTTATTTGAACTATCGCAAGTTGGGCACCAAATTCACAAAAAAACGTGTTTATTTGTTATAAGAGAGTTACTTTGTATGTATAAGAGAAAATTAAAGAGTTTTCAAGTAACAGATAATGGCCCAACTTGGGCGCCATTTTAAGTGGTCCCACTTTGGGCGGCAATCACTTTTGTTTTTTCTGCTACAATATTAACTAATATCCCATAATTTCTATCTCGCCGTTTGTAATCTCTAGCAAAGCTTCTAGGACTTCTTGGTAAAATGATCATTGATAAAACTCAGGTTACCTACTTTCGTCATATACTGTGCAGCTTGAACGAAAAGTTCGAAAAACATTTAGTCCAGCAGTGGAGTAACATGGTTCTGTTTAGGTAGCATTTACTTGTTGCGCCCGTTACCTGTTGCAAGCTCTTAGTTTCACTACTTGGCACTAGATGTCTCTATTTGAAATGAACAGCGCCATCTACTAACTTTATACGGTACTTACTAAAGAGGGAAGTAACGTCAAACGTGAGCAACGTTTGTGTGTATTGGTTTCCGAAATCATAACAGCTAGTCTATTCTGTGAGTAACCATTTCGATATCGAGCTTCACCTGAGTGAGATAGCTCACAACGTGAACTTTATTACGCACAACATCGTGCATCATCGTGTTACGTTTATACTCACCTCGGATTCCGCTGTCGAGACACGAAAATGTTGTTACAGAATAGCACTACAGACGTTTAACTTCACCGATCTCAACTTGATGTCCAAGATAAAGTATATAATATACAAGGTTTTGCCCGCGACTTTGAACACGCATATCCTGTTTTTTCCGTTACCGTAAGAATTTTGGGAAATCCTCTTAGCACTCCTCTATGGAGTGTAGAGAAGCTACATGCCAAATTTCAGCTTTCTACGACAAGTGTTTTTGGTTGTGAGTTGTCTATCAATCACTCATCATTTAGTAACGGGAAAATTTTATACATATATGTATGTGAATCAAAAATGAATATTGATTGATGATTGAAGGAGTCATACAGACAGACTTTTTTTTCTATGTTTGTTTTTGTATGTTTGTTTCATGAATGTGCTAAATAAATTTCATTATTTCTTTCTTTTTTCTTTTCATAATAATTTATTTCCTATTACTTTACCTATTTGTAACGAAAAGTTACATGGAGGTGGACACAATGGGTGGTCTTTTCGTTTTAAATAAATGTGAATATCAAATCACATTACTCAGAAGGGTACTATTTCTAGATTATGATCCGAGATCCACTTCCACGTTATAAATACTCTCTATGATCACTATTAGATACTTATTTTATTTCATTTTTTTCAGATATGGCAAGCGACAAATGCACATAGCTGATGCGTCAGTGATATTCCGGGAGAGTCCATTCTTCGAGCACAATCTCAACGATGAACCGGCGGTCAAAAACCTTGGCTATAAGTAAATAAACTAAAAATAATAGATTATAATTAACTACAAACATAATCACCCTGTAAATTAAAACCGATCGTCACTTTTTTTAATTTAATTTTTTTACTTTCATTACTGCTTTTGAGCAGTGATTTTGTTTTCTTTTGTAAGTATGTAGAGATGGGAACGAAAATGATGACTGTTTCTTTTTTATATGCTAAAATTTAAGATATCTTTTGTTTGTTTTTTTTTTGTTTTTAAATCTCTCGCATCTTTGTTTTTTTGGAAATTATTTTAGAAACGTGTTTTTTCAAAGATTAATATTTGTACTTGTAGATGTACAAATTAGTCTCAAATAACCTGTCTAATTAAAACTTTTACATCCCATCTCAAGAGATTTTGTTAGTTGTATTATTATTTTATTAAACACCAAAGCAGAAAGTTGTATAAAGTAATATTTTATGCCAAAAATATTCTAGTCAAATGTTTTTTTTTAATCCATCTTACCATTCTAGTCAGTTATTTGCTTATTAATTTTGTCCATAAAAGGAAATTCTAAAAATAGTCTTCAAGCTGGGTGAACGACTATTTTTAGAGATGTTTGTTATAACATCAATTTTATTGTAATAAATAGACATGTAATAAATATGTAATAAATACACAAAAAATAGTGTTAACAAATGTATGTAGTATTTATTCAAAATGCAAGATTGTTTCATGGCCTATTTGTTTTATTATAATATCGATCGAGGATCTTATAACTGCCCTCATAAATAATATTATTTTTCAGTGATTGACAAAAAATCAACCGTTCAGTAGGTACCTTTTTACCCGCATTACTCATAAAAATGCAGGGAACAGGACATGTTTCTTTTTTACAAATGTAAACTGTACATGTTTGGAACTCTGGAAAAATTTGGCTGGTCATTGAAAAATATTCCTTCCTTCTGGGATAACTGGGTAAAAATAAACCTGTGCTTAAGAGAAAATGCGGGTGGATTGATTTTTTATGTAAAAAGTCTATCGAGGCTTGGCTCTCGCCCGTTTCTTCCTCCAATATTGGAACGATTTAAAAGATATTTCAAACTGACCAACGGCCCAACGTGCTATCCGACGCAAGGAGGAGTCTCGATATGTTCAAATGGTCACGCATCCACAGACCGGCCTCGGCAAGCGTTGATTAGCCTTGAAGATCAGGCGGCTGTTATTATTTAGCAACGAGCTCCTGGAATACAGTAAACATTATCCTACTTCCTACTGTATCTATCTATTCCAATATTATAAAGAAGAAAGGTTTGTATTTTTGTATGTTACGAATAAACCTAAAAACTACTGGACCGATTTGAAAAAAGTTTCAGCAATGGATAGGTACATTATCAGCGAGTAACATAAGCTATATTTATCCCCGTACTCCCACGGGAACGGGAATTACGCGGGTGAAAAAAAAATATAAATGCGAATGTTTGTGAGGATAGATGGATGTTTGTTACTCTTTCATGCCAGAACGGCTGAACGGATCTTGATGAAATTTGGAACAGAGATAGATTATAGTCTGGAATAGCACATAGGCTTTTTATCTCGGGAGTATGTTCCCTAGGGATCACGGAGGTGAAGCCGCTGGCAGAAGCTACACATAATAAAGGACATGCAGTACTAAGTATACATTCCTCTTCCCAAATACCTCATAAACCTTACTACTGTTATATTATCACAGTTACCTCGGTTTCAAAACCTCTTTCAATTAAATACTCCATTAGGGGATGACAGTCCACAAGCGTCATCGATTTGAAAACTTATATCAATATCAGCAAGGTTACATTTGATTTGGCAGCGTTTAATGAAACTAGTACAAGGTATTTATTTCTGTTATAGTAAAGAAGAATGTTGGTTTGTCTATCTGTTTACATGGTATTTTATAAATCCGATTTTAATTAAACTAACTACGCTGCAAGATGCTAGATCTTAAGAGGAAACATGGGCGGCGAGACTTTGTTTGTAAAAAGCCATAAGTCGAGTTTTGGCTCTCGACTGTTATCTCTTCCTTTATTGAACCGATTTAAGAGATATTTCACAAACTGTCATCAGATTCTGACTTGGTAACAATGGGACTACCAAAGGAGGCTTTCGAATACATATATATTTTTTTATATCAGTCCACAATAGGGAACATGCAATATTTCCATTTTTGCTTTAATTTTAAAGAACTCCATCTAGAATAGACCACCACATAAATTAAAAATGAAAACGCTTTAATTTATTGCCAAAATTGCATTTTTAACCTGACAGTTTAAAGGTTCGCGCGAAAACGGTAGATGACGTCACTCGTATCTATCACTGGTCAAGAATTGTCCCAACTCAAAGACATAAGGTTGCTTTTTCGTTGGCATACCAGCAGATACGTCACTAAACTTTAATTCATTATTTTTGTAAAAAATCGGTATTAACCAAAATAAAAACTTTGTAATAGCGTTTATTTTGTACTTTTTTATCATTTTACTGACAACATTCTCATAAATTCTGTATTTGCATCTTCCCTATTGGCGGAGAAATCAGTAAACATACATAAAAAAAACATACAGCCGAACATGGAACCTCTTCCTTTTTGCACATTGCACAATAGCACATTGGTGCTTGCTACAATCACAGAATTAATTATCTATCCGGAAAATCAATAACAATAATCAATGATGTTTAGCCAAAAGTGAATCAGTAGATTTTTTTGTGCATCCAAGCCAGTCATCCCTGTTTGATTATAAATTTGTGACGTTTCAAAGTTAACCTAAGATGCGTGAAGATAAAAATACAATGCGTAGTTTATGGTACAGATAGTTACTGTTTCATGCACAATGTAGTATTATTTATTTTTGGTACTAGATAAAATGAGTCAATACCTTCCAGTTTTTTTTTTGTAGGGGAAATGTTCAAATGAGTCCTTCCTCTCTGGGCGGAGTGGAAGGGAGTGTCAGATTCTTACTGACTAAAACCCATCCGTGTATTCTCCAAATGCCCTTTGCGTTCCACGACCGCGGTAACTATTTCAAACAATTCTTTAACATCCAAGATAGTATCGTAGGTATTGCGCTGTGAGTACCTAACTCTTTTTCTATATTATAACCTATTTTAGTGGAATTTTACAAGTTGCGGCGACGACAAAACAGTTGAAAGGGTCTCTTGTCTTGGTATGGCCTTGTCAAATAAAAGGGACGAAACACATGCTACTTAAAGAATTATGAGTATGTAGATGGATGGAGAGGGAGAAGGAGACCGAAGAAAAGATGGACGGATTGAGTGAAGATAGATATGAAAAGGGTGTAAGTGCAGCATGACGATTGACAGAACAGCATGGAGAGAAATTACGTGATACGCCTACCCCGAGTGACAGGAAGATGATGTTGTTAGATAAATTATGGTCATCATCGTCATTATATCAGCCGAAAGACGTCCACTACTTGACATAGGCCTTCCCTAAGTGTCGCCAACACAACCGGTCCTGCGCGTCTCGCATCCATCGGCTACCAGGTGATCGGTCCACCTTGTGGGTGGCCTTACAACGCTGCATCTTCCGGCACCTGTCCGGCATCGACCACCTGTTCTGCGAGCAATGTGCCCTGCCTACTTTCGCGCTGCTGTGCTTCGTGATAATTATGGTAGTCTGAGTGAAGCATAAGTATAAGATTGGATATTAAAACCAGTTTTTTGCTTGGGCAAATAGGCCCAACACTCAATTCGTAGAAAAACACGGAGGGTTGGAGGTCTTCTTTCAGATTAAAGGAGCTTATGATTTCCAACAGCACAAGAAGTTTTTGGAAGTTCGTTCCTACTTCGAAGTAATAATATAAATATGAAAGCTTGTCATAATGGAATCCATCCAACCTCACAATCTATCATATTTAGATGTTTGCTGCTCTTCCAAACAAAATCTAGCTTCTACATAGGAATAAAACAAATAGGCGAATATTTATAAAAATA
Source organism: Lacanobia oleracea (assembly GCA_950371165.1). Taxonomy (NCBI): domain Eukaryota; kingdom Metazoa; phylum Arthropoda; class Insecta; order Lepidoptera; family Noctuidae; genus Lacanobia; species Lacanobia oleracea. The sequence goes on from OX493413.1 coordinate 14,782,110, forward strand.
TTGGGGAGCTTTTAATCCCTCACGGGCAGAGCCGTAGAATGCAGCTAGTAACACCTAAAAAGGACGTAGTTTTGACATTAGTTGTAATACTGAACCATACTAAAAACACACCACCAGGCAGCTTTTAAACAATAAAACCAATTCAATTCAAAATTAATTACAATTAAATCCAAACAGAACCGCATAATCCTCTAGTATTGATATCACGTTTCAGCCAATTAAATTCAAATCTTCAATCAAACGAAATAAGGTCTGTATTACAATAACAGCTCAGTGTAGAGACATGATGTCAAATCGAAACTAAGTGGATTATAAACAGAATGCGCGCGCAACTGCGAAGTTGAGCTGTAATGGCGGAGGGCTCTTTTTAGTTGACACTCTGGAATGGTTTTTGGAACAGGTATTGGAACTGTTAAAAGTATTAACATTTTTTTTGGAAAGAGGATAGCCGTGATTGTATGCCACTGTGCCTTTAAACTAACGATAGCTTACTACTGTTAGGATGTTTTGTTTTGTTAGGGTAGGTGGCAAACGAACACGGTTATACTTTGAATATCACTACGATTACCCCTCTTTTTTGGTCGGGGTTTGAAAAAATTAAAAGAAGCAAACAGACAGCTCTTTTAGAGGAACTGGTGCCCAAAAAGGGACCACGATGGAACTGGCGTCCAATACGGAACCATGAATGACTGTCGCCCAATATGGGACGATGATAGAACTGGCGCCCAATACGGGACCATGATGGAACTGGCGCCCAAAACGGGACCATGATGGAACTGGCGCCCAAAATAGGACCATGATGGAACTGGCGCCCAATACGGGACCATGATGGAACTGGCGCCGAATACGGAAGCATGATAGAACTGGCGCCCAATACGGGACCATGATGGAACTGGCGCCGAATACGGGAGCATGATAGAACTGGCGCCCAATATGGGACCATAATGGAACTGGCGCCCAATACGGCACCATGATGGAACTGGCGCCCAATAACGGGACCATGATAACTGGCGCCCAGCACTTTATACAGAGAGTGTAATCTCTGTATTGTACTGAGGTTAGCTTTTAGAGAAACTAACTTTCACGCCCATCATGAGAATCTGCTCTCAGTATCAGCTTGTAACGAGAAGTTTCAGTATGTAATTGAAAGATTACATACTGAAACTTGTTTGTAACGAGAAGTTTCAGTATGTAATCTTTCAATTACATACTGAAACTTCTCGTTATAAGCTGATACTAGCAAGCTGTTTCAAGCACTACGAAAAACTTATTTACTATAAAATATTTAACATAAAATAACGATTACATGCAGGCTGTTACTAGAAAAATACCTGTTCTTTTTCACAATGACGTATTGTATATACGATCTCAGTGTTGCAACCAAAAAGCGCTCAGTTGTCGTTATTGAGAAAGGCAGCGACACCGCTTGTTTTTTACCCAAAAAATCTATATTTTAAACTAAATATTTAGCAAAATTGACTATTTTATACACGAATTTTCTATCTGAATAATATTTTTGAGAGTGGCTCCTATATTGCGAAGATTTTGTATTGTCTTAAGACCCATATCAATGACGAGTGTTTTGTACCTAATGTGTTTTTGAGTCTTATAAAGTGTTTTTCAATTGTTTCCCTGCTGATTTTTACGGATTTTAAGGTAATTTTGTTTATTTTAATGATTGATTTAGAGTATTTATGTTCCGGAAATGTTTAAGAATTTCAAATGGAATACAGAAAACGTAAAATTTAAAGATAGTGTAGTATCAGCTGTTGGTACAAACGCGGAACTAATAAAAGTCAATAGGGGTTATTATTGTTTCTATTCTAGATTCCTGCTAACCCGGATCAATAGAAAACACTTGCATTTTTAATAAAGTAGTATTAAGTTTGTAGTACCTACGCTCAATTACTACAGAAAATGACGATTGAATTTATATTTTGCCGTTTCTACCAAGCATAAAGAACAAAATAATGTACGTGTTATGTTACAATTAAAACGACTTATAATTTTACCGGTGCACTTAAAGTAGTTTTTATTATTATTTATTTATTTTTTATTGTGCAACTAAGGGACAAGGGAAAATCTATACTTCACTACATAGTATAAAAGAAAGTCGCTTCCGCTGTCTGTCTATCCCTATGTATACTTAGATCTTTAAAACTACGCAACGGATTTTGATGCGATTTTTTTTGATAGATAGAGTGATTCTCGAGAAAAGTTTTAGTATATAATTTGCACCCGTGCGAAGCCGGGGCGGGTCAGTAGTAATATTATAAATCTAAAGCGGTTTGGTTGAACACGCTAACCTCAGGAACTGCTGGTTCGAATTGAAAATCTTTGAGTGTTGAATAGCTCATTTGTCGAGAAACGCTACAGGCTATACAACATCACGCTACAACCAATAGGAGCGGGGCATTACTGATAAATGTGACGCACGTCTGCGTCACAAAACAAATTAAACGGGTGCAAATTACTATCGGAATTCATAAATAAACAAAACAACAAACATCGGCCTTAACCCATTTCTCAGTCTTGGCAACCTAAAACAGACAGACAAGTAAACAAAACTTTCCCAGAGGAATCTAGGAAGGAACGGTCCTAGATTCCTCTGGGGCCTTTGAGTTAACCTTTTGAGCGTCGTAATGTTGACAAGCATTTTTTCCTGTCAGTGTCCACAGTTGAAAAATAATATCTAGGTACCATAGAGTTCAATCGTTCAGAAACGAGAAAAACCGCAAGACGCATAGAAATAAAGTTTTAATCATTTGCGTCCCTGGGACCAATGGTAACGTAAGAGGACTTACAGGTCAATCATAGCTTAGCAATGACAACTCTATGGCAGTTTTTTAGCTTGGGAAATCGTCAAATGACTCCTCTCGCTCTGGGTGGAGCGTAAGAAGTGTCAGACTCATACTTACTAAAACCCATCTGTTTACCTGCAAATGCCTTTTGCTTTCTTTATTATGTAACCATTACCTGCTTTCATATTAACTAACCACTAGCTTTCGCCTGCAACTTCGTTCGCGTATATCCCGTTTTATCCCAGTCCCGTAGGAATTTCGGGAAATTCTTTCTTAGTGCTCCCTTTTACTTCCCCAGGAACATACATGCTAAATTTCAGCTTTCTACGAACTGTAGTTTCGGCTGTGCGTTGTCTGTCAGTCACTCAATCAGTAACGGAAGAATTATATATATCGATACTAATCTATACTAATATGTAAAGCTGAAGAGTTTGTTTGTTTGCTTGAACGCGCTAATCTCAGGAACTACTGGTCCGATTTGAAAAATTATTTCAGTGTTAGATAGCCCATTTATCGAGGAAGGCTATAGGCTATATATCATCACGCTAAGATCAATAGGAGCTGAGCAGTAATGAAAATTGACGCAAACGAAGTTGCGTAGGTCAACTAGTATACATATAAAGCTGAAGAGTTTGTTTGTTTGTTTGCTTGAACGCGCTAATCTCAGGAACTACTGGTCCGATTAGAAAAATTATTTCAGTGTTAAATAGCCCGTTTATCGAGGAAGGCTATATGCTATATATCATCACGCTAAGATCAATAGCAGCGGAGCAGTAATGAAAATTGACGCAAACGAAGTTGCGTTGGTCAACTAGTACTAATATATAAAGCTGAAGAGTTTGTTTGTTTGATTGTTTGTTTGTTTGTTTGTTTGTTTGTTTGTTTGTTTGTTTGTTTGTTTGTTTGTTTACTTGAACGCGCTAATCTCATATATGTAGGTATGGCCATTACCTTAGAATGTGTCTCAGCGTTTTTTCTCAGAGTAAATGTGCTTTTTCTTTCTATTTATTATCACTGTCTCACCTGAAACTCATTTTTAGGACTTAAAAAACCACAATATTCATCATCATCATCCTATCAAGCCTGCAGACGTCCACTGTTGGACATAGGCATCCCCCAAGTGTCGTTACAACAATCGGTCCTGTGCTTTTCGCATCCATCAGCTACCCGCGGCCCTCACCAGGTCATCGGTTCACCTTGTGGGAGGCCTTCTAACGTTGTGTCTTCCGGTACGCGGTCGCCACTCCAGAACTTTTCGGCCCTATCGACCATCCGTTCTGCGAGTCATGTACCCCTGCCCACTACCACTTGAGTTTGGCGATCCTTCGGGCTACATCGGTAACCTTGGTTCTCTTGCGGATATCATCATTCCTGATTCGATCACGTTAGGAAACTCCAAGCATTGCAATCTTCCAATCATAATATTATCTCAGCGACAATATCGAAAACTTGTCAATATGTTATGGAATAGGTCATGGAATAGGTTCATGGAATAGGTTAACCGACTTCAAAAAAGAGGAGGTTCTCAATTCGTTTGTTTTTTTTTTAAGTGTGTGACCTCATTACTCCGTCATTAATGAACAGATTTGAAAAATTCTTCCTTCATGTGAAAGTGTATACTTTCCGATTAGTTCAATTTAAATATCTTCAAAATCGGTTCAGCAGTTCGGCTTTTAAATCAAAATAGGTGGAACTCGTTAACTTAGATGACGTATTTGGTTTATCATCCAAGTAAACGAAATTTCGTATTTATCTTTCCTGAGACTTTCCAGTGTTGTTGTTAATTGTGGGGAAAAGATTTTTATCTTTCCAAAATCGGTGATTTTGGTTGTTTCTTCGTTTTTCAACACCGACTTCCGAAATTAAAGTTATTTTATACTTTGTAGTGTTTTTTTCATTTGGAAGTCGGTTGTATTTTTTGTCAAAAAGTTTTTTCACATTATGTGTGAGCGATGCGAATGCAAACAAGGAGCGTTTACATTCGCATCGCCGACTTGCCGTGAACGAGTATTGCCTCTCAAGCGAAGCCCAATTTGAAATCTCATCAAGTGATAATTCGTTTGGGTGTTGCTAATTTGTTATTTCCCTTCTATCTTACGTAGCTATAGGCTCTCGACCCAACTTCTCTCAGTCGTGAAGCGCGGATCGAGACGCGAAGATGTCTCCGTGGAGTGGCTCTTGGCACAGGGTAATACTACCCCACTTAAAACTGTGTTATACTTTCTTCAAGAGACCTTGGACATTAACCAACATGTTCTCATATGATCTGATCATTACCACGTGAAACGGTGTTTACTTCCCCCCTTAAATCTGTGTTGAACTTTCTTCAAGAGACCTTGGACATCAACCAACATATTCTCATATGATCTGATCATTACCATGTGAAACGGTGTTTACTTCCCCCCTTAAATCTGTGTTGAACTTTCTTCAAGAGACCTTGGACATCAACTATCATATTCTCATATGATCTGATCATTACCAAGTGAAACGGTGTTTACTTCCCCCCTTAAATCTGTGTTGAACTTTCTTCAAGAGACCTTGGACATCAACCAACATATTCTCATATGATCTGATCATTACCATGTGAAACGGTGTTTACTTCCCCCCTTAAATCTGTGTTGAACTTTCTTCAAGAGACCTTTGACAATAACCAACATGTTCTCATATGATCTGATCATTACACCTTTGCCTTGACCTTTTGACCTGATTGATATCAAACAGCCCAAAAACTCCGTAAATAAAATTAATCAATTCTTTGTGAAGATAGGAATATCATTAGTGGAATCTCTGCCAGGGCTTGATCCGGTCTTCTACCACACTTCTTCAATGCCGTCTTGTCCCTTCTCTTTTGTGCTTTTGCCCACGGATGAAAATGAGATAAAAATCATCATAGCATCTCTCAAGACAAATCGTGCAGTAAGGTGTGATGATGTTCCTAGTGAATTAATAAAAAAATATTCAAATATATTATCTTATCCCATCGCGTTTATTTGTAACACTTGTCTTTCTACAGGGGTATTTCCATCTAAACTCAAAAAATCACTTGTTCACCCAATCCACAAGAGTGGCAGCAGAGATTGTGTCAATAATTACCGCCCAATTTCCGTTCTGCCTACTTTATCTAAGATTCTGGAAAAAGTAATTAATAAGCAACTAGTCAATTACTTAGAAAGGAAAAATATATTGTCAGAAAATCAATATGGTTTCCGTAGAGGCAAATCAACTAATGACGCCATACATCGACTAACTGACACTATTATTGCTAAGCTTGATGATAAAAAGAAGGTCCTAACAATTTTCCTTGATTTAGCGAAGGCTTTTGACACAGTCTCTGCGCCGCTCTTGTTAAAGAAAATGGAACGTCTGGGAATACGTGGCGAACAGCTAAAATTATTCGAAAGCTATATCAAAGGCAGAACTCAGCGTGTTGTGGTCGATGAGTGGCTGAGCGACGACTGTGACGTCACTATCGGAATACCCCAGGGGAGTATTTTAGGGCCCACCCTCTTCTTAATCTTCATCAATGACCTCTGTCAGTTAAAGCTCATCAATGGTAACATTATCACATTCGCGGATGACACGGCTCTTCTATTCTACGGTGATACTTGGGAGGAAGTGTTCCACTTTGCACAGCTGGGTTTCTCACTGGTAATGAGCTGGCTAAAAAACAACCGACTCACACTTAATACAGCAAAGACTAAATTCATGACATTTTCATTTACAAACACTCATCACATATACAATCCCTTATTGAACATAAGGGCCCACTCGTGCAATAATGGTTCAACCAACTCATGTACCTGCCCAAAACTCCAAAACGTGGACTCCATAAAGTATCTTGGTGTTACCATAGATAAAAACCTAAATTTTAAAACTCACATTGATCTGTTGTCGAAGAGAGTCAGAAAGCTTATCTTTATCTTTAAAAGCCTACGACGTGTTGCCGATGCGAAAGTCCTTAAAACCGTTTACTTTGCGCTATGTCAATGCATACTTAACTACTGCATAACGATATGGGGTGGTGCACCCAAATCCTATATGTTAAAAATCGAGCGGGCACAGAGAGCAGTCCTCAAGGTGGCTCATGCTTTACCATTCTTTCATCCTACCACTGAACTCTATGATAGGTGCAAAGTTCTTACTGTTCGACAACTGTTTATTTTGCAAATAATATTAAGGAAACATGCTGAACTTAAGTATAACCCTGATTTAAATACTCATAAAAGAATAAAAAGTAATGTGTGCTTAACCAGGCGGTGTAAAAGTTGTCTCTCACACCGCAACTACTGCTTCCTCGGCAGTTATTTATATAATAAAATTAACTCCTGCATAAAAATTTATGATCTTCCTATGACTAAGTGCAAGCAAGCTCTTACAACGTTCTTACTAAATCATGATTACGACGGCACCGAAAGTCTATTGAGTGTTCCCAGATAAAATCACCACACTGAAACGACCACATCACACTTTAACGATCTCCACACCACACCGTTACTACCTCCACACCACACCATTACTACCTCCACACCACACCATTACTACCTCCACACCACACCGTAACGACCTCCACAACACACAACAATTTAATTTTTAAGAATTTTAATTTGTAACTTTTCCTTTTTTAACCCGTCTGATTCAGGAGGGTATTATTATGTATTTTTTTTTTTTTTCTCTTTTACTTGTTTTGTTTTGCAAAGGTCTTAATTATTAATTTTTTTGTAATAAGAACACTGTTTGCGGGGGGGGGGGGGGGCTGGTAATCTGTGTGACAGGATTTCCTAGTGCAGATACCAGTCTCCCACAAAGGAGTATTGTATCTATTTATGAAGATTATGTTAGTTTGTACAGCACCTTTGTGGAAGTAAATAAATGTTTATTATTATTATTATTATTATTACCATGTAAAACGGTGTTTACTTCTCCCCTTAAATCTGTGTAGAACTTTCTTCAAGAGACCTTGGACATTAACCAACATGTTCTCGTGTGATCTGATCATTACCATGTAAAACGGTGTTTACTATCCCACTTAAATCTGTGTTTTACTTTCTTCAAGAGACCTTGGACATTAACCAACATGTTCTCATATGATCTGATCATTACCATGTAAAACGGTGTTTACTTCCCCCCATAACCCTGTGTTGAACTTTCTTCAAGAGACCTTGGACAATAACCAACATGTTCTCATATGATCTGCGGGTCTAAATAGACCACATTAGCAGAATCATAACATTAACCACACAACAATCTGTCAAATTGGAAAATATCTACATGTGTATGAATGATACTTAGTTGAAAAGTGTTAAGAACTAAAAACGATTTGAGAAAGAATAAATATAATCAGTGTAAAAATAGAGAACTTAAAAGGTTTGAGGTTGATCTGTGTCACGCAAAACGTCGTTTGTACAGGATGACACGAATTCAATATGACGTGACTTGCGAGTGACGTCATACGCAATTAGTGCTGTCTCTGATTATCTTGGACTAGCCGCGGGTCTAAAAAGGCCACTTTAGCAGAATCAGAAAGCACATCACACCCATCACTGTCAAATTTTCCCAATCAACCTTGAACCTAACACGTTAGCGATAAAGATGAAAATTAAACTTGATAGATTGTTGTGTGATTAATATTATGTTTCTCCTGTAGTGGCCTTTTTAGCCCCCTAGACACGCGCAACTTTGTCTGCGTCACATTTTCCATTAATGCTCCGCTCCTATTGTATTGTAGCATGATGTTATATATATAGGCTATGTAACATCCTATAGCCTTCCTCGATAAATGTGCTATCGAACATTAAAATATTTTTTCACTTCTACCGGAGATTAGCGCGTTCAAAGAAACAAACACTCTTTTCATTATACACTTCGCCCGTGACTTCGTCCGCGCTGCAATTTTCTTAAGGATCCCTAAATATTTTCTACACAAATAATATACTAAAACCTTCCTCGAGAACCACTTTATCCATTGGTGAAAACAGAATGAAAATCGGTGCTGTAGTTTTTGAGTTTATCGTGAACAGACAGACAAACACACGCGGTGGAGGACTTTGTTTTAAAATAAGTAGGGATGGTGAAGAAGGTATTAAAACGCTCCACCGCGAAAATCTCAACGTAGAAGACCGTGCAAGAAACTCCATGGACACTCTTGTAAATCAGTGGATAGTTTACAAATACCTAAACGTATTGTTGCAGATAATGGCACCAGTGAAGTTTGGGCTATTCAAAGCTCGGAGCAGGGATTACCAGGACCAACAACCTTCGACAGAGAACCTACTGCACACCAGCCACAGCACAGACCATTGTGAGTATGAATTTCAACATTTCTTAGTAAATCACTATGTATACTTGTAGCGGCATCAATGCTGCCACTAGAAAAACCAATGGAGCATATCTACATCGCAACAAAAAGAACCGCTACGCCATCTATCCAACTAGCAACGAACTACAAGGTTGAAATCCTTCATCGCGCAGAGTTTACCGTGCGATTTGAACATATACATCAGCCTGAAACTATCGGGCAGTTGCCCACCGGGCACAACAACTGTCCGGTCGGAGGATCCTACCTTTTCAATTGGGGTATGCGGGACTTTACCCTCTGTTCCGCATCCCTCTAAATACTTATGTGCCGTGCGGTATCGGCCGGTGCCGTAAAAGAATAATACCATCCCATCACTTCCCGTGGATGCCGTAAGTGGCGACTGAGGGACTCACCAGAGAATGGGCAGCAGCGTTCTCTGTAAAACGGGAAACTTGGGAGAGGTCTATGTCCAGCAATGGACGTCTTCCGGCTGTTATGATGATGAAATAATAAAAGCTGCACGGGTCGATCTTCAAGGTTAAGCAACGCTTGCCGAGGTTGGTCTGTGGATGGGTGACCATCACCTTAACATACCGGGACTCCTTCGTGGCTCGGAAAGCACGTTAAGCCGTTCGTCCCGGCTGTCATTTGTAGATCTTTGATAAACATTACGGATAGTAAGAAGCCAGAACATCTGACACCAGTCTTGCCAATAAGTACCGTGTTACCCAGTTAATGGGTTGTGGAGGTCTGGTAGGCAGCCGCTCCACGTACTCAGCTGAATCCGGTTTGACTGGAAGCGGACCCCGATACACATAGTTGGGAAAAGGCTAGTCAGATGTTAGTAACTGGTTTTGGACCCAGTTTCGTATTCCCAGGATAAGATGTAGTTGACACACTGACTGACATCAAATAAGTTATTTGCTATCTTTTCGACAGTCATCTATATACTTCTATACTAATTAATATATAAATCTGAAGAGTTTGCTTGTTGGTTTTTCACACAGTCACCAGTTACGGAAAAGTGTTATATATTTGGATACTGATGGTTGAAAAACTTTGTGATCTAAAACATAAAAGTGTATGAAAACCTCTCCTCTTCGGTCAACTATCGATCCCCCTTTGATCTCGACAATCTTGTCATCGATGCCTACAGCCTAAGGGGATGAACTCAAGGGGTTGGAGGCGTGCCTAAAGAGCGATGGCATTGAAAAATCTCTTTTAGTTACTGGCCTTGTTTCCAACTCATCTATCAAGGTTTTTTTATTATTTGTGATGGGTTTGCTCTTGACTCTAGTCTATGTCAGAGATGACAGAGACAAAGTCTACGATAGAGCGAGCCTACCCAGAAGGGGACTGTTCACTGTCAAGGTCTGAACGAGACTGATCAACTAGGTTTTTTTTATATATTATTTTATCTAAACTACGCTAGTATTATATTATATGTGTCTAAACTAATATTATAAAACTGAAGATTTTGGTTGTTTGAACGCGCGAATCTTAGGAACTACTGGTTCGAATAGAAACATTATTCACTCAGTGAAGATTTCATTTTTATTTTAAAAATAATATGAATGCATTCAAGGATTGTTAAATGATCTGAACGGGAAAACGAACCCGCTAAAGGCGCGGACCCACCGCAGCGCACGGAGAGGCTACGCAAGTGTGTTAAGCTTCGTTTTGCAAGAAAATGTATGTGATTGTGTCCAATGCAGCCCACCGACACACAACGCATCAATTGATTTAATTGGTACACGCGTGGCTTGCTCGTAAATGGTGTTCACGTAGCTCAGCGCAAATAACACCATGCACGCTGTACATGCGGTACACGCTATACACGAATATTAACCCACGACTTTGTCGAAACGGTATCGGAGCACAGTTTTAAGATACGCCTTGTAGAAACGTGGTCAAAACGTCAAACAAATGAGTCCACTCAGTTAAAATGCGCTGCGGTGGGTTTGCGCCTTTAATGTGAAAAAAACGTAGTTTTACTGTACCAATGGGAACATGCGATATTTCTATTTTTACTTTCATTTTAAGGAACTCCGTCTAGAATAGACCGCCACATAAATAAAAAATGAAAACGCAATTTAGATATTGCTAAAATTGCGTTTTTAAACCGACAGTTTCAATTTTCGCGCCAAAACGGACGATGACGTCACTCATGTCTGTCACTGGTCAAGAACTGTCATAATTCAAAGTCATAGAGCTTCCAGAACTTACTTATTTTCTCAGTAACAAAATGTGTGGAATAGAATAGTGTTAGTATGTAGATACTTTGAACATTCGCTTACCTGCTAGTTTGAGTTGAAACGACCGCCCGTTTGTAAGTATCATCATCAGATGCTAGCTATAAAACGACTAGATCATTTTCACGATTTTTACAAAAACATATTCTTAAATAATTAGTAATTTAGTAAAAATTTAAAGACCAATTAGTCATTGTAATAGTGTAAGATCTGATCGCTATCTCCACTTAGAATTAAGACTTTTTTCTCAAGTATCTTTTGGACATAGTTTATTTACTAAGTAGAAAAAGAAAACTACAAAAACACCTCCTATAGACTTAAAAAATATGTCATACCTACATACATCACTAGAAAAAAAAATGCCCAAATGATGGAGCTAGCAGATACTTAATATGCGTACCTATGTTGAAATTACACTGCACTACTCTATTAAAATATTTTGATACTACGAAATAAACGTCTGGGATCCCTGGGATCTTGGACTATAAACTAACACGAGTGACGTCACCAAACGCTGATTGGTGTATTAAAACACGTTCCGTTTCACGTTACTTTAAATTTGTAAATTATTGTTAAAAATCAATATTAATTGGAATAAAAACGTTGCACTAGCTCTTCTCTTATGCTTTTTTACAAATTAGTCACAAAATATTGATAAATATTAAATCTGCATCTTCCCTATTGAAAGGCTCCATTTTATATTATGTACATTTATTTCTTCTGAACAACATAGCATCTACAATCAAGAGAACACCATGAAATTAAACATTTAAACAGGTTATTCTTTTTTCACTAAGTAGTTCTTCGATAAAATAATAAGTCCTCCTATTGAAATCGTCGACTCTCAACAACCTAAAAACACAAACCGAACTTCAAAACAACGAGCAATCACTTGGTGTGCTCATTTCAATCTATTGATTCAACACATTCATAGACAGCGAGATAAAACTTCCAACGCTATCGCATCTTCGATTCCGCCGACTGCACAGCCTCTGCATCGATTTTATTTCCTGTACCTACTTCACTTATAGGTAACAGTCGCACTAGGGCATAGTGCGAGTTTTTATACGTGTCTACTCAATCGTATAGATATACGGTGTTAGACCCATATAGGGATATCTGAGGGCCTAGCATAAATATTTTTAACGCATAGTAATGTAACGTAAATTTTACCGTAGTGGATTCGCACATAATACTTATTTGAATTATTTACTTTATTCATATTTTTGAATTATGTAAATTGTGTTTGTCCCATAGAATTAAACCAAAATACTATAGGGTTGTAGTTTTTCATATTTAAAATTAACTTGCGTTAACGTTATACCTACGTCGTTATTCCTTTACTAAATTACCTTTTTTCTATTGTAAATAGTGCGCAGTTACTCTATCACTCAGTAACGCAAGAGTTTCATATCGACGTCTAGTGTAAAATAAGTTACTTTTCAAGAAAACACTGTGTGTTGTAATTAATAAAAAAATATAAAAGTCGACGAACAAAAACGTCGACTTTTATGCTTTTTTATTAATTAACATGGTTTAATCCGCAAATTTAACACTAAATTATACAGTTACAGCAGAATAGACTCGAAAACGTTCGTTGCAAGTTATATTCACGCCAAACTGACAGATGCAAGTATTTAAGTGGTTCTCATTTACTGTCATAGATGGCGCTACGAGTATCAAATGAACAAATTAGTCTGACCAGGATGAGCGTTGCGAGGTTTTCTTTCTAGAAATGCAATAAAATAAATTTGACCAAAAATGCATTCCCGAGGTTTTCACTCTAAGGCGATGATATATTGACTAGCTCTTTCTCTCTTTCTTTCCGTTCCTTTATGTATTTCGGGAAATCCTCTTTTAGTGCTCCCCTACACTCTCCAAGGAACCTTTTTATTTTATCTGTCATATTCAGCTTCCTACAAACAGTAGTTTCAGCTGTGCGTTGTCTGTCAGTCACTTCAGTAATGGAAGAATTTTATATATTAGGATGATCATGTGGGTGTTTCTTCACATCTCTACTTTTTAAGTCAAGCTATGGTGTCCCACTGCTGGACAAAGGTCTCACCATAGAAAGTGCCAAGAACTGTAATAGGGAATATGCATGCGATTTTTTTATTTGCAAAATTAAATACTTATTAGCTCTAGTAAACCATCGTGATTTCGTGAAATTATTTTTTAAATACCTTCATCAGCGATGAAGTTATAAAGCTTCAAAGATTACAACTAGAAAGAGAAGTCCGATGTAAACTTTGACGTCAACGTCTATGACGCCTATACAGCTGCCATAGAAAACAGCGTTTTCGCGAGAGGGACAGATATATTTGTTTAAAATAATTATATCTCCTGCGTTTTTCGAGTAATTTTGATTCTATTTTCACTGTTAGTATTTTGGTTTTTTGTTTGTTTCTGTTTTTGTATATTTTTTTAGATTAACTTCATAGATGATAAATATGTTTTTCATGCATATTCCCTATTAGGCGGGAGTCACGTGCAGATCCTCTTTTTGCCACCAATATCTGTCGTACGAATGCAGGACAGCGGGCGCCTCTGCACAGATTGGTCAAAACATATAATAAGTACCTACTAAAAGTATATTTGCCTCAACTCGTTCTGGTTTCTCAAGGGAGTCAAGATCCATTTTGCACAATGAGCCAATTTCAACTAACATTTAGGTTTAGCTGTTACGAGTTTGTGTATTAATTGGTTGATAAATATAATTAAATATTAGATAAAAAAAAATTAGAGATATGTAACAAACCATCCACCACAATAATTATGTATCACTGTACATTTTGTAATACGTGAAAACGCAGTTGACTGTACATTAATATATTTATTAAGTTTATATAATTAGGTTAAGATAAAATGTATGTTGTTTGTTTTCCTTTCCGACTAATTCGTCAGGAACGCCTCCATATCTTCACGCCATCGTTTCTTAGGTCTTCCTTGGCGATGACGCCCACTGCGTAACGGCTCTGGCCTAATAGGGAACATGCAATATTTCCATTTTTGCTTTAATTTTAAAGAACTCCATCTAGAATAGACCACCACATAAATAAGAAATGAAAACGCTTTAATTTATTGCCAAAATTGCGTTTTGAAACCGACAGTTTAAAGGTTCGCGCGAAAACGGACGATGACGTCACTCGTGTCTATCACTGGTCAAGAACTGTCTCAACTCAAAGACATAAGGTTGCCTTTTCGTTGGCATAACAGCAGATACGTCACTAAACGCTGATTGTTGTTTTTAAATACGTTCCGTTTCACGTTACTTTAATTCATTATTATTGTTAAAAATCGATATTAACCAAAATAAAAACGTTGCAATGGCCTTTGTTTTATACTTTTTTATAATTTTACTGACAAAATTCTCATAAATTCTGTATTTGCATCTTCCCTATTGTATCTACTAATACATAGTAATACCATCCCATCACTTCCCGTGGGTGTCGTAAGAGGCGACTAAGGGACTCGCCAGAGAATGGGCAGCAGCGTTCTCTGTAAAACTCAACAAAATGCATTGAATATTTTCTTTATAAGTACTTATACAATTTGACATGACTGTTAAGTATTATAATTATTTTTATTATGAATGGGGACTGTGTGGATTAATTTTCTATTTCGAGTAATTTTAATGTTTGTCTGGCAGTTTGAGTGCTTTGTACGGCCTACACAAATGTCCTTTCTTTGGTATTGTTCGTCGAGTTGTTGAGCTCCTAAGTGGACCTGAGTTGAGCTACACGACTACTGACAAATTCTTGCACTGACTGGACAGGTTTCATTCAAATCTGTGTGGTTCTTTCTTCTAAAGACCATTTCAGACACTTATCTGCATGGTTCTTAAAAAATGATGTATTGAAGTGTGAGGACTATGTAGGTCCTTATTTTTAAGGATAACTTTCATGACAGTCTGGCAGTTTGAGTATACTATGCGGCCTGACCTGCGGGTTGAGCTCCTCAAAGTTCTGAGTTGAGCTGCACGATAACTGACAAATGCATGCACTGTCTGGACAGGCCCACTCAAACTTGCGTGGTGCTTTCCTCAAAAGGCCACCTCAGACATTAACCTACATGTATGGACTTCAAAAGGGAATATGATCTCTAAATTTGTTTCGATGTTTCTTCTCAGGGTAGTCAGCTAGGAAATGCCGGCCTCATCTAGAGTAATATGTCAAAAAAAAATGACGTGTAAAAGAGTTACTTGTAACCTATTTACAAAATAAATATAATTTATCATTGCGATCGCCAAACCGCCGCACAAGCGAGGTGATTATGGCAAACTGTTTTGGGGAGACCTATGTCTAGCAGTGGACGTCTTCCGGCTGTTATGATGATTCTCATCTCAGCTAGTATGAAACAAAGTGCCGATCTGACTGTTTCTCTGCTTACTTATAAACCACGCAACGGATTTGGTACGGGTGGATCAAATCCTACAACCAAGGCCGTTGCCGCTACAGACGATCGGGTCGGACACTTGCTTCACGTACGTCTTCAAGTGCACATGGCTGTCATGTCGTTAAACCGACAAAACCGGCCAAGTGCGAGTCGGACAACCATAAGAAGGGTTTCTTACCATAACCTTAATTTTTATTATTTTGTTGTTATAGCGGCTACAGAAATACAAATTCTGTGTCGTTGGACCCCAAAACCGGCCAAATGCGAGTCAGACTCGCACACGAAAGGTTCCGTACCATCGTACTTTTTTTTTATTTGTTGTTATAGCGGCAACAGAAATATACAGTCCGGCGGCTATTATAATAAAGAGAAAAAGAGCGTTAAACAACGAAGGTTTGTGGATATACATAGTTTGCACTCGTGCAAAGCGAGGGTGGAACGGGCGGGTCGCCAGTGGGTAAATATGTAATCCCGACTGAGACCAGTCTCAATTGGGGCGAGGTAAACGCCCCGACTCCGAAACAAATGCAATCTATGTGTCTATCTGTGTTTCATAAACGAAGAAAATAAAAGCACTGACCGTGTCAACTGAGCTTACATTGTTTGTCTATCAACATTGTTCTAAATTGAGGATAACATTATGCTAAAGGGGTGAAAAACAACCGTCAGGTTTTCCGCTTCACGTCTCCGAAAACAACCGTTTAGCTGGCAGAGGGGACGGACACTTGGGTCTAACAAAAATAAGCACTTTAAAGCTTAATATGTCGGAAACGGATCCTTGGATCATAACATGGTTTTCGCACACCCACAATTTTTTTTTTTTTTTTTTTAAACTATTCCCCACACTAGGAATTTTTCCTGTATCGTGGGTGCGTTCACAAACATACAAACTCACATACACAAACAGCCAGACCCGAAACAACTATCTGTAGGCCATACAAATGTTTGTTCCGTGCGGGAATCGAACCTATTTTTAAAATATTTTTAAACGACCTGTTCAACGACATCCCACACCACAGGATAGACGATAAAAAATCACCGCCACTTTATGTGTAGGTAAGATTTTATTTTACCACTTTTACGGTGTGATTATTAAAAAAATAAAAATAAATTATTAAAATAATAATTAATAATATACATATTATGTCTGAAATAAAGATATTTTTTTATTTTTTTTTATTTATAATATAATTAATTAATAAATATAAATAATAATATTAATTATTAATTACAAAAATATATTAAATTATTAAAATAATTTAATATATATTTTTTTATGCATATCTACCCATACCAAATTCTAACTTTCTAGTGCTTTCTAGTGTATGGTAGTTGACTAGTTTTGTGTTTTTTGTATTGTTTTGTAATGTTTTGTTTTGTGTCTTTATCTATGTCTAAGTCAGTGTTTATTATACTAACATAGTTTAAGCGATTACTAACAAACCTTGTGGGATATTAATTGTCCTGTTTTAAATATCAATAAACAAATACAATAAATAAGCGACTCTGACCTAAACCGCGGACAGACAGACAGACGTAGATGGCGAAACTATAAGGGTTCCTTGTTGACTACGGAACCCTAAAAAGGAAAACATTATGAAAAACCCCGACATAGGTATTCACTTGAAACTTCCAATATGTGAGCAGGGGTACCTAGTCAATATTTGTGCTTTATTGTGCCTTCCCCTGCAGTGGTGAAGTAACTGGCTGATATTTTACGGGCGGATTTAGTGTTTTTCTCGTGGAGGTGATTCACAACAATAACAGTTTGAGTAGGTAGGTACCTATTGTTGTTCGAAAGAGTCACCGCGGCTCTGGAACGTAAAGGGCATTAGGACGAACACGGATGGGTTTTCATTCAGTCTTATTTATTTATTTGTTTTTGTGTGTTTTTGTTTGTTTGTGTTTGTTTATGTGTAGTCTTCTTCTTATCGTGTGGGCAGTAAGGCCTAACGTCCCACACACCCTAGTGTCAGCGTTTGACATGGTTTGTTTGACGACCGCCATTTGGCGGCCGGGACCACCGGTTAATACGTGCCTTCTGAAGCACGGAATCATCTTTTTATCAGATAATAAGGTGACTCAAGCCTGCAATGTCCTAGCCAAACTGGAAACAACTTAACAAAGTTTGCTTCCCGTGAGAGTCGAACCAACGACCACCGGGTCACAAGGCAAATGACTAAACCACTCGACCACGGACCACTCCCTTCCGCTTCACGCAGAATGGAAGGAGTCATTTGATGATATCCAATCCTTAAAAAAAGGTACCTATTCGCTTAGGTATCTTTGCCCTAACTATATCATTTGCATATTTTAAGCGTCCATTGATTGAGATTGAGAGGAGCTCGTGGCTAGATAATAACAGCCGCACGGGTCGATCTTCAACGTTAAGCAACGCTTGCCAAGGTTAGTCTGTGAATGGGTGACCATCTTAACATAACGAGTTTCCTCCGTGCCTCGGAAAGAACGTTAAGCCATTTATTTATTTATTTATTAATACTTCATGCACACAAATGTACAGAGGCTGAATTTAGCTGAATACCAGTATTTTACGCAAAGCGGCTGCCTACCGGACCTCCACAACCTATTAACAGGGCAACACGGTACTTCTTAGCAAGATTGGAGTCAGATTTACTGGCTTCTGACAATCCGTAACGACTGCCAAAGATCTTCAATTGACAGCTTCGAGGCACGGAGGAAACTCAGTTTGTTAAGATAGTCACCCATCATAGACTTCGTGTTTGTGCTGTTGATAGTTAGTCAAGACATACGATTTTATATGTATATATTGTGCTTAACTCCGAACTATTCTCGTATCTTTACAGTGGGCGCACTGGGCACACCATCTTCTCCCATCCCATCCACCAGTAAGGGAGTCTTAGAAGAGGCAGCATCAGCAGACCTGTCAATACTGAACATTGACAGCGAAGATGACGTGAGTACCCATTGTTAACAAAAGTTCTCTCCCACGTTTTCCCATCACCTAGTGCAGTCGGTCCCACGAAGGAATATTCTGTCCATCGCTCACTCAGCTCCAAGTTCACCGCCCACAGGCTCCTTCTTATCCTGCCAAGGTTGCGGAAATTGTTCGAATGTGTCACCGCGGCCCTGGAACGCGGCGGGCACTAGGAGGAACACGGATGGGTTTTAGTCAGTAAGAGTTTGACACTCCCGTCTGCTCCGCCCAGAGCGGGTGGAGTCATTTGATGATAACCCATCCTTAAAAAAACAAAGAAAAATAAGGCTTCTCCTTACGGTGGCCGAAAATAGCTAAGCGCCCTTCGAAGTTTGACTGTTCTTCTGGTGGAGTTAGAAGCGTGATCTCAGCCACCTCCTTTGCATAGGTACATCACCTCCTCGCAAAAAGAGGCAACGGCATCCCACGTTCTACCTACAGTCGGGAGCGAGGGATCATACTCACCAAACTCCGCAACGCACAGCACTGCCCCAATTTGAGCTATACTCTAGGAAATGCAGCGCCGTGTCCTCAGATCAGTCAAAGCAGTAATGAACATTTCGTTAATCTACTTTTCCTCATTGCAGGACACAATATCACAGCAAAACATTGTTACCAGACGCGTCAGTGACACCAGCGGGCTAGAAGAAACAGTAAGTTTTTAATTCATATACGAGTATTATCATCATCTTCCTGCCATCCATCATCATCGTCACCATCGTCATTATCATTATCGTCATGTTTCCATGTTACCTACTTGGGGTCGGCACAACACGTCTTTTTCATCCATTCTGTTGGGGCCTCTTTCATGTTGGGGTCGGTTTTCAGTCTGAACGAATTCAGCTGAAAACCTGGACTACCATTTAACAAGGAGCATCTGCTCCTCTGGCATCCACAACCCTTTAACTGGATACTAAAAACATAATTAGTAATCTAACCTAGTGACGTAACATACTCAAAAACACACCCATCACACACACTTCTCATCACACACATAATTTTTGTATTTTATTTTTCTTTTTCCTATTTTTTTTTTTGTAAATCATTGTAGTTGTTGCAGTAAATGCTGTCTTTAAGCTTCCTCACTCTGATCTATGGATGAACCTCGATCTCTGTCATACAGGTTAATGTATTGCAGGTACAACTGAAGTTTTAGAATTAAATTGTTTTGTATTGTATAGCTTGGAAAAACTGTTTACAGTCAGGTTTCCGATCTTTTGACAAGGTCCAACGACTGTCAAAGATCTACGTATCACAGGGACCAACTTACCGTGCTTTCCGAAGCACTCTAGAGATTCATGACTACTAAGACATTTGTTTTTTCTTCTTCTCTATAAATCTAATTCAAGGGTTGTCTGTAAAACATCCCAATTAGTGATAAGACCGTTTGGTGAGACACGCTTCAATCGCGCTGGCGGGACTGAACGAGCGCTCTCTGTTAATAGTATGTAGTGTCAATGATAGGGACGCAAAGAATGTGAAGTCTGGTTGGTGGCTTTGTCGCTCGCGAGACCGCCATGCACCACCAGCCGGAAGTTGCCCGCCTTAAAGCACTGCTACGCTTGCTTTCGCATTGTTTTCATGTACTTACCACTGTTCTCTTGATTCATTGCAAATATCCATGTTCTTTTGCATTACATGTTATATGGAGCGTATTTATCTCTAAAAGACTTCGCAATCATTGGCAGCGCGACTGAAGCGAGAGTCTCAACACTGCAGACGGGTAGTTATACACCCAAATTGCTCGAAAATATGCATGATGATTTTTTTATTGCGCAAAGTATGTAACTGGCATACTTTTGTGGCAGAAACAGGCACATAAATTGCTGCCACATTAGATCAGAAAATGACAATATTTTAAGTTGTAATAGTGTGCGATAAAGAGTACCTGAGCCTGCAGTCTCGACATAGATAACGATCGCGTAGTGACCGAATTGGATCGTTAAGTCCTAAGGCCACCCGTACATAGTAGGAACGTGATCCACGGATCATACCATACCATTGATTTTGACCGTGGAATACGTTCGAGATTGACTGTGTACGGGTGACTTTAACTAATTCGGTCGCTAGGCGGTCGGTAGGTTCTCACCTTCCGCCTGACACTGGTACTCACCGGACACGGTTGTTTCGGGAGATACCTGTTTCGGCGGGAGGACGCGCCCGGGTGTCAACACTGTGAGGGTCGATCGGAGGACACGGTGGAGCATACAGTGGAGGTCTGCCCTGCTAGGGTGGTGCACCGCCGGGTCGATCAGTGGCGGCGACCTCTCCCGACCGGCCTTGGTTCAATCTATGGTCCGGAGCGAGGAAGCATGGGAAGCGGTCACTTCCTTCTGCGAAGCAGTAATGCTAGCAAAGGAGGAGGCCGAACATGTGAGAGAGAGGGAAACCTCACGTCCCAGTCGCCGCAACAGAAGGAGACGCCCCAGGCGTCGGGAGTTGCAGGACTATTCCCGGCCGCCGTAGGCGCGGGCCTACGGACGTCGAACAGTGGGTGGCTCGCCGTCTGATCAGAACTAGGCCCGGGTCGGCGACGTACTGCGATCCCAGCGCGCCTCGAAGAGATGTCAGCGTCGAAGACGGGGCCCGCTACGACAGGTGCCTGCTGGGGCTGCGGAATCTGTTCGAAAGGGGTACCGTAGCCTTGGAACGCAAAGGGCACCAGGAGGAACACGGATAGGTGTTAGTCAGTAAGAGTCTGACACTTCCACTTGCTTCACCCAGAGCGGGAAGAGTTATTTGATGATTTCCCATCCTTAAAATAAAAAAGGCGGTCGGTAGGCATGCCGAGACTTTCCGCTCTGGTCTAGCTAGCTAACCAACACACTACCTCTTTCAGATAAACTACCAACCCCTAAAGAACCAAACCACAGACGCAACCTCCATGTCAACCCTGAACTCCGACCCAGATAACCAGGACCAAACCCTCATAGACGACGGAGACGGAGCGTCGACCTCCTGCGACGTCCTCTCCTTACAGTTCGACGAGACGTCCATAGCAGCGAGTGAGGACCTGTCGGTGTACTGTGGGACGCTGAAGAAGACGAAGAAGATCAGGAGTAAGGAGGAGAAGCAGTTGAGGGATCTGGATATGTGGCAAGCTAGTAATGTTGAGGTTATGAAGGTTAGTAGGTTCATTTGAAATCATCATTTTTGGGTCAAAGTTGCCTAGTTTTTAACCGACTTCAAAAAAAGGAGGAGGTTCTCAATTCGGCATGTTTTTTTTTCTACTTAATCAATCAAAGTACTCGTATGTAGGTACGATACTTTTGATAAAAAAAAAACACTTTTAATTTTTTGTCTGTCTGTCTGTCAGTCAGTCGGTGTGTCTGTATGTTTGTCCTGCCTAATCTCCGTAACAGCTGGGCCTATTTCGATGGATCTTTAAATGGCCGATAACGAATAGCATAGGCTCCTTTTATTTTTTAAGGTACCGTGCAAAAATAATAAAACACTTTTCACACGGGTAAAGCTGCGTGCATAACTTCCAAAATCTCGTGTACCATATTGTGTAGTTTATAATAAGTTAATGTCAGTATGTTTTTTATTAGAATCTTCTAAGCAGAAGCGGAACTCTAGACGACCAAATAAAATGGGAAGCTATCGCCACAGCCCGGGGCCTTTGCACCCTCAAAGACAGCTGTACCTGCGACGACTGTGTGAGGGCGAAGTACCTCGCAGGGGTCACAGACGGCGACGGAGGCCTGGGCGCTGCGCCCCTCTTCAATGCCATCAGTGTTGGTTGCATCGTTCAATAAAAAGAAAGTATTAAAAAAGCCTGATTTAAAAAAAAAAGAACTGGATTATTTGTGGCCAGTAATTTGCGAGGACAATGTGTGTTTTTTAAGGTTGGTAGCATTGATAAAGATGTGTGATTTTGTATTTTTTAGCGCAAGCAACTCGGCAGTGTTGCTTTTTAGAACTCTGCAGTTTCACTTAATTTATTTAAATTCATAAAATATGTTTGAATTATAATATTTTTTTAAATGTTTTTTGAAAAAATCTCATTTGTAATTTATGTTGAAGAAACTATTGCACTATTTTTCAGTAATTCTGCATTATAAAAATTATAAGTGTCAACGGAAATAAGGTGAAGTGAATTTCTGCAGAGTTTTAAAACAGTAAATAGGGTAAGCTGGGCTAGGCAGTGTGAGACTACCTAGCATGTGTGTTTACCTACTACGTAAAATTAGCCTTATTTCAATCTCTGCATCACTTGTCTTACATCTGACTGTATACAAACAAACACAAAGTGTTGTTATTTGTACAAGCAATATACTGAACCGTGTTTTTGTGCATTTTATTATGAACCAAAATCTAGCAAATTTTACTATGAACTAAAATACATTTTTATTTGTCTATAACTTATTTTTAGTTATTTTTAAAGAATCATTGATTTGACCAGTAATATTCCACGGGAACTCAAATCGAAATATTATTTATAGACTAGGAAAAAATTTAAAGATTACGATTTTTATAATAAAATGAGCAAGGACGCCGTTTGCAAAGCTTGTGTGTGAAATCTCTTTTATTCCCACAGCAAACCAATCTGTATCTTATACCTATACCTAAATATATTAAATATTGACATTTTATTAGTCTGATATATACTTAATTATATACAGAAGGCTTGCCTTCTATGTAGCTTGTGATAAATCAATGTTTAGTCAATTTAGTTATGTGTTATTAAATATATTAAAATGTAATATGTAAGAATAATATCGGTGCAGAAAAATTCAATTTTACCTTTTGTTTATTGTGAGATGTTCAGATGACCTGAAAGCTGATTGTTGTACTTAAAAATAATTTATATTCAAGTCGCAACATCTTCTCGGTGACATTACACTGGTTTAAATTTTTTTTTTTTTTTTTTTTTTACTATTGATAGGCACGCGTTTGACCTCTATCTCACCTGATGGTAAGCGAGGATGTGGTCGAAGATGGAGCACGCTTGCCTAGAAATAACCTATTCACTCTTGATTTAAAGACTCCCAGGTTGTAGCTATCAGGAAACACAGACTCCGGCAGGGAATTCCACTCCTTAGCTGTACGCACTATGAATGTGTTCCCAAAACGTTTTGTGCGTATGGGTGGGATGTCCACCATGTACCGGTGGCGCATCGCCGTTCGTCTTGTGGTCCGATGATGGAACGGGCTTGGCGGAATTAAATTATGCAATTCCGTCGCACATTCCCCAAAATGCAACCGGTAAAAAACCGACAGGCTAGCAACTCGTCGTCGATGTTCAAGACTTTGGAGCTTCGACGCGACGAGCCTCTCATTGCCGATGATCCTCTTGGCTCGTCTCTCAATTGACTCAAGGGCATCAAGCTGGTATCTGGCAGAATTATGAATATTAAATGGCTAAATTATAATATTTATAACAGCATAAACGAATACTTTGAACATTAAGTTATGTTAATCTAACTTTGAACCTAGGTTGAGCGATTGGCTGCTGCGCTGCGTGTCGCGGGTTCGTTTCCCGCACGGAACAAATATTCGTAAGGCCTACAGGTAGTTGTTCCGGGTGTGGCTGTTTGTGTATGTGACTTTGTATGTTTGTAAACGCTCCCACGATACAGAAGAAATTCCTAGTGTGGGGGGAAAAGTTTAAAAAAAAAAAATTTTTGTATGATTTAGTCTGGTGGATGCGCCAGGGTAGCCCGCAAAATTCAAACCTGTACAATCTCTTTTTTAACTCATGTAACATCTATAAACATCATGTTTTATAGAAATAATTAAATCAATGACAAAAACTTATTAAAATGCTAAGAAATTACATGTTTTTGATAGTTTGCCAATGCGATACGAATGCAAACATATTTTAAAAGTACCAGCCCTTCTGGGACTTTGGGAGGTAATTCTCGAATTCCTATGAAAAGTTCGCATTCAAATCTCAATCTGTCCATATAAATTTTGGAAAATATTGTCATTTTGACCAAGTTTATGACATTACTCGTCGCCGAGACGAATTTGTGACTTGATTTTGAACGTTTTTTAAGTACGAAAGTTTTATAGGGCTTTTGACAACATTGAAAATGTTAGGTATAATTACGTAATTCAACGTTATTTTTACACGACACCTAGATACCTTAACTATCAATTTAAATGATCCTTTATTACTTCATCTCTTTGAAGAGTTTCATATCAAAGAAACTCAATTTGGAATACAATAGAGCACTATATTATTTATTTACTCATAACTGGAAACGACGGAGTGTTTATGATTTGATCAATTTATTAAATGTTAAAGATTACTTTACTGTACGTTATTGTTGAATATATGTAGATAGTCTGTGTTAGCCTAGACTCATAATAGGTACAACTAGAGGTAGAATCAAACCTGATGCTGGCACTTCATTCGTCAAAATATTCGCCTTACTAGTGCAAAACAAAGTATACCTTGCAAGTTTCGAAATAAGGTTAGTTTTGTTTGCATGAATGGCGCGAATAATTTTGACAGAAAGGCTAAGTGAAGAACTAGCATAATGGCCACTCGAAAGACTCGGCGAGTCGCTGCGCAGTAGCAAGTTCACACAGAGGGGGTGAGGGGTGAGGTACTGCGCAGTGAAAAGCGAAGCCAACTTAAGGTGGATGCGCCAGGGTAGCCCGCGAAATTTAAATTTTCTTACGTTTTTTGTAATTTGCAAGTCAGTATTAGGTTGTATGTTGATTAAAGTATGATTCGCGGACGAAAGAATTACGTATTTTTAGAATTATAACCATTTAAGTCAGCAATAAAAGTCCATAGGGCCGGGTAACCCAATACTAACTTCCAAATTGCAAAAAACGTAAGAAAATTTGAATTTCGCGGGCTACCCTGGTGCAACCACCTTAACACACTTCACTAATTTTGATTCGACATAATTTAACTACTGTTCTGTGGTATTCATATAGGTATAAAACTGCCGTAATTTTCAAAGAATCAATAGCTAAGTAAAATTTTTACTATTTTTGTACTAAATAGAATTGGATTTTTAGTTTTAAGATCAGCTTATATCTTGATGTTATATTTGAATTATCGTGTAAAGTTTGTAATTGCAAACGTGTGTCGTCAGTCAGTGTCAGTATAGGCTGCATTAGTTGTTAATATTAAGATATGATTTAGATTGTGGCTGTAGACTGCAGACTCAGAATTTAGCTGCAAAGTCGAAACTGCAGACCTCAAAGTCTGCAGTCAGAACTCTGCAGTCTGCAGACCTCAAAAGTCAGCAGTCAGAACTCGGCAGTCTGCAGTCTGCATTGACCATCAGAATCATAGCCTTTTTGAATTTTCCGATATTTGATATTATAATGATAATATTATTAAAATCACGTGAATTATTCTCGATCTTCAAGCGATTAGACAAAATGGCCTCTGTATTATTCCGTGTAAGACTGAAGTATACTCACTTATAGTGTATTTAAATAGGAATATGGGAGGTGTGAGAGTGAAACAAAACATATTAAATGGAAAACCACTGTTGCATGACTACTTTACAGTGGAAGCAGTATTAATGTGACTGGCTTTACGAAACATGCAAGAAATATGGGCCATTTTTGACTGCAATGTGATTTAAGACCTTTTATTATAACATCTGCCCACAAGTGTATACCTATAAGTACTGTGTTCTAGATATAGTTAGTAGTAAGTAGTGCTATGTTCAAAACAAATCGTTTTGGGAACTATTAGCTATCTACGATTGTCACGAATCACTGTAACAACTTTGTCTTTGATATCTAACGGATAATTGCAAAATATTGCATCGGTGTAAAAACCATCTACTATTTATCACATTGTAGACTGTATTTCGAGAGAAAATTAAGTAATTTTATCGCTCTAGTTTAGTATTATCAATTATGTGGGCAAATGCTATAAAAATAAGGTTGAAAATACATATTCCTGCTGGCGGGAATCAAAGCTACACGTAGTTTTTTTCAATACAGTTTTTGCTCTTCACAAGGTTCACCTACGGGTTAGGTTTTCTTAGAAAGTAGATATAATATTATTATGTGTGTTATAGAACTAATATTGTAGGTTTTTCATGAATGTATAGTATACCTGAGTATTACAGAACCTGAACGGTTACTTATTATTACCTAAGTAATAAAAACTGATTAGGTTACTTTTAGGCAAGCGTGCTCCATCTTCGACCACATCATCGCTTACCATCAGGTGAGATAGTGGTCAAACGCGTGCCTAGCAATAGTAAAAAAAAAAAATTAGGTGTGCCTAGAACGTGAACTGTCATAAATAAATTAAAAGTATGGTGAAAAAGCAAAGCGCAACTGTGCAATAGTGTTAGCCATAGACTGAAGGCTGGTTTTCTGTTACGCTGACGTCAGGGTCGGCGCAGATGGGTCAATATGTATGTAGTTATTTTCAGTTATTGCATCCCTGTAGACGGCAGATGCAATCTAAATTCAAACAAAATTCGCAGATGGAAATCAAGCTCCACGAAGGTCTTGAATGGGACATTGGATTATATCCGTGTGGAACATGCTTTAGAAGTTCATACATTTCGGCTGTCAGCGCGGACGATCAGCGTGCGGTCAGCGCGACTCTAAAACCAGGCTACTACGATGTGTCTATGGTAGGCGCCAGATAAACTTGTCAAGTCATCACGATGCGGTTGTAAGACAAAGATGGAGCTATACAAAACGAATAACACGTCTCTCTCATCACTCTGATGATATAATAACTGTTTCGAAATCACCAAAATACATAAGCACAGCTTTATTGGTAGCTCAGCAAGCGATTGATTGCGCATGGTGACCCAATGTTTAAAAACAACGTATATAGGCTTATAAAAATATGTAAACCCCGCCTTATCCTGAGTATTAGCAATTGGTGATAAATGTATTACGGTGTTAAAATAATATTTTTTATTATAAGTTATGAATTACTGGTAAAATTGAATTACCGATAACCCTAAACCTTCAACTGAAAAATATAGATTTTTGTAGCAATAACAAAATACAACAGGCCATATGTCAGTGGTTACACCTTTAGGTGCTAATCTCAGGAACTGCTGGTCCGATTTGAAAAATTGTTTCAGTGTTAGATAGCCCATTTATCGAGAAAGGCTATAGGCTATATATCATCACGCTAAGACCGATAGGAGCGAAGCAGTAATTAAATTTGTGACGCAAACGAAGTTGCGCGGGTCAACTAGTCCTTAAATAAAAAGGTGCTGTTACCATAGGCATGTGGTCTGCGGTACAAGAGATATGCTTTTAACATTTCTGTTTTCTGATAACTACGACCTTACAAGTCTTTAGGTCAAGAGTTAATACGAGTAGGTATTGCCTCTAGGCAAGCGTGCTGTTTCGTCGATCACATGTTTCCCTTCAGGTGAGCTTGTGATCAAACGCAAGCCCCATTTCTTTTCAAAAATCTTACTTTTTACTTTAACTCTTTAGCTTCCTCGTCTGAAAGCTGCATGAAAAAAGAAATAACAATTTTTGGAGTGAATGTGTAAAACAAAATATTATTAAGAAATGTATTTTTACATGTACCAACACTTTGTAGATTATCAACGATTTCTGAATAATATTGTGTATGTCTCATTTAATAGCGGACGCTTTTAAAGAAAACGATTAGTTAGATACTGGAGCTACTAGTAAATGTTGTAATTTGGCAGTCCACTCGGTTTCTATGAGGTCTATCGTGATTCAAGTTCCAAAGACAGGCCGTCTTAAGCATTGGACTCCTAGAAGCAAGGAAACTAAATAGGTAATGTCAAGTTTTTTGATCTGAAGGTAACTCAACCAATTGTCAAAAATCCTTAATTATTATATAATTATAATATTACGAATGCGAAAGTAACTCTGTCTGTCTGTTGCGCTTCCACGCCAAAAGTACTGAACCGATTTTAAAACGTAGCCATGTCCTGAGGCATAGGCTTAGGCCTGGGCATAGGCTTTTCATACCGGGAATATGTTCCCTGGGGACCACGCGGGCGAAGCCGCTGGCAGAAGCTAAGTACAATGTGGTTTTAAAGGAAATATGGATAGATTGTGTGAGAAACGATGTGAAAGACAAAGGACTTAGTGATAGTTTGACGGCAGATAGGGCAAAGTGTAAGAAAAATCGTGTTGCGCCGACCTCAATTAACATGGGATTAGGGCAGGAAGATGATGAGCTGATGTTGACTTATGTATTTGACAAGTATTCAAGCTAGATTTTTTTTTAGAAAAAACGGATATTTACGAAATGTTACGTGCCCACAGATTTAACCATTGGTTAAAAATTTTGGGCTCCAAAATTTCGCTAATCATCAATATGTAGCTTGACCAATTGACAAATAAATAACTATTACTTAGAACAATTAGTTAATAAGTAACAATTGACCGAAAACGCAATTTAAGGAAATTTACCCACAATTTTAATCATTGGTTGAGTTAACTACCGATCAAAAAACTTTGCGCTTGGTCATCATCTGTAAAAATATGTCAAAGCGTCCTTACAAATAAACAAAAACAATTAAATTTCACAATTACTCATTAATGTGAAGTATATATTATGAAATATATAGGTAGATATACGTACTAGTATAGTACGAGTATATATTATATACCTTATTAGGTATACTTTCATACTGAGTGTTTTGTAACGATTTGGCTCGATAGTCACCACTCACAGTTTGATACGTCTAAAGGTTTTTTGGAAATTATTAAAACGCACATTAAGTATATATTTGATATATAACTTACTTTATTTTTATTTCGAAAAAACAAACACTACTTATTAAAAAAGAGAGTCTCTAAAATCTGATTCTGAGTTTCTAACTGAAGGTCTAAATATTTTTTTTTTTAAGAGACCCGAAGTTTAAAATTAATTCATTGCTATGCCAATGGATCTTAAGTTTTAACCGACTTCTTGAAAAAGGAGGTGGTTCTATGTTCGGCTGTATGTATTTTTTTTACGTATGTTCACCGATTTCTCCGCCAGTAAATTGTGAACAGATTTAAAAAAAAATATTCGAAAGCCGCGAAGTTGCGACTTTGATAAAAACACAGAAACCGACTCTAAGTATATTTTGTAATCTTTAACCTCTCCGGTACCAAATGAGTGTTCTTTAAAAATAATAAAACTATCGAGCCACATCTGATTTTGTATTAAGTGTGAACTTATGATATAACTACTTACAAGCCTTTTAGTATGGTTCCTATACAATTTCTTACTGTCAATATGTGAAATGTTTCTACCTATATCTCTATAGCTGTGTTAGCTAATTTAATAGCGTGTGAAACTGTTAAAAAATAGCTTCAACTGTTTAACAATGTGGTCTTTACAGTTTAATATTACAGATTAATCAGTGTTTTATCAAACGGTTGTAGGCTGTTGTATTTTCACCAATGAACGCAGTTTTTTTTAGACAACACTATTTTTTTCACCCCTAGTTCCATTGTCAACCACTTTAATAACTCTGCAGATTTTATTTTTTTAAAAGATGATTGAAGAGCTTGTAATTTGCCCTCATATATTTGTATCAATACTAATCCCCACCTACCTATAAATTTTATTAATGCCACATCAAATATCTAATTAATTAAGATTTTTTTAGTCAATTTTTTCTGCAATTTTTGCCACATTAGTGGCGTCATCTCTTGGATATGAAACTGCAGAGACTCTGCAGTTTCACTTTCAAGCATGTAAAACTGTTCATAGATGAATACAAATTATTTACTTATGAAATACCTATATCTTAGCAGCAATGAAATGTATGTTTGCCGAAATAACGAGATTATACCTATTTTTTCGCATAAAACAGATCATTGTGTTGTAATTATATTATTGTGCTGTCAGATTTGATTTGTCTTTTATTACTCTTAACTTCCCCATTACTAAGTATTACCTATCAATAATAGAGTGAAAGTTATATTATTAGAGCTGGCTTTTACTTTGGGCAGAAATTACGCATTGCCATTCAACGTGGCAATGCCGCCAGTCTCTTGGGCACATTACCAGCTAACAGCGTTGAGGATGAATTTTTTGATGCTTTATTTTAGTTTGTTTTTAGTTTAGTGTATTTGTTAATTTTAGTTATTATGTAGAAAATAAATTATATTATTTATTTTAAACAACACCGATCCTTATCTATCTATACTCTATCTATATCTATAGGTACTAATATATAACGCTGAAGAGTTTGTTTGTTTGTTTACTTGAACGTGTTAATCTCAGGAACTACTGGTCCGATTTGAAAAATTCTTTCAGTGTTAGATAGCCCATTTATCGAGGAAGGCTATAGGCTATATATCATCACGCTAAGACCAATAGGAGCGGAGCAGTAATGAAAATTGTGACGCAGACGAAGTTGCGTGGGTCAACTAGTACCTTAGAATAAAAAAAATCCATTGAGGTACCTAATATGTACTGCGTTTTCCCCCCTTACAACTTGGGCGCTGTAGACTGTTTCATAGAAGCAAAGCAAGAAAATGTCTTCAGTCTAGCTCTACTCTCTAGCTGCTAGACTAGACGGAGGAAGGAAATCAAAATTCAAAGAGATAGGTATTTTATTTTATGGTTTTCTCTGTCTACGGCAGAACCTCTCTCTCTTTCTTGCGCTCCTTTACACGTACCACTTTTTCCAAAATGTACTTATTACGTATCTAAGTAAACGCAATACATTTCAATATTTTAAATTACCAATGAATAAATTTGATAACAACTTTAGAAAAGAGAATCAGAAAACAGTCGTGAGATTTTTGTCTTTTTTCAATATAATTATTTTGGAGTTTGCATTTCATTGCACGCAACTCTAGATGCCGCGTTCCAGTACCGTAAATTTACGTCATTCGAAACGTTTAATTTGGTATTTCTCGCACCCAGGGAAAATCTTATCTTGCTCTCTCTTTCTACAGCACATTTGTGCTCAAAATATTACTAATTGCTGGCGAACCACAGATTGTCAAAACCAATTCGGTTTGGTTGGTGATCAACAAAAACTGTATCGCGCCGAAACCGTATATTATCCTAAAATAATACTGAAACACGCAATTTCTAAGTTAAAAACGTAAAAATGAGTGGTCCGAACGGGATGTTGTATGGCGGCGATGAAATAGGCGCGTTAGTTTTCGATCCTGGGCATCATTCCTTACGCGTTGGTTATGCCCAAGAAGATACTCCTAAGGCTGATATCCCGGCAGTAGTTGGTGTAGGACCAGCCACACATATTCCTGACGCTGAAGAGAAGGTTCCAGATGGAAATGTCACGCAAAGCGGTAAGATTTTGTAACAAAATTCTCGAATAAACGATGGCATCTTTTTTGTTGTGGAATGCTAATTTAATTCGGTCCAAACTAATACAATTTTAGATCTTAGGCTTTTGTCTTACATACTCAAATACTATTAATTTTAGTTGTCTCTACTGTTTTGTTTGTGGACAAAACAAAGTGAATTGAATACTACAAGCTAAGATGAACATTTCTTCTCTTCGAGATTAACATCAAGATTAGAGAAACTTAGTTTTGCCTTTCTTAAAAATAATCTTATGAAGTTTATTACAATTATAATCAAAACTGATTAAATGACAAACATGATTTCGTTAGCCAAATAGACATTAAACGTTTGTGTAAAAGTAAAGGATGAAAAATTAAATGTTCTACAAACTTAACCCATCCTTGGCATTCGGGTAAAAATTCATCTCTAAACAAACAAAAATTTATGAATGAAACAAATAAACACAATCAGAGAGTTCCTTGATGTCGGTTTTAAGTTTTTATCGGTTGTTTATCTCTCCGTTAACACTATTTGTCAGAATGCTATTTGATTAGAGAACAGATAAACAACCAATAGAAAGTGGCCTATGTAGACAATGGCATGTTTCTCACTCGCATATTGTTCTGCAAAAAGTATCTTCTTATTTATTATACTATATACTTTATTGTACACTGCAATACAATAAAAAAAAACAGGACAAGCATTTATATAAACAACTGTACAATGGGCCGTCTTATTGCACAAAGCAATCTTTTACAAACTGAACGAAAGGAAATAAATTTAGGGCTGTCAATGGATGTACATACTAAAAGACATAAATCTTATCTTTGTTGTGCAAATGCTGATCATAGGATCCTAGGTTTGAGCTGTCAAAATACGCGGTTAGTCGTGGAGTTGCGGAAACCAGCCCGATTTACACACACATCCTAGGTTTGATTGCTAGGTTGGACAAAAGTGTTAGTATAATATATCTGACCAGTTGTCAAATCACCTTTTGGTGGAGATAGGCTACCATGATTCAAATTCAGTCAGAAATAGCATGTTGCGCTGACCCCAAGTAACATGGGATAAGTAGGAAGAAAGATGATGATGAAATTCAGTTAGGAAGAGAATTTCTGTAAAATCGTAAGTCATGTCAAATTTACCCAATAAACGCGCTTAGTTGTGGAGTTCCATAACCAGCCTGATTTACATACAAAATGTGAAATCCTTAAGCACTACACTAGCTTGAATGACGTAATTGTAGTTACATTTCGATTTAGTGTGATTGGAAGGTCCTGACCGTACTTATTCCTAAATTGTGTTCATAATGCCATAGGTTGTGGGTTCGATTCCACCCAGGACAAATGTTTGTGTGATGAGCATGATCATTTGATCTGTGTCTGGGTGTAGTTTATCTATAATATGTATGTATTTAGAAATATATAAGTATGTTTATCAGTTGTCTAGTACCCATAACACAAGCTCTGCTTAGCTTGGGACTAGATGGCGTTGTGTGATAGTTGTGTGGAATATATATATATATATATATATATATATATATAATTTGATTTTCTACAAATTTAAAGCGTAATACGCGCTTAAGCTATCACTACTTATGGTCTTAATTTAAAAATTTTACCCTCAGGCACAAAAGCAGGCGGAGAGCTCCGCCACTACATAGACGTGACTGAGCTTCATGTGCCTCGTGCCGGCATGGAAGTCCACACTTACATGAAGGACGGACAGGTTGACAACTGGGATCTGTTTGAGAAGATGCTGGATTACTGCTATGCTAAGGTATTGTTTGATTTTGTATATGATGAAAATCATAATTGTATCATCTTGATTCCATAGAAATATGCATATAAAATGAACTAACTTTTGCCCGTGACGTACATGCATATCCCATATTTTCCCGTTGCCTTAAGAATTCCAGGACAAATTATCGCACCATTTTGGAGAACACTCTGAAATGGCTGGACTTTCACTGGCAGATAGCTGATGTTATAGGAAGTAACTTAGGCTACGTCTTTTATTTTAGAAAAAAAAAATAGGCTTCCATGTCATCATCTGCCAAGCCTTTTCTCAACTTTATTAGGCTCGGCTTCATGGCAAGACTGGAGTCAGATTAACTGGCTTCTGACTATCCTTATAGACTGCCAAAGATCTACAAATGACAGCCGGGACCAATGGCTTAACGTGCTTTCCGAGGCACGGAGAAAACTCGGTATGGTAACGATGGTCACCCATCCACAGACCAACCTTGGCAAGCGTTGCTTAACCTTAAAGATCGACCCGTGCGTCTGTTATTATCTAGCCACGAGCTCCTCCATGTAAATACAGATAATCTAAATCCTGTATAATTTTCATTTTTTTGTGCTATTGTATGAGTTTGACGAAGAATAGAGAATAGAATAGAATATAGTAAAAGGTAGTAATTAACTAAACAAAGCCAATCTCTCCCTTTCCAGGTAATCCGATCCCCATCAGAACACCACCCAGCACTCTTCACAGAAGCAGTATGGACAACGAGACCAGCTAGAGAGAAGCTGGCGGAGCTCCTTTTTGAGAAGTACCAGGCTCCGGCCTTCTTCTTAGTGAAGAGCGCGGTGTTGGCTGCGTTCGCTAACGGCAAGTCAACTGCGCTGGTGGTTGATGCAGGGGCCAGTCAGACTTCTGCTGTGCCTGTTATTGACGGGTATGTACTTAGAACTTGATAGCTTTTTCCTTTTTAGAGTTCCATAACCAAAAGGTAGCCAGATCCCTATTACTAAGCCTCCGCTGTCCGTCTGGCTGTCTGTGAGCGGGCTGTATCTCAAGAAAAGTAATAGGTAAACAGTTAAAATGTTCACAAGACTGTATATTTCTCTTGCCACTACAAATAAAAAAAAAAAGTTAAAGGTGCAACTTGTCTTTTGTCTGTTTTGACACATGATATAAAAAAATATAGTAAAATATTGTAGTGCTCTCATCATCATCATAACAGCCGAAAGATGTTCACTGCTGGACATAGGCCTCCCCCAAAGGGTTTGCCACAGCCGCCACGCTTGTCAGGCGGGTTGGCGATCGCAGTATCCTAGTGATCTACTACAATATATTTATTTATTTTATCTACATCTACACTAATATTATAAAGAGGAAAAATTTGTTTGTATGTTTGTTTGTTTGAATTGAATAGGCTCTGGAAACTACGGGACCGATTTAAAAAAAATATTTCACCATTAGAATCCTAAATTATCCCTGATGAACAAAGGCCATATACAGAGTTGATACGACAGAGGGGCATTAAATTAAACTACGTATACTATACGTGTTCAGTATTAATTCGATACGGTACAAAAACAAAAAGCGCCATAAATGAGAAAATATTTTTTTCAAACAAACTAAATAGCTTGCAAATCCGAATAAAACGCAACCACCCTTTGTAAAAAAATGACACTGACCTTAGATACCGCTAGGTAACAAAGCGGCAACGTCGCGCGCACGCCGGAGCGCGGTGTGCGGTATCTCGTGTGATCGGCGGGGGCCGGGGCGGGGGGGCGGCCGGCGACTTAGGCCTCCGCTCGCACTGGCTTTTAGGTAACGTTTCGAAGTACGCGCACAAAAACAAACACACAAATTTTTAAATTTTCGATGTGTCCTCCATTCACATTGATGCACAAATTATACCGACGGAGAATATTGTTATTTATTTTTCTAATTAGATCACTCTCCGTCGCTAAGCACTTTAATTTGTGAAATGCTAAAATAATCCTATTTTTTAACTCATCAATTGTATTTACCTCTGAGGCATACACTTCACCCTTAATGTACCCCCACAAAAAGAAATCCATGGGAGTGAGGTCCGGAGATGCTAATACTAAATAATAATAATCCCAAGTTACGTGTCCTATCACCATAAAAAACAGTCAATCACAAAAAAAAACACTAATACTAAATAATAATAATCCCAAATTACGTGTCCTCTCACAATAACAAAATATAATCACAATTGTTTGCGCGCGAATTCCACAAACCGTACGTTCCGAAACGACAGCGTCGGCGCACTGAATAGAGGCCCCACTTACCGATCGCAAAAAAACAAGGATGCAACAAACTGACCTATTTTTTCTTTCAAATGCGCTACGTTTGTCGCTTTCGTAGTGAAAGTGCAAGTGTGTGTGTATTGATTGCTTCCTTGTTTGCATTGCCAATTTTTAGTGAATGTCCTTCGACATGCGTCAGAGCGGCAACAACGCATCGTAGATTCATCGTTGTAAGGAGCATGACCTATGCTTAAGAATAAGAATAAGAAATTTTATTTGCGCAAACATGTGTACACATACAAAATTAAAATAATAGATGCATGCAAGGTCGTAAATAAGATTAGCTCACGACATGTTTGCCATTTCTCATGGCGTGCAAATATCTTGGAAAAAATAAAATAAAAATAGTGTTACGCGCCAGAATTAAAGCTAGGTACATAACGACATTTACGTACATGTACCGCCATCTAGTATCGAATAGCGGAATTACTGAGGTCAAGATGTTTCTAGAATTTTCTATGCTAGAACATTCTCGATGTTTCGACACCAGGTCAATCGGGACCGGTATGTACCCGAACTTTCCAGAAGTTTCTATACTGGAAGGTTCTAGAAATAACTGTCGCCGATATATAAAGGGCGGACATCCGGCGACGGGGTCAGTATTGAATTGGCGATACAAGCGATAACTTCGGAAGCGATCTTCAACTGCGAATTAAGTGAAGTAAAGTATTCAGTAGTGCGATTGTGTGTTTTAATTAGTGTGTTTAAAGTGTTAATTGCTGTTGTGAATTAAAGTGTTATTTTTGGTGGTTTAATCGGCTGTTTTTATTGTAACGAACCCCAAGCTCGTAACAATTGGTGTCAGAAGAGTGGATTATCATGCCGATTCTGCCAAAGGACGACACGGAGGGTATCTGTACCCGTAGTCA
The DNA here is from genome assembly GCA_950371165.1 of Lacanobia oleracea. NCBI lineage: Eukaryota > Metazoa > Arthropoda > Insecta > Lepidoptera > Noctuidae > Lacanobia > Lacanobia oleracea. The sequence continues at coordinate 14,818,952 of OX493413.1, forward strand.
ACGCCAGCAGGAGACGGACCAGAGGCGTTTTGGTGCAGCAACGTCGCAGACGTCGGACCAGGTACCGACTATAGAGGCCGGTCCGTCCACAGCAGCTCCGGCATCATCAGCACCAGACTTTGCTGCTCTGATGATGATGCTGCAGGAGCAGGCTCGCCGACAGGAGGAGCAGGCCCGACGCTTGGAAGAACAGCTGCAGCGCGACAAGGAGGAGCAGGCCCGCCGACAGGAGGAGCAGGCCCGCCGACAGGAGGAGCAGGCCCACCGACAGGAGGAGCAGGCACGCCGACAGGAGGAGCAGGCCCGACGCTTGGAAGAACAGCTGCAGCGCGACAAGGAGGAGCAGGCCCAACGACAGGAGGAGCAGGCCCGACGCTTGGAAGAACAGCTGCAGCGCGACAAGGAGGAACAGGCCCGCCGACAGGAAGAACAGATGCTTCTCATGAAAGAACTTCACGCGTCCTTCGGGAAAGACATGAAGGAGGTGAAGGATAAGGTTGCTCAGCATGACAACCGCTTGTCAGATGCTGAAACCAGGATCAGCAAGTTTGATGACGTCATTTCTGATGTGAAGAAGGAGTTGGGCAACCTTAAACTTGGAGACGGGATTGTTACTTCCGCAGCTACTACACCTTCGCTACGTGGGTTCAAAGTGCCGCCGTTCGAAGGCACGTCTTCTTGGTCGGCGTACAAGATACAGTTTGAAGCTGTAATGAAGGCAAACAGGTGGAGTGAAGACCAGGCCATGACTGCCCTCACCCTAGGCCTGCGTGACCAGGCTTTAACTGTCCTAGAAGCTCTCGGTAAGGAGGTGACTTACGAGCAGCTCCTTGAGGCGTTGGAAGCTAGGTATGGTGACGCTCACCTGGAACACGTTTTTCGTGCACAGCTAAGGGATCGCGTGCAACGGAGCAGTGAGAACCTGCAGCAGTGGGCCCTTGAAGTGGAGAAGCTGGTACGAAAAGCGTACCAGTTTGTACCTGCGCTCATTGAAGGGAACTTGGTGCAGACATTCATCGACGGCATCCGCGACCTTGAGGTTAGAGCTGCTGTGAGACTCGGGCACCACGGGAGGCTTAAGGACGCTTTGGCCCATGCACTAGAAGTGGAAGCTGTGCGGCAGGATCATCGTTCCCACCGCGGTAGGGAGGTTGCAGCTGTTATGGTACACGACCGGTTTAAAGGATATAGCCCGAGGTGCTACAGCTGTGGTGAAAGTGGTCACCTTCGACCTGGATGCCCTAAGCGAACTACAGAATGGGAAGCTTTGCGGCAGGATTATCGTTCTCACCGTGGCAAGGAGGTAGCAACAGCGGCAGTTCGTGACCGTTTCAAAGGGTACAGCCCTAGGTGCTATGGCTGTGGTGAAAGGGGCCACCTTCGATCCAGTTGCCCTAAGCAAACTGCAGGAAGGGAAGATAGCCGATCTCTAGAAGGTAGAGCGGCTGACAACAGCACCCAGCGGCTGCAGGAGTATGACTTGGTGGTCGAAAATTGCAGCAGGAGATCTCAAGGCAACGCAGATGTATTGTCAAGCAGAGCTTGCCTTGAGGTCTGCAAGCATTGTACTAGGCAAGAGGGTAAAGAAGTTGTACCTGTGAGGATGCTCAAGACAGACCTCAGCAACGAGTGGAAGGAAATCCTGCAACGTGCACAGCAGGAAGATTCGGACATCCGGCCGATTTGGAGTGGAAAAAGGCCAGTGCTCCTAAGCCCACGTGGAGTGACGTCTCAGCGATGAGTTCGATCACGAAAAGCTATTGGGTCCAATGGGACAGCTTAGTGATTCAGGATGGAGTCCTGTGCCGTAAATGGGAAAATGCTCGGGGAGAGAGCTGTCATTTGCAAATGGTCGTCCCTAGGGCTAAAGTACCGGATGTTCTACAACTGTACCACGATGGTTGTTCAGGAGGCCATATGGGAGTTAAACGGACTCTACTGAAGATACGGGAACGATTTTACTGGGTTCATTGTCGTGATGATGTTGAAGACTGGTGTCGCAAATGTACTAGTTGTGCGGCTGTAAAAGGTCCTCAGACTCGTAGCAGAGGTGCATTGAAATTGTACAATGTTGGTGCACCATGGGAAAGGATAGCCCTGGATGTTGCGGGACCGTTTCCGGAAAGTGAAAGTGGCAACAAGTATTTCATGGTTGTAATGGATTACTTCACTAAGTGGGCGGAAGTCTTTGCCATTCCAAATCAAGAAGCTTCAACAGTTGCAGATAAACTGGTTAATGATGTCTTCTGTCGTTTTGGAGTACCCTTGGAGATTCACAGCGATCAAGGAAGGAATTTTGAGTCACAAATATTCCAGGAAACTTGCCGAGTTATGGGTACTCATAAAACCAGAACAACTTCTTACCACCCACAATCGGATGGAATGGTGGAACGATTTAACCAGACATTGGAGAGGTACCTGGCAAAAGTTGTGGAAAATCGGCAACGCGATTGGGACAAGCATATACAACCATTTTTGTTGTCATACCGAAGTGCTGTTCACGAAAGCACATCAGTGACACCAGCTTTCGCAAACTTTGGTAGAGAATTACGGCTGCCTGCAGACTTGATCACCGGAATACCACCTGACGCCCCACGCAGTATCACTGATTATGCGAACGACTTGCGGAACAAAATGAATGACATTTATGAGCATGTCAGAGAATCGGGCCAGCAAATGTCTGAAAAGATGAAAACCCGTTATGACCGCAAAATTAACAATAAAGGTTTCGACGAAGGTTCACTAGTGTGGTTGCACAATCCAGTTCGCAGTAAAGGGAAGTCTCCTAAGCTTCAGGCTAAATGGGACGGGCCGTATCGGATTGTGACAAAAATCAATGACGTGACCTACCGTATACAAAAAGGGACAAGAAGCGCTCCTAAGATCGTCCACGTGGATCGACTGGCGCGTTATTATGGGGCTGATAATGCTCGGGACGAGCATGTCTTAGGAGGGGGCAGTGTTACGCGCCAGAATTAAAGCTAGGTACATAACGACATTTACGTACATGTACCGCCATCTAGTATCGAATAGCGGAATTACTGAGGTCAAGATGTTTCTAGAATTTTCTATGCTAGAACATTCTCGATGTTTCGACACCAGGTCAATCGGGACCGGTATGTACCCGAACTTTCCAGAAGTTTCTATACTGGAAGGTTCTAGAAATAACTGTCGCCGATATATAAAGGGCGGACATCCGGCGACGGGGTCAGTATTGAATTGGCGATACAAGCGATAACTTCGGAAGCGATCTTCAACTGCGAATTAAGTGAAGTAAAGTATTCAGTAGTGCGATTGTGTGTTTTAATTAGTGTGTTTAAAGTGTTAATTGCTGTTGTGAATTAAAGTGTTATTTTTGGTGGTTTAATCGGCTGTTTTTATTGTAACGAACCCCAAGCTCGTAACAATAGTATTAATACATTGATTTTAAAATATTACAATTATACATTAATTAATGTCAGTTAAACAAATATATTCAATCATTTACATTATCCAATTATTCATTTTATATTTGACTAGTCCAATAATACAAATTACATAATAATAAAATTATATTATGAAGATTTACAATAGGAATTCAATTAAATAACATTTATTATGGCATATTTAAGTTATATATTTTTATCACAATGAGTCGTTTAAAAATTCTACAATACTATAATATGCTTTTTGTGCCAAAAAAGATTTCATTGTTTGTTTAAGTTTAAGTATTGTTAGCTCTCTCCAACTTTTGGGCAATTTGTTGTAGACAATTGGTGCCATGCAAAAAACACTCTTGCGCATAAGTGCAGTTTTCGATGTATGTCCACATAGTTTACTACCATCACGTCTATTTCTAGGGAATTTGTCTGCCATACGAGGAAACAACTGTGGATTTGTTTTTACGAACATGACTATTTCTAATATATAAAGTGAGGGTAATGTTAATATATGATGTTTAATGAAATAGTTTTTACAGCTATCAGTAGTTTTGAGATTAAACGTAGATCTCAAGCAGTACTTTTGTCTTTTAAAGATGATATCCCTGTCGGTTGAGTTACCCCAGAAGATAACCCCATATCTAATGACGGATTCTATCAAACCATAGTAGGCCGTTAATAACGATTCTACATTTAGAGTGCGTGATAATTTATATAACGCATATGCACCACTGCTTATTCTTTTGGCTAGAGCCTCAATATGCGCTTTCCAATTTAGGTTTCTGTCGATTGTTAGGCCTAAAAATTTTGTAGTGTTAGCTGTCTGTATTTTATTATTATTATATTCGATGTCAAGATTAGAGAACAATAATGATCGTTGGCTAAAGTGCATAATCAAAGTTTTATTTATATTAGTTTTTAAATTATTATTATTAAGCCACGTTAACGCTTCTATTAATGTGTTTTTTATGTCCGTTTCATATGTATTCTTATTATGGCATGGTATAGTTATCGTGCTGTCATCCGCAAACAATGTCATGGGATTTTTAATGGATTTAGGGAAGTCGTTAATACAGACTGTAAACAAGGGTGGTCCAAGTACACTGCCCTGCGGAACTCCATGAGGGACGGTACGCTCGCATGACGTAAAAATCTCTTCACGTTTGGAGCTCATATTTATTTTGCTAATTTGTGTAACTTGTTTTCTTTCTTGTAGGTATGATTGTATTAGATTAAATATGTTTCCTCGTATACCATATGCGTCAAGTTTAGTTAGTAATATATTATGTTGAACATAATCAAACGCCTGTGTCATGGCACAGACTGGTGTATTTTTTACCATGTTTGTCATGACAATATGCAAGAAGTCGTATATGGCCAAGTTAATTGATTTTTTCTCCCTAAATCCTTTCTGCTCATCACACAGTATGTGATTTTTTTCAAAATAGGCATTAAGTTCTCCGTAAATATATTTTTCGAAAATTTTTGAAATTAGACGATAATCAGCTGTTAGAAAAGATACATCGTGTTCAAACCGTGCAAAAACTTTCAACCAACCAACCACGCGCAAACGAAGTCGCGGGCGAAGTGCTAGTTTTATTATATTTGGAAAACTTACTCGCCATTATTTCCAGGTATGCCCTGGTGAACGCAGCGGTACGCTCCCCCGTAGGCGGCGACCACCTGGCGGCGCAGGCGAAACACATGCTCAACAATATGCACATACAGATGCTGCCCATCTATAGTATACAGGTCAGTTTAATCACTATCACTAGCATTACATCACTATCACGACATAACTATCTCTACATCACTATCCCTATGTATATCACGAAATCGCTATCACTATACTGGATGTTTTTGTTTAAGCATGCCTTTTTTTTTTTAAGGATGGGAAATCATCAAATGACTCCTCCCGCTTTGGGTGAAGCAGAAGGGAGTGTCAGACTCTTACTGACTAAAACCCATCCGCGTTTCTCCCAGTGCCCTTTGCGTTCCAGGGTACGGTGCCTCTTTCGAACGAAGTCCGCAGCCCAGCAGGCACTGCCCCTAGCGGGCCCCGTCTTTTTTGCTGACAGCTCTTTGAGGCACGCGTAGAACACAGCGCGCCGTCCACCAGGGCTTTTTAAGCATTCAGGGCCAAATCTGAATCTATAAGGAATATCGAAAAACACTAAAAATAGTCCGATTTTGATGAAAGATAAAACTGCATAATTGTTTTTTTTTTTTAAAGTAAAGTGTGATATTTTTTTCTTTGAAAATTAAAAAAGGTTTTTGTTAAAAATGAGTTCTTTCCTTTAGTTTGCCATGTATTATTATTATTACTTCCCATAATTTGATCCTTATAGCTACACTTTCGGATGGTGTAATAATACAGGGTGTGTTTGTTTTTTTTTAAAAATCAACTGTTTCGATTCCTGGGGTAGGAAAGACGATTTTTCAAAACTCCAATGATGCAGTTTTAGTTTTCATCAAAATCGGGCTCGAGACTCCTTTCACTGTTTTTCGATATTCCTCATAGTTTCGGATTTGGCCATGAAGGCACAGCGCTGTGTTATTTATTTTTAAATTTCGCAGCCTATGCTGAGATAGGGACCTTTTTGGCCTCGCACAGACTAAAATGTTTATAGACTTAGTAATACTGTTAGTTTTAATTAAATCTAAATCTGTCTGTTTTTTGCGAGTCCCAAATAAACATTTTTCTTTCTTTCTTTCTTTCTTTCTTTCACTAGAAATTTTTTGCTCTATATCAATTTCAACTCGCAATTTGACGCTACTTAATAATACGAGTATTTAATCTGTGTTGCTTGCCAAAAGGGCCTACCCCAGTTGTAAATGTTCCTTGGAGCCTTTTGGCCCGGCTCCATTCTGCCTCCTGCTTCCTAATGAGGGAGGGAAGCAGAGATATTTTTTTTGGTTTTTTTTTCCTACTCTTCCGCTGTTCTTTTCTGATTAATTTCGAAAGTCGGAAGAAAATAATTCCGGCCACCTCCTGCGCGGGCCTGCGGACGGCTCACATTGGGTGGCTCGCCGTCCGATCAGAACCAGGCCCGGGTCGGGGGCGCGCTGTGTTCCACGCGCGCCTCAAGGAGCTCACACTCAATTTTATATTTCAGAGTAAGGAAGTGATAAGAGAGCGAGAGCGAGGTCGCTACACGCTGAAGACGCTACCAGCCGGCTTGACGCACTCCTGGCAGCAGTACATGCTGAAGAGGCAGTACGAAGACTTCTGTCACTGTGTGGCGCAGGTCATGTATCAACACGCACATCATCACATTAATTTCTCGAAAGACGTTCACTACTGGACATAGGCTTCCTCCAAAGGGGGAGTTTTGCCATAATCGCCACGCTTGGGAGGCGGGTTGGCGATCGAATTGTATGGTGTCGATTTTACAGAGAACGTTGCTGCCCATTCTCTGGTGAGTCCCTTAGTCGCCTCTTATGACACCCACGGGAAGTGATGGGATGGTATTATTCTTTTACGGCACCATACGGCACCGGCCGACACCATACGGCGTTTAATTAATAATGTCTTCTAACTAACTCCTCAGATATCAGAGAGTCAATACGAGGAGCGTCAAGCCGCGTCAGTCCCATTTAGCCACTACGAGTTCCCCGGAGGTTACCATCAGGACTTCGGTCCGGAGCGCTTCAAGCTGACCGAGTGTCTCTTCGAGCAGACCCTGGGCGCGCCGCACTTAGGTGAGACATCAGTTAGGTTACTTCCAGGCAAGTGTGCTCCATCTTCGACCACATCTCCATCATCGCTTACCATCAGGTGAGATAGTGGACAAACGTGTGCTTATCAATAGTAAAAAAAGTAAGTGTCAGTCACTAGGAGTCCCCAGGAGCTGCCATCAGGATTTCAGTCCAAAGCGCTTCGAGCAGACCCTGGGGGCGCTGGGGTGTGGGCTAAATCCGCGATCCGTCACGCATATCCGTGGATTTAATTTACCTTAAATTGGGCCAAGCCCGTTCCATCATGATATTATTTTGTTTTAGGGTTCCGTACCCAAAGGGTAACCAACGGAACCCTATTACTAAGCCTCCGTCGCCGTCCGTCCGTCCGTCTGTCTGTCTGTCTGTCAGCGGGCTGTATCACAAAAACCGTAATGAGAGTTGAAAAAGTGAGTTGAAATTTTCATAGATTGCGTATTTTTGTTGTCGCTATAACAACAAATAATAAAAATTTAGGCTTAAGGGTACGGAACCCTTCGTGTGAGAGGCTGACTCGCACTTGGCCGGTTTTTCGTCATTAGCGCGATTCGTGGGTGCTGATCGAGGAATAAAATTCGTTATCTCTAAAAAAACCACTGTCGTATATCTGCCGAATATTGACATAACGTCCTATATCTGCCGAATATTAACCTACTATGCTATATCCGCCGAATATAAACCTACAATCGGTTTAGTCTCAAAACCAAAGGTATTTATTTATTCAAACTAGGCTGAAAATCAGCACTTTTTTAACGTCAAAATTTACATGAAGACAGCCCCCCAAATCGCCCGCCCGTCACCACTTCTTAGTGTTTTAGCTGGGAAGAAGAAGAGGCGCAACAAACTCCCCAATAACACAAATCAATTCAAATTCAAGTTACAAAATAAGTTATGGTTGCAAAACGTTTCAATCTCATAAGATTCAAGTCCCAAAACCAAACCAAGTTGCAAAATATCTACATCTCAATACGTTCAAGTTGCTTAATAATCAAGTCTCAAAACGTCCATGTCTCATAATATGTAAGTAATTTTTTGTATGAGTGGATGTGTAAGTAAGAGTGTAATATTATATTAAAAGTCACAAATTTAAATTTTTTAAGTAAGTAAATCTATTTTTTCCTTTGCTTAGTATATTTATAACTAGTTGACCCGCGCAACATCGTCTGCGTCACAATTTTCATTACTGCTCCGCTCCTATTGGTCTTAGCGTGATGATATAAAGCCTAGCCTTCCTCGATAAATGGGCTATCTAACACTGAAAGAATTTTTCAAATCGGACCAGTAGTTCCTGAGATTAGCGCGTTCAAGTAAACAAACAAACTCTACAGCTTTATATATATTAGTATAGATTTCAACCCAGGAATTACTTCGACATGTTTTTAGTCTCCTGGTACTTGTGAATCTTTAGCGTTCACAATAGGGTATTTTACTAAAAAAAACTAATTAGTCCGTCTGATAGATATTCAAAAAATATTGGACACGTGTTTTTTCTTTTTTCACGTAAACAAAAAATAAATAGGATAAAGCGAGTTGAAGACACGCGTGACGTCATCTGGCTTGGTAAATTTGGTACATTTTTACCAAGCCAGATGACGTCACGCACGTTTTTTGAAAATCTGACAGACGGACTAATTAGTTTTTTTTTTAGTAAAATACCCTATTCTATCCCAAAAACACTGTTATTTTTCTGGTCTCCTGGTAATTCCATACTTCGACATATCTCCGGTCTGTTGGTACTTTTGAATTCTAACAGCTCACAATTTTAGCAATATAATGAGACATGGATGTTTTGAGACTTGACTATAGGACCGTGCACGGCGTTGACTATGCCATCTAGTGTTGCATATTCGAAGTTTTAAGGGTCAAGAATACTTGACATTGACGCTTCTGTGCTGCCACCTGTGGTTCCTGCACGCTCAGTTTAGGGGAACGTGCGCGAAGAAAACTGTGCCATCTAGCGTAGCTATTTCGAATTTTATACTTGAAACATACTTGACATTGACGTTTCTATGCTGCCACCTATAGTTTTGCACGCTATTTTGCAACTTGAACGTTTTGAGATGTAGATTTTATGCAACTTGGACGTACTATCCTATATCCGGTCAGTATTGACCTACTATCTTATATCCACCGAATATTGACCTATTATCCTACATCCGCCGAATATTGACATACTATCCCATGTCCGCCGAATATTGACCTACGCCGAATATTGGCCGATATTAGCCTACTATACAGCCTGCAGTCATAGCAAGTGGTACCGTGTTACCCAGTAACAGCTTTGAGGAGGTCACATAAGCATTCGCTCCATGTAACCTAGCCGCTCATGCACTCCTAACGATAGCTCATCGGCAAAGCTTTAAAAATTGACGCTGAGTTGTCGACCTATCGGTTTTTATCGTAATGATTGATGAAAGTTTTTAACGTTGTTTTGTAATTGTATTCCTTCCACTGTCCAATAAAATGTATCTCTCTTCTCCCCAGTCTGCGCAGCAGCAGCAGCTTGCGATGCGGACGCCAGGCCAGCACTCTGGGGCTCCGTGGTCGCTTGCGGAGGGCTCGCCAACACGGCGGGCTGGCTCGAGCGCCTCGGCAAGGAGCTCGCCGCACGAGCGCCCTCCTCGCACCGACTCAAGAGTCATGCGGCGCCCAACTCTACCGAGAGACGCTTCGCGGCTTGGATAGGTGAGTGTCTAGCACTGTCACTCCTGTGTTAGTCTCTGGAGGCTCGCCAACACGGCGGGCTGGCTCGAGCGCCTCGGCAAGGAGCTCGCCGCACGAGCGCCCTCCTCGCACCGACTCAAGAGTCATGCGGCGCCCAACTCTACCGAGAGACGCTTCGCGGCTTGGATAGGTGAGTGTCTAGCACTGTCACTCCTGTGTTAGTCTCTGGAGGCTCGCCAACACGGCGGGCTGGCTCGAGCGCCTCGGCAAGGAGCTCGCCGCACGAGCGCCCTCCTCGCACCGACTCAAGAGTCATGCGGCGCCCAACTCTACCGAGAGACGCTTCGCGGCTTGGATAGGTGAGTGTCTAGCACTGTCACTCCTGTGTTAGTCTCTGGAGGCTCGCCAACACGGCGGGCTGGCTCGAGCGCCTCGGCAAGGAGCTCGCCGCACGAGCGCCCTCCTCGCACCGACTCAAGAGTCATGCGGCGCCCAACTCTACCGAGAGACGCTTCGCGGCTTGGATAGGTGAGTGTCTAGCACTGTCACTCCTGTGTTAGTCTCTGGAGGCTCGCCAACACGGCGGGCTGGCTCGAGCGCCTCGGCAAGGAGCTCGCCGCACGAGCGCCCTCCTCGCACCGACTCAAGAGTCATGCGGCGCCCAACTCTACCGAGAGACGCTTCGCGGCTTGGATAGGTGAGTGTCTAGCACTGTCACTCCTGTGTTAGTCTCTGGAGGCTCGCCAACACGGCGGGCTGGCTCGAGCGCCTCGGCAAGGAGCTCGCCGCACGAGCGCCCTCCTCGCACCGACTCAAGAGTCATGCGGCGCCCAACTCTACCGAGAGACGCTTCGCGGCTTGGATAGGTGAGTGTCTAGCACTGTCACTCCTGTGTTAGTCTCTGGAGGCTCGCCAACACGGCGGGCTGGCTCGAGCGCCTCGGCAAGGAGCTCGCCGCACGAGCGCCCTCCTCGCACCGACTCAAGAGTCATGCGGCGCCCAACTCTACCGAGAGACGCTTCGCGGCTTGGATAGGTGAGTGTCTAGCACTGTCACTCCTGTGTTAGTCTCTGGAGGCTCGCCAACACGGCGGGCTGGCTCGAGCGCCTCGGCAAGGAGCTCGCCGCACGAGCGCCCTCCTCGCACCGACTCAAGAGTCATGCGGCGCCCAACTCTACCGAGAGACGCTTCGCGGCTTGGATAGGTGAGTGTCTAGCACTGTCACTCCTGTGTTAGTCTCTGGAGGCTCGCCAACACGGCGGGCTGGCTCGAGCGCCTCGGCAAGGAGCTCGCCGCACGAGCGCCCTCCTCGCACCGACTCAAGAGTCATGCGGCGCCCAACTCTACCGAGAGACGCTTCGCGGCTTGGATAGGTGAGTGTCTAGCACTGTCACTCCTGTGTTAGTCTCTGGAGGCTCGCCAACACGGCGGGCTGGCTCGAGCGCCTCGGCAAGGAGCTCGCCGCACGAGCGCCCTCCTCGCACCGACTCAAGAGTCATGCGGCGCCCAACTCTACCGAGAGACGCTTCGCGGCTTGGATAGGTGAGTGTCTAGCACTGTCACTCCTGTGTTAGTCTCTGGAGGCTCGCCAACACGGCGGGCTGGCTCGAGCGCCTCGGCAAGGAGCTCGCCGCACGAGCGCCCTCCTCGCACCGACTCAAGAGTCATGCGGCGCCCAACTCTACCGAGAGACGCTTCGCGGCTTGGATAGGTGAGTGTCTAGCACTGTCACTCCTGTGTTAGTCTCTGGAGGCTCGCCAACACGGCGGGCTGGCTCGAGCGCCTCGGCAAGGAGCTCGCCGCACGAGCGCCCTCCTCGCACCGACTCAAGAGTCATGCGGCGCCCAACTCTACCGAGAGACGCTTCGCGGCTTGGATAGGTGAGTGTCTAGCACTGTCACTCCTGTGTTAGTCTCTGGAGGCTCGCCAACACGGCGGGCTGGCTCGAGCGCCTTGGCAATGAGCTAAAATGTCACTCCGAATGTTGACCTGTTATCCGATATCGGTCGAATATTGATCTATTATCCGGTATCGGTCCAATATTAACCTACTACCCGGTACAGGTCGAAGATTTTTCTACTGTCCTATATGCGCCAAATATTAACCATCTACGTTGAATATTAATCTACTATCCGACTTCTACAGAATATTTACTTACTATTCGGAATCCGCCGAATACTGAAAATCCGTCAGATATTAACGTACTATCCGTATACTAGCCTACTACCCAATGTATGCCAGATATTGGCCTGCTATCCGTTAATCTGACATGTGTGTAAAATAAAGTCTAATTCGGAGTGATCGGACATACGTTTTCATCTCCAATTGATATACTAAACTTGCCCATGCCTTGTTACAGGAGGATCAATACTGGCTTCAATCGGCTCCTTCCAGCAGATGTGGATATCTTCACAGGAATACGACGAAGGAGGCAAAGGGCAACTTGAGAGGAAATGCCCTTAGAACAGCTGTGTATATTTATGATACGATTATATGGTTGAAGATAGCGTGAAAGCAGACTTAGTAAAAACTAGATATTTCCCTCGGCTAAGCTCTCCTGACCAAGGGAACTGCGTTTTTTTTTTTTTTTGTTTATCAGGATAAAAGTAACCTATGCCGCATAGCGATAGCATAGTTTTCTAATAGTAAAATATTGATGATACCTTCCAGTAAAAAGACTTCAGAATCAGTTCTGTACTTCCAGAGATTTTCCCCTAAGTATTTAATGTCTAATATATTATATTAGTTAAGATGAACAGTCCAGTCTAGATTTGCGCCCGGTAGATGGCAATAGGCTCGCCCTCTATTCATCATCATCATCGTCATATCGTTCACTGGTAGACATAGACTCCCCCAAGTGCCGCCACAACAACCGGTCCTGTGCGTCTCGCATCCATCGGATACCCGCGACCCCGCCCCTAATTAGGATGTACTAAATATACATCTGTTTAATTCTTTTGAAGAATTTAAGCGCGATGTCGTCTTAAAATTATATTTTAGTTGAAAAGATACTTTTTTTAATACATTTAAACACTTCGTCTATTTTTATAATATTGCGCTATCCCCAACCATACTACAATACTTGGTAGGCAGTGAGGCTCCTCGTATTACCAAACCATTTATTTGCTTGATGGGATTTACCATCGGCAAATATAAAACTACCGAACGTTATTCTTCTATTATTTAGGGGTTATGTATTTTTAAAACCCTTCCATGTCCTGCCATGCAAAATAATGTACATATTTGTTTTCGGGGCATTAGGTAACCATCAAAGAAAGACACAATTTATGCAAAAAACTTTTTTCTATTTATTTGGTATCAGGTTGCTCTTGACTCTAGTCTAGGTCAGAAGTGCCTAAGTCGAAATATTACAAATAAAATCAGCTGTTGAAAAGCATAGCGTGTCAATTGCAGTCTTCTATTTTCTTCTCTAAGTTTCGTAAATGACATGGTAATACGATCATGATTAAGCTGTGAAAAGGGATAGTGGTATGCGTCTTGCATAACTCTGTCTCCCCCCTCCCACACCTTAATCATGATCTTTTTAAGACGTCATCGTAGGCTACCAAGTCTAAACGGGCCTCAACTTTTGTACTATATGGGCCGCCTCACTGCCGTACCCTCTTTACCTTAAGATGTAGTTATAAAATAATTTTATATATCGTCGGTGTGAATGTTTATATTTGTATTATAATTAAATGGATTTTTTTAATGACTGAGAATAAATAGATATAAGGCGATTTTTAGATTTTTTATTATGAATTTAATTTTCCCTACCTGCTGCCCCGTGATAACATTTGTGTAGAAAAAAACTCGCAAGTAAATAAAGAAAACATTTATTTATATTTATTACTCAAGCATTATTTATTAACTTACTATAATATAAATAGTACTTATAATAAACTTTGTAGCAAAAATGGCGCAGCTTTGGGTTTTAATTAATATAATTACATTAAACATAGAAAACTTAATCGTACATTATTTTAGCAAAACAGATATTTTTTGAGATGAGAAAAATCTTATAAATTTAATAAGCAATATTTTTACAAGCCGATTCTTTTTATCTTTTATTTACAATTAACTAACATTGAATGGATTTTTCTATTTAGTGCAAATATTTAAACACTACTTACTAGTGCCAATATTCGGGTATTTCTCCCTAAGAAAATCTGCGAAAAATTAAAACAGCAATACTGACAATCAGACCATCTATAAATACGTAATTCTGCTTACATTCTATGCCTAACAAGCATCACTATTAGTAATTAAATGAATATCCGGCCATTACTCAGTATTCGTCTTAATATCCGGCCAGATAGTAGTCCATTGTCTAGGTAATAAAAGTTCATAAAACCGTTTTTTTTACTCTCAACTGCAACCGGAAAAATATCCGGATATTCTGTTGAATAACTGGGCATTCAGCAGAATATTCAGATTATTCAGTTGAATATCCGTTTCATCTCTAAGAACTATCTAATCTAACGACAATAGACAAGCAATCGTATAATTTATTTAATATCTATGCACATTTATCTAGTAGAGCGTAAGATTAGGAACTTACAAAAAAACATCAGCTTACAACTACAATACAATTTAATACATTCAGTGATACTCAATATGCGTCCTGTTGACCCCGAAATTGTATCCCTTCGAGCTAAATAAAGCAGGACTCTTAAACTTTCAGAAACCGGGGCATTAAAAAAAATTCAAGACAGGGTAAAGAGCGGTCCGAGAGCTGTTTTTTATCAGTTTTAAAAGGAAAGTATATATTGGTCTTATTTATTTTATTTAGTGATTACAACAGCGTAATCGGCCCAAAAATCTAATGGGACAAGCCCGTCATACTATTCCCAAGTGCTGAGAGCAAGAATCAACAGTGGCGAACACCAGAAAATCGCCGAGTCAATGAAATACGACGAGTCCTGAAGAACTCGATGATTCAACTGCCGTGGATCCCGCAAGGGTTAAGAAAAAATAATTTAAAAAGATATCGATGGATTGTATATCACTCTCTGATCTTCACATCGATTCGCCATTAATAAATAACACTATCTAATATCAAATAAATGACTACTTATGCATCTAATGAGATCAGTAATTGTAATTTATAATTATTTTCACTGTTTCATTAATAATTAAAGGAACTCCATTTTGAGTATAAGCAGGTACAGTAGTCGATTTAAACTTGATAGTAACTTTTACATAATTATATTATAGTGTGTCAGATCTTCAATATCCGGATAATATACACCCTAATATCCGGATATTGTAAATCAGGCCGTCAATATTATTATGATATTCGTATTAATTAGAAAACTTATCATTAAAATTAAATAAATAAACTGAGTAATATTCGTTGAAATGGATACATTTTTGTAGAATTAATGGTACAATATAAAATGTAAAAAATAAAAATAGTCAAAAGATAAGTTTTCATAACTTAAATATAAAATTTGCTCGGATTAACTTTCATAAATATTCTTAATTTAATAACAGGCAGCGCTTTTGCTTATTTTATTAGTATTTAGTTTTTTTTTTACAATGAATCTATTATATGAATCGATTAGATTGAGAATAAAACATTTAGACCTCCATCCGAGTAGGTAGTTAACTAAAGGTAAACAATCTTCACATGTCTTTTTACATAAACGCTTATTAATTAAATACAACTACTGCTTAAACAAATTGTTTAATTGCTTATGTAATCGTTTTTGTTGTATTAAATTTGTTTTCAGCTGCATTTTATTTTTAAACTGTGTTGTTAATTAAAAAGACATGTGAAGACTGTTTACCTTTAATTATCTACCTACTCGGAGTATACCTGTTCACAATTTGAAATACTTCTAATTGTGAAAAGTACTGCATGAAGAACGGACCAATGAGGGTTTTCAGGAAAATTTACTCCACCAGTTGGCGAAACATAGGCGAGAGGTCCTATTCATTGAAACAGTTACTTTTACATTACAACATGACGTCGACGTCAACTTAACAAATGTCAGAAACTAAGCGATTTGACAGGTGTTCGGGGACTGACGCCTCAGTGCTGCCACCTGGTGCTATACATTTCAGAAAACCCTCATTATAGTAGGTACACATATCAAAATAATAGTTAAACAGGGAAAGGGAGTTTAGTTTTTCTAGGCTAGATTTAAGCGCAGTTCCTAGAACGAACATAATCGTGAAATTTACAAACGCACGTTCGCTGCTATGATTGGTTGAATGAATTCTCAACAGTCATTCGCATCGATTGACTTGTGATTATGCCGCCTTTCTTTTTTAGAATCTAGATGAGCCAGGGAAAGACTTTGAGGCCGAATCCGGCTCAAGGTAAAGTATAGCAGCATTAAACCGTAATTGAGAGAACGACAGTTAGTGATATAGCATACTAGCTTCTGCCAGCGGCTACGCCCGTGTGGTCCCTAGGGAACATACTCCCGGGATAAAAAGTAGCTTATGTCCTTTCTCAAGCTCTAGACTATGTGTGTACCAAATTTCATTTAAATCGGTTCAGTAGTTTTAGCGTGAAAGCGCGACAGACAGACAGAGTGACTAGAATTGAGTTAAAAGAATTGTTGGAGCTACTGTAGCCTGTGATACAGGATTATCCTAGTACAGGCATCTTACATTATTATGCCTACATTATCAATTACAGATTCATATTGTACTTATAATTATAAGATTCTGAATAAAGATATTGTATTGTATTGTCGTTAACTACTTACGATCCCTCCAACTATTAAGTAAGTTAACGGATGATTGGGTTACCGGTAAATTGAACTGTCTTAAGTTGACCATGATTAGATTGTCTGCGTGGGTAGCTACGCTTAATAAAAATATGATGGTACGGAACCCTTCATGCGCTAGCCCGACTCGCATTTGGCCGGGTTTTAGGGTTCCGTACCCAAAGGGTAACCAAGGGAACCCTATTACTAAGCCTCCGCTGTCCGTCCATCCGTCCATCTGTCTGTCGGCGGGCTGTATCTCAAAAACAGTTGAAATATTCACAGATTGTATAACCACAAATAAAATTTAAAGTGGTACGGAACCCTTAGTGTGCGAGTCCGTCTCGCACTTGGCCGGTTTTTTACGAAGCCTTTTTATTGTAAAAAATCGGCGGCCGCCATGTTTTTTGGACGATGGGGGCCATAGGATATTACACTGCGTTTTTAAAAAAAATAAGTGCGTGATTTGGTATGGCATGTCAGATGCCATTAAGCGTCAATATCAATTGACGCCCAATGGCACACACGTGTGCCGCCGACAACAATTCAGCTAACTTTGGGGGTCGCAATTAATCACATGGAGATTAGGAAACTGGCTAAAATAACTTTTTTCTCAATTACTGTATGCTACATGTGATAGGGTGCGTCAACAGATAGTTGAGCAGCACGGGCGTGGCCGCCGCCGCCTCCAGCTGTAGCTTATCCTCGGCGTCCTGCTCTGTGGTGGCCTCGTCCGAGGACACTGACATCTTCTTGTCTATGAGCATGTCTGTGGACGTGTTGTCGCCGGGGACTGTGTCTATGAATACCTGGAATAAAAAGTTTTATAAAGTTAATCTTTGAAATATTACAATCATGAAATTATTATTTATATACCTTCATCAGCGATGAAGTTATAAAGCTTCACAGATTACAATTAGAAAGAGAAGTCCGATATGAACTTTGACGTCAAAGTCCATGACGCCTATACAGCTGCTATAGAAAACAGCGTTTTCGAGAGTGGGACACACATATTTGTTTAAAATAATTATATCTCGTTTGTTTTTCGAACAATTTTGATTCTATTTTTGTACATTTTTAGTTATATAGATAATAAATATTTTTTTCGTGCATATTTCCTATTGCAGTCCAAGCGTTATAGACGTCCGAGTCGAAGACGGGACCGATAAGGAGACGAAAAACTGCAATAACCTAACCACGTTTATCAAAATTAAATGACGTTTATAACTCACTCAAAAAAAAACTGGCCAAGTGCAAATCGGACTCGCCTTACGAGGGTTCCGTACAAATTTGTAGGTTACCCTACATGTTACTTTAAATAAAGACTATATTTTTTATGATTTAATTACAAATGTATAGTTTTGAGACTTTATACCTATACTTGTAGTATAAGATGGTATTAATTGCAAAATATCATAGTTCTAGGTCAACGGGAAATATCCTATACATTTTGATTCCCTTGAGTGTCCAAATATACGTTTTTTTACGGACTAAGCGGCCGTATCTTTTTTTTTATTTATTCAAAGCTTCAAGGGACCGTAGACTTATATGTTTTTGATTTCAACTCAATACCTCCTCGTGTACTCGAGATAAAGGGCCGTGACAGACAGACGGACGGACAACAAACTGATCTTATAAGGGTTCCGTTTTTTCTTTTGAGGTGCGGAACCCTAAAAATTAATAATTTACGTAACACGTCCGTGTTTGGTTCACAAAAGTCCTATGTGTAGGAACTAAATTTCAACAGAATCGGTCCAGTGGATCTGGAGAAAACTGGCTGTGACAGACGGACGGACAGGCAAGCAGACAGACCCGAGTGCTCCTATAAGGGTTCCGTTTTTTGCTGGGAACCCTAAAAATGTCATAGTCATTATTAATAACACGGTTGGCGCAGTGGTTGAGCAATTAACTGCTGCGCTGCGTGTCGCGGGTTCGATTCCCGCGCGGAACAAATATTTGTATGGCCTACAGATAGTTGTTCCGGGTCTGGCTGTTTGTGTATGTGTGATTATATGTCTGTAAACGCACCCACGATACAGGAGAAATTCCTAGTGTGGGGCAACGATTTAAAAAAAAAAAAAAAAATATGTTTGTGAGCAATGAATTTATGGCTTGCAGATCGCCTGTCAGAGGTGAGTGTTATAAGTTTAAGACAATATTGTCTGGAAGGTAATCTAAGAAAAGAACAAGGTTAATAGATTTTTTACTAACCTATTAGCCTAGTAAAATTGACCGTAATAATTATATGACCTATTAAATATTGTAATAACTACTAATGCAAACTGCCGATAACTTAAGTGAGATACTTACGCTTAAAAGACCGCCGCTAATGGCGGTCCAAACACATTTACTATATCTACATTCCTGCGTGCCTCTAAGAGCCTCTAAGCTCATTCTCATGGCAATATCCAGCTATCCATCTGGAATGGACGAATATTCGTAACAAGTTGACCCGCGCAACTTTGTCTGCTCCACTCCTATTGGTCTTAGCGTAACATATATAAAGCATATGCCTCGATAAATGGGCTACCTAACACTGAAATAATTTTTCAAATCGGAGCAGGAGTTCCTGAGATTAGCGCGTTCAAGCAAACAAACAATCTCTTCAAAAATAAAACCTACTTCCAAAAACAAAACATAAGTATAAAAAAACTTTAATTTGGGAAGTCGGTGTTTTTGGTATTTTTTTTGGTTTTTTGACACCGAAATTAAAGTTATTTTATACTTTATAGTGTTTTGTTTTGGAAGTCGGATTAAGTTTTTTGTAAAAAGATTTTTACAAAAAAAAATAATACCTTTTAATTACCTATTAATATTTTTTTAGTGGTACCTGCGTAAGTGAAACCAAAAACACAGCGTACCGGCGTGATGATAAGTTATGAAATGGTGTAAACAATCAACAGACATGCGATTTCAGAAATCCCGATCCATTTGCTATCATTGTTTGAACAGTTCCGTTCCCTACCTCCGAAGTTCTTCATCAGATTACCAAATTAAAATGGAAAAAAATACATACAGCCGAACATAGAACCTAGAAGAAGTCGGTTAATTAGTACAGATACAGTATCCGGAGACCTAAATATCCGTTTCCATATTACTGGCAAAATACTAGCCAATATCCGGTTATCCATCATATGCTGCTGTTATCATCAGCTGTAGTCTTAAGAAGTGTCGAAACGGATATCTAGTAACTATCTCATATCAAGCACGTATACTATATTGTCTGATATTAAAACGTAGATACCGTACCAACGTCTATATGCAACGGATGCTACCTACCATGTGTCAACTCATGGAGCTCACTCAATTTTCAATATCCGACTATCCACCCTATGGATCGACCGGATATTCGGCATACAGTATCCGGATACTGGTTTCGCCGAAATGGCAATATCCGTCTATCTATTTTTTGAGATGGACGGATATACTTAGCATACTTACTTCATCATCATCCTCGTTATCGGTCTCCTCTGCTTGGATCTGCTGCTGATGCTGATGCTGTGCCTCCATAGCTTCCACCATGTATCGAGGAACGTAGCTGTCCTCGTCAGAGCTGTAGTCTTCGCTCTCCTCGTCGCATTCGAAGTAGCGGCTCTGAAAGGTATTAAATAATCGATTATTGAAACTTAACGTCCTATACACGGTGTCACTTTGTTCGTCTTACAAAGGCGGGGCACTTAATGTACCCGACATTAACTACCTCTAGGTGCGATTTTTTTAAAGTAATTGTCTAAAATAAAAGGTTACGCGCGTTATGTGCTTTCCGGGTGGCACGGAGGACTTGGTACGCTTTTCGTAAAACTCGAAGCGCCATAATAACGGCGGCGTAATAATAGTCGTAGGTACATAATTAACAATATTAACAAAGACAAACAACACTAACAGACATACCAACTACACATTCTTATAAAACCTACCTACTCAGATACCCAACAACATTATTCCCACGGGCATTGCAGTCAGAAGAAAACAGTGTTTAAACGTCACGTGACCACAAAATCTGTTTATTTGATAAATCAACAATAGATGGCACTGTACACTACTTTTCTGAATTAAGCTTTAAATATGGTATCACTGATATGATATTTACTAAGTGCAACACTAAATTGGGAAATCGAAATACGTTATATTTCAAGCAGCATACATATTTCATTTCTCCTACGAAATATAATTAAAGTAACTCTGATGAGTATTTTCTATAACTTATTGAATAATAAATTAAAAATTTAGCTTGTTAAAGTTTTATTCTTGGTGTGTAAAAAAACTGAATTCAAGATCAAAATAAAAGACATGAATTATTTCGTTAATTGTTGGAACGAAACGTGCTAATACCAATATGGCGCCAGCGAAAATTTTAAGTGTCAAACGGGTGCTAAAATTCAAATGTTTTCGTGCTTTTGTTTTTGTTCGCTGTGTTTTATTCGGTTTTATTGGATTTTTACGTTGTTTTGGCTTTTCTCTTTGGACTTCGACGATTCAGTGTTTCTTTGTAACTACGGCTTTGTTTATTGAACTCTGATTATTCAGCTTTTCTGTACGATTGTGGCATTGTTTACTGGACTCTTGATTTACCTTTCTATTCGGAAATTTAATTAAGATTGGTCAAATAAAGGAGTACATAAAGACAGTTTTGTGCGCAGTTTGCGATTACAATTTTATTAAATGTTCGAACATAAAAGTCTGGTGGTGGCAGAAATGCAAGATTTATTATGTAGATTTTTTTATGTAATTGGTGTAAGGACACAAATAAAATAATAAAGGGAATTAGAGCAGATTTCGATGAGAATGACAAGGTACAAGAAATGGCACGGGAATAATTTGTGAAAAGAAATAAAAAATGATTTAAAATATAATGTGATTGTTTTCCTTTACTTAATTATTGTAATTAAATGACTCCCAAACTGAAATACATTAAAGAATTACGAAATATCTACAAACTACAATGTACATATATATAGCTAGCTATTCATACTTTAGCTCTACGTATATTTATAGCTATGTTGTAGAGTTTTATAACTCGATAAATTGTCGAGAGATGGCGCTGCAAGTGAAAAGCTTGACTGAAGACTCTATCTCAGTATATTCAATGTACTCTGTGATTATTCCTATTTATTCATGCTTGACAATATACTTAGACATAACCAACACAACAACTGATTATTTTAACAGACTTCAAAAAACGAAGTGGTTCTATAGTTGTGTCTATAATATGTTTACTGGAATATTTAAAATCAGTAGGCGTTTGAGCAAAGTTCCTAAATATGCGCAACCCAAAAGCTCAACTTTACTTAACCCGGGAATTGAACCTAGGTAATACTAGGTCCACTATTTGGTGGAGCGTTATCAACTAGGCGATTGTCGCATCTGGCATCGAATCCTTTTTTTTGTTTTTAAGAATGGGAAATCATCAAATGACTCCTCCCGCTCTGGGTGAAGTAGGCGGGAGTGTCATACTCTTACTGACTAAAACCCATCCGTGTTCCTCCTAGAGCCCTTTGCGTTCCAGGCCTACGGTACCTCTTTCGAACAAAGTCCGCAGCACTAGCAGGCTGGAATCGAACCCTACTTCACAGTCAATAAACCTACTTTGCATCGATAAAAATATCATCACCTGCCTAGCCTTTTCCCAACTATATTGGGGTCGGCTACCAGTTAAACCGGATTTAGCTGATTACCAGTATATAGGTACCAGCATCGATAAAAATATAACTACAATTAAATTAGCTATAGGTACCTACTGGTACGATTTTATCGCGCTAATACAGCCTATTGTGTCAAGTCCAACAAATATTAATAGTACGTAACAAATTATTAATACCTAATCTATAGTCCGCGGATGTCCCAGTCCCGCACGTGTATGGTCATAGGTCATTACTAAGTACCGCAATCTAGGTAATTAGCACGAATATAGAGGCTGATCTCATCCGTGTTAGTGTCGTGCAAATTAAAAAAGTAGACCGCGAGGTTAAATCCATTTTTGCATACATTGACGGTTCTATTTTGTAAGAAAAACGGGCTTCGTGCTTGGCAAGCAATATATGCTGAAAACCGAGTGACAGCTAATGTACAATGAAATGACATTTGACAGATTAAGTTTATGGTTAGTTGGTACGCCTGCGCGTTGAAACCACGTTCCGTTCGATAATGTGATGGCGACGTGCAAAACCTACGCGTTTATTTTTTAAGTATTTTTAATTGGACGTATCCGTAACTTAGCATTAATAGTAGTTTTGATTAGAAATAACTATTAAGTAATTATTTCTACATAGCAAAATAATACTAAATAAGAAGGCACAAGAATAATAAAATATATTGTTCTACAAATTAAGGCGGAACGGAACGTAACTCCAAGTCCACCAACAAACAGAAACGAAAAATTTATTCAGCTGTCAAAAATGACGATAACAATTTCATTGTGAAAAAGACCACGAATCACGATCAAAACATTGCTGGTAGAGTAAAAATGAGACATTATCTTAGATAACAGAAGTTAACAATAGTGTGCAACAGTTGTAACAATAAAGACACACAGTGACATTGCAAAATTTTATGCGAAATTTCTGCGATGTATTTATACTGTTGACATCCTTTGTGTAAAAATAAAGTGACCATGGCTGCTGCCATAGCAAACGACTCTCCTAAATACAGGAACAGTTTAATCTGCTGTAGTCCAAGCGTAGAAGCTACATCTAGAACATCAACTTCTTCAACATCTGGCGGTGTATCCATCGACGAAGGTTACGACTCGAATTGCGTCCCGAAATCTATAGCGAATAAAAAATTGAAGATACACAGTTCTGCAACGAAAGATGAAATAGAAAAGGCAATAGTCCAGTGCAAGGAGCTCGTTTTAAGCAGTGTACAATGCTCGGACGAACGAAAATGGCTTGTAAGGTACCTTGTCGAGTTAAGGCTGAGATTAGAAGATTTAAAAGACAATAATGGGCTAGCAAGAGTCCAAGTCTCTATTAAGGGCCACCACTTTCAACAGCAAACAAACCCTAGCAACCGTAAACAGTACTGTGATCACTGTAGCGGAGTCATTTGGAGTATCGTTCAAGGATCTTACATTTGCAATGACTGTGGTTACTTGTGCCATTATAAATGTGTTGATCACATATGCAGGGTATGTGCTCATGTTGTCATGACCGAGAAAGGATGCTTCGAAATGAGTATATGTCCTGAAAAAGGGTTAGCCGCACAGGATTATAAGTGTGCAGAGTGCCAAACTGCATTAACTTTCAAAGATATGTGGAACGAACCTCGCTTATGTGACTACACTGGCCTTTATTTTTGTGCTACGTGCCACTGGAATGATCAAGCAGCAATCCCTGCTAGAGTAATTCACAATTGGGACTGGGAAAAGCATAATGTGTCACGAATAGCTTTTCAAATGCTTAATTTATCTTGGTCAAGACCGTATATTGACATAGAAAGTATAAACCCAAAACTGTTTAACTTCATTGCTGAATTAGAATGGGTACACAAAATGAGGAAGGACTTAGAATGGATGAGACGGTATCTATGTGCTTGCACAGACGGTACAAACCTGCTATCACCATTATTTGTGCAGCTTGGTGACGTGAACAAGAAATACAGTATGGGCCATTTACAAGCCATCAATGATGGTTCTTTAGAAACGCAACTCACGGAACTCACAGAAATATGTCGATCTCATATTACAAGCTGTGATCTTTGTTCTGGCAAAGGATATTTATGTGAAGTATGTAAGAATAACGAGGTGCTCTATCCGTTCGACAGCGGAGCTTTAATGTGTGACAAATGTAATTCTATGTACCACAGAGGTTGTTGGCTGCGTAAAGGCCAGAAATGCCTCAAGTGTGTGCGTTTGGAAGAAAGAAAGAAAACTCTAGAGGAAGTGCAGGTGGATACTACGGACACGTTAGAGTATGATATTGACAAGTTCGTGAATTGATAAATTTTTTATGTGACCAAAGTGAAAAGCAGTGTTAAATTTTTTATTGGCAAGTTACGCTTGCAGGTTGACGAAGAAGTGTCAAATAAAATGTATAATGCTATTTGTAATATTAAAAAATTATATTTTGCTAAATCATTACTAGATAGGAAATATGATTTAAAATGTTGATGCAAAAAACTAACAAATTGTTGATCTGCAAGCATTCTAAAGTTGTGTACATACGAATGACTGGGCTTATAAAATGTGTGTTTGACTAAACCAACTGAGGCTCAATTTCTGGAAGGAAAATTATAACAAAATTAATGTTTAATCTTCAGACACAAGTTGAGCTAAGAATAGACTCTGACATAAGTGATATTATGTGAGCGCTGGTATCTGTAATTGTGACACGAAAATTAGTCTCGAATCAGCGGCATATAACAGTTCCGAAATGTATGTTCGATACTTGTCGCAATTTGTGTCGTAGTCCATTCTTAACTTTGGCTATAGTCATTGGTTGACTGTATATTTTACAACAGCCAATTGCAACGCTTGATTTCGTCGATAATTTTCTATCCAGAACGGGGTTCAAACTATTTGTGCCTATACTGCGCGTTTTATATTGTAGCCTTACGAAAAAATTATCGCTTGGTTAGGCTTCTAACAGTACTATGACATGCCAATGCTATCGTGATTCTGTTGTGTGAGAGACAGTGCTATGCCTTGTAAAGCTCCGTCTCTCTTCCACAACGGAATCATTATTGTTATAAGACGTCGATTACCGCTCCGCAAGGCCTAAAGGCGACCACAGACATTGTAGATTTGTTTTCAAAAAGTTAAAATCAATGAAAAATTATTTTAAAATTTATGAGTTAATTATTTTTAGCACAGCTGTTTTTAATATTGTAATATTATAATACCAGTTGTCTTATTGACATAAAATAAAAATTATATCAAAATCTAAGTATGTTGTTTTCTTGTTTTTTGAGCAGACCCAAAATGTCCCAAGTTGTTTGGGTTTATCCTACAATATATTATAAACTAGCTGACCCGCGCAACTTCGTCTACGTCACATTAATGCTCCGCTCCTATTGGTCGTAGCGCGAAGTTATATGCCTTATAGCCTTCCTCGAAAAATGGGCTATCCAACATTAAAATATTTTTTTCAATTCGACCTAGTATTTCCTGAGATTAGCACGCTAAACCAAACAAACAAATTCTTCAACTTTATAATATGAGTAACTATATCTGTGAAATAGGTACTGTATGTTTGTTTAGCAATCATGCCTCAACCGCTGAACGGATTTACATAAAACTTGCAAAACAAGTAGGCCATGACCTGCTTAAAGGACAAAGGGTACTTTGTGTCAAGGTAAATAGAACATTCCCATGGGATAAGGTTCTACTTTCGTTCTTTGGAGAAACCGACGGTTAGTTATACCATACGTTATAAAAAAGCCAAGTGCGAGACGGACTCGCGCATGAAGGATTCCGTACCATCGCTATTAATAACCCACTATAATCAATATTAAAAAACGTCTGTAGTATTTAAAAATTGAAGGGTTCTTTATTTTTTTTATTACAAGAGGCGTGTGAGAGACGAGACGGGATAAACTTTACTTAAAATTCCATCCTTTATTTTTTAAATATAAGTAGGAACATAATTTATTTTATTATTTTTGGTTACCTACTTGGAACCCTAAAAAAGTACCACACACGATTTTTCGCAGGATGTTTCTATATGAACCCTGCTTTTTACTTTAAAAAAAACATAAAATGTCGTGTGAAGGACCGGTAGGTTTATTCACAAACTGGCATACTTTTATTTTTTTGCTAAAATGCTGCTCAAACCGGTAAAAAAAAATCTGCATTCTAGTCAATGCATACATGTAGGTATGTGACCGGTTTAAGGAAAATAATGTGAATGACCTCTTTACATTTTAATATAAACATGTTTATAAACAATACAAAAGTACCTAAGTAATTATAATTTTCTTTCGTTTACACAAGTCAAGAGTGTATAGGTTACTTCTAGGCAAGCGTGCTCCATCTTCGACCACATCATCGCTTACCATCAGGTGAGATAGTGGTCAAACGCGTGCGTATCAATAGTAAAAAAATCTTGTACGACTCATTGGTCTAGCAGTCCAAGGGCGCCAGCGAAGCGTAGGTATAATTCAGCCATCCAGGGGTTCGATTCCCGGTCAGACAAAGTAGGTCATATGGTTTTCCTCTCAGTGGCAAGCAGATGCCAGAGTCTAAATTTGTTGTAAAGTGGCCATGTCGGGAAAAAGTCTTAGAGATTTTAGCATTTTTCTGTCGATTTCAGTTAATGGGTGTCCTTCGGTTGTTTATTGGTTTTTGATTATTATTTAATTTTAGAGACAACTGCGGGACACTATCGACGGAAAAATGCTTAAATCTCTGTTTGTACTTTTCCCGCCATGGCTGCTTTATACAAAACAAGGTCCAATTGTAAATCGTATTATACCTGTAATCATTGAAATAATATAGGTACCGAGAGATCGTGCCATTGGGCGTCAACAGTACCTATTCTGTAACAACATTTTTGTGTCTCGAAAGCGGAATCCGAGATGAGTATCAAATTACGTTAAACGTAAGATCTTTATGTTGTGTGCAATAAAGCTCACTTTGTGAGGTTTGTCACTCAGGTGAAGCTCGATATCAAAATGGTTATTTACAGAATAGACTAGCTGAAGTTGACGCATAATGGCATCCCCACATGCCATACCAGATCACGCGGTTTAAATTTCTTTTATTAATAAACGCAGTGTTTTAAACACACAGAACCCCGAGTGAGGATTTAACAATCTCGCGGGATGACATTTTCATTCAATAAACCTGTTCAATTGATATTGCGTCGCGGTCAACCTCCATTAAAAATGTATCTCATGGTTTTCGTTGAACTTCAAATTGGATATCCTCGCAAAGTTTCAAAACAATCGGTAGCCGTCTGCGGCGAGTGACGCCAAATTAGCCCGTGTACGTTTGCTTAAACTATCGGGGAATATCTAATGACGAGTCCTAATGATGAATCAACAATGAGTTTATGAAACCAACCAGATTAAACAATAAAACGTGACGTCTGTCTGGCATATCCGTTTTATGATAAGCCCACGAGTGGTACACGAGTTATAAACTCGACATTCGAGTACCAATGTCGAGCGTTTTTAATTAAAAATACAATTGAAACTTCTTCCTATCTACTACTTGATGCGACAGAGCGACAGCAATTAGGTACACGGTCGTTTACGGTCCGTTCCCAAAGGGTTAACAACGGAACCCTGTTACTAAGCCTTTGTTGTTCATCCGTCCGTCCGTCTGTCTGTCAGCGGGCTGTATTGTATCTCAGGAACCGTAATAGGCAAACGGTTGAAATTTTCATAGTGTGTATGTATATCTATTACGGCTATACTTAATAACAAATAATAAAAAATAAAAAAATAAAGGGAAGGGAAGAGAGTGTCAGACTCTTTACTGAATAAAACCCATCCGTGTTCCTCCTAATGCCCCTTGCGTTCCAGGGCCGCGGCGACTCTTTCGAACAAATCCACAACCCTGGTCTTATCAGTTTTTAAACTAATCATGTGACTACATTAAATACTTCTACAAATCGTTAACTAACGATTATTTAGACAAGCGTATCGAGATTATTCGAAACTAGCTGACCCGTGCCCACATCGTTAGGCGGTATGTTTCAGGAAATATGACTATGACAGTCACAAATAACGTGACTTTTTATTGGTAAAAGAATTTTCAAAGTCGGTTCAGTAGATCCAGAGATTACCCCCTACAACCTCAGAAACTTTATCTCTTTATAATATTAGTATAGATAAGTATGAAATTAAACGACCAATACCTTGTCATATTTATACTCAAAGGTTAATAAAATTAAATTATATTATCGTTAACATTGTCGTCATCATCACAGCCGGAAAACGTCCACTGTTGGACATAGGCCTCCACCAAAGTGGGGGGGGGGGGTGCCATAATCGCCACGCTTGGCAGGCGGGTTTGCGATCACAGTGTAATGGTGTTGCGTTCTACAGAGAACGCTGCTGTCCATTCTCTGGTGAGTCCCTTAGTCGCCTCTTACGACACCCACGGGAAGTGATGGGATGGTAATTTTATTTTACGACACCATACAAATACAAAAATACAAAAAGTTTACCATACGACACCGGCCGACACCATATGCAAATAGGTTGGGTAAATTACATATTTTTATGTACGATTTCGAAAAATCCCAGTAATAAGTATCTAAGTATAGATAGTATTTAGGTTTGCTTATTTGTAATGGGTTTGCTCTTGACTCTAGTCTATGTCAGAGATGACAGAGACAAAGTCTACGATGGAGCGAGCCTACCCAGAAGGAGCCTGTTCACTCTAACTTTAAAGAGGTGCCTAAAAATTACAATATCACTGTAAAAAAACAAAAACTTGCAATAATATTGGCTTAAAAGGTAATAAAAATATGTTAACTATGTATCTAATATTATATAAATCTCGTGTCACAGTGTTTTTTTATCAAACTCCTCCGAAGCTTGACTGATTTTTATGTTTTTTTTTTGTATATATCTTTGGTAGGTCTGAGAACAGGTCGTGGGCGTTTTGAACATTTATTTTTTGGCAAAACATCGTTTACCGAGTCAGCTAGTATTACTATAATCCTTATTGTTTGTTTTGCTTTCCCCTTTCGTCCTGCAAACGCAGTTGAAGAGCATTACATTATGTAGATACCTATCATACGCAACCTCGACGGTCTGGTGGTCGCTAGTGGGTCTGATGGCGTATAGTGCTGGGTTCGATTCCCGGAACGGACATAGACGTCACCAAACCACATAGCTGATGGTGCAAGGGTATGCTACTTTGGTTGAATAGGGAATATACATGAAAAAAGTATATTTTTTTGAGTTGTGCAAACTTATGTAAATGTTTGGGACAATTGTATATTTATACCACCATTTTTCAGGTCATCATCATCATCCACAGCCCGACTTCGCCCACTGCTGAGCATAGACCTCTCTTTTCTCATGTCAATCCCCACGTTCCTGTGCCAGCCTTATCCAAGTTCTACCTGCGATGGCAACAATGTCATCCTTCCATCTCGCCGCTGGCCGACCAACCCTTCTTCCAGTCCTCGGACACCACTCGGTCACTGCCTTACACCACCTATTATCACCGCGCCTTGGTAGGTGTCCTGCCCAGCTCCATTTTAGATCCGCAATTCGTTTTCCGATGTCGAAAACCTTACGAAGGTTTCGGATCTCGAGGTTTGGAACTCTAACTATTAGACGTATGCCAAGCATGGAACGTTCCATGGCTCTCTGTGCAACTCTCAGTCTGTAGTCTGTACACAGCCTCATGCGTACCTATTATTCATTCATTTACAATTTGTATAATACATAAGCAATTCCACTAACCTGACATTCCAAACACCGACAACTTTCTCTATAGGTACAGGGGCTCGTCAACACGTTGTCGATATGTCGCAGATAGATCTCATCGTGGGCCCCGCGCCTCTTGCGACGTGCTAGGGACCACAGCAGAGCTAGTAGAGTGCCCCGTCCTTTGGTGTTCTTTGTAGGGCCACTGTAGACAACACATGTGTGTAACTATAGTGTGTGAAGTACATAGGTCTCTTGTGACGCGCTAGAGACCACAGCAGAGCTAGTAGAGTGCCCCGGCTTTTGGTGTTCTTTGTAGGGCCACTGTCGACAACACATGTGTGTAACTATAGTGTGTGAAGTAGATAGGTCTCTTGTGACACGCTAGAGATCACAGCAGAGCTAGTAGAGTGCCCCGGCCTTTGGTGTTCTTTGTAGGGCCACTGTCGACAACACATGTGTGTACCTATAGTGAGTTAAGTAGATAGGTCTCTTGCGACGCGCTGGAGACCACAGCAGAGCTAGTAGAGTACCCCGGCCTTTGGTGTTCTTTGTAGGGCCACTGTTGACAAATAATGTGTGTAACTATAGTGGGTGAAGTAGATAGGTCTCTTGCGACGCGCTGGAGACCACAGCAGAGCTAGTAGAGTACCCCGGCCTTTGGTGTTCTTTGTAGGGCCACTGTCGACAACAAATGTGTGTAACTATAGTGGGTGAAGTAGATAGGTCTCTTGCGACGCGCTAGAGACTACAGCAGAGCTAGTAGAGTACCCCGGCCTTTGGTGTTCTTTGTAGGACCACTGTCGACAACAAATGTGTGTAACTATAGTGGGTGAAGTAGATAGGTCTCTTGCGATGCGCTAGAGACCACAGCAGAGCTAAAGGAGTGCCCCGGCCTTTGGTGCTCTTTGTAGGGCCACTGTCAACAACACATGTGTGTGTAACGATAGTGTGTGAAGTAGATAGGTCTCTTGCGACGCGCTAGAGACCACAGCAGAGCTGGGAGAGTCCTAGATAGTTTCCCGGCTTCTAGCAGTACATGAATGGCATTTCTGAATTTCTAAAAAATGGTCAGTTTTCGATAAAATTGCTTAATTTTATGGAATAAGCTAACTTTTTCGGCTAGCCTATCGCTAGCGGATGAATAGTCTCAGCTCAGCAGATCGTTAAGAAGACTATCAGGAAGCCGAGATCTTTACAGAAAAGATGTATACACCTAGTTCAGTACTCAATAAAACTGTTTTGAGTAAATAGCCTTTTCCCAACTATATTGGGGTCGGCTTCCAGTCAAACTGGATTTAGCTGAATACCAGTATTTTACGTGAAGCGGCTGCCTACCAGACCTCCACAACCCATTAACTAGGTAACACGGTACTTCATGGCAAGGAGCTCGTGGCTAGATAATAACAGCCGCACGGGTCGATCTTCACAAGGTTAAGCAACGCTTGCCAAGGTTGGTCTGTGGATGGGTGACCATCTTAACATACCGAGATTCCTCCGTGCCTCGGAGAGCACGTTAAGCCGTTGGTCCCGGCTATCATTTGTAGATCTTTGGCAGTCGTTACGGATAGTCAGAAGCCAATAAAATCTGAGTCCAGTCTTGCCATGAAGTACCTACCGTCATCTGCCTAGCCTTTTCCCACCAATATTGAGTACAGTATAGTACAGTAAGCTACAGGGCCACACAGAAAAGCTTGGCTGGCCGTAGGTTAAGTATAGCTGCTCTACTCATTACTCAACTATCTCAAGCTATTTAATGATCGTTTTTTTTCAGTCGTCAGTTTTCCAGACTGAACTGCCGTGGTCGAGTGGTTTAGGCGTTTGCCTTGAGAGCCGGTGGTCGTGGGTTCGATTCCCACAGTAAGCATACTTTGTAAAGTTGTTTCCAGTTTGGCTAGGAAATTGCAGGCTTGAATCACCTGATTGTCTGATAAAAAGTTGTTTCCTGCTTCGGAAGGCACGTGTAAACCGGTAGTCCCGGCCGCTAAATGGCGGTCGTCAAATAAAGCATGCCAGAGGCCCTTGAGGCGGTTTAGAAACTATGACATTAGGGTGTGTGGGGTCATTAGACCTTAGTGCTCACACGATAAGAAGAAGTTTTCCAGACCACTAAGATAGTTGATTTGAAGGTGCTCACCTGTTCCCCACATTGTTCAGTAGCGCTGGCTTCATATCCTCCGCTTCACATAGAGCGGCGGTACTCTGGCGTCGACGTGAGCGGAGCATGCTCTCTGATTTCTCTTTCTCTTCTGTTACTGTAAGAGAGACAACACACGTATTAATCTGTATTTATATAATCGTTATTACCGACTAACAGTCAGTCAGAAAAAACGTTTTTCTGTGCTTTGATTGTCAATGCACAGCCATTTGGAATATAGGTTTATTTGATAAAGTAAGAGCATTCGCTAAGAAAAGATTTCAGCAAATTTCAACTTTAACGGGGTTACCTTATCTTTTGATTTTATTTGGTTTTCACTTATAGAAAGAGTAATAAACGAAAATTGTTTTTGTTTATAATTTATTGCACCAGATCGCAATTATGATCGCAATAATTGGGTAAAAAATCTCGAGATAATGATCAAATTTTGGTACAACGCCTTCCTCTTCCTTTTCTACGCAACTCTATTATTTGCTAATACAAGCCAGTTCGATAAGAGTCTAGCGTGTTCCTCCATCTTCGCCTTAATCTGCCGCGATGTCGTCTGAGCTCTTTCAGTGGTGAAACTACAATAAACCAGTACTCCTCACCAGTAACCTCCTGCTCACAGTAGCCCCAGCGCTATTTATCATAACTCCTGGACCGAAGCGTTCTGGTACATCTACATCTAGTCCATCACTTTGGCGGGTATAAAAAAAAAGAACTTTTTACAAAAAAAAAACCGTATTGCAAAAACTACGTTTTTGGTGTTTTTTTTACACCGACTTTCGAAATTTAAGTTATTTTAGACTCTGTAGTGTTTTGTTTTTGGAAGTCGGTTTTATTTTTTTGTAAAAAAGGTTTTTTTACTTTTTACTGGTACGCAAGTACCACTAAAAAGTGAAAAATAAAAAAGGAAACCAATAATACAGCGTACCAGGGTGATTTTATGAACTGGCGTAAACAATCAACAGACATGCGATTTCAAAAATCCCGATCCATTTGCTATCATTGATTGAAGAGTTCCGTTGCCTACCTCCGAAGAACCTTTTTGGAGAAGTCAGTTAAAAAAGGCGGGTCGGGTCGCTAGTAGACTCTATGAAATCAAGTAAAGCCGGATCGATCCACACGCTTACCAAAACTCAACAAACCGTCACAATTTTAGCCGACACTAGCTCGAATCTCGATGTCCGTCGTACTTGCCTGTCCAGAACAAACTAGCGGTCACGTTAGCGTGTGGATGTGTTATGTGGCGGTGTTTGAATCCCCATAGCGGGGCTTTTGCACAGCAGTGGGGCCTTCCTCTCCTCTTTCCACATAACTATGTCCTTTATTAGTATATGCCACTTCAATAGGAGTCTCGCGTGTTCCTCCATCTTCGCTTAAATCTGCCGCGATTTCGTCAGAGCTTTTTCGTTGGTAAAACTACAATATGGAACTCAAACTCCTCACCAGTAACCTCCTGCTCGCAGTAGCCCCAGAGCTCGTTGTCATCTCTCTTCTGATCGGCAGGCCACAACTCCTGGACCGAAGGGTTCTGGTAGATGGTCTCCGTGGAAGCGTTGCCGTTTTCTGCGTCGTAACGAGTTTCGGGCTGGTTGAGGACCTGGTGGAAGTTGGTGAGAATAAAAATGGGAAATAACCATCCTAATCCTACCAACTAATATTATACATGCGAAATGTTTGTTTGTTAGTTATGCCTAAATCGCCAAAGCGATTTTGTTGAATTTTGGTACACAAATTGATGGAAAGTCTATGTGAACGCGAACAAAGTCGCCGGCCATATTCTTTTATTTAGAACAAGCGACCCGCCCCGGCTTTGCACGTGTGCAAACTATATATACTAAAACCTTCCTCGAGAACCACTGTATCTACCTATCTATTAAAAAAACCCGCATCAAAATCCGTTGTGTAGTTTTAAAGATCTATCAAACAGACAGCGGAAGCGACTTTATTTTATTCTATGTAGTGATAGAAAATTAAGTAAAAGCAATAGTTTTGGTGTTATTAAATTCGTATGGTAGGCGCCAAGTAAATGTGCAAAAACGGTCATTGACCCACATACATTTATTAACTTTCGTATTGATAACCTTCTCCTTTTTTGGAAGTCAGTTTAAAACAGAAGACATAAAGCTGTCCCGAATCTACTTCGATCGTGATCCTTTACTTCGTCTAGTACCTAATGAAAAACAGTTCGTAGGTAATTAATTTTGTTCGGATACAGATACCCGAACAATACGTCTACGAAGTAAAACAGAAATAAAGACATAAAGCTGTCCTGAATCGACATCGACCGTTATCCTTTACTTTCTCTAGTAATGAAAAACAGTTCGTAATTAATTATACGACGGGATATTAGGGAAAGGTCAATATTTATCTGGCGCCTATCATAGTGCGACTCGAAAGTATTTGGTCAGCTTATCAGCTTAGAATAGAATACTCTTTATTATGTACGCCACATAAGTTATAGTAAATATAGATGAATTTAATTTAATAATGAAAATTACATAATCATCATTATCATCACTTAAGTCGAAGGACGTTCACTACTGGACATAGGCCTCCTCCAAGATGGGGGGTTTGCCATAATCGCCACGCTTGGCAGGCGGGTTGGCGATCGCAGTGTTTGGTGTTGCGTTTTACAGAGAACGCTGCTGCCCATTCTCTGGTGAGTCCCTAGTCGCCTCTTACAACACCCATGAGAAGTGGATGGGATGGTATTATTCTTTTACGGCACCATACGGCGGGCTACACCGAATAAATTACAGTAAAGATAGATGAAGCAAAAATATGGCTAGAAGCGATATAGAGCTCGTCATTCGGTAGATATTCGTCTTACTAAACTAGTTCGGTACTCGCTAGGCTTCGTTTACCCAGTTCGCACCGGTGAAGTTCATAATGGCGAACATTAATAGAGGCAGACCGAAGGTTGATGAGTTTACGTACCTAGGCTAGTTTTTTCACAAGGTGAGTTGATAATCATTATGTGTTGATTGCGTCGGCTCAAACCTAGGTAGGTTATAGAATTCTGAAAGTACTTCCAGCTACCTTCAAACTGATAAAATAAAAAAGCTTCGGCGACCACCTGTCGAAGCTGGCGTTTCGCGGTTGGGTAAAGGGCCAGGTACAGAAGGCAGTACTCCTTGATACGGCTCGTATTGTGAGGAGGTTCCTTTTTCTAGAGCTCTAACTACCGGTAGCTTGGCCCCTGCTTCCGATACCGGTGGACTACTATCGTTTTTTTTTAAATATCTAAAAATGTAGGTAAGTGATAAGTGTGAGAAATGAATAACCTTGGGTATACTTTCACAGTGCATACAGGGATAATCGTCGGTTGGTGTCCCATTCCATTTGAAATGTCTAACGGGACCTCTGCGAGTAGGCTTCGGCCTACGCCTAGCAAAGGACCGGGACCTCAGGGTCCTGAGAAAGTGAAATAGGTACATGTGAAAAGTATAATAATAAATTTATTTGTTAGAATATTACTGTTACAAGGTACAAATTAAAAATTCGGCCAAGTGCGAGTCGGACTGTCACACGAAGGGTTCCGTAAAATAAACCAAAAAAAAACACGTTTATTGTATCGGAGAATCGGAGCCCCCTTTAATTTTTATTATTTGTTTCTATATCGGCAATACTGAAATACACAGTCTGTGAAAAAATATTTTTTTTTATTATTTTATTGAGGAATGGGCTTGCTCTTGACCACAAACACACCTGATGGGAAGCGATTATGACTTTCTACCTATTACGGTTCTTGAGATATCCCGCTGACAGACGGACGGACGGATGGACCGACGGACGGACAGCGGAGACTTAGTAATAGGATTCCGTTGGTTTGTTTATCCTATTGGCATTATTTTCTCAATATCGAAATTGCGTTTTGACTGGAAGCCAATCCCAATGCAGTTGGGAAAAGAGATGTTATTTTGCGGAAAATGCCGTACCTTGTGGGCCGTACCGTAGGGGCGTTTATAGATTCAAAATAAGAACAAATACGAGTGAGTGCTCTAAATATTTAATTTGAATGCCTGTCTTATTGATACGCAAAGACACTATACCCGGTGCGAGGAAATCAGTTTTCTCCAATTTATTGAATATTTACCTGATAATGCGCTCGCGTGCCTAGAAAGAATACTGCACCCGAACCGCCAGTTGCCATTTTATTCTGGAATATCCCAAAAAAAATAATTTTAATTTATAAACGCCAATCAAAATAAAAGGACAAGGAAACGCGTACTTAAAGCAACAATATATTAAGAACTTTTCAAAATTGTGCTTAGTGATATTGCTAGGTCATATTTTATTGTATAATTAATATAAATGTTGTTTAGTTAGCTGTTTAAACCAGATAAATGAAGAAATTCATTAAAATTCGTGCGCTTGACTACAAAATATTCATGGATGCTTCTAAAATTTTTACGTAATAACAGAAATATATTGAGTTATATTTCGACTTGATTAATTAAAACCATATTAAATACCTAATTAACTGAATTATCAGCTATCTAATTAATTACAACACATAATAAATTAAGTAATAAAATTGACTAGCTGCGTTCTAAAAACTCCTAAAAATACGGGAAATTTACCTCAACACAATCCTTTTTTTAAGCGGAATCTTTTAAATTAAAGAGGAAATGTTATAAAACGGCTAAATTATTATTTAATACTCTTGAAATTAATATTTAATCATTTTCAAAGATTTGTTGTCACGTTGATAACTTTGACAAGGACAAAGCGGATTTGACACAGTATTGACTTGCGCAGTTCACCCCTGTACCAACTTTTGGGGTTGTCATGGAAAGGGAAAAAACATTTTAGGGAGATGTTGTTTTTTAGAATACGTTCTGTTAATATAAGCAGTAATCAGGAAATTAATATTTGAAAACATTTTTGTGTAGTACTAATCTGAAGAGTTATGATTTTTCAATGTTTACATTAAACCGAAGAGCGCCATCCAGATTCTTATAGGTAAGTTATGTTCCAACAGTGTTTCGTCGCATTGTTGTCATTTGCTTTTTCTGTTACAATACTTTCATGCTTGACACGGACAAGAAATCTCTCTGAAACCAACACAGATGTCGTTGCAACAGGTAAGTTAGTTCTAGATATTGCAGGTTTATTTATTGATAAAAGTTAAGAAGTACAAATTAGTCGTAAGATTCTTGTTTGAATAATATGGTAGGTCAATGGTTTTAGGTATTCTAAAATGAATTTCGATAACAATATCCTAGAAAAAAAGATGTTTTCTTTTTTATTCTTGTACTTCTAAAATAAGTAATTCATCAGCGATAAGTTTACTAACGGAAGAAATTAAATTCAAACATTAAAAAAAACAACTAAATTAATGGAAAAGACTCCATCTAAAGCTCCATAAAAAGCTCTCAAAAATGGATGGATACTGTTCTGTTTTGCAAAACTAAGTTATATCGATTTGAAATACTCTAACGAAAATCTTTGGTCAAATCACTTGAAAATAAGCTCTACTTTTAGTTTTTATGGTAAAAAAAAATATGTTTTGTTTTGTTGTCAAAAAAGGAGTCAAATTAACCACAGAGGTGCTGTAAGCATTCTGAGTCAAGTTCAAGCATTCGTCATTCTCCTGAGTCGCGGGTATTCCAAATACAGTCTAGCAATTACTTCTAGTCGACAGAATGGCAAATGTTGAAGTTTTGTTTTGGCGACTGAGATCGTGTATGTCAGAATATTATTGTGCTGTGCAATTGATTGAAGTGGATGCACTGGACCACTTTACCTTGTGGTAGCGGACTCCCTGTGGTGTAGAGTGAAATTGTAATGTACGTTCAAAGTGGTGCGAAAACTTTACTTGCGCGATGCAGGATTGTAGGTTAGTTTGAGAGTTTAGAGGCGACGGCGATTCTATTCGTGTCTTTTTTGAGTTTCAGTTTTAGCAGAGCTAGTTGGTAACTGTGTTAGATTACGGAGAGTTAGTTGTGATTACTCATTGTATAGCTTTCACATAAAATATGAAAAAAAACAGGTTTCTACAAATGTCTCTAATGCCAAAACTCTAACGTTTCGGCAGATGATTTCTTATTTTACTATGAATAAAAAAATAAAGATTAGGTACAAATATGGATTACATGTTATACCTATGAGATTGAAAAATTGGTATATGTTCTAGATAGAACAGATATAAATTTTTCGCTGATAAGAAAATCACCAGTAAGACATTAAAACATAATATTTGTTTCAAAACCAAGTCTCTATCCTCAGCTACTCTGTGCTATCTCGTAGTAGAGGGGTGGCAGTGGTGGCAGTCAGGTTAAATGAATGAAGAACGTTAAGGTCAAGTTGCACAATAGCTTTACAATTTTTATAAATGTAGAGTCTTGCTTTGTGATGTACGGTTGGAAGAACGTGATGATAATAATATTGTAGAGTGCTTGAAGATTTGAAAACAAAAGAAAACTATAATTTCTATTGAATATTAGTCCCAGGACTATCAACACCGGGGTTGCGGAATTTGTTCTATAGAGTCACCGCGGCCCTGGAACGCAAAGGGCATAAGGAGGAATGTAGTCAGTAAGACGGATGGGTTGTAGTCAGTAAGAGTCTGACACTGCCTTCTGCCTCACCCAGAGCGGGAGGAGTCATTTAATGTTTTACCATCCTAAAAAAAGACTATCAACACAAAAACGTATTTTAAACCACCTTTGTTTATACGTATCTTGGAGAGAATAAAACAAGAAGTTGTAGAAATCGACTCTTAATCATCATATTCCGGATCCGGACCCAAATTATTTGCGGTATAGCGTATGATTTTTTTTTCTATATACCTCAGTAGTCTGTCACAACCTTTTTAGCCAACTTTCACGCAATCAATGTGACTTCGATTTTTCGCTATCATCTCTACCAAATTTCTCGATACGCATCTAATGTTATTTACTTTTTTGTCAATAATCAATGTAATTTGCTTCAGCACTACTATAGGTACTACTATGCATGACCCAACACTTGGCTCTGGTATGTTCAGTTTTACCCGCTCCTGGATCTGGTTCTTATGTTTGAGCAACGCTGGCACTGCCCGATTTATCGCACTGTTTAATCATCATCATATCAGACGAAAGACATCCACTGCTGGACATAGGCCAACCGCAAGTGTCGCCACAACAACCGGTCCCCTTATAATAGTTGAAACAACAAATATATCTTCAATCTATAATATTTTTTGCAACAAATAGTCATGCCTTTAACAAAATAAATAGAGCATCACTTAGAAGCATGCATCCGTGGCTGCACGCCGGAAGATGCGCTAATGCGTTTCATATATCAATCGACTATCGTTTGACGTCGATAATTGAGCAATTAACTTGTTTGTTCTTCCTTTTTTGGCAGTTTAATGGCATGAAAGCAGCGTTAAAAAACTTGTTCTGCACAAATCGACTGCATATTATAAGCTAGCTAGCCCTATCATAGTATTGTAAAGAATGTATACAGTTAAATGTTGCTTATATTATTATTTAGATTCAGAAGTTAATGTATTAAGAATTAGACACGCACATTTTGAATCTTATAAGTGCAAATTAGTGCGTAGTAATATAAGATAGATAGATAGAATTACTTATGCGTCATTGGTTTTATACGTGCAAGAATGTAATATTTTATTCAATCTCCACATAACGATGACATTTATTGATTTGCTGATGCCGATAGCTTGCTTGTCAAATCACTTGAGCAATTTCTAGCCGATCAAAAGTGTACTGACCATCTTGACATATTTCTTACAATTAAAATGAATGTAGATTCATTTCAACATCATCATTGATATGGCTCTACAGTCCGTGAAAGGAGTTCAAAATCATCATTGATATGGCTCTACATTCCTTGAAAGGAGTTCAACATCATCATTGATATAGCTCTATATTCCTTGAAAGGAGATTAACTACTGAGTGTCTAAGCATCGCCATATCGGTTGCACGGTCTAATACGGCACAATAACGATAGGACTGCATTCTATAGCTGTACATTGGTTGTATTTCATAGCGGCTCTACGTAGAGCTTTGACGTGCCAGCGATCGATTCCAGCCGGCTCTGCGTCATCCGCTTTGCAATGAAACTGTGATACGTTAGGAAATTTTGCTTTTTGGATGTTAGGTTTAGACTTGAATGTATTCCTTAAGAATTAGGAAGAAGTAGCACAGGACCGGGAACAATAAGAAGGAGTAAATTTTTCTTCAGTAATCAGTCTTTATCACCGAGAGGTGTCTTGTGGAGACTAGAGAGATGTGGCTCGGTAGGTATTCAACTCTTTCTGATGACGATCTTCACAGTAGAAATTGTAACTATATGAATCTTTCACTCTGAATTCAATGCAACCATGGTTTATAAACCATGGTTGCATTGAACAGGACTATATTATAATATAGCTCCTGTTGTGCTCAGTAGAACTTTTAGTGTCAGTGTTTGCAGTTTTCAATTTAATTTTAAGAGAAGTATTTACAGAAATGTGGTTTTCGTAAACAGAAACTGCAGTACTACTACGACTGCATTTGTTTTTGTAGCAGGATCTATCACGTTTTTCATTAAGTTCTACACTTTTTACTATTCTCAATTTAACAATACCTAAATTGGATTCCTTGCGCACAGTTTTCCGGTTTTTAATAACATTGACCCCTCAAATAATAAGGGCACCTGGTTACACAGAGAGTTGCGGTAAATGGCGAGAATATTTATACTTCGACTCAACGCACTCTCTCAAGTCTCAAATGAAAAACCAACAAAAGCTTTCTGTTTCTATCTTCAATTATTCACATTAAATGTTTTAATTAAGTACAAGCTTTTGTTTCGTTGGCTTGGCTTGTGTATATTTATATGCAGCTAATATGCTCCGACAGGTATAATTTTTAACAGACTGTAATTGCACAGCATAAATGAACTTAAACACTAAACACAAGAAGTTACCATTACAAATTCTTGAACATGAAACATCTCAGTCTCTCTTTATGCAAAACCGAGAGTTACCCGTCTTTCTCTGCCAGACACTCTCACCGGTACTCAACTCTGCACTACGTCACTTCAAACTGACCAATCAGGAGTCCAGGCCTGCATCGCGCTATCAAAGTTTTCGCTCCCGTTAGCATATATACAAAAGGCGCTGTACTGCTTTCGGGAAGTCCACTGCTACTCGGGAAACCGGTAGTGGCGGAGGGCCGGTCTAAGCCTCCGCCATCTGAATATGTCGTCTGACAAGATGTCATGTATGGGTCTAATATAAAAATGTTTAATGAATAATGTTCAATCATTCTGTTCAATGAAAAACGAGAGTCCTTCTCACATACACCGTAGTAGCTCCTATGACTTCCTTTTTGTGTTTTTGAAAGTCTTATTGGAAGATTATGAGAAAATAAATTGCTTTTCGCTGCTGTCTGCTATTGTTTTTCTTCCAAGTTTATTTCTTAAGATAAGGTTTTTAGATCGAATTCATGCCATCTCAGCCTGCAAGTTATAAAGGTTTTAGTTTAGGTTTCGTCTTATAGGGATGATCTATAAACACTTATTCAATTCTGTTTAAGGATTCTAAGACAAACGTGTTTTAAATGTATATTGGAAGCAAAGAACTAATTCGAAAGACTGGAACTCTACCTATATGTATAATATGTATAAAAAATACATTTTATATAATGTACAACTAAATCATTTCTTTGTTATTCGTATCATCATGTGGGTTACCAGATTTTACGAGTCGATAACAAATGAATGTTTTTGTGTTCAATGCGTTCGTTTATGTTCACAGGTAGAGTCATTGAAACTGCTCTTAAACCTGGGAAGCGAGTTCAATGACCGGGAGCAACCTTGTATCGATGACCTGTTATTGAACCAAATGGCCGTCATCTAAAAATACTAAGGTATAATTATGTAATACAATATTTTTTTAGAGGAAATTGTAATTTAACTTGTGACAAAATACCAGAGATCTGACTTAAGTGCACTCACAATTGGATTGTTTTTTTTTTCATAATACCTATATGTAAAAAATAACCAAGAGAAATATCTTAAAAAACACCAAAAAACCCGTCAAAAATGCAAAAAGAGGTTTTCATATAATTTGTTTAATTATTAAAGTTAGGAAATACGAATAAATAACATAAAAGGAAGTCAAATCAGCTACTAGCGTGTGGATGAGACCTAGTCTCTCTTTATCATTTTTCTTGACATATTTGACATTATATTTTACCATTATATGATTGCTTATACGCTTCAACATATCTGATGACAAGGACTTAGACCGGTTCCTCGTCAGCACCGGCTTACGTAGTAGCTACGGACCTCCCGATAACGTAGCGTTGAATTTTGTGACCGTTCAAACTCGCATGAAAACTTTGCTTGCGAGATGCAGGATTTCATTTCTTTTATTTTTTTTCTCGAAAACCACTGATCCAAACCAAAATGTTACTCTGGAAAATGTTTGTTGAATCGGCTAAAATTTCTTGTAAGATTTTTTGTTTTTGTATAGGATGTGTATTTATTATTTTATTAAGGGTTCTCAGTTTTCCGGCTGCTCTTATGAGAATCATATAAGAGTAAAGAGGACAAAGTGTTCTCGCTCTCGCACGGTTTACCTGTTTTCAATTGGTTGCATTGCGTAAGCATACTGCTTACCATTTTGGCTCTACCATCTCGACTGCGTGACGTCAAACCATCAGATGTAGGACAGAGACAGCGATATAATCGTGGTACTTTAGAAAGAGATTATGTTCTTCGGGTTTTTTTATTCCATCATACGATAAGACAAAAATACGATAACTTTTATCTTAATTTTTTAATAGTTTTATCTATTGTGATAGAGAAATTAAATTATCGTTTTTATATCTTTTGAAGATTTCTTTTATGTTGCTATTCTGAAAAAAAAATGTTAGAAAACTTAATCAATTTAATGTTAAAAATTAAACTAATCTACAAAAATAATGATTACTTATTAGGAATTTATTGATAACAATCAATAACTTGATTTCCGGTCATTTTTAAGGGTAAACCAAATTTCCGCTGGCAACCCGGGCAGAATGCCGAGATGTCTTTCACTTGTAATTTACAAAGAAAAACATCTTTTATTTAATGGTGACGCCATTTTCGTTCGCTCACACAAGTTAATTCCTATAATCAATCGTGCTATTCATCTTGTGGACGCTGTTATCAGTGAAATAAAACTTCATTGTTGCCATTAAATGTGAGTATTGATTGTTGCAATAATAAAATTAAAAAAGTCATCGCCACAGCATAGAAACACCGCATTACGAATTTTGTTGGTGTTGCAAGAATTTTTGACAAACATTTTTGATTGACGTTTATTTTGTTTAGTATTTATTCAAAACTATAGAAATCTAGTTTACTTGGTGTTAAATGGCTGTAGTTCTTACGTATGATGAAAACTATGACCGCCTGAACAACCTCTCCAAGTGTTACTCAAACTCATTTACTTACCTACATTGTAAAAAACTTAGAATGATTCGTTGTAACACAAGTAATAGTTAACGGGGTCGGTTTTCTATAATTCTAAAACAAGAAAAGCTCCCATCTTACGCCTATTTACAGCTTAAAAACCTATATCTACCTGCTTTCAGTCACTTATTTCCTAGCCAGTAGGAAGCTTCAAAATTTTTCAATAGAAACAACCTGTTGATTCACTAGCAACTATTCAAAACTACTAACCTTTTTGATTCATACCAAGCAAGCAGTCCAATAATGAAGTCAGCTCTTTAATTTCAAGTCCAAATCTTAGGAACAAACTGCTGAAAATACTTTCATGTAATCAGAATGTTTGAATTTTTGTGAGAAGAAAGTATGACAGGGTTAAATAAATTAGATGTTATATGTATAGTCTAATTGGCTTTGGCTGTTCTATTTAAAAATAAAATGAAATAAATCATTATTATTATGCTCGAGCTAAGCATATGCAAAACGTCGTCAGTACGAGTCAAACACCCCTCCACTGCGCCCAGAGTGGCAGTAGTCATTTGATCATTTCCCATCCTTAAAAAAAAGCATATGCAAAACCAGTCTATTAATAATCTTTTCAACTGAATCTCGGTCAAGTAGATATTGCACAAGTTTGGGTGCAAAGACATGTGCACTCTCTGTTTCTTGATTCTCATAGTCCGGTGGGACGGCATTTGGACACAACTGGGGATTGATAATTATTAGTAGAATCAATGGCTTTATGTGCTTTCTTAAGCAAGGGGATGTTACGCTTTAGCTGTGTTTCCGAACACATTCAGCCCCAATCTCTGCCAAGTTAGAGTGAACAGACTTCTTCTGGGTAAGCTGGCTTCATCATCGACTTTGTCTCTGCCACCTCTGACCAAGAGTAGAGTCAAGAGCAAACCCAACTCAAATAAAAAAAAAGTATTTGCGATTT
This sequence comes from Lacanobia oleracea, assembly GCA_950371165.1. Lineage (NCBI taxonomy): Eukaryota > Metazoa > Arthropoda > Insecta > Lepidoptera > Noctuidae > Lacanobia > Lacanobia oleracea. Next base: position 14,863,316 of record OX493413.1, read on the forward strand.
TAAGCACATAAGATACTTTTGGAGGTTTTTTTTTTTCGTTGGTATGATTTTCGACTTGCTTTTACAGAAACTAAAATAAAGTAAAACTGAAGACAGCCAGAATAACTGGCAAAGTGTGGAAAATGCAGACCGTTTATATGGCGTTTGGCTTTCAATATTACATAATGAAAACATGAAGAAATTAAAAACATAGTCACTGTCATTTTAGTTGCCATACACAGGCAACCTACTTAATGTACTCGACATAAACTACCTCTAAGCGCAATAGCTTAACCTAAGAGACATCATGTTTTGTGGCCTGGCTACATGCTCCATCTTGCCTGTGCAGTCCAGCCCTGTGCAGTCATGACTGTACAAAAAGACGGAACTTCTGGGACTGCACAAGCTACCGTCTTGCCCCCCCGCAGGCAAAACGGAGTGTGTTGCTAGGCCATTACATACACTTGCAATTCCTAAAGGAGGATACCAGTAAAATAAAATTAACAAGGTTTTAATTACTAACTTTCAGATCTAGATCATCATGTCTGATGACGAGGAGGTCACGGTTGAGACTTCAGACGGACAGATTTTGTCAGCAGAGTATAAAGATGGTAAGCATAACACACTCATCGTACTTCTTACCCTACTTACTTATCAATCAATTTATAAAACTAGCTTCTGCTAGCGGCTTCGCCCGCTTCATCCCTAGGGAACATACACGAATTTTTATAAATCGCCTTAATTTAAATTAAATTGTTTACAGGTCAACTACAAATAGTGGAAGTGACTCCATTTGAGAAGGAATCGGTAAGACTGTTTTTCTATGAAAAAACTGGCCAAGTGCGAGTCGGACTCATGAGCAAAGGGTTCCGAACCAATTGAATATTTTTGATAATGTTATTTTAACACTACAGACTTTTATTAGGTTTTCCTGTAATGTTTAGGTATAGAACTATTATCTGCATTTAATATTAAAAATTTTAGGCTCAGTAGTTTCTAAGATAAGGGGGATAGTAATTTTTTCTAATTTCTGTAATAACTTCAAAAATTATGAAATAAAAAAAAAATAAAACACCACGTTCGGGAGGGTGAAATACAACCAAGACGGTTGTTGTGTCCGGTGGGCAACTGCCCGATAGTTGATGTTCAGACTGTTGTAAAGTTCAAATCGCACGGAAAACTCTGATACCGGTGGGATGCAGGATTTCGTAAGCGGTTCGCTGCTGGTGCGATAGATGGCGTTGCGGTACTTTTTTGTTGCTGTAAAAATGCTTCGTTAGTTTTTCTTGTGGCGGCATTGATGCTGATATATATTTTAATAGATTTATTTTACCTCATTCTAATTGTAAAACTTTGCAAATATAATTATTAATTCACCGTTCTCTACAGCAAGAGTCCCACATCCTACCAGACCTGGGAGAAGGAGAAGACCAGGAGGCCAAATATATGCAAGTGTTGGACACAAGCAAAGGACTGATGCAACTGGATCTACTCAACTTGACCCTCGTCAGGTACGTTTTTCATCTGCCTAGCCTGTTTTTACTATGTTTGGGCGGGCCCCTCGATCGATGGGGGCCCCCTAGATTCTGCTAGATCACCAACCGGTTACTTATAAATAGTTTAAGCGAATATAAGTGAAAACGGTGATATCCATTGAGTGATGTGCTGAAAGACAGACTGAACAAATGGTTGACGATTTTGCTTTGGTTATCTCAAAACTAGAAGCGTATCTCTTCCATCGTGAATCGCGCTGCACTTTCCGGCAAATTTGAAGGCGCACGGAGTGCAGAAAATGGAGTCTACTCTACTCGTATCTAACTATATCTATACTAATATACATATAAAGCTGAAGAGTTTGTTTGTTTGTTTGCTTGAACGCGCTAATCTATGGAACTTCTGGTCCGATTTGAAAAATTCTTTCAGTGTTAGATAGCCCATTTATCGAGGAAGGCTATAGATCATCACGCTAAGACCAATAGGAGCGGAGCAGACGAAGTTGCGTGGGTCAACTATTACTAATCTATAGTATACTCTCTGTTCCAGGTGTCAGGATGGAGAGGAATCGTACCAGCTCGTCGCCAACGCAAGCACATCTGACGGTGAGATGTCCTCAGATGCAGCTACGGTTACCTGCGTTCTACAGTCTAGCGATAATGAAGGTATTATAATATATTTAAGGTGGTTGCGCTAGGGTAGCCCGCGAAATTCAAATATTCTTACGTTCTTACGTTCAATGTAATAACTCCATAAGTCGGTATAATCCTAAAATGTCAAGATTTCATGAAATAGTAATTCTTTCGGGTTACCCGGCCCTATGGAGTTTTATTGCTGACTTAAATGGTTATAATTCTGAAAATACATAATTCTTACGCCCACGAATCATACTTTAATCAACATAAAACCTAATACTGACTTGCAAATTCCAAAAATCATAAGAAAATTTGAATTTCGCCGTCCCAAAAATGCGAGTTTCCTGAAATAAGGAACGTGCAAGGCGAAGACTGCCATTTAGTGTTAAGATTTCAGAACTTTTTCTTTATAAAAAATTGAATTTGACGCATCTGCGCTGCCACCTACACGGTCCCTTTAGAGAAACATTCACATAGTAGACTGTGTCGTCTAGTGTTATGAATTCGGAACTTTTCTACACAATATTATAAAGAGGAAAGATTTGTTTGTTTGATTGAATTGGCTCCGAAACTTCTGGACCGATTTGAAAAATTCTTTCCCCGTTAGAATCCTACATGATAATGTAGGATTCTAACGGGGAAAGAATTTAAAAAGAAACACGGGGAAAATATTCTATAGTCCATGTTCATCAGCGATAGCTGATGAACATGGACTATAGAATATTTAAAAAAAAGTTAGGGATCCGTATGAAAACATCGATAAAGTGCGAAAAAAATACCAAAAAAGATCCTTATATCGCGTACGCTGCGGAAACTATTGACAATAGAGCAAAGTAACGTACAACAGTTTTATAGAGGGAATCAATATCTAATCTAAATTCTATCTAAATCTAATCAGTATCTAACTATTATGGTTAAGTCACGACCGCTTTTTGTTCAAATTATTCAATCAAAATCCGGGTGAAATGGAATAGTGGTGATTTTAGTATCATTATTTTAATCCTTATCTGGTTTATACCTTTTGAACGCCAGAGCGAAATCGCATCGGCGCACCTCCCACGCCAGGCCACAAATTCAGCGCAAATACCTACAAAAAAATTGGGATTCCAACATCCTACCTATAAGTTATCGATAATCCATTAATTATTGCTTGTCGTCTCATATTTTGAAATAAAATATGACTCTGTACATTATTATTTTATTTAATTTGACCCTATTTCGTATCACACTATCGTTAAAAAGCGGTTACAAAGTTCTAAACAACGTAAAAGCAGACATTAAAACTACAAATGAATGAATCAAATAATGAAAAGGTACAGTCTGTGACCAACATTATCTAACCTACTTGACTATTAGCGAATAATAGTCAAGTGGGTTAGATAATGTTGGTCACAGACTGTACATTACTAATGTCGTCCGTGACGTCATGCGCTGTCGGTGAGAGCCGACTGTGGTGTGGCCTTACCTCCATGGGCGTGGCTGGCACGACTTTTGACAACGTGACGTGGGACAGAATAAATAATAATAATATAGGTAGTATTTAACAAAAAATTACTTAATTTACATAGAATTAGTCTGACTCTTCATAGCTTGGCAAACTTAAGTCATCTAAGTCCTTCTGCTGTGGCACTTTTCTTATAACATTCAATTAATTCACATAAGTTACTGAACGCTTCTCTTCCGGCACTCGATCTCGATCCAGAATATTCAGATACGAATAGTTGTCATTAAAAAATTAATGTCGAAGAAATATTAAGCTACTTTTAATAAAAATTTTTTTTTTTGGATGTACTACATAATATGTAGTGTTTGTTTTTCTTAATCTGTTCGTTTTTACTGTAAGTGAGAACTTGTAATTGGCCTTATTTATATTAGAATAAGTAAGCATGCCTTGTTATTAGCTGTAAGTTTTCCAAATATAATAAAATATTGCACAAATTTGAAATATAAGTTATCTTACTAACCCATCACTAGCTGTCGTGTCTTGCCGACTGTGGCGTGGGAAAGGACCCTTTTTACGGATTTCATTTAGCAATTTTTGATAATTGTTTTTTCAAGTTATTTTTTTTTTAAGATAAATCTTTGTGCCATTTTACAATATACTAGCTTCGTCTGCGTCACAACGCTCTTAGCGTGAATATATATAGCCTATAGCCTTCCTCGATAAATGGGCTATCTAACACTGAAAGAATTTTTCAAATCGGACCAGTAGTTCCTGAGATTAGCGCGTTCAAGTAAACAAACAAACAAACTCTTCAGATTTATGTATTAGTATAGATATCATTAATGTAGTTTTTTTTTTTCATTTGTAATGGGTTTGCTCTTGACTCTAGTCTATGTCAGAGATGACAGAGACAAAGTCTACGATGGAGCGATCCTACCCAGAATTTTTAAATAATACGAGAAAGAAACACAGACAACTTGGTTTAGTACTTATATTTATTTTGTATTTAAAAAAATGTCGTTTTATTGTTGGCTATAGCCGACCGTGGCGCTCAAAAGGTTAATACGACAAAAAATATTGACTTGTAACCTATTTACAAAATAAATATAATTTATCATTTACTATTTATAATATTCATCCGTGACTAACTGATTCAGTGACTGACAGACAATGCATACCCGAAACTACTGGTTGTAGAAAGCTGAAATTTGGCATGTAGGTTCCGTGAGGAGTGTAGGGGAGCACTAAGAGAGGATGTCACGAAATTCCTACGGGAACGGGAAAAATATGATATGCGCGTACGAAGTTGTGGGTAGAAGGTATACAGGGTAATTTTTTAAGTGTGTCTTCAAGGCCAAATCCGAATCAATGAGGAATATCAAAAAAACCGGCCAAGTGCGAGTCAGGCTCGCACACGAAGGGTTCCATACCATAAACCTTATTTTATATTAGAAATACACAATCTGTGAAAATTTCAACTCTCTCCTGTTACGGTTCTTGAGATACAGCCTGCTGACAGACAGACGGGCGGACGGACGGACTGACGGACAGCGGAGGCTTAGAAATAGGGTTCCGTTGGTTACCCTTCGGGTACGGTACGGAACCCTAAAAACACTGAAAGGAGTATTTGAGCCCAATTTCTTCTCAATGAGCTCTTTCCTTTAGTTTGCTATGTTTTATTACATCCCAGAATTTTGGTACTTATTAACTTCACTTTCGGGTGGTATAATAAATATAGCCTATAGCCTTCCTCGATAAATGGGCTATCTAACACTGAAATAATTTTTCAAATCGGACCAGTAGTTCTTGAGATTAATGCGTTCAAGCAAACAAACAAACTCTTCAGCTCTATATATATTAGTATAGATATTTTTTTTAAGTCTGTCGCAAGCGAAATCGCGGGCAACAGCAATTTACTAATAAAATGTTATATCATACATTTTCAGATACAGATAATCAAGACTCCTATGTGATGCTAAAGAATGAGAACGGACAGAATTCTCTTGTTATCCTCAAGTCGGCGTTACAGCAGGCCACAGATGTGCAGAAAAAAGAGGAAGGCAAGGTATGTACGAGTCCACAGTCACTTCTGGCAGCTTCTGGTGGCTTCTGGTACATGGTGGACATCCCACCCACACGCACAAAACGTTTTGGGAACACATTCATAATGCGTACAGCTAAGGAGTGGAATTCCCTGCCGGAGTCTGTGTTTCCTGATAGCTACAACCTGGGAGTCTATAAGTCAAGAGTGTATAGGTTACTTCTAGGCAAGCGTGCTCCATCTTCGACCACATCATCGCTTACCATCAGGTGAGATAGTGGTCAAACGCGTGCCTATCAATGGTAAAAAAACCATTAAAATATGAAAAACCATCGGACATCCAGACACACAGCATCTTACCATCCCTACCTTGTAGCTATTCCACCAATTCGCACTAAGCATTTTCAAACGTCTTTTATAATGCGCACAGCAAAGGAGTGGAACTCTCTGCCTGCGTCTGTGTTTCCAAAAACTGACAACCCTAATCTCTTCAAAGTTAGAGTGAACAGGCTCCTTCTGGGTAAGCTCGCTCCATCGTAGACTTTGTCTCTGTCATCTCTGACATAGACTAGAGTTAAGAGCAAACCCATTACAAAAAATAAAACTAAACCACTTCGCCCGCGACTTGGTTCGCGCGGGTTTAATATTGCAATTTTCGTAGGGATCCCTAATTTATTCTAGTAATAAATATAGCCTATGTTACTCAGGGATAATGTAGCCTTCTAAGGGTGAATGAATTTTTGAAATCGGTCCAGTAGTTTCTGAGTTTATTTGTAACAAACATACAAATATTTCCTCTTTATATGTTTATCTCTTTCAATTTTGATCATTGTTGAGATAAATTTATGAGTATCCAGCATTTCACCAAATTGGTAATCAACAAATTTTTGCTTGCAGAAAACTTTGACACCGGCAGAAATATTAGAAAAGGCGAAATCACTACAAAAAGCCAAGTAAGTGTCTATTACGTAGGCGCTTTATATAAACTGGGCTATCTTACAAACATGCAAACAAAAAAAAAATACCGGCCAAGTGCAAGTCGGACTCGCACACGAAAGGTTCCGTACCATAAACCGTAGTTTTTATTGTTGTTTGTTATAGCGGCAATATTAATACACAATCTGTGAAAATTTCAGCTGTCTACTTATTATGGTTCTTGAGATACAGCCCGCTGATAGACAGACGGACGGACGGACGGACAGCGGAGGCTTAGTAATAGGGTTCCGTTGGTTACCCTTTCGGTACGGAACCCTAAAAAGTACTTAAAAATAAATTAAAACCTAAAAAAAAATACTTATTAACTCTAGTAACCAATCAGGTTCACCCTTATTTGGTATAACAACGTTTTGTCGAAAATCGCTTTGGTTAATTTTAGTTACAATAAAGTCATTTCGTATAATTATTCATTTGGCCGAATAATTAATTGGTAGATTTTTATTTAGCATATTTATTTCATTGAAATAATGTCATTTGACCGAATTTTCAAATGCACTAATTTTATTTAAACTAATGTTTCACTAGACTAATAACGCCTACTTAAAAACACGAAGCAAAATTGCATAGACACGGGTTAATTTATTTAGTATTATTTTTATGTTGTAGCCTGTGGGTAGCTCAACAAAAGTAATTGTTAGTTGTCACTTAGGGTGCGTAATCTTGCTCAGTTAAATAAGGCTTATGTTTAACTTACCACCAGATATAGTAACATTTAGGAGACAAAAATAGTAAATGATCACCAAAATTAAACACGCATTTTAATTTAAAATTATAACCAAAATTTTAACGTCTCGCTATCCTATTTAAGTAAAATGACTCCAAATAAATCATTGTTAACCCAAAAGTATTAAATGATCACCAAAATCATACCAGCATTTTAATGTAAAATTAAAATCAAAGTTTTTACATCTTGCTATCCTTTTAAGCAAAGTAATGTCAAACAAATCATTGTTAATCCAAAACTTTTAAGTAAATATAAAGATTTATTTTAATTTATAAGCTTTCTTTCATTTTTATTGGCAGCTATTGTTTGGTGTTTGGAGCTAAATAAGTGTGAAATAAATAACTTTTTCCAAAAAAATATTCGAGAAGTAGCGCTCGCCGGCCGCTGCCGCGGCACCGCTCGCTTCGCTCGCTCGGCTCGCGCGCGGTTAGTCACAATTCTAACCTAACCTAACCTATTTTATCCAGTTTGTAACCCCAAGCCTACATTTTATGGCAATAACAGTAGTTTATTTAGGCAAAAATAGCGCATTAATTTGCTCGCTAAGATTTGGTGATCATTTACTACATTTGGTGTTCGAATACAATTTGAGGTGCAGTCGTGACTAAAATAGCTAGTACTATTGTAATTTTAGACTTCATTTTTCTGGTGTCAAATATATATTTTTGGTAAAAGAACTAAGGGTATCAAAGCATTTTATGGTGGTCATTATACTTAATCCCGTTAAATAATCATCATTAAACATAACTAAACACAACATACTAACATCACTAGTAACTGATTACCACCTGCGCTAAGATAGGTCGACGGAGCCCCGCTTCGCGGGGCTCCTATTGGATGGTTGGTGGTTTAAAAAAACCCCGAGTCGGGGTACTCTAAGTCGTTTTCTTTTCTGCATTACATTACACCAATTGAATATTCGATAAAATACATGTTATACCACCTGAACATTACATCAAATGAACATTATACCTTTTGATCAATAGCGCAAATGTTGTTATCGCAAATAAATATTCGATGAAATGAAAATTATGTTAATCGATATTATACAAATTGATTATTCTCTTAAACGTTGTTCGAATTAGTAACCATCAAAAGTTGTTATACCAAACAAGGGTGAACCAACCAATCATGAAATTATTTTTTAAATACCTTTATCAGCGATGAAGTTATAAAAGGTGAAAGATTACAATTACAAAGATAATTCCGATATGGAATTTGACGTCGAAAGTCCATGACGCCTATACAGCTGCCGTAGAAAACAGCGTTTTCGCGTGAGATATGTATTGTTTAAAATAATAATATCTCGTTTGTTTCTCAAGTAATTTTGATTCTAGTTTCACTGTTAGTAAAATATTTTTGTATATCTATACTAGTATATAAAGCTGAAGAGTTTGTTTGTTTGCTTGAACGCGCTAATCTCAGAATTTGAAAATATATTTCCGTGTTAGATAGCCTATTTATTGAGGAAGGCTATATGGATCCTGCAGAAACAAGTATGTTTTAAGTATAAAATTCGAAATAGCTACGCTAGATGGCACAATCTTCTTCGCGCACGTTCCCCTAAACTGAGCGTGCGTGAGGAATCACAGGTGGCAGCACAGAAACGTCAATGTCAAGTATTCTGACCTTTAAAACTTCGAATATGCGACACTAGATGGCATAGTCAACGCCGTGCACAGTCGCTATAGGCTATATATTATCACGCTAAGACCAATAGGAGCGGAGCAGACGAAGTTGCGCGGGTCAACTAGTTTTTAGATAAACCGTGTAGATAATAAATATTTTTTTCATGCATATTTCGTATTCCAGGGCCCTGCTAGCGTCGTCCTCGCCGCAGCGCGCGCGCGCGCGGGGCCGCAAGCGCAAGAGCGACCTGCCCCCCCCGCACGAGCTGCTCGCCTCCCCTAACTTCAAGCTGTACCTGTACAACTGCAAGCTGTGCAGCTTCAAGTGCAACGCCGTCAAGGACATGTCGGCTCACAAGGTACTCACTATATCTAACTGCCGCCCGCGACGGAGTACGCGTGTGTCCGAGAGATTCATTCGCTCGCCGCTTTTCTTGAAGTCGCCACTGTTGATTCTTGCTTTCAGAGTTACAGTTCGCTTAACGCTTCCTTACCGCACGGAAGTTAGGTTTTAGGTGCAATCGCATAAAAAAGTGTTATGTTCCTAGAATATTTTTTCGTTTATACAGAAACGATAAAATTTATGTAGCACATTCATGAAACACGCATGAGCTTGTAGCTAGATAATAACAGCCGCACGGGTCGATCTTCAAGGTTAAGCAACGCTTCCCAAGGTTGGTCTGTGGATGGGTCACCGTATTAACATACCGAGTTTCCTCCGTGCCTCGGAAAGCACGTTAAGCCGTTGGTCCCGGCTGTCATTTGTAAATCTTTGGCAGTCGTTACGGGTAGTCAGAAGCCAGTAAATCTGACTCCAGTCGCCATGAAGTACCGTGTTACCCAGTTAATGGGTTGTGGAGGTCTGGTAGGTAGCCGCTCTTCGTAAAACACTGGTATTCAGCTAAATCCGGTTTGACGGGAAGCCGACTCCAATATAATTGGGAAAAGGCTAGGCAGATGATGATGATTATAAACAATTTTCGCTGAGAGCAGGTGTGTTGCATGCGTTCGTGCGCGTACCTCTGTTAAGTGCTTACGCATCAAAACAACGCCGTCTAGTCGGCTGCATCGCAATGACCTAGTTATTGCTTAATGCTGACGGCTGATGGCGAATATTATTGTTAAGGCGAAGTTATTACTCGTAATGGATTCGAAAAACGATACACTGGTATCACCTACCAGAGTAAACTTAAAGACAGAGACAGAACATCTGTTGCATAAATATTATTGTGAAGAAAAAACGAGCGTCTAAAGCTTCAAAAGAACCTAAACGACATAAAAAGTCAAATAGAAAGCCTCCAAGCAACAGCTGAAATTTCAAGCGGAATAAGCACCAAAAAAACTAACAACCGCCACTGAGACCTCTTCACCGCCTGTTGATAAACAACGGACGAAGAAGAACTCGCTCGAGAAACAGGGTGGATACGGCAAAAGAGCAGGAAGAAAAAATCGAACACCTCTACTGCCCAACCCGCTCTAACTGAACATGGAAGAGACATGAATAGAGGTTACGAAAAAAGCATCAAAACTCCTTTGGCACCACCTATTTTTGTAGATGGTATCCAGATTTACCAAAAAATCTTTGTTTTTCTATGTGACAGTCAATCAGCTGACGCGTTCAGCAACAAAATGATGAACGGTGATACCGATAATGTAAATCGAAGAATCGTAATCGTACAGAGCAATCTCAAAAGCCCTTTCGGATAACAATCATACGAAAACAAGCAAGAGAGGCCAATAAGAGTTATGGCAAAAAAATTGCATTTCACATGCATCCCGGAAAGAATAGTCGAAGACTTGCGCAGCAAAAGCTACAAGACTCTAGAAGCAGTCAACAAATTGTGTTGGAAAAGCAAAGATCCACTCAATATGTTCATGCTGACATTCTCAAATGATGAGGAAATTAACAAAATATTTTACATCAAACACAGATAAGTATGTAATGTGGAGATACAACCATTACAATCCACAATCCACACGCAAAAATACTGCTCCAAAGAACCGAGTTGTGTTAAATGCACAGGTAACCGTCTTTCCAAGGATTACAGAAAACCAAAAGAAGAAAAGCAAAAATGTGTCCACTGCGGAGCCTCACATCCGGGTAACTACTATTTTAGACAAAGAAATACAGCAGATACGACTGAAAAAATCTAACAGAAGTAATATGAATTCTCAACAAAGTACAGCTACCGAAAGGATTGAAGACCCTAGCCAGTTCAAACCAAGTCAAAGTACGATGCAAACTACAAATAAAAACATTTCATACGCTCAAGTAACTACAAGAGGCATAGCGAAAGCACCTTTGCCTGATATGGAAAGCAACAAAAAGTTAGATAAAATTTTAAAGTTTATGGCATTATTAGAAGAGAGATTAAAAAAAATTGTATACAGCAACAAAACTGCTACTTCTAAAACAAAAAAAAAATGAATACCGCTCTAAAACTTATGGCGTGGAATTGAAATGGGTTACAAAAACGTCAGAATGAGCTACAAGTTGTATTAGGGACTGTGCACGGCGTTGACTATGCCAACTTTAAGGTCACTTTAAGGGTCAGAATACTTGACATTGACGTTTCTGTGCTGCCACCTGTGGTTCCTGCACGCTCAGTTTAGAGGAAGTGCGCGAAGTTGACTGTGCCATCTAACGTAGCTATTGTGAATTTTATACTTGAAACATACTTGACAGTGACATTTCTGTGCTGCCACCTATAGTTTCTGCACGCTCCCTTTAGAAATTGAAAAAAATTGTGTGCCTGGTATCTGAAACCCACTTCACAAAGCAATGTCATATTAAGTTTAAAGGATATATACAAAGTATTCCATGCACTACACCCAAATAATACTGCAAGAAGCGGAAGTGTTGTTATTGTTATAGAAAATCTGCAGCACTATGAAGTGTTTAAATACGAAGAGAAAGACATTCAAGCAGTGTCAATTTGTCTACTAATAAAAAAATACCCTTTAAAAGTGTGTGCCATCTACTGTCCACGACGGTTCATGATAAAGAAAAAACGTTGGTGGCATCAAATCAGTGATAGGACTGCATCAGACTGCTTGAAAAGCGACTTGTTTCGAACTTTTTAGTCGTTTTTAGCGGTCGGGTTTTTTTTGACAAAGTAATTTTTTAATTTACTACATTTTAGTGGGTTACAATTTTGAAATCGTCTCTTCGAGCCCTTTATTTTGAGACTCCACTCTAGGTTTTGAAAATTAAAAAAAAAATGAAGGCATATAATGTCGCAAAAAATCCGCCATTTTGGTATTTTTTATTTTGATATATCCAGTGTCACTCTCAAAACTTAGGCGAATCTATTGACACCACTCACATAAAAATACGACAAGCCGTTTAGGCTCTAGGGCGTGCCAAAGAAATATACATACATACTTACATACGAGTGTACTGTCTCTGAGTGTCAATATGGCTTCCGGGCGGGTAACAGCACCATGGACGCAGTGTTCGCCTTACGGAATCTGGCTGAGGCTTACAGAGAGAGAAGGAGAGCTTTGCATATGGCCTTTTTAGACCTGCAGAAGGCCTTCGACTGTATACCTCGGCAGTCCATCTGGTGGGCACTGCGCTTCAAGGGCGTTCCCGAGGCCTATATTGACATTATCAGAGACATGTACCGCGATTCCGTGTCCTCTGTCCAGACCGCTGTTGGCGAATCGAATGGCTTCCCAATATCTGTTGGCGTTCACCAAGGCTCGGCTCTTAGCCCGTTCTTGTTTAACGTAGTGCTCGATGTAGTTACGGCAAACATCCAAGATCAGCCTCCATGGCTAATGATGTATGCCGATGACATCGCCCTCGTTAATCAGAACAAAGCCCATGAGCGCAAAGTCAACATTTGGAAGGACACGCTTGAAAACGGTGGTCTGAGACTAAATGTGGCGAAGACTGAGTACATGTCCTGTGGCAGCACGGATACAAACACCATCCGAATAGGTTCGGACCTGGGGGGTTACTCTCTAAGCTCGAAGTCCGTAGTTTCGGACTCAGTTGAGGGCGTATTCCACTCCGTACCACCTAACCACTAAGAATTATTGATAACACGATTTGACAGTTACTGTTAAATCGTGGTGTCATTCATTCTCAGTTCAGGTTCTGGACTAATCGTAATTCTGTAGGTGGTACAGAGTAGAATACGCCCGCAACTAAGCCCGAAACTACGGACGTCGGGCTTAGAGAGTAGACCCCCTGATCAGAAAGTCCGATACGTTCAGGTACCTTGGATCCGTGCTGCACGAGTCTGGCATCGTGGACGACGATGTCCAAGCACGTATTGGCGCGGCTTGGGCGAAGTGGCGCGAGGTGACGGGCGTTGTATGCGACCGCAAAATGCCTCCGAAGCTCAAGGGGCAGATATATAAATGCATCATTCGGCCTGTCCTACTGTAAGGGGGCGAGTGTTGGCCAGCACTAAGCAGACACACCCAGGAGCTTCGCGTCACGGAGATGAAGATGCTGAGGTGGATGAGTGGCGTAACGCGATCCGATCGCATACGCAACTCTTACATCCGAGGTAGTCTTGGTGTCCGTGACGTGGGGGAAAAACTGCAAGAGTGTCGTCTGCGTTGGTATGGCCACATCATGCGCCGCCCTATGGAGTACGTTGGTCGGAGATGCATGAATATGGCTGTTCTTGGGGCTAGGCCCCGTGGTCGCCCTCGCAAGCGCTGGCTGGACGTCGTCAAGTCCGACATGAGAGCCAATGGCCTGACTGAGAAGGATGTTGAAGATCGGGCAAAGTGGAGGAAGCTAAGTAGGAAGGCGGACCCTGGCAATAGCCGGGATTAACGCCAGGTGGAAGAGACTTACATACATACACTCGGAAAAAAAAACCCTCCTTTCGCAGTCTGGTAAAGAGACCACTATATGTGTTTTCTAGCCCGCCTTAGTAACATATTTATCTTAGGAGGTGACTTCAATGCTAAAAATACGAACTGGGGTTCCAGGCTAACAACTACTAAAGGCAAAAAACTACTGAGTGCCATAAATGAGCTAAAATCTGATGTTGTGTCCACTGGAAAGACCACCTATTTTATTGCCAACAGACCCAAATAAAATTCCGGACTTGATTGTTTTTTTCATAATCAAGGATCTATCAACTCATCATCATCTGCCTAGCCTTTTCCCAACTACAGTTCCCGTCACGCAAGCTTGCCTCCGCGTCGTACGCCGCAATCGGCTGCGCAGGACGTCGATTTGACAACAAACATACAAGCAGCTCGCGCATGCGTGGATTAGCACAGACGCGCGGGTGTAATGGCATCTCACTCGCTCGTATACGTTCGATGCATAAGCGTGTCCCGTTTGCTCAATGCAGTACGACTGTGGATGCGAAAAGTGTTACACGTTGTTATTGTTTTTAATGATTTATTTTGGTTATTTCTTACAGTTTGATTTGTGTTCTTGTGGTGTATGTGTTTGTTGTGTTACTTTTTGATATTTTATTGTTACTGGTAGTCTTTGTTACTTGTTTATAGTATAATACGTATAAACAAAAAAATATTTTAGGAACGTAACAACTTTTTTACGCGATTGCACCTGCGCGGACTTCACTCAAACCTAACTTCCGAGGGGCAAGCCACGCTGACGCGAACTGTACATTGGGGTCGGCTTCCAGTCAAACCGGATTCAGCTGAATACCAGTGTTTTACGCGGAGCGGCTGCCTACCAGACCTCCACAACCCATTAACTGGGTAACACGGTACATCTTGGCAAGACTGGAGTCAGATTTACTGGCTTCTGACAATCCGTATCGACTGCCAAAGATCTACAAATGACAGCCGGGACCAACGGCTTAACGTGCTTTCCGAGGCACGGAGGAAACTAAGTTATGTTATGATGTTAAGATGGTCACCCATCCACAGACCAACCTTGGCAAGCGTTGCTTAACCTTCAAGATCGACCTGTGCGGCTGTTATTATTCAGCCACGAGCTCCTCGATCAAGGATCTATCAACTAATTACATAAAAACGGAACAGAACTATGACTTGAACTCAGATCACTCTGCAATTTATTTAGAAATTAGCGAGAGTATTTTAAACAATGAAAATACGTTACGGCCGCGAATCGTATTTTGTTCAACATAGATCTTCTCAATGACCGGCAAATTGCAAAAAAACATAAAAATATTTGAATTTCGCTGGCTACCCTGGCGCATCCACCTTAAGGAAAAAGTAACGACCGAAAGACAGACTACTTCCTTTGGAAAGCTACTAAGCATCTAAAGAGACCGATAAACTAAATCCCTTCCATCAAGCGTGAAAACGTGCAATAGTCACGTACTAATGAGCAAAAAGGTTCGAGGTTTGCAGAGCACCTAGAAAATATTTTTCAACCAAACGAGGGAGAAAAAAATCGCACCCCGTTTAATATAGTGATGCCAGACCATGTAGATGCCATAAAACTACTAACACCGAGAGAAGTCGCAAGAGAAATAAAACAGAATATAAGCCTACGAAAATGCCAGGTTATCTACACTAATATTATAAAGAGGAAAGATTTGTTTGTATGTTTGTTTGAATTGAATAGGCTCCGAAACTACTGGACCGATTTGAAAAATTCTTTCACCATTATAATCCTACATTATCCCTGATGAACATAGGCTATAGAATATTTTCAAAAAAGTTAGGGATCCGTATGAAAACTTCGATAATGTAACCCAAGGTGTGACAAAAATGCCAAAAAAGATCCTTATATCGCGTACAGTTCCCGTCACGCAAGTTTGCCTCCGCAAAGTACGCCGCAATCGGCTGCGCAGGATGTCAATTTGACATCAAACATACATACATATTTGCGTAGAAAATTAATACAAACAAGGAATTAAAAATAAAGTGACATGAATTATGAAGGTGACAGCCGGAGGACTTAAAAAAAACCGAAATTAATTTAAAGAAAGGTTTAATTACTTTCAAAATTACAATATAACAAATCTTAGGTCTAGACTTGGACGATGCTAGTTCCGAAGTGCCAAATTAATTATTACAAAAAATATAATTCTAAACGATCGCGAACCGCGGATGCGGTGTCAGCAGGTTGGAAGTAGGTGGCCGATGGCTGCACGAGGCGTCGAGTCAGCAGAGTCCGTGTGTTGCAATTTTGTGTGGAAACATCCGTTGTAACACATGTCAATACAATAATTAAAAAATAATATAATTAAAATAATAATTCAATTAAAAAATGTCAGTTAAATAAACATGTCATTACAATTTTATATGGTGGATGTCAATAGATTAATTAAAATAATATGTCAGTTGGGTAAACATGTAATTACAATTTTGTATACCATAAAAACATTCAAAGTTGTAAGTGCTGAGTTAATAAGCCGGAATCGTCATATTTCTGTTTATCAGTAGTAAATTCAGTGATGGAGTAGTAACATCTAACAGGAATTTAAAAAATGACCTCTTAAAGGATCCAAGACACTCTTTATTTCTAAAAGCTACTGGTATACTATTATATTTTTTTGGGGCCATACCTAGTACACTTGCTGAAAAAACTTTTAAACAAAAAAATAAAACCGACTTCCAAAAACAAAACACTACAAAGTAAAAAATAACTTTAATTTCGGAAGTCAGTGTTCGAAAACGAAATAATTAAAAACACCTACTTCCGAAATTAAAGTTATTCTTTACTTTGTAGTGTTTTGTTTTTAGAAGTTGGTTTAATTTTTTTGTTAAAAAGATTTTTAATTTTTAATTTTTAGTGGTATGCAGGTACCACTAATAAGTGAAACCACAAGCACAGCGTGCCGGCGTGATGTTATGTTATGAACTGGTGTAAACAGTCAACAGACATGCGATTACAGAAATCCCGATCCTTTTGCTATCATTTATTGAAGTTCCGTTGCCTACCTCCGAAGTTCTTCATCAGATCTTCACCAAATTTAAATGGGATCAGTACGAGAAAATACTCATCCAAACAAAAAAAGAATCATCCAAATCGGTTAACAATTGGCAATAATATCGCTGAACAAACATTTTCCATGGGATCACATCATCAGATCCTGACTTATACCTTCCATCATCAGTTCAGCAACATGAGATGATGATTACCAGGCACAAATATCTGAATTGCGTTAGAAAGTTTATAAAAAACAGTGTATGTGCTTATAAAATGTGAGGGTTTCCCTCGATTTTCATGGGATACCATCATTCGATTCTGACTTGGTGACAATGGGACCACCTCAGGAGTATAGGCTGCGACTCCCGTGCAGGACGATTCTCGGCCACCGTAGGCGTGGGACTGCGGACGGCGAGCATTGGGTGGCTCGCCGTCTGATCAGAACCACGCCCGGGTCGGCGGCGCGCTGCGATTAGGGCTTGCATTCGAATATTCGAATATTCGAATTATTCGAATAATAAACTGTTTCAAATATTCGAATAGAAATTTTACGATATTCGAATATTCGACCAATTCCTAAAAAACAAAACAATCTGATGTGCACACAAAATTTAACGTTCATGCACGCCGTTCAAACAAGGTAACGTCGTTCGACGCGCGGGCGTTACGAGTGTTACGACAGGATTCGGCAACGATCGGGAACATTCGGAAGACGCCGCCGGCGCCGGTGTTTTCTTCCAGCAAATATATTTTCAACCATCTAAGATGTGCCTTAAACGATGAATCCATGGATGCTCTAAGTTTCCTTAGGTCCCACTTCCAGGGAAAACGTTGAAGGACACGCCATAAGAATTAAAAACGTACTGTAATTTTCTGTACTAAATGTAGTGTGCTACTTAGGACTGATCTGATCTAGTGATTTATTATTTTTGTTATTATCACCAAGATTTAATGTTAAATTATCAATATCACACATTGTTAGTGACAATTTCCAATTTAACATTAGGAAAATGATTTTGCATCAAAGGTTTAATTGCGTTACTTACTTGTTATTGTTTTGTTTGATTTTATTATATTATTACAATATTCATAACTGATTTTATAAGACTGTGTTGTGTTTGTGTCCAGGGTTGAAAACCAAAACAAGATTAGTTTATTTTGATAAATATTGTTTATTTTAAAACATTTTAAGCATTTGTTTCTAATTTCTAATTTTTGCGAATATTATATTAGAATAACTTTGTGATGTTTTAATATCATCAGTACAATATTAAGTTGACCATCCTTCCAAAAAAATACGTTGATAATTGTGTTAGATATTTTATCTGAAGAAACTAGTTGTTTATTTGCAGTTTAATGTTAGCTATTCTAATCTTTCGTGTTCTTCTAACAGAAAAAAATGTTATTTTAATTGTTTTTGTAATACTGCGTTAGCTTTAACTACTGTTATTTTGATTTAGAGAATAAAGACTATTTAGAAATTGAAAGACATGATTTCTATAAAGCTTATTTTTTTTATTTAATATTCGAACAATATTCGAAATATTCGAATATACCCCAAAAAATTATCGAATATTCGAATTGCAAAATTGTCGAATATTTGCAAGCCCTAGCTGCGATCCCAACGCGCCTCAAGGACATGTCAGCACAGAAGACGGGGCCCACTAGGGCCAGTGCCTGCTGGGGCTGCGGACTTCGTTCGAAAGAGGCACCGTACCCTGGAACGCAAAGGGCACTAGGAGAAACGCGGATGGGTTTTAGTCAGTAAGAGTCTGACACTCCCTCCTGCTGTACCCAGAGCGGGAGGAGTCATTTGATGCTTTCCCATCCTAAAAAAAAAAAAATGGAGTATAAGCTATAGAATAAAAATATATTTTTTACAATCTGTCCAGAATTGGCGGAGAAATCGATGAACATACATAAAAAAAAAACATACATACAGCCGAACATAGAACCTCCTCCTTTTTTAAAAAGTCGTTTAAAAATGCGGTTTTATGAGAGGCAACATGAATGTTATTCTGATAACTACGAAATAACAGGGGAAATACTTTATATCTTGCCAAGAAAGGGCCCGGTTAAGTTAACTACACTTATTAATGCCGCACTGAGGCTTAAATATGTACCAGACTTATGGAAAGTTGCTGAAGTAATAATGATAGCAAAGCCTGGGAAACCAGCTCACGAAACAACATATAGACCGATTTCCCTGCTGCCAATAATGTCAAAGCTGTTTGAAAAACTGTTACTTTAACTGCTTAAAACAGTAATAGATAACAGTAGCATTATACCAGAGCACCAGTTTGGTTTTCGAGAAAAACACTCAACGATCGATCAAGTGCACAGAATTACAAACGTAATAGAAAAAGCTTTAGAAAACAAGAAAGTTTGTATTTCTAGATGTAGCTTAAGCGTTTGACAAAGTATGGCATGAAGGCCTTACACATAGACTAAAAAGCCTGCTACCAAAACAGTTTGCAGATATATTAGAATCCGTCTTCAGAGTCTTCAGAATAAGACAAGAACACGCTTATTCAAGGAAGTGTGCTAAGTCCGGTCCTGTACCTATGGTAGGTACAGGACCGGACACCTGCGATATTCCTGAATCAGAACACAATACCATTGGGACATTTGCTGATGATACAGCCATAATGGCTCTTGGCAACAGCCACGAGGAAGCAGTAGAATAGGTTCAAATAGGTGTTAATCAAGTTTATGACTGGACCAAAAAATGGAGGATTAAATTAAAATCCAAATCTGTACACATAGACTTAACTAGCAAAAAGCAACAGCATTTTTTAGTTTACATTAATTACAAACAAATCCCTTATGAGAATACAGCCAAGTATCTCGGTATGACCCTTGACGTAAAGCTACGCTGGAAAGCCCACGTCAAGAAGTAAAAGATGAACTCGACCTACTGTTCAAAATAATGTATTGGGTGCTTGGAAGAAACTCAAAGCTATCCGTGCAGAACGAATTGTTGTTATACAGACAAGTCCTGTTGCCAGTATGGACTTATGGTATTCAGCGGTGGGGCTGCACCAAACTGACCGATTTATTAATCATCCAACGATTCCAGAACAAAGTACTACGGGAAATCGTTAATGCACCCTGGTACAGTCTGTGACCAACATTATCTAACCCACTTGACTATTAGCGAATAATAGTAAAGTGGGTTAGATAATGTTGGTCACAGACTGTACATACGAAATGATGACCTCCATCGGGAACTAAAAGTTGAGTTCATCGAAAAAGTTATTAAAAAATTTGCAAAAGCTCACGAACAGGGACTTCATTAGCATGTGAACGTCGAGGCGATCCAGCTTCTAGACCATACGGACATAGTGAGAAGACTAAAAATAACAATACCGTTCGAGTTAGTGTTCAGTGTTAGTGATAGTGAATAGTGTAATGTAGTACAAGTGTTACCAAATAAACACAAGAACGAAGTGTATTCGCCATAGAGACAATAAGAAAAGTGCTATTGGACACATTCTTAGTAAAGACAATAATTATAAAAGTTTAGGTTTTAATTAGATTACTTATTAGCCTATATACAAGGCTAGATTGTAATTAGATTAGCGTTCATTCTTTGATGAACTCTAGGATAAGGGTACAAAAATATTATAAAAAAATACCAAAGATTACCAGTAACAATAAAAATATAAAAAAGTAACAAAACAAACACATACATTACAAGAAACACACAAAACACAAATCAAACAGTAAAAAATAACCAAAATAACTAGTTAAAAACAATAACAACATGTAACACTTCGCATCAACAGTCGTATTGCATTGAGCAAGCGGGACACAATTATACATCGAACGTATACGAGCGAATGAGATGCCATTACACGCACCATCTTGGTTCGGGCACATGCGCTGCTCTATGTTTTTTGCCAAATTGACATCCTGCGCAATCATTTGCGACATACTTCGAAGAGGTAAACTTGCGTTACGCGAACTGAGGGCCTAGCACGAATATTTTGACGTATAGTAACGTTAACTTAAGTGAATTTTTTAATGTGAAAAAAACATACCCATAGTATTTTGGTTTAATTTTATGTGCAAAATATGAATAAAGCATCTCATTAAAATAAATATATGAGCGAAACGAGTATATCAGCCAAAGTAAAATTTTGCGTTACGGTACTATACGATTCAAATATTCGTGCAAAGCCCACTGTATAGTATTTGGGAATAGGGAGCGTGCAGAAATTATAGATGGCAGCACAGACAAGTCAGTGTCAAATATGTTTCAAGAAAAAAATCGAAATAACTACGCTAGATGGCACAGTCTTCTTAGCGCTCGTTCCCTTAAACTGAGTGTGCAGGAAACAGGTGGCAGCACAGAAGCCTCAATGTCAAGTATTCTGACCCATAAGGCTGGAAACAGTGCTCGACCGACGGTACGTCCTGCGCTGACCGTCGGTTGCGAAAATGCATTCAGTGCCACGCTGACGGCGAACTGCGTCGCGTGTGTACAGTTCACAAGAAAAATGAATCCTTTTGCTGTAAATGCTGATTTATCGTCTAAATCTGGAATTAGTTATTTACAGACTTCTTGCCAAGCACTTATTTTGCATCACGGTCTCTATATAATACAGACGACAAATCTCATATTGCCGGACGAAGCTTCACTTCATTAATACGGCGCTCTCTATCGATATTAATTTTTGCTTTGAGTGCACGTACGCGCGTACGGTCGGTCGCTCAGTCAGCGAAGCACTGAACGCATTTATACAATCTCATAGCTTGTCGGTCGACCGACGTACGCGCGACCGACGAGTCGGACCGATGGCTCGACCGACCGCACGCGCGAACCGTCAGCGTAGCTGTGTGCGCATTCATAGACTTGCATAGATGTAGCTGCTGTTTCCAGCCTAATACTTCGAATATGCGACACTAGTCCATCACCACCTGGAGACTGAGAAACCAGCACTCCTGTTCCTTTCCGAGACGCAGATCAGGTGTCCGTCAGACGTGTCTTACCTTTCGTACCCAGGGTTTACCCTGGAGCACCATTTCAAACCACGTGCGGGCGTATGTATGTACGCCCGTGACGACATCTGTTATCGGCGTCTCCGTAATCTTGAGGACTCCAGGTTCTCAACGCTGTGGGTTTTAGTGGACACAGGCCTGGATAAAATTGTCTACGCTTGTGTCTACCGTTCGCACAGCGGTGATTTGGAGACAACTAAGCTCACACAGCACCTGAGTGAGGCGGCGGATGCGGCTCAGCAACGGTACCCTTCTGCCCAATTGGTGTTACTGGGGGACTTCAACGCCCACCATCAGGAGTGGCTATTCCCATACCAGTGTACAGACCATGCTGGACGAGAAACGAGAAAGCTAGCCCTAGCGCTGAATCTTACCCAGCTGGTCCAGGAGGCAACGAGGGTGCCGGATGTTGATTCGCACACTGCCAATTGCTTGGACCTTTTGCTGACAACGGATCCGGACCGCTATTCGGTGTCGATTTCTTCACCACTGGGTAGTTCCGACCACTGTCTGGTGAAGTCTGTGTCCGTTTACTCCCCGCCCGATCCTAGCCCAAGAGGCACACGGCGGGTATGGCGGTACAGGTCAGCAGATTGGGATGGCATGCGATCTTTCTTCGCATGTTATCCTTGGCAGCCTACTTGCTTTTCTTCGACTGATGCTTCGTCGTGCGCAGACGCCGTAACGGATGTGTTGCGGAGGGGAATGGAGTACTACATTCCGTTCTCTGACATAACTATGTCTGGCGAAGCTCGTCCATGGTTTAGTGCCGAGTGCAATCGCGCTGATGCGCTTAAGCACGCGGCTTATCTGGCATGGGTCGACGCTCGCACGTGCAAAGCAAGCGACGTGACTCGGAAGAAGAGAGCCTTCAACAGGGCTGCCAAGTCCTGCAAGAAGGTGTTGCGGAGGGCACGGTTTGACCACATCAGCCGAATAGGGAACAAACTTGCTTCATACCCAGCAGGTAGTAAGGCTTTTTGGTCCCTGGCTAAGTCGGTCGAATCGAACTTCTGCCGCCCCTCACTACCACCACTGCTGAGACCCGACGGGGCGCTGGCCCACTCCGCTGAGGAGAAAGCGAACTTGTTTGCTTCCTTGTTTGCGCAATCTTCGCGTCTGGATCCCGGTGGCGCGAGGCTCCCTGCTTCTCCTGGTGGATGCGAGTCGAGCATGTCGAACATTCGCATTCATCAGAAGGACGTCCGTAGGGTGCTGCGTAACCTAGACGTGAACAAGGCTAGTGGCCCCGACGGGATACCGGCAATTGTTCTGAAAACTTGTGCGCCTGAGTTGTCTCCGATCTTGACACGCCTATTTCGCCTTTCGTTTGAGACTGGAAAGGTGCCGAAGGCTTGGAAGCAAGCTAACGTGCAACCCGTGCCCAAGAAGGGTAGTCGAGCTGACCCGTCGAATTATAGACCCATCTCGGTAACGTCCATACTCTGTAAGACTATGGAACGCGTGCTGAATCATAAGCTCCTGGCGTACCTAGAAGGAAATGATATCCTTAGTGACCGACAATACGGGTTCCGCCGAAATCGGTCAACTGGGGATCTTCTAGCGTATGCCATTCACATCTGGAGTGAAGCCATAGAAAAGCACGGGGAGGCACTAGCGGTCTCCCTTGACATCTCGAAGGCTTTCGACAGGGTCTGGCACGATAGCCTTATTAGTAAGCTTCCTTCCTTCGGTCTGCCCGCCGGTTTGTGTGATTGGATTGCAGATTTCCTGAGGGATCGGTCTATCCGAGTGGTCATAGATGGCTGCTCGTCTGGACTGCTGGATATTAATGCCGGGGTTCCTCAGGGGTCGGTGCTTTCGGCAACACTGTTCTTGCTGCATATTAATGATCTTCTTAAACCCGGTACCTTTGGGTATGCAGACGACAGCACTGTTGCTGAGAGATACGTGTCCGACGCACGAGCTGGTGGGTCGCAGATCCGGTCTCTTCGGGAGGCTATGGTTGAGCGCTTGAATGTGTCCTTAATGGCTGTCTCTGAATGGGGCGATGCCAATCTGGTCAAGTTCAATGCTGCTAAGACCCAAGCGTGTCTATTTTCCGCCAAAAGGAGCCAATTCCACCCAGCTCCATCTTTCCGAGGTGCAACCGTGCCGATAACCGACCAACTTGAGCTTCTTGGGGTTACATTAACATCTACTCTCAATTTTGGCCCTTACATAGAGGCAAAAGCTCAAGTGGCTGCAAAGAAGTTGGGGATCCTATCAAAGGTGAGACGGTACTTCACGCCGGAACAGCTGCTCAAACTCTATCAAGCGCAAGTTCGATCGTGTATGGAATACTGCTCTCATCTTTGGGACGGATCTGCGAGATACCAGCTTGATGCCCTTGAGTCAATTGAGAAACGAGCCAAGAGGATAATTGGCAATGAGAGGCTCGTCGCGACGAAGCTCCAAAGTCTTGAGCATCGACGACGAGTTGCTAGCCTGTCGGTTTTCTACCGGTTGCATTTTGGGGAATGTGCGACGGAATTGCATAATTTAATTCCGCCAAGCCCGTTCCATCATCGGACCACAAGACGAACGGCGATGCGCCACCGGTACATGGTGGACATCCCACCCACACGCACAAAACGTTTTGGGAACACATTCATAATGCGTACAGCTAAGGAGTGGAATTCCCTGCCGGAGTCTGTGTTTCCCGATAGCTACAACCTGGGAGTCAAGAGTGAATAGGTTGCTTCTAGGCAGGCGTGCTCCATCTTCGACCACATCATCGCTTACCATCAGGTGAGATGGTGGTCAAGCGCGTGCCTATTATTAGTTAAAAAAAAAAAAAAAAAAAAAACTAGATGGCATAGTCAATGCCGCGGCCTTGTAACTTTTCTAGGCGACTCCAGTGTTCTTTTTGCCAGCTGATGGTAACCCGAATGTTTGTGTTACAGGCTCGAGAACACGGCAGTGGTGCGGGGAGGGGCCGCGCGGGCGGGCGCGGGGCCGCCGTCACGCTGCAGTGCGCACGGTGTCCCTTCCGAGCCTCTACACACACGCAGGTACGTACAATGTTGTGTGACAGGCGCGGGGAGGGGCCGCGCGGGCGGGCGCGGGGCCGTCGTCATGCTGCAGTGCGCACTAAATAAGGTAGCGCGGGCGGGCGCGGGCTCGCTATGCGGTGCGGACGCACTTAGTATGTCAAAGCGGGCTCGCTATGCGGTGCGGACGCACTTAGTATGTCAAAGCGGGCTCGCTATTCGGTGTGGACGCACTAAGTATGTCAGCGCGGGTTCGCTATGCGGTGCGGACGCACTAAGTATTTCAGCGTAGGCTCGCTATTCGGTGCGGACGCACTAAGTATGTCAGCGCGGGCTCGCTATTCAATGCGGTCGCACTAAGTATGTCAGCGCGGGCTCGCTATTCGGTGCGGTCGCACTAAGTATGTCAGCGCGGGCTCGCTATTCGGTGCGGTCGAACTAAGTATGTCAGCGCGGGCTCGGTATTCGGTGCAGTCGCACTAAGTATGTCAGAGCGGGCTCGCTATTCGGTGTGGACGCAATAAGTATGTCAGCGCGGGCTCGCTATTCGGTGCAGACGCACTAAGTATGTCAGCGCGGGCTCGCTATGCGGTACGGACGCACTAAGTATGTCAGCGCGGGCTCGCTATTCGGTGCGGACGCACTGAGTATGTCAGCGCGGGCTCGCTTTTCGGTGCTGACGCACTAAATATCTCAGCGCGGGCTCGCTATTCGGTGCGGACGCACTAAGTATATCAGCGCGGGTTCGCTATTCGGTGCGGACGCACTAAATAAGGTAGCCCGGACTCGCTATTCGGTGCGGACGCACTAAATAAGGTAGCCCGGGCTCGCTATTCGGTGAGGTCGCAATAAGTATGTCAGCGCGGGCTCGCTATTCGGTGCGGTCGCATTAAGTATGTCAGCGTGGGCTCGCTATTCGGTGCGGACGCACTAAATAAGGTAGCCCGGGCTCGCTATTCGGTGCGGTTACAGTTAGCATGTCAGCGCGGGCTCGCTATTCGGTGCGGACGCACTAAATATATCAGCGCGGGCTCGCTATTCGGTGCGGACGCACTAAGTATGTCAGCGCGGGCTCGCTTTTCGGTGCTGACGCTATAAATATGTCAGCGCGGGCTCGCTATTCGGTGCGGACGCACTAAGTATATCAGCGCGGGTTCGCTATTAGGTGCGGACGCACTAAATAAGGTAGCCCGGACTCGCTATTCGGTGCGGACGCACTAAATAAGGTAGCCCGGACTCGCTATTCGGTGCGGTCGCACTTAGCACGTCAGCGTGGGCCCGCTATGCGGTGCTGATGCACTAAATATGTCAGCGCGGGCTCGCTATTCGGTGCGGACGCACTGAGTATGTCAGCGCGGGCTCGCTTTTCGGTGCTGACGCACTAAATATCTCAGCGCGGGCTCGCTATTCGGTGCGGACGCACTAAGTATATCAGCGCGGGTTCGCTTTTCGGTGCGGACGCACTAAATAAGGTAGCCCGGACTCGCTATTCGGTGCGGACGCACTAAATAAGGTAGCCCGGGTTCGCTATTCGGTGCGGTCGCACTAAGCATGTCAGCGCGGGCTCGCTATTCGGTGCGCTCGCACTAAGCATGCCCGCGTGGGCTCGCTATGCGGTACGGACGAACTGAGTAAGTCAGTGCGGCTCGCTATTCGGTGCGGACGCACTAAATAAGGTAGCTGGGCTCGCTATTCGGTACGGTCGCACTAAGCATGTCAGCGCGGGCTCGCTATTCGGTGCGGTCGCATTAAGTATGTCAGCGTGGGCTCGCTATTCGGTGCAGACGCACTAAATAAGGTAGCCCGGGCTCGCTATTCGGTGCGGTCGCACTAAATAAGGTAGCCCGGGCTCGCTATTCGGTGCGGTCGCACTAAGCATGTCAGCGCGAGCTCGCTATTCGGTGCGGACGCACTAAATAAGGTAGCCCGGGCTCGCTATTCGGTGCGGTCGCACTAAGCATGTCAGCGCGGGCTCGCTATTCGGTGCGGACGCACTAAGCTTGTCAGCGCGGGCTCGCTATTCGGTGCGGACGCACTAAATAAGGTAGCCCGGGCTCGCTATTCGGTGCGGTCGCACTAAGCATGTCAGCGCGGGCTCGCTATTCGGTGCGGACGCACTAAATATGTCAGCGTGGGCATGCTATTCGGTGCGGACGCACTAAATAAGGTAGCCCGGACTCGCTATTCGGTGCGGACGCACTACATAAGGTAGCCCGGACTTGCTATTCGGTGCGGTCGCACTAAGTATGTCAGCGCGGGCACACTATTCGGTGCGGTCGCACTAAGTATGTCAGCGCGTGCTCGCTATTTGGTGCGGTCGCACTAAGCATGTCAGCGCGGGCTCTCTATTCGGTGCGGACGCACTAAATAGGTAGCCCGGACTCGCTATTCGGTGCGGTTGCACTTAGCATGTCGGCGCGGGCTCGCTATTCGGTGCGGACGCACTAAGTATGTCAGCGCGGGCTCGCTGTTCGGTGCGGACGCACTAAATATATCAGCGCGGGCTCGCTATTCGCTGCGGACGCACTAAGTATGTCAGCGCGGGCTCGCTATTCGGTGCTGACGCACTAAATATGTCAGCGCGGGCTCGCTATTCGGTGCGGACGCACTAAGTATATCAGCGCGGGTTCGCTACTCGGTGCGGACGCACTGAATAAGGTAGCCCGGACTCGCTATTTGGTGCGGTCGCACTTAGCATGTCAGCGTGGGCTCGCTATTCGGTGCGGTCGCACTAAGTATGTCAGCGCGGGCTCGCTATTCGGTGCGGTCGCACTAAGCATGTCAGCGCGGGCTCGCTATTCGGTGCGGACGCACTAAATAAGGTAGCCCGGACTCGCTATTCGGTACGGTTGCACTTAGCATGTCAGCGCGGGCTCGCTACTCGGTGCGGTCGAACTAAGTATGTCAGCGCGGGCTCGGTATTTGGTGCAGTCGCACTAAGTATGTCAGAGCGGGCTCGCTATTCGATGTGGACGCAATAAGTATGTCAGCGCGGGCTCGCTATTTGGTGCGGTCGCATTAAGTATGTCAGCGTGGGCTCGCTATTCGGTGCGGACGCACTAAATAAGGTAGCCCGGGCTCGCTATTCGGTGCGGTTACAGTTAGCATGTCAGCGCGGGCTCGCTATTCGGTGCGTACGCACTAAATATATCAGCGCGGGCTCGCTATTCGGTGCGGACGCACTAAGTATGTCAGCGCGGGCTCGCTTTTCGGTGCTGACGCTATAAATATGTCAGCGCGGGCTCGCTATTCGGTGCGGACGCACTAAGTATATCAGCGCGGGTTCGCTATTCGGTGCGGACGCACTAAATAAGGTAGCCCGGACTCGCTATTCGGTGCGGACGCACTAAATAAGGTAGCCCGGACTCGCTATTCGGTGCGGTCGCACTTAGCATGTCAGCGTGGGCTCGCTATTCGGTGCGGACGCACTAAATATATCAGCGCGGGCTCGCTATTCGGTGCGGACGCTCTAAGTATGTCAGCGCGGGCTCGCTATTCGGTGCTGACGCACTAAGTATGTCAACACGGGCTCGCTATTCGGTGCGGTCGCACTAAGTATGTCAGCGCGGGCTCGCTATTCGGTGCGGTCGCACTAAGCATGGCAGCGCGGGCTCGCTATTCGGTGCGGTCGCACTAAGCATGTCAGCGCGGGCTCGCTATTCGGTGCGGACGCACTAAATAAGGTAGCCTGGACTCGCTATTCGGTACGGTTGCACTTAGCATGTCAGCGCGGGCTCGCTATTCGGTGCGGACGCACTAAGTATGTCAGCGCGGGCTCGCTATTCGGTGCGGACGCACTAAATATATCAGCGCGGGCTCGCTATTCGGTGCGGACGCACTAAATAAGGTAGCCCGGACTCGCTATTCGGTACGGTTGCACTTAGCATGTCAGCGCGGTCTCGCTATTCGGTGCGGACGCACTTAGTATGTCAGCGTGGGCTCGCTATTCGGTGCGGACGCACTAAATATATCAGCGCGGGCTCGCTATTCGGTGCGGACGCTCTAAGTATGTCAGCGCGGGCTCGCTATTCGGTGCGGTTGCACTTAGCATGTCAGCGCGGGCTCGCTATTCGGTGCGGACGCACTAAGTATGTCAGCGCGGGCTCGCTATTCGGTGCGGACGCACTAAATAAGGCAGCCCGGACTCGCTATTCGGTGCGGACGCACTAAATAAGGTAGCCCGGACTCGCTATTCGGTGCGGTCGCACTTAGCATGTTAGCGCGGGCTCGCTATTCGGTTTGGACGCACTAAGTATGTCAGCGCGGGCTCGCTATGCGGTGCGGACGCACTAAGCATGTCAGCGTAGGCTCGCTATGCGGTGCGGACGCACTAAATAAGGTAACCCGGGCTCGCTATTGGTGCGGTCGCACTAAATATGTCAGCGTGGGCTCGCTATTCGGTGCGGACGCACTAAGTATGTCAGTACGGGCTCGCTATTCGGTGCGGACGAACTGAGTAAGTCGGCGCGGCTCGCTATGCGGTGCGGACGCACTAAATAAGGTAGCCCGGGCTCGCTATTCGGTGCGGTCGCACTATGTATGTCAGCGTGGGCTCGCTATTCGGTGCGGACGCACTAAATAAGGTAGCCCGGACTCGCTATTTGGTGCGGTCGCACTAAGTATGTCAGCGCGGGCTCGCTATTCGGTGCGGACGCACTAAGTATGACAGCGCGGGCTCGCTATTCGGTGCGGTCGCACTAAGTATGTCAGCGCGGGATCGCTATTCGGTGCGGTCGCACTAAGTATGTCAGCGCGGGCTCGCTATTCGGTGCGGTCGCACTAAGCATGTCAGCGCGGGCTCGCTATTCGGTGCGGTCGCACTAAGCATGTCAGCGCGGGCTCGCTATTCGGTGCGGACGCACTAAATAAGGTAGCCTGGACTCGCTATTCGGTACGGTTGCACTTAGCATGTCAGCGCGGGCTCGCTATTCGGTGCGGACGCACTAAGTATGTCAGCGCGGGCTCGCTATTCGTTGCGGTTTTATTAAATATATCAGCGCGGGCTCGCTATTCGGTGCGGACGCACTAAATAAGGTAGCCCGGACTCGCTATTCGGTACGGTTGCACTTTGCATGTCAGCGCGGGCTCGCTATTCGGTGCGGACGCACTTAGTATATCAGCGTGGGCTCGCTATTCGGTGCGGACGCACTAAATATATCAGCGCGGGCTCGCTATTCGGTGCGGACGCTCTAAGTATGTCAGCGCGGGCTCGCTATTCGGTGCGGTTGCACTTAGCATGTCAGCGCGGGCTCGCTATTCGGTGCGGACGCACTAAGTATGTCAGCGCGGGCTCGCTATTCGGTGCGGACGCACTAAATAAGGCAGCCCGGACTCGCTATTCGGTGCGGACGCACTAAATAAGGTAGCCCGGACTCGCTATTCGGTGCGGTCGCACTTAGCATGTTAGCGCGGGCTCGCTATTCGGTTTGGACGCACTAAGTATGTCAGCGCGGGCTCGCTATTCGGTGCGGACGCACTAAATATGTCAGCACGGGCTCGCTATTCGGTGCGGTCGCACTAAGCATGTCAGCGCGAGCTCGCTATTCGGTGCGGACGCACTAAATAAGGTAGCCCGGGCTCGCTATTCGGTGCGGTCGCACTAAGCATGTCAGCGCGGGCTCGCTATTCGGTGCGGACGCACTAAGCTTGTCAGCGCGGGCTCGCTATTCGGTGCGGACGCACTAAATAAGGTAGCCCGGGCTCGCTATTCGGTGCGGTCGCACTAAGCATGTCAGCGCGGGCTCGCTATTCGGTGCGGACGCACTAAATATGTCAGCGTGGGCATGCTATTCGGTGCGGACGCACTAAATAAGGTAGCCCGGACTCGCTATTCGGTGCGGACGCACTACATAAGGTAGCCCGGACTTGCTATTCGGTGCGGTCGCACTAAGTATGTCAGCGCGGGCACGCTATTCGGTGCGGTCGCACTAAGTATGTCAGCGCGTGCTCGCTATTTGGTGCGGTCGCACTAAGCATGTCAGCGCGGGCTCTCTATTCGGTGCGGACGCACTAAATAGGTAGCCCGGACTCGCTATTCGGTGCGGTTGCACTTAGCATGTCGGCGCGGGCTCGCTATTCGGTGCGGACGCACTAAGTATGTCAGCGCGGGCTCGCTGTTCGGTGCGGACGCACTAAATATATCAGCGCGGGCTCGCTATTCGCTGCGGACGCACTAAGTATGTCAGCGCGGGCTCGCTATTCGGTGCTGACGCACTAAATATGTCAGCGCGGGCTCGCTATTCGGTGCGGACGCACTAAGTATATCAGCGCGGGTTCGCTACTCGGTGCGGACGCACTGAATAAGGTAGCCCGGACTCGCTATTTGGTGCGGTCGCACTTAGCATGTCAGCGTGGGCTCGCTATTCGGTGCGGTCGCACTAAGTATGTCAGCGCGGGCTCGCTATTCGGTGCGGTCGCACTAAGCATGTCAGCGCGGGCTCGCTATTCGGTGCGGACGCACTAAATAAGGTAGCCCGGACTCGCTATTCGGTACGGTTGCACTTAGCATGTCAGCGCGGGCTCGCTACTCGGTGCGGTCGAACTAAGTATGTCAGCGCGGGCTCGGTATTTGGTGCAGTCGCACTAAGTATGTCAGAGCGGGCTCGCTATTCGATGTGGACGCAATAAGTATGTCAGCGCGGGCTCGCTATTTGGTGCGGTCGCATTAAGTATGTCAGCGTGGGCTCGCTATTCGGTGCGGACGCACTAAATAAGGTAGCCCGGGCTCGCTATTCGGTGCGGTTACAGTTAGCATGTCAGCGCGGGCTCGCTATTCGGTGCGTACGCACTAAATATATCAGCGCGGGCTCGCTATTCGGTGCGGACGCACTAAGTATGTCAGCGCGGGCTCGCTTTTCGGTGCTGACGCTATAAATATGTCAGCGCGGGCTCGCTATTCGGTGCGGACGCACTAAGTATATCAGCGCGGGTTCGCTATTCGGTGCGGACGCACTAAATAAGGTAGCCCGGACTCGCTATTCGGTGCGGACGCACTAAATAAGGTAGCCCGGACTCGCTATTCGGTGCGGTCGCACTTAGCATGTCAGCGTGGGCCCGCTATGCGGTGCTGATGCACTAAATATGTCAGCGCGGGCTCGCTATTCGGTGCGGTCGCACTAAGTATGTCAGCGCGGGCTCGCTATTCGGTGCGGTCGAACTAAGTATGTCAGCGCGGGCTCGGTATTTGGTGCAGTCGCACTAAGTATGTCAGAGCGGGCTCGCTATTCGGTGTGGACGCAATAAGTATGTCAGCGCGGGCTCGCTATTCGGTGCGGTCGCACTAAGTATGTCAGCGTGGGCTCGCTATTCGGTACGGACGCACTAAATAAGGTAGCCCGGGCTCGCTATTCGGTGCGGTCGCACTAAGCATGTCAGCGCGGGCTCGCTATTCGGTGCGGTCGCATTAAGTATGTCAGCGTGGGCTCGCTATTCGGTGCGGACGCACTAAATAAGGTAGCCCGGGTTCGCTATTCGGTGCAGTCGCACTAAGCATATCAGCGCGGGCTCGCTATTCGGTGCGGTCGCACTAAGCATGCCCGCGTGGGCTCGCTATGCGGTACGGACGAACTGAGTAAGTCAGTGCGGCTCGCTATTCGGTGCGGACGCACTAAATAAGGTAGCCGGGCTCGCTATTCGGTACGGTCGCACTAAGCATGTCAGCGCGGGCTCGCTATTCGGTGCGGTCGCATTAAGTATGTCAGCGTGGGCTCGCTATTCGGTGCAGACGCACTAAATAAGGTAGCCCGGGCTCGCTATTCAGTGCGGTCGCACTAAGCATGTCAGCGCAGGCTCGCTATTCGATGCGGACGCACTAAATATATCAGCGCGGGCTCGCTATTCGGTGCGGACGCACTAAATATGTCAGCGTGGGCATGCTATTCGGTGCGGACGCACTAAATAAGGTAGCCCGGACTCGCTATTCGGTGCGGACGCACTACATAAGGTAGCCCGGACTTGCTATTCGGTGCGGTCGCACTAAGTATGTCAGCGCGGTTACGCTATTCGGTGCGGTCGCACTAAGTATGTCAGCGCGGGCATACTATTCGGTGCGGACGCACTAAGTATATCAGCGCGGGTTCGCTATTCGGTGCGGACGCACTAAGTATGTCAGCGTGGTTTCGCTATTCGGTGCGGACGCACTAAATAAGGTAGCCCGGACTCGCTATTCGGTGCGGACGCACTACATAAGGTAGCCCGGACTTGCTATTCGGTGCGGTCGCACTAAGAATGTCAGCGCGGGCTCGCTATTCGGTGCGGACGCACTAAATATATCAGCGCGGGCTCGCTATTCGGTGCGGACGCACTACGTATGTCAGCGCGTGCTCGCTTTTCGGTGCTGACGCACTAAATATGTCAGCGCGGGCTCGCTATTCGGTGCTGACGCACTAAATATGTCAGCGCGGGCTCGCTATTCGGTGCGGACGCACTAAGTATATCAGCGCGGGTTCGCTACTCGGTGCGGACGCACTGAATAAGGTAGCCCGGACTCGCTATTTGGTGCGGTCGCACTTAGCATGTCAGCGTGGGCTCGCTATTCGGTGCGGTCGCACTAAGTATGTCAGCGCGGGCTCGCTATTCGGTGCGGTCGCACTAAGCATGTCAGCGCGGGCTCGCTATTCGGTGCGGACGCACTAAATAAGGTAGCCCGGACTCGCTATTCGGTACGGTTGCACTTAGCATGTCAGCGCGGGCTCGCTATTCGGTGCGGACGCACTAAGTATGTCAGCGCGGGCTCGCTATTCGGTGCGGACGCACTAAATATATCAGCGCGGGCTCGCTATTCGGTGCGGTCGCACTAAGTATGTCAGCGCGGGCTCGCTATTCGGTGCGGTCGCACTAAGCATGTCAGCGCGGGCTCGCTATTCGGTGCGGACGCACTAAATATATAAGCGCGGGCTCGTTATTCGGTGCGGACGCACTAAGTATATCAGCGCGGGTTCGCTACTCGGTGCGGACGCACTGAATAAGGTAGCCCGGACTCGCTATTTGGTGCGGTCGCACTTAGCATGTCAGCGTGGGCTCGCTATTCGGTGCGGTCGCACTAAGTATGTCAGCGCGGGCTCGCTATTCGGTGCGGACGCACTAAATAAGGTAGCCCGGACTCGCTATTCGGTACGGTTGCACTTAGCATGTCAGCGCGGGCTCGCTATTCGGTGCGGACGCACTAAGTATGTCAGCGCGGGCTCGCTATTCGGTGCGGACGCACTAAATATATCAGCGCGGGCTCGCTATTCGGTGCGGACGCTCTAAGTATGTCAGCGCGGGCTCGCTATTCGGTGCTGACGCACTAAGTATGTCAACACGGGCTCGCTATTCGGTGCGGTCGCACTAAGTATGTCAGCGCGGGCTCGCTATTCGGTGCGGTCGCACTAAGCATGGCAGCGCGGGCTCGCTATTCGGTGCGGTCGCACTAAGCATGTCAGCGCGGGCTCGCTATTCGGTGCGGACGCACTAAATAAGGTAGCCTGGACTCGCTATTCGGTACGGTTGCACTTAGCATGTCAGCGCGGGCTCGCTATTCGGTGCGGACGCACTAAGTATGTCAGCGCGGGCTCGCTATTCGGTGCGGACGCACTAAATATATCAGCGCGGGCTCGCTATTCGGTGCGGACGCACTAAATAAGGTAGCCCGGACTCGCTATTCGGTACGGTTGCACTTAGCATGTCAGCGCGGTCTCGCTATTCGGTGCGGACGCACTTAGTATGTCAGCGTGGGCTCGCTATTCGGTGCGGACGCACTAAATATATCAGCGCGGGCTCGCTATTCGGTGCGGACGCTCTAAGTATGTCAGCGCGGGCTCGCTATTCGGTGCGGTTGCACTTAGCATGTCAGCGCGGGCTCGCTATTCGGTGCGGACGCACTAAGTATGTCAGCGCGGGCTCGCTATTCGGTGCGGACGCACTAAATAAGGCAGCCCGGACTCGCTATTCGGTGCGGACGCACTAAATAAGGTAGCCCGGACTCGCTATTCGGTGCGGTCGCACTTAGCATGTTAGCGCGGGCTCGCTATTCGGTTTGGACGCACTAAGTATGTCAGCGCGGGCTCGCTATGCGGTGCGGACGCACTAAGCATGTCAGCGTAGGCTCGCTATGCGGTGCGGACGCACTAAATAAGGTAACCCGGGCTCGCTATTGGTGCGGTCGCACTAAATATGTCAGCGTGGGCTCGCTATTCGGTGCGGACGCACTAAGTATGTCAGTACGGGCTCGCTATTCGGTGCGGACGAACTGAGTAAGTCGGCGCGGCTCGCTATGCGGTGCGGACGCACTAAATAAGGTAGCCCGGGCTCGCTATTCGGTGCGGTCGCACTATGTATGTCAGCGTGGGCTCGCTATTCGGTGCGGACGCACTAAATAAGGTAGCCCGGACTCGCTATTTGGTGCGGTCGCACTAAGTATGTCAGCGCGGGCTCGCTATTCGGTGCGGACGCACTAAGTATGACAGCGCGGGCTCGCTATTCGGTGCGGTCGCACTAAGTATGTCAGCGCGGGATCGCTATTCGGTGCGGTCGCACTAAGTATGTCAGCGCGGGCTCGCTATTCGGTGCGGTCGCACTAAGCATGTCAGCGCGGGCTCGCTATTCGGTGCGGTCGCACTAAGCATGTCAGCGCGGGCTCGCTATTCGGTGCGGACGCACTAAATAAGGTAGCCTGGACTCGCTATTCGGTACGGTTGCACTTAGCATGTCAGCGCGGGCTCGCTATTCGGTGCGGACGCACTAAGTATGTCAGCGCGGGCTCGCTATTCGTTGCGGTTTTATTAAATATATCAGCGCGGGCTCGCTATTCGGTGCGGACGCACTAAATAAGGTAGCCCGGACTCGCTATTCGGTACGGTTGCACTTTGCATGTCAGCGCGGGCTCGCTATTCGGTGCGGACGCACTTAGTATATCAGCGTGGGCTCGCTATTCGGTGCGGACGCACTAAATATATCAGCGCGGGCTCGCTATTCGGTGCGGACGCTCTAAGTATGTCAGCGCGGGCTCGCTATTCGGTGCGGTTGCACTTAGCATGTCAGCGCGGGCTCGCTATTCGGTGCGGACGCACTAAGTATGTCAGCGCGGGCTCGCTATTCGGTGCGGACGCACTAAATAAGGCAGCCCGGACTCGCTATTCGGTGCGGACGCACTAAATAAGGTAGCCCGGACTCGCTATTCGGTGCGGTCGCACTTAGCATGTTAGCGCGGGCTCGCTATTCGGTTTGGACGCACTAAGTATGTCAGCGCGGGCTCGCTATTCGGTGCGGACGCACTAAATATGTCAGCCCGGGCTCGCTATTCGGTGCGGTCGCACTAAGCATGTCAGCGCGAGCTCGCTATTCGGTGCGGACGCACTAAATAAGGTAGCCCGGGCTCGCTATTCGGTGCGGTCGCACTAAGCATGTCAGCGCGGGCTCGCTATTCGGTGCGGACGCACTAAGCTTGTCAGCGCGGGCTCGCTATTCGGTGCGGACGCACTAAATAAGGTAGCCCGGGCTCGCTATTCGGTGCGGTCGCACTAAGCATGTCAGCGCGGGCTCGCTATTCGGTGCGGACGCACTAAATATGTCAGCGTGGGCATGCTATTCGGTGCGGACGCACTAAATAAGGTAGCCCGGACTCGCTATTCGGTGCGGACGCACTACATAAGGTAGCCCGGACTTGCTATTCGGTGCGGTCGCACTAAGTATGTCAGCGCGGGCACGCTATTCGGTGCGGTCGCACTAAGTATGTCAGCGCGTGCTCGCTATTTGGTGCGGTCGCACTAAGCATGTCAGCGCGGGCTCTCTATTCGGTGCGGACGCACTAAATAGGTAGCCCGGACTCGCTATTCGGTGCGGTTGCACTTAGCATGTCGGCGCGGGCTCGCTATTCGGTGCGGACGCACTAAGTATGTCAGCGCGGGCTCGCTGTTCGGTGCGGACGCACTAAATATATCAGCGCGGGCTCGCTATTCGCTGCGGACGCACTAAGTATGTCAGCGCGGGCTCGCTATTCGGTGCTGACGCACTAAATATGTCAGCGCGGGCTCGCTATTCGGTGCGGACGCACTAAGTATATCAGCGCGGGTTCGCTACTCGGTGCGGACGCACTGAATAAGGTAGCCCGGACTCGCTATTTGGTGCGGTCGCACTTAGCATGTCAGCGTGGGCTCGCTATTCGGTGCGGTCGCACTAAGTATGTCAGCGCGGGCTCGCTATTCGGTGCGGTCGCACTAAGCATGTCAGCGCGGGCTCGCTATTCGGTGCGGACGCACTAAATAAGGTAGCCCGGACTCGCTATTCGGTACGGTTGCACTTAGCATGTCAGCGCGGGCTCGCTACTCGGTGCGGTCGAACTAAGTATGTCAGCGCGGGCTCGGTATTTGGTGCAGTCGCACTAAGTATGTCAGAGCGGGCTCGCTATTCGATGTGGACGCAATAAGTATGTCAGCGCGGGCTCGCTATTTGGTGCGGTCGCATTAAGTATGTCAGCGTGGGCTCGCTATTCGGTGCGGACGCACTAAATAAGGTAGCCCGGGCTCGCTATTCGGTGCGGTTACAGTTAGCATGTCAGCGCGGGCTCGCTATTCGGTGCGTACGCACTAAATATATCAGCGCGGGCTCGCTATTCGGTGCGGACGCACTAAGTATGTCAGCGCGGGCTCGCTTTTCGGTGCTGACGCTATAAATATGTCAGCGCGGGCTCGCTATTCGGTGCGGACGCACTAAGTATATCAGCGCGGGTTCGCTATTCGGTGCGGACGCACTAAATAAGGTAGCCCGGACTCGCTATTCGGTGCGGACGCACTAAATAAGGTAGCCCGGACTCGCTATTCGGTGCGGTCGCACTTAGCATGTCAGCGTGGGCCCGCTATGCGGTGCTGATGCACTAAATATGTCAGCGCGGGCTCGCTATTCGGTGCGGTCGCACTAAGTATGTCAGCGCGGGCTCGCTATTCGGTGCGGTCGAACTAAGTATGTCAGCGCGGGCTCGGTATTTGGTGCAGTCGCACTAAGTATGTCAGAGCGGGCTCGCTATTCGGTGTGGACGCAATAAGTATGTCAGCGCGGGCTCGCTATTCGGTGCGGTCGCACTAAGTATGTCAGCGTGGGCTCGCTATTCGGTACGGACGCACTAAATAAGGTAGCCCGGGCTCGCTATTCGGTGCGGTCGCACTAAGCATGTCAGCGCGGGCTCGCTATTCGGTGCGGTCGCATTAAGTATGTCAGCGTGGGCTCGCTATTCGGTGCGGACGCACTAAATAAGGTAGCCCGGGTTCGCTATTCGGTGCAGTCGCACTAAGCATATCAGCGCGGGCTCGCTATTCGGTGCGGTCGCACTAAGCATGCCCGCGTGGGCTCGCTATGCGGTACGGACGAACTGAGTAAGTCAGTGCGGCTCGCTATTCGGTGCGGACGCACTAAATAAGGTAGCCGGGCTCGCTATTCGGTACGGTCGCACTAAGCATGTCAGCGCGGGCTCGCTATTCGGTGCGGTCGCATTAAGTATGTCAGCGTGGGCTCGCTATTCGGTGCAGACGCACTAAATAAGGTAGCCCGGGCTCGCTATTCAGTGCGGTCGCACTAAGCATGTCAGCGCAGGCTCGCTATTCGATGCGGACGCACTAAATATATCAGCGCGGGCTCGCTATTCGGTGCGGACGCACTAAATATGTCAGCGTGGGCATGCTATTCGGTGCGGACGCACTAAATAAGGTAGCCCGGACTCGCTATTCGGTGCGGACGCACTACATAAGGTAGCCCGGACTTGCTATTCGGTGCGGTCGCACTAAGTATGTCAGCGCGGTTACGCTATTCGGTGCGGTCGCACTAAGTATGTCAGCGCGGGCATACTATTCGGTGCGGACGCACTAAGTATATCAGCGCGGGTTCGCTATTCGGTGCGGACGCACTAAGTATGTCAGCGTGGTTTCGCTATTCGGTGCGGACGCACTAAATAAGGTAGCCCGGACTCGCTATTCGGTGCGGACGCACTACATAAGGTAGCCCGGACTTGCTATTCGGTGCGGTCGCACTAAGAATGTCAGCGCGGGCTCGCTATTCGGTGCGGACGCACTAAATATATCAGCGCGGGCTCGCTATTCGGTGCGGACGCACTACGTATGTCAGCGCGTGCTCGCTTTTCGGTGCTGACGCACTAAATATGTCAGCGCGGGCTCGCTATTCGGTGCTGACGCACTAAATATGTCAGCGCGGGCTCGCTATTCGGTGCGGACGCACTAAGTATATCAGCGCGGGTTCGCTACTCGGTGCGGACGCACTGAATAAGGTAGCCCGGACTCGCTATTTGGTGCGGTCGCACTTAGCATGTCAGCGTGGGCTCGCTATTCGGTGCGGTCGCACTAAGTATGTCAGCGCGGGCTCGCTATTCGGTGCGGTCGCACTAAGCATGTCAGCGCGGGCTCGCTATTCGGTGCGGACGCACTAAATAAGGTAGCCCGGACTCGCTATTCGGTACGGTTGCACTTAGCATGTCAGCGCGGGCTCGCTATTCGGTGCGGACGCACTAAGTATGTCAGCGCGGGCTCGCTATTCGGTGCGGACGCACTAAATATATCAGCGCGGGCTCGCTATTCGGTGCGGTCGCACTAAGTATGTCAGCGCGGGCTCGCTATTCGGTGCGGTCGCACTAAGCATGTCAGCGCGGGCTCGCTATTCGGTGCGGACGCACTAAATATATAAGCGCGGGCTCGTTATTCGGTGCGGACGCACTAAGTATATCAGCGCGGGTTCGCTACTCGGTGCGGACGCACTGAATAAGGTAGCCCGGACTCGCTATTTGGTGCGGTCGCACTTAGCATGTCAGCGTGGGCTCGCTATTCGGTGCGGTCGCACTAAGTATGTCAGCGCGGGCTCGCTATTCGGTGCGGACGCACTAAATAAGGTAGCCCGGACTCGCTATTCGGTACGGTTGCACTTAGCATGTCAGCGCGGGCTCGCTATTCGGTGCGGACGCACTAAGTATGTCAGCGCGGGCTCGCTATTCGGTGCGGACGCACTAAATATATCAGCGCGGGCTCGCTATTCGGTGCGGACGCTCTAAGTATGTCAGCGCGGGCTCGCTATTCGGTGCTGACGCACTAAGTATGTCAACACGGGCTCGCTATTCGGTGCGGTCGCACTAAGTATGTCAGCGCGGGCTCGCTATTCGGTGCGGTCGCACTAAGCATGGCAGCGCGGGCTCGCTATTCGGTGCGGTCGCACTAAGCATGTCAGCGCGGGCTCGCTATTCGGTGCGGACGCACTAAATAAGGTAGCCTGGACTCGCTATTCGGTACGGTTGCACTTAGCATGTCAGCGCGGGCTCGCTATTCGGTGCGGACGCACTAAGTATGTCAGCGCGGGCTCGCTATTCGGTGCGGACGCACTAAATATATCAGCGCGGGCTCGCTATTCGGTGCGGACGCACTAAATAAGGTAGCCCGGACTCGCTATTCGGTACGGTTGCACTTAGCATGTCAGCGCGGTCTCGCTATTCGGTGCGGACGCACTTAGTATGTCAGCGTGGGCTCGCTATTCGGTGCGGACGCACTAAATATATCAGCGCGGGCTCGCTATTCGGTGCGGACGCTCTAAGTATGTCAGCGCGGGCTCGCTATTCGGTGCGGTTGCACTTAGCATGTCAGCGCGGGCTCGCTATTCGGTGCGGACGCACTAAGTATGTCAGCGCGGGCTCGCTATTCGGTGCGGACGCACTAAATAAGGCAGCCCGGACTCGCTATTCGGTGCGGACGCACTAAATAAGGTAGCCCGGACTCGCTATTCGGTGCGGTCGCACTTAGCATGTTAGCGCGGGCTCGCTATTCGGTTTGGACGCACTAAGTATGTCAGCGCGGGCTCGCTATGCGGTGCGGACGCACTAAGCATGTCAGCGTAGGCTCGCTATGCGGTGCGGACGCACTAAATAAGGTAACCCGGGCTCGCTATTGGTGCGGTCGCACTAAATATGTCAGCGTGGGCTCGCTATTCGGTGCGGACGCACTAAGTATGTCAGTACGGGCTCGCTATTCGGTGCGGACGAACTGAGTAAGTCGGCGCGGCTCGCTATGCGGTGCGGACGCACTAAATAAGGTAGCCCGGGCTCGCTATTCGGTGCGGTCGCACTATGTATGTCAGCGTGGGCTCGCTATTCGGTGCGGACGCACTAAATAAGGTAGCCCGGACTCGCTATTTGGTGCGGTCGCACTAAGTATGTCAGCGCGGGCTCGCTATTCGGTGCGGACGCACTAAGTATGACAGCGCGGGCTCGCTATTCGGTGCGGTCGCACTAAGTATGTCAGCGCGGGATCGCTATTCGGTGCGGTCGCACTAAGTATGTCAGCGCGGGCTCGCTATTCGGTGCGGTCGCACTAAGCATGTCAGCGCGGGCTCGCTATTCGGTGCGGTCGCACTAAGCATGTCAGCGCGGGCTCGCTATTCGGTGCGGACGCACTAAATAAGGTAGCCTGGACTCGCTATTCGGTACGGTTGCACTTAGCATGTCAGCGCGGGCTCGCTATTCGGTGCGGACGCACTAAGTATGTCAGCGCGGGCTCGCTATTCGTTGCGGTTTTATTAAATATATCAGCGCGGGCTCGCTATTCGGTGCGGACGCACTAAATAAGGTAGCCCGGACTCGCTATTCGGTACGGTTGCACTTTGCATGTCAGCGCGGGCTCGCTATTCGGTGCGGACGCACTTAGTATATCAGCGTGGGCTCGCTATTCGGTGCGGACGCACTAAATATATCAGCGCGGGCTCGCTATTCGGTGCGGACGCTCTAAGTATGTCAGCGCGGGCTCGCTATTCGGTGCGGTTGCACTTAGCATGTCAGCGCGGGCTCGCTATTCGGTGCGGACGCACTAAGTATGTCAGCGCGGGCTCGCTATTCGGTGCGGACGCACTAAATAAGGCAGCCCGGACTCGCTATTCGGTGCGGACGCACTAAATAAGGTAGCCCGGACTCGCTATTCGGTGCGGTCGCACTTAGCATGTTAGCGCGGGCTCGCTATTCGGTTTGGACGCACTAAGTATGTCAGCGCGGGCTCGCTATTCGGTGCGGACGCACTAAATATGTCAGCCCGGGCTCGCTATTCGGTGCGGTCGCACTAAGCATGTCAGCGCAGGCTCGCTATTCGGTGCGGTCGCACTAAGTATGTCAGCGCGGACTCGCTATTCGGTGCGGTCGCACTAAGTATGTCAGCGCGGGCTCGCTATGCGGTGCGGTCGCACTAAGCATGTCAGCGTAGGCTCGCTATGCGGTGCGGACGCACTAAATAAGGTAACCCGGGCTCGCTATTGGTGCGGTCGCACTAAATATGTCAGCGTGGGCTCGCTATTCGGTGCGGACGCACTAAGTATGTCA
Organism: Lacanobia oleracea; assembly: GCA_950371165.1. Classification (NCBI taxonomy): domain Eukaryota; kingdom Metazoa; phylum Arthropoda; class Insecta; order Lepidoptera; family Noctuidae; genus Lacanobia; species Lacanobia oleracea. Next base: position 14,905,429 of record OX493413.1, read on the forward strand.
GTACGGGCTCGCTATTCGGTGCGGACGAACTGAGTAAGTCGGCGCGGCTCGCTATGCGGTGCGGACGCACTAAATAACGTAGCCCGGGCTCGCTATTCGGTGCGGTCGCACTATGTATGTCAGCGTGGGCTCGCTATTCGGTGCGGACGCACTAAATAAGGTAGCCCGGACTCGCTATTTGGTGCGGTCGCACTAAGTATGTCAGCGTGGGCTCGCTATTCGGTGCGGACGCACTAAGTATGACAGCGCGGGCTCGCTATTCGGTGCGGTCGCACTAAGTATGTCAGCGCGGGATCGCTATTCGGTGCGGACGCACTAAGTTGTCAGCGCGGACTCGGTATTCGGTGCGGACGCACTAAATATGTTTGCGTGGGCTCGCTATTTGGTGCGGACGCACTAAGTATGTCAGCGCGGGCTCGCTATTCGGTGCGGACGCACTAAATATGTCAGCGCGGGCTCGCTTTGCGGTGCGGACGCACTAAATAAGGTGTAGCGGCATCAAGACCGCCACAAGAAAAACCTACGGAGCAAATCTACATAGCTACAAAAAAGAACCGCGACGCCAGGCACAACAGCCGCCTGGTTGGAGGATCCTCCTCTTCAATTGAGGTTTGCGGGACTTTACTCTCTGTACCGCATACCTCTAAACTGGTGGCCCTCGACATTTAACGTCAGCGCAGCCTTCGTGCAACTACTTCAGCGTGACGTCATCATCACTCCTCATCGTGACCTCAAGCTCTCGAACAGTGAGTCATACAGCCAGCGAGTACCTACAGCTTCTAAGGGTATCCTGACCATCAGCATGCAGCAGCCGCGCATGCTGATTCCTGTTTAGCATCCTCAGCCTCAATCATCACCCCGACTCACTGGGGTACCGCATACAGTTCCGACTCACCGTGAACTCTGCGAATACCGGTTTCGACTCACTGGAGCCAGCAGCAGCACCACTCCGACTCACTGGAGCCTGCAGCATCATCCCGATTCACTGGGATCTCATCACCCCGACCTACTGGGGTACCGCATACAGTTCCGACTCACCGTGAACTCTGCGACTACCGGGTCCGACCCACTGGAGCCAGCAGCAGCAACACTCCCGACTCACTGGAGCCTGCAGCATCATCCTGACTCACTGGGATCTCATCACCCCGACTCACTGGGGCACCGCGTATAGTTCCGACTCACCGAGAACTCTGCGACTTCCGATTCCGACTCACTGGAATCAACCTTCAACTGGCTTGGCAAGCATCTCAAGATGCATGGACGACTCATCCACTATCGACCTCCGGTCTGTATCCGGTGTCCGGAGGGGGGTGATGTAGCGGCATCAAGGCCGCCACAAGAAAAACCTACGGAACAAAACTACATCGCAACAAAAAGAACCGCGACGCCATCTATCCGACTAGCAGCGAACTACAACGTTGAAATCCTGCATCGCGCAAGCAGAGTTTACCGTGCGATTTGAACATATACATCAGCCCGAATATCAACTACCGGGCAGTAGTCCGCCAGGCACAACAGCCGCCTGGTCGGAGGATCCTTCTTTTCAAATGAGGTATGCGGGACTTTACTCTCTGTACCGCTACCTCCAAAAAGGTAACGCGGGCTCGCTATTCGGTGTGGTCGCACTAAGCATGTCAGCGTGGGCTCACTATGCGGTGCGGACGCACTAAATAAGGTAACCCGGGCTCGCTATTCGGTGCGGTCGCACTAAGCATGACAGCGCGGGCACGCTATTCGGTGCGGTCGAACTAAGTATGTCAGCGCGGGCTCGCTATGCGGTGCGGACGCACTAAATAAGGTAACGCGGGCTCGCTATGCGGTGCGGACGCACTAAATATCGCAATGCGGGCTCGCTATTCAGTGCGGACGCACTAAATATTTCAGCGTAGGCTCGCTATTCGGTGCGGTCGCACTAAGTATGTCAGCGCGGGCTCGCTATGCGATGAGGACGCACTAAGCATGTCAGCGCGGGCTCGCTATGCGGTGCGGACGCACTAAGTATGTCAGCGCGGGCTCGCTTTGCGGTGCGGACGCACTAAATATCGCAATGCGGGCTCGCTATTCAGTGCGGACGCACTTAATATGTCAGCGTTGGCTCGCTATTCGGTGCGGACGCACTAAATAAGGTAGCCCGGGATGCTATTCGGTGCGGTCGCACTAAATATGTCAGCGTGGGCTCGCTATTCGGTGCGGATGCACTAAGCATGTCAGCGCGGGCTCGCTATTCGGTGCGGACGCACTAAATAGGGTAGCCCGGACTCGCTATTCGGTGCGGTTGCATTTAGCATGTCAGCGCGGGCTCGCTATTCGGTGTGGACGCACTAAGTATGTCAGCGCGGGCTCGCTATGCGGTGCGGACGCACTAAATATGTCAGAGTGAGCTCGCTATTCGGTGCGGACGCACTAAGTATGTCAGCGCAGGCTCGCTATTCGGTGCGGACGCACTAAGTATGTCAGCGCGGGCCCGCTATGAGGTGCGGACGAACTGAGTAAGTCAGCGCGGCTCGCTATGCGGTGCGGTTGCACTAAGTATGTCAGCGCGGACTCGCTATTCTGTGCGGTCGCACTAAGTATGTCAGCGCGGGCTCGCTATGCGGTGCGGACGAACTAAGTATGTCAGCGCGGCTCGCTATTCGGTGCGGACGCACTAAATAAGGTAGCCCGGGATGCTATTCGGTGCGGCCGCACTAAATATGTCAGCGTGGGCTCGCTATTCGGTGCGGATGCACTAAGCATGTCAGCGCGGGCTCGCTATTCGGTGCGGACGCACTAAATAGGGTAGCCCGGACTCGCTATTCGGTGCGGTTGCATTTAGCATGTCAGCGCGGGCTCGCTATTCGGTGTGGACGCACTAAGTATGTCAGCGCGGGCTCGCTATGCGGTGCGGACGCACTAAATAAGGTAGCCCGGGCTCGCTATTCGGTGCGGTCGCACTAAATATGTCAGCGTGAGCTCGCTATTCGGTGCGGACGCACTAAGTATGTCAGCGCGGGCTCGCTATTCGGTGCGGACGCACTAAGTATGTCAGCGCGGGCCCGCTATGCGGTGCGGACGAACTGAGTAAGTCAGCGCGGCTCGCTATGCGGTGCGGTTGCACTAAGTATGTCAGCGCGGACTCGCTATTCGGTGCGGTCGCACTAAGTATGTCAGCGCGGGCTCGCTATGCGGTGCGGACGAACTAAGTATGTGAGCGCGGCTCGCTATGCGGTGCGGACGCACTAAGTATGTCAGCGCGGGCTCGCTTTGCGGTGCGGAAGCACTAAGTATGTCAGCGCGAGCTCGCTATTCGGTGCGGACGCACTTAACAAGGCAGCGTGGGCTCGCTATGCGGTGCGGACGCACTAAGTATGTCAGCGCGGGCTCGCTATGCGGTGCGGACGAACTAAGTATGTCAGCGCGGCTCGCTATTCGGTGCGGACGCACTAAATAAGGTAGCCCGGGATGCTATTCGGTGCGGCCGCACTAAATATGTCAGCGTGGGCTCGCTATTCGGTGCGGATGCACTAAGCATGTCAGCGCGGGCTCGCTATTCGGTGCGGACGCACTAAATAGGGTAGCCCGGACTCGCTATTCGGTGCGGTTGCATTTAGCATGTCAGCGCGGGCTCGCTATTCGGTGTGGACGCACTAAGTATGTCAGCGCGGGCTCGCTATGCGGTGCGGACGCACTAAATAAGGTAGCCCGGGCTCGCTATTCGGTGCGGTCGCACTAAATATGTCAGCGTGAGCTCGCTATTCGGTGCGGACGCACTAAGTATGTCAGCGCGGGCTCGCTATTCGGTGCGGACGCACTAAGTATGTCAGCGCGGGCCCGCTATGCGGTGCGGACGAACTGAGTAAGTCAGCGCGGCTCGCTATGCGGTGCGGTTGCACTAAGTATGTCAGCGCGGACTCGCTATTCGGTGCGGTCGCACTTAACAAGGCAGCGTGGGCTCGCTATGCGGTGCGGACGCACTAAGTATGTCAGCGCGGGCTCGTTATGTGGTGCGGACGTACTAAACATGACAGCGCGGGCTCGCTTTGCGGTGCGGATGCACTAAGTATGTCAGCGCGGGCTCGCTATGTGGTGCGGACGTACTAAACATGACAGCGCGGGCTCGCTATTCGGTGCGGACGCACTAAGTATGTTAGCGCGGGCTCGCTATGTGGTGCGGACGTACTAAACATGACAGCGCGGGCTCGCTATGCGGTGCGGACGCACTAAGTATGTCAGCGCGGGCTTGCTATGTGGTGCGGCAGCAAATTCCCCATCTCAAAAAAGTTTGAATACAAAATGATCCCCCTTTTATTGAATTCATTTATTACAAAAAATTTGATAAATGAAGAACCACTCGACAGATTTTAAGCAAACTTCACATAACATAGCTAAATAGTCCAAATAAAGCCTAAAAAATTGGTTTGGATGGGTGAACCCGTTCTTGAGTTATAAAATAACAACGAAAAGGGGCATTGATTTTTATATAAATATAGATAGGTGTCCAGTTTTTAGTTGGTTATTCAACTGACTGATTAAATGTATTTCAGTGGATAATCAAAATACCATTATAAAAAAAAAACTAAATCTATTTATATATGTATTATAATTTCAATCCGGTTTTTTTTTGTTTGTTGCAGCTAATGAAACACGTACAAGACAAGCACTTAGAAGGCGCTTCTAGCAGTAAGTTCTTAGACTATACGTACACTAATATGTTATTGTATACAATCATGGATCTCAGGTCGCGGGTAGCCTATAGATTCGTGACGCGCAGGGGGCTACTCTCTAAGCCCGAAGTCCGTAGTTTCGGGCTTAGTTGCGGGCGTATTCTACTCCGCGGCTCAATACCTTCTACAGTCTCATCATATGCCTAGCCTTTTCCCAACTATATTGGGGTCGGCTTCCAGTCAAACCTGATTTAGCTGAATACCAGTATTTTACGCGGAACTGCTGCCTACCAGACCTCCACAACCCATTAACTGGGTAACACTGTACTTCATGGCAAGACTGGAATCAGATTAACTGGCTTCTGACTATCAGTAACGACTGCCAAAGATCTACAAATGACAGCCGGGACCAACGATTTAACGTGCTTTCTGAGGCACGGAGGAAACTCGGGTATGTTAAGATGGTCACCCATCCACAGACCAACTTTGGCAAGCGTTGCTTTACCTTAAAGATCGACCCGTGCGGCTGTTATTATTTAGCCACGAGCTCCTCACAATAACACATGTCATAAAAATATTAACCAAATTAGGGTGGTTGGAAATTAAACATACTTGTAAGAAAATGGCAGCAGAATACGGATCATTTAAATAAACTACAATAACACATAAATCATAAATTAGGGTGGTTGGGAAATAAATATACTTGAAATAAGCAAACGGCGACTATTACTATTGGAGTGCAACAATTATTCGATATCAAGCGGTAAAAAGCTGTGCGAATAGGCAAGCAGTAATGTGTAGTGCGTGCAAGCGCGATCGAGCAAACGGAGGCGTCAGATGCACATCAGCCCGGGATGACCGCTTTATTGTCCTGGAAATTTTGAGAAACCGCTACCTCACCGCTGTTGAGATACGCCAGCGACTCCAGTTCACAAGAGGTGTCAATGTTAGTGAACGTATAGTGAGAAGACGAATGGAGGAAGTGAATTTAAAAGCTCGTAGACCAGCACGCGGCCCAGAACTTCTCAGAAGTCACCGAGTAGCTCGACTTCGATTCGCACGAGAACACGTCAACTGGACCCATGAGCAGTGGGCTCGAGTACTGTTCACAGATGAGTGTCGAATCGCTTTACGAGCTCCAGATGGTCGGGAGCGAGTGTGGAGAAGAAGAGGAGAGCGGTTTTTACCCATTACCACCACACAAACTGTTAGTTTTCATGGAGGCTCTATAATGGTTTGGGGAGGGATAAGTTCCGATGCACGTACGGAGTTAGTTATCGTCGATAACCGATTAACGGCAACACGATACATCGAGGAGATTCTTCAGGAACACGTGTTACCATATTCAGGGTTTATTGGGTTCGACGAATTCCTCCTAATGAACGATAACGCGCGCCCACACGTTGCACATTGCGTGCAGAGACCTTACAGAGGTTGGTATTCAAAAAATGCAGTGGCCAGCTCGTAGTCCAGACTTAAATCCAATAGAGCATATCTGGGACATGCTTAAAAGAAAAATAAAGTCCTCCTCCAACCCGCCTGAAACTCTGAACCAGCTTCGAAATGCAGCACTGACCGCTTGGAAAAGCATACCACAAGTTGAGATCAGAAACATCATCCAAAGTATGCCAGAACGAATGCAAGCTGTTATCAGGGCTAGGGGAGGAAACACCCGATATTAAAATGCAAACTAAGACTTTTTGGTTATTTTTCATTTTGTGGTCTTTTTAAATTGACAGTGTTAAAACCAATATTTTTGTGAAACTGCTATTTTTTAAAAGATTACTGCTGGTGCATCAATTTTTCAATAACTGAGTTACAAAACCTTAAAAAAAAACCCTAATTTAGTGCATAAACCCGTAATATAGTGAAAATTTAATATTTAAATAGAAATCATCGGCAAGTTATTAGTGGCCAAGTTTCCGTGCCGGTGAGTGTAATACCATTTGAGGAGGATTTTGTAAAAGATGGGGTACATAATTAATATATACTAGAAAGAGGAAAGGACCCAAAATAGAGCCTTGTGGTACCCCCGTTTTAATTTTAAAACCCCATGAATTGACACCATTTATTTACTTGAAATTGCTGTTGTCTGTCATTTAAGTAAGATGTTACTAGACTGAGTGCGAGTTTACCTAGTCCGTAATGTCCTAGCTTTAGGAGCAAGGTTTCGTGATTTACGCAATCAAATGCCTTGGAGAGGTCACAAAAGATTCATTCCTACGCGCCAGATTTTAATAGTGGTATAACCTTATCCTTCATTATATCCGGAAAGACTTCCTGGTCCACACGTAAATTAAATAATAAAGCCAAGTATGGTGCTATAGTTTCAATTATGGACGTGCACACTTTAATAGACATTCCCCATAAAATACAATACAATACAAATAATTTATTTGCTGAAATATGGGTACATACATGTGATGTTACAAACAACAAAAGTTCTGCCATATTTTACCTCAACAGGTGTGCAAATGTCTAATAAGTACATAAATTGTCCATAATTTTTCATATTATTATTATTATAGATTAAAATTTTTAGCAAAATGTCAAGAAAATACAATACACATGTTAATAAATTAAAATACAAATCTCAACAAAAAAAAACAGAAAATTAAATTAGAAATGTCAGCAATTTAAATAAATAAAAAAAAAAAACATGTCAACAAATTTAAATAGAAATGTGAACAAAATAAATTAAAAATGTCAGATTATTCAATAAGATGTCAACAAAATGAAAGAATTAAAATGTCAATAAGATGTCAACAAAATGAAAGAATTAAAATGTCAATAAATTATATTATCTTAATTTTCAATAAATTACATCACAAAAAAAAAAAAAAAACAAAATAAGACTTGCAATAAAAAGTAAAGATATAGATGTGAATAAATCAGACAAAAAAGCCACCTACACACCCCATTACTAGAAAGTATTGTCATTAAGAAAATCTTTAATTGTATAGTAACACTTGTCTAGTAGCCGTTTTGTTAACTGTTTTTTAAAAACTTGTATGGGTAATTCTTTCATATGTATCGGTAGTTTGTTGTACATTCAGTCAAAAAAGTATCGGGAATGGATGATTTGTTTATGGTTCCAAATTCAATTTTTTGTTTTTTTGTAGTTGTTAGATTGGCACAACTGTTTTCCATTTTGGCGCGGAGTTTGAGTTGCATCTGTTATTTATATTAAATACAGTGCTGGTTTTAGTAATATCATATATAGTGTGTATTGCGAATTTCATAATGGACAAAAATATCGAACAAAGAGTTTGTCTTAAATTTTGCATCGCCAATGGAATTTCGTGTTCGGAGTCACTGAAAATGTTACAGAAGGCTTACGGTGAATCGACTTTATCAAAAACTCGTGCTTATGAGTGGTTCAAAGCGTTCAAAAGCGGTCGAGATGTGATGGAAGATTTGCCTCGCTCTGGTAGGCCGTCAAAGTCTGCAACTGAAGTTAACATCGCAAAAGTGAAGGAAATAGTGACTGAAAATCCCCATTCAACTCTGAGAGAGATAGCCGCCGAACTTTCCGTATCTCACGAGTCGATCCGTACCATTTTAACTAATCATTTGGGTATGAAACATGTTGCTGCTCGGCTAATCCCAAAAGATCTGAATTTTCTCCAAAAACTCAATCGCATGAAAGTCGCTGAGGACATGCTAGAACGAGTCAGTTCGGACCCAACATTCATGAAACGCATTGTTACTGGTGACGAGACGTGGGTTTACGAGTTTGACATGCAAACTAGTCAACAAGCTTCGGAGTGGCGCCTTCCAACTGAACCGTTTTCAATCGATAGAAGACATAAAGGAGAATTCGCGGCGAGAACTCAACTCAATTCCGGAAGCAGCGTTTAAAAAATGTTTTGATGAATGGATTATTCGTTGGCGCAAGTGGATCGTTTCTAAAGGAGCATACTTTGAAGGTGATAAAATAAATTTGGATGAATAACAGGCATTTTGTGTTTTATTGATCTTTTCCCGGTACTTTCTTGACAGAGTAGTATATAAGAGGACCCATGGTTAAAATATTCTTTTTAAGTAAAGACGTTTGATATCCCCCTGTGTAAAGAAGATTTTGATATTGAGATCTTATTGGTCCGGAGCGTTGTCTTTTATCTACTACTGATGTAAACAGGTGCTTGTTCGTCCTAACGAATAGGGCTACTTCAAGAATATACAATGATGGCAACGTAAGTAATCTTAGAGCTTTAAAAACAGGTTGACAGCTTTCTGTAGTTTTAAGACCTGTCATTGATCGAAGGCAACGTTTTTGGGCCCTAAATACTCTTTCTCTTTCACTGCAGTTTCCCCAAAAAATGACACCAAATCTTAGCGAGGAAGCAATTAAACCTTGATAAGCTGTCACTAATGTAGTTATGTTAACTTTTTTTGAAAGACTATAGAGTACATGTGCCGTTTTACTTAATTTATTGCAAACGTTTTGAGCATGATGTTTCCATGTTAGTTTATTGTCGATGTGAACTCCTAAGAATTTTGTTACTATTGTTGTATCTACGTTTTGGTCATTATATTTAATTATAATATTTTCTGGCTCTAGTCGCTGGTAGAAATGCATGACCTGAGTTTTATTTAAATTTATCACTAGATTATTTTTATTAAACCATTCTATCATACTTTTAAGGGTGTTGTTTATATCTTTTTTGTATTCCGTTTTGTCTTTGCATTCAATTATCACTGTGCTATCATCCGCAAATAATGTCATTGGCTTATGAATTTGACGCGGTAGATCGTTAATGTAAAGCAGAAATAATAATGGCCCGAGCACACTACCTTGTGGAACCCCAAACTTAGGTATTCTACTGGACGATAGATATTTAAATTCACGCTTGGTTTTAGTACATACTCTCGATATTTCTGTGTATTGTTTTCGATCAGTGAGGTAAGATTTTATTAGGTTTAGTACGTTGCCTCTTATACCATAGCCTTCAAGCTTATTTAATAGCGTGTCATGTTTTACATAATCGAAAGCTTTTGTCATGTCGGTGAAAATTGCACATACAGGGTTTTTCTTATCAACATTATTCATTATCACTTTTATAAGATCAAATATTGCCATGCTAATATTTTTATTTTTCCTAAAGCCCTTTTGCTCTTCGCATAATATATTATTTTTAATAACAAATGTGTAAACAGATATATAATCTTTTCGAATATCTTAGAAAACACTGAAATCAAAGCTACTGGTCTATAATTTGACATGTCCTCCTTAGTGTTTTTTTTATGTAGCGGTTTTATGACAACAGTTTTCAATTGATCTGGAAATATACCGGAGCTTATAGATGCGTTTATTATGTGGCTCAACGGTTTCGCTATAATTTCTGAAACAAATTTTACTGCCGCGGTAGAAACTTCGTCGTATCCAAAACTTTTTAATTTTTTAAATGTTTTATTACACGTAGTATATCTTGAGGTACTACCGGAGACATGAATAAAGAATTTCTGATATTTATATTGCCACTTGTCTTGCCCAGATGTTTGTTAGTTACATTCTGTACCTGATCAACGAAGAAATCGTTAAATGACTCTGCAAGTTCCTTAGGATTTTTTACTAGTTTATTATCTTTATTTATTTGCAAAATAGGTTCTTTCAAGCGATTGTTATCATTTATTATCTGCCATGATGTCTTTGATTTATTTTGAGAACAATTAATAAGGTAATTATTCTGAGCTTTTTGAGTGAGATTTATAATTGTTTTTAGTCTCCGTGAATAATTTTTAAATATAGTTTTACTTTCACTTGAAGGTGCTTTTCTATATTTCCAAAGTAGGTTTCTTTGTTTCCTGCTAGAAATCCTTATTCCACGCGAAATCCATTTTACTTTTTTATCAGGTTTTACATTGATTAATTGTTTTGGCAAGCATAGATCATAAAATAAACGAAATAGATCTATAAACTTATCGTATGCCTCATTAGGGTTGTCTGTTTCGAAAACTTCTGAAAAAGACAGACATTGAAGGTGTTTTTTGAATAATATTAAATTTTGTTTGGATAAGTTACGTTTATGAATGTGCCAAGAATTTAGTATGCATGTTTTGTTCACCTGTATTTTTAAAATCTGAGCAGTGTGGTCAGATAACGCAAAATCGATTACTTCACTCACACATTTTTGTCTGGAGTTATGAGCAAAGTTATCTAGACAAGTGCCGCTTTTAAGTCTAGTCGGTTGTTTGAATTCCAATTTAAGATTATAGGAAAGTAATAAATTTTCAAAGTCTAATGTTAAGTTATTCCTTTTTAGTGTACTAATGTTAAAGTCCCCGCACAAAACTATTTTTTTTTTACTGAACTTAGTACACAATTGCTTCAGTAAGATGTTTAAATTATCCATAAACGAATTTATACCCGACATATTCGGAGGTCTATAAATGCATACAACAATTAATCCCTGTTGAGGTAATTCTATCGCACAATATTCAAATAAACCTGTGATAGACGTATTAGGAAGTTCCCTATATTCGTATCTATTTCTGATAAGGATACACGCACCTCCACGCTTCTGACGGGTTCTTGAATACCACGATGCTAGCTTGAAATTAGGTACTTTAATTAATGATTCCTGTCCTGAAGTTACGAAGTGTTCAGTAATGCATAATACATCGATGTCAATGTTTTTTTTTCAGTGTGCAACTCTTGAATATGTAGTGTCAACATATCAGATTTATTCAGAAGTCCCGCGATGTTTTGGTGCAGAATATTTATATGTTTATAATAGAAAAAACTGATCACTCGTTGTTTTAGTATTCTCTTGTTCATTTAGAATCTCAGTAGTACTAGTTGAGGCAGAGTTGACATGATTCTCGACCCTCGTGGTTGTCAAAACTTGTTGAGAACCGAATACTCTGTAGTCAAACCTTATCCTGGACATAATCTGGTCAAAAATGTTTCTCCATCCGTATTTATTTATTTTCCCAGTAGTGTAGGAAAACATTTCATGCGATGGAGTTGCATTGCTATCGAAGAAATATGCATATTCATTAATTTTTATGTCTGTCAAGAGTAGGTTGTTGAAAAGCTCCACTTTGTAATTATGTATTAGTGCACCTTTTACATAGATGGGGGTGCAGATAACAATATTAGTGTGGGTTACGTTTTTCAGCGAGCAGTTTAGGTTGTGAAGTATATTTGCATAGTCACCATTTTGTAGATCTTTTCCTCCAATGAAGATCAGGCAGTAGTCATTCATTGAGAAGTCTTTTAATTTGTACTGAACATATGTCTTCGGTCAATTTGATTTGCCAGAAAGCTTTTATGACTGTCATAGGGTTGATATGTTTGAACTTTAATTCAACCATACAACCTGGAACGTTAGCTCTTAATAAATTATATGAGACCTCAGGTGAAGAATTCGAAGAATCCGTAGTTTATGGTGGTATATTCGTGAAAAAAAAAAAAAAATTGTTTCTTGAGCTATTTCTAAATTAGAGCTTTTGGCACCATGTGCAGTCTCCAGTAAAAAAGTAGTGTTTCGTACTTTATTTCTATTAGTTTCATTATTTATAACATTCCAAACTGTCTTTATTTTATTTTCTGCCGATTTGATTTTGTTGCTAATACATAGGGCTTTAACTACCTTGCAAGTATTTCTCAACACTTTAGAATATTTGTTTACAAACTTATTAAAATAATCAGTGGTTATGACTGGCTTAAGGCCATATAGCTCATATAGTCTTTCACTACTTATCCTGATGCCTTTAGTCGCCCAGTCGCTGAATACATACTTAGGGAAAGTATCCTTTGACTTCTTTTCAAAAGTTGCATTGAATTCCTTTAGAACCGCTGAAATGCATTTCCAGTGTCAATTAAGCGCACGCAGTCGCTGCCTGTTTTTGTGGAGCTCGTGGCTAGATAATAACAGCCGCATGGGTCGATCGTCAAGGTTAAACAACGCTTGCCAAGGTTGGTCTGTGGATGGGTGACCATCTTAACAAACCGAGTTTCTTCCGTGCCTGCAGTCGTTACGGATAGTCAGAAGCCAGTAAATCTGACTCCAGTCTTGCCATGAAGTACCGTGTTATCCAGTCAATGGGTTGTGGAGGTCTGGTAGGCAGCCGCTCCGAGTAAAATACTGGTATTCAGCTAAATCCGGTTTGACTGGAAGCCAACCCCAATATAGTTGGGAAAAGGCTAGGCAGATGATGACACGCTGCCTGTTTTTAAGAGTTTTGTTAGGGAACAGTACTTGTCACTGTGTTTACATATAACAATTTTGTTAACTTTGTATTCATATTTGCACCAAGTGCAACCTCATTTCGTGTCCAGGCTATCCCTATCCATTCCAGGTTGCCTGGAAGAGTTCGCGGAATGCGATAAGGCCGCCAATTGTATATTTTTTAGTTTAAGGTTTCCTTAATGTATTTTAAATTTGGTGTACAATAAAGTATATATAAATAAAATAGATTCTAATGTTTTTGCAGACACAGTGCATCTGAACACGTCGGAGGTGGAAGCAGCAGACGTGTTGGTGTGCGGCGCGTGCGGCTTCGAGTCGGGCTCGCGCTCCGTGTTCCGCAAGCACATCGAGGATATGCACGGAGCCACCACGTGCTGAGGTGACCTTGTCATTGTTATCTGAACGTGAGGAAGTGGAAGCAGCACATCGAGGAGATGCACGGCGCCACCACGTGCTGAGGTGACCTTGTCATTGTTATCTGAACGTGAGGAAGTGGAAGCAGCACATCGAGGATATGCACGGAGCCACCACGTGCTGAGGTGACCTTGTCATTGTTATCTGAACGTGAGGAAGTGGAAGCAGCACATCGAGGAGATGCACGGCGCCACCACGTGCTGAGGTGACCTTGTCATTGTTATCTGAACGTGAGGAAGTGGAAGCAGCACATCGAGGAGATGCACGGCGCCACCACGTGCTGAGGTGACCTTGTCATTGTTATCTGAACGTGAGGAAGTGGAAGCAACACATCGAGGAGATGCACGGCGCCACCACGTGCTGAGGTGACCTTGTCATTGCTATCTGAACGTGAGGAAGTGGAAGCAACACATCGAGGAGATGCACGGCGCCACCACGTGCTGAGGTGACCTTGTCATTGTTATCTGAACGTGAGGAAGTGGAAGCAACACATCGAGGAGATGCACGGCGCCACCACGTGCTGAGGTGACCTTGTCATTGTTATCTGAACGTGAGGAAGTGGAAGCAGCACATCGAGGAGATGCACGGCGCCACCACGTGCTGAGGTGACCTTGTCATTGTTATCTGAACGTGAGGAAGTGGAAGCAACACATCGAGGAGATGCACGGCGCCACCACGTGCTGAGGTGACCTTGTCATTGTTATCTGAACGTGAGGAAGTGGAAGCAACACATCGAGGAGATGCACGGCGCCACCACGTGCTGAGGTGACCTTGTCATTGTTATCTGAACGTGAGGAAGTGGAAGCAGCACATCGAGGAGATGCACGGCGCCACCACGTGCTGAGGTGACCTTGTCATTGTTATCTGAACGTGAGGAAGTGGAAGCAACACATCGAGGAGATGCACGGCGCCACCACGTGCTGAGGTGACCTTGTCATTGTTATCTGAACGTGAGGAAGTGGAAGCAACACATTGAGGAGATGCACGGCGCCACCACGTGCTGAGGTGACCTTGTCATTGTTATCTGAACGTGAGGAAGTGGAAGCAACACATCGAGGAGATGCACGGCGCCACCACGTGCTGAGGTGACCTTGTCATTGTTATCTGAACGTGAGGAAGTGGAAGCAACACATCGAGGAGATGCACGGCGCCACCACGTGCTGAGGTGACCTTGTCATTGTTATCTGAACGTGAGGAAGTGGAAGCAACACATCGAGGAGATGCACGGCGCCACCACGTGCTGAGGTGACCTTGTCATTGTTATCTGAACGTGAGGAAGTGGAAGCAACACATCGAGGAGATGCACGGCGCCACCACGTGCTGAGGTGACCTTGTCAATGTTATCTGAACGTGAGGAAGTGGAAGCAACACATCGAGGAGATGCACGGCGCCACCACGTGCTGAGGTGACCTTGTCATTGTTATCTGAACGTGAGGAGGTGGAAGCAGCACATCGAGGAGATGCACGGCGCCACCACGTGCTGAGCTGACCTTGTCATTGTTATCTGAACGTGAGGAAGTGGAAGCAGCACATCGAGGAGATGCACGGCGCCACCACGTGCTGAGGTGACCTTGTCATTGTTATCTGAACGTGAGGAAGTGGAAGCAACACATCGAGGAGATGCACGGCGCCACCACGTGCTGAGGTGACCTTGTCATTGTTATCTGAACGTGAGGAAGTGGAAGCAACACATTGAGGAGATGCACGGCGCCACCACGTGCTGAGGTGACCTTGTCATTGTTATCTGAACGTGAGGAAGTGGAAGCAACACATCGAGGAGATGCACGGCGCCACCACGTGCTGAGGTGACCTTGTCATTGTTATCTGAACGTGAGGAAGTGGAAGCAACACATCGAGGAGATGCACGGCGCCACCACGTGCTGAGGTGACCTTGTCATTGTTATCTGAACGTGAGGAAGTGGAAGCAACACATCGAGGAGATGCACGGCGCCACCACGTGCTGAGGTGACCTTGTCATTGTTATCTGAACGTGAGGAAGTGGAAGCAGCACATCGAGGAGATGCACGGCGCCACCACGTGCTGAGGTGACCTTGTCATTGTTATCTGAACGTGAGGAAGTGGAAGCAGCACATCGAGGAGATGCACGGCGCCACCACGTGCTGAGGTGACCTTGTCATTGTTATCTGGACGCGAGGAAGAAGTGGAAGCAGCAGACGTGTTGGCGTGCGGCGCGTAGCTTATGATAGATATAATAGATAAGAGCAGTGGTGGCTCGGAGATAATGGCTGCGACCTACGAGTTGTAGGTCGTTGGTTCGAGCCCAGGCAGGCGCATTACTTAATATAAATTATTTCATCACCACTGCTCTGAAAACGATGACGGAAAACATCGTGAGGATTACGGGTTGTATGGTGTCGGCTGGTGTCGTATGGTGCCGTAAAAAAATAATACCATCCCATCACTTCCCGTGGGTGTTGTAAGAGGCGACTAAGGGACTCACCAGAGAATGGGCAGCAACGTTCTCTGTAAAACGCAACACCATACACTGCGATCGCCAACCCGCCGCACAAGCGTGCCGATTATGACAAACTGCCTCATCTTGGGGGAGGCCTATGTCCAATAGTGGACGTCTTTTGGCTGATATGATGATGATGATGCGCTGAGCGAGGCTAGGAAAATAAAGCGATTCTATTTGTTAATTGACTTACAAAAAAGGAGGAGGTTCTCAATTCTGTGGGGTTTTTTAAGTATGTACACCGATTACTCCGAGGTTTCTGACCCAATTTCTATGATTCTTTTATAGTTCGATGCGGTATACTTGCCATTTGGTCCTGTAAAAATTTAATTCAATTTGGTTCGGTAGCTTTTAATAGTATGAACATTTTTGCTTATTTCAATTTCAGCTTAGACGCCGTCCAAGTATCACCACTTAAAAGTGAAAGTTAAAAAAATACAAAAATAATAGAACCCAACTTCTTCGGTGTTTAAAATTAAAATCAAAGAAACAACCAAAACCACAGACTTTGTACTTTGTAGAGTTTTGTTTGGCAGTCGGTTATATTTTTTGTAATTTTTTTTTCTTTACAAACATTTCCTTCTACCCATCCTCACACATCTCTATTATACATACGTAGCTTTAAAGTGTATCATTTAGGTACATTAATAAATAAAAAAAAAAAAAAAAGTTTATGACTGTTTTCCTAAACCCATAAATTAAATCATTTTCTTATGTTTAAAAAATATTTTGAATCTGTCGCAGTTTCTAATGAACTGTTTTTATTTGTTTCAGGATACACCTAGGATATATTCAAGAGTCAAAGTTATCGTTGAGTTTAGTGAAAGCTAGTTCAGTTGGTTGTACACTCAAGGACATTATTTATATCACGTTAAGGTTGAATATTGCTTGCATGTGTTAACACGACGAGGTCCATTTGACCTTATCACAACAGTTAAGGATAAATCAAGTGAATGTTTTAATTTACTGGTTATTATTGCCAACTCTACATTCGACGTAGAGTCGCGTACTTTAGTGGTGGTAGATTGCATATCTGCGCGATAAATATGATCTTCTACACTCCCATCTTTCATGGTTTGGATCACAGATGCCTTCACATGTTCGACAGAAATAGATGAGAGTGTAGCGAATGCTGCTACAAGAAAAACTAACGAAGCGAAAATAGTACGGCAACAAAAAGTACCGCGGCGTCATCTATCCCGCCAGCAGTGAAATGCTGACCAAAATCCTGCATCGCGGTATCAGAGTTATCCATGCTATTTGATCATACACAAAAACCCAAATATCAACTATCGGGCAGCTGCCCACCGGACACAACAACCGTCCGGTTGGAGGATTCTCCCTTTTCTATGGAGGTTTGCGGGACTTCACATATCCCTCAAAGAGAAGTATAAATACTGCGATAGTAGTTGCGTTTCCGCTTACGTGCCGCGATAGCTTTGTGGCGCCACTACACCTGTAGCGACATCTATACCGCCACAAAAAATCTAGCGTAGTGAAATCTATACCGATACAAAAAGTATCGCAGCGCCATCTATCCCGCCAGCAGTGAAATACTGACCAAAATCCTGCATCGCGGTATCAGAGTTTTCAAAGACAATCCGAATATCAACTATCAGGCAGTTGCCCACCGGACACAACAACCGTCCGGTCGGAGGATCCTCCCTTTTCTATGGAGGTTTGCGAGACTTCACACCCTATACCGCATTCCTCTATCATCATCTGCCTAGTCTTTTCCCAATTATATTGGGGTCGGCTTAAGGTCAAACTGGATTCTGTTGAAATACCAGTATTTGACTGCATCCCTTTATATGAGAAGCATAAAAACTAGTGCAGATGCGCTCGCGTGCCACAATAGAGATGAATGGTACCCAAACGGAATTTGCGTTCCGTTTAGTACCATTCATCTTTTAGCCCGATGGGTTTGTGGCGGCACTACTCACCCACACTACCCAAACGGAACGCAAAGCTCGATGGGTTTGTGGCAGCATTACTCACCCACAGTACCCAAACGGAACGCAAAGCTCGATAGGTTTGTGGCGGCACTGCTCACCCACAGTACCCAAACGGAACGCAAAGCTCGATGGGTTTGTGGCGGCACTACTCACCCACAGTACCCAAACGGAACGCAAAGCTCGATGGGTTTGTGGCGGCACTACTCACTCACAGTACCCAAATGAAACGCAAAGCTCGATGGGTTTGTGGCGGCACTACTCACTCACAGTACCCAAACAGAACGGAAAGCTCGATGGGTTTGTGGCGGCACTACTCACTCACTACCCAAACGGAACGCAAAGCTCGATGGGTTTGTGGCGGCACTACTCACTCACAGTACCCAAACAGAACGGAAAGCTCGATGGGTTTGTGGCGGCACTACTCTCACGCACAGTACCCAAATGGAATGCAAAGCCGCGAAATAGGGAAGATGCAAATACAGAATTTATGAGAATGTTGTCAGTAAAATGATAAAAAAGCATAAAATAAAGGCCATTGCAACGTTTTTATTTTGGTTAATATCGATTTTAAACAAAAATAATGAATTAAAGTAACGTGAAACGGAACGTATTTAAAAACAACAATCAGCGTTTAGTGACGTCTCTGCTGTTTATGCCGACAAAAAGGCAACCTTGTGTCTTTGAGTTAGGACAGTTCTTGACCAGTGATAGACACGAGTGACGTCATCGTTCGTTTTCGCGCGAAACTTTAAACTGCCAGTTTAAAAGCGCAATTTTGGCAATAAATTAAATTGTTTTCATTTCTTATCCATGTGGTGGTCTATTCTAGAAGGAGTTCTTTAAAATTAAAGTAAAAAAGGAAATATTGTATGTTCCCTATTATCGTCATACTAACTAGATGTTAGATGATACACCAGCTTAATAATATTTCTACTCATAAAATCATAATAATAGGGTAGTGGACTAAAAAAAATCAAATTAGTTCGTCAGATAGATTTCCAAAAACTATCCGACACGTATTTTTTCTTTTGTCACGTAAACCAAAATTGACGAAGATACGACGCTTTTAAAATTCCCAATACGTCACGCCGTGGTATAATTTTTTGTGCGTTCTGACGTCACGAGCCCCCACTCCCGAGTTTTGATGCGTTTTATCTTTGTCAATATTAATTGGTTTACAAAACAAAATATACTTGTCTATTATTTACTCTAAATGACGGACTTAACCCGTCCGGTACCGGTGCACCGTCCCACCTGTGGGATGCCTATCCCACATGTGGGACGCTTGGTTTTACTCCCTAACGCAATAATGCAAGGTCTTTTATGATGTAGCCGTTTTAAGCGCGCGGGGCCGGAGGGGTATAGATTTGCAATTTATTGATGGTGGAGAAACTAGCCTATAATGGTATTTCGCGTCTATCGAAAATGTACCAGAATGAACACTTATTTTAAAGATGTTTCAAAATTGATAGGAATTGTGAAAAATCAATGAAATCATTTAACAAACTTAATAACCTCTTTTTGCTCGGAGATATAAATAAACGTTGGTAAATTATTGTTGTTCAAAAATATACGAATCTTAATAAATACATGTAAATTGTAATCAATATTATTGATTGTTCAAGTTAGGAGACAAATAACAGACTTGCATGAAAATTGATGTTGTATTTCATTCCAATTTATTATGTAATTTCTTATTAGATTAAAGCGCTTATTTCACAAAATTCATAGGAAATTTAATCAAGAACACAGTTTAGGAATGCGGTCGGACTCGGATCCTTCCTATCGCACTAAATCAGAAGCTAACTGTGGGTCTATAAAGGCCACTTTAGCAGAATAATAATATTAAATACACAACAATCTGTTACATTTCGTTTTCATCTGTATCGCTAACGTATTAGGTTCAAGTTTGATTGGGAAATTTTGACAGTGACGGGTAGCGTGATGTGCTTTCTGATTCTGCTAAAGTGGCCTTTATAGAACCCTGTTCTCCAATTATCGTACCTCATTTTATTAAGTTCTTAGTTATAGTTTGTACATAAACATTATCATTGTTGTTCCTATCATGTTTAGTTATAAATGTCAACTAGTTATTTTCAATAAATTACTTTGAAAATTTTATTTTTGTTTTAATTTTAAAGAGCATAATCGCCTGACGGTCGACAAAAAAATCTTGTGTCGGATTACCAACGCCATCTAGTGTTGCATGAGTGTAACACTACCCGTCGTCGGTGACAACGAGCAAAGCAGTGTGGATCGGCGCCGCTCGTGAATCTTCGCATCACAATCACACGAATATGTGTAGAGATAGTGCACACATACAAGCCTTGGCTGGCTTTATAAGGAGCGACGTCTTGGAACATTTTATTGCTACTCGATACGCTCCCTCCCAAGTCAGTAAGGTTCGCCGTCCACCGCATACCCTAGTCGAACCCGACGATCCCATCACCCTTGTCCAACACACTTAAGGTGTGGAAACTAGCACACTTAGGACACAGATACACCGACCGCGACTCGCCGCCTTCCGGCCTCGCTGACGAGGCCCAGCGCGACGTCCCAGTAATGTTACTACTCCCCGTCTTTTGCCTAACGAGCTAGCCCGCGCCGCTGAGCCTTTAGCTTTAAATTCCTCAAATAATATTGCCATGACCCAGCCAGTCCCTTGCTGTTCTCCCGCTAATGACGCTCCTGAGCCGAGGTCCGTACCCCACAGGGGGTGCCCTGAGCGAGCGGAGTTGTAGGTTTTTAAGTTTTTTTGCCTTGGCTGGGAGCCTTAAATTCATTTGAGGCCACCACAGGCTAGTCCGGTTAAGCAGCAACCACCCTTAGAGAGGTGAACTGCGAGTGGTCCAATAAAAAAAGAAACATTTTATCATTCGATTAGCTAGAGGAACAGAGTTCGGTAGCCACGCAGCCAAGGAGGTTCTAACTTCAGTTATCTTACGGATTTGCCGTTAGGTGCCGTTTGGTGTGGTGTGATATCTGGTTTGGCAAATAAAAGAGTGTGTTCTCAGTTGAAGGTTTGTGTACAAAACTTTAAAGGGTTTAGAATATACTTACGAACTACGTCATACAATGCCTAAGATTAAAGATGTATAATATGCCATGCTTAAGATTAAGGCACTTGTCTCACCGCCGGCGAGGAAGCGAGTAGCTATCGACTATTTGCTCGCTGAGGAAAGGGACAAAAGGTGTAGCTCTCGTGTGAGTAAAAGAACAACATATGTCAACATAGATTCATAGTCGATAGCTGGCTGTTCACAGTGCCGGCGAGCGGCTCTTACCTCTAGTTGATCGCAGCGACAAGTCCTATCAAAGATTGTACTCACACACTCGCTCGGCGATGCTCTCTTGGCGGTCACAACTCACCAAACAGCGGTAGCGGTAAATTCTACCAATAGGGCGGGCTGCAGCGAGTATTGCGAGTAAAAGCCTGTCGCACAAAAGCACTCGCTGAAATCGAGCGTCAAAACTATCGAAACTTTTCACTCGCTACTCGTTGCTCGCCAACTCGTTGCAAAGTCATTGACGCGTCTGTGCTGTCACCTATAGTTCCTGTACGCTACATTTTAAGTGAACTGCACGATGTAGACTTCGCCGTCTTTTCGAAACTTATCTCTAAGGATAACAGCTCCTAAAGCCTGCTCATCTAAGTTGATTGAATTTGCAGCTTCTTCAATGAACGTGTAATTTGTGCACTTATTACGGTGCATCATATTTGTAAGGCTTATTAGTGACTGTTTTGAAGAATTTTTGACGGCAATTTGATATTAACTGCCTTGTTTCGTAAGATACAATCCCACTTTAGAAGTCATCCACCATTTTCTGCACTTCATCGTGATACTTGAGAAAAATTGTGTTGGATTATGTGGATTGACTTTTGTGTGTCATCACTTAGACTCTTATATATTTCAGTTATCAATGATTTCTCTACGTCTTTCTTAATTAAATTGTGATGTGTAAAATACCAGCGATGTGTAAAACTCATGATCTAAACTACATCCGTTTGTAAAGTTTAATCTAAACGAGAGTGTTGGAAATATCCATTGTATCCTTAAACGTATATTCGCACAAATAATCAACTTTACTTCCTAATTTACGATATAGCCGTTTGGCTAGCTCTCCTAGTGATTTGTAGTTAGTATTAAACTTAAGATTACCATTATCATCGGAAACTAGCAAGTTACCAACTGCAGAGGCTAAAGTGGCTATACTATTGAGCTGTAGTATGTTTTCGTTGATTGTTTTATCAATGATGACGCAATAATTTGGATACATAGGTACCGCTTTTTAAACAATCTTACAATGTTATGGGCTACAACATTCAGTTTCGTCTTCACTTCTTGTTGGTTGCCTTCTGTACCGGGTGGTACACTACTGTTGCTGGGATTGGTATAGAAGGTGTACTTAAAGACTGCAACCTTTTGAAGATATTTTTTTATGCTGCGATTGTACCGATCTGATTCTATAATACCACCGTACTGTGCTATATGCTCAAATCATACTGTGCGGGCTAGGCACATTTGTTGCTGGGGTTGGTGAGAAATGAAAGCCGGAGAGAATTCTTGAGAGATCTTCTTTATTCTTGAGATGTTCTTCTTCCTATGTGTGCCCGCCAACTGTACCGATGTTCTTTTTTTTTTTTTTTTTTTTTTTTTGTCGATGGCCACTCGCAGTTATCAACCCTAGAGGGTTGTCAACTACTAAACCGGACTATATACCGATGTTCCAAAATCGCTCTCAATTTATACTATTTTCGTTAAGAAAAATGTAGGCCCACAGGACTTTTCGGCCAATCAGCGCAAAGATACCATCGGTGCAGTTAGTGAAGGTACGACGTTACGTTACCGTAACGAGAACATTACACACATTTTCCTGTTTTTCACTATGTTTTTCTATGACAACATACTATAAACTATATATTTTCGTAATCTGTGTATCGTAAACTATCTAACAAAAATATAAAACATAGGAAATTCCAACATAAAATGTTATGTAAACATTACGATGATTGACATAAAACTATAAAAATCTGTTACAAAACTACTAAATTCTTATAAGAAACAAATTTAAAACTTATTAGAATAACATGAATAAACATTAAAGAGAGAATAAACCTTATATACTAACATAAAAACTAATGAAAGTCTATGTACATAACATTTCTAAATGTTTATACCTAATCACTATAGTTTGTTTCATTAGAACTGCGCTATTTACAAGTTACTATCACTGTCCCGCACATCACTCCCGCCGTGCGACCGCGTCGCATTCAGTTCCGGTGCGGGCACGTCGTCCGTAAGCAGAGGCAGGATCACCAGCTTCCTCACCGGCCGGCGCAGGACACCTCCCTTGGTCTGCACGTCCACCGTCCGCACGATGCTGTCTGGACCAGGATACACCGCGATGACTCGTCCTCGTATCCACACGTTGCGGGGCAGGTTCGGGTCGACGATCTGCACGAGGTCGTTCACTTGGACTGGTTGACCTCGTCCGTGGGGCTCCCGCCGGTGTTGGAGCTCAGGAAGGTACTCCTTCACCCAGCGGAGCCAGAAGACGTCTGCGAGTCTCTGTGCAGCTCGCCAGCTGGACCGGGAGATGGCGTCTTGCTCGGTGAATGTGCCCGGCTGTGGCACACGTCCAGGACCCCCCAGCAGGAAATGGTTGGGAGTCAGGGCCTCGGGATCTTCTGCACTGACGGAGACGTGCGTCAGCGGACGACTGTTCACTGTATACTCCACTTCACCGAGTAGAGTAGCGAGGACTTCTTCGGTGGGGTGGCGCTCATGCAGTGTCGCTGTGAGAGCCGTCTTCACTGAGCGAACCATTCGCTCCCAAGCGCCGCCCATAAATGGAGCTCCCGGCGGAATGTAGCGCCAGGAGATCGTCCTCTTCGCTGCTTCTTCTGAAGTCGCCGCGTCGATAGATTGTCGAAGTTCCTTGTCGGCAGCCTTCAAGTTGGTGCCGTTGTCCGACCAGATTTCAGTAGGGCAGCCTCGTCGCGCGATCATTCTTCTGACCGCCATCACTGCAGAGTCAGCGCTGAGAGAGCTGGCGATTTCCAGGTGTATGGCTCTCGTGGTGAGACATGTGAAGATGGCTACATATCTCTTCTGTCTGGTTCGTCCGATGGTCACGGAGAGAGGCCCGAAATAGTCGACGCCGGTGTACGTGAAGGGTCGCTTGTGGTGTGCTAGACGACACGCTGGCAGATCCCCAGTTCGTGGATGTGGCGGCGCTTGAGTCTTCATGCGGCAGAAGAGGCATCTTCGGAGGATTGCGCGTGTAATAGGGCGCAATCGTAATACCCAGTATTGCTGTCTGCACTCGTTGACTGTTGCCTCCACGCCGGCGTGATGGAGTTGTCGATGTATGGCCTGTATCCACAGCTTCACCGTTGGATGATCTCCGTCGACTACTAGCGGGTTCTTGAAGTCTTCCTGCATGTCTGTGGCCGCTCGGATACGGCTCCGGATTCGGAGTAAGCCGTTTACCGATTCAACGCTGAGCTGATGTAGGCGACTTTCTTTGGCGATCGGCTTCCCACTGTTCAGGTTGTCTATGTCTTCCAAGAAGGCTTCTTCCTGTGAAGACCGCATCAGCAACTCTTCAGCTCTCTTGAGGAGCTCGGCTGTGACTGGAAGCAGCTTGAGTAAATGTTTCCTCGGTACTGCGGGCGCCTGCTGTTTAGCTGCGGTCGGCTTGTTTCTCTTCCAGGTAGGATCCGCCTCTTTGTTCTTCTTGGTTCGTCGGTAGTTGACCTTCTGTCTAGGAGCTCTACAGAGCTCGATGAACTGCAGAGCTCGCGCTGTTGAATACCGGAGGCGGTCCCAGCTTGAGAATTTAGCCGGATCAGGCAGACCCTCAGCTAGCTTCAGTCTTCTTCTGTCGGTGACGTGATGCGTCTTCTCTTCGTCGGAAGGCTCTTCTGGTGCTGTCCTTGCGGTTTCTGTAGGCCAGGAGTCTTCTGTCAGGTATAAGAAGTCCGGCCCTTTGTACCATCGATGATCTCTATTGAAGGCGGCTGGTACATCTCGGGTGGCGTCGTCAGCCACGTTCTGTTTCGTCGGAACCCAGCGCCAGTCGTTGACCTTGGAACTTTCTTCTATTGCTGCCAGACGATGAGCCACGTAGGGTTTGTAGGAACGTGACCCCGTCCTTATCCAGGTGAGTACTGTCTTGCTATCGGTCCAGAACACTTTTCGGTCAGGCTTCCTCTCGTGTTCTTCTATGACTGTTTCGGCGAGTCTGGTTCCCATGACCGCTGCTTGCAGTTCCAATCTTGGGATCGAAGTCAACTTCAAAGGTGCCACTTTTGCCTTGGCCATGATGAGTGATATGCCGACTTCGCCGTCCGATGTTACAGCTCTCCAGAAGAGGACCGCAGAGTAGGCCGATTCACTAGCATCGCTGAAAATATGGAGCTCTAGGGAAGCGGCGTCGCTGTAATGTAGATATCGCCGCGGGATTGCCAAGTCGTGGAGACTTTTCAGGTGTCCCATCCACGCGTCCCATTGTTCCGCTAGATCCTCGTCGATTCGGTCGTCCCACCCGGTTCCTCGGCGCCAAACTTCTTGAAGTAGTTGCTTTGCTCGTATCGTGACAGGCGAGGCGAATCCTAGGGGGTCGAAGAGCGACATAACTATCCTCAAGGCTTCTCTCTTCGTTGGCTGCTTTCCTTCTATTAACGTCGATGGGATTCTTGCTAAGTTGAGGTTGAAAGTGAGCTCGTCCGAGTTGATTTTCCAGATGACTCCTAGTACTCGTTCTGTCTTTTCTTCTGATCTGTATAGTTCCAGGTCGTCTGCTCTATGCTGTTCTCCCAGTGCTTCTAGGAGTGATGCTGAGTTCGACTTCCACTGTTTAAGTTCGAAGCTGGCTTTGCTGTGCACTTCACGCACGCTCTTCGTTATTCTTTCAGCATCTTCCAGGCTTCGGAAACTATCGAGGTAATCGTCGAAGTAGTGTTTCTCGATAATGGCAGCTGCGGCTTCCGGATGAGTCTTCTCATATTGCTTTGCATTCAAGTTCTTCACATATATCGCTGTTGATGGTGAACTTGATGCTCCGAAAATCAGCGATGTCATTCTGTATTCTTCTGGAGGTCGGTTGTCGCGACGATCTCCACGCCACAGGTACCGCAGTGCATCTCTATCTTCTGTACGTAGCTTGACCTGCATGAACATTTCCTTTATGTCCGCTGTCACTCCGATTAGGTGCTGTCGAAAGCGCATGACGACGCCTGGTAACGACTGGAGTAGATCTGGACCTTTGAGCAGCATGTCATTGAGTGCTACTCCCTTGGTCTTGGCTGCGGCGTCGTGCACAACTCGGAGTTTCTCCGGCTTCATAGGATTGATAACAGCAAAATGAGGCAGGTACCACGTCTTCTGTGGTGTCTTCTGAGACGGCGCAGGCTCGGCGTAGCCTTTTTCTATAAGGGCGTCCATCTGTTCGACGTATTTCTTCTTCAGGGCTGGATCACGGTCGATTTTCTTTTCGATGTTGAAGAGTCTCTTTAGTGAGTTATCGTAGTTATCTGGGAACTTAACATCTTCTTTCTTCCAGAGAAGGCCGGTCTGGTATCTGGTTTCTTCAATCTTCTCAGTTTTCTGTTCCAGTATTCGGAGTGCCTTTTCTTCTGGGTCGGTCTTCGGTCTCTTCGGGTTTATGCAGAGGGCGTCCAATTCGAAGTACTTCTTCACCAAGTCCTCAAGGTCATCTTCTGGATCTTCGATCATATGTGACACGAAGTCTATCTTCTGTCCGAAGGATCTCGTTTGGCTTCCATGAAGGACCCACCCCAGTGGCGTGAGAGATGCCACCGGATGGTCCTTGTCGCCTTTTCGTGTTTCTCTGGTAAGCAGAAGATGCCAATTGTCTTGCCCGATGAGGACTTGTGGCTTCGCGTCGGGGTAAGATAGATAGCCCTTGATGTCTAATAGATGAGGGCACCCATCTACTAATTCTTGCGGAACCCGTTGAGATGAGACTTGTAAGTTCTTCACTGTTCTTGCTTGAATTCGCTCTTCTTTGTTGTTGATCCCTTTCAGCCCGATAGTCACCCGTCTTGACGTTGATTCCGCCGTCTTCAGTTCGTTGATGGTTTCTATTTTCAGCGGGTCTATGGGTCCTGTTGCTCCGACTGTCGTGGCGATGCTGTCGTCGATGAGCGTCACTGTTGACCCGTCGTCCATCAATGCGAAGGTATCGACTGTTCCCTTTGGTCCTTTCACCTGGACCGGCAGGATCTTCAGATAGGATTGCTTCTTCATTGTCCAAGTTGAATTTATAACTTCTGTTGCCTCTTCATGTTCTGTCTTCTCTGCCTTCTCTGTGTTCTTGTCGTAATGAAGCATCTTGTGGTGGGAGTATTTGCAGCTGTTGACACCACACGGCTTCGGTCGGCAGTTGTGTACCTTGCTTCTGTATCGCAGGCATCTGAAGCAGAGGCGTTTGGACTTCGCAGTATCCCATCTTGAGTTGGCATCCATCTTCTTGAATGCTTCACATTCTGTGGCATTGGTGTGACTTTTTTCTTCACATATGAAACACTTCGGTGTGGTCTTCTCGGTCACGTTGTTGACCCGTTGCGTCTTCTTCTGGAATGCGGCCGTGGACGGTGCTGCCACCTGTTCAGGTAGTGCGTAAGGCGCGCATAGTTCGGTTTCTCTCTTGAAGAACTTCTCTATCTTGATGAGGTAGGGGTCTTCTCGCGGCTGTGTAGCTGAGAAGTCGTAGTATCTATACCGTAGTGTCGGGGTCAGCTTGTCTACCAACGTCTTTGTAAGTTCAGGGTTGTACATGTAGTTGAAACAACCCAAAGTCTTCAATGTTGCTACGACGTTGGAGATCTTCGTAGCGAATATGCATATGTCCCTCGGTGACTCGGAGAGGCGCGGCAGGCTTCGAAGAGTTTCCATCTCCAACATGGCTATGGACTCTGGTCTTCCGAATCTGGACTCCAATGTCTTCATTATTTCTGTTGGGTGCGCATTCGTAATCAGCAACCCTTCTACTGCTTCCTTGGCTTTGCCCTTTAGGTTTCTTCGCAATCTGTTCGTATTCTCGACGGCGCTGAACATCGCTTCAGTTTCATGGTAGGCGGCTCGGAAAGGTAGCCACTCCTGGTGCGACCCACTGAAGAAAGGTAGCTCGATAAACTTGGGTCGTTGGGCGGTGCTGACAGCCCTAGTGATGGCTTCAGCTAGGAGGGCTAAGTCCCCTTGACCTCCCGCCGGTACTTGACGTACTTCTTCATGCTTCTGTTCGTTGAGGATAACCGTTGGTTCTTCTGGATGGCGATAGGGCTCGTTGGTGATGGCTAATACTGGACGAGTATCCTGGTTTTCCAACCAATTGTCCACTCTTGCATTGACTTCTGAGTAGAGGGAGACGTCATCTTCTTCTCCTTCTATTATTTCTTCTTCTGTTTCATCTTCTTGTTCTAGTGCGGCCAGGCGTGCTGCAGCTAGTTTGACTTGGAGGCGAAGCAAATCTTCCTTTGCTTTCGCTATCTTCAACTGTTTCGACTTGCTATGAGTCGATCCCCCCCCACCCCCCTTCTTGCTAGGGGGGGAGAGGTGCTGTGGGCCGGTCGGCTTCGACGTACCGGCGTGCTTGACAACTCGCTTCACTGTAGAGGCATCCGTTTCTTCGCGAGTATCTCTGGAAGGGACAGCGGCGGGCGGCATCATCAACTGTTTCGATTTCGCACCCATAGTAAGCGTCGTCGCAGCGGAAGGGGCGACAGAGGGGGCGGCGGCGCTAGCGGGGTGCGAGGGGGGCGCCACATTTGCGGCCGAGGCGGAGGTCCGTGCGGTCGAGGCGCTGGCGGCAGAAGTCACTGTAGCTGGGTCGGTCGTCGCGGAGGTGGCTGTATTATCTGTATACTCCGTGGCAGTTGTCCCTGTCTGTGTCGATTCGGTAGTGGCTTCCGTACTGGTACCGGTCGCTGAGGTCCCTGTAGTGGTTTCAGACGACGATGGCTTCTGTTCGCTCGACGGCTTCCGGCCCCTCCCCTCAGAACGCGTAACAGGCATGATGACTGTTGATTCAATCGGCGATCTTGAATATCTTCACTGGATACGATCTTCAAGGCTTCTTGCTTGACTATTTTCTTCCGGCGATATTCCCCACAATAAATCCGGCGAGCGAAGGACCATTAAATGTGCGGGCTAGGCACATTTGTTGCTGGGGTTGGTGAGAAATGAAAGCCGGAGAGAATTCTTGAGAGATCTTCTTTATTCTTGAGATGTTCTTCTTCCTATGTGTGCCCGCCAACTGTACCGATGTTCCAAAATCGCTCTCAATTTATACTATTTTCGTTAAGAAAAATGTAGGCCCACAGGACTTTTCGGCCAATCAGCGCAAAGATACCATCGGTGCAGTTAGTGAAGGTACGACGTTACGTTACCGTAACGAGAACATTACACACATTTTCCTGTTTTTCACTATGTTTTTCTATGACAACATACTATAAACTATATATTTTCGTAATCTGTGTATCGTAAACTATCTAACAAAAATATAAAACATAGGAAATTCCAACATAAATAGTTATGTAAACATTACGATGATTGACATAAAACTATAAAAATCTGTTACAAAACTACTAAATTCTTATAAGAAACAAACTTAAAACTTATTAGAATAACATGAATAAACATTAAAGAGAGAATAAACCTTATATACTAACATAAAAACTAATGAAAGTCTATGTACATAACATTTCTAAATGTTTATACCTAATCACTATAGTTTGTTTCATTAGAACTGCGCTATTTACAAGTTACTATCACTGTCCCGCACACATACTTTCAATCATGTCTATGTGTGTGTAAACGGTACTAAGCAAATTATTAACTAATAAGCGAGTTAGATATTATTTTCGTGAAGTATGGCGAATCAGAAGGGTTTTTATGCCGTATTTTGACCAATTTCGATAAAGTGGAATATCCGATTGTCGCACCTTTATTTCTGCGACTTAATATTGTTCCAATTACACTCGAAACAAAATAAAACTGAAAATGTTGACTTCAGCGCCATCTCGCGGGAAAATGGCAATGAGCAACCCGTAACATTCACCTTAAATCAAACTTCGAATAGTAATGACTGCTCAGCAGTAAGCCATTTTTTCCGTCAATTCTTAGCAGAGAATTCAAAGTTTCATCTTTTAATAGGACAGTTTCAAATTTCTGGTCAAGTTTGGCATTTGTATGAATAACTAAATAACACCTTGTTTTTGTATAAACTCCTGTAAATATAGCATCTCAATTATTTTGTTCAAACTTGCGCCTGATTTCTAAATAAATTTTAAGTATATATATCATCAACAGGTGCTTATTGAAGATCCCCGTAAGTCCCCTGGTATTGTTCAATGTCAGCGCTGCCAGCAGTACGGTCATTCTAAAAATAACTGTATGCGTCCATTTAGATGTGTAAAATGTGGAGAAGGACATAATACATCTGACTGCTTGAAAAAGGATAGGAACACGCCAGCTACATGTGCACTCTGCTCTTGCGACCACCCTGCTAATTACATAGGCTGTCAAGTCTATAAAGAGATGTTGGCAAGGAAAACTAACAAATCTCAAGCTCGACTTCGAAATCGAGTCACTGAACCAAACCGCCCCAAATCAATCCCCGAAGAATTTCTTCCCCTAAAAACGTTTATACCACAGCATGACACCGCATCAACAAAATCCACAGGAAAAAGTAGACATGAAGTAACCACAAATATAAGGACTGATGCACCAAAGAACTCTTTTTTTTTTTTTTTTTGTAAGCTTGGAAAATCATCAAATGACTCCTTCCGCTCTGGGCGGAGCGGAAGGGAGTGTCAGACTCTTACTGACTAAAACCCATCCGTGTTCCTCCCAGTGCCCTTTGCATTCCAGGGACGCGGCGTCTCTTTCGAACGGATTCCGCACCCCAACAGGCACTGGCCCTAGCGGGCCCCGTCTCCCTTGCTGACAGCTCCTTGAGGCGCGCGTGGAACACAGCGCGCTGCCAACCCGGGCCTGGTTCTGATCAGACGGCGAGCCACCCAAAGCTCGCCGTCCGCAGGCCCGCGCCTACGATGGCCGGAAATCGCCCTGCGACCCCCGACGCCCGGGACGTCTTCTGTTGCGGCGGCTGGGTCGTGAGGTTTCCCTCTCTCTTACACGTTTGGCCTCCTCCTTTGCTAACATTACTGCTTCGCAGGAGGTGATCGCTTCCCATGCCTCCTCGCTCCGGACCATAGATTGAACCAGTGCCTGCCGCGAGAGTTCGCCGCCGCCGATCGCCTCAACGAGGATCCGGCGGTTCTCCGCCCAAGCAGGGCAGAACTCTACCGTATGCTCCACCGTGTCCTTCGGACGATCCTCGCAGTGATGAAACCCGGGCGTGTCCTCCCGCCGAATCAGAAACAGGTATCTCCCGAAACAACCGTGTCCGGTGAGTACCTGCGTCAGGCGGAAGGTAAGAACGCCGTGACGCCGCTCCAGCCACTCCTCAAAGAGGGGATTAATCGCCTGGATTGTGGCGTGCCCAGCACTGGGTTGCGACAGTCGCTGTCTCCATACCGCCATGAGATCTTGCCGGAGCTCCGTCCGCCTTGCCGCGATTTGCCGCGGCAGAGGAGTCTCGCTCTAGCGTAGCGCCTCCACGCGCCACTCGTAAATGAGCGCGAGGGCTCTATCGCCTCCAGATCCCATGGCGGCAGTCCGGAAAGGAGGCTCGCTGCCTCGCCAGAGACCGTGTCGTATCCCCGGGCCAGCCGGATGGCCATGACCCTCTGGGATGCGTTGAGGTAACGGGCTAGTCGCTTCCTCAAAGTAGGCGCCCACACTGGCGCCCCATAAAGGGCCATGGACCGCATGAAACCCGCGTAAAGCCTCCGGCAGGAGGCGTTTGGACCCCCTAGATTGGGCAGAAGCCACTTGAAGGCAGCCCTGGCTCGCCCAAGTCTGGGAGCCAAACGTCGGAAATGTTCCACCGGCTGTCAAGGACGAGACCCAGGTACGTCATCGTCGACCCGACACCGATGTGAACCCCTCCTACCGTTATTTGAGATCCCGATGGTGGCCTGTTCCGGGAACCATGGAAACACATGGCTTCGGACTTGTGAAGGGCCACCTCGAGACCCAACTGCTGGATCCTCTCTAGGACTATCGCAACCCCGCGTGTCATAGCGTCAGCCGCCGCCTGATGCGACCGCCTCTGCGCCAGGACTAGCGTATCGTCAGCATAGCAGACAACACTGACGCCACTAGCACCAAAGAACCCTACACTCTATAGTGACGTCATAAAAAATACCCCAGTCACTCAACAAACTGAGCTAAGTTCACTTGAATCACTCCTAATCAAACAAAATAAGAAAATGGAATTCCCCCTACAACAGATAAGCACTTTACTAAGTCTTATGACAACCATCATGACTAAACTTACTGTACAATGACTTCTCTAAAGATAGCAACATGGAACATTAATGGCCTTCCTCTAACATCTCTGAATTGGAAGCTATTATAAATGTCAATAAACTAGACATTGTATTAATCTCAGAGTCGCACTCTACTTCAAATAATAGATTTTCTATGAGAGGCTTCAAAATTTATCACACTCCACATCCAGATGGTACCTCTCATGCGGGTTCAGCAATCGTCATCAAAAATAACATAAACCATTCACTTTTGGAAAGTTATTCTATGGACTAATTGATGTTGCTTGGAGGTATCTAAGCAACATCAATTAGCATAGAAGATCGCTCGGGACCCCTTAAAGTCTCTGTTATTTACTGTCCACCCAAACATAAAGTCTCAGATGCCATATTCTCCTCATTTTTTGAATCCCTTGGCCCTCGATTCCTGGTGGGAGGCGACTGGAATGCCAAACACGAATACTTCGGCTCTAAGATCACTTCAACCAGAGGCCGTAATTTGAAAAAGTGCATTGACGCAAATCGTCTCCGCGTCTTTTCAACTGGTGAGCCTACATATTGGCCAACTGACTCTAACAAATGCCCAGATCTCATAGACTTCTTCATCAAAAAACATTACCGACATGTACACCTGCATCGAATCTAGCCTTGACGGATCATCGGACCATACTCCAGTGATCTTGACTCTTAGTTCGACAGTAATTATAAGAGATCCTATCGAGTCATTATGCAACCGTAAATCAGACTGGCAAGGCTTTAAGGAATATCTGGAATCTAACACTGTTCTCTGTGTTCCCTTAAAATCGGCTGACGACGTTGAAGAAGCCTGTCTTTACATCACGAACCTAATCCAGGTGGCTGCTTGGACCAACACACCTGAATTGACGGCACCCCAACTTGCGCCAACAATTCCTATGGAAATTCGACTGAAACTCCAAGAAAAACGTCGTCTGCAAAGAATCTGGCATCTGTCTCATAGTTCAGTGGATAAAAAGCATCTGAATTGCGCCACCAAAGAACTAAAGAAACTAATCAATGACTCGGTTAACTTAACAACCAAAAAAAATCTTGAACTGATGTCACCTCAAAGTAACCATGACCACTCGCTCTGGAAGGCAACCAGAAATCTTACCAGATCTCAGCAATCTTTTCCTCCCTTGAAAAACGGAGATTCTTGGCTACGCACTGACTGCGAAAAAGCAGAAGTCTTTGCAGACCATCTTGCATCTGTCTTTAAGCCTAACGAAGGTATGAGTGACGACAGTGAAATTGACGAAATTCTGAATCGTAACTTTCAAATGTGCGTTCCAATAAGGCCAATTTCACCCAGAGAAATAACCCGGAAAATCAAACCTCTCGACTCGCACAAGGCACCTGGATTCGACCTAATCACTCCATTTATTCTAAAACAACTACCAAACAAAGTCATAGTGTTCCTGGCGAATCTATTTAACGCCATACTGGAAGATTCTTTGGAAGATTTCTGAAATAATTATGATGACAAGGCTGGCAAACCAGAACACCAGGTCTCGTCGTGTAGGCCAATAAGCCTCACTCCAATCCTCTCCAAGCTATGGGAAATACTATCGATAACCAATCTGTCATCCCATCTCACCAATTTGGTTTTCGTCAGTCGCACTCCACAATTAAGTAATCTAAATGATTGTTTCGATAAACTTATAATGCTCTTGCGTGAAATTTCACGTTCATGCTGTAAAAATATTGTTATATGCGGAGATTTTAACATTGACTTACTCAAGAAAAATAGTGCAACTAATGACTTTGAATGTATTTTAATGAGTAACGATCTGAAACTGGCTTTCAAACAACCAACTCGCATGGCCAGTTTATCGTGCATTGACAACTTTGCGCATAACTTTAATGCATGTAAGACTGAAATATTAGAATGGGCATTATCGGATCATACAGCACAGCTGCTTCAGTATCCAGTACAAAAAACTTGTTCTATTAAGTTTTGGTACGCAACTAGAAGGGACTGTAATACGGAAAATATACAAAAATTTAAAAACCATCTCATGAGTCTTACCTTTTCGGAACTTTATGACACGGATGACCTAAATGTTGCTTATAATTATTTCATTGATATTTTCAAACTGTTGTACGATCTGTGTTTTCCATTGAAAGTGGTTAAAATAAATACAACAAGAAAAACGTTCAACGCCAAAAGCTGTATGTAGTTCGAATGAATGAATATTTCAGAAATAATCATTCTTTCGAACAACATGAACTTAGAGGGCTATATTGATGATTAAAATGGTTATAATTCTTTACATAAATACGCGTTACGGTCGCGGATCGCATTTGGTCCACATACAGCTTCACACTGACCGGCAAATTGCAAAAAACATAAAAATATTTGAATTTCGCGGGCTACCCTGGAGCATTCACCTTAATAAAGCGTATTATAATGTTTTAGATTTTTTGAACGAAAAGGACTTTTCTATTCCGACTTCTATTAAATATAATTAAAAACAACGATTTAATAATGTGTTTTTTTATTTTTTCTTAATGATATTATTTGACTGCATGATGAAGAATATAATACTGGACATCATATAATTTTGTGTGGACGGTTATATCTTGACATTTGTTTTTTGTGTAAATAAAAAATGACTATATTGTTATACCTACAAAACTTGTACGCCACTATTGGCAAAATATGGACGCTCACAATATACTGTTAATACCTTGCATGTCTGATTCGACAGTTCATGTAAACGCATATTTGACAAATAAAATATCTTTCTTTCTTTCTTTATCATCATTTAATTCATTTTGAAATTTGATTTTTTTATTGTTGTAATGAGATATTATTGATTGTTGATTATTGATTATTGATTATTGATTTTTGATTTTTGATTTTTGATTTTTGATTTTTGATTTTTGATTTTTGATTTTTGATTTTTGATTTTTGATTTTTGATTTTTGATTTTTGATTTTTGATTTTTGATTTTTGATTTTTGATTTTTGATTACTGATTGTTGATTATTAATTATTGAATTGAATTGAAGTGATCTACATAATTGGTGATTTAAGACTATTCAATGTTCATTTTGTTTATTTATTTATTGTTTTAGCGTCAAATTATAACTTTTGCATACCGAACGGTAAAATATGGCTGAACCTACCTTTTATCTTTTTATCACCATGTACTGTACCCATATTTGCAAAATAAATGACTTACTTACTTACTAACAAGTTCACTGTGTTTACCAACACATAAGAGAAACCTTTGAGTGAAAGGAATACTGTTCTGCTGCGTTTTTGGACATTCAACAGGCCTTTGATCGCGTGTGGCATAATGGACTGCTGTGCAAAATTAAGCTACTTCTACCTCATTCATTCTTCCAGATTTTGGAATCCTACCTGTCTAATAGGTTTTTCCGTGTCAAACAGGGAAATGCTAGATCTTCATTCCACAATATCTATGCAGGTGTTCCGCAAGGCTCTGTGTTGTGTCCAGTTTTATACAATATATTTACATCTGATATGTCTGTATCTTCTGATGTCACAGTGGCTACTTATGCTGATGATATAGCTTTTCTCTCAAGTAATGCGAAACCTGAACGGGCGAGCTACGTACTTAAAAAGTCATTGAACGACCCACACATGGCTGAACAAATGGCGTATTACAGCAAGCGCGCAGAAATCCCACCACATTACATTCACACCTAGGTAAGGTGATTGTCCTCCTGTCAAACTTGGCAACCATGCTCTCCCCCATTCTGAATGTGTTAAATACTTGGGATTCCATATTGATAGAAGACTGACCTGGAGTGAACTCATCAAACAGAAAAGAAATGCCCTAAACCTAAAATACAAAAAATTGACATGGCTGATGGGAAGAAACTCCATCCTTTCAGTTGACAACAAACTCCTCATATATTGCAGCATCCTGAAGCCAATTTGGTCCTATGGGCTTCAAATCTGGAGTACAGCCTGTAAAAGCAGCATTATGCGCATACAAAGGGCCCAGAACGGTATTTTCCGGGACATTGTAAGTGCACCGTGGTTTACTAGAAACAACGAAATCCACGAATATCTTTCTATGCCAACAATCTTTGAGGAAGTCGAAACCGCCAAATCCAAGTATGCATTAAAGCTCTCACTTCATCCAAACCCTCTGGCTCGGGACTTCTTAGTAAAAGTACCTCAAGACTGAAGAGGAAATCCATATTCTAAGGGATCTGTCAGTGGTGACAGCATCCTCACGTCAAATTGTCACTCAACACATCCGATTATAGTCCTAGATGACTGATTGCGGATATTATTAAAGAAAAAAAAAAAAAAACTTTTAAAGTATCCGACAAAATCTTTTTCTTCCAACGATAGAACTGGATTATTCTCGTTAACTTGTATAAACACTGCAAGCGGCTTATTGTTATCTTTCACCTTTGCTCGAAAACAGATGTCATCGAACGTACCCATCTTGTTGAAATTCGAGGCTAAGTAAACCTCTTGAATATTGTCATCATGAATGGCACTAAAGTATATTAGGCTCAGCAGTTTGGTCTCGGACAGAGTATGGTGTGTCCTGTGGTTTGAGGACATTTGGCGTTCTCTAAAGTTATTGTTGCTGTTGAGCTCGCCATTTTGTCACAGCAGATTCAATCCAAGTTCCCGCCTATGGCTCCGCCACCTGCGGTGCCCGATGCGGACTGCACCGATGACGACGATGACGATGCCCCTGAGGTGACTGAGGTAGACCTAAGAGTGGCGGTTAATAGGCTGAAGGTCAAAAATACCGCCCCGGGACCCGACGGCTTACCTGGAAAAGCCTGGGTCCTGGCCTTGGAGGCTCTCGGGCCTCGACTAAGAGGGTTCCTAAGCGCATGCTTGGAGAGGGGCCAGTTCCCACTTCGTTGGAAGACGGGGAAACTGGTCCTCATTAAGAAGCCGGGGCGCCCTGCGGACTCTCCGTCCGCATACCGGCCCATCGTGCTGCTTGATGAGGTGGGCAAGCTCTTTGAAAGAGTAATTGCAAACCGCCTCGTCGAGCACCTAGTGAGGGTGGGGCCGGATCTGGCGGAAAACCAGTTCGGTTTCCGCACGGGCCGCTCGACGGTGGACGCCATCATGCGCGTGAGAGCCCTCTCGACGGGGGACGCGGTTTCCCGGGGCGGGGTCGTCTTGGCTGTGTCTCTAGACATCGCCAATGCCTTTAACACCCTGCCCTGGAGTTGCATCAGGGAGGCACTTCGGTATCACCGGGTGCCGAACTACCTCCGTCGCGTAGTCGAGGCTTACTTGACGGACAGAGCCGTCATCTACCCCGGTCATCTGGGAGAGTGGAACCGGCGAGAGATGTCGTGCGGTGTTCCACAGGGTTCCGTTCTGGGGCCGCTTCTGTGGGACATCGGCTACGATTGGGTGCTGCGTGCCTACCTCCCTGGCGGCGTCAACGTTGTCTGCTATGCTGATGATACGCTGGTCCTGGCGCAGGGGAGGTCGCACCAGGCGGCGACCGACGCTATGACACGCGGGGTTGCGATAGTCGTTGAGAGGATCCGGCAGTTGGGTCTCGAGGTGGCCTTACACAAGTCCGAAGCCATGTGCTTCCATGGTTCTCGGAGTAGGCCACCATCGGGATCTCAAATAACGGTGGGAGGGGTTCACATCGGCGTGGGGTCGACGATGACGTATTTAGGTCTCGTCCTTGACAGCCGATGAAACTTCGTCGAACACTTCCGACGTTTGGCTCCCAGACTGGGACGAGCCGGGGCTGCCTTCAAGCGGCTTCTGCCCAATCTAGGGGGTCCAAATGCCTCCTGCCGGAAGCTTTACGCGGGGGTCGTGCGGTCCATGGCTCTTTATGGGGCGCCGGTATGGGCGCCTACTTTGAGGAAGCGACCTGCCCGTTACCTCAACGCGTCTCAGAGGGTCATGGCCATCCGGCTGGCCCGGGGATACCGCACGGTCTCTGGCGAGGCGGCGAGCCTCCTTGCCGGACTGCCGCCATGGGATCTAGAGGCGAGAGCCCTCGCGCACATTTACGAGTGGCGCGTGGAGGCGCAACGCCGGGGCGAGACACCTCTGCCGCGGCAAATCGCAGCAAGGAGGACGGAGCACCGGCAAGATCTCATGGCGATATGGAGACAGCGACTGTCGCAACCCAGCGCTGGGCACGCAACAATCCAGGCGATAAGTCCCCTCTTTGAGGAGTGGCTGGAGCGGCGCCACGGCGTCCTCACCTTCCGCCTGACACAGGTACTCACCGGACACGGTTGTTTCGGGAGATACCTGTTTCGGATTCGGCGGGAGGACGCGCCCGGGTGTCATCACTGCGAGGATCGCCCGAAGGACACGGTGGAGCATACGGTGGGGGTCTGCCCTGCTTGGGCCGGGTCCTCGTCGAGGCGATCGGTGGCGGCGACCTCTCGCGACCGGCCTTGGTTCAATCTTTGGTCCGGAGCGAGGAGGCATGGGAAGCGATCACGTCCTTCTGCGAAGCAGTAATGCTAGCAAAGGAGGAGGCCGAACGTGTGAGAGAGAGGGAAACCTCACGTCCCAGTCGCCGCAACAGAAGAAGACGCTCCAGGCGTCGGGAGTCGCAGGACGATTCCCGCCCGCCGTAGGCGCGGGCCTGCGGACGGCGAGCAGTGGGTGGCTCGCCGTCTGATCAGAACTAGGCCCGGGTCGGTGGCGCGCTGCGATTCCAGCGCGCCTCAAAGAGATGTCAGCGTGGAAGACAGGGCCCGCTAGGGCAGGTGCCTGCTGGGGCTGCGGAATCTGTTCGAAAGAGGTGCCGTAGCCTTAGAACGCAAAGGGCACCAGGAGGAACACGGATGGGTTTTAGTCAGTAAGAGTCTGACACTCCCTCTTGCTTCACCCAGAGCGGGAGGAGTCATTTGATGATTTCCCATCCTTAAAAAAAAAAAAAAAAAGATTCAATCCAACTTGAGTGTTTGTCACAGAAGCTGGACCTGGTCGTCGTCAGCATCGGCGGTTTCACTTACCAATGACAATTCGCCTTATCGTGTCCTTTTGTCCTTCAGACAACGACGCGACGATCTGAAAATGATAATATAATGTGTGTTTGAACAGGTCAATAAAATTAGTCACGCGGACGGTATGGTCACGTAAAAATATACGAGTATATACTGATACACTAGATATTATACTGTGATTTATGGTGTTGCTGGGTGTAAGCTTCTTATGAAAACTGCTCCCTATGTGTAAGGAGTATATCGGGTCTATGTAAAGAAGAGCGAGCTTTTGGTGTTACAATTGACGGTTCTGTTCGACTAACTCGTGGTTGGTATATTGCCGTTTAAATTTACAATATCGTAACTGTCCCGGACAAACATTTAATTTATAGGTACTTAGAGAGCGTCGGGCCGTCCGGTGGGCTCCGAGAAAGCGAGTGGACGCTGGTGGACCCGGCTCACCCGCGCCGCACCTCCGCTCGCTCGTCGATGACGCTGGCGCGTTTGGTCGTGGTTGGTCACGTCAACCGCGCGTGCTGTCTTTGTGTTTGTTCGGTGCGATGCCCAACAGACCATAAGGTCACGCACGTACCACCCGTCTTCTTAGATGGTGTTTCGCTACTCAGAGTTTCCCGATTCATGTACATGGGCCACTGGGTCTCGGATGACCTCTCTAACCACGAGGATATTGAGAGGGAGCGTAAGGCGTTGGCTGTCCGATGCATTATGTTGGCTCGTTGATTTGCGCACTACTCCAGGTTTGTAAAAATAACCTTGTACCGGGCGTTTCGCCAATCTTTTTACATGTGCAGGCATGTGGCTTAGAGCCACGGTCGGTTAACCAGAATCTTTAATTTCGTCATAACCTGCCGAATTTGTGTTTCTTAGTGATGTCATCACCGCTTTGACTTCATTCTCGGACACAGGTTTCAAAAACATCGAATGGACCAGTGAACTTTTGTCACAGTTTGGCTTTGTACTTATGCTTGAAGAGTATGCTGTATTTATATAGTGATTATTAAACGCATTTGCCATTTCTACAGAGTACGTAAGTACTGTATTGTCAATGACGATATTTTCTATTTCGTTCTTAAAGTTTTTTTTTTTTTTTTAAATTTATTTATTTGAGGAACTTTTAACAAAATGTTACATCAGTTCCATCGTAACCTTACCCAAATACATCACAATTACAAATTAACCAATGAATAAACTAAAATAGCTGCTGGCGACATTGGTTTGGTAAGAATAACATTATAGCTACCTAAATCTAGCTTATTAATATTCAGTTCCCTAATTACTCTACTTCTTTCAGACACATTCCTGACACACTCCAACAAAAGGTGATGGACATCTTCTACTTTATTGTCACAAACTAAGCAATTCGGATTATCCACCTTTCCCATTCGAAATGCAAAGGCTCTTAACGGTAAATGTCCGGAACGAATTCTGAAAGAAGTTACCAATATTTTTCGACTAACTTTAAAACTACTAAACCAGGGGGCTCGAGGAGGCTGACATTGGATTGTTT
Source organism: Lacanobia oleracea (assembly GCA_950371165.1). Classification (NCBI taxonomy): domain Eukaryota; kingdom Metazoa; phylum Arthropoda; class Insecta; order Lepidoptera; family Noctuidae; genus Lacanobia; species Lacanobia oleracea. The sequence goes on from OX493413.1 coordinate 14,946,012, forward strand.
TATACCATATCCCTATATCTTTTGATTTTTTACTGAAATATTCTTTCCACTCTTCATAACAGTAGCTTCTGAATTTTGATAAAATTTCCGAATGAACTGGTAAAATATAAATCTCTATACCTGACGATACTGCTATCTTAGCCAGTCTATCAGCCTCCTCGTTTCCCTGTAGACCAATATGTGACGAGATCCATTGCAATACTAAATTAACACTACTCGAAAGAAATGCCTGTATTTTACGCAAAACAGCAAAGGCTATCGATACACCTCTGTATCCAGAGGCGCATCGAGCCAAATGCTGGAGCGCGCTCTTGCTATCCGTGAATATTACTATATTAGTGTGTTGTAATGTGGCGCTGTAAGATAACGCTTCGGAGATAGCTAACAACTCTGCTGTCATGATAGAAACATCAGAAACAATGTTGAAACATCCACTTGTTTTGGTAACTGGATCATAGAAAGCCGCCCCAATCTTAGAACTCTTAGAACCATCGGTAAATAATTTGTGCCACCCATCATATGTACAGCTTAATTCTTGTAAGACGTCATTTCTCAAACAATTACTTTCGTATGAACCTTTAGGCCTATTAACACTATGTAAATGAGATTTAATTACATTTTTAATTGCAATGTTGCTACACCAAGTATTTCATTTAAACATATCTAATGGGTTGGTCGAGTACATTTTTTCTTCCTTGATAATATTATAAGTATCCATTAGCGCAGGTGTTTTTTTATTTGTCCAATATCTGTGGGTAGTGAGAGCTCCAAGATCAGTCAAAAATTTACTCGTCACACAGTTGGTCCACGATTTAACTTTGAGACAAAATTAAAATGCTAAATATTTACGTCTTATATATAATAGGGGCAAGCACAACTCGTTCTTTCCGCACGGGACGTTCGACGGTGGACGCCATCATGCGCGTGAGAGCCCTCTCGACGGGGGACGCGGTTTCCCGGGGCGGGGTCGTCTTGGCGGTGTCTCTAGACATCGCCAATGCCTTCAACACCCTGCCCTGGAGTTGCATCAGGGAGGCACTTCGGTATCACCGGGTGCCGACCTATCTTCGTCGCGTAGTCGAGGATTACTTGACGGACAGAGCCGTCATCTACCCCGGTCACCTGGGAGAGTGGAACCGGCGAGAGATGTCGTGCGGTGTTCCACAGGGTTCCGTTCTGGGGCCGCCTCTGTGGGACATCGGCTACGACTGGGTGCTGCGCGCCGACCTCCCTAGTGGCGTCAGCGTGGTCTGCTACGCTGACGACACGCTGGTACTGGTGCAAGGGAGACCGCACCAGGCGGCGGCCGACGCTATGACACGCGGGGTTGCGATAGTCATTGAGAGGATCCGGCAGCTGGGTCTCGAGGTCTTACACAAGTCCGAAGCCATGTGCTTTCATGGTTCTCGGAACAGGTTGCCATCGGGATCCCAAATAACAGTAGGAGGGGTTCACATCGGTGTCGGATCGACAATGACGTACCTGGGTCTCATCCTTGACAGCCGGTGGAACTTTGTCGAGCATTTCCGACGTTTGGCTCCCAGACTGGGGCGAGCCGGGGCTGCCTTCAAGCGGCTTCTACCCAATCTAGGGGGTCCAAACGCCTCCTGCCGAAGGTTTTACGCGGGGGTCGTGCGGTCCATGGCCCTTTATGGGGCGCCGGTGTGGGCGCCTACTTTGAGGAAGCGACCTGCCCGTTACCTCAACGCGTCCCAGAGGGTCATGGCCATCCGGCTGGCCCGGGGATACCGCACGGTCTCTGGCGAAGCAGCGAGCCTCCTTGCCGGACTGCCGCCATGGGATCTAGAGGCGAAAGCCCTCGCGCTCATTTACGAATGGCGCGTGGAGGCGCTACGCCGGGGCGAGACTCCTCTGCCGCGGCAAATTGCAGCACGGCGGACGGAACTCCGGCAGGATCTCATGGCAGTATGGAGACAACAACTGTCGCAACCCAGCGCTGGGCAATTGCGGCGATAAGTCCCCTCTTTGAGGAGTGGCTAGAGCGGCGCCACGGCGTCCTTACCTTCCGCTTGACGCAGGTACTCACCGGACACGGTTGTTTCGGGAGGTACCTTTTTCGGATACGGCGGGAGGATACACCCGGGTGTTAACACTGCGAGGATCGTCCGGAGGACACGGTGGAGCATACGGTGGAGGTTTGCCCTGCTTGGGCGGAGCACCGCCGTGTCCTCGTCGAGGCGATCGGCGGCGGGGATCTCTCGCGTCCGGCCCTGGTTCAAGCCATGGTCCGGAGCGACGAGACATGGGAAGCGGTCACCTCCTTCTGCGAAGCAATAATGCTAACAAAGGAGGAAGCCGAACGCGTGAGAGAGAGGGAAACCTCACGCCCCAGCCGCCGAAACAGAAGAAGACGCCCCGGGCGTCGGGAGTCGCAGGACGATTCTCGGCCACCGTAGGCGTGGGACTGCGGACGGCGAGCATTGGGTGGCTCGCCGTCTGATCAGAACCAGGCCCGGGTCGGCGGCGCGCTGCGATCCCAACGCGCCTCAAGGACATGTCAGCACAGAAGACGAGGCCCACTAGGGCCAGTGCCTGCTGGGGCTGCGGACTTCGTTCGAAAGAGGCACCGTACCCTGGAATGCAAAGGGCACTAGGAGAAACACGGATGGGTTTTAGTCAGTAAGAGTCTGACACAAAAGCACAACTCGCTTTCCATTACATGAATAGGGGTAGTTTTGATGAATCCGCCAACCATTCTCATAACCTTATTTTGAATTTTATCTAACTTATATAATCGAGATTTAACACTACTATCGTAGAATATGCAGCCATAGTCCAATCGACTTCTAATTAAGGATATGTTTGCGTTATATTTTGAGTTATAAATGCATTTCTGTAAAAGTTTAGAGTATTGACTATAACTATTTTTTTTAAGTTTTATTCTTATAATATTGATAACGTAAGAACCGTTTCGTTTTACAACTTTGTTTAAAGTCTTGTACTTATCCAGTTCTGTTTATTTTTACAACTCTTCTGGCGTTAGTGGTGTTCAGTGCTTGAGGTGCGAAAATTTTGCAAGCGACGGGGTGGCCAGGAGATTGGCTGCATATTTGTTGGTCTCATCGACGATGAGCTTGATGTCTTCGTCCCAAATTAACGAAAAAATTTGGAACAGAGACATCCCCTTAGTGGGGAAAGTTTGACCCGCTGTTCCGACAAAAGCTTCCCGCACGCCAGTAAAGATGGGGGGTCGTAAGACCAATCAAATGTCAGCAAATCCTCCTGACTTGACTCTCGCAAAGCCGATCATCCTGCCTGTCAATGGACCCTAGTACCTCGCGAAGTTCGCTGGAAAAATTGTCGTCGGCAAGTTTTTCAACGAGCCTCCTTCGAGAGCCTATGTCATCCAGGCTGTCTTCATCCTCGACATTGCTGCCGGGATTCTGACCCGCAGAGTGTTGCCACTGTAGAATTTCTTCCTCCAAGTTTTTTTCGTAAATCGAAGATTCTGAAACTAATGACAACTATCAGCTGCTAATATTTAATGATGCAACCTGATTATCATAAAAAAAACGAGAATAAACATAAAAAAAGTACCTGGTCTTGTGGACAGAAATTTTGCAGTGTGAGACGCTCTGCAGAGAATGATGTGCTCGGCGAGAATCCCACGAACTCGACGCAAGCATCTATAACATGACTCTCGTCCACCTCTTGCCCTTCTTCTAGGGTAAATTACCCTCGTGGACTTTATTAGTATTATTTGAGTAAAATAAAAAAATAACAATTGTTATACCGGATATAACAAACAAACGAATCAAGGAACTTACATGATATTCATTAAAATAAGTAAATAATAAACAGATTTTAATGAAAAGAGCAGCGGCATGTAGCTGCTACGCCGACCTGCTACGCAAACCTCAGTCGTTGACATCTTAAATCGTTCATTCAATCATTTATTTTTAAAGTAACAAATATTAATTATAATTACCAGGAATGCACAGATAACATGATTATAATCTTTTTTTACTTTAATTTAGTACTTAGCTGAACGATTGTTGCGTGACAAATACTTTGTAGGCTAATCTCTAATGAGTTCAAAAGAAAAATTTTAACGGCTCTTATTTGAAAATATACAGTTAATCACACGTTTTCGTAATTCCATACCTACGTTACCTGTAACATTGTGTGTTCTTAATCGAAGTGGTTAAATTTAAAATCATATACTTCCACGGGCAATCTTTAAGTATGTTGCACTTGGAAATTTTATACAGCAGGATGTTACAATGTAAGAAAAATCATAAACACGTCTGTCAATCTATATTAATAAATAATACTGAAGAGTTTGTTTGTTTGTTTACTTAAACGCGCTAATCTCAGGAACTAAAATTATCTCAGTGTTAGATAGCCCATTTATCGAAGAAGGCTACAGGCGTATATATCATCACGCTGAGATCAATTCATCAAAAAAGCGAAAATTGTGACGCAGACAATTTTGCGCGGGTCAACTAGTTAATACCTAAATAAGTTAGTCTGTCAATTACTAAGTAAGTCTTGAATCCTTCCTAATATTTTATAAAACTCTAACGTTACTGACTGGTTGAGTGGCTGACAGACAACGAACAGCAGTCACATCTGCGGAATTTTGCTAAATAATTTGGTTACAATCCAGCATTTCGATTGGTTGAATTTTTGTACAGGTAAGTGTTCCATAGTTTAGCTGTTTTGGAGTACGACCAATGTTCAACACTTTGGGTATCTATGTCTTTAATAAAATGAGATAGGTACGTCACAACATAATCCATCCAAGAAAGCGCTGCTTGCTAACTAGACAAAGAAAATAACGCTTCCCAAATGCAAAGAAAACAACAATAGAATTCAATGATAAAGGGATTATGAACTAACCTCTTTACATTTTACAGCTCATGCGAGTGTTGAAAGACTTAACTCTTGCAACGTGTAGTACCTGCGTGTGCCTTTCAAGGATTTCAAATATTGCAAAAAGTTTTGGTTTACGCTTTTTGAAGTGGAGATTATCTACCTACATCGATGTCCCATTGTTTTTCAGGTTATTAATACCTTTGGCATGTTAGGGACTACTCACACTTATTCAGCTCCTTTCGCGTTTAGCTGAACAATTCTGGTTACATTTATTCATTTCTTTTTCTATCAGACGCGTACAGCGTCTTTAGAATGAGAAAGGCGCTGAATACGTGGCGAAGACGGAACGTGACTACCGTAGGACCACGGAAGCCGATTGCTTCCATAATTGGTAAATATTAGTACTCAATTGGTACTAATTATTAGTACTTGAACAAAAAAAAAATGTACCTTCGTAGTTTTCGAGAAATTTAAAAGAATCGACTTTGAAGGTGGTCTGGCGGTAGTTACACTCTTTACTCATTTAGTATAGTGCTCTTAAAATGGACATTTCTGTGTGCGATCTTTTCATCATTTGGCTTCATTCAGAGGAAAAAGATAAAATCAAACGTAAAAATTAAAACGCAAACTAAAGTGGGTCGACCCAGTACAGGTACAGTCCAAGAGCAAGATCGAAATATTGAGAATTTATCTCTCTATGGCAATTCTACGGAAAAGACTGATAAAAGTAGAAGTATAATTCACATATCAATTGAAAACTTTTTTCTTGGCAATTTGTTCGAAGAGATTGCTCTTCGATCTAGCCCTTGGACTTCCTTAAAAATTGAAATCATTATATCTTATAAACTAAGACCCGACTAAATCTGTGGCTTGGCGAAAACTTGCGACTAATTAGCAACTAAATTTGATACAGAAAACAGATCTTCGCTAGGTGTCCTAGCTTTTGAGATTCAAATGGACCAAGCTGGGGTAGACGCACCCCAGATCAGCCACCTATAAACCCTTATACTTTTGAAACAGTGACCGACTAATTCTGATATTTGACGACTTAATTAACGACATTTTTTATATTATCAAATTTAAAATCCCTGATGGTAGCATTGTCAGTCACACAATTAGTCGAGAATCATCCGTGTACAGCTCTGGTCCTCCGCGTACGACGCTGAATGCGGCAGAACAGCGCTAAACTCTACAGAACAGTCGCATGATAATAACATATTTGTCCTCATTTTATACCTGTTTGCCGCGAAAGTTGAAAAGACGCGGAAAGCTGAATGGATGCGGACGCATTTCCATACAAACTCCCTTGTGAGTACTCCCTTATACCTTTCCTTGTTCAAATCGAAACATCCCTATCAAAACAAATACCAGCCTAGTTACAGAATGATGTATGTGTGATTTCACTGATCAAACTGAGCCAAGTTTGTCGATGACTTGCTGCCTGGTTTTGCTGGGCATGCAAGTAGGTAGTATTTGGCCTTATTGCTACAAAAGCGTTGTGTTACAAATGGTGTCTTGAATCAAAATAAATACAAAAGAAAAAACCTGTCTATTTATAATCTATTTAAAAGGCCTTCAAGAAACGATAGGAAGTTTAATTTAAGTTTAGTTATATAACTGATTGGACATTCACATAAAGCAGGTATAAAGAAAAAATATCTAATCGAGTAACATAGTCCCGTGTCTACCGTTAATTATTCCAAACACACTTGCTTTCTCAATCCACTTTAGACATTGGCAGAATAGTCGACATCGTCTTTACTTGCCATATAAAAATATAGAATAGAATAGAAAGAAAAAATAGAACTTTATAGTGATTTTAATTTTATATTGAACTAGCGACCCGCCCCAGCTTTGCTCGGGACCTATTTAGAACAAACAAAAAAAGATGTGCGCTTACTGTACAATTATTTTGCATCGCGGGTGCCTTAATCTAAAATATTATAAAAAACGAAAACCTGAATGTATGTTACTCAATCACTTCAGAACGGCTGAACGGATCTTGATGGAATTTGGTACAGAGGTAGATTATGCTCTCGAATAACACATAATTATGATAATTTGTATCCCGAGAAGATGTTCCCTTTGGACAATTTATTATATTCATGTCGTCAGAAAATATAAATTGCTTAATTGTGATTTTTTGACAAGACTTGTTATTCATAAAATCTGTAACAACACATCATTATCAACATTATATTATGACTTTTTGAGGAAATAATTGCCTGTGAATAGCTAAAAACTTAAAAAGTATTGTGTTAATTTGAGCTCTTTTCTTTTGTTTGCGATATGTTAGTCTCAAAATGTTATAAATCGGTATCTACGAACGACTTCATAAATCTGTCTCTGCCGAAGTTTTAGGTTCCAACGCCAGAGGCAAACATAATGCTTACAATTTAATCTAATTTGAAAATATTACAGAATTAAAATTATGCGTGACTGAAAATATCATTTTCAGCGAAACAAATTTATGAGTAAAAAGTAAGTTGAAGTCTTGCGTAAATAGTAATGCTTATTTAACGTATTTGGTGTTAATCTATAGAGATTATCTTCAATATTTATTTTAGAACGATTTACCCTAAACAATATGCAAATTAAATGAATATCCTAAGAGTTACCGCAACTGCCGGGGTCGCAGGACTATCTAACACGGGGAAGTGGAGCCCTAGCACGCAAAAAACAGGTTGGTTTGTAGTCAGCAAGTCTGACAGTCCCTTCCGCTCCACCCAAAAAAAATTGAATTGTCGTAAAACTAGCTACATATAGGATATAAACCTTCGCGACATCAACCTATCGGTTATCTAGTGGGCTGACAATCGGCACTGGTTCGTACGAGCGCGCCCTTTGTCAGACATCAGACATGCCATTGCGTGTGGTACGCAGATTGCAGGCAAGCCAGTCGAACACGGCCATATTCTCCACGCAGAGGCGATGATGACACATAGAATAATACATTGTTGGAGTAGTGAAATTGTAAGATAAGTCAAATGAAAATTCATTGATACGACCTTTTTAAAAGTGGTTTATTTCCATACATAACATATGTATAATTTTATTATTCAATATGAATGAAAAGAAACCCGGTATCATGCATTTATTTAGTTTTATTGTGAGTAAACACTTATTTATTTAGACACACACACATACACAACACACACACACTTTGCTTGACGTTTTCTTGTTTCCTACAGAAACTTTCTAAGCTGCTGAGTTCATTCTTCAACAGTTTTTCTATTTTCTCCCGTTGTTGCTTGGCGACCTCTTCTTTTTATCTTGGATTTTACCAAGATCATCTTGCCTTTGAGCCCACCTCCTGCCGCGTTCTCGTTGTTTTGTAATGAGATCACTCTCCGCACGTGATAGAGAGTTTCTCAAGATGGCGATTTTCCTCAAATCATGCTTTCTCTTGGCATTTCGGCATTTTCTTTTAACCTGACGAATCCAATCAGAGATGGATTCGATTTTAGTTTCACAAATGTCAACAATAGATTTATTATTTGCTTCGTAGCTCATTTTTAACGTTGAGCTCGGTGCGATGCGGTGCGACGGAGCCGTCTACGTACCCGACCATCTCGCGGGGGAGGCGCTTCGCATCAGGCGGGCGCGCGTGCCAGGTCGCAATTTGCTTGACGTGGGGCCAAGCGGATGCGTCGGCGTGCGCGAAGCATCCAGGCTCTCGATCACGAGGTCACGCTGGATGACATCATTCCTCACTATGTAAGGGACATGCACAATGGTCCGCAGCGCGAGATGTTGTTGCAGGCGGAGCTTCGCGCGGTTCCCCTCACACTTGAGGGCGAGCCAAGCGGGGGCGGCGTACGTCAGAATCTGGCGTATGTACGTCTTGTACACACTCAACTTGACGTGCGCCGGCAGCTGGGACGAGAGCACTGGGCGGAGCCGTGCGCGGGCGACCTTTGCCTGGGCGGCAACCCGCTGGATGTGCGGCCCCATCGTGAGTCGGCGGTCGATGGTCACAACCAGGTACTTGGCCCGGGGCGACCACTCGACGTCGACTCCTTGGAGCTTCAGCCGTGGTGTGACTTGGTGGGTTACCTAAAATGGCTATTTCATAGCTGTTCTGACGTTGTCTAGTTACCTAAAGAAACTATCTAAGCCGCTTAGTTCATTCTTCCACAAATTGCCGATTTTCTCCAGTTGTTGCTTGGCGACCTCTTCTTCTTTATCTTGGATTGTGCCAAGATCATCTTGCCTTTGAGCCCACCTCATGGCTCGTTCTCGTTGTTTTGTAATGAGATCACTCTCCGCACGTGATAGAAAATTTCTCAAGATGTCGATTTTCCTCAAATCAGTCATTCTCTTGGCATTTCGGGATTTTCTTTTAACCTGACGAATCCAATCAGAGATGGATTCGATTTTAGTTTCACAAATGTCAACAATAGATTTATTATTTGCTTCGTAGCTCATTTTTAACGTTGAGCTCCCGAATTTCAACAGGATGATTTAAGAATGTGGGCTACATTTTTTTTTTGTGATACGGGCCACTCGCAGTTCACCTCTAGAAGGGTGGATACTGCTTAACCGGGCTAGCCTGTGGTGGCCTTAAATGACTCTAAGGCCCCCAGCTAAGGTAACAAAAATTAAACCTACAACTCCGCTCGCTGAGGGAACCCCCTGTGGGGTACGGACGTCGGCTCAGGAGCGTCGTTATCGGGGGGACAGCTAGGGACAAGCTGGGTCATGAGTATATTATTTAGGGAGTTTAAAGCTAAGGGCTCAGCGACGCGAGCTGGCTCGTTAGGCAAAAGACGGGGAGTGTTTACGTTACTGGGACGTCGCGGAGGGCGTCGTCGGCGAGGCCGGAAAGCGGCGGGTCGCGGTCTGTGTATTTGTGTCCTAAGTGTGCTTGTTTCCCTACAGCTTTCTTGGACAAGGGTAATGGGATCGTCGGGTTCGACTAGGGTATGACGGGGACGTCGAATCCTACTGATCCGAGAGGGAGCGTATCGGGCAGCCGAAGCGATAAGCGGGTTCTGGTGCAATTCGGCGGAATCTATGAAACGCTTTGTAAGGCGTTTTATGAATTGCTTGATGGTAGGGATTTTGAGGTCGACATGGAGTCGTTCATTCCTAACGAACCACGGGGCGCCCGTGGCCTTTCGGAGAAACCGGTTCTGGAGGGTCTGCATCCTATGGATCCGGGATGACTTTGTGTGGGCGAATGCAGCACACGCATAGGTCATAATCGGACGAATGCACGTGGTATAAATGCGCAGTTTGCATTTTAGGGACAGGTTGCTGCGTGCATTCAGCATGGAGTGGAGCCTACTGAGAGCGAAGGCGGCACGCGAACGCACCGCCTTTATGTGCTCTCCGAAGGTGAGGCATTGGTCGAGGATAACACCAAGATATTTGGCTTGTTTCTCCCAAGGGATCGGCTTACCAAACATGGTGATCTGTTTTGGAGTGGGGGGGGTTTGACCGCGGTTTGCGGAACAAAACTGCCTGACTCTTTTCAGGGTTGACCTCAATCCTCCATTTCCGGAACCAATCGCCTAGGCGTTTGGCGGACTTTTGGAGGTTTTGAGCTATGGCGTTACTACTCTTGCCAGAGTAGTAGATGGCCGTGTCGTCAGCAAAAAGCGCTAACTGCGACTTAGGGTCGGAGGAGATATCGCTAGCGAACAGCGTGAAGATGAGTGGCGAGAGCACACCGCCTTGCGGTACGCCAGCGCGGATGGGTCGGGGGGTGGAAAGCGCAACTTCGATGCGGTACCGAAAGGTGCGGTTCGACAGATAGTCTCGTAAGATGAGCACGAGACGATCTGGCACACCGAGTTGATACAACTTGTATATCAGGCCGTTGTGCCAGACCTTGTCGAAAGCTTTCGCAATGTCGAAGAACAGGGCTCCCGTCATCTGGCCGCGTTGAAAGCGGCCGTTGATATGCTCAACGATGCGGTAGACCTGTTGGATACACGAGTGGTCGGCCCTAAAGCCAAACTGCTCGTTAGGGATGAGGCTCTTGCGTTCGACGTAATCTCTGAGACGCTTATAAATAAGCCTCTCGTAGATCTTGCCGAGAGCGCTGAGCAAGCTGATGGGGCGATAGGAGGACGGGGAGGACTTGGGCTTACCCGGCTTGGGAATACCAATCACGGTAGCCTCTTTCCACTCTTGCGGGAACATGTTGGACAGAGCGCCATTGAAAATGGCGGTCATAAACACGATGAGTGTCTTGGGGAATAGGCGGAACACCCTGTTGGTTATTCCGTCCAACCCAGGGGCTTTCCTGGGCTTGAGTCTTCCGATGATCTCCTGCACCTCGTCCGGAGTGACGGGGGGAGGGGTTCATCGGGGTCCTCGACGGGTGGGAGGGAGGTCCTACGTTCGACCTCAGCGTCAACCTCAGCGAGGTGGGCCGGGTCGACTGGGTTCGAGCTTGGGGAACACTAGGACTCTAGGCTGTCAGCCAGGCATTCAGCCTTCTCGTCGTCGTCAAACGCGAGAGAGTTATCGGGCCGGGTGAGGGGAGGCATTGAAGTAACCTCAGAAGCGCGTAACTTCCTCTGAAGTTCCCAGAATGCAAGGTGGGTGGGCTGGAGTTCACCGAGCATCTGTTCCCAGTTCTCGCTACGCAGCTCTTTGATGCGTCTGCTTACTTTACGCTGTAAGTAGCGCATAAAAGCTTTGTTGCTAGCACAGGGAAAAGCGCTGTAGGCACGGACGGCCGCGTTCTTCTCGGTCAACAGCTCACGTACATGGTCCGGGAGTTTCCAGCGACGATCATTCGTCGCCGGAGCCTCCCTTGAACATTCGTTCAGGACGGATTGCACGTGGTCAGTGAGCGAGCCGATCGCGGCCGCCGTGTCCGGGATCTTGTCCAAGTGATGTGACGTGGTGGTTTTCAGTTTTTCACTTACTTTCCGCCAGTCAGTGGTCACTCGGGAAGGAGGGGGTTGAGAGGGGTCTATTGGACCATGTCTGGGAATGAGCTCCAGAAATACTGGCCGGTGATCGGAATCGAGCTCGTCAATCGTCTCAACAGCCTGCAGACGTAAGTTTACATTCTTGAGGAGAGCGATGTCGAGCACGTCCGGTCGGCGGTCAGGGTCAAAGGGGAAATGGGTAGGATGCATCGGTGCGATGACATCAAAATTGAGGGGGCTGCATAGCTCGAACAGAGCTTTGCCTCTGGGATTAGTCGTGAGACTATTCCACGAGGGGTGTTTGGCGTTGAGGTCCCCCGCCAGAAGGACGGAGTCGCTCAAACCAAGAAGTTTGGAAAGATCATCTCTTATAGAAGGAGAGTTAGAGGTGGCGGGAGGGATGTAGGCAGAGATGACCGTTATGGGTTGATGTCCTGTCATGCCCAGCCGACAGACAGAGACCTCAAGCTCGGTTAGAGTGGGCGGATCCATAGGGATGCAATAGAGGGACGATTTATAATAAATAAGAGTACCTCCCCTGTGACACCGAGTCCTATCGTTACGAATTATGCGATAGGTGGCAATTTTAGGGTCACGGTGATGGGGCTTCAGGAAGGTCTCCTGCACCAGAAGGAAGGTGGTGATCTCATCGCGTTGGTTGGGAAGGCCGTTGGCATTGAAGAACCCTGTCCGGAGGGCCTTCAGTTTGAGCCTACATGCTTGGATTGACCTAGCCATGGAGGGCGTGGTATAGGCCAATATCAGAGACTACATCGCTGAAATCGCGATATATAGACGCGGTTTCAGTGATGTGGGAAGCCTTTAGAGCTCTAGTGGGCTACAATGTCATGGCCGCCTTATATATCCGACCTGAGGTTGCACGCTGTGCACTGCACAGTTGGCCGCAATTTGGCGTCATTTGTCATGAACAAATCTTGCCGAGAAAAACCGAGTACTCACAATAATTTTGTTAATTCGGAAATTTGGTAGTAAATATTTACTGAGAACGTTTTTGAATGACTGGGATCAATATTATGTAGTAAAAAAGTTTGTTCAAAACAAAACTGAATAATATTTGCAAATTACATTCAATTGTAAGCAGTATGTTTGCCTCTGGCATTGGAACCTAAAACGTCGGCAGAGACAGATTTATGAAATCGTTTGTAGAGACCGATTTATAACATTTTGGGACTAACATATGGCAAACAAAAGAAAAGAGCTCAAATTAACACAATACTTTTTAAGTTTTTAGCTATTCACAGGCAATTATTTCCTCAAAAAGTCATAATATCAAATACAATGTTGATAATGATGTGTTGTGACAGTTGTAGTGAATAACAAGTCAAAAAATCACAATTATGCAATTTATGTTTAACTCCGCGGCTCTGACCACATGAATATTGAAAATTGTCCAAAGAGAACATGCTCTCGGGATAAAAATTATCACTTATAATACCACAAGAGCTTCAAAATTATCGGGTATTTCCCGATAGGTTCGTTGCAAACAAATGAAGGAGTCAAGTTTTCCAGGTTAAAAAATCACGAGCGCGAAGCGCGAGTGATTTTTCCTGAAAAACTTGACGACTTTATTTGTTTGCAGGGAACCTTGAGGGAAATGCCAGATAATTTTGAAGCTCGTGTGGTATTCGGGGGATTATTTTTCCGTCCCAAATGTCGGCCAATAGAATTGCACCATGAGATGAAATGAACAGTCAACAAATAAGAATTTCATAATGAATAAAACTACCAGAGAAAATAATCAAAAAATTATCAGTATAATACCATGTAGGTTGTACCTCGTGACGTCGAATGGTGCAATTCTATTGGCCGATATTTGGGTCGGAAAAATAATCATAATTATGTGTTATTCCAGAGTAAAATCTACCTTTGTACCAAATTTCATCAAGATCCGTTCAGCCGTTCTGACTTGATTGAGTAACATACATTCAGGTTTTCGTTTTTATAATATTTTAGATCGACCCGCGATACAAAATAATTTTTACAGTAAGCGCACTTCTCTTTTTGTTTGTTCTAAATAGGTTGCGAGCAAAGCCGGAGTGGGTCGCTCATTCAATATGAAATTAAAATCACAATAAAGTTATATTTTTCTCTGGACCTGCTGTAATGTCCAATTAGTTATATAACTAAACTTAAATTAAACTTCCTATCGTTTCTTAACTTGCCTGTTTATGGCAATTACACATTTGTAACTACCATCGACTTGCCTTTAAAATAGATTATAAATAGACAGGTTTTTTCTTTTGTTTTTATTTTGATTCAAGACACCATTAGTGACACCACGCTTTTGTAGCAATAAGGCCAAATACTACCTTCTTCCATGCCCAGCAACACCAGGCAGCAGGTCATTCCGCGCCTGACGCCCGTCCGTGACGGACGTGCCGCTCCCCGCCGCTCGTCCGTTATCAGTGTGTGTTCGCTCCATCCCGCTCTCGCCGTGACGTCATCAGTGGTCGCTGACCACTACACCTGATCCGAAGCCACCTTTTTCAAGGCAGCGTACGACATCTGTTTCTTTTTCAAATAGTTCGAAAAACGTAGTGCCCCTTCAGGGAAAATCCACAGTTTCGTGGTACTTGGTGGGAAACCTCACGGTGCCAACGAAACCAAGTGGTGAGGACCCGACACACCTACCTAGCCCCTTCAGGACTTAGGTTAAGTCGGAAGGGCGTTGGACCCGCGGCCTTGGGGGCCTCCTAGTCGCGATCAACCACTTAACCCCGCTCTCTTTTAGCTACACACCTAGAGCTGGTTGGGTGTGTCTACCCCTTCACTCTAGACCCAGTTAGGGCCCGGTTCGCACAATAAGATTGGCGACCGGTTACAAGCTTAGGGCTCACCAATAGGTACTCACCTCCCAGTCTATACCCGACTGGGAGGGTTACACATCCCCGGGCCCATCCACCCGGGGAGCTAGGCATAGGCATTAAGAATAGATCCCCTTCGGGGGAAATCCACTATTTCTCTTAAAATTCCCCCTTCATAATGACGGACGCCGTTATTCTAGCGTTCGTCAAAGAGATCCTTTTGAAGGACCCTGAATTTCTTGCTAAATATGGCAAGAAATTCACAGAGATGCAACATGCATCTCCAGAAATCGAGTCGAGTGTCGCTGATTTAGCGACGCTTTAGAAAGTCCCTTATCTCCCCCGCTTGTAGAAAGACAAGCTGTGGAGCAGCTTGTCTTTCTTGTTGGGTACCGAAACCGGTACCGCTTATCGCCACTGTCCCTACCAAGAAACCGGCCCTTATTGCCGCCGCCGCCGACAAGTCCTCTATTGTCTCAAAGACAATGGACACCGCGGCTCCCACCCCTATCTCTTCCAAGAAACGGGATTTTGTCGGTGCCGCCGCCAAACCGGCAAATTACCGTGGGTGCCCCAAAGCCCCAAAGATCTCCCCCAAACTGGCAAAGCGTTTCAACGCCCGCCAGCTACGCGAATCAGGCCCAGAGAGAATACCTTCCTCTCAGTTGCCCGACCGGCTAGCTCCACAGAGGCCCTCCCCGTGGAACCAGCTCAACCACCAAAGGGCTTTCCTAGCTTTGGTGGCCTCCTCCTACCAGCTCATCCCAGCGCTAATGGCTAAGCCCATCCCAGCGCCGACCCCCGCGCCTGTGACCTCAGTTGTCCCAGCTGTTCCCCAGTCTGCGCCACAGCGCACTGCTGCTTCCCAGCCTGCGCCTCAGTGCAGGGTTGCTCCCGCGACAGTGCAAGCGCGTCCCATCCCCCCAACCATTACGGTCAAGAACCCTGGTGTAGGCCCCACAATCCTGGAAGCCTACAGCTTGTTCATGACCCGTGCTGCAAGGGCCATGTCCGACGAGTTGAATGCGACCAGAGGAAACGATGGTCAATTAAAACTCTCCACTAGAAAGGCGCATGAGATCTTCACAGCCTATGAGTCCATTACGGATGCTCTGGACGCCATGGATGCAAGGCGCATGAGATCTTCACCGCCTATGAGTCCATTACGGATGCTCTGGACGCCATGGATGCAATTGATGACTAATTAATGGATAAGTCACGCATCAACACCACCAGGCCCAGATCACTCAAACTAGGGTTTTTCAATGCCAATGGCATTAGTAAACAGCGCGATGAGATCGCCAAATTCCTCCGCGATCATCAGCTAGATATCCTCCTCATACATGAAACATTCCTAAAACCCCACCGCAACGACCCTAAAATTGCCAACTACCGCATAGTTCGCAACGATAGGTCGCGGTGTCACGGCGGTGGCACTCTCATATATTATAAAAAGGAGCTGTACTGCATCCCCTTCCCTCCCACACCTCGCTCACTGCTCGAATACTCAGCCTGTCGGCTAGGCATGACTGGTCATCAACCGATCACCATCATCTCCGCCTACTACCCACCGCCCTCGACCTCGTCTCCCACGCCTGACGACCATCGCGTTCGCTAGTGACTTCACCACGCTCTTTGGCTTGAGTGACTCCGTTATTTTAGCGGGTGACCTAAATGCCAAACATCCCGCGTGGAATTGCAACACAGCAAATGCCAGAGGCAGGGTAGTGTACAACCTAGGGGAAACCCTAAACTATGACGTCATCGCTCCGATGACTCCCACTCACTTTCCTCACGATCCCAACCAGAATCCCGATGTCCTCGATGTGGCGTTGCTGAAGAATGTAAACCTCCGTTTGCAATCTATAGAAACGCTACACGAACTCAATTCCGACCACCGTCCAGTGATCATGCACCTAGGCTCCCAGCTCGGGTCAACTCGACCCCGACCAGCCTACCCTGTCTCAAGTGATCACCGACTGGAGAAAAGTAAGCGAAAGGCTGAAATCCACCACGTCGCCTCACCTAAACGCTATCCCCGATCATATTGTCTCAGTCGCTGACACGACGGCGGCGATCGACTTGCTTACGGATCACGTACAATCCGTCCTGAACGAATGTTCAAGGGAAATTCCAGGGGTGGAAGACCACCGCTGGAAGCTCCCAGACGATGTACGGAGTCTGATGACCGAGAAGAACGCAGCCATCCGAGCGTACAGTTCTTTTCCTTGCGACGCGAACAAAGCTCACATGCGTAACTTGCAGCGTGCTGTGAGGAAACGCACTTCTGAGCTGCGTTCCCCAGATGACTCTACCACTCTCTTACAGGAAAGTCGTAAAGCAACAAGTACCATTAAAACACAACCGCCGTCCTTCCGCCCTCGCCGCCGAGGCCCGTCGCGATTTTCTCTTCAATGTCCACCCCGACCCTTGCTCGAGCCAGCCCGCGCCGCTGAGCCTGTAGTTTTAAATTCGCCCCTAAATAATCAATGTTCGATCCAGCCCGTCCCTAGCTGTCCTCCCCCAGCGACGCCCTAAGCCGTAAGGTCCGTACCCCACAGGGGGTGCCATTAGCGTGTAGTCGCTTAGTTTGTAAGTTTTTTTAAAAATAAGCCCTGGCTGGAGGCTTTAATATTTATATTAAGGCCACCACAAGAAAGTCCGGTTAAGCAGTCGACAACCTCCTAGGTTGACCTGCGAGAGGCCACACATTAAAAAAAAAAACACCAGGCAGCAAGTCATCGACAAACTTGACAAAGATAAAGATAATTTATTTCTGAGCATATGGCCACATTAAGGTCTTATTCATTATCCAGTTTCACATACGCTACCGTTGCCGGTGTAGAAATATTAAATTAAGTGACATGCCAAAAATAGCTCAGTTCGAGACCACAACAATATAAGTACAGTACACTTGTTTGTCATGAAAAAATAAAGTATCAGAAATTATCTCCATTAATGTAATTATAAATCAGTTTTTAAGAAAATAGGTGATTTTTCTACAATGTCAAGTTTTATATGCGCAATTATTATTATGAATGAAATGTCAAAATTTACTAATTATATAATGTCAAATGCTAAAAGAAAATACAACAATACTACTACTTTTAAATAAAATGATCGTTTCACAGTACAAGGTCATACGCAGGTACTACACGTTGCAAGAGTTAAGACTTTCAACACCCGCATGGGCTGTAAAATGTAAAAAGGTTAGTTCATAATCCCTTTATGATTGAATTCTATTCTTGTTTTATTTGCATTTGGGAAGCGTTATTTTCTTTGTCTAGTTAGCAAGCAGCGCTTTCTTGGATGAATTATGTTGTGACGTACCTATCTCATTTTATTAAAGACACGTCACACACACATACCCAAAGTTTTGAACATTAGTCGTACTCCAAAACAGCTACACTATGAAACATTTACCTGTAGAAAAATTCAACCAGTCGAAATGCTGGACTGTAACCAAATTATTTAGCAAAATTCCGCAGATGTGACTGCTGTTCGTTGTCCGTCAGTCACTCAAACAGTCAGTAACGTTAGAGTTTTATATAATACAAGCTGACCCGCGCGGCTTCGCTCCCCCGTCAACTGGCTACTCTACCTACCCTACCTCCTCTACCTACCCTACCTACCTATAACCTTTATACCGTTCTTTTTTTGTTTTTAAACCTTCCCTGTATTCTGGCGAAACTAACAAAAAAGAATTATTTAAATCGGTCCCGCCGTTCTCGAGTTTTAGCGAGACTAACGAACAGCAATTCATTTTTATATATAAAGATTAAGAAGGATTCAAGACTTACTTATTAATTGTTAGACTAACTTATTTATTAACTAGTTCCGCGCAACTTCGTTTGCGTCACAATTTTCGCTTCGCTTCTATTGATCTTAGCGTGATGATATATACGCCTGTAGCCTTCCTCGATAAATGGGCTATTTAACACTGAAAGAATTTTAGTTCCTGAGATTAGCGCGTTCAAGTAAACAAACAAACAAACTCTTCAGCTTTATATATTAGTATGGATTGACAGACGTGTAGTTGGTTAGTCCCAGAGACACGCCATAAACAGACATGTTTATGATTTTTCTTACATTGTTACACCCTGCTGTATAAAATTTGCCACATACTTAAAAATTGCCCGTGTGAGTGTTTGATTACAAATTTAACCACTTTGATTAAGAACACACAATGGTGCAGGTAACGTAGGTACGGAATTCCGAAAACGTGTGATTAAGTCCCTTCCCCGTCGGATTCTAAACAGTGCGGACGTGTAATTAGTGCAAAAAAAATATTAAATAAACGTATTTCAAATCAAAAATAAAATATAAACAATTCAGTGGAAGTACCAGGAGCGCAGAAACAAGCGACGGTGAACCTGCGACGCGGTGAGCGATAAACGTCTCACGCATATACATAGATACGGACTTCAACCATCACCACTACGCGCGCGTGTATCGGAGACAGCAAAGTGTGAGTGTTCTCGGTCCATGTCACCTTTCAACGTCATTGCATTCCATCAGTGTCATACGTCAAAGTCATCTGTCATTGTCAACCATCGTTTGTCATCTGTCGGTGGCGTTCCAGTAACCTACTAAATCAGGAACTTGAGCAACAACGAACTCCGTTTTACGCAGCTGGCTCTACATTCCAGAGCTTGTAGTTGATAACTCCCTGGTTCTTTCTCAACTGAACCAGCCATGTCAGTTCAGCGTAGCCCACCAGCAGCAGCAGCACAAAAGGCGAAAGAAAGTCTCCTAAAGGAGTGTGTTACTGTATTGCAGTATGAGTCTGAACTGGATCTGGATGAACATACAGATGAATATGAAAATGTCTCCCATAGGACGTATAAAAGACGAGCTTTGAGAACGCCTCCTCAAATTAAAATTGCGAATACTACAGATATGGGTGATGTCATGCAAGAAATGCATACACTATTCAGTTCTCAAGCAGCTGAACGAGAACTGCGCTTCCGGGAGTTGCAAGCGACCTTACAGAAACAGCAAAGAGATTAGGGAAATATCAGTTTCTTATCAGAGAAGTATGACATAGCTCTGAACCAGATTGAATTACTACAAAGTGAGAAGAAGGAGGACAGAAAACGGATTATTGCGTTGGTGGAAAGAGTGTATTATTTGGAAAGGAAAACCTGTTCAACAACAATTGAAATATAAAATGTTCCAAAATTGACCTCCGGCCAAAATAAATTTGAAGGGAAAGAGGAACTCACCAATTTTATGTCAGAGCTGGGCAAGATAGTTGATGCTGAGATCAGGGACACTGATATCAAAGACATCTTCAGAATAAAGCCCCATGAACTTTTTTTTGTACTAACAGGAAAAAAAAAATCAACAAAGATAAAGAACTAAGTGATAAGCTACATATTGGACATTTTAGCTTGAAAGAAGAAAGGAAGCCCATCTACGTGTCTGAGAGTGTCACAAAAAAGACTGCCAAATTATTCACTCAAGCCCGTGAATTTGCCAAAACAAATGGCTACACATGCTGGATTTTTCGTGGAGCAGTTTTTTTACGTCTTAATGATAACGTACGTGTACAGATCAAATCAGAGCACGATCTCGCCAGCATTAAGAATAAGGCATGACTGTCAAAACTTTTACTTTTTAAAAAATTTGTTTTATATAATTCTAGTTAAATTATTAGCTTTTAATGGTAATTGTTTAACCAACATCTACTAAACTTTGAGAAGTATACGAACAATCTCCAGAAGGAGCTGGATTCTCAAGAACTGTCCATCGAATTTGTTATGTCCGCTATTACAGCAAATAGCCTGATTGAGCATCTCAGAAACGTCCAGGAGACCCTTATTGATACCGTAACAAATATCTATAACGGCAAGATGAACCTACATCTCATCGCACCGGAACAGCTTCGGGACGAATTGAACATAATCTCGGGTCAACTGTCCAAGGATTTAGTTCTACCTATCACTAACATTCAGACAGAGTTGTTTCGCCTGTATCATCTTTTACAAGTAAAGGCGAAAATGACTGAACGATACCTTATAATCGAGGTAAAGGTACCCTTGATCAGCAGAGATAATTTTGAGGTATACCGAACGATACCAATACCAAAAAAACAATGACGTGGATATGGTCACCCTAATACCTATTGCTGAAATGTTGGCAATAAACATTCAAAAAGATTCGTACATCCCAATGACGGAGTCAGAAATACATCAATGCGTGCAACATGACGTGGAAACTAGATTGTGTCCACTACAGAAACCCGTTTACCGCATGAAATCTGACGAGAGCCTATGCATGAAAAACAAGGAATCTCTTCATTGCGAAACTAAACACGAAACCTGCCGAGACAAATGGTTGGAATTGAACAATGTAAATAATTACCAATATTTTTGCTGTCAACAATGCAAAATACGAATTATTTGTGGGCATCAAGTTTCAACGCAGCTACTACACAAGGCCGGTGTCATTACACTCAATGACGATTGCATAATTAGTAGTGATAATTTTGCTGTTTATCCTCAAAGACAACAAATGAACAGAATCCAAGCCCAGGTCGACGCAGGTCCTGCAGAAATTCCTTCAATCAACAATATCATTAATCTACCTGTACCGGCTTTGAAACATCTTCACGAGAATGAGACGGTAACAGAGCAGAGAGCATTACTGCAAGAGCTTGGCAAACAAGTGAAGTAAATGAAAGCCGCAACATCAGAAGAAATCCCGACAGATCATGCAACACACCACAACGTCCACCAATACGTTGTCATCTACCTATTGGCTGCCGCAGCAGCAGTCACGGGCGCAATATACGTTTACAACTGCCTACGCAAGCATTGGGCAAGTCGACAGAAACCAGAAGCTTTAGCTGTCCCTAATCCGATGCCCCGAAGAAGGTCTACAGCGAGTATCGTGGACAACGCGTCATTTGACGTCACAGCTGACAGCAACGCAGCGCACTTATCAAGTGCACGCACACTCAATAAAGCAACGTCGCCTATTGCGCGTTGTGAATTACTATAGTAACTTAAGACTTTGTTTGTATTTACCTTTTTACATTTTAACTTTATTTTGAAACAATTTCCGATGTACATTTAAGTTACCTTTGTGAGTGGGCAATATGTACGAGCTACGCTGTACATTGACCCTAACGAACTCGTCCTACATATAGTGAAACGTTGCAGTTTGTTTTACAATATTAAGTGTACATTATTACCTCATAACATGTTATTTTTAGTAGCAATAAAACCTTTATACCAATTGGTTGTTTACTCACTCAACATAACATTCAACATAACATCCCAATACACAACATCAACATAACATTTTTACTGTTGGGAGTTACGCCCCAACATATGGTCCTTCGAGCCGGATCACCACATTCGAACGTTGTACCACATTCGAACGTTCACTCGCCTCCAAAAAAACAAAAGGATACACTTAATTCCATCAATAACTTTAGACCACACTTCTACAATAAACATACTTTTAGAATAAATACCCAAACAAACATAAGCACAATTAAGACAAATACAAACATCATACCGACACACTACACACATTTTAGGCAATGGCCAGCAAGGACAAATAATACTTATGATTAAAAAAATGGCAACCGCGTGTGAATCAATACAAACACTACAAGAAATAGACAGCACACAGCTTG
This sequence comes from Lacanobia oleracea, assembly GCA_950371165.1. NCBI lineage: Eukaryota > Metazoa > Arthropoda > Insecta > Lepidoptera > Noctuidae > Lacanobia > Lacanobia oleracea. The sequence goes on from OX493413.1 coordinate 14,968,214, forward strand.
CTAAATCAATCACATGCGACTGTAGGTACAGATCTTGATAAACATATAGTCATACACAAAAATGATTTTATGATCATTTTCCAGAACATTAGAGGCATTTGCTGCAATTTTGACGACTTTTTACTTACATTGTCTAGTCTTAAATTTGAAATTGACACCATTATATTAACGGAATGCCAACTTAACTTAAATAAACCTGTACCACAACTTGATAATTACAATTACTGCTATACCACAAATCTTTCAAATAAACATGACGGAGTCGTCGCGTATGTGAAAAAAGTTTAAAACATAAAGTTACGGAAGTTAAGCTCTTCCATGCATTTTGTCTTCAAATCGAGGTACTAAATAATATTGTCTTTGGGGTATATAGGTCCCCTGCAAATTTAAACGCAGATAATTTTATTGACTCTTTAAGTTTACATTTGAAATCACTAAACGTACAAAAAGAAACATTGTGAACACAGGGGATATAAATATTAACTTAAGACTCAGGAAAACTGAAAAATACTACGAACACAAAAATAGAGTAAATTACCTTACTATGTTATCGTCTCACGGAATTCTGGCCGGGCATACATTACCCACTAGAGAGATGAATTGTCTTGATCATTTTATGTTAAAAATTAATCCGAAATAAGTATCTACCACAGACCACTATACCACCTTTCTTTCTTTATCTAAAACAAAAGACAAAATCTCTCCAGATAAAATTAAAACAACTATAGACTTTAACAGTGATCTTCTATATTTGCAGAATAAAAATTTGGCTGAGCTTCTATTTATTGATGACCCAAGTGTAGTTACAATCTCTTTAATAGAAAAAATAACTGAATTGTTGATGATTCTCAGAGGTGGTAGAAATGAAATAGCGGACTGTAAATATAGGTAGGTTCGTATATTTGATCTTAAGAACGCGCGCCTCTGGTCCGTGTCGTATGAGTCAATGGCGGAGATTTTGTAGCGGTGCGGACGGCGGCGCTCTGCCCCTTGTCCCCCGCTCCCCGCAAGCCGCTGTCACCCTCCGGTCATTGCAGTGTTGTCGCCAACAGAATCTTTGACTGCAAATACACGCACTCTTACCATACCAAGTAGTAAACGCTTATTAAAACCTTGGATTACTCAGGGTATTCTGAGATCGGAATCGTAATACGTTACAGAAAAAGACACGGAAGTATCCTCACGATGAAATTGCCAAAATGACATATACGCGGTATAGAAACTATTGCAATAAGCTCATTAAAAAGTTAAAAAGAAAATATAATAGGGAACAAATTACTAAAGCTATCGAAAACAACAGACTCCTTTGGAAAAATGAAAAAAATTTCACTTACACTAATAAATCAAGAACAGAGAACTTAGAATTGTTGCACGTTAAATCATCTCCCACAGAATCCGCAAACTTTATAAATAAATATTTTGCAAGTATAGGCAGAGATCTGGCCCAAAACATTGCATCTGGTACTAACTTAGTAAACTCATAAACGAATTTCCATCACACATAAGTTCAATGGTATTTCTGGAAACTGATCAACCTGAAGTTTGTACTACGCTTATGAATTTACGATCTGATAGTGCTCCCGGGTGGGACAATATACCCACTTGCTTCTTGAAACTTGCTAAAAACGAAGTTGTTCCAATAATCACGCACCTTGCCAATCTTTGTTTTCAGAAAGGTGTTTTTCCAGCCCCATTAAATCTATTATTACACCTGTGTATAAGGGTGGTGATAGAGACGATGTTAACAATTATCGACCTATTTCCGTTTTAACTGCAATATCAAAAATTATAGAAAAAAATATAAATACTTGCAGTATCTAAATAGATATAACATTCTGTCACCTTCTCAATTTGGATTTAGGCAAAAAAAGTCAACTGAAGATGCTGTTATAGCACTAAGTTCTCTTGTAACCGAACAACTCGATAAAGGAAACAAATGTATGGCAGCCTTTCTTGATTTAAAAAAAGCTTTTGACACCGTCTCTACCCCCATTCTTTTGCGCAAGCTAGAAGTTATTGGAGTTCATGGAATACCACTGGCACTTTTCAAGGATAATCTTTCTGGCAGAACACAAAAAGTGAAACTTGTGAAAATTGTTGGTGAGTACGCAGATGTATCATACGGCGTACCACAAGGTAGTGTATTTGTACCTACACTTTTTTTGATTTACATTAATGACCTCTGTAACATGAGAATTAATAATGCTAAAGTATTCTCATACGCCGATGATACAGCTGTCGTCTTCTCAGGAAAAACATGGGATGATGTTAAAAATAGTGCTAAAGAAGAACTTGCTCTTGTTGCAACTTGGTTAAAAAATAATCTGCTCACCCTGAACACTAGCAAAACTAACTTCATTTGTTTTAATATTTATAATCAGGCTCAATCAGACGAAGAATTTAATTTAAGAATCCACACGTGCGACACAACTACAGACAAAACTTGCTGCAATTACACATACTATCAAACAAGTTGCCAAAACAAAATATCTGGGAGTGATTATTGACCAGCGTCTTTCATGGCATCCTCAACTGGAACAAGTCATCAGTAGGATACGAAAACTCATATGGATTTTTAAAGAACTGAGATATATTGTACCAGGGAAAATTATTGTAAGTAAAAATAATAATGACAAGGAAAGAAATCTGCTAAATGAAATTTATGTAGCTTTAGCCCAGTCTGTAATAGTGTATTGTATAACTGCATGGGGTGGAGCAACGAAATCTAGTTTTCTAGAGTTAGAACGCGCTCAAAGAGCGAAACTTAAAGTGATGTACTTCAAAAAAAGAATATTCTCCACGGAGAAGCTTTATAAATTAAGTAATCTGCTGTCAGTGAGAAAACTGTTCATCCTTCACATCATCCTCAAAACGCACAAAGAGATACTATCTTCTTCCACCTGGCGTTAATCCCGGCTATTGCCAGGGTCCGCCTTCCTACTTAGCTTCCTCCACTTTGCCCTATCTTGAACATCCTTCTCAGTCAGGCCATTGGCTCTCATGTCGGACTTGACGACGTCCAGCCAGCGCTTGCGGGGGCGACCACGGGGCCTAGCCCCAAGAACAGCCATATTCATGCATCTTCGACCAACGTACTCCATAGAGCGGCGCATGATGTGGCCATACCATCGCAAACGACACTCTTGCAGTTTTTCCCCCACGTCACGGACACCAAGACTACCTCGGATGTAAGAGTTGCGTATGCGATCGGATCGTGTTACGCCACTCATCCACCTCAGCATCTTTATCTCCGTGATGCAAAGCTCCTGGGTGTGTCTGCTTAGTGCTGGCTAACACTCGCCCCCATACAGTAGGACAGGCCGAATGATGCATTTATATATCTGCCCCTTGAGCTTCGAAGGCATTTTGGGGTCGCATACAACGCCCGTTACCTCGCGCCACTACGCCCAAGCCGCGCCAATACGTGCTTGGACATCGTCGTCCACGATGCCAGACTCGTGCAGCACGGATCCAAGGTACCTGAACGTATCGGACTTTCTGATCAGGTCCGAACCTATTCGGATGGTGTTTGAATCCGTGCTGCCACAGGACATGTACTCAGTCTTCGCCACATTTAGTCTCAGACCACCGTTTTCAAGCGTGTCCTTCCAAATGTTGACTTTGCGCTCAAGATGGGCTTTGTTCTGATTAACGAGGGCGATGTCATCGGCATACATCATTAGCCATGGAGGCTGATCTTGGATGTTTGCCGTAACTACATCAAGCACTACGTTAAACAAGAACGGGCTAAGAGCCGAGCCTTGGTGAACGCCAACAGATATTGGGAAGCCATTCGATTCGCCAACAGCGGTCTGGACAGAGGAAACGGAATCGCGGTACATGTCTCTGATAATGTCAATATAGGCCTCGGGAACGCCCTTGAAGCGCGTTGCCCACCAGATGGACTGCCGAGTTATACAGTCAAAGGCCTTCTGCATGTCTAAAAAGGCTATATGCAAAGCTCTCCTTCTCTCTCTGTAAGCCTCAGCCAGATTCCGTAAGGCGAGCACTGCGTCCATGGTGCTGTTACCCGCCCGGAAGCCATATTAACACTCAGAGACAGCACACTCGCCACGGAGCCGTGTGTCAATGATGCGCTCGAAGAGCTTCATGGTGTGGCACATGATCTTGATACCGCGGTAGCTACTACAATCCTGTACGCTACCTTTGCCTTTGTAAACAGGGATAATCAGGCTAAATCGCCACTGGTTCGGCATTTCCTTTGTGATCAGGATGCGGTTAAAAAGATCCGTCAGAAGGTCCACACCATGTGGGCCCATCGCTTTCCACACTTCAATTGGCACACTGTCAGGCCCGACCGCTTTCCGGTTCTTCATGTGGCGAAGAGTAATGCGGGTTTCGTCGAGGGAAATAGGGGATATAAGTTCAAGGTTAGGAGGCGGTTCGGGAGGAAGGTTATGGGGATGCTGTTTGTTATACAGCTCCGCGAAGTATGTACACCATCTCTCCTTAACAGAGGGGGTCATCGTAGAGCAGCTTACCCTGGGCGTCCCTTACACAGAGACATTTGCTAATGTCCCGTGTAGCTTTCTCCCGGGCACGCGCCAGCTTAAAAATAAGCTTTTGCCCCTCCGCAGTTTCCAGCTTGTCGTATAAGGGCGCCAGACTTTTGCTGCGGGCTCTGGCTACAGCTTTTTTGCAAGCGCGCTTAGCCGCTCCATATGCCTCCCTGTCATCCGGAGAGTTGGACCCTTGCCACTGTTTAAATAAAACCTTCTTCTTCCGGGGAACGCCTCCTGAACCCCGTCATCCCACCACCACGTCTCCTTTTCTATGGTGCGGCCACCACGAGAAGTGCCAAGGACGCGCTTACCCGCATCGGTGATTGCTGAATGGATCCTACTCCAGATCTCTTGAGCGGACTCATGCGGAGCACTGATCTTGAGATGCTCGACCTCCGCGATGAAGTCCGACTGCCTAGGACCATCAAGCAACCACCACTTAGTGCGGGGTTTGCGTTTCTCGGTCACTCTCTTCTTCGGTACAACCGCAAAGTCCAGGACAAGGAGGCGGTTTTGAGCCGTTAGGCTTTCGCCTGGGATGACTTTGCAGTTGGTAACCTTGCCAATGTGGCACCGTCGCACCAGCAGGTAATCTATTTGGGTTGAGTAGGCACCACTACGGTACGTAATAAGATGCTGGGGCTTCTTCTGAAAGAATGTGTTCGCGATGGCTAGGTCAGACACAGCGCAGGTGCTAAGTATATTGACTCCCTCTGCGTTTAGCTGGCCATAACCAAAACCACCGTGAACACGTCCATACTCTCCAGCAAACTGACCTACGTGACCGTTGAGATCCCCCCCAACCAAAACACCTTCGGAATTCGGAATAGCGCGTAATACGTCTTCGAACTCATCCCAGAAGGCCTCCTTTTCAGACTCACAGCAACCAGTCTGAGGAGCATAAGCGCTGATAACTTTTTTTTTTTTTTTTTTTGTGACGGGGGAAATCCTCATGGATGTCCTCCACCCTGGGGCGGGCGGAGGGGTCTGTCAGACTCTTACTGACTAAAACCACCCCGGTGCTCCATCTCTCACCAACCGGAGATCGCGAGAACTAATGCGACTTCCGTAATCCCCGGCTGGTGCCAGCCCGTCTCTGCGGGCCACCTCGGGTCAGCGGGGGGAGTGAGGTGTTTGACTCCCCCCACGACGTCAAAGAGGGGCGCACGGGAACACCACGCGCCGCCACCTAGGGGCCGAATGAATGGGGGGCGACGGACATCCCCAATTCCGCCGCCCCTAGACCCAGTTAGGGGGGCCGGAAGAGGGCAGCGTATACCCTCCTCCGACGCCCGGTGCGCCTGCTGCGGGCTGGGAGAGAGGTTGAGATTTCCCTCTCCCTTTCCGCAGCCTCCTTCTGCGCGATAACTGTTTCGCAGAAGGAGACCACCGCGTCCCAGGACTCCTCGCCGTCGACCATAGCACGAACTACAGCCGACAGCGAGAGATCACTGCCTACCACAGAGATGAGGGCACGGCGCGGCTCCTCCCAAGCGGCACACTCTGCCAGCGTATGCCGCGCCGTGTCCTCCCGACAGTCGACGCAGTGGTGACACCGAGCGTCCGGCTCCCTGCCTATGCGACACAAGAACCTCCCGAAGCAGCCATGCCCCGAGAGGACCTGCGTCACACGAAATGTCAAGCGCTGATAACCTAACCTAACCTTTTTTTTTTTTTTTTAAGCTGGGAAAAATGCGTTACGCATACCCTCCCGTCGGGGGAACGGGAGGGGTATGTGGGACTCCCCGGGCTGACCCGGTATACCCACTAAAACGACCCAGCGTTATTCCCGCGTCGTCCGAGTGGAAGAGGACTGGGAGATCGGCGCAGCCTTAGCGTCCAGTCCTCCTCCGACGACAACCCGCCTACAGCGGCGGGCCCCTCAAGTCCTCCCCGTTCAGGGGGAGGGCTGGGAATGACCGGCGGAGGTGGTGTGGAGTGCAATGCGGGCGGAGGCGCCCCCGCGCCTATCGCCCGCCCATCACCACCATGAGGAGGGAGAAGACGGCGTCTTCTCCGACCTCTTCTGCGCCTGCGGAGCGGCGCAGCGAGAGGGTCGTCCTCCCGCGCGCGCTCCGCCGCCTCCTTTTGCGAGATGACATCCTCGCAAAAAGAGGCGACAGCTGCCCAGGACCCATCACTCTCCAGCATGGCGTTGACCACGCCGGGAAGTGAGAGGTCCTGTCCGATCTCCGCTGTTAGACTGCGACGCGGCTCAGACCAAGCCGGGCACACCTCGAGGGTGTGCTGAGCCGTATCCTCCGCCGCGCCGCAGTCGTGAAACGCCGGGGTCTCCTCCCTCCCGATCCGGTGCAGGTGCTTGCCGAAACAGCCGTGGCCTGACAACACCTGCACCAGACGGAATGAGAGGAACCCGTGGGAGCGCTCGAGCCAGTCTCGTAGGACCGGACCGAGCGCGTCCAATGTACGGCGGCCAAAGGTGGCGGAGGCGAGGTCCTCTGTCCAATGGACGATGATGGCGTCCCTCGCCTCCCGCCGCACGGCCTCCCGCTCCTCCGCGACGGGGCGCTCGCCGAGGGCCCTTCGCCGCGCCGTCCACTCGTACACTCTGGCGAGCACCCACGCCTCCAACTCCCAAGGCGGAGTGCCCGCCAGAGCGCACGCCGCCGAGAAGCCCACCGAGCGGTAGGCCCTCGCCACCCGCAGTGCAATGGCCCTTTGCGGCCTGCGCATGGTAGTTGCGTTCTCTCTCCTGTTGAGGGAGTCCGCCCAGATGGGGGCCCCGTACAGGGCCATGCTCCGCAGGATGCCGGCATATAAACGCCGACATCGTGCGTTCGGCCCCCCCAGGTTCGGGAGGAGCCAGGAGAGGGCGTCCGCAGCCCTCAGCAGGCGCGTCGACAGCCCGCTAAAGTGCGGGCCGAAGCGCCACCTGCTGTCCAACACCAGGCCCAGATACCTCATCTGGGCCTGGACGCCCACCCTGACGCCCTCCACCACAATGTGGGCGTCGGGAGGGCAGCGCTGCCGAGGCCCGTGAAAGAACACGGCCTCGGTCTTGTTCAGCGCCACCCTCAATCCCAGGCGGCGGATCCGCCCTGCCACCAAGGACCCGCCAGCCGAGGCCAGACAGGCCGCCTCCCCGAAGCTCTTCCCCCGGGCAGTGAGGAGAGTGTCATCCGCGTAGCAGATGACACTCGTGCCCTGGAGAAGAGCTCCCCGCAACAGCCAATCGAATCCGATGTTCCACAGGGGGGGCCCTAAGACAGACCCCTGCGGAACACCGGACTCCGCGCTGTATCTCCGCATCCTGGCCAGTTTGTCCACAAGGAGGACCTCTCGATCCTCCAAGTAGCTGGCCAGGAGGCTCCTCAAATATTGGGGCACTCCGTGGTACCGGAGTGCCTCCAATATGGTGGAGTGGGGAACGGAGTTGAAGGCGTTGGCGATGTCAAACGACACTGCCAACACTCCGTCCCCCGCCTCGACCGCCTCTTTCACCTGGCCCTTAAGAAGGGCCAGCGCGTCGATGGTGGACCGGCCCTGTCGGAAACCGAACTGGGCGTCCGACAGGTTCGGCCCTACACCCTGCAAATGGCTCCTGAGCCGGCCGGCGATGATCCCCTCGAACAATTTACCGACCTCATCGAGCAGAACGATGGGCCGGTATGCCGAGGGGGAATCCGCCGGGCGTCCCTCCTTTCGGAGGAGGCACAGCTGCCCCTCCTTCCACAGTTTCGGGAACCTTCCAGCCGTAAGGCACGCGCTGAAGAGTTCCCGAAATCTGTCCTCCATTTGAGCGGCAGCTATGGCCACCACTCGTGCGGGGACGCCGTCCGGCCCAGGAGCCGTCTTCTTCGCGCGGAGGCTAAGCACCCCCGCGCGAAACTCCTCCTCCGTCACCGGAGGTGCCTCCTCTTCCTCCTGCGGAGCCGCCGACTGCGGAGGGTCCATCGCTGGAGGGGTGAAGTCGGTCCTGCGCGGAAACAGAGACCGGACCACCCCATCCAGCAACGCCGGCTCGAGGGTCTCCGTAAGTGGGGGACCATGGGGCCGCAGTTGGTTCCGCGCTGCCCTGTATGGTCTCCCATACGGATCCCTATCGAGACCCTCCAGCATTTCGGCCCTCGCCGCGTCCTTGGCAGCGCCCATAGCCGACTTGAGGACCGCCTTCGCCTCTCGGTAAGAGTCGTAGAGGCGGTCCTCGTCTGCTTGGTTACGGGCGCTACGCCGTCGACTCCTTGTATAGGCCCTTCTGGCCGCCACGCAGGTGGCCCGGAGGCCCGCCAGCTCCTCTGACCACCAATAAACGGCCCGGCGGGGAACCTTTTTTTTTTTTTTTTTTTAAACTGGGAAAAAAATGCATTACGCATACCCTCCCGTCGGGGGAACGGGAGGGGTATGTGGGACTCCCCGGGCTGACCCGGTATACCCACTAAAACGACCCAGCGTTATTCCCGCGTCGTCCGAGTGGAAGAGGACTGGGAGATCGGCGCAGCCTTAGCGTCCAGTCCTCCTCCGACGACAACCCGCCTAAAGCGGCGGGCCCCTCAAGTCCTCCCCGTTCAGGGGGAGGGCTGGGAATGACCGGCGAGGGTGGTGTGGAGTGCAATGCGGGCGGAGGCGCCCCCGCGCCTATCGCCCGCCCATCACCACCATGAGGAGGGAGAAGACGGCGTCTTCTCCGACCTCTTCTGCGCCTGCGGAGCGGCGCAGCGAGAGGGTCGTCCTCCCGCGCGCGCTCCGCCGCCTCCTTTTGCGAGATGACATCCTCGCAAAAAGAGGCGACAGCTGCCCAGGACCCCTCACTCTCCAGCATGGCGTTGACCACGCCGGGAAGCGAGAGGTCCTGTCCGATCTCCGCTGTTAGACTGCGGCGCGGCTCAGACCAAGCCGGGCACACCTCGAGGGTGTGCTGAGCCGTGTCCTCCGCCGCGCCGCAGTCGTGGCACGCCGGGGTTTCCTCCCTCCCGATCCGGTGCAGGTGCTTGCCGAAACAGCCGTGGCCTGACAACACCTGCACCAGACGGAATGAGAGGAACCCGTGGGAGCGCTCGAGCCAGTCTCGCAGGACCGGACCGAGCGCGTCCAGGGTTCGGCGGCCAAAGGTGGCGGAGGCGAGGTCGTCCGTCCAATGGACGATGATGGCGTCCCTCGCCTCCCGCCGCACGGCCTCCCGCTCCTCCGCGACGGGGCGCTCCCCGAGGGCCTTTCGTCGCGCCGTCCACTCGTACACTCTGGCGAGCACCCACGCCTCCAACTCCCAAGGTGGGGTGCCCGCCAGAGCGCACGCCGCCGAAAAGCCCACCGAGCGGTAGGCCCTCGCCACCCGCAGTGCAATGGCCCTTTGGGGCCTCCGCATCAAAGTAGCGTTCTCCCTCCTGTTGAGGGAGTCCGACCAGATGGGGGCCCCGTACAGGGCCATGCTCCGCAGGATGCCGGCATATAAACGCCGGCATCGTGCGTTCGGCCCCCCCAGGTTCGGGAGGAGCCAGGAGAGGGCGTCCGCAGCCCTCAGCAGGCGCGTCGACAGCCCGCTAAAGTGCGGGCCGAAGCGCCACCTGCTGTCCAACACCAGGCCCAGATACTTCATCTGGGCCTGGACGCCCACCCTGACGCCCTCCACCACAATGTGGGCGTCTGGAGGGCAGCGCTGCCGAGGCCCGTGAAAGAACACGGCCTCGGTCTTGTTCAGCGCCACCCTCAATCCCAGGCGGCGGATCCTCCCTGCCACCAAGGACCCGCCAGCCGAGGCCAGACAGGCCGCCTCCCCGAAGCTCTTCCCCCGGGCAGTGAGGAGAGTGTCATCCGCGTAGCAGATGACACTCGTGCCCTGGAGAAGAGCTCCCCGTAACAGCCAGTCGAAGCCGATGTTCCACAGGGGGGGCCCTAAGACTGACCCCTGCGGAACACCGGACTCCGCGCTGTATCTCCGCATCCTGGCCAGTTTATCCACAAGGAGGACCTCTCGGTCCTCCAAGTAGCTGGCCAGGAGGCTCCTCAAGTATTGGGGCACTCCGTGGTACCGGAGTGCCTCCAATATGGTGGAGTGGGGAACGGAGTTGAAGGCGTTGGCGATGTCAAACGACACCGCCAACACTCCGTCCCCCGCCTCGACCGCCTCTTTCACCTGGCCCTTAAGAAGGGCCAGCGCGTCGATGGTGGACCGGCCCTGTCGGAAACCGAACTGGGCGTCCGACAGGTCCGGCCCTACACCCTGCAAATGGCTCCTGAGCCGGCCGGCGATGATCCCCTCGAACAATTTACCGACCTCATCGAGCAGAACGATGGGCCGGTATGCCGAGGGGGAATCCGCCGGGCGTCCCTCCTTTCGGAGGAGGCATAGCTGCCCCTCCTTCCACAGTTTCGGGAACCTTCCAGCCGTAAAGCACGCGCTGAAGAGTTCCCGAAACCTGTCCTCCATTTGAGCGGCAGCTATGGCCACCACCCGTGCGGGGACGCCGTCCGGCCCAGGAGCCGTCTTCTTCGCGCGGAGGCTAAGAACCCCCGCGCGAAACTCCTCCTCCGTCAATGGAGGTGCCTCCTCCTCCTCCTGCGGAGCCGCCGACTGTGGAGGGTCCATCGCTGGAGGGGTGAAGTCGGTCCTGCGCGGAAACAGAGACCGGACCACCCCATCCAGCAACGCCGGCTCGAGGGTTTCCGTCAATGGGGGACCATGGGGCCGCAGTTGGTTCCGCGCCGCCCTATATGGTCTCCCATATGGATCCCTGTCGAGACCCTCCAGCATCTCGGCCCTCGCCGAGTCCTTGGCAGCGCCCATAGCCGACTTGAGGACCGCCTTTGCCTCTCGGTAAGAGGCGTAGAGGCGGTCCTCCTCTGCCTGATTACGGGCGCTGCGCCGGCGGCTCCGCGTGTAGGCCCTTCTGGCCGCCACGCAAGTGGCCCGGAGGCCTGCCAGCTCCTCCGACCACCAATAGACGGCCCGGCGGGGAGGCGGACGCCGAGACCGAGGCATGCTGGAGTTGCACACCTCGGTCAAGGACTCCCTCAGCCGGACCGCTGCTGCGTCAACGTCCGGGGCCTCAACAGGGGGCGACAGCCAATCTTGGAGGAAGGCCGCCTCCTTGGCTGCCTCCCGGTCCAAGCGAGTGAGAGCCCACCGTGGGAAGGGAGACCTGCCAGAGCGGGCCATCTCCCCACGGGGGCTCTGGGTGGAGATGTCGAACCGCACATAACGGTGGTCCGACAAGGTCTCCACCAACTCCACCCGCCAGTTCACGATGCGTGCGGCTAGCACGGGGGTGGCGAACGAAACGTCCACCACCGACCCTCCCCGTTGCCGCACACACGTGTGGACCGCCCCCCTGTTGAGGAGGGATACGCCGCATGACGCCGCCCAAAACTCGACGGCGCGACCCCGGACGTTGCAGGAGGCGGCTGGGTTCGGCAACCACCGCCAAGTCCACCAACCACTCAGCCATGGTCTGCATCAGGAGATCCTGTGCAGCCCGGCAGTGGTTGGTGTTCGCCTGGAGGATGCGATGTTCGATTGTATCCATCAATCGGACATCGCACCCCCCTCCTCCGCAGCCACCGCCGTTCCTGCCTCAGGAACGGCGATGCTAACAGCAGGCCCGACCGGCACCTGCGCTTTGCCTTTCTTAAGGGGGGGGTTGCACAACCTCCCCCTCATTACGTGGCCTGCTGGGCGACCGCTCGCGGCACAGACGGCGCATTGCGGCTTGGCGACCGTGCAGGAGGCGGCTTTGTGGCCCTCCTTGCCGCAGCGGTAGCAGGTCTCCGACCTGTCCACCGCTGACGGGCACAGGGCTCGGGTGTGCCCGATGCCGCAGCACCGGAAGCAGCGCAGAGGCTGCTCCTCTAGGGCCCGGACTGCACCCGAGCTAAATCCGACAAGGAGGCGTCCTTTTGCAAGGACGGCTTTGGCAGCGGCGACAGGGCACTCGAGCCGAATAGTGCCCATGCCACCGCGGCCAGGCCTGATGTCCCGGCCTTGCACCGCTGCGACGCCGCAGCCCCCAATGGCTGCGACCGCCGCCACCACCTCCTCCTTGGTGACCGAGTCGTCAAGACCGGTCACCTCGATGGCCGCCGACTTGACTGGTCGGGCCACCTTGGCAGCGTCCGCGATGACCTCTTGCAGCTTGGCTGCAAAGAGGTCAGCGTTGGCGCTGCCCTCCGCCCCCGGGAACTCGAATATTCGAGCCCCGGTTTCGGTCCGCCGGCAAGAAACCTTGCTGATCCCCAATTGGGTGGGATCGGCATTGGCTCGCGCCCGCACCAAAATGGAAGCGTAGGTTTCCCCACGTTCCGCAGCCTCCGCAGTGAGTGTCACAACGACGGCTGCGGACTTTGGGGGAACGAGTTTCCCCTTTCTCTTCTTGGTCGCCTGCGACTGGCTGGGAGGCGTGGTGGCTGGGACGGCAGGTCCGGGCGTTGCCGGCCTTTTGCCCTTCCCCTTCCGCTTTCCCTTCTCAGTCGCCTGCGACCGGCTGGGAGTCGTGGTGGCAGGGACGGCAGGGACGGCTGTCACCGTCTTCTTACCTCGGCCCTTCCCCTTCCGGACCACTTCAGTCCAACCCGGCTGGTTGGACGGAGTAGTGGAAGGGAGAAGGGCGTCCTCCCCTTGCGAGGACGGCCCCGGCTCGGCTCGCCTCTTGTCCGCCGCGAGCGGTGGTCGGAGGCGCTTCTCCGGCAGGAGCCGGTCCTCGATACCTGCTAAGCAGGCTCTGGTGAAGGCCCTCTCCTCCATGACAACCTTGCGGATAACATCCTCAAGGTTGGTGGGGTTGGGGGCCTCCGCCGCAGGTCTCGGTTCGGCCTGACTCGGCCGAGCCGTGACATCAGCCAGCTTCTGGTGAAGCTGGCTGACCTCCACCTTCAGGCGATCCACTACCGCCTGCAACTGGCGAGTCTCGTCGGTCACCTTTCTTTTTACGAGCTCCGCAATGATGCCGCGCATGCTCGCACCTCGGCACTTAAGGGCCTTCTGGAAGGTACCCTTAAGGTTCGAGGATTTAGAGGCGACCTCCGCGATCTCCTCCTCGTCCTCTTCTGCCATCCGCTCCAGCTCGGCCAGAGAATAGTCCGCGTACAGAACGCGGGACGCGCCGTAACCGGACCTGGCCCGAGCAGCACGCGCCCGCTGCTCTTTAGCAGCGACCCTCTCCTCCAGGTCCTGCTGCTGCTGCGTCCGCCGAGCCAGGTCCAGCTGCCGCTGGGCGTCCGCGAGACCCACCACGTGGGTTTCCGCGGCTGTCGTCGGCCTCTTGGCCTTCGACCTCCTGGCTGAGCCCGAGGAGCCCTCGGACCCCTCCTTGAGGAAGGCCCGCTTCCGCGACCGACAGTCGCCCGCGTCCGAGACGCTTAAGAGGGACTCGTCGTCGGAATCCGACAAGTCCACCCTTCCAACGAAGCTAGCCGCAGACGGCGCGCGACTAGCTTCCGACGCTGAAGCGTCGGAGTGGCCCTGAGAAGGGCCTTTTGGTTGGCCCTGAGAAGGGCCTTTGGGTTGGCCCTGAGAAGGGCCTTTGGGTTGGCCCTGAGAAGGGCCTTTTAAAAACCGCCCGTAGGCGTCCCGCGAGGGCATAGGCATGACGCCTTCGGCAAATTCGCAGTCAACAAGGCACGATAAAATAAAAACAGTAACTGCGAGATCACAGAGAACTTTGGCCGTACCCAGTATGCCACTCCGTTACGGTGACAAACTGGGCCGTTTCCAGGGGACGCGACGTGGACGCAAACTCTGTGGGGGGTCCCCCAAAAACCTAACCTAACCTTTTTTTTTTTTTTTTTTTTTTTTATTTTTTTTTTTTTTTTTTAAACTGGGAAAAAATGCATTACGCATACCCTCCCGTCGGGGGAACGGGAGGGGTATGTGGGACTCCCCGGGCTGACCCGGTATACCCACTAAAACGACCCAGTGTTATTCCCGCGTCGTCCGAGTGGAAGAGGACTGGGAGATCGGCGCAGCCTTAGCGTCCAGTCCTCCTCCGACGACAACCCGCCTAAAGCGGCGGGCCCCTCAAGTCCTCCCCGTTCAGGGGGAGGGCTGGGAATGACCGGCGAGGGTGGTGTGGAGTGCAATGCAGGCGGAGGCGCCCCCGCGCCTATCGCCCGCCCATCACCACCATGAGGAGGGAGAAGACGGCGTCTTCTCCGACCTCTTCTGCGCCTGCGGAGCGGCGCAGCGAGAGGGTCGTCCTCCCGCGCGCGCTCCGCCGCCTCCTTTTGCGAGATGACATCCTCGCAAAAAGAGGCGACAGCTGCCCAGGACCCCTCACTCTCCAGCATGGCGTTGACCACGCCGGGAAGCGAGAGGTCCTGTCCGATCTCCGCTGTTAGACTGCGGCGCGGCTCAGACCAAGCCGGGCACACCTCGAGGGTGTGCTGAGCCGTGTCCTCCGCCGCGCCGCAGTCGTGGCACGCCGGGGTTTCCTCCCTCCCGATCCGGTGCAGGTGCTTGCCGAAACAGCCGTGGCCTGACAACACCTGCACCAGACGGAATGAGAGGAACCCGTGGGAGCGCTCGAGCCAGTCTCGCAGGACCGGCCCGAGCGCGTCCAGGGTTCGGCGGCCAAAGGTGGCGGAGGCGAGGTCCTCCGTCCAATGGACGATGATGGCGTCCCTCGCCTCCCGCCGCACGGCCTCCCGCTCTTCCGCGACGGGGCGCTCCCCGAGGGCCTTTCGCCGCGCCGTCCACTCGTACACTCTGGCGAGCACCCACGCCTCCAGCTCCCAAGGAGGGGTGCCCGCCAGAGCGCACGCCGCCGAAAAGCCCACCGAGCGGTAGGCCCTCGCCACCCGCAGTGCAATGGCCCTTTGTGGCCTGCGCATGGCGGTTGCGTTCTCCCTCCTGTGGAGGGAGTCCGCCCAGATGGGGGCCCCGTACAGGGCCATGCTTCGCAGGATGCCGGCATATAGGCGCCGGCATCGTGCGTTGGGCCCTCCCAGGTTGGGGAGGAGCCAGGAGAGGGCGTCCGCAGCCCTCAGCAGGCGCGTCGACAGCCCGCTAAAGTGCGGGCCGAAGCGCCACCTGCTGTCCAACACCAGGCCCAGATACTTCATCTGGGCCTGGACGCCCACCCTGACGTCCTCCACAACAATGTGGGCGTCGGGAGGGCAGCGCTGCCGAGGCCCGTGAAAGAACACGGCCTCGGTCTTGTTCAGCGCCACCCTCAATCCCAGGCGGCGGATCCTCCCTGCCACCAAGGACCCGCCAGCCGAGGCCAGACAGGCCGCCTCCCCGAAGCTCTTCCCCCGGGCAGTGAGGAGAGTGTCATCCGCGTAGCAGATGACACTCGTGCCCTGGAGAAGAGCTCCCCGCAACAGCCAGTCGAATCCGATGTTCCACAGGGGGGGCCCTAAGACTGACCCCTGCGGAACACCGGACTCGGCGCTGTATCTCCGCATCCTGGCCAGTTTGTCCACAAGGAGGACCTCTCGATCCTCCAAGTAGCTGGCCAGGAGTCTCCTCAAATATTGGGGCACTCCGTGATACCGGAGTGCCTCCAATATGGTGGAGTGGGGAACGGAGTTGAAGGCGTTGGCGATGTCGAACGACACCGCCAACACTCCGTCCCCCGCCTCGACCGCCTCTAACCTAACCTTTTTTTTTTTTTTTTTTTTTTTTTTTAAACTGGGAAAAAATGCATTACGCATACCCTCCCGTCGGGGGAACGGGAGGGGTATGTGGGACTCCCCGGGCTGACCCGGTATACCCACTAAAACGACCCAGTGTTATTCCCGCGTCGTCCGAGTGGAAGAGGACTGGGAGATCGGCGCAGCCTTAGCGTCCAGTCCTCCTCCGACGACAACCCGCCTAAAGCGGCGGGCCCCTCAAGTCCTCCCCGTTCAGGGGGAGGGCTGGGAATGACCGGCGAGGGTGGTGTGGAGTGCAATGCGGGCGGAGGCGCCCCCGCGCCTATCGCCCGCCCATCACCACCATGAGGAGGGAGAAGACGACGTCTT
Source organism: Lacanobia oleracea (assembly GCA_950371165.1). Taxonomy (NCBI): domain Eukaryota; kingdom Metazoa; phylum Arthropoda; class Insecta; order Lepidoptera; family Noctuidae; genus Lacanobia; species Lacanobia oleracea. The sequence continues at coordinate 14,984,650 of OX493413.1, forward strand.
CTCCGACCTCTTCTGCGCCTGCGGAGCGGCGCAGCGAGAGGGTCGTCCTCCCGCGCGCGCTCCGCCGCCTCCTTTTGCGAGATGACATCCTCGCAAAAAGAGGCGACAGCTGCCCAGGACCCCTCACTCTCCAGCATGGCGTTGACCACGCCGGGAAGTGAGAGGTCCTGTCCGATCTCCGCTGTTAGACTGCGACGCGGCTCAGACCAAGCCGGGCACACCTCGAGGGTGTGCTGAGCCGTATCCTCCGCCGCGCCGCAGTCGTGGCACGCCGGGGTCTCCTCCCTCCCGATCCGGTGCAGGTGCTTGCCGAAACAGCCGTGGCCTGACAACACCTGCACCAGACGGAATGAGAGGAACCCGTGGGAGCGCTCGAGCCAGTCCCGCAGGACCGGACCGAGCGCGTCCAACGTTCGGCGGCCAAAGGTGGCGGAGGCGAGGTCGTCCGTCCAATGGACGATGATGGCGTCCCTCGCCTCCCGCTGCACGGCCTCCCGCTCTTCCGCGACGGGGCGCTCCCCGAGGGCCTTTCGCCGCGCCGTCCACTCGTACACTCTGGCGAGCACCCACGCCTCCAACTCCCAAGGAGGGGTGCCCGCCAGAGCGCACGCCGCCGAAAAGCCCACGGAGCGGTAGGCCCTCGCCACCCGCAGTGCAATGGCCCTTTGGGGCCTCCGCATCATAGTAGCGTTCTCCCTCCTGTTGAGGGAGTCCGACCAGATGGGGGCCCCGTACAGGGCCATGCTCCGCAGGATGCCGGCATATAGGCGCCGGCATCGTGTGTTGGGCCCTCCCAGGTTGGGGAGGAGCCAGGAGAGGGCGTCCGCAGCCCTCAGCAGGCGCGTCGACAGCCCGCTAAAGTGCGGGCCGAAGCGCCACCTGCTGTCCAACACCAGGCCCAGATACTTCATCTGGGCCTGGACGCCCACCCTGACGCCCTCCACCACAATGTGGGCGTCTGGAGGGCAGCGCTGCCGAGGCCCGTGAAAGAACACGGCCTCGGTCTTGTTCAGCGCCACCCTCAATCCCAGGCGGCGGATCCTCCCTGCCACCAAGGACCCGCCAGCCGAGGCCAGACAGGCCGCCTCCCCGAAGCTCTTCCCCCGGGCAGTAAGGAGAGTGTCATCCGCGTAGCAGATGACACTCGTGCCCTGGAGAAGAGCTCCCCGCAACAGCCAGTCGAAGCCGATGTTCCACAGGGGGGGCCCTAAGACTGACCCCTGCGGAACACCGGACTCCGCGCTGTATCTCCGCATCCTGGCCAGTTTATCCACAAGGAGGACCTCTCGGTCCTCCAAGTAGCTGGCCAGGAGGCTCCTCAAGTATTGGGGCACTCCGTGGTACCGGAGTGCCTCCAATATGGTGGAGTGGGGAACGGAGTTGAAGGCGTTGGCGATGTCAAACGACACCGCCAACACTCCGTCCCTCGCCTCGACCGCCTCTTTCACCTGGCCCTTAAGAAGGGCCAGCGCGTCGATGGTGGACCGGCCCTGTCGGAAACCGAACTGGGCGTCCGACAGGTTCGGCCCTACACCCTGCAAATGGCTCCTGAGCCGGCCGGCGATGATCCCCTCGAACAATTTACCGACCTCATCGAGCAGAACGATGGGCCGGTATGCCGAGGGGGAATCCGCCGGGCGTCCCTCCTTTCGGAGGAGGCATAGCTGCCCCTCCTTCCACAGTTTCGGGAACCTTCCAGCCGTAAAGCACGCGCTGAAGAGTTCCCGAAACCTGTCCTCCATTTGAGAGGCAGCTATGGCCACCACCCGTGCGGGGACGCCGTCCGGCCCAGGAGCCGTCTTCTTCGCGCGGAGGCTAAGAACCCCCGCGCGAAACTCCTCCTCCGTCACTGGAGGTGCTTCCTCCTCCTCCTGCGGAGCCGCTAACCTAACCTAACCTAACTCGCATCAACCGGTCGTTGCATCGGTCTACTTCAAGGAGTCCATCCTGAAGGTCCCTAGACAGCACCACGGCCACTCCGCCCCTACCCGTTGGTGATCCGGTGTACACTAGCCGGTACCCCTGCCCGATGTCACGTGACTTATTTCCCTTCCAGCGCGTCACCTGAAGGAAGGCGCACTGGACCCGACGCTTCGCAAGTACGTCTGCGAGTTCCTGGCAACGTCCGGTTAGTGAGCCAATGTTCCAGGTGGCAAAGCGGAACTTCTTCTTGGGTACTATCCTCTTTAGCCGTGCCCGTACTTGACACGGTAGCCCTAGCCTACTTATCGCAGGTTTAGGGCGATGTGCCTGCGCGGCGACGCCCTAGACCGAGTACCCTTACCTAACTTGTTTCTATCCATACATATATGACTGAAACAAAGCAAGCACAAATAGATACAATATAACCCTAAAATTCTAGCAAAAAAAATAAACACCACATAGTAAACGTTACCACCACTAAAACAGAATTTGCCAGCAGACAATATAAAAAACGCTCAGCATTTTTATACAGTAAAATCAATAACGTAATATACATTTACGATAAAAAAAAATATGAATGCAAAAAACAGTTAAAAATATGGTTACTAAATTTAAATTATGATGATACAGAATTGCTTTTGCAACGTGTGACTTAATAACGAATGTAGAGTGAGGTTTTTCGCTTATTTAGACATACATGTGAAAATGTACACTCAGCACCAGTCTCACACACACACCACACATACACACACAACACACACATACACTCAACTACAATTGATCGTGTTTATTTTTTTATGTTCTATTTTCTTCCTTTTGTTTTTTTTTTTCTATTTATTTATTATGTTTCTTTTGTTATAAAACTATAAGTTAATAATGTAAGGGAAGAGCGGAGCCTTCAACGACAGGCATCTATATGTCTAAATGGAGACTCCTCAACATGTAATGTAAGCTAAAATGATTTGAAATAAACTTATTATTATTTCCTTTATTTATTTTCTTTACATATTTAGATATTTTTAAACATTTTTAAACAATATATACATTAGAAAAATAAAAACATTTAAAAATATAAAAATAGTAGCCCACCGATATCGGGAACAGGGTCCAAGCTACCGGTGGTCAGGGCTCCAGAGATAGGAACCTCCTGACAATGCGAGCCGTGTCCAGAAGTACCGCTTTCTGAATCAAGCCCTTGATCCAGCTGCCCAACGAGAGCCTCCTAAGGTGTTGGTCGAGGCTCGTGGCTATTAAGCCATTGGCCGATACGACTATCGGTACAATGATTGCGGAGTCCACTTCCCACATGTCGACAACCTCGCGAGCCAAGTCAATATACTTGATTTGTTTGTCTTTCTCGGCTTTCACGAGGTTCTCGTCATGCGGGACGGTTATGTCTACAATCATTGCACGCCTCACAATTCGGTCCACCACCACTATATCAGGCTTATTGGCAACAATAGTCCTGTCAGTGATGATGGACCGATCCCAGTACAATGTGATATTGCCATTATCGAGAACTGGGTCGGGCGCATACCTATAGTATGGCACCTCCGACTCCACAAGAGAGTATTTCAGAGCAAGTTGCTGATGGATAATCCTGGCTACAAGGTTGTGCCTATGCAAGTATTCTCCGTTAGCTAGACGAGAACAACCAGAGACAATGTGGCGAATTGATTCTCCCGGACGGTGACATGCCCGACATATGTCGACCGTGCCGTCTTTCACAATAAATCTCCGGTAGTTATTCGTCATGATAACTTCGTCCATAATTGCACAAACAAAACCTTCGGTTTCTCCAAAAAGATCACCGAAACGCAGCCAGGCTACGGACGCTAGTTGGTCTACGTCAGGCCCATGTAGGGCCCGGAAAAAGCGTCCGTGAAGCTCCTTACTCTGCCATACCGCCCTGCGATCGTTAGTGTCAAGCACTGCAGGTTTGCGCCAGTTCTCATTTGCCAAGGAGAGCGGAGTGAGTCCCTTGTCCACCGCCACTACATTTCGATGCATACCCACGTCGACAGCTAGGAAATATTCCCTAAGACTGCATATCTCGCGATTGTGGAGAGTCTTAGCATTTAAAAATCCTCGACCTCCACACTTTCGCGGGATATACAGTCTCATTACCGACGATCGTGGGTGATGCATTCGATACGCAGTAAGCAGTGTACGGACCCGCCTATCCAGGGCGTCAAGTTCCGTTTGAGTCCATTTGAGTACGCCGAAAGAGTACATCAATACTGGCATGACCCAACCGTTGAAGGCGCGCACCTTGTTTCCACCCGATAGAAGACTATTAAATACCTTCTTCAGGCGGCCAAAGAAGCGCTCCTTCAACGATTGCTTCATGTCAGTAACATTGATACCTAACGCTTCCGACATACCCAAATACTTGTAAGTTTCAGTTGGAGAGAGGGATCTCAGGTTTATGGAATCCGAGAGTTGAGTTCCCACGGATTCCATAATCTCTCCACGCTTTACATGCATGACCGCACATTTGTCCACACCAAATTCCATCCTGATGGCGTTACTGAATGTTTCAGTTACTTTCAGTAGCTCCATCAGTTGCAGATTAGTGGGGGCAAAGAGTTTCAGATCATCCATGTAAAGGAGGTGAGATATAACCTGACCACCTCTCTTCAACCGATAGCCTAGCCCTGAATTCTCTAGCAGTGTGCTAAGAGGATTCAAGGCTAGACAAAACCAAAGTGGACTCAAACTATCGCCCTGAAATATACCCCGCTCGATCCTTACCGATTCGATATTCCTCTGGATATTTCGACATCCTGGATAGCGAAGGACTGTCCTCCATTGCCCCATACACGACATCAGGAAGGTGCGTAGCGTTGCATCAACTTTATACAATTCTAGCACCCTCATGAGCCATGTATGAGGCACCGAGTCATAGGCCTTCTTATAGTCTATCCAGCATGTCGACAGATCCTTTCGGGAACGCCGAACCTGTTGGCTAATGGCCATATCAATAAGGAGTAGCTCCTTAGTACCGCGGGACCCATTCCTACATCCATTCTGAGAGGCAGACATGATGTTGTTGTTGTTAATATGACTATTAATCTTTGCCCTCAAAATGGATGTAAGAACTTTATAGACCGTCGGCAAACACGTGATCGGTCTATAATTTTTAGGTTCCGCAGTACTACCTGATTTATGGAGCAGGTGGGTTATTCCTGTAGTTAGGAACTGGGGTAGCGACCCAGACTCTAAGGCAGACTGGAATTGAGACGCCAAGCAAGCGTGCGATCTCGTAAACCATTTAATCCAGAAATTGTGCAGCCCGTCCGGCCCTGGAGATTTCCAGTTAGGCAACGGACGGACTGCACAAGCTACATCTTGGGGGCTGATGGAAATTGCCCCCATTTCTGGTATCGGATCGCACACACGCTCGACCTCCCGAGTCCAGTCACCCTCAGTATGACTGACAGGAACCGACCAGATGCTGCGCCAGAATGAACACATAGCATCATCATCCGGCAAGCGCGTGTCAGTCACACCTTGGTCCGGTCGCTCCCAATCCCTATATACCCACCTTTCGTTACTTCGGAATGTGCGATTCTGGGTGTATCGTTCCACTCGCCGCCTGTACCTACGAATACGGCTTGCCCATGCATACACCTTCTGCTTCAGGAAGTCGATGCGCTCTGTGACACGAGATATATAATCTCGGGGATTGACATCAGTCCCCGAAAACGCCCGTCTCACAAAGCGCATCACTCTAGGGCGTGTGTTGCCCTCCCTGAAGCAGATCAGTTTGCCGATTAGCGCTCTGGCCTCACCAATACGACGCTCGATCCTGCACTGCCAAGCTGGTACGGCTGGTTTTGGTCGTGTAGCTCTGTCATTGGTTATTTTTATTTTGACATGAGCTACACGACATGCCGCTACAGCCGCGCAGTACATAATCGAATGTGCATCGGTGAGGTTATCACAGTTATCAAAATAGCTTGACAACTGCGAATCCAGAGCAGCCACCAGCGCCCTGTTCTTGTTATGCATGGGCAAACGAGGTAAGCGTGGTCTAAGTTCAGGCGGCATGTAGCGGTATTCCCGAATAGCACACTCCAAAGCACTCCTCAATTCGTTATTGCACTGGGTACTTACGTTTGTAACCCTGTCATTACTCTCCTCGTCAGCGTGGCTGGGCAATTGGGTTGACGATGCTGGTGCCACAGTCTGCGACGGAGGAGCAATGACATGGCTACACATTTCAGTTCGGAGGCGATCAAGCACACTATCATCCAACATACGGTTACGCTGGATGACGCGCACCTGATCCGACAGTCGTTGGGCCGATACGCTGACAGCTGGTTCAAGTACCTGAAACAGAGAGAGCATCCGACCACGGTACGCAGTCAGGTTAGTTCCCCCCTCTGTAGCCCCAAAGTATGAGCGTATTACGTTCTCATTTATGGCTTGAGTCCATTTCATACGCTGCACACTTCCACCGATAGCGGGGACCCTATCAGAGACCGGTGGGCCTCGAGGTCCTAAGCTGGCCGGTGGTCGGCCTCGTCCGCGCCGACGCGCAGGTGGTGGTGTCGTCGGCGGCGAGAAGTATTCGTCGCTCGAGCTCGACGCAACTGCAGCTACCGGAATCTCTGGACTCGCGGCTGGCGCAGGTCCCGGCGGCTGCGAGGCGGAGCTCGGCGACGAACCCGAAGATGGTGTTGGTGCGGCTTGTAGTCGTGCTCGGCGTCGTGTCAACATTTTATTTCCATATTGTCATTTTTTTTTCCATTTAGTGAGTTGTTTTTAATTTCGTGTGGTTCTATTTTTTTTTTCTTGATGTGTTCGGTATAAAATGCATTGTTTCTATGGTTTTTTTAAATTGAAATCGATAAAAATACGGGATGAAAAATTCCTTACGTCAGTTGGCTTGACAGCCGAGCCACAGATTTAATATTATTATTATTATAAGTGAATAAATTTAATAATTGTAGTAAGACCCGTGAAAAGTTTCTTTTGAACTCATTAGAGATTAGCCGACAAAGTATTTGTTACGCAGCAATCGTTCAGCCAAGTGCTAAATTAAAGTGAAAAAAGATTATAATTATCTTATCTGTGCATTCCCGGTTATTATAATAAATATTTCTTACTTTAAAAATAAATGATTGAATGAACGATTTAAGATGATTACGACCGAGGTTCGCGTAGTACGTCGGCTTAGTGTATGATTAGAAGTCCGTCTGTACTGGAAAAAAAAATATACTGTATGTTACAGGCTCGCCAATACATAAGTATAATTGAAATACGCAGCTTTATCAAGCCTACAATTGACTGGTTATTGATCAACGTTTTCCAAGTGGCAATTTTCCATCGTCAATGGGTAGCGGTTCTGGCAACAGATTTGTGTAATGGTGTCATGGAGCAATACACAAGGGTACAAAACCAGGTGGGTTTGTACCCTTGTGTACCCTTCAACGGCCAAGTCACACAACATTAACTGTAATAATAAAGAAATCGCAGTAAGTAACCTTAGACTTGGCACGACTTTGTCTAGATTTCATTACTTTTTAGAGATAAACAAGCAGCTCCATCGAGACTTGGCTAGTTTTTTACAAAATGTTTTTGGTGGGATTTCACTTCTTTTTGTAGATACGATGACAGTCGATTTTTTATTATTAATAGTAGAAGGGGCATCACCATATCTCTAATACAGTGGAGACCAGTTGAGGGGGATTTTTGACATCAATTGAAGCGGCCCACCAAGTTGAATATTTTTTGTAAAGGCGGTATGTCAATATCTAATAGTTTGGTTGGGCTCTTGGTGCTTTCTAATCAGGGTCACCAGGTACTCCAGATCTTCGATTATTCTAGTTTTTATAGTTTTCCCTTTATGTGGCCATTAAACCCTAACTCTGTACCAAATTTCAGCTCTCTGAGTTTATGGGAACTTCTAGTTCTATTCTGATGATCATGAGTGAGTGAGTGAGTGAGTGTCATAAATGCGAAACTTTGCTTTCGCTTAACTTCAGAACTAAATGACCTACAGACATGAAATTTCGGATTTTAAGTATGTGTTTATAGCTTACTGGATGACGAAAATTTCTGCGTTCTGGTCTTATCCAGAGGTTCTCAAATAGTGGCCTAAAAATGCGGCGAAATGGTTCCAGTAAAGGATGGTACGGCAGTGTTTGCTTCGTGCTCGACTTGGCGGAGGCACTGCCATGCACCCCGATAATCTATAACCTTTTTTAAATTTTCCTATTTTTATTAACTAAAACAATAACAAAAATTGAGTATTGAAGACCTTCATGCGACAATCTTGGGTGAAGTCGGGGAAATTCACTATGTTTACCACTTTTGTTTCCAATTCGCAAATATTGACACGCGTTGTATGTGTTTAATAGGCATGTGACCTGTCAAGTCACATAAAATAAAATAAAATAAAAATTAAGAACCATGTATGTTCGAAACCCGCTCACCAAGATCTAAGTTCAATATGTTTTGTAGAAATGTTGTGAAATACTAAACTACATGGCGTTAGGCGTCAAATTAGAAGTCGGTGTTAAGATTCTCCGCCGCTTAGATATAGTTCATGTCGATAAAGCTCAATATGAGGTCAAAAATACAGATTACGGTTGTTTGATTCCACACTAGACCTTACTCCTAAGATCAATTAGATCAACCCTGCTAGTACTGGGTAAGCACTAAGCAGACCCTGCGTGCGGTACTAAACATTGGTCCATCGAACCGGATAAATAACCGTATTTTTGAGTTCGCGCGCGGCCCGGTCCGCATTGCCGTGTACTCGCAGTGGATCGCTGCGGCAAGAATACCGGTTTTCCGCATCGGCAGCGGCGGCTCCGTCCAGTGTTGTGGACGAGCTCGGCAGCAGCGGCAGGAAAGTGGCCACCAGAGGTCGCATCCAGATCAAACGGGTGGTGATCGCATACGTCACCCCCGCAGTTCGACGTGTCGTCACATAAGGACGTCACACCCCAGTTCAACGTGACATCAGAAGACTGACGTCACATCCAAGAGTTCCAACGTGTCGCCACCAGGCGGCGCCACCATCATCGTGTTGTGTGAGTGAAGTGCAAATTGTGAGTACATTTTATTTTGTAAACAAAGGAAGTTAATGACAAGCAATTTTGAACTTTATTTCTTCCAAGAATTTAACATACACATTTTCTGAAGAATTTTGGACTTTTAGAATTCTAAGACTTCGAATATTTCGGCTTAGACTTAATAACTTGTATTATGTGTGCTTGTTAGTTAAGGACTTAGAATAGTTTCTTAAAAAACGACGGAACGGGGAACCTATGCCCGATTTCCGCCAGATTTTAGTTATGTTTAAAACACTTGTAAAATTTTGAGCAACTTTATTGGACTTAGAATATTTTTGTCAATACTGGACTTGTATTTTATTACAAGTCAGTTCTCCCACAGTACAAAACAAACATTGTTTTAAACACGTTTTGGTTTGATTACATTATTTTTGTTGGTGTATTGTTAGTTTATTTAACCTGTTTACATCAGGTTTAACTCAGTGTTTTAAATTGATAGTGCTCTTTTAGTTTTTTATTTAACTTGCTTTGCCGTTAATAATCTGTCTCAAAGATGGAAGGATTAATTAACGTACTGAAAGGTTTCCAAAATGTTATTATTAAAGTTTTATATAATAAGATATCATATGCTTTATGTGATGCCGCTGAGCAAACATATGAAAAAGTAGGGACTGTAGTTAGAAGTAGGAACCACAAGACATTGTGCGGTTGGAATTACCATGTAAGAGATGCTGACCGGGAGGCCAGGCTTAAATTCGAAGTGTGGGTTTTACACAATCGGCCAATTTGTGGGGTTATTTTTGAACAAATGCGAGTGGCTCGTAATATTTTCAAAGCTCGGCTAAAATGGTGTCAAAAAAACCAAGAGCAAATAAAGATGGATATTATAGCAAAAGCAAGAGCAACAAATAATTTCGCCAAGTTTTGGAAGTCCACAAGTAAGCTTGATATTAAGCCTGGCGTCTCTGTGAATGTCGACGGGAAGAGTGACCCGGGAGCGATTGCAAATATGTTCAAGGAACATTTTCAAGTGCAGTCTCCTCTGGCCATCACATCAGCTGACCCCTCAGCTGATGTGATTAATACTGAGCCTGAAATTCAGGGAGTGGGGTCATTAATGTTCTTCTCGGCCAGACAAGTTGCAACGGTAATTGAGAATATGAGCAGAGGCAAGTCTCCCGGACATGACGGGCTCAGTATTGAGCATTTCAAATTTGCTGGAGTTCATCTGCCAAGGGTTTTGTCGATGTTTTATACTATGTGCCTAAGTCACTCTTACTTGCCGGCAGAATTAATGAAAACACTGGTGGTTCCCATAGTTAAGAATAGGACGGGCGACATATCAAATAAGGCTAACTATCGACCCATATCTCTTGCAACCACAATGGCAAAAGTGCTGGACGGTATGATTGATTCTAGCTTGAAGGAATGGAATAAATAAAAAGGAATAAATAAAAGTGACCTTACCATAATTTTCCAAAATATTAGGAGCATATGTTGCAACTTTGATGACTTCATAGCAAATTTGTCTTGCCTCAATTTTGAATGAGTCTGAAAGAAGTAGAGTAATTAGTGAACTGAATATTAATAAGCTAGATTTAGGTAGTTTTAATGTTATTCTTACCAATCCAATGTCGCCAGCAGTTATTTTAGTTTATTCATTGGTTAATTTGTAATTACTATAAGTTAAAAATTTGGGGGTTTTTATTGACGTGAACTTTTCTTGGACTACCCAGCTACAGGAAGTTAGTCGCAAGTTATTCGCATCTGCTGCATCCTTAAGAAGGCTGCGTAATTTTCTGCCGACTGCCACCAGGATTGCGCTTGCACAATCTCTTCTTTTACCCATCCTTGATTATGCTGATGTCAGCTATCTTGATCTCACTGAAGTACAACTTAATAAACTTGAGCGACTTCAAAATTTCTGCATAAGGTTTATATTTGGTTTGCGCAAATATGACCATGTTTCAGAATTCCGTGTTAAACTCAAGTGGTTGCCTATCCGCCTTCGCCGGAATGCCCATATTCTTTCCCTCTTGTACAATGTGCTTTTTTCCCCAAACACCCCTCTATACCTAAAGAAACGTTTCCAGTTTCTTTGTGACTCCCACACAAGATTTCTTAGGTCATCAGATAACTTAAAACTTAAAATGCCAATGCATTCCACAATTTTTTTAGACAAATCTTTTACAGTTCAGGCCGCTCGTTTATGGAATGCTCTGCCTGTGTCAATTAAGCGCGCGCAATCACTGCCTGTTTTTAAAAGACTAGTTAAGGAACATTACTTGTCACTATGATATTTTAATTATTAGTATATCCTCTTCCTATATATTAAGTATGTATGTATTTGTGTATATATTTTTGTGTATTGTATGATTTTTATAATGTTTCAGTTCATATTTATTAACTACGTATATTTCCCTGTTAAAATTGTTTACTATGTTTACACCAATTGCAGCCCCATGTCATGTCCAGGCTGTCTCTTTCCATTCCAGGTTGCCTGGAAGAGATCGCGGAACGCGATAAGGCCGCCGATTGTATGTTGTTTTAGTTTAAGATATTCTTTGTTTTCTTTTTTTTTGGTGTACAATAAAGCATATATAAATAAAATAAATAAATAAATACTATTATTATTATTATTATTTTTTTTAAATAAAACGTTGCCTCACACTAGGAATTTCTCCTGTATCGTGGGTGCGTTTACAGACATATAATCACACATACACAAACAGCCAGACCCGGAACAACTATCTGTAGGCCACACAAATATTTGTTCCGCGCGGGAATCGAACCCGCGACACGTAGCGCAGCAGTCAATTGCTCAACCACTGCGCCAACCGTGTTGTCTAATTGTGATGTCATTGGGTAAGGTTACGATGGAACTGATGTAACATTTTGTTAAAACATCCTCAAATAAATAAATTAAATAAAAAAGACTCTGACACTCCTTTCCGCTCAAGGAGTCATTTGATGATTTCACATCCTTAAAAAAAATAGCTTCATGGCTAAAAACCAATCTTCTAACGTTAAACACAAGCAAAATTAATTACATCTGCTTCTCAATATATAAAAATGTCCAACCAGAACATGATTTCAACATTAAAATACATGAATGTATGAGTGTGGCAAATCACAATCTTAAGTAAAGTCTATCACGTCAAATAGTTAGGTGTGTTGTTGGACCAAAGCTTGTTTTGGTATCCACAAATCGAAAAAACTGCTGCGAGAATTCGAAAGTTTATTTGGATTTTCAAAACACTGCGACACGTAGTCCCTAGGAGTGGTCAATCATAAAACCTTCTAAATGAAATGTATATTTCGCTAGTTCAATCAGTGATAATATATTGTATTTCTATTTCGGGAGGCGCACGTAAAACACGTTTTCTTGAAGTTGAAAGAGCACAACGGACATTAATAAAAGTAATGTACTTCAAAAAAAATTCCCACTTTTGAGCTATACCAATTTAGTAAGTTATTATCAGTCCGAAAACTATATGTTATACAAGTAGTACAAAAAAAAACATAAAACTTTTCCATAAGATTCCAATATCCTAGCTAGAAGAAGAAATCACAATGTTGTTTGCACCACTCGGGTAAAAACAGAATTTGCTAAAATTCAGTACGACAGGCGCTCGTCTTACTTATATAATAAAATAAATAAAGAAACAGATATCTTTACTAAACCGTTAAAAGAATGCAAATCGTTACTGGTAAACTGAAAGGAAGAAAGAAAGAAAAAGCGTTTATTTGCGCCAAGCCAACTGGATAAACAAGTTATGTTATGATGAAACAGAGAATCTGCTGTTAAATCTAAATAAAAATTAAACTCTTCCTATTTACACAAGCCTCTTTCCGTATAAAAATGTGTAAAAATGTCATCGTCGACGTCCTACCGTTATTTGGGATCCCGATGATGGCTTATTCCGAGATCCATGAAAGCACATGGCTTTGGACTTGTGTAGGGCCACCTCTAGACCCAACTAAGCTACTTGCACCATACCATTTTCTGCGTTGGTTTTGGCTTCAGCCCAGGTGGAGCCAGTGAAGACATTTGCAGTGTCGTCGGCTTACGAAAAAATGTTTGCTTTATTGATAGACATATTACATAAGTCGCTCAAGTAAATGAGGAATAGGGTAGGTCCCAAAACGCTTCCCTGGGGTATACCGTAAGTAACATCATCTTCCCCGCTGACAAAATTCTCTAGCTTAACCTCCTGTTTTCTGTTTTTGTCAGATAATCGGTAAATATAGCAAGTTGTGTTTCTCTAATACCAATTTTCTCTAATTTTTGGACCAGGATGGGAATTGCCTTTTTAGGTCTATAAAAATGGATAAACATCTAGTTCCTTTGTCGAGTTCTATTGTAAGTAATGAAGTTAAAGAAGTGATAGCATCTTCCGTAGAAATACCGCGTCTAAAGCCAAATTGGGATGGAGATAAAATGTTGTTGGTTTGAAGGTAACTTAATAATCTGTCATTTGAAAGTTTTTTCTAATACTTTTGCTAGAAACAACAGAAATTAGTCTATGATTGTTGATAATACCCTCCTGCCCACCCTTGTATATCGTTTTTATTGATTTTTTTTAAAGAGTTAGGGAAAATGCCTTGTTTAAAACAAAGATTAGCCAGATGTGTTATAATTGGAATTATTTCATATTTTACATGTTTTAAATACCTAGTCGAGATATTATCCCATCCTGGGGCACTATCTGATTTTAGAGAGATAATTATAGAGTTTACTTCATTGTTATCTGTATCCAGAAGAACAAAAGATTTAGAAAGACTAGGTAAAGAACGTAGATATAGATTTAGGTCATTCCCCTTCGCCCGAAACCGTATTCGAGAGTGGATGTGTTTTCTGTTCCAATTCAAAAGTATCCAGAAGAACAAAAGATTTAGAAAGACTAGGTAAAGAACTTAGATATAGATTTAGGTCATTCCCCTTCGCCCGAAACCGTATTCGAGAGTGGATATGTTTTCTGTTCCAATTCAAAAGTATCCAGAAGAACAAAAGATTTAGAAAGACTAGGTAAAGAACTTAGATATAGATTTAGGTCATTCCCCTTCGCCCGAAACCGTATTCAAGAGTGGATTTGTTTTCTGTTCCAATTCAAAAGTATCCAGAAGAACAAAAGATTTAGAAAGACTAGGTAAAGAACTTAGATATAGATTTAGGTCATTCCCCTTCGCCCGAAACCGTATTCGAGAGTGGATGTGTTTTCTGTTCAAATTTAAAAGTGTTAATTATCAGACGCGATTCTAGCCCGTACTCGTACAGACAGAGTGCCTAATCTCCTACCCGTATTTTATTTTATTTTTAAATTCAACGAGTGTCTGCCACCACAACACTCCGTCAAACAAGCCGTGAGCCGTCACCCCGCACGCACCTCCTTCACCTCCGTGGAAACATTGCAGTGTTCATACTTAATTGCTGTCTCGCTCCCACCAAGATCAAAAATTAAGGATGTTTATGTGTAGCCCGTAGCTCGTGACGTCAGGTTTCGTAGCGGGCCGCGTGATGCTTGCTTGCTTGCAGAGAGGGCAATAATGGTGATGGTCTTATTCCCTCGAGAGTCGTGGGAGGCAGGGCCTGCTAGATAACTAGTAGTAAGTAGACGAGCAGTCGTTGCCGCCGGTTCCGATAACGGAACCGGCGGCAACGACTGCTCGTCTACTTTCACTTTTAAATGTGTAGTTGAAGTTGCGAGTTTATTGCACTAATAATAAGATCTAAACTGTTTAACATTTGGACTTTAGATTTAAAATATTTTTAACTAATAGGCTGTGCACGTCTGCTCACAGCTGAGATCCGGACGAAAGAGGAATTAGTATGTTCCTATAAAGTGATTTTAGGTATTAAGTAGTTCTAAATAAGTTACTTATAATTGTAATTTTACTCCTTAGTGGTGAGAAATAAATAAATCTATAAATCTTTAAATAAATCCTTTATTAAGATAAGCAATCACGAATTATACAGATTTTATGAACACATTTAGTTCCATCCATTATTTTTATGCAACATACTACAAAAGTTAAGCCTAAATGCCGTCTGTGGCAGACCACAGACAGCAGACCTTATTATGTCAAAATGTGACAGCCAACAAAATGTTGGTTACCAACTTTACATTATTTTATGTACTTTTTCACTATGAAGACAAATTTATATATCAAATTTTTAAAACACATAATCGGACACCGACAAATCGGGCTCGCTCCCACAAATCGGTCACATACATTGGTACTTTATTAACACTAAAATTTATCAACTGAATTCCACTTTTGGTACTAATGTCACTTCACTAAATTGTGTCCATGTCACTTATGAATTTCACTAAAAAAGTCCCAATTTTTGTTGTGTCAAGTCCATTCTAAGTTTTCACCTGAGGCAGCGTTGTGTCACCTTTCTGCTTATCCCAGAAATCTTAATGGTGTTATAGTGAATAAACATGAATACAGACGTCTTTCGGCCATGCATCACATAAAAATTTTATTCACTACTTCCATATACGGTTGAAGTCCCCCATAGGGTTACCTGCCCCCATAGTGAGCCAGGTCCCCAACTTTCCACACAACGCCCCCTACGGGCTATAAAGCCTGCTCGTACTAACTGGCATAATCTTTATCACACCGATCGTCGTGGTCCCAGTATTTAGTGTTTCTGGGGACCTCGGTCAGATGTCTCCGGAGGCGAGTCTTGGCTAGTGCGCCCCCTTCTTCCCCGCTACTCCTACGGTTCAACCTGGCCGATATCCCATCTCTATTCCTAGACGTAGAACGATCTTTGTACTTTTCCTTTTCTTCTTTATCCGTCAAATTGTATTTGGACTCCTGACGGGTCCAATTCCGTTGCTTATTCCTGTTAGAGTCCTCTTTATCAATATTTTTCTCTTTCCTGCAGTTTTCTACTGGACGTCTGCTGCTGTTTTTTTGTATTTCATTGTTCGTGCGTTGTGGTATTGGCACAGCTGGGATGGGGGCCACTCCTTGCACATTTGGGGGTAAGACCGTCTGGTTGCACTCTAGTTCCTCTTTCTTTTCTTGCCCCTGCTCTCTCCAAGAGTTCAAGTCATGCCTTTTCCTCAAGTAATTTTTAGCGGTCCAAGTTTCGAAGGTGTCCTGACTAATCGATAATGCCTGTTCTTGTCTGAGCATTCCAGCTTCAGCGCTTAAAATGGGTCTTAATTTCGGCTTAGTATCCTCATTATTATTCAGGCTGATTAGGGACAGATTCTGACTGACATTCTCAGCTATTTCGCTGGTATCAGGCCGGTAGTCTTCCTTTTCATGGCTTTTTTTCCAAGAGCCGTAGCTGACCTCACTGAAGTTTTCTTCGGTTGTAAATTCTAAGTGAGCTGCATAGAATTGTTGTAGTGTGTTGGGTAGTGGCAGGAACTTGTTCAGGCAGAGATCAGCGGATAGGAGCATCCAGGTGGTGCTGATTGGCGGCGGCGACAGCAGGCGAAGTCGGATGGAAATTGATAGTTCGTCTAGCTCTTGTGCTAGTACCAAGAGCAGTTCGCGGCCGTTTTGCATAAGCTAGAAAATAAATTTGAGCTGTTAGTGTCACTTTATTTAGTTTTTTTTATTCATCTACACTAATATTATAAAAAAGGAAAGATTTGCTTGTTTGAATTTAATAGGCTCCAAAACTACTAGACTGATTTGAAAAATTCGTTAACCATAAGAATCCTCCTTTATCCCTGATGAACATAGGCCATAGAATATTCTAAAAATGCTAGGCTTCTGTATGAAAACTTCGCTAATGTAACACAAGGTGTGAAAAAATACCAAAAAGAAAGATCCTTAAATCGATTACGCTGTGGAAACTATTGACAATAGAGCAAACAGATGTACTCCAGTTTTATAGAGAACATCAATATCTACATATATCATCTAACTATTATGGTTAAGTCTATGTCTATGACTTGGCTGTGGCTCGAAGGATGGATTTAGGCACATACCTGTGTGGCCAAGCTCCGGTGAGCCCTGATATCATCGCTGGCGAGCAAGGCGCGCATGTACTGCAGCAGTGGACTCGCTAGTATGTGCACTTTGTTGCCGTTGCATAGGCGGGCCTCTGTAATAAAACAATTTGTTTAGTTGGTGAAAAATGCGCCGAAGCCGTATAGTGTCGGCCATTGACGTAAAAGAATAATACCCGCGGTGACTAAGGGACTCACCAAAGAATGGGCAGCAGCGTTCTCTGTAAAACGCAACACCATACACTGCAATCGCCAACCCGCCGCACAAGCGTGGCGATTATGGCAAGCAAACCCCCCATCTTGGGGGAGGCCTATGTCCAGTAGTGGACGTCTTTCGGGTGATATGATGATGATGAGATAATTGAAGTATGGTGTGAAAATATTCAGCTATTTAATATTGTCTTCAACTGGACAAATACAGACTCAAAACAACAACAGTTGTACATCAAACTTCACGCTCAACATTATAAATCCTTTTTAGTGCGACAAGCCTACCGTACGATTCCTATTAAACACATGGTAGACGTACAGGGAAAGTTTACATAAACATAACAGTAAGGTAGGCGATTTTTTTAATTACCTTTAAAATAGTCTCCCATGAGATTGGCGGCGTTTATTAAAAACATTGGGTTCGACCGTTCTAGGACATCCAGTTCTGAAAATAAATAAATCTGTTAGTATTTTAACATAAAGGAGATAAATGTTGCACCAACACCAAACAAATTGGGATACAGACAAGAGAATGATGAATCGGGGAGGTTTTATATGCAGTAATCATTATCTGCCTAGCATTTTCCTAACTAAATTGGGGTTGACTTCCAGTCAAACCGGATTCAGCTGAATACCAGTGATTTACGTGGATCTACACCCTATTTTACCTCCACAACCCATGGCCGGCAGTGAACTACTAACGAAATCCTGCATCCCGGTATCTAGTTTTCCGTAGGATTCGAACATATAACAGTCGGCAATCAACTATCGGGCAGTTGCCCACCGGACAACAACCGTCCTGTCGGAGGACACTTCACTCCTAGTTCTGCTGTACCTTTAGACTATATAATAGTTCAAATCATAAACGTACTTGAGAAGGTCCCCTGCATGACGACATTGAGTAGGGCTCCTCTGAACAGCTGCTGGCGCTGCTGTCTGGTGAACGAGGCTCCCACAGTGGCCAGCTTGCGAGCCGTCACCGGGTTCATTAGGGCTGCGGCGCGGAATGTGGCGAATGCTTGGCTAAAAGAAGAGAATTTTAATTATTGAGGAACTCTTCACATTTTATAGGCGCACTTGAAGCAATATGAACAATTTTTGGATGAGTGCTTTTAAATGGACCGGGATTGCTGTTATATTTTTTGGAAAAAAAAGGTTTTTACATAAAGATTACAGCAACAATACTTACTGCAGACGCGTCTCATCAGGACACATGGAAGTTACGGTGTTTTCAAAGTGACGTAATTTCCTGTTGAACTGTATGCCGTCTTCGCCCGGGGAAAACTGCTCCAGCTAAAAGCGAAAATACACAAACTGTAGCACCTTTCATAAACTACAAAACAAACCGGCCAAGTGCGAGTTGGACTCGCTCATGAAGGGTTCCGAACCATCGTAGGGTCTGACATCAACATTACCTAACTCCTGTGGCAAGATTGAATCAGTTTAGGGTTCCGAACATACGTAAGAAACGGAAAACTTTTAGGATAACTCGAGTATCTGTCTGTCTGTCACAGCCAGTTTTCTCTGGATTTACTGGACCGATTTTGTTGATTTTTTTTATTTAGTACGCATATGGACATCTTAAATTAAAGGCCTCACTGTAAAGGTTTTAATTATTTTTTTTTTTAAAGAAAGCCGACCTGACTTAATCTAGGCAGATGATGTGTTTTCCAATGAAAGGCCTCTATGACGCTATATTAAGGATCAAATTAGCTTACCAGTGTCAACAGCGGTATGTATTGCTCGTCGACTCTCAACATCTCTTTGAGAGTGGTGTCTTCTTCGACAGGCGATTGCTTCTCCTTGTCTGCTACCATCTCGTTCTCTCTTTCAGGCTCCATTATCTCCCTTTCGCTCTCGCGTTTCACTTCCTTTGTTGGTGGGTCTGAAAAGAACATTATTTTTGAGTATTTTCAAGTTATATCTTCTAACAACAAGACCATATATTGCAAATTTATTTAGTCCGTCAGATAGAGTATTGAAAAATAATAGACACGTGTTTTTGTTTTTTTTTTAATCAATGAATATTGAAAAAGTTGAAAGGCATAAAAACTCGGGAGTGTGGGGCTCGTGACGTCAGAACGCATTAAAAATTATACCACGGTGTGACGTATTGAGAATTATAAAAGCGTCGTATCATTGTCAATTTTGGTTTACGTAACAACGGAAAAAAACCGGGTCTAATATTTTTTGATAATAAAAATGCTGAACTAATCATATGTTTTCAGTAGACACCATTCCGTTCTACAAAGAGAGGAATTGGTTCTATCAGAATTCAGAAAATAGTCGAATAAGTTAGAAAAAATTGAATAACAGTATTATTAGTAATAAAACTGTTGAAAGCAATTTAAAATTACAATTTCGCTTGCGATTTTACTCATTGCATGTGATTTTTTACATTTATCTTTTTTTATATTTATATTTTTACGCCCTTTTCTAAAAATGAAACCTAGCTAGATCGATTTATCGCTCTTGAAACCCCCTACTCACTAAATTTCATGAAAATCGTTGGAGCCGTTTCCGAGATTCAGATTATAAATATAGGCTTCCAAGAATTGCTCGTTAAACGTATTTGTAATCTTATATCTTCAAACAAGCCCTTTCCATCGATATCTATCTAATGAAAAATAACGATGACTGTGAGTTAAAATTGTCAGTTAATATTTTTGGTAAATGTAACCTCTGGAAGTAATGATACGATTGACTTTGAAATTCATTCATTGAAATTAATTTGAATATTATTTCTTTTTCTGAAAACTATTTAGTATTTGTTGTAAGAGAGGTGTTATTATAAAATTAATGATTACATTTTATATTAAAATAATAAAACGGTTTTTTAGTTATGACTTTAAGAGGTATATAAATACTCTTTACCATCGAATTTTGACAAAAGTTCACGGTACTTAATTTTTACTTTAGTGAAACTTTCACAATATCGAAGGAGCTACGAGTAGAAAAATTCGCAGTGCCCGACGGACATACGAAGCGAACAAAACCACGGGGAAAATGCTAGCTAGATATATAAATAAAAGAGATATCATTTAAATATCTCTTTAACACTTAAATCTTGCGTGGGCAAGTTTACAGACACAAATCACACAAACAAACACTCCGAAGAAAAACTCAATATCTTTAGCCAAAAATTCGTCACACGAAAACACACACAAAGTAAAATGGCTTCTAAAAATACAATGTAAAAATTCACCTACCTGAATCTACCTCAGGAGTCTTAGGTAAACTATTCGAAACCATTATGAAACAAATACACTTATTTTTCAAATAAATCCCGCAAAAATATGCAAAGACACTCGCGACCACTTCCTCCGAACGCACAAGTGCGAATGCCAAAACTGACATAGAATTCTATGGGGATTAAATACGGGAGAGGTTTTCGTACTACTGTTTGGTATTCCATCTCTTTCTGTTGTATAGCGCTTTTTCATTCTAACATAGAATGTTGAATAACTTGTACCTGTCATTAGGTTATTGTTCCTACCCCCACAAGGGAAAGTACAGGTAGATCGACCATTTCTTTTTAGCTCCGTCTATTTCTATTGTTTACCTGTTATTTATTTATTTAGTACATGGAGGACTTACAGCTAATAAAGACAAACAACTAATTATAAACTTAATCTTCATTACTACAAAATATATTTCGAGCCCAATAATTTTGATAACAACTAAAACTGCATTATTGAAAAATATTTTTGAAAAATCGGTTTTCCTAGACAGTAGTTAAACCGGTTGATTTTAGAAAAAAACATACCTGTTTGTTTACTTGAACGCGCTAATCTCAGAAACTACTAGTCCGATTTGAAAAATTATTTCAGTGTTAGATAGCCCATTTATCGAGAAAGGCTAAATATCATTACGCTAAGACCTATAGGAGTGGAGCTGCGCGGGTCAACTAGTCTGCTATATAGTACAGCATTTCAAGCAAATCGTTACTATATATTATAGCTAAATGTTAACGTGTTCTAAATAAATGTATGGTGAGCGATATTGTAGCGCTACGAACTATAATTATGCTATAAACTAATATGTATATTATAGAGTAGTCTGAAACCCGTCTTTATTATTGCACCATCCTAAAATTTCGATAATAAGGATCAAATTCTGAGAATTACCAACACATGGCAAACTAAAGGAAAGAGCTCATTTTTATGGTTCCGTACCCGAAGGGTAACCAACGGAACCCTATTACAAAGCCTGCGCTGTCCATCCATCCGTCCGTCTGTCTGTCAGCGGGCTGTATCTCAAGAAGCTAATAGGTAGAGAGTTGAAATCACAGATTGTGTATTTCTGTTGCCGCTGTAACAAAAAATAATGAAAAATTATGTTTATGGTACGGAACCCTTCATGTGCGAGTCCGACTCGTACTTGGCCGGTTTCAAGAAAGTAATTATAATGAATCAAAGGACATGCCATTTTAATTGTGATTCCTTAATACAATTTTAATTTTGTTCGCCATATTTAGGAATGTCGGTAGGTTTTGTCAGATATTTAATAAGTAATTAGTTAAAAAAGAGTGCTAACTATCATTAGGTAAGGAAATAACTTCCCAGAATTTGATTCTCATTAGAGATACTTTCGAATGGTGTATAAATAATAATACAGGAATATTTTTTTTTTCAAATCAACTGGTTCGACTCTTGGGAAAGAACACTGTTTTTTCAAAAATCCAATGATGCATAAGCTTTCATTAAAATCGGGCTCGAAATATGTTTTATAGTTATGAAGATTAAGTTTAAAATTATAAGACACTGTAACTGCTCGCAGCTACGCTGCCATCTCGGTGTTACTTGATCTCGGTGTAATTTCCAAAGTAATTGGTAGTTTTTTGATAAATTATTATTATAATAATATTTTTTTCGAAAGGTATCAGTTTTTCAACCAGAGTGGAAACTGGAAGATTCTCACAATTACCAAGTTTTGGTTAGAAAAATTCTAAAGATTTTAAACGTTCGATTACTCGAAAACAAGCCAATTATCCGGAGTTCGAATAGTCGCATTTTTGCCGATCCTCTTTTGAAGGAACGCACTCATCATATGCCTAGCCTTTTCCTAACTATATTGGGGTCCGGCGTACAGTCAAAACGAATTCAGCTGAACACCAGTGTTATACGTGAAGCCTACCAGACCTCCACAACCCAGTAACAGGGTAACACGGTACTCCTTGACAAGACTGGATTTAGATTTGCTGGCTTCTGACAATCTGTAACGAGAGCCAAAGATCTACAAATGACAGCCGCGACCAACTCCGTGTGCTATCTCGGTATGCTATTAGAAAATAACTTTTCATTTATTGATCATATAAAAACAGTAGGTGAGAAAGCAAAAAAGAACTTCTACGCCTTGACGAGAATATCCAAAGCTACTTGGGGTCTATCTTTTCAAACCTTAAAAACTTTTTATGGGGCTACCTACTTGGGTTGTATGTGCTACGGGGCACCTGTCTGGGCCGATAGGGCCATCATAGGTGCGGTACGACGTAAATTGCTTCAAAGCCAGCGTTTGGCTTTGATATCCTTATGCAAGGCGTATAGGACGGTTAGTACTGAAGCGTTACCAGTGCTGGTGGGTGTTCTCCCAGTCGATCTAAAAGTGCAGCGGCGTGCTGCAATGTACTACTACGCTAGAAAGATTACGGACCCAGAGTTCTTACCGCAACGCGGCCGTGCTAAGATCTCTAGATTACTAAAACCCCAGACTGATGTCTGGGAGGAACTTTTATCCGAGTGGCAATGTAGGTGGGAAAATTCCATCAAAGGCCGTCACCTCCACCAGTTTTTTCCATCTGTTCGCGAGCGGCTGGACAGGACATGGCTGGAGGTGGATCACTGAGTTGCCCAATTTCTCACAGGTCATGGTAATTTTAAGAGTAAATTATTTTCCTTTAAGCTTGTGGCCTCGCCTTTATGTCAATTTTCTACAGCTGACCATGAATACGAACAATCCGCACGTCACATCTTATGGGAGTGTAATCTTTGGCAAACTGAACGCAATATTATGTTAGATAGTATTAAGGTTACATCTGGGGTAGTTTACTATACGGACCTTGTTGAAACCAGAACTAATTTCCGTGCGTTCAGGCGATTTTGCCATAACTATTACTGAAATCAAAAGTAGCTCACAATTTAGGACCCATTAGTTTAAGTGGTAAAATATAATCCGTGGTGCCACTGTTGATTCTGGCTTTCAGGAGTTGCAGTGGTTGGGAATGAGTGGCGGGCTTGTCCCAAAAAAAAAACAAAAAAAAAGCCGCGACCAGCTTAACGTGCTATCCGAGGCACAGAGGAAACTCACCTCGATATGTTAAGATGGTAACCCATCCACAGACCAACCTTGGCAAGCGTTGCTTAACCTTAAAGTTCGACCCATGCGGCTAGTATTATTCAGCCACGAGCTCCTCCCACTTGATGAAGGAACGCACTCAATAGGGTATTTTTCTGGAATATGGACATTTCTTAAAACCTAGAGAGCAGTCAAGACGCAGTTAAAACATATTGCTTAAAAATTTCAAACACTGGCGGTGTTATCAGTCTTTTAAAATCTGTGACAAGTAGAGACAGCACTAATAGCGTATGACGTCACTCACAAGTTACGCCATTTCGAGTTGAAACCAGAACAAACGTATTTTGTGTGACAAGGACTGAAGAATAACTACAAAAGCGTACTTACATAACTTCTCTGTTTTTCCTGCAATTTTATTAATATTTCACCAATGGCAGGTACTGTTTTAATAACGTCTATCAAATACGTATTAATTCAAGTATATTTTTCAAAGTAATCAAATAAATACCATGTTGTCAGTCTTCCTGTATAGCTCTGCGGGTCTCAAAAGCAGAATCAGAAAGCAAATCATGCTACCCATTACTGTCAAATTTTCCCAATCAACCTTGAACCTTTTGCGATAGAATAGAATAGAATGATTTTTATTTGCAAAGAATGTAGGTGTATCATACATAAGATGTTACAAATATTAGGGTTCCTTCTGCATTCTTCCTTTAAGTCATGCAAAAATTCACGATAAGCATACCATTATAACAAAGTTTAAATAAATTTATAACTAAGTACATAATTTATCAGCCAAAAAGTCTGACTGGAACCTTTGACCACGAAGACTTCTTAATTTTAAACTCTTTAGAGTGGAATCAATTTTATACGAGTAATAACTGGTTTGACCGTATGGAAAAGTGTATTAAGCTTCGTGGTGAATACTTTCCAAAAAACAATACAAAGTACTATTATAAGGTTCTAAATGAGGTTTTTTCTTCAAACGACAAAACTTAACCGGTGGAGCCGACGGTGGAACCAAAAGGTTCCATTTGCCATACAACGGTGGGGCATTGATGAGCCAAGAGGTTAAAGTCATGCCTCGTAGTTCTAAGGCAAGGTTTTTGAGCTTTAAAATGCTTTACCTTTCACTACGATTGCACTAAAATGAAAAAAAAAAAAAATTGAAAGATGAAAATTAAATATGACAGATTGTTGCAGGATTAATGTTATGATTCTAATATGATTCTGCTAGTGGCCTTTTAAGCCCCCTGTTTTAATAACATCTATCAAATAAGTATTAATTCAAGTATATTATTCAAAGTAATCAAATAAATACCATGTTGCCAATCATCTTGCATAGCTCTGTTTCACTTACTTACTATTGTTTTTGAAAACTACCATTGAATATAACGAATCCGATGTGTGTGAGCAAGAAAGAGTACACAGTCATTAAAAAAGGTTTTATGTTTTCATTGTAAGGGGATTACAAAAACGGTAGTGTACAGGTAAATGGCATTCATTATTTAGTGTCAGATTTACAACTTTACTATAGGTATTGTTTTGCTTTTAGGAATACTTACTGAAGACAATAGATCTTCCCTTTTCGATAAGCGGGTGTAATAAAACAAATGGATAAGCAGCAGTGGCTCTTTTATGATGTCGTCAAGTGCTGTGATTTTAACTCTAAGCGTGGTATTTATTCTAACGACCAACTGACCAGCGCAAATTAATTTGCGTCACATTTTTTGTTAACGCTCCGTTCCAATTGTTCGTAGCGTGATGTTACGTAGCATATAGCCTTCCTCGATAGATAGGATACCTAAAACTAAAATAATTTTTCAATTTGAATAGTTGTTCCTGAGACTAGCGCGTTCAACCTTACCAACAAACCCTTCAGCTTTATAATATTAGTATAGATAGTGTAGGCATCGCATGAGCCGAACTTCAAGGTATTGCCGAGGTTGGTCTATGGACGGATGACCGTCTTAACATATTGAGATTTTTACGTACCTAGAAAAGCACGTTAAGCCGTAAGTCCCGGCTGTCATTAGTAGATCTTTGGCAGTCGTTACAGATAGTCAGAAGCCAGGAAATCTTCTATTCCCACGAGAAGCATACTTTGTAAAGTAGTTCCAGTTTGGCTAGGACATGCCATTCTTGAATCACCTGATTGTCTCATAAAAAGATGATTCCGTGCTTCGGAAGGCACGTATAAGCCGGTGGTCCCGTACGTCAAATATCAGGGCCCCAAGTCTGCTAGTTTTTATAAAATCGTCATTCCAACCGTCATTTTGTCATCGTCATTTTGCTTAAAGTTTGTAATCTGTTAAATTCATAATGGTCGATCATTGTTCGGTCAATAGTCTCGTACTAGAATCCTGGTAAAATGACATTGTCGTATATTTATCGATAAACTACTATTAAATTTGAATATTAAGTGATGCCAAATTTCTTTTATAAATATTTTAACATATTATTTATTAGTGTTCTATGCAATCTGAAGTAGTAAGAAGTTTTTTCATTCATTTGTCATTATGTACGAGATTACCATTATTATGCCATTTCTTTCAATTGAGTGTCAGTGGTTGACCATTGGAAAGTCATAATGACGCTTTTTATTAGTAGATTACCAAACTTGTCGAAATCAACAATTATGAAATCAATGATAGACCATTGTGACACTATTGTAATAGCAGACTTGAAGCCCAGAGTGTGTGGGTTAGTTGGACCTTTTTGCCTACACGATATGAGGGATATGAGAATAATATTACAGGGTTTATCAACTGTTTCGATTTCTGGTTCAAGACTATTGAAAACATAGGCCAACCTTTTTCGTGAAGGAGTCATAAAACGATAAGAATTTAAGTTGAAAGAAAAGGCATCTTTAGATAACGATGTTGATAAGTGCTGTGGTTTTAACTTTAAGCGTGGTATTTATTCTAACGATACCATACCGCATGGGCCGATCTTCTAGGTTTGCGGAATTTGTTCGAAACAGTCACCGCGGCCCTGGAACGTGAAGGAAGGAACCCGGATGGATTTTAGTCAGGAGTCTGGATAAGTGACTATTTTAAAATACTTAGATTCGTAAATCTTTCGTGCCTCAGAAAGCACGTTAAGAGGAAATGCGGGGATACAGGAGGAGTGAGGGACACAGTATATATCCTTCTTATTCAGTGTATGAAATATTCTTTAAATCGATCTAATATTGGAGCAGGCGAGAGCGAAACCCCGAATTATGGCTTTTTACATACAAAGTCTCTCCGCCCACGTTTTCTTTTAAGGCTCAGAAGCCAGGATATCTAGGAAGTCTTACCAATGGGTATTGGGCCGGGTAGTCAGATGGGAAGATGCTCCTTATTAAATGAGTAGAGTGGGCGAATAGTTTTATGTTGTACTGTAGTCGCTAGACACTTTGCATGATACTACTTTCTGTATCCTATTAGCTTCTGCCTTCGACTTCGAACCCGCATATTCCGTTTTTTCCCGTCCCACTCAGTAACGGAATCATTTTATATATTAGAAATTTAAGATTGAACTGCATTAATATATTTTTTTTAATGATGGCATATCATCGAATGACTCCTACCGCTCTGGGTGAAGCAGGAGGGAGTATCAGACTCTTACTGACTAAAACACATCCGTGTTCCTCCTAGTGACCTTTGCGTTCCAGGGCTACGGTACCTCTTTCGAACAGATACCGCAGCCCCAGCAGGCTGAACTGCTGTACAAACGTGTTTGGTTAAAGCCATTATATTCCCAACTAAAGGCTATGTAGATGAATCTTCAGATGTTGTTAGAATCTTCAGTCGTAAATTAAGCTTTCAGTGTATTCACCAGGGTTGGACGATGTTTTTGGGCCTCGTAGTGTCATCTGCCATGCCGTATGGTGTTGGCCGGTGCCGTATGGTGCCGTAAGAATAATACCATCCCATCACTTCCGTTAGAGACGACTAAAGGACTCACCAGAGAAATTAAAAAAAAACTCTTTTATACTATAAAAACAATTAGTGGATAGCCAATCATACAATTTACTTTTAAATATTGTAGTATTTAGATATTTTAGGTCGCTCGGTTTCATATTAAATATCTCTACACACATATGCAAACAGCTTTTATTATATTTAGCCAGCCTTGGCATGACATCCAGTACGAGCCTGTGAGGGTCGCGCTGGTTTCGAGGATGTGCATCGTCTGTTTTCGTAAATAATTATTTATGCTTTCACACAAACATACATATCTCATATATATAAAGAGACGGTAGCGGCAACAAACCAAGTTTTTGAAATACCGGCCGACAAGAATCGTCGGATTGAAGCCCGTAAATTGCTTGAATGCATTTTTTGTACAACAAATGCTCTATTTTAATCTGTGCTATTGCCCCACATAACCAATCCATAGCGTAACACGGATTCAATATATGCATGATAAGATGTTATTGCCGTTTGGACGTTTGTTATATTCCTGAGTTTTCTAGCGCATATCAAATTTATTAATTCGTTTT
This sequence comes from Lacanobia oleracea, assembly GCA_950371165.1. Classification (NCBI taxonomy): domain Eukaryota; kingdom Metazoa; phylum Arthropoda; class Insecta; order Lepidoptera; family Noctuidae; genus Lacanobia; species Lacanobia oleracea. The sequence goes on from OX493413.1 coordinate 15,012,576, forward strand.
GAGACATTATCGACATGGGTTTTCCAGTTAATGTCTTGATCCAAAGTAACGCCTAGGAACTTAGTTCGTGTTACTTCAGTAATTTTATTTATATTCATTTTGTTATTATATTTAGAATCGTTAGACCGGTTAAATTGTATATACACAGACTTTGCAAGATTTAGCGATAAATTATGGTTATTTAGCTATTTAATGAGTATATCAATTGTGTTAATAATGTCAGTTTCACGATCATCAATTGTATTATTATTTTTATCAGATGTCACAATAATGGAAATATCATCTGCAAATAATATACATCTATGATTAGTTATATGAATAAATTTGGGCCAAACACACTTCCTTGTGGAACGCCATATTTGTTGCACTTAAGTTCAGATGAGTGTGGTGTCATGTCGTTATATCTATTCACTTTTTTAATTACAACACGCTGTTGTCTGTTACTAAAATATGTTGATATCCATTGAAGTGCAATGCCTCTAATGCCAATTGCCTCCAATTTCTGTAGTAACAGGTCATGAGATATCGATCAAATCAAGAAAAAAGTTTTCTATTGATATGTGAATTATACTTCTAGTTTGACATTTGAAATCCTCGAAATGTACACAGTACAAGGTCACACGTAGGTACTACAAGTTGCAAGAGTTAAGTCTTTCAACACCCGCATGTTGGTTAGAAGCGTAGCACAAATCCAACAGCTAATTATCAATCGATGACTAGAGGAGCATCTGTTCAAAAGGTCGTATTTCTATGATAAACAAACTTTACAAAAACAGAAAAAAACATTTAGTTCCTATTATACAAATGCTAAAATTTAATTAAATGTAAGATCTTTGTGAAGATTAAGACTACAATGAAACATGCATTTTTAAAAATAAAAAAAATGCACCATAACTTTTTTTTTCATTTAATTTTATTTCAGAAATATGACTTCTCTCGGATCTTAGTTTGAGGAGCTCGTGGCTAGATAATAACAGCCGCACGGGTCGATCTTCAAGGTTAAGCAACGCTTGCCAAGGTTGGTCTGTGGATGGGTGATCATCTAAATTTAACGAGTTTCCTCCGTGCCTCGGAAAGCACATTAAGCCGTTGGTCCCGGCTGTCATTTGTAGATCTTTGGCAGTCGTTACGGATTGTCAGAAGCCAGTAAATCTGACTCCAGTCTTGCCATGAAGTACCGTGTTACCCAGTTAATGGGTTGTGGAGGTCTGGTAGGCAGCCGCTCCACGTAAAATACTGGTATTCAGCTAAATCCAGCTTGACTGGAAGCCGACCCCAATATAGTTGGGAAAAGGCTAGGCAGATGATGATGATTTCAGAAATATGACTTATTGATCGGTCAAATCAGAAATACGACCTTTTGATTTGTCGCTTCTAGAAATATGCCCTTTTGATTTGACACTTTTAGAAATACGGCTTTGTGAATGGACTTTTTGGAAATACAAAATAATGAGAAATACTAGTGAATTTTTTTGGCATTCTCTCAAAAGAAAAAATCCTATCAGCAATACTTTTATGTTTATTATCTACCCCTACTTTAAGCTAAAATTTGTTTTTAAAATGAGAAATACACCAAATTATTTTGCGCATCATTTATTTTTTTATCATTAATCATTACAAAATATTACTCAAATCCTTAAACTCTAATATCTCCAATGTCAGGTTCCATGCAAATGCATTCACTGTCCTCGTTATGGTTATGATCATGATCCTCATTCTCATTGAGTGTGTTATGCTCATTCAGAAGAATGTTTTTATACCATTGTAAATCTTCAATCGAGGCCCAATCTTCAACAAATTGTTTCACTAATAATAATGTGACATCTTTTTTTTTGTTTCCGGTAAGACCTTTGCCTGTTGGTTGTTCTTGCAGTTGTTGAGGATGTCGTTTACCATGTTTCAATAATGATTCAAATTCTTCTTGACCCGATTCAAAACGATAGTTTTCAAACGCACAAATTTTGACATCTTTGAATCGACCTCCTGGACCTTTAACTTTTCTAATTTTTATTCTCTTAGCAGTTTAAATTTTTGTAAGCTTTTTGTAATTTAGCTCTAACTTTTTTATATCTTTGAGTGTCCAATCAAAGCCTAGGTTATGAATTTTTCCATGTTTTTCTATGATTTCTATATATCCTGTCCTGTGTGTAATAATAGGTGTTTTCCTAATATCTTTTTCTATTCTACTAAATATGCGGTCTGCCGGCAAGAAACTATGCCCACGCACAGGGAAAGTTATTGTGATTTCTTCAACTGTGTTATTGTTATTAGTTAACCAGTAAATTAGTAAATGTAGGATGTGGCTATTTTTATTTTGTCCGCCACATCCGTCACAGAACAACTTCAATGATGTGACATTTTCAGGAATAGTTAAATTGGTTAAGTATGTCAGCAATGCTGATCCAATTTCTAGGGACCCACGAGAAGCCTGTGTCTCATCCCATACAAAAAAGTCAGATTGGTTTTTGTCTACATCAGTGATACAAAAATTGTAAAAACTTATTCGCCTACTGTAAAATGCATCTTGTATAGGTGTTCTTAGTAATGGTAATACCTTCTGCAAGTCAAAACACAGCCTGATGCTGTTGGCAACTGGTGTTCTCAATAGTTCATAGAAAACATTGGATCTTAGTTTGTGAACCCTCTTTTCAACCATCAATGTTTGCTTTCTTTGACTGTTGGTTTCATTTTTTATTTTATTTGACCACAATATGCAAACACTGCATGCTTCAGTAGCTGGGGATTTAAACCCAATGTTGAATTCATTGCAAAATATATTGTGGAACATGGTGCAGGAAACCCATAAATTTCTAGGCACCGACAGGTTATAGATTCTGAGTAATCTAGCAGCATTTAGTTCAGATGACAAATATATTCTTTTGCTTTTCTGTCTGTTATAGTGACTTTCCTGAGCAGGTAACTTTTTCAAGAATTCCCTTAACTTTTCTTTTTTCTCTCTTGGCTTGGCTGCTTTCCTGTCCCCACCTCGCTTCTCTATAGGTGTTTCCCCTTGACTAAGCCTAACATTTAAGTTTCTTAGCCTTTTTTCTCCAATTGAAAATGTTTTTTGAAACATTTGTTTACACACTGTTGTCAGTTTTTTATTTATATATAGATAGTAGGTGCAACTAACCCTTCGATTTTTCGTTGTCGCTTTTGGACTTGACTTTCCTCAATTTAGTGGCTCATACGGTGCTAAGAGTCTAGAAAGATAAATATCTTGATCTACCTTCCCACGTCGTTCAAAAAACAACTTTTTGTTTCCTAGGATATCTTGTAATGTCAACCTTTTACATTTGAAAGTTTTTAGCGACTTGTGATCACATGGATATCTATAATTTATGCACAACGGACCTTGATCTGTGTAAGTCCTGAAAAGATACATAGAAACAGTAAAATAATTAGTTATAACCATTAGAGAACAGGATATTGAACTAAAATACGATTATTTATACGGTATGTACTAAATATTTACAATTAAAACTTGATACTTAATAAAATAAAGCATGACTAAATGTCTAAGTCTATTGATTGCCGAACATCACTATTGTAGCGGGTCACCCTTTTTTGTATCAGTGACAGTTGAACTTGTCATTTTACTAACTGGAATTAAATAATACGATTTTAGAAATGTGGACCTTACCAGCATATTAAAATTTGTCACTACAAAATTATTACAAAAACTAGGAAAACAATGTATAAAGAGATTCAGACGAATTAACACTAGAAAGTCGGAAAAATACAAGTAATTTTATACGTTTTTATTCATTACGGTTGCTATTGATTCCGACTCCGATTCTGAATCGGTATATTCAGAATCGGAATCAGATACATTTATAATGAATGAATCCACATATTCATCTATATGTCGAGTTGACACATTTTGTCTTCGACTTTTATGGCATGGTTGATGCACTGTCTCCAATTTTCAGGCGTCACTTCCTTCAGGCCTTCTTCAAATATTTTTTTTACGTCTTTTATTTTAAAAGTTTTATTGTTTTATTTAAAATGTAATCTCGACTAACTTTTAATTGTAAAACTTGATTCTACCACATCACTATTTATTTGGGACTAAAAACCTGCAACACTGGAAATGTCATTTTACTGACTGGAATTAATAATCTTATTATAAGTACCTACACTAAAAATGTCACTTACGTTTTACGATATTCCGAACGATCTTTACGCTTTTTTTTCCTTGAACCAGCATTCAGGGTTTCGACTAAACCTTGTTCATCCATTTTCAATAGGATTTTTGCTTTTTAGTAACTTCCAAAGTTCAAAACTTCACAAATTTCCTCTACTCGCATCGAAAGATAGAACGTCAAGAATAACATCTGTCAGTGTCGAATCGATTTTTATTAAAGTTGTTATGTATGGAAAAAAATATGACCTTTTGAGCAAAACAAAAAATTAAAGATGCTATTTGTAGAAGAAATATGCCTGTTTTGTTTAAAACAATCATAGGGAACATTTTAATGCAGAAATACATCCGTTTTGATTGGAATCCAATTGTTTTGGATTTTATTGTATGGGAAATACGCTCCTTTTGAACAAGTTTTTAGGCTCATTCGACGGAGTTTTATGCTACGACTTCAAAAAAAAAAAAAAAAGTTGTAAAGTGAAATACGACCTTCTGAACAGACGCTCCTATGATCACGAGGAAGTTCACTACTTTTATTACCACTTTTTCACTTGTTGGGTATGTAAAGTCTGTTACACTTACTTGACATTCACACAAATCACATCATTCATTCCTCCTCTAAAAAACACACACTTATATTATCACTATCTTTCATATTATACTGTTTTAAGTTTGTATACATGTGAATCAATTTTAATTCATAACAGGCATTTAAATAGTACAATATATGGATACAAAAATCTAAAAACAACTAAGCAAACGTTGACTAACATTTACAAAAAAGGAAATTACTGCAAACTCATTTTTATCCATCTCTATAAACCATAAATGTTTGGCTTATCTTTTTACGGCTTCAAACACGTCATATAAATAAATAATACCCCGATCCTAAAATGCACCGTGTATTTACTAAAACATAATATTTAACGCATGCCTATCAATAGAATGCGTGCCTATCAATAGTAAAAAAAACTACAAACTATAAATGACCTCAATAATTTAAGTATTGCGAGAACGATAGAATGTGATTGTAGTGAGCTTGCTAACAACTATCACATAAATAAAAGTGACTTTGCCATAATTTCCCAAAATATTAGGAGCATATGTAGCAACTTTGATTACTTCATAGCAATTTTGTCTTGCCTCAATTTTGACGTAGATGCAATAATTCTAACTGAATGCAGAGTTAATCAAATAAACTTATACCGACTTTGACCAAATATCGCTCCTATGCTACTACTTGTCAACAAAACCAAAATGACGGCGTAGTGGTATATATCAGTGGTTTTGGGGACCGAGTCACCCGCGTCCGTAGGAGAATACCCAATGTTAGACCCTACACGTGGTCCCCGGGTGGTGCTAGTCAGGTGACACTAACTGGTGGTAGGCTTCGGCCGATGGCTTGTGACCACCCACTGGGCAAAGACGTACCGCCAAGCGGCTTAGCTGTGTTCCGGTACGATGCTCAGTGTAGCCAATTCAGAGGAGTTGGGTCGAAATAGTTGTTCCAATGCAGGCAGACCAGCCAGGCTAGCCCTGGCATGGGCGTATCGGGAGACTAGTCTTGGATGGTAGCGGGATCCGAGGCACGGTGCGCCGCTGGCCGACCGCAGATAGTTGGGGGACCAAGTAGTGTGCTAGCTACACATGAAAGGCTGCCCCGCCATCTGACGAAAAATCCCGGAATGCACCATCGTGCTGGTTGGCGACCAGATGAAAGGGCCCGATGGACATTCCCGGGGGGGCTCGGGCGTCCCCGCAGTCTCCAGACTAGTCCCCCAAAGATGTCGTCCTGTCAGGGCGTGCCTGAAGGTTAGCAGCTTGGAACCTCATTTCACTTCCTTCTCCTCAACCTCCATCACTTTTATGAACAGGAATAAAAAGAGTAAAGCTGTACAGCGGCAGCACGTCCTTTCGCATAAAGTGCACCTCTCTAATATACGAGGTCTGCACTCAAATCTCGCCGCAGTCCATCACCACCTTGAGACCGAGAAACCAGCGCTCTTGTTCCTGTCGGAGACGCAGATCGGATGTCCGTCGGACGTGTCATACCTGTCTTACCCAGGGTTTACCCTGGAGCACCGCTTCAGACCCCGCGCGGGCGTATGCATGTACGCCCGGGACGACATCTGCTATCGGCGTCTCCGCTACCTTGAAGACTCTAGGTTCTCAACGCTGTGGGCTATAGTGGACACAGGTCTAGATAAAATTGTCTACGCACGCGTCTGCCGTTCGCACAGCGGTGATTTGGAGACAACTGGGCTTACACAGCACCTGAGTGAGGCGGCGGATGCGGCTCAGCAGCGGTACCCTTCTGCCCAATTGGTGTTACTGGGGGACTTCAATGCCCACCATCAGGAGTGGCTCTTCCCATACCAGTGCACAGACCATGCTGGACGAGAGACGCGAAAGCTAGCGCTTGCGTTAAATCTTACCCAGCTGGTCCAGGGGGCAACGAAGGTTGGATGTTAGGATGTTGGATGTTAGGATGTTGATTCGCACACTGCCAATTGCTTGGACCTTTTGCTGACAACAGATCCAGACCGCTATTCGGTGTCGATTTCATCACCACTGGGTAGTTCCGACCACTGTCTGGTGAAGTCTGTGTCTGTCTACTCTCCGCCCGATCCTAGCCCAAGAAGCACCCGGCGGGTATGGCGATACAAGTCAGCAGATTGGGATGGCATGCGATCTTTCTTCGCATGTTAACCTTGGCAGCCTACTTGCTTTTCTTCTACTGATGCTACGTCGTGCGCGGACGCCGTGACGGATGTGTTGGGGAGGGGAATGGAGTACTACATTCCGTTCTCTAACATAGCAATATCTGGCGAAGCTCGTCCTTGGTTTGGTGCCGAGTGCAATCGCGAGTGCATGGGTCGACGCTCGTAAGCGCAAAGCAAATGACGTGAGTCAGAAGAAGAGAGCCTTCAACAGGGCTGCTAAGTCCTGCAAGAAGGTGTTGCGGAGGGCTCGGTTTGACCACATTAGCCGAATAGGGAACAAACTTGCTTCATACCCAGCAGGTAGTAAGGCTTTTTGGTCCCTGGCTAAGTCGGTCGAATCGAACTTCTGTCGCCCCTCACTACCACCACTGCTGAGACCCAACGGGACGCTGGCCCACTCCACTGAGGAGAAAGCGAACTTGTTTGCTTCTTTGTTTGCGGAATCTTCACGTCTGGATCCTGGTGGCGCGACGCTCTCCGCCTCTCCTGATGAATGCGAGTCGAGTATGTCGAATATTCGCATTCATCAGAAGGACGTCCGTAGGGTACTGCGTAACCTAGACGTGAACAAGGCTAGTGGTCCCGACGGGATACCGGCAATTGTTCTGAAGACTTGTGCGCCTGAGCTGTCTCCGATCTTGACACGCCTATTTCGCCTTTCGTTCGAGACTGGAAAAGTGCCGAAGGCTTGGAAGCAAGCTAACGTGCAGCCCGTGCCCAAGAAGGCTCGTCCAGTGACGTGCCGAGAGCTCACCAGCTAGTGTGAGTGTGTATAAATCAAACTGAGCAAGAAAAGAGCTCTAGTGTCAATGCGCGCAACCCACCCCTATCGGGGAAGGGGTCGAGTGTAGGTGATAGTGCGCGTGTATCTAGTTTTTCTAAACAGTGGTCTAGCTTATGATTGAAACGGCGAGATACGTCGACGTCACCCCTTGCCAATAGACAAACAGTATTTTCGATTGAGGAATCAACCGTTTGAGCATAATTATAGGTGTATTTTATAATAATAACTAGCTGACCCGCGCGGCTTCGCTCCCGTCAACGGGCTACCTTACCTACCCTACCTACCCTACCTACCCTACCTACCCTACCTACCCTACCTACCCTACCTACCCTACCTACCCTACCTACCCTACCTACCCTACCTACCCTACCTACCCTACCTACCCTACCTACCCTACCTACCCTACCTACCCTACCTACCCTACCTACCCTACCTACCCTACCTACCCTACCTACCCTACCTACCCTACCTACCCTACCTACCCTACCTACCCTACCTACCCTACCTACCCTACCTACCCTACCTACCCTACCTACCCTACCTACCCTACCTACCCTACCTACCCTACCTACCCTACCTACCCTACCTACCCTACCTACCCTACCTACCCTACCTACCCTACCTACCCTACCTACCCTACCTACCCTACCTACCCTACCTACCCTACCTACCCTACCTACCCTACCTACCCTACCTACCCTACCTACCCTACCTACCCTACCTACCCTACCTACCCTACCTACCCTACCTACCCTACCTACCCTACCTACCCTACCTACCCTACCTACCCTACCTACCCTACCTACCCTACCTACCCTACCTACCCTACCTACCCTACCTACCCTACCTACCCTACCTACCCTACCTACCCTACCTACCCTACCTACCCTACCTACCCTACCTACCCTACCTACCCTACCTACCCTACCTACCCTACCTACCCTACCTACCCTACCTACCCTACCTACCCTACCTACCCTACCTACCCTACCTACCCTACCTACCCTACCTACCCTACCTACCCTACCTACCCTACCTACCCTACCTACCCTACCTACCCTACCTACCCTACCTACCCTACCTACCCTACCTACCCTACCTACCCTACCTACCCTACCTACCCTACCTACCCTACCTACCCTACCTACCCTACCTACCCTACCTACCCTACCTACCCTACCTACCCTACCTACCCTACCTACCCTACCTACCCTACCTACCCTACCTACCCTACCTACCCTACCTACCCTACCTACCCTACCTACCCTACCTACCCTACCTACCCTACCTACCCTACCTACCCTACCTACCCTACCTACCCTACCTACCCTACCTACCCTACCTACCCTACCTACCCTACCTACCCTACCTACCCTACCTACCCTACCTACCCTACCTACCCTACCTACCCTACCTACCCTACCTACCCTACCTACCCTACCTACCCTACCTACCCTACCTACCCTACCTACCCTACCTACCCTACCTACCCTACCTACCCTACCTACCCTACCTACCCTACCTACCCTACCTACCCTACCTACCCTACCTACCCTACCTACCCTACCTACCCTACCTACCCTACCTACCCTACCTACCCTACCTACCCTACCTACCCTACCTACCCTACCTACCCTACCTACCCTACCTACCCTACCTACCCTACCTACCCTACCTACCCTACCTACCCTACCTACCCTACCTACCCTACCTACCCTACCTACCCTACCTACCCTACCTACCCTACCTACCCTACCTACCCTACCTACCCTACCTACCCTACCTACCCTACCTACCCTACCTACCCTACCTACCCTACCTACCCTACCTACCCTACCTACCCTACCTACCCTACCTACCCTACCTACCCTACCTACCCTACCTACCCTACCTACCCTACCTACCCTACCTACCCTACCTACCCTACCTACCCTACCTACCCTACCTACCCTACCTACCCTACCTACCCTACCTACCCTACCTACCCTACCTACCCTACCTACCCTACCTACCCTACCTACCCTACCTACCCTACCTACTTTTTTTTTTGTTTTTAAACCTTCCCTGTATTCTGGCGAAACTAACAAAAAAAGAATTATTTAAATCGGCCCCGCCGTTCTCGAGTTTTAGCGAGACTAACGAACAGCAATTGATTTTTATATATACAGCCTGAAATTTAATTGGTTGTTTTCCCGCGGCAGAACGACTTGCCTTAAGGAGTACTTTCGAAACATAGAGTTAAAGTAAAAAAATAACGATGTTTTTGTTTTAAAATAATTAAAAAAATATTCATCAACTCGAAAAAGTGAGTAACAATAGTAACACTAAACGTAATTGTAGGTACTAGGTACTACTCGCGTCACCACCGACAAAGAAAAGCGATGCACAAAATAATGTTCAAACCAAAATAAACTCTCGCACGTAGTGATACGGCATAAAATAGTTTGCATGGAACAATACAAAAAATCACCGCGAAGCCGACAAAGGAAAGACCGATTTAGAAATGGTCAAAGTAAAATTAGCTCTCGCGTGTAGTGATACGGCATAAACTAGCCTGCGCGCAACAATATCAAACGAAGCCGCCAGCGCCTATTTTACCCGTGCGGCGCGCGCGGCTGTGACCCTGACCTACTTAGTTCTCCCGCGAATATCGTACACGCAGCACGCGTCATCACTGTAAACTGCAATGGATCGACATTACCATTACAGCAATGTGGAGTACGTCGCTATGGTGCAGCTGTATGCTAGGGCTGATTATGACTCCCATGCTGCCCGGCGATTTTACGCAGAGCGGCACCACTTGGAGTCGCTCCGTCTTCGCGGGGTTCTGAACCCCCAAGTCCCATCGCCACGGACGATCGTAGCGGCGACACAGCGGCTACTAGATCATGGACAGTTCCATACACTGGCACATGCACAGGGCAGAGGTCGACCGGCCGTTATTTTGCCAGCGCTCGACGAGGAGATCATCGAGTACTTCGAACGGGATCCTCGTCGAAGTACGCGCCAGGCCGAGGCTAGGTTTGGCGTAAGCCAGTACTTACTACGTCTGGAAACTACTGAACTCTGAAGGACAGCATCCTTATCATTATCGCGGAGTTCACGCTCTCCACGAAAATGACCCCCAGAACAGAATTGCGTTTTGTCAGTGGTTGATCGACAACCAAGATAAGAACATTTTGTGGACGGATGAAGCAACTTTTACGCGAGTTGGAATCTTCAACCAGCGTAACGAACATTTTTGGGCTTTTAATAACCCACATGTTATTCGCGAGTGTGCGCATCAAGTGCGTTTTAGTGTTAATGTGTGGGCAATTGGGGTTATTAAAAGCCCAAAAATGTTCTTTACGCTGGTTGAAGATTCCAACTCGCGTAAAAGTTGCTTCATCCGTCCACAAAATGTTCTTATCTTGGTTGTCGATCAACCACTGACAAAACGCAATTCTGTTCTGGGGGTCATTTTCGTGGAGAGCGTGAACTCCGCGATAATGATAAGGATGCTGTCCTTCAGAGTTCAGTAGTTTCCAGACGTAGTACTGGCTTACGCCAAACCTAGCCTCGGCCTGGCGCGTACTTCGACGAGGATCCCGTTCGAAGTACTCGATGATCTCCTCGTCGAGCGCTGGCAAAATAACGGCCGGTCGACCTCTGCCCTGTGCATGTGCCAGTGTATGGAACTGTCCATGATCTAGTAGCCGCTGTGTCGCCGCTACGATCGTCCGTGGCGATGGGACTTGGGGGTTCAGAACCCCGCGAAGACGGAGCGACTCCAGAAAAATACAAGAATCCACCGCTAAGCCGACAAAGCAAAGACCGATTTATTAAATGTTTAAAGTAAAATAAGCTCTCGCGTGTAGTGATACGGCATAAAATAGTTTGCACGGAACTGTACAAAAAATCACCGCGAAGCCGACAAAGGAAAGACCGATTTAGAAATGTTCAAAGTAAAATAAGCTCTCGCGTGCAGTGATACGGCATAAACTAGCCCGCGCGCAACAATATCAAACGGAGCCGCCTCCGAACCTAATCCTTTCGACGGTGACCCTGACCTACTTAGCACCCGGGTCAACGCCCCGCTGTAGTTCGGTCGTAGATATCGGGAGGTATTACTATTGATTCGTGATCGCTTTCGAGTTTAGTTTTTCATAATGTTAAATATGCCAGTTTTTGTTTCTAATATTTTATATAACTACGAAACGATTGTATTACATAGACAAAACCATTTCGCTGCGGGAAAACAACCATTTAAATTTCACGGTGTATAGATAAGGTCTATTGTTTATCACCTTGTAAATCATTCAACATTAAACATTGACCGAATCTTCGTTAGCATGTAAACCCACGCTCATGTAACAACCCCCTTTGTAAGCTTATCTCATTTTTCCCCTCGGGAGCATGTTCGATGCAATAATTACTATCGAACACGGTTTGATGATCTAGCTATTCAATTCCGCCGCACTTAGTGCGCCACAAAGCCAGTGCATATTCGGATTGCAAACCGCGTGCCTTCGCCAGCCTATCATTAGTCATCATTTAAGCGTAGCTTTTCAATACTTTAAATAAACTGGTTGATCAGTGAAACAAAGTGTTTTAGTAGCCATCCAAATAGTCAATACCACGTAGGTTGCAACCCCAATAGATATTGAAGATAATCTCTATAGACTACCACGAAACACGTTAAACAGGCTTCTAAAATAATGCATTACTATTTACGCAAGATTTGAACTTACTTTATACTCATAAATTCATGTTTCGCTGAGAATGATATTTTCAGTCGAGCTTAATTTTAATTCTGTAATATCTTCTAAATTATTTATTTAAATGATATACAGCAAGGGATATTTTTAATCTATATCAAATTATCAAGCTAACGAATACACCTATTTGGATAAGGGTTATTACTGTCTGGAATCATTTTTTTTTTCTGTTAGAAGAAACATTTCTAACGTACGATTGATTTTTTTTATAGGTATCACCTGTATAGCAAATATTTTGCACTTTCAGATTCTATGCAAAGGGCAACTAAAATGTCAGATAAATCATAAGCTTGTCTGTTTATGGCGTGTTCTGGGACTATCCAAATAGTTAACTCGGACTCACGAAATAGTGCTGTGCAAAATATGTCAGTCAATTAACCAGTAAGCTAATTAGTCTAAGCTATCTAGATAATTTGTTTATTTTTGCGCAAGTTGCCGTTAGACAGCTATGCTTTTAGAACAATGCATGTTTTCGGAATATTTTACACTTTTTGAAGTGGTTATACTATGTGCAAAATTGTGTTTACATACTGACGTGAGTATCGCATTCCCGAGGAACAACTAGAGCTTGCAATTATCCATACCATTATACATCCTTCTAATTCGGAAACTACCAAAACACTATTTTTTCTGTACCTTATATGGTGTAAATAATAAAGAGTATTCTAAATATGGATCAAACAAATATGACATTTTTATTTGTAATTATTAGAATATAAATTCATTTGTGATTATCACAATTATTTTCATGATATTGTTTATGAAAATATTATGTCAAGGATATAAATTGGATAAATTATTGGATGAAACTTAAGAAAACAAGATGTTTGAACGTGTTAGTAGTAGTTGTAGTGATCCTTTTGAGATGAAAGGGAAGCAGCTTTACCTACATATGTTCGGTGTAACCGCCATTTGTTTAAGATAGTAGAATCATGAAATTATTCAAGCTGTGGGAGGAGTGGAAGCGTCTTATTGACTAAAAGCAACCCGTGTGAATTCCAAACAAAAAGTTTTTTGTAGCAATTGAAATTGTAATAATGGAACTGCTCCTATTGTTTTCGATATTTTTATGGTGGTTTCACTTTACCAAGTTACCAGTTCTGTGGACTAGTGAAAAAAAAAAATCTTGTCAGAAACGGGTGGGCTATAAAAATGTAAAGGGTAATACTTTAATTTCTTATCTTTAAATTCTATTGTTGCTTGATTTATAAATAGGGAGCATTTTTTCTGTGTCAAGTTAGCGCACAGGACTTTTTTTAACGCTTTATATCCTGATAGATAATATGCTTAAATCTCAAAACTGCCAGATTAGGTTTTGATATCTCTTTGCACAAGTATATAGTTACAGTATCACCACAAAAATACGACTTCACTAATGCTATTGGTTCATAGATCACTGTCCATAGAAATTTACAGTTTGCTTTGATTATGAGAAACGGTACATACAATCCTCGTGAAATTAGTTTTACGTAGTTAAAAATAAACAGTTTATGATATGACAAAAACTTTTTCTACAAACTCCGCAATTCAAATAACATGTTATCTACATACAATGATTTGAATGCGGTTACAGATAGTCAGTAAACTGATTATTAATGACCTGCACTGCATACTTGCACTTCATAAAAAGATAATTATTATTACTATATGACTGTTTGATAACACATCGCACATGACCGAGACAATTGGTTATTTTTGGAGGAGACATTCACCCACTGTGGGATTCCTGCGGTAAATGCAGATAATTCTTAGCATAAACTAACCAAATTATTATGATTAGTTAAATAGTCAATAAGAAAGGCAGTCAAAGCATGCACACTGTTTCAAATTAGTGATTTAATTAATTTAAATTAGTGATAAGCAAATGAGAATGGTCTCATTTGCTTATCACTAATTTAAATTAATCATTCAGTGCATAAATTTGCTGAGTTACTTAAAATAATGTAAAAGTTTTTTTTATTTTTTTTTTTTATTTTATGTGACCTGACTGGTCACATGCCTAAGGCACAATTAAACACACACAGCGCGTGTCAATATTTGCGAATTGGAAACAAAAGTGGTAAACATAGTGAATTTCCCCGACTTCACCCGTGATTGTCGCATGAAGGTCTTCAGTACTCAATTTTTGTTATTGTTTTAATAAAAATAGGAAAATTTGAAAAAGGTTACAGATTATCGGGGGGCACGGCAGTGCCCTTGCCAAGTCGAGCGCGAAGCAAACACTGCCGTACCATCCTTTACTGGAACCATTTCGCCGCATTTTCAGGCCACTATTTTCGTCATCCAGTAAGCTATAAGCACATACTTAAAATCCAAAACTTCAAGTCTGTAGGTATTTAGTTCTGAAGTTAAGCGAAAGCAAAGTTTCGCATTTATGACACTCACTCACTCACTCACTCATGATCATCAGAATAGAACTAGTATTTCCCATAAACTCAGAGAGCTGAAATTTGGTACAGAGTTAGGGTTTAATGGCCACATAAAGGGATAACTATAAAAAATAGGATAATCAAAGATTTGGAGTACCTGGTGACCCTGATTAGAAAACACAAGAGCCCAACCAAACTATTAGATATTGACATACCGCCTTTACAAAAAATATTCAACTTGGTGGGCCTCTTCAGTTGATGTCAAAAATTGAAGGTCTGAAGTATCTGATGAAGAACCCTCAGCTGGTCTCCACTGTATTAGAGATATGGTGATGCCCCTTCTACTATTAATACATAAAAAATCGACTGTCATCGTTTCTACAAAAAGAAGTGAAATCCCACCAAAAACATTCTGTAATAAATTAGCCAAGTCTCGATGGAGCTTCTTGTTTATCTCTAAAAAGTAATGAAATCTAGACCAAGTCGTGCCAAGTCTAAGGTTCCTTACTGCAATTTCTTTATTATTAAAGTTAATGTTGTGTGACTTGGCCGTTGCCTGCAACGGCCGGTACAAAACCACCTGGTTTTGTACCCTTGTGTATTGCTCCATGACACCATTACACAAATCTGTCGCCAGAACCGCTACCCATTGACGATGGAAAATTGCCACTTGGAAAACGTTGATCAATAACCAGTCAATTGTAGGCTTGATAAAGCTGCATATTTCAATTATACTTATGTATAGGCGAGCCTGTAACATACAATATAATTTTTTTTCTAGTACAGACGGACTTCTAATCATACACCAAACCGACGTTAACGACGCTACGCGAACCTCGGTCGTAATCATCTTAAATCGTTCATTCATTCATTTATTTTTAAAGTAACAAATATTTATTACTAGCTGACCCGCGCGGCTTCGCTCCCGTCAACTGGCTACCCTACCTACCCTACCTACCCTACCTACCCTACCTACCCTACCTACCCTACCTACCCTACCTACCCTACCTACCCTACCTACCCTACCTACCCTACCTACCCTACCTACCCTACCTACCCTACCTACCCTACCTACCCTACCTACCCTACCTACCCTACCTACCCTACCTACCCTACCTACCCTACCTACCCTACCTACCCTACCTACCCTACCTACCCTACCTACCCTACCTACCCTACCTACCCTACCTACCCTACCTACCCTACCTACCCTACCTACCCTACCTACCCTACCTACCCTACCTACCCTACCTACCCTACCTACCCTACCTACCCTACCTACCCTACCTACCCTACCTACCCTACCTACCCTACCTACCCTACCTACCCTACCTACCCTACCTACCCTACCTACCCTACCTACCCTACCTACCCTACCTACCCTACCTACCCTACCTACCCTACCTACCCTACCTACCCTACCTACCCTACCTACCCTACCTACCCTACCTACCCTACCTACCCTACCTACCCTACCTACCCTACCTACCCTACCTACCCTACCTACCCTACCTACCCTACCTACCCTACCTACCCTACCTACCCTACCTACCCTACCTACCCTACCTACCCTACCTACCCTACCTACCCTACCTACCCTACCTACCCTACCTACCCTACCTACCCTACCTACCCTACCTACCCTACCTACCCTACCTACCCTACCTACCCTACCTACCCTACCTACCCTACCTACCCTACCTACCCTACCTACCCTACCTACCCTACCTACCCTACCTACCCTACCTACCCTACCTACCCTACCTACCCTACCTACCCTACCTACCCTACCTACCCTACCTACCCTACCTACCCTACCTACCCTACCTACCCTACCTACCCTACCTACCCTACCTACCCTACCTACCCTACCTACCCTACCTACCCTACCTACCCTACCTACCCTACCTACCCTACCTACCCTACCTACCCTACCTACCCTACCTACCCTACCTACCCTACCTACCCTACCTACCCTACCTACCCTACCTACCCTACCTACCCTACCTACCCTACCTACCCTACCTACCCTACCTACCCTACCTACCCTACCTACCCTACCTACCCTACCTACCCTACCTACCCTACCTACCCTACCTACCCTACCTACCCTACCTACCCTACCTACCCTACCTACCCTACCTACCCTACCTACCCTACCTACCCTACCTACCCTACCTACCCTACCTACCCTACCTACCCTACCTACCCTACCTACCCTACCTACCCTACCTACCCTACCTACCCTACCTACCCTACCTACCCTACCTACCCTACCTACCCTACCTACCCTACCTACCCTACCTACCCTACCTACCCTACCTACCCTACCTACCCTACCTACCCTACCTACCCTACCTACCCTACCTACCCTACCTACCCTACCTACCCTACCTACCCTACCTACCCTACCTACCCTACCTACCCTACCTACCCTACCTACCCTACCTACCCTACCTACCCTACCTACCCTACCTACCCTACCTACCCTACCTACCCTACCTACCCTACCTACCCTACCTACCCTACCTACCCTACCTACCCTACCTACCCTACCTACCCTACCTACCCTACCTACCCTACCTACCCTACCTACCCTACCTACCCTACCTACCCTACCTACCCTACCTACCCTACCTACCCTACCTACCCTACCTACCCTACCTACCCTACCTACCCTACCTACCCTACCTACCCTACCTACCCTACCTACCCTACCTACCCTACCTACCCTACCTACCCTACCTACCCTACCTACCCTACCTACCCTACCTACCCTACCTACCCTACCTACCCTACCTACCCTACCTACCCTACCTACCCTACCTACCCTACCTACCCTACCTACCCTACCTACCCTACCTACCCTACCTACCCTACCTACCCTACCTACCCTACCTACCCTACCTACCCTACCTACCCTACCTACCCTACCTACCTACCTACCCTACCTACCCTACCTTTAAAAACTTTTTTTGTTTTTAAACCTTCCCTGTATTCTGGCGAAACTAACAAAAAAAGAATTATTTAAATCGGCCCCGCCGTTCTCGAGTTATAGCGAGACTAACGAACAGCAATTCATTTTTATATATATAGATAATAACCGGGAATGCACAGATAATAATTATAATCTTTTTTCACTTTAATTTAGTACATGGCTAAACGATTGCTGCATAACAAATATTTTGTCGGCTAATCTCTAATGAGTTCAAAATAAACTTTTCACGGGTCTTATTACAATTATTAAAAAATATTCACTTAATAACACGTTTTCGGAATTCCGTACCTACGTTACCTGCACCATTGTGTGTTCTTAATAAAAGTGGTTAAATTTGTAATCAAACACTCACACGGTCAATTTTTAAGTATGTTGCATTTGGAAATTTTATACAGCAGAGTGTAACAATGTAAGAAAAATCATAAACATGTCTGTTTATGGCGTGTCTCTGGGATTAACCAATGACACGTCTGTAAATCTATACTAATATATAAAGCTGAACAGTTTGTTTGTTTGTTTACTTGAACGCACTAATCTCAGGAACTAAAATTCTTTCAGTGTTAGATAGCCCATTTATCGAGAAAGGCTACAGGCGTATATATCATCACGCTAAGATCAATAGAAGCGAAGCGAAAATTGTGACGCGAATTGTGTTGCGCGGAACTAGTTAATAAATAAGATAGTCTGTCAATTAATAAGTAAGTCTTGAATCCTTCTTAATATTTTATAGAACTCTAACGTTACTGACTGTTTGAGTGACTGACGGACAACAAACAGCAGTCACATCTGCGGAATTTTGCAAAATAATTTGGTTACAATCCAGCATTTCGATTGGTTGAATTGTTCTACAGGTAAGTGTTTCATAGTGTAGCTGTTTTGTAGTACGACTAATGTTCAACACTTTGGGTATCTATGACTTTAATAAAATGAAATAGGTACGTCACAACATAATTCATCCAAGAAAGTGCTGCTTGCTAACTAGACAAAGAAAATAACGCTTCCCAAATGCAAATAAAACAACAATAGAATTCAATGATAAAGGGATTATAAACTAACCTCTTTACATTTTACAGCCCATGCGGGTGTTGAAAGACTTAACTCTTGCAACGTGTAGCACCTGCGTGTGACCTTGTACTGTGAAACGATCATTAAAATAACGAAAACAATAGGAGCATTTCGAGGATTTCAAATGTTGAGAAAAAGTTTTTTTTTACGCTTTTTAAAGTGGAGATTACCTACCTACATCGGTGTCCCATTGTTTTTCAGAGTATTAATACCTTTGGCATGTTAGGGACTACTCACACTTATTCAGCTCCATTCGCGTTTAGCTGAACAATTCTGGTCACATTTATACATTTCTTCTTCTATCAGACGCGTACAGCGTCGTTAGAATAAGAAAGGCGCTGAATACGTGGCGAAGACGGCAGGTGACTACTGTAGGACCACGGAAGCCGATTGCTTCCATAATTGGTAAATATTAGTACTCAATTGGTACTAATTATTAGTAGGTACTTGAACAAAAAAAAATTGCACCTTCGTAGTTTTCGAGAAATTTAAAAGAATCGACTTTGAAGGTGGTCTGGCAGTAGTTACACTCTTTACTCATTTAGTATAGTGCTCTTAAAATTGACATTTCTATGTGCGATCTTTTATCATTTGGCTTCATTCAGAGGAAAAAGATAAAATCAAACGTAAAAAATTAAAACGCAAACTAAAGTGGGTCGACCCAGTACAGGTACAGTCCAAGAGCAAGATCGAAATATTAAGAATTTATCTCTCTCTGACAATTCTACGGACAAGACTGATAAAACTATAAGTATAATTCACATATCAATAGAAAACATTTTTCTTGGCAATTTGTTCGAAGAGATTGCTCTTCGATCTAGCTCTTGGACTATACCTACCTTAAAAATTGAACTCATTATATCTTCTAAACTAAGACCCGACTAAATCTGTGGCTTGGCGAAAACTTGCGACTAATTAGCAACTAAATTTGAGACCGAAAACAGATCTTCGCTAGGTGTCCTTGCTTTTGAGATTCAAATGGACCAAGCTGGGGTAGGCGCACCCTAGATCAGCCACCTATAAACCCTTATACTTTTGAAACAGTGACCGACTAATTCTGATATTTGACGACTTAATTAGCGACATTTTTTATATTATCAAATTTAAATTCCCTGATGGTGGCATTGTCAGTCACACAATTAGTCGAGAATCATCCGTGTACAGTCTGTTCCTCCGCGTACGACGCTGAATGCTGCAGAACAGCGCTAAACTCTACAGATAAAACTCGCATGATAATAACATGTTTGTCCTCATTTTATACCTGTTTGCCGCGAAAGTTGAAAAGACGCAGAAAGCTGAATGGATGCGGACGCATTTCCATACTAACTCGTTGTTTTCTATAGGCATAAGCTGAATACAGCTGAAAAAGTGTGAGTACTCCCTTATACCTTTCCTTGTTCAAATCGAAACATCCCTATCAAAAGAATTACCAGCCTAGGTACAGAATTATGTATGTGTGATTTCACTGATAAAACTGAGCCAAGAAACTGACCTGACCTAGAAACTGATACTAACAATGAAATTCTACATGCAATAAAATGGCTGGAATCTAATAACTTACGTGTAAATATTGAAAAAACAAAGTTCAACTACAATTTCAAACACACAATTCTTCGGTAAAACCACCTCAAATACACTACGATAATTCAATTTTGGAACCCGTGCCTTCAACCTTATTCTTGGAAATAATTATTGATGGAAAATGAAATTGGAAAGAACACGTGAAAAATGTCTGCACTCGACTTGACAAGTTTGTGTTTGCTCTACGAAAACTGAGACGAATAGCCAGTAAAGAAACAGCCCTCCATGCTTATCATGGCTATGTGGCATCAGTGCTTCGTTACAGTCTCGTGATCTGGGGAAATTCAGTAGCTGCGAACAAAGCATTCATGGCACAAAAAATGTGTGTCAGAGCTGTATACGGAGCAGAATATTTAGAGCATTGTAAGCCATTATTTAAAGAACTAAAAATTCTTCCACTTCCTTGCCTATATATTTTTGTTTGTTAAAATATATCCGTTCATGTTCCCATTGTATGAACACATTTCCAAAAGAGTGGAAAGCAGAAGTCCAAATAAATTACTTGCACCTAGCCAGAGACTACATTTGTATAGCAGGAAGTCCAATTGCATGGCAGTCAAAATCTTCAATAATTTACCCTCACGCATCAGAGTGTTGCCTACCAATAAATTTAGGAAAACAATATTTACCTGGCTTTTAGAAAACTGCTTTTATTCAGTTAATGATTTTTCTAATTATAAATTTTGACATTACAATTTAAATAATATACTTTGTGTCTTACCTATTGTTGTATTTTTTTAGCATTTGACATTATATAATTAGTAAATTTTGACATTTCATTCATAAATAATAATTGCGCATATAAAACTTGACATTGTAGAAAAATCACCTATTTTTTTTAAAACTGAGTTATAATTACATTAATGGAGATATAATTTCTGATACTTGTTTTTTCATGACAAACAAGTGTACTGTACTTATATTGTTGTAGTCTCGAACTGAGTTATTTTTGGCATGTCACTTAATTTAATATTTTTACACCGGCAACGGTAGCGTATGTGAAACTGGATAATGAATAAGACCTTAATGTGACCATATGCTCAGAAATAAATTATCTTTATCTTTATCAAGTTTGTCGATGACTTACTGCCTGGTGTTGCTGGGCATGGAAGAATGTAGTATTTGGCCTTATTGCTACAAAAGCGTGGTGTCACTAATGGTGTCTTGAATCAAAATAAAAACAAAAGAAAAAACCTGTCTATTTAAAATCTATTTTAAAGGCAAGTCGATGGTAGTTACAAATGTGTAATTGCCATAAACAGGCAAGTTAAGAAACGATAGGAAGTTTAATTTAAGTTTAGTTATATAACTAATTGGACATTACACAGAAAAATATAACTTTATTGTGATTTTAATTTCATATTGAATGAGCGACCCACCCCGGCTTTGCTCGCAACCTATTTAGAACAAACAAAAAAGAAGTGCGCTTACTGTAAAATTATTTTGTATCGCGGGTGCCTTTATCATTTTTTTTTTTTAAATATTATAAAAACGAAACCTGAATGTATGTTACTCAATCAAGTCAGAACGGCTGAACGGATCTTGATGAAATTTGGTACAGAGGTAGATTTTACTCTGGAATAACACATAATTATGATAATTTTTATCCCGAGAGCATGTTCCCTTTGGACAATTTTCAATATTCATGTGGTCAGAGCCACGGAGTTAAACATAAATTGCATAATTGTGATTTTTTGACTTGTTATTCACTACAACTGTCACAACACATCATTATCAACATTGTATTTGATATTATGACTTTTTGAGGAAATAATTGCCTGTGAATAGCTAAAAACTTAAAAAGTAGTGTGTTAATTTGAGCTCTTTTCTTTTGTTTGCCATGTGTTAGTCCCAAAATGTTATAAATCGGTCTCTACGAACGACTTCATAAATCTGTCTCTGCCGAAGTTTTAGGTTCCAACGCCAGAGGCAAACATAATGCTTACAATTTAATCTAATTTGCAAATATTACAGAATTAAAATTATGTGTGACTGAAAATATCATTTTCAGCGAAACTAATTTATGAGTAAAAAGTAGGTTGAAGTCTTGCGTAAATAGTAATGCTTATTTAACGTATTTGGTGGTAATCTATAGAGATTATCTTCAATATCTATTTTAGAACGTTTTACCCTACACAGGTTGGTTTGTAGTCAGCAAGTCTGACAGTCCCTTCCACTCCATCCGAAAAAATTGGAATTGTCGTAAAACTAGCTACATATAGGATAGAAACCTTCGCGACATCAACCTATCGGTTATCTAGTGGGCTGACAATCGGGACTGGTTCGTACGAGCGCGCCCTTTGTCAGACATCAGATATGCCATTGCGTGTGGTACGCAGATTGCAGGAAAGCCAGTCCAAACGGCCATATTCTCCACTCAAAGGCGATGATGACACATAGAATAATACATTGTTGGTGTGGTGAAATTGTAAGATAAGTCAAATGAAAATTCATTGATACGACCTTTTTAAAAGTGGTTTATTCCATACATAACATATGTATAATTTTATTATTCAATATGAATGAAAAGAAACCCGGTATCATGCATTTATTTAGTTTTATTGTGAGTAAACACTTATGCTTTCACCGTCGGATTTGATAGCTTCATAGAACTTCGCCCTGTCGGCGAACGTTGATCTTTTGGGCGTGAAATGTTTGTTGAGTACGTTCACTAGCTCACTAAAGGCGATTCCTTCGAGCTTATTCGGATGCACTAAGTTCCGAATCAGACGGTAGGATTCATCCGACAAATAAGTTAAAAGCACTGCACTTTGATTGTCGTCAGAAATTTTGTTTAACTTGATAAACTGTTTTAATTTACTTTGAAACACGTCCCACTCGTGGATTTTGTGATCGAATACATTTAAATTTCCTAAGAAATTCGCCATCCTCGTCGCCAAATGGTGTGTTTGTAGGGAAGTAAAACAACCGTCTCGCTCGCTAGCTAGTTTAATGCTGCCGAAATGTTACAACACAAGATGGCGCGCGGGCGCGCACACATAGACAACAGTAGTACATACAGTTCATCCCTCCAACATTAATTTGGGAACCTGTAACAATACAAAATCCTCCTCACTACATAATACAATTACTTACCATAGTAAAACACTTATTAGCTTAATTACCTAAAAGTATTTCCTATAACAAACAGGTTTTCGGAGTCTCTTAGAGCGCTCAACCGGGGTAGTGTTTACAGTACTTGGTATAGTATGCTCATTTGAAACGGAACATTGTTCAACCGGTTGAGTCTCTTCATCCATCACCTCGCCAGCCTCCGCCCACTCGTCATTATCGGTATCCCTCTGTTCCATTACTTTATCATGGCCACATTCTACGGTGTCAGACGCGGCCTGCAACTCTCTCTCCTCAGCACTAGCTGACGGAAACGACAAAGGTGGCTGTGGCGCCGGTCTCGCGGGGGATTGTACATCGGGTTCCGACGTAGGGAGCGGGGGCTGCGGCGGCGGAGCTGCGCCCCGCGCCGGCACTCGGTCGCATAATACCGAACTGTCGACGCCGGACGTGTTTCCACTAATATCTACATCAGTATCTTTGCTCGAATTAGTATACTTCCTCATCTGATCTATGTGTCTATTATGACTAGTTCCGTAATCCTTAAAATAAATTTCAAACATTCTTGTGCCTATAATCTTTTTTACAATACCTATACTCCAAATACTTCTCCTTGCAATAAACCATTTAGCCCATACAGTCTCACCTATTTGAAAACATCTGTTACATTTTAATGCCGATTGTTCGGTGCCCTTATCAATAGCTTTAGCCTGTGGTAGAATTAAATCTAATCTGCATCTTAAATTACGACCAAACATTAACATTGCCGGGGTGACGCCTGTGGCGCAGTGAACAGTGTTCCTAAAATTAAATAAAAAACTCTGTAGTTGTTCATGAATATCTTTTTGACTTCTACCCTCTGCTAATATACATTTAATCATCTTTTTACATGTTTTTACCGAGTTTTCCGCCTGCCCGTTGCTGGCTGGGTGATAAATAGGCGAGTTAAGGTATTCAATACCATTCACTTGGCAAAAACTATGAAATTCTGATGAACTGATTTTCACATCATTGTCCGATACAATAACATTAGGCACACCGAACCTACAAAACATACCCTTTAATGTTTGAATAAGCGCATTGCTCGAAGTACCACGGTCCATTTGAACACATTCCAGCCATTTAGAATACGCGTCTACGACGACAAGATATACCACCTGACCTATGGACATGTAGTCTATGTGAATGCGGTGCCACGGGCCCGGTGGCCGCGGCCATGGCGCGGGGGCCGCTCGCGGCGGCGCGGCTCGCTGCGCAGCGCACGCGCGGCATGCTCCTACCCACCGTAATATATCTCTGTCAATTCCAGGCCACCACATTCTACTACGTGCGGCGCTTTTAGTTTTAACGACGCCAAAATGAGCCGAATGCAATTCTTCCAACATCCTATCTCTGTAGACAGGCGGAATTACTACCCTATGGCCGCGAAACAAACAACCATCGATTAATTCTAAATCCGATTTGCATTGAAAATACGGCACTATAGATTTACATTTTATTTTCCTAGGCCAGCCATTAGACATATACTTAGTTACAGTTTTCAGCACCCTGTCGGCGGCGACCGCTCGCTTGATATCGTCGAACAAAACTGGTTTTACGTTAGCCTCTAAAAACAGAAAATACTTTGAACTCTTTTCATCTTCCTTATCACTGGCTACGACTGATAACGGTGACCGTGAAAAATAGTCCGCGACCTCATTATTTTTGCCGTTTACGTATTGCACCGTATAATTGTACGCGGATAAAATGATTGCATATCTTTGTAAACGTAGGGCGGCCGTAACGGAAATACCATTTGCTTTACCAAAAATTGATAACAGAGGCCTGTGATCAGTTTTCAAGATAAAGGGGGTTTGACGACCATATAAATATTGGTGGAAATGTTTTACACCAAAGATAATAGCCGTTGCCTCTTTCTGAATTTGGCTATAATTCTTTTCACTAACCGTCAGCGACCTTGAGGCGTAAGCTATCGGTCTCTCATGGCCCGGGCCGCTCGCGGGGCCGTGCGCGAGCACGGCGCCGAGCCCGCACGGTCCCGCGTCCACTGTTAGTACCAGCGGCGCTTCCGGGTCGAAATGTGCCAGTACGCGTTCACTGGCCAGCTCGCGCTTCACGCTCTCGAATGCCGCTTGCTGTCGCTCACCCCACTGCCATTTCGTTCCCGCGCGCAGTAGTTCATGTAGCGGACTCAGCATAGCGGACGCGCTCGGAATAAAATTCCTGTAGTAATTAACTACACCTATAAACCTTTTAACCTCTGATACATTTGTGGGAGTAGGTGCACATAGGATAGCCTCGACTTTTGTTGGACAAGTCCTTAACCCGTTCTTGTCTATTACGTATCCTAAGTAGGTAACCTTACTTTCGAAAAACACACATTTTTCCTTTTGCAGGCGCAATCGCCCATCTTGCAACCTACATAAAACCTCGCGCAGTCTTGACAAGTGTATTTCTTTTGTTGATCCGGTTATACAGATATCATCAAGCCATATACTAACTCCTTCTAAGCCTGACAACAGAGTTTCCATTGCTTTCTGGAATATAGCTGGAGCGTTAGCTAATCCGTAGACGAGCCGGCTGTAAGAAAATAACCCTTTTTGTGTATTTATTGTAGTTAACTTCTGCGATGATTTGCTTAATTTAAACTGATTATAAGCATTGCTCAAGTCTAACTTCGTATAATGTTCCCCACCCCCCAACTTGGAAAATACTTCCTCTATACGAGGTAGGGGGTACTTGTCTATTTTTAGATCTTTATTTAGTGTACATGAAAAATCACCTGCTAACTTTAACTTCCCGTTTTCCTTTAATACCGGTACTATTGGTGTGGCGTATTCAGAATAATTAACCGGAACTAGTATTCCTAAACTCACTAACCTATCAAGTTCTGCGCTGACTTTGTCTTTCAAGGCAAAAGGGACGGAACGCGGCTTAAAAAATTTTGGTGTGGCATTATCTTTTAATTGTAATTCGACTTCGAACTTATTAAAACATCCTAGTTCATCCTTCCAAACATCCGGGTATTGATGCAACAACCGCTGTACTTCGAGAATGTTCTTACTCGCGCAAACTAGGTTGTTATTGTTTGTCGCAAAATACATACTAAATTTTGTCATGAAATCACGTCCCAGTAAAGGTGGACCGCCGTTTGCTATGACATACATTTTTATATCTTTAGTTAAGTTATCATATGTTATTTTAGCAACAAAATATCCTAAGGGCGTGATTTTATGGCCGTTGTACAGACACATTGTTAGATCACTCTTATCCAAACTTAAACTAGAAAAATGAAGCCGATACAATTTATCCGAAATCACAGTAGTTCCCGAACCCGTATCTAACTCCATACACAAATCAATTTTATTTACATTTACGTTAACTTTTATAGGCATTTGGTCAACATACCTCATGTTATAAAGTTCACACTCTTTGCAGTCACTTTCTTGAACCGCCTCCGTATCCTCCGCACCGATATTATTAAGATTTGACTTCCTAACTGCGCATAACTTTTTTAGATGGCCTTTTTGCCCACAAATAAGACACTTGTAGTTCTTAAATCTACACTGAGCTGCATTATGTTTTTTTAAACCGCACACTGTGCAACGCACTTGATCGCCGTCGTTGGGTCCGCGACGGCCCGCGCCGCCGGCGGCAGCGGAGCCCCGCGCGTCGCGGCGGCTGCCAGCATGCACGTGGAACACCGGCTCCTCCTTGACAACAAGATCGGCGCGCGCTTGCCGCGCACACGCCGCTTTCTGGGCCACCTCCAGCGCCTGTCCAAAAGTCAGGCTCTTGGAGTCACACTCAAACAATCTATCACGCTCCGGGCCCGTTTTGAAGCCAAGCACAAAGCGGTCACGCAAAAGTATGTCCAACTCCGAGCCAAAATCGCAGTACACGGCCAACCCTCGCAGCCGCGCAGCCCACTCCTCGATGCTTTCACCGTCGGATTTGATAGCTTCATAGAACTTCGCCCTGTCGGCGAACGTTGATCTTTTGGGCGTGAAATGTTTGTTGAGTACGTTCACTAGCTCACTAAAGGCGATTCCTTCGAGCTTATTCGGATGCACTAAGTTCCGAATCAGACGGTAGGATTCATCCGACAAATAAGTTAAAAGCACTGCACTTTGATTGTCGTCAGAAATTTTGTTTAACTTGATAAACTGTTTTAATTTACTTTGAAACACGTCCCACTCGTGGATTTTGTGATCGAATACATTTAAATTTCCTAAGAAATTCGCCATCCTCGTCGCCAAATGGTGTGTTTGTAGGGAAGTAAAACAACCGTCTCGCTCGCTAGCTAGTTTAATGCTGCCGAAATGTTACAACACAAGATGGCGCGCGGGCGCGCACACATAGACAACAGTAGTACATACAGTTCAATGTTACTCAATCAAGTCAGAACGGCTGAACGGATCTTGATGAAATTTGGTACAGAGGTAGATTTTACTCTGGAATAACACATAATTATGATAATTTTTATCCCGAGAGCATGTTCCCTTTGGACAATTTTCAATATTCATGTGGTCAGAGCCACGGAGTTAAACATAAATTGCATAATTGTGATTTTTTGACTTGTTATTCACTACAACTGTCACAACACATCATTATCAACATTGTATTTGATATTATGACTTTTTGAGGAAATAATTGCCTGTGAATAGCTAAAAACTTAAAAAGTAGTGTGTTAATTTGAGCTCTTTTCTTTTGTTTGCCATGTGTTAGTCCCAAAATGTTATAAATCGGTCTCTACGAACGACTTCATAAATCTGTCTCTGCCGAAGTTTTAGGTTCCAACGCCAGAGGCAAACATAATGCTTACAATTTAATCTAATTTGCAAATATTACAGAATTAAAATTATGTGTGACTGAAAATATCATTTTCAGCGAAACTAATTTATGAGTAAAAAGTAGGTTGAAGTCTTGCGTAAATAGTAATGCTTATTTAACGTATTTGGTGGTAATCTATAGAGATTATCTTCAATATCTATTTTAGAACGTTTTACCCTACACAGGTTGGTTTGTAGTCAGCAAGTCTGACAGTCCCTTCCACTCCATCCGAAAAAATTGGAATTGTCGTAAAACTAGCTACATATAGGATAGAAACCTTCGCGACATCAACCTATCGGTTATCTAGTGGGCTGACAATCGGGACTGGTTCGTACGAGCGCGCCCTTTGTCAGACATCAGATATGCCATTGCGTGTGGTACGCAGATTGCAGGAAAGCCAGTCCAAACGGCCATATTCTCCACTCAAAGGCGATGATGACACATAGAATAATACATTGTTGGTGTGGTGAAATTGTAAGATAAGTCAAATGAAAATTCATTGATACGACCTTTTTAAAAGTGGTTTATTCCATACATAACATATGTATAATTTTATTATTCAATATGAATGAAAAGAAACCCGGTATCATGCATTTATTTAGTTTTATTGTGAGTAAACACTTATTTATCTGGACACACACACACACACACACACACACACAACACACACACACTTTGCTTGACGTTTTCTTGTTTCCTACAGAAACTTTCTAAGCTGCTGAGTTTATTCTTCAACAGATTGTCTATTTTCTCCCGTTGTTGCGTGGCGACCTCTTCTTTTTTATCTTGGATTGTACCAAGATCATCTTGCCTTTGAGCCCACCTCCTGCCGCGGTCTCGTTGTTTTGTAATGAGATCACTCTCCGCACGTGAGAGAGTTCTCAAGATGGCGATTTTCCTCAAATCTTGCTTTCTCTTGGCATTTCGGGATTGACTTTTAATTTGACTTGATTTTGGTTTCACAAACGTCAACAATAGATTTATTATCTGCTTCGTAGCTCATTTTTAACGGTGGACACTTTCGCACTTCACCAGGATGATTTACGAATGTGGCTACGTCTGCTGGATGTCGCTGCGTCCCCGCAAGGGGGTGCAGCAGGCGGTATCGAGGCAAAGCCCGCTGCCCGCGGTAGCAACTCTTCAGCCCGTTAAAACGGGTCAGTCATTGATAGAAATGCTAGATTGCTTGAAATGTTGACGTGCGCCTGCCAATATTTTCATAGCAACAAGTCGCACGCCTGTAAATGGGTCGCTGACGTGTTTTACAGGCGCGTCGCAACCATTTGTCGCTACTTCACGAACACCTTCGGCGGTCAGTCCTCGCCGGATGAGACCTGCAGCAAGAAGTGAGTGGCTCTCGTCCGCACCGATCTTAGATCTAGCCGATCACGACCCGGACCGTAGAACGGTAATATGTGTGTGTAGGCGGCCGTGTATTGTGAGTACTGCCGCTCAGTGCGTATGCACCGAATAAGCCTATATTAACCTAGGAAACATATTCGGTGCGTGAGCACTTGCGCTTGCTTAGTGATGAATGTGTGATTTTCGGAACGCAACCTGCCTATATTAACTTAGCACAGGTCGCGCGCCGGGATGCAAGTAGAGTGAGTAGTGTCACTGTTTGAGTAGACTGCGTGTAGCGGGAAGCGGCCTACTCAGGCGTCAATCCGGCAAGGTGCGACGGAGCCGTCTACGTACCCGACCATCTCGCGGGGGAGGCGCTTCGCGTCAGGCGGGCGCGCGTGCCAGGTCGCAATTTGCTTGACGTGGGGCCAAGCGGATGCGTCGGCGTGCGCGAAGCATCCAGGCTCTCGATCACGAGGTCACGCTGGATGACATCATTCCTCACTATGTAAGGGACATGCACAATGGTCCGCAGCGCGAGATGTTGTTGCAGGCGGAGCTTCGCGCGGTTCCCCTCACACTTGAGGGCGAGCCAAGCGGGGGCGGCGTACGTCAGAATCTGGCGTACGTACGTCTTGTACACACTCAACTTGACGCGCGCCGGCAGCTGGGACGAGAGCACTGGGCGGAGCCGTACGTGGGCGACCTTTGCCTGGGCGGCAACTCGCTGGACGTGCGGCCCCATCGTGAGCCGGCGGTCGATGGTCACACCCAGGTACTTGGCCCGGGGCGACCACTCGACGTCGACTCCTTGGAGCTTCAGCCGTGGTGTGACTTGGTGGGTTACCTAAAATGGCTATTTCATAGCTGGCCTGACGTTGTCTAGTTACCTAAAGAAGCTATCTAAGCCGCTGAGTTCATTCTTCCACAAATTGCCGATTTTCTCCAGTTGTTGCGACCTCTTCTTCTTTATCTTGGATTGTGCCAAGATCATCTTGCCTTTGAGCCCACCTCATGGCTCGTTCTCGTTGTTTTGTAATGAGATCACTCTCCGCACGTGATAGAGAATTTCTCAAGATGGCGATTTTCCTCAAATCAGTCATTCTCTTGGCATTTCGGGATTTTCTTTTAACCTGACGAATCCAATCAGAGATGGATTCGATTTTAGTTTCACAAACGTCAACAATAGATTTACTATATTATTTGCTTCGTAGCTCATTTTTAACGGTGGGCTCCCGCACTTCAACAGGATGATTTAAGAATGTGGGCTACAATGTCATGGCCGCCTTATATATCCGACCTGAGGTTGCACGCTGTGCACTGCACAGTTGGCCGCAATATGGTGTCATTTGTCATGAACGAATCTTGCCGAGAAAAACCGAGTACTCACAAT